>LR989972.1:10000000-11332191 GCA_905147015.1 Laspeyria flexula | reverse complement strand
AAGTGACGAAAACTGAAAGTTTAAAGGTTATGCTACACTAAAACTGGAGATAACACCTGATCCAGAATCGTGCCCCTAGCACACGATACATCGTTGGATGCGTCTTGGCGGGCCCTACAAAACGAGCCCAGCCACGCCAACCCCCGACGTGCCACTGAGACGCCAGACCCGGAAAACCATAAACCACGTGGCCACGAGGTCAGCGTTCCAGTGGACCTAGGATCCTGAAACTTTGCTGAAACTTACTCACCACCATTTAAGGACGGACCCCGCAAGTAACAGAATTTTAAGTTCAATACTCTATTTTTTATGAACAATACAAGTTCCAAACTTCAACCCACTCTAACTAGAGAAGAAAGAAATTTTTCAAAATTCTGCAACTGCTATTAGTTGCGCGCTAGCCCATAGAAGACTTCCTGAAAATTTCAGAATTTTAAGATTTTATTTGAAGCCATAGCAATTAATTTAGTAAAAATTTTTCAAAATTAATATTTTTTATGTTTAATTTAATATTTTAATATTGGAACTATATACAATAGATAAAGCAGATTTTTCCCTAGATATAAGTATTTTTTGTAGATTTTTAAGACAACTGACTCCGGAGATACAGATTTTTCACTGTTTTTCGCTATTTATTCCTAAATAAATAGAAAATTAATTAATTTGACCTCCCCAGTGGCTTTAACTCACCACTGGGAACTTGTACGAGCCCAAACTCGGGCTATAAATACATAACTTTGACAAAGTTGGACATTGTCCGCCATTTTGGTTGACGGGTTGCCAACTTTAAACGTCTGTATCTCCGGCCCCAGTGATCACATAGCTACCGGATTTTGATAAGAGACAGCAGCTAGACTGCTCCTATACAACTGTAAGCCTTTCAGGCGTTTTCAGGCTGAAAAGTTTTTCAGCGCTGAAACCCCTTTCAGGACACGCGGGAGGCTTAGCCGAGTTGTCCATCCAAAACCCGGATCCTCTACGACAAATAGTTCGGAAGTTATAAGCTCCCAAAGTTCATTTTTGACAGCTCGGCGGCCATCTTGGATTTCTCTAAACTGCAATAGCTCCGGAACCTGGGGTCGTACGAAGCTGGGGTTTTTTCCGCATTGCTTAGGGGGCCCCAGAGAACACTTTTTTCAGGTGCTAAGGCAGTTTGGAGGGGGTAAATTTTCAGGTTCCTGAAAGGGGTTCCATCGCAAAGGGCAACTTATGCCAAGCCAGAGGAGCCCAAACACGCCCACTCTGCGACCCTCCGTCTGGGAGATATTACCAGTCAAAGTTTGACTTTGACAGTTCGGCGGCCATCTTTAAAATCTTTAGAGTCCCATATCTCCCGAACGGGGTGTCGTAGAGAGGTCGGGTTTTCTCGAGACACACCAGCCGGCTCCCCCTAAACTAAATTTTGACTTTTCAGGCCATTTCAGGCACAAAATAATTTTCAGCCTGAAAATAGGCTCAACGGATCGGGCTCGCCGAGCTCAACTCAAGGACCCCAAACACCAAGGTATTCGGCCCAGGGACTCCGGAGATACAGCAGAACAACCATTTTCTGGCGGCCATCTTGGTTGGCAACCAGAAACTTTGGCCCTCTGTATCTCGGGAGCCCTTTGACCCAGAGGTACCGAGTTTGGGTTCATTGTGAAGGGCTCGGGGAGGGCTATCCGTTGGGCCCAACGAACCGACTCTAGCTAGAGTCGGGAAAAATTTTAAATTTTTATATTTTAATTTTAAGATTTTATGTTGTTTGTATTATAATTTATAGTACTTATACAATATTTTATTGATATTTTGCTGTTTGCATTGACTAACGAGCGTGTTTCGATCTCTATTTTATCTCTACTTTTATTTTTCTGTCTTGTTTTATTATTCGTAGCTCTATTGAGCAAACCTTGGAGAGACAGGGCGGCCTAGAGACCGCACAGGTTTATTGACCCGGTTTATTGACCCACACGAAGACAAAGCCCCCCTTGGGCTCTATACACGTTCGACACTACACACACCAACATGTACAGGACACCTAATGGAGCCAGCGATAACAGACCTAAGGTCGTGCGCGAGTCGCCAAATGACAATGTGAAGGCAGGCCCTTCCAACATGCCCCACAACGTGCGAAGGTCCATAGAAAACCTAGAGCAGACCCTAGCAAGAACATCCCCGACAGCGAAACCGACAACATCAAATCGGGTCGCAAAACCCACAGACTCTTCCCCACCCAAGAAGATTCACCCTAAAACAAGGGCCCAACTGCCGGCTACTGGATCGGCCACAGTCACAAAGTTGAGGAAAAACCCTCCCCCACCAACACCGAGCCCCATGAAAGGCACTACGGGCTTCTCTGATAAGGCTGAAGAGGCTGCGGAGGTTCACAGGAAAGGCCTGGAGAACCTCCGCAGGTTCCAAAACCTCAGAAAGGATGTCCGAGTGCAAGTAGAGGAGGCGCTGGACCGCCTCTTTGAAATGGCAAAGGCGGCGCCACCACCACCACCGCTAGTCAGGAGACTAGCGGATGAGTTGGAGCCAGAGGGGAGGAGCCCCAGAGAAACCGCAGAACAAACAACTCAGACGAGTTTCTTGGAAAAAGGAAACAAGGAGGAAGGAAGTAGGACCGGGACCAAGGATGAGAGCCAAATATTGGCAAAAATCGAGGAAAACTCCAGGCTTCTCCTTGAGAACAGCAGGAAGATGGATGACCTGAAGGAGATGGTGGAGGCCCAAAAGACCATCCTTGAGAAGACGACTTACGCGAGCGTAGCGGCTGGAAGCCAGCGCGGGGGGAAAGGCCCAGAGCAGGCGTCCCTACACTCAGTAGTCGTCTCCTCAAGGCAGGAAGGAGAGACCGGAGAGGAAGTGTTGGAAAAGGTTAGAAAAGCAGTAGACGCGAAAGAGGGATGGGTGAAGGTAGAGAAAGTAAGAAAGGCAAAGGACAGGAAAGTGATTATGAGCTGCAGCTCGGAACAGGAAAGAAGAAAAGTAAAGGAGAGGTTGGAAGCAGCTGGGGATGGCCTAGTCGTCGAGGAAGTCAAAAACCGCAACCCGCTCCTGATCCTGAGGGATGTACTTAAAGTACATGACGACGCGGAGGTCGTCCGAGCCCTCAGGAATCAGAACCGGGAGGTCTTTGGCAGCCTCGACGGCGGGGACAACCCCATAGAAATCAAATACAGAAGGAGAGCCCGAAATCCTCACAATTGCCACATCGTCCTAAGCGTCCACCCCAGGACTTGGAGAAAAGCCATAGACGAGAGGAAGCTGAGGATTGACCTCCAGAGAGTCACAGTCGAAGACCAGTCGCCGCTGGTGCAGTGCACTCGGTGCCTGGGCTATGGCCACAGCAAGCGGTTCTGCAAAGAACCCGCAGACCTGTGTAGCCACTGCGGAGGCCCGCACCTGAGAGCAGAGTGCCCAGACAGGCTCGTAGGCACTGTGCCAGCGTGCAGAAACTGTGTAAAAGCCGAGACTCAGCAAACGGGCCATAATGCCTTCAGCAGTGAGTGCCCAGTCAGAAGGAGGTGGGAGGCACTGGCCAGGGCCTCAGTGGCCTACTGCTAAGGGCACCTCAGGAAAACCCCACCAGTATGTAATAGCACAGGCGAACCTGCAACGTAGCCAGCTGGCCACCAACGAGTTGCTCATCGAAGCCCAGAAGCGCAAGATGGCAATAGCGCTCGTACAGGAACCCTATGTGGGCTCAGCGCAGAGGGTCAGGAGTTACCGGGGTGTGAGAGTTTTCCAGAGCTCACAGAGAGGAGGAGGTGGGACTGTAAAGGCGGCCATCATCGTTTTCGATGATGACCTCAACATAATACAGTACCCGCAACTCACCACGGATAACATCGTCGTGGTGGGAGTCCAAACCAGAGCATGGACGATCACCCTGGTCTCCTACTACTTCGAGCCTGAACACCCCATAGGGGAATACCTGGAGCATGTAAGAAAGGTGGTCCAGGAGACAGGACCGAGCAGGTTAATCATTGGAGGAGACGCGAACGCCAAAAGCAACTGGTGGGGCAGCAAGATCGAAGACCAGAGGGGCGAAGAGATGAGCGGAGTCCTAACCGAACTGGACCTTCACGTGCTTAACGCAGGAGAAACTCCAACTTTTGACACTGTCCGAGGAGGGAAAAGGTACTGCAGCCATGTCGACGTGACGGCCTGCACGGCGGACCTGCTTCAGTACGTAGAAGGGTGGAGCGTGGTCGAGGACCTAACAGGCTCGGATCACAACGGCATGGTATTTAAGGTATCACTGGAAAAGTCTCATGGTACACGCATACAACGCACAACACGCATATACAACACAAAAAAGGCAAATTGGAGTCAGTTTCATGAGAAACTGACCCAAATTATGCACGATTCACAACTCACCACACAACACACTACAGAAATAAAAAACATAGAACAACTAGAATACACAATTAACACATACACACAAGCTATAACACACACATGCAGACAAACAATACCCAACAAAAAACACTCAGAAATACTTACCGTGCCGTGGTGGTCCGAGGAGCTCGCCGCGATGAAGAAGATGGTGGCAACCCGGAAGCGCAGGATCCGCAATGCAGCGCCGACTCGCAGGGGCATGGTTGTAGACCTATACCTGAAACAAAAAGAAGAATATGAGACAGCAGTCAAGGAAGCAGCAGAACAGAGTTGGAGGGACTTCTGCGGGAAGCAGGATAGGGAAGGGTTATGGGAAGGGATATACAGGGTGATCAGCAGAGTTCATCGGAGAGAGGAAGATGTCCCCCTAATCCATGATGGAAAAACCCTGGACGCCGAGGGCTCCGCTCGTCTACTGGCGGAAACTTTCTACCCAAGGGACTTGAAGGATGAAGACAACTCACACCATGCGCAAACAAGAGCTTTGGCGGAAACAATAAATGACGGGGATCATGATGATCATGACCCCCCGTTTAGAGTTGAAGAGTTGAAGGTTGTTGTCAAGTCCTTCAACCCCAAGAAAGCCCCAGGAGCAGACGGCTTTACGGCCGACATCTGCATGCATGCAATAAATGCAAACGTTGAATACTTCCTGTCCTTGCTGAACAAGTGTATGGAGCACGGGTACTTCCCCAAGATTTGGAAAGAAGCAACAGTCGTCGTACTTCGTAAGCCAGGCAAAGACGACTACAACGCGCCAAAGTCGTACCGACCAATCGGGCTTTTGCCCGTACTAGGTAAAATCTATGAGAAGCTGCTGGTGGCCCGCCTCAAGTATCACATCCTACCGAAGATCAGCCCTCGTCAATATGGCTTCATGCCGCAACGGAGCACCGAGGACGCCCTCGTTGCCTTAGTTACACGTATACGTGAAAAGTTAAAAGAGAAAAAATTAATAACCTTGGTTTCTCTAGACATCGAGGGCGCCTTCGATAGCGCCTGGTGGCCGGCCATAAAGACGAGACTGGCGGAGGAGAGTTGTCCTGTGGGCTTGAGGCGGACTATCAGCAGCTACCTCAGTGATAGAACGGTAGAGGTGAGATACGCCGGAGTTACGCATAGGAGAGTGACGGAGAAAGGCTGTGTGCAGGGCTCCATAGGCGGACCAATACTGTGGAACTTGTTATTGGACCCACTTCTAGGATCGTTGGAAGAGAGAGGGGTCTACTGTCAGGCATTTGCGGACGATGTGGTTTTGCTGTTTGACGGTGGTGAGGCCAGAGAGATTGAGGGGCCAGCCAATGCCGCCCTCGCGCATGTTCGGGAGTGGGGCGTCAAAAACAAGCTGAGGTTTGCACCGCACAAAACTTGTGCAATGGTGCTAACCAGAAAGCTCAAATTTGACGCCCCACGCCTGAGCATGGGGGGGGTCGGCATTGGAATGTCCCCCGAAATCAAGATCCTTGGACTCACCATCGACAACAAGCTAACCTTCAATTCCCACGTTGCAAATGTCTGCAGTAGAGCAATCCAGATCCACAAGCAGCTGATGAGGGCAGCCCGGGTAAGCTGGGGCCTGAGCCCGGACATTATACGCACCATCTATACTGCGGCTGTGGAACCGGTTGTGCTGTATGCTGCAGCTGCCTGGGCCCCGGCCGCTGAGAAGTTGGGAGTCCGGAACAAGCTAGCCGCGGTGCAGAGGGGATTTGCGCAGAAAATGTGTAAAGCCTATCGCACGGTGTCACTCAACTCGGCACTCCTGCTCACAGGGACACTCCCTCTTGACCTTCGAGTCCGAGAGGCGGCCTCGTTATATGAGGCCAAGAGGGGGGCCCCCATACGCGACTTGCCGGGCAGAGAAGTCGAGAGGGTGACACCAGCGTTAGAGGCTCCACATCCGGCGAGCTGCATAGGGTTGGAGTTCCGCAATCTGGAAAACGAAGAGCAGTACTCCCAGCACAGTGACTATGCAATACGCATATTCACTGACGGGAGCAAGATTGAGGGCAAGGTCGGGGCGGCGCTGTCCATCTGGAGCGGCGACGCTGAGACCAAAGCCCTCAAACTTGCTCTCTCGGAGTACTGTACCGTATACCAGGCGGAACTACTGGCCCTGTGCAGGGCGACGGAAGTGGCTTTAGCACATCGCGCGAACAGCTTGGCAATATATAGTGATTCTAGGGCGGCCCTTGAGACAGTGACGAACCCCGGCTCCTCTCACTCCCTGGCAATCAAAGCAAAGAGCAATCTAAGAAATTGCATAGTCCAAAACAAGGCAGTGGACCTATTTTGGATTAAGGCTCACATAGGATTGGCAGGGAATGAGAGGGCGGATGAGCTGGCGAAGGAGGCGGCCCTAAAATCAAAAAAGAGGCCGGACTACGACCGGTGTCCTGTCTCATTCATCAAGCGTAGTATCCGAACGGAAACGATTGATGAATGGGATAGGAGGTACCGGACGGAGGAGACGGCCTCCGGAACCAAGCTGTTCTTCCCCGATGCTACCGCGGCCCACAGGTTGGTCCGCAAAATGGAGATTGAAGGGAAAACCACACAGATTCTCACGGGGCACGGTGGGTTTTCCTCATACTTGAACCGATTCAAGTGTAAGGATAGCCCATCTTGCCTCTGTGATCCAGCCGTTGAGGAGACAGTACCGCACTTAATACTAGAATGCCCCATCTTCTCCAAGAGTAGATACGAAGTAGAGCAAGTCCTTGATGTCGATCTGAAAATAGGAAACTTACCGAATATAATGAAAAGTAGAGACCGAAACACGTTCTTAGAATATTGCAAAAGAATAGTAAGCATTGTAAATAAGAGGAATAAATAGGAAAAGAAAAGTATGACGAGGGCATATTTGAAACATATGCTCAACGTCATACAAGATATGTAAAATAGATAGTAAGTGTAATTGTAAAGATAGAATTAAGAACAACACTGTAATAATAAATAAGGACTGAATGTAAAAAAAAAAGGAAAGAAAAGTACAACACGCCCTGTAGTACCCTTATTGCGTACACCCCCTATACAATAAGATACTTAAATAAACAGAATATAGTTAGAATATAAACCTAGTTAGGTGGGAAACCCACCCACAATAGAATGCATGAGGATGAACGCAAGAAAGACATAGTATGAGGAATGGAAGTGCGAGAGGCAAACAAGCGAGAAATTGTATGAAAGGTTAAGAGCAGAAAAAGGCACCGATCATGTTGGTGGTGTAGCAGAAAAAAAAAAAAAAAAAAAAAAAAAAAAAAAAAAAAAAAAAAAAACCTAACCTAACCTAACCTAACCTAACCTAACCTAACCTAACCTAACCTAACCTAACCTAACCTAACCTAACCTAACCTAACCTAACCTAACCTAACCTAACCTAACCTAACCTAACCTAACCTAACCTAACCTAACCTAACCTAACCTAACCTAACCTAACCTAACCTAACCTAACCTAACCTAACCTAACCTAACCTAACCTAACCTAACCTAACCTAACCTAACCTAACCTAACCTAACCTAACCTAACCTAACCTAACCTAACCTAACCTAACCTAACCTAACCTAACCTAACCTAACCTAACCTAACCTAACCTAACCTAACCTAACCTAACCTAACCTAACCTAACCTAACCTAACCTAACCTAACCTAACCTAACCTAACCTAACCTAACCTAACCTAACCTAACCTAACCTAACCTAACCTAACCTAACCTAACCTAACCTAACCTAACCTAACCTAACCTAACCTAACCTAACCTAACCTAACCTAACCTAACCTAACCTAACCTAACCTAACCTAACCTAACCTAACCTAACCTAACCTAACCTAACCTAACCTAACCTAACCTAACCTAACCTAACCTAACCTAACCTAACCTAACCTAACCTAACCTAACCTAACCTAACCTAACCTAACCTAACCTAACCTAACCTAACCTAACCTAACCTAACCTAACCTAACCTAACCTAACCTAACCTAACCTAACCTAACCTAACCTAACCTAACCTAACCTAACCTTTTTTTTTTTTTTTTTTTTTTTGTCGAAGAGGAAATGGCTGACCCATTCCCCGGCACGGGGGGCCGTGACGGGGATATGTGGGGCTTGCACCCACTAAAACCTCTCCGGTGGCCTTCATCTGCGCATAATAGGAGGGCTCTGGGAACGCGGGTATGCTGCCTCCAGTGCCCCCCTCGCGCGTGTCCCGTAAGGGACTCATCCCGGGGCGGAGCCGGGTAGACTCCGCCCAGCTTCCAGCCCAATCCTGGGCTGGTATAACGTCCTGAGCCACACAGACCGTTATCTTCCCGGGGTCGCGCCCAGTCGGAGCAGTCGGCAGACCCCCCGCCAACCACTCCGCGCAACACTCCAAGGTATGCCGGATAATCACACACATGATAGTACCGGCGTCTATCCGACCCCCCGAGGGAGACCGGACCCCGTGGTAATTTTTTATAGAGGTTGTTCTTCCTCGCGACCGCCGCTCCGGGTGACAGAGTGGCGATCCTCGTCCCCGGCACCTAGCGCCGGGATTACGAGCTTTGCCGGCCAAGTTCGGGGCCCGAAGACCCTTCCCTCGCCAACGCACCTCGGCCGCACAAGTGCGGCTTCGGCCATCCCGTAGGTAATTTTTTATAGAGGTTTTCCTTCCTCGCGGCCCCACTCCGAAGAGCGGAGGCCCTCGGGCCCACCAACCAGGGGCGAGCTTACGAGTGTCGGGCGACAACCGAAGTTGCCACCTACCGCCGGTTATTTTTTATAGAGGTTTTCCTTCCTCGCAGCCCCACTCCGAAGAGCGGAGGCCCCCGTTCCCGGCAAGCGCCAGGCTTACGGTTTGGTTCGGGCGGCGACCGAAGTCACCACCCTCACCCACCCCCTCCCGTTGGTGATTTTTTATAGAGGTTTTCCTTCCTCGCGGCCCCGCCCCATGGCGAGGGCCCTCGTTCCCGACCGAAGCCGGGCTTACGAGTTGGGCCGAGCGACGTTTGACCGCCGCCCAGCCGCATCCCGGCCGGGTTCGGACCGAAGTCCTACACCCGGCATCGGCCGCAGAAGTCAGGGGGGTAGGGTCCCCTCTCCACTGCGGCCCCACCGCCTCCACGGTCTCGCGCCCGTGGCCACGCTGGGGCTGAGGCAGGTAGGCAGTCTTCGGCACTCCCCACCTGCCTCACCCCCTCCCCAATCCCCCCCACTCGGCCACCGCGCTACCGCGTGGATGCACAACGGTAACTCGGCAGCCCCACCACAACGTGCCCGAAGGCTCCAGGCCGTCACCACTTAGCCGAGTCGGTGGCGACGACCCCACGGCCGGACGAGAGCGAGTCTCAGTCCGGCAACGGCCGCAGAAGTCAGGGGAGGTGGCGTTCCCCTCTCCACTGCGGCCCCACCGCCTCCACATTCTCGCGCATGTGGCCACGCTGGGGCTGAGGCAGGTAGGCAGTCGACCGGCACTCCCCACCTGCCTCACCCCCTCCCCATCCCCCCCTGGCCACCACGCCACCGCGTGAGCGGTAACGCGGCAGCCGCCCCCACCAGAGAACTGGCGGGGGTACCGGGACGCCACCACTTAGCCGGGTCGGCGGTGACGTCCCCCCGGGGCTGCTCTTCGCTTCCATAACTGTACTGAGCCCCCCTGCCACGACAAGGCGGCAGCCCATCAGGGGGGAACCTAACCTAACCTAACCTAACCTAACCTAACCTAACCTAACCTAACCTAACCTAACCTAACCTAACCTAACCTAACCTAACCTAACCTAACCTAACCTAACCTAACCTAACCTAACCTAACCTAACCTAACCTAACCTAACCTAACCTAACCTAACCTAACCTAACCTAACCTAACCTAACCTAACCTAACCTAACCTAACCTAACCTAACCTAACCTAACCTAACCTAACCTAACCTAACCTAACCTAACCTAACCTAACCTAACCTAACCTAACCTAACCTAACCTAACCTAACCTAACCTAACCTAACCTAACCTAACCTAACCTAACCTAACCTAACCTAACCTAACCTAACCTAACCTAACCTAACCTAACCTAACCTAACCTAACCTAACCTAACCTAACCTAACCTAACCTAACCTAACCTAACCTAACCTAACCTAACCTAACCTAACCTAACCTAACCTAACCTAACCTAACCTAACCTAACCTAACCTAACCTAACCTAACCTAACCTAACCTAACCTAACCTAACCTAACCTAACCTAACCTAACCTAACCTAACCTAACCTAACCTAACCTAACCTAACCTAACCTAACCTAACCTAACCTAACCTAACCTAACCTAACCTAACCTAACCTAACCTAACCTAACCTAACCTAACCTAACCTAACCTAACCTAACCTAACCTAACCTAACCTAACCTAACCTAACCTAACCTAACCTAACCTAACCTAACCTAACCTAACCTAACCTAACCTAACCTAACCTAACCTAACCTAACCTAACCTAACCTAACCTAACCTAACCTAACCTAACCTAACCTAACCTAACCTAACCTAACCTAACCTAACCTAACCTAACCTAACCTAACCTAACCTAACCTAACCTAACCTAACCTAACCTAACCTAACCTAACCTAACCTAACCTAACCTAACCTAACCTAACCTAACCTAACCTAACCTAACCTAACCTAACCTAACCTAACCTAACCTAACCTAACCTAACCTAACCTAACCTAACCTAACCTAACCTAACCTAACCTAACCTAACCTAACCTAACCTAACCTAACCTAACCTAACCTAACCTAACCTAACCTAACCTAACCTAACCTAACCTAACCTAACCTAACCTAACCTAACCTAACCTAACCTAACCTAACCTAACCTAACCTAACCTAACCTAACCTAACCTAACCTAACCTAACCTAACCTAACCTAACCTAACCTAACCTAACCTAACCTAACCTAACCTAACCTAACCTAACCTAACCTAACCTAACCTAACCTAACCTAACCTAACCTAACCTAACCTAACCTAACCTAACCTAACCTAACCTAACCTAACCTAACCTAACCTAACCTAACCTAACCTAACCTAACCTAACCTAACCTAACCTAACCTAACCTAACCTAACCTAACCTAACCTAACCTAACCTAACCTAACCTAACCTAACCTAACCTAACCTAACCTAACCTAACCTAACCTAACCTAACCTAACCTAACCTAACCTGACCTAACCTAACCTAACCTAACCTAACCTAACCTAACCTAACCTAACCTAACCTAACCTAACCTAACCTAACCTAACCTAACCTAACCTAACCTAACCTAACCTAACCTAACCTAACCTAACCTAACCTAACCTAACCTAACCTAACCTAACCTAACCTAACCTAACCTAACCTAACCTAACCTAACCTAACCTAACCTAACCTAACCTAACCTAACCTAACCTAACCTAACCTAACCTAACCGGTTTTTCACTTTTATGTCTTTTTGTGAATTCTTTTGACTGATACTTGTACTGGGACACCCTAGCGACAATTCCCGAGGGTTATATCTCAAAAATTTTCATTAGAAATTTGTTTTGACCATTTTATTCAAAATTTTTTAAGTTTATACCGATTTTTCAATTTCCGCTTTTCCAAATTTTCTGAAAATCTCAGCTTTTATCACGAGGAGGGCGCTGCACTCTCGGCTCCATCTGAAACATAAAAAAGTTGTTAGAAACTGTGATTTTTCCCTAAATTTCATATTTTTTACTTACATTTCTGCTTATACCTTTTTCCCTGACCCCCGGAGGTGTCCGGCATATTTTTTACAGGACTGGCGCAGTCGCGCCGCGTCTAACGACACCAAGAACGCCCTTCTACAGCGTTCCTGGACTTCAGGACAAAAATTTTTGTCTTTTTTCTTGACGACTCACTCGTATTGTGTAGTAGGGAAACCTACCTTAGGGGACCGAACCTCGAAATTTCGTTTTTCACTTTTATGTCTTTTTGTGAATTCTTTTGACTGATACTTGTACTGGGACACCCTAGCGACAATTCCCGAGGGTTATATCTCAAAAATTTTCATTAGAAATTTGTTTTGACCATTTTATTCAAAATTTTTTAAGTTTATACCGATTTTTCAATTTCCGCTTTTCCAAATTTTCTGAAAATCTCAGCTTTTATCACGAGGAGGGCGCTGCACTCTCGGCTCCATCTGAAACATAAAAAAGTTGTTAGAAACTGTGATTTTTCCCTAAATTTCATATTTTTTACTTACATTTCTGCTTATACCTTTTTCCCTGACCCCCGGAGGTGTCCGGCATATTTTTTACAGGACTGGCGCAGTCGCGCCGCGTCTAACGACACCAAGAACGCCCTTCTACAGCGTTCCTGGACTTCAGGACAAAAATTTTTGTCTTTTTTCTTGACGACTCACTCGTATTGTGTAGTAGGGAAACCTACCTTAGGGGACCGAACCTCGAAATTTCGTTTTTCACTTTTATGTCTTTTTGTGAATTCTTTTGACTGATACTTGTACTGGGACACCCTAGCGACAATTCCCGAGGGTTATATCTCAAAAATTTTCATTAGAAATTTGTTTTGACCATTTTATTCAAAATTTTTTAAGTTTATACCGATTTTTCAATTTCCGCTTTTCCAAATTTTCTGAAAATCTCAGCTTTTATCACGAGGAGGGCGCTGCACTCTCGGCTCCATCTGAAACATAAAAAAGTTGTTAGAAACTGTGATTTTTCCCTAAATTTCATATTTTTTACTTACATTTCTGCTTATACCTTTTTCCCTGACCCCCGGAGGTGTCCGGCATATTTTTTACAGGACTGGCGCAGTCGCGCCGCGTCTAACGACACCAAGAACGCCCTTCTACAGCGTTCCTGGACTTCAGGACAAAAATTTTATGTCTGTTCTCCACCCACCCACCCGGTGGTCGTCACTTACATAGGTCGAGTGGATTTGGGGAACGACAATATAAAATTTTAAGTGTATGTTATTGTATCGTCTTTGTCTCGTTTTATTTACTTGTTTTACACTTTTATTGTTAAATTATCCAATTATTTATTGTTTTTACACTTTTATTTTAATTTATTTTATTTTAATTTTAAATTATTTCAATTTTAATTAATTATCTTAAAAATTTTTTATACACTTTTGATTGGATTTTGAAGAAGTTAGCTTCGTCATGTTCGGCATCCGCACCCCCCCGAGGACCTCCAACACGTCATCTACGGCGAGACCCTCTGCGCCCGGAGGTGAATTGGCCTTGGTCAGGCGCAGTGTGGGGGAGATAGAGGCGAAATCACGCGCCTCGATCTCACCCCCAAAAAAGATAACTGCGCCGAAAAACAAGGCCAAAGAACCAACGGGCGCAAAGGAGTCAAAGTACTCCAGCCGAACTGCGGAGGCCAAGGCTTGTTTGATGAAGGCCAAGATGGCCATCAACAACAGCCGAAACCTCCGCACTGACATCAAGAATGACGTGCTGGAGGCCATCGAGCGCCTTTACGCACTAGTAAAGGAGTCGGCAGCCGAACGTGGCGAAGAGGTTAGACGAGTGGATCCTCAAAACGAAAAGGGAATTAAATTATTGGACACGCAACCACAAGGCGTCGAAGAAGCGGACTGCACCCTAATAAAAGAACTTAAGGAGCACGGCAGGAAGTTGGAAGAAAATAAGATTGAAATGACAAGACTAAGAGAAGAACTACAAAAGGCTCCGGTGTCTTACGCGAGTGCAGTGGCCGCGCCTCCAAAGCCCCAACTGCGGGGGCCCGCGGCCATGCACTCGATAATCATCACGTCCAATGACGCGATGGACACCGGAGACCAGGTTATAAACAAAATAAGAATAGCGACAGAAGCAGTAAAAGAAGGCATCAGGGTAGACAGAGTTAGAAAAGTTAAGGATCAAAAAGTTATATTAGGGTGCAGTTCCGCAGAAGAACTAGAGAGGATAAAGGAGAAGTTAAAAACGAAGGGACAGGACCTAGGCTTCGAGAGCATTCGGAGCAGGGACCCGCTGATTGTCCTTAGGGACGTAATGAGCTACAACTCAGATGAGGAGGTGCTTAGGGCGCTGAGGGCGCAGAACAAGCACCTCCTCAAGGACATCAGCGGCGACGATGACCGGATGGAGGTTCGATACCGTAAGAAAACGCGGAGTCCGTTGGTGGCCCATATAGTGGTGAAGGTGTCACCGAAGATATGGGGCCGCCTGACGGACTCCGGCACGGTTCACATCGACCTCCAGCGGGTCAAAGTCGGAGATCACTCACCCCTGGTTCAGTGCTCTCGATGCCTAGGTTACGGGCATACAAAAAGAATTTGCGAGGAGAAAGAGGAGGTATGCAGTCATTGTGGGGGACCCCACCGAAAGGACAAGTGTGAGGAGGTGTCTTCGGGGGGGTCACCCACATGCTGTAACTGTAGGCGTGGCAAAATAGCCAACCAGGCTCACAACGCCTTCGACGCGGAATGCCCGGTCAGGAAGAAGTGGGACTCCTTAGCAAGGTCGGCTGTGGCATACTGCTAAGGTGGTCCCACTTCCTAAAGCAAGTAATTCCGGCGTGCTGTTGAGGCGTTGTGTAGTCACTGGTCGCTGTAGAAATGAGAAGAGGGTATGTCCTGCTCAGGCTGTTCACCAAAGCTCGACTTCGTCCCGCAGCGCGACACGGCAGTTCCACTATCTCTTGGACCGTATTTTAGACAATGCTAGCCAGAGAAGTGTCGACAGGCAGAAGGCATCGCGCTGCGGTCGCCCAGCATGTGTCGGCCTGAGCAGAACATCCCCTCGGACAAGAATGGAAAAGCGTAGTGTAAAAGTGGGGTCAATAGGTTGTTCTTCTCGACGTAGACTTTGCATAAAAATAAATTTCGGATCGAAATCTGCACCGAGGTGCAGTGGTGAATCAATAAGGCAAAACTGTATTTTGTACATTGGCATTCTGCCCTGCACTTCGGTGCAGAGTTCGGTCAAGTTACATTAGACAAATAGAAACAGAAAAAGAAAACAGATATAGAAATAAGATATTTAATAAAGTAATAATTAAGCAGTAAATCCCTTTCCTAACAAAAATAAATATTAAAAATAGCAAAAACTAAAATCTGGCAAACAAGGTCTCGAATCATGTTTGAGGATCCACTCGCGGAATACACATATAGTGTATTCCATTTAAAAAAAAAAAAAAAAAAAAAAAACCTAACCTAACCTAACCTAACCTAACCTAACCTAACCTAACCTAACCTAACCTAACCTAACCTAACCTAACCTAACCTTTTTTTTTTTTTTACGTAGGAATGCGCCTTATGCATACCACACGCCCGGGTGAGACGTGTGGTTATGTTGGGCTCCCCGGTATGCGACGGTACCGGTATACCAACTAAACCTACGGTGTTCCTTCAGACGACCCATGTGCCGGGGAGCGAGGACGCTCGCGCATTCTTTCGCTGTCCCGGCGGGTCACGGCCCGCCATTCCTGGCGGGCCCCGTCTGATTTGGAGGGCCTTGCCCTCCCTCACGAGAGGCGCGCGCGGAACACATGCGCGCCACCGTCTCGGGCCTGTACTGGTCGGGCGGTGACTGCCCTAAGGCCACCGCCCGCAGGCCTTCCCCTACGGAGGGCGTAGGTCGGCGACGAGCGCCCTGCGACGCCCGGTACGTCGACTGCGGGAGGGGAGGGTGGATGTTAGTTCCCTCTCCCTTTCTGCCTCCTCCTTCTGGCCCATCACCTCCTCGCAGAAGGAGGAGAAGGCGTCCCATGCCCCCTCATTTTGGACCATGGCCTCGACCACGGCCGCCAGAGAGAGGGCACCCGCTCCGATGTTCGCGGCGAGGTCACGGCGCTGCACGGCCCATGCCGCACACTCCACCAACGTGTGGAGCGCCGTGTCCTCGGGGCAATTCCCGCAGTGGTGACACTCGGGCGTCGGCTCACGTCCGATCCGACACAGGTAACGGCCGAAGCATCCATGCCCCGACAGCACCTGCGTCATCCGGAACGTGAGGGCGCCATGCCGCCGACCCAGCCACTCCTCAAGGACGGGACTTACCGCCACCACCGTGGCGTGCCCAACCTAACCTAACCTAACCTAACCTAACCTAACCTAACCTAACCTAACCTAACCTAACCTAACCTAACCTAACCTAACCTAACCTAACCTAACCTAACCGTTTTTCACTTTTGTATCTTTTTGTGATTTCTTTTGACAGATACGTGTACTGGGACACCCTAGCGACAATTCCCGAGGGTTAGACCCCAAAAATTTGCATTAGAAATTTGTTTTGGCAATTTTATTCTAAAATTTTTAGTTTATACCGATTTTCACATTTTCACTTTTCCAAATTTCCTGAAAATCTCAGCTTTTATCACGAGGAGGGCGCTGCACTCTCGGCTCCATCTGAAACATAAAAAAGTTGTTAGAAACTGTGATTTTTCCCCAAAATTCATATTTTATACTTACATTTCTGCTTATACCTTTTTCCCTGACCCCCGGAGGTGTCCGGCATATTTTTTATAGGACTGGCGCAGTCGCGCCGCATCCAACGACACCAAGAACGCCCGTCTACAGCGTTCCTGGACTTCAGGACAAAAATTTTTGTCTTTTTCTTGACGACTCACTTGTACTGTGAAGTAGGGAAACCTACCTTAGGGGAACCTAACTTCGAAATTTCGTTTTTCACTTTTGTATCTTTTTGTGATTTCTTTTGACAGATACGTGTACTGGGACACCCTAGCGACAATTCCCGAGGGTTAGACCCCAAAAATTTGCATTAGAAATTTGTTTTGGCAATTTTATTCTAAAATTTTTAGTTTATACCGATTTTCACATTTTCACTTTTCCAAATTTCCTGAAAATCTCAGCTTTTATCACGAGGAGGGCGCTGCACTCTCGGCTCCATCTGAAACATAAAAAAGTTGTTAGAAACTGTGATTTTTCCCCAAAATTCATATTTTATACTTACATTTCTGCTTATACCTTTTTCCCTGACCCCCGGAGGTGTCCGGCATATTTTTTATAGGACTGGCGCAGTCGCGCCGCATCCAACGACACCAAGAACGCCCGTCTACAGCGTTCCTGGACTTCAGGACAAAAATTTTTGTCTTTTTCTTGACGACTCACTTGTACTGTGAAGTAGGGAAACCTACCTTAGGGGAACCTAACTTCGAAATTTCGTTTTTCACTTTTGTATCTTTTTGTGATTTCTTTTGACAGATACGTGTACTGGGACACCCTAGCGACAATTCCCGAGGGTTAGACCCCAAAAATTTGCATTAGAAATTTGTTTTGGCAATTTTATTCTAAAATTTTTAGTTTATACCGATTTTCACATTTTCACTTTTCCAAATTTCCTGAAAATCTCAGCTTTTATCACGAGGAGGGCGCTGCACTCTCGGCTCCATCTGAAACATAAAAAAGTTGTTAGAAACTGTGATTTTTCCCCAAAATTCATATTTTATACTTACATTTCTGCTTATACCTTTTTCCCTGACCCCCGGAGGTGTCCGGCATATTTTTTATAGGACTGGCGCAGTCGCGCCGCATCCAACGACACCAAGAACGCCCGTCTACAGCGTTCCTGGACTTCAGGACAAAAATTTTTGTCTTTTTCTTGACGACTCACTTGTACTGTGAAGTAGGGAAACCTACCTTAGGGGAACCTAACTTCGAAATTTCGTTTTTCACTTTTGTATCTTTTTGTGATTTCTTTTGACAGATACGTGTACTGGGACACCCTAGCGACAATTCCCGAGGGTTAGACCCCAAAAATTTGCATTAGAAATTTGTTTTGGCAATTTTATTCTAAAATTTTTAGTTTATACCGATTTTCACATTTTCACTTTTCCAAATTTCCTGAAAATCTCAGCTTTTATCACGAGGAGGGCGCTGCACTCTCGGCTCCATCTGAAACATAAAAAAGTTGTTAGAAACTGTGATTTTTCCCCAAAATTCATATTTTATACTTACATTTCTGCTTATACCTTTTTCCCTGACCCCCGGAGGTGTCCGGCATATTTTTTATAGGACTGGCGCAGTCGCGCCGCATCCAACGACACCAAGAACGCCCGTCTACAGCGTTCCTGGACTTCAGGACAAAAATTTTTGTCTTTTTCTTGACGACTCACTTGTACTGTGAAGTAGGGAAACCTACCTTAGGGGAACCTAACTTCGAAATTTCGTTTTTCACTTTTGTATCTTTTTGTGATTTCTTTTGACAGATACGTGTACTGGGACACCCTAGCGACAATTCCCGAGGGTTAGACCCCAAAAATTTGCATTAGAAATTTGTTTTGGCAATTTTATTCTAAAATTTTTAGTTTATACCGATTTTCACATTTTCACTTTTCCAAATTTCCTGAAAATCTCAGCTTTTATCACGAGGAGGGCGCTGCACTCTCGGCTCCATCTGAAACATAAAAAAGTTGTTAGAAACTGTGATTTTTCCCCAAAATTCATATTTTATACTTACATTTCTGCTTATACCTTTTTCCCTGACCCCCGGAGGTGTCCGGCATATTTTTTATAGGACTGGCGCAGTCGCGCCGCATCCAACGACACCAAGAACGCCCGTCTACAGCGTTCCTGGACTTCAGGACAAAAATTTTTGTCTTTTTCTTGACGACTCACTTGTACTGTGAAGTAGGGAAACCTACCTTAGGGGAACCTAACTTCGAAATTTCGTTTTTCACTTTTGTATCTTTTTGTGATTTCTTTTGACAGATACGTGTACTGGGACACCCTAGCGACAATTCCCGAGGGTTAGACCCCAAAAATTTGCATTAGAAATTTGTTTTGGCAATTTTATTCTAAAATTTTTAGTTTATACCGATTTTCACATTTTCACTTTTCCAAATTTCCTGAAAATCTCAGCTTTTATCACGAGGAGGGCGCTGCACTCTCGGCTCCATCTGAAACATAAAAAAGTTGTTAGAAACTGTGATTTTTCCCCAAAATTCATATTTTATACTTACATTTCTGCTTATACCTTTTTCCCTGACCCCCGGAGGTGTCCGGCATATTTTTTATAGGACTGGCGCAGTCGCGCCGCATCCAACGACACCAAGAACGCCCGTCTACAGCGTTCCTGGACTTCAGGACAAAAATTTTTGTCTTTTTCTTGACGACTCACTTGTACTGTGAAGTAGGGAAACCTACCTTAGGGGAACCTAACTTCGAAATTTCGTTTTTCACTTTTGTATCTTTTTGTGATTTCTTTTGACAGATACGTGTACTGGGACACCCTAGCGACAATTCCCGAGGGTTAGACCCCAAAAATTTGCATTAGAAATTTGTTTTGGCAATTTTATTCTAAAATTTTTAGTTTATACCGATTTTCACATTTTCACTTTTCCAAATTTCCTGAAAATCTCAGCTTTTATCACGAGGAGGGCGCTGCACTCTCGGCTCCATCTGAAACATAAAAAAGTTGTTAGAAACTGTGATTTTTCCCCAAAATTCATATTTTATACTTACATTTCTGCTTATACCTTTTTCCCTGACCCCCGGAGGTGTCCGGCATATTTTTTATAGGACTGGCGCAGTCGCGCCGCATCCAACGACACCAAGAACGCCCGTCTACAGCGTTCCTGGACTTCAGGACAAAAATTTTTGTCTTTTTCTTGACGACTCACTTGTACTGTGAAGTAGGGAAACCTACCTTAGGGGAACCTAACTTCGAAATTTCGTTTTTCACTTTTGTATCTTTTTGTGATTTCTTTTGACAGATACGTGTACTGGGACACCCTAGCGACAATTCCCGAGGGTTAGACCCCAAAAATTTGCATTAGAAATTTGTTTTGGCAATTTTATTCTAAAATTTTTAGTTTATACCGATTTTCACATTTTCACTTTTCCAAATTTCCTGAAAATCTCAGCTTTTATCACGAGGAGGGCGCTGCACTCTCGGCTCCATCTGAAACATAAAAAAGTTGTTAGAAACTGTGATTTTTCCCCAAAATTCATATTTTATACTTACATTTCTGCTTATACCTTTTTCCCTGACCCCCGGAGGTGTCCGGCATATTTTTTATAGGACTGGCGCAGTCGCGCCGCATCCAACGACACCAAGAACGCCCGTCTACAGCGTTCCTGGACTTCAGGACAAAAATTTTTGTCTTTTTCTTGACGACTCACTTGTACTGTGAAGTAGGGAAACCTACCTTAGGGGAACCTAACTTCGAAATTTCGTTTTTCACTTTTGTATCTTTTTGTGATTTCTTTTGACAGATACGTGTACTGGGACACCCTAGCGACAATTCCCGAGGGTTAGACCCCAAAAATTTGCATTAGAAATTTGTTTTGGCAATTTTATTCTAAAATTTTTAGTTTATACCGATTTTCACATTTTCACTTTTCCAAATTTCCTGAAAATCTCAGCTTTTATCACGAGGAGGGCGCTGCACTCTCGGCTCCATCTGAAACATAAAAAAGTTGTTAGAAACTGTGATTTTTCCCCAAAATTCATATTTTATACTTACATTTCTGCTTATACCTTTTTCCCTGACCCCCGGAGGTGTCCGGCATATTTTTTATAGGACTGGCGCAGTCGCGCCGCATCCAACGACACCAAGAACGCCCGTCTACAGCGTTCCTGGACTTCAGGACAAAAATTTTTGTCTTTTTCTTGACGACTCACTTGTACTGTGAAGTAGGGAAACCTACCTTAGGGGAACCTAACTTCGAAATTTCGTTTTTCACTTTTGTATCTTTTTGTGATTTCTTTTGACAGATACGTGTACTGGGACACCCTAGCGACAATTCCCGAGGGTTAGACCCCAAAAATTTGCATTAGAAATTTGTTTTGGCAATTTTATTCTAAAATTTTTAGTTTATACCGATTTTCACATTTTCACTTTTCCAAATTTCCTGAAAATCTCAGCTTTTATCACGAGGAGGGCGCTGCACTCTCGGCTCCATCTGAAACATAAAAAAGTTGTTAGAAACTGTGATTTTTCCCCAAAATTCATATTTTATACTTACATTTCTGCTTATACCTTTTTCCCTGACCCCCGGAGGTGTCCGGCATATTTTTTATAGGACTGGCGCAGTTGCGCCGCATCCAACGACACCAAGAACGCCCGTCTACAGCGTTCCTGGACTTCAGGACAAAAATTTTTGTCTTTTTCTTGACGACTCACTTGTACTGTGAAGTAGGGAAACCTACCTTAGGGGAACCTAACTTCGAAATTTCGTTTTTCACTTTTGTATCTTTTTGTGATTTCTTTTGACAGATACGTGTACTGGGACACCCTAGCGACAATTCCCGAGGGTTAGACCCCAAAAATTTGCATTAGAAATTTGTTTTGGCAATTTTATTCTAAAATTTTTAGTTTATACCGATTTTCACATTTTCACTTTTCCAAATTTCCTGAAAATCTCAGCTTTTATCACGAGGAGGGCGCTGCACTCTCGGCTCCATCTGAAACATAAAAAAGTTGTTAGAAACTGTGATTTTTCCCCAAAATTCATATTTTATACTTACATTTCTGCTTATACCTTTTTCCCTGACCCCCGGAGGTGTCCGGCATATTTTTTATAGGACTGGCGCAGTCGCGCCGCATCCAACGACACCAAGAACGCCCGTCTACAGCGTTCCTGGACTTCAGGACAAAAATTTTTGTCTGTTCCCCACCCACCCACCCGGTGGTCATCACTTACGTAGGTCGAGTGGATTTGGGGAACGACAATATAAATTTTTAAGTTTTTGTCATTGTATCGTCTTTGTTTTGTTTTATTTACTTGTTTTACACTTTTGTATATTAGTTTTATTTATTAAATTATTTTTACATTTTATTTTATTTTACATTTATTAAATTATTTTTATTTTATTTTATTTTAATTATTTAAATTATTAAATATTTAATTAATTGTTTTTAATTTATACTTATATTGATTTTATAAACTTTGTTAGTGTAGCCATGTTCGGCATCCGCACCCCCCCGAAAACGTCCAGCACGTTATCTACGGCGAGACCCTCTGCGTCCGGAGGCGAAGGGGCCTTGGTCAGGCGCAGTGTGGGGGAGATAGAAGCGAAAGCTCGCGCTTCGGTATCTCCCCCCAAAAAGACATCTGCGCCGAAAAACAAGGCCAAAGAACCGACGGGCGCAAAGGAGTCTAAGTACCCCAGCCGAATTGCGGAGGCGAAGGCTTGCTTGATGAAGGGCAAGATGGCCATCAACAGCAGCCGGAACCTCCGCACGGACATCAAGAGCGACGTGCTGGAGGCCATCGAACGCTTATACGCTCTGGTAAAGGAGTCGGTAGCCGAACATGGCGAAGGGGTTAAGCGGGTGGATCCTCAAAAGGAAAGAGAACCCAAACAAATGGACACGCAGCCGCAAGGTGATAAAGAAGCAGACTGCACCCTTACAAAAGAGCTGAAGGAACATGGAAGGATATTGGAAGAAAACAAGAAGGAGATGATAAAGTTGAGGGAAGAATTACAGAAAGCTCCGGTGTCCTACGCGAGTGCAGTGGCTGCGCCTCCAAAGCCCAAACTGCGGGGGCCCGCAGCCATTCACTCGATTATCGTCACTTCAAATGACGCGATGGACACCGGAGACCAGGTCTTAAATAAGATAAGAATAGCAACAGAGGCAGTAAAAGAAGGCATAAAGGTTGACCGAGTCAGAAAAGTGAAGGACCAAAAGGTCATACTGGGGTGCAGCTCCGCAGAAGAACTGGAGAGAGTAAAGGAAAAATTAAAAACGAAGGGACAGGACCTAGGCTTCGAGAGCATTCGGGGCAGGGACCCGCTGATTGTCCTCAAGGACGTGATGAGTTATAACTCGGACGAGGAGGTGCTTACGGCGTTGAGAGCGCAGAATAAGCACCTCCTCGAGGACATCGGCGGCGACGATGACCGGATGGAGGTTCGGTATCGGAAGAAAACGCGGAGTCCGCTGGTGGCCCACATAGTGGTGAAAGTCTCACCGAAGATATGGGGCCGCCTGACGGACTCTGGCTCCGTACATATCGACCTCCAACGGGTCAGAGTCGGAGATCACTCGCCCCTGGTCCAGTGCTCTCGATGCCTAGGATACGGGCATACGCGGAAGTTGTGCGAAGAAAAGGAGGATGTTTGCAGTCACTGTGGGGGACCCCACCGAAAAGACAAGTGCGAGGAGAGGTCTTCGGGGGGGCCACCCACGTGCTGCAATTGCAGGCGGGCGAAATTAGCCCACGCACACAACGCATTCGACACAGAATGTCCCGTGAGGAAGAAGTGGGACACCTTGGCAAGGTCGGCAGTGGCTTATTGCTAAGGTGGCCCCACTTCAAATAGCAATCAACTCCAGCGTGAAACAGTGTGTTGTCTTGTGTCGTCCTTGGGGAAAATTGAAGAGGGTGTGTTCTGCTCAGGCCGCTCATTCAAACTCGACCCGGTCCCGCAGCGCGACACGCGCGCAGTACCACTGTCTCTTGGACAATATTGTTGGCAATATATGCCAGAGAAGTGACGTCAGGCAGGAGGCATCGCGCTGCGGTCGACTGGCATGTGTCGGCCTGGGCATAACATTCCCTCGGATAGAACTATGTGTGTCCTATCGTTTGTACTGTAAGTGTCCATTATGTCGTAATCCGATATATATCGTTAGGTCCTTGGTCGAATTCTGCACCGGGGTGCAGTGGTGAATTCACAGAGACAAATATGATGTTTGTACAATGGCATTCTACCGTGCACACCGGTGCAGGTTTCGATCAAATGAATAATGCAAAAAATAGATTAATAGTAAAGTAAACTGGAAATAATTGGAACGTAAAATAAATAAATATACACAAAAATCTGAAGACCCTTCCCAAAATATATACAACTAGGAAAATAATTAACAAATGCTCATAAGGACCTGGATTATGTCCGGGGATCTACTCGCGGAGTACACAAAAGTGTACTCACTAAAAAAAAAAAAAAAAAAAAAAAAAAAAAAACCTAACCTAACCTAACCTAACCTAACCTAACCTAACCTAACCTAACCTAACCTAACCTAACCTAACCTAACCTAACCTAACCTAACCTAACCTAACCTAACCTAACCTAACCTAACCTAACCTAACCTAACCTAACCTAACCTAACCTAACCTAACCTAACCTAACCTAACCTAACCTAACCTAACCTAACCTAACCTAACCTAACCTAACCTAACCTAACCTAACCTAACCTAACCTAACCTAACCTAACCTAACCTAACCTAACCTAACCTAACCTAACCTAACCTAACCTAACCTAACCTAACCTAACCTAACCTAACCTAACCTAACCTAACCTAACCTAACCTAACCTAACCTAACCTAACCTAACCTAACCTAACCTAACCTAACCTAACCTAACCTAACCTAACCTAACCTAACCTAACCTAACCTAACCTAACCTAACCTAACCTAACCTAACCTAACCTAACCTAACCTAACCTAACCTAACCTAACCTAACCTAACCTAACCTAACCTAACCTAACCTAACCTAACCTAACCTAACCTAACCTAACCTAACCTAACCTAACCTAACCTAACCTAACCTAACCTAACCTAACCTAACCTAACCTAACCTAACCTTTTTTTTTTTTTTTTTTACGTAGGAATGCGCCTTATGCATACCACACGCCCGGGTGAGACGTGTGGTTATGTTGGGCTCCCCGGTATGCGACGGTACCGGTATACCAACTAAACCTACGGTGTTCCTTCAGACGACCCATGTGCCGGGGAGCGAGGACGCTTGCGCATTCTTTCGCTATCCCGGCGGGTCACGGCCCGCCATTTCTGGCGGGCCCCGTCTGATTTGGAGGGCCTTGCCCTCCCTCACGAGAGGCGCGCGCGGAACACATGCGCGCCACCGTCTCGGGCCTGTACTGGTCGGGCGGTGACTGCCCTAAGGCCACCGCCCGCAGGCCTTCCCCTACGGAGGGCGTAGGTCGGCGACGAGCGCCCTGCGACGCCCGGTACGTTGACTGCGGGAGGGGAGGGTAGATGTGATTTCCCTCTCCCTTTCTGCCTCCTCCTTCTGGCCCATCACCTCCTCACAAAAGGAGGAGAAGGCGTCCCATGCCCCCTCATTTTGGACCATGGCCTCGACCACGGCCGCCAGAGAGAGGGCACCCGCTCCGATGTTCGCGGCGAGGTCACGGCGCTGCACGGCCCATGCCGCACACTCCACCAACGTGTGGAGCGCCGTGTCCTCGGGGCAATTCCCGCAGTGATGACACTCGGGCGTCGGCTCACGTCCGATCCGACACAGGTAGCGGCCGAAGCATCCATGCCCCGACAGCACCTGCGTCACACGGAACGTGAGGGCGCCATGCCGCCGATCCAGCCACTCCTCAAGGACGGGACTTACCGCCACCACCGTGGCGTGCCCTGCACTTGGTTGCGCAAGTCGCGCCCTCCACTCCTCCAGCAGGACCATGTGGAGCTGGCGCCGCTGCGCCCCAATCTCTTGAGGCACAGGGCGCAAGTCCATCGCCAGCCCTTCCTCGCGCCAACGGAACAGCGACGCGAGGACCTTGGCATCCAGGTCCCACGGAGGGGATCCGGCGAGGAGGCTCGCCGCCTCGAAAGATATCGTGCGATACCCGCGGACAATCCTGACGGCCATCGCTCGTTGCGGCCTCCGCAACAAGGCGACGTTATCGGCCGCCAGGTTGTCGGCCCATACGGGAGCTCCGTAAAGGGCCATGGATCGCACGATTCCCGAGTAGAGCCTCCTACAGGAGGCGTTCGGGCCCCCAAGATTGGGTAGTAGCCGCGATAAAGCGCCCGCGGCTCCCATGAGCTTGGGGACCAAACGACGGAAATGCTCCTTGAAGTTCCATCGGCTATCGAGGACGAGCCCAAGGTATTTGAGCGTCGACTCGACGCCGATGCGAACGCCCCCAACGATAATGTGGGATCCCGGAGGTGGCCCGTTGCGGGGGCCATGAAAGCAAATGGCCTCCGACTTATGAAGAGCCACCTCGAGACCCAGCCGCCGGATCCGACCCACGACTTGCGCAACCCCAGCCGTTGCCAAAATCGACGCCCGCCGAAAGTCTCTCCCCCGTGCTGCTACGAGGGTGTCGTCTGCGTAACAGGTTACGACAACCCCCGGGAGCATAGCTCCACGCAGCACCCAGTCGTATCCGATGTTCCACAGGAGCGGGCCAAGAACCGATCCCTGTGGAACACCGCACGACATCTCTCGCCGACCCCACCCATTCTGACCCGGGTAGATCACAGCTCTATCGCTAAGATAGGCCCCGACTATGCGACGGAGGTAGGCCGGCACCTGGTGGTAGATTAGTGCCTCCCTAATGCAACTCCAGGGCAAGGTGTTGAATGCGTTGGCGATGTCGAGGGACACCGCCAGCACCACCTCACCCCGGGACAAGGCCTCCTCCGCCTGACTCCTCACACGCAGAATGGCGTGCACTGTGGAGCGCCCGCGCCGGAAACCGAACTGGTTGTCCGCCAGATCCGGACCCACTGTACCGAGGTGCGTGACGAGG
Organism: Laspeyria flexula; assembly: GCA_905147015.1. Lineage (NCBI taxonomy): Eukaryota > Metazoa > Arthropoda > Insecta > Lepidoptera > Erebidae > Laspeyria > Laspeyria flexula. The sequence goes on along the minus strand of LR989972.1, from coordinate 11,305,364 downwards.
CGGTCAGCAATAATGCGCTCGAAGAGCTTTGCCACCTCGTCCAGCAGCACAATGGGCCGGTAGGCGGACGGAGAGTCCGCCGGGCGCCCCTCCTTTTTGAGGAGGACCAATTTGCCGGTTTTCCATCGTAATGGAAACCGGCACTCCTCCAAGCACGCACTGAGGAGTCCCAACAGTCGGGGCCCGAGCTCCCGCAAGGCCAGAACCCACGCACGGCCAGGAATGCCGTCAGGCCCTGGGGCGGTGTTCTTGGCTTGGAGCCGTTGCACCGCCGAGCTCAACTCTACCCGGGTCACCTCGGGCACGTCGTCGCCATCGTCCGCGTTGATCATAGCCATGGAAGGCAGAACCATGGGCGGAGGAGGGTGCTCCTCCCTCGCAGGGAACAGAGCGACCACCACCTCCTCCAGCAGCTGGGGGCGGAGACCCTGGGACAGTGGGGGAGCCCAGGGGCGGAGTTTGCCCCTGACCATTTTGTATGGACGCCCCCACGGATCTGTGTCCAGGGTCCGAATAAGGTCTTCGCGGGCCTGTGTCTTGGCCCGCTTCACCTCCAGCTGCAGCCTCTTTTTGGCCGCCCTGTACCCCTCGTACAGCTCCGCCTCCATGGCATCGGCACCGGGAGGGCGGCGACGTCTTCGGCGGAAGTTGGTGTACTGGCGTCTCGCCGCAACACAGTCACGACGCATGATCGCAATTTCTTCCGACCACCAGTACACCTGTCGCCTTTTGGGTGCGGAGTGCACCCGTGACATCGCCGCATCGCAGATGTTCGTTAGCGACTCTTGGAACCACTCGGCCTCCTCTTCGATATCGTCAGGCCTGTCCGGTGCTGACACCCAGGCCTGAACGATCGAGGCCTCCAAGAGTGCCTCCCGGTCCAATGATTTAAGCGACCAACGCGGACTATTCCCAACCGGGGCTGCTCCGGCCGGAGCGCCAACGTCCTGGGCGGAGACGTCGAACCTTATGTAGCGGTGGTCCGACAACGTCTCCACCCCGTCCTCCACACGCCAGCCGGAGACACGGCGGGCCAACGCAGGACTGGCAAACGACAGATCTACAATTGACCCACCGCGCTGACGTACACATGTTTGTACTGTACCCCGGTTGAGAATGAGTAGGCCCTGTTCTACGGCCCACTCCTCTACCACCTCTCCCCTGGCATCCGTGGCCGGGGAACCCCAAGCCGTGGATTTGGCGTTGAAGTCCCCGAGGACGAAGACAGGGAGAGGGTGACAACGGGCGACGACGGTGCCCAGGTTGGCGATTGCCACCTCAAAGTCGGCGAGAGACATGTTGGGGGAGAGATATATGCCCACCATGATAAAACTGCCCAAACGAGCCACCACAAAACCACGACCTCTAGAGACCGGTTCCAACAGTGGGGCTCCGGAAGCCTGCGACACAATGATGGCTACCGAGCCGCACTGGTCGTCGATCCAATCGTCCCGAGGTGGGACGAAGTACGGCTCGGCAACCACCGCCAAGGAGATATTCCACTGCGCCATGGACTGCAGGAGAAGATCCTGAGCCGCGGCGCAGTGGTTTAAGTTTGTCTGTAGAATTCGACGAGAGGCCATTACTGGCATTCCATATTATTCTCCTGCTGTGTAATGGTCACCGGTTTCCCAGGCGCCGATTTTTTAGGACCATTTCTTCGGCTCCCCTTCGCTGGGGCTTTGCCCTTGCCAACGGAAGCGGTGCAAGTCTTTGCACCGATTCTGTGGTCCGCAGGTTTCCCATATGCCGCGCACATAACACAGTGTGGCGCGGCATCGCAGGAGCCTGCTACGTGACCTACTTGACCACATCGGTAGCAAATGTTGCTACGGTCTGTTGTAGAGGTGCACTTTGCGCCCAGATGCCCAGTTGCCAGGCACCTAAAACAGCGAGTTGGTCTTGGCTCAAGAAGTCTAACCTGCACCGACATCCAGCCAACCAGCAGCCGCTTCCCATCTGTTAGTTTTTTGGCTGCCGTCACCGGGCAGCTCACAATCACCGAACCCATCCCAGAGAGATCGGCACGCACGGTACCTAATCTGATTTGGTCCGGTGTGCATCCTCCCTTTTGCGCAACGGCAGCAGTTACCTCTTCAGAAGTGACGGAGTCATCCAGGCCCGAAATACGTAGACTTGCGGTCTTCGTGGGCCTGGATACTCGGACTTCGTCCTCTGGGAAGATCTCTCGCAGCTTGTTGGCGAGAGCATCCGCCTTTTGACCGCTGGTGGCACCAGGAACTTCCAGCATCCGGGCCCCGGTCTGTGTCGGCTTACAGCGGAGGCCCGTGATGATTCCCAACTCAGTTGGTTTAATTTGGGTCTTTGCGGCTGTAAGAAGCTGAGCATATGTTGCACCCTTTTCGAGTGCTGCCGGCTGCAGTGTTAGAACAACTGCAGACGAACGAGGTGCACGCAGAATTGAGTCCTTTTTCTTTTTGGCTTCAATTTCCTTCTTTTTCTTTTTTGCCTCTTTCTTTTTGGCCTTTTTGTCCTTCTTTGTGCTGCCGACCGTTACCCATTCGCCTTGATTGGGCTTAGGGGCCGTCGGATCAACTCTCGACGTGGCAGCACTAGTGGTAGCTGTCTCCTTTGGTGCCGACGTCTTGTCTTTTTTCTTGACCGCCTTCTGTTTTAGCCCCGACGGGCCGGCAACTGGCTGATCACCTTCAGGCAGTGACGTCTTGCTGGCGGCCGGCTCGGATGTAGTTGCCACTGCAACTGCGTATGTCTTTTTCGTGGCTTTTTTAGGAGCTGCTGGGTTAGAAGTAGCCATTTTGGTGTCCACCGTCTTAGGAGCTGCTCCCGAAGCGAGCGGGGGCCGCAGCAGTCGTCCCTCCAGTACTGAGAAGCGAGTGTTGAGATTCGCTAACTCATTTTTCAGCAGGAGCACCCACTCTGACTCTGCTGCCTCCTTAGGCTCTTCTCCGCTATTGATGCGCTCCTTTCTTATTTTATTGAGGTCAGACCTTAGTGCCTCATGCTCCTCCTTGATGTTTTTGATTTCGGCTGCTAGGCGGGTATTTTCCCTCCGCAGCCGTTTGGTCTCCTCTGATGTTGTCCGGTTGAAAAGGACCTCAGCCACCTCGGCAATTGTGGCTGCGGCCTCGTTCAGGCCTTTTTGGCATGTGCCTTTGAGCTTTTTGGAGGCCTTGGTGATGGTTTTGATTGCCACCACCGCCTCCTCTAATCGCTCCTTCAGGACTGCCGCAGGGAGTTCCTCCGCATCTATTGATGACTCCGATAGTCGGCTAATACGGGAGACCGAAACTCTATGAGTCACTTCGGCAATCCTCCTCTCGTTCTCCGCCTCCTGTTCCATCTTATCCAGGGCACGCTTAGCCTCGGCCGCCTCTTTGCGGGCTTTGCCGATGCCCACATAGCGGCCGTGCTTAAGAGCACCCTGACCACGTCCTTTCTTTGATGTTATAGACCCCTCGTCAGAGGAGTCCTCCGACAGCGGGCGCTTCAACCACTGTTTGATAGTGGAAGTGCTGCCCGCGCTAGTTTCTCCAACGGTTATGAGGCTGGTGCCCGAATCAGAATCGGACATCTCCGATCCAGCCCCAACAATGTCCATCGGCATACGTTCGAGCACCACCCGCGGAACCGAGGGTGTTGCTGATCGCTCCGCCAAATTTTCCTGTACAATATTTACATTATATACATTATGTGCAATATCTACACCTTCCTTCCTATCTACAGTCTTAGAACTAGAACTTAGCCTACTTTTACTTACAATATTTACAGGTTTTTGTTTTTTATTTGAGTCATCCATATCAAATCCCACGAGTATGAGTCGATCTAAAGGTCGACCCCCGGGTGACGCTCATTCCGGGGGCAAGCCTATTTACCACACTGGGGTCGGCAGGTGCCAGGGGGTTTTTAAGACTTTACTGTCTGGTTTTATTGAGTTTTCCTTCTCGCGGGCCGGCCAATTAAGGCAAGCCCCTCGGTCCCGTCGAGCCGCTAGACGTGATCAACGACACTCGACGGGATAACGATGTGATGTTGGCAGGGTCGGGTTTCCCCTCCCCTATATGCCCCGTGATTTTTTAGAGAGGTTTTCTTCCTCGCGGCCGCACCCCGAGAGGTGGCAGCCCCCGCTCCAGCGCCCAAGCGCCGGCTTGCGGTGTGAGCGCGGCGGCCGAAGCCGCCCCCCGCCAGTAATTTTTTATAGAGGTTTTCTTCCTCGCAGCCCCCACCCCGAGAGGTGGTGGCCCCCGTCCCAGCCCCTAAGGGCTGGGTTACGGTATGGTGTCAGACTATTCGCCGCCACCCGGCAATATTCGTGGCTTCTCATGAGAGAAGCTAAGTAATTGCCGAGTGTCGTTGCCCGGGGTGCACCGGCCAGAGCAGAAGGCTCCGGCTCACGAGGAGGTTATCTGACTTCGCCCCCAACCTAACCTAACCTTTTTTTTTTTTTTTTTTTTTTTTTTTTTTTTTTTTTTTTTTACGTAGGAATGCGCCTTATGCATACCACACGCCCGGGTGAGACGTGTGGTTATGTTGGGCTCTCCGGTATGCGACGGTACCGGCCTACCAACTAAACCTACGGTGTTCCTTCAGACGACCCATGTGCCGGGGAGCGAGGACGCTTGCGCATTCTTTCGCTATCCCGGCGGGTCACGGCCCGCCAGTCCTGGCGGGCCCCGTCTGCTTTGGAGGGCCTTGCCCTCCCTCACGAGAGGCGCACGCGGAACACATGCGCGCTACCGTCTCGGGCCTGTACTGGTCGGGCGGTGACTGCCCTAAGGCCACCGCCCGCAGGCCTACCTCTATGGAGGGCGTAAGTCGGCGACGAGCGCCCTGCGACGCCCGGTACGTCGACCGCGGGAGGGGAGGGTGGATGTTATTTCCCTCTCCCTTTCTGCCTCCTCCTTCTGGCCCATCACATCCTCACAGAAGGAGGCGAAGGCGTCCCATGCCCCCTCATTTCGGACCATGGCCTCGACCACGGCCGCCAAAGAGAGGGCACCCGCTCCGATGTTCGCGGCGAGGTCACGGCGCTGCACGGCCCATGCCGCACACTCCACTAGCGTGTGGAGCGCCGTGTCCTCGGGGCAATTCCCGCAGTGATGACACTCGGGCGTCGGCTCACGTCCGATCCGACACAGGTAACGGCCGAAGCATCCATGCCCCGACAGCACCTGCGTCATACGGAACGTGAGGGCGCCATGCCGCCGATCCAGCCACTCCTCAAGGACGGGACTTACCGCCACCACCGTGGCGTGCCCAACCTAACCTAACCTAACCTAACCTAACCTAACCTAACCGTTTTTCACTTTTATCTCTTTTTGTGAATTATTTTGACTGATATTTGTACTGGGACACCCTAGCGACAATTCCCGAGGGTTATATCTCAAAAATTTTCATTAGAAATTTGTTTTGACCATTTTATTCAAAATTTTTTAAGTTTATACCGATTTTTCAATTTCCGCTTTTCCAAATTTTCTAAAAATCTCAGCTTTTATCACGAGGAGGGCGCTGCACTCTCGGCTCCATCTGAAACATAAAAAAGTTGTTAGAAACTGTGATTTTTCCCTAAATTTCATATTTTTTACTTACATTTCTGCTTATACCTTTTTCCCTGACCCCCGGAGGTGTCCGGCATATTTTTTACAGGACTGGCGCAGACGCGCCGCGTCTAACGACACCAAGAACGCCCTTCTACAGCGTTCCTGGACTTCAGGACAAAAATTTTTGTCTTTTTCCTTGACGACTCACTCGTATTGTGTAGTAGGGAAACCTACCTTAGGGGACCGAACCTAGAAATTTCGTTTTTCACTTTTATCTCTTTTTGTGAATTATTTTGACTGATATTTGTACTGGGACACCCTAGCGACAATTCCCGAGGGTTATATCTCAAAAATTTTCATTAGAAATTTGTTTTGACCATTTTATTCAAAATTTTTTAAGTTTATACCGATTTTTCAATTTCCGCTTTTCCAAATTTTCTAAAAATCTCAGCTTTTATCACGAGGAGGGCGCTGCACTCTCGGCTCCATCTGAAACATAAAAAAGTTGTTAGAAACTGTGATTTTTCCCTAAATTTCATATTTTTTACTTACATTTCTGCTTATACCTTTTTCCCTGACCCCCGGAGGTGTCCGGCATATTTTTTACAGGACTGGCGCAGACGCGCCGCGTCTAACGACACCAAGAACGCCCTTCTACAGCGTTCCTGGACTTCAGGACAAAAATTTTTGTCTTTTTCCTTGACGACTCACTCGTATTGTGTAGTAGGGAAACCTACCTTAGGGGACCGAACCTAGAAATTTCGTTTTTCACTTTTATCTCTTTTTGTGAATTATTTTGACTGATATTTGTACTGGGACACCCTAGCGACAATTCCCGAGGGTTATATCTCAAAAATTTTCATTAGAAATTTGTTTTGACCATTTTATTCAAAATTTTTTAAGTTTATACCGATTTTTCAATTTCCGCTTTTCCAAATTTTCTAAAAATCTCAGCTTTTATCACGAGGAGGGCGCTGCACTCTCGGCTCCATCTGAAACATAAAAAAGTTGTTAGAAACTGTGATTTTTCCCTAAATTTCATATTTTTTACTTACATTTCTGCTTATACCTTTTTCCCTGACCCCCGGAGGTGTCCGGCATATTTTTTACAGGACTGGCGCAGACGCGCCGCGTCTAACGACACCAAGAACGCCCTTCTACAGCGTTCCTGGACTTCAGGACAAAAATTTTTGTCTTTTTCCTTGACGACTCACTCGTATTGTGTAGTAGGGAAACCTACCTTAGGGGACCGAACCTAGAAATTTCGTTTTTCACTTTTATCTCTTTTTGTGAATTATTTTGACTGATATTTGTACTGGGACACCCTAGCGACAATTCCCGAGGGTTATATCTCAAAAATTTTCATTAGAAATTTGTTTTGACCATTTTATTCAAAATTTTTTAAGTTTATACCGATTTTTCAATTTCCGCTTTTCCAAATTTTCTAAAAATCTCAGCTTTTATCACGAGGAGGGCGCTGCACTCTCGGCTCCATCTGAAACATAAAAAAGTTGTTAGAAACTGTGATTTTTCCCTAAATTTCATATTTTTTACTTACATTTCTGCTTATACCTTTTTCCCTGACCCCCGGAGGTGTCCGGCATATTTTTTACAGGACTGGCGCAGACGCGCCGCGTCTAACGACACCAAGAACGCCCTTCTACAGCGTTCCTGGACTTCAGGACAAAAATTTTTGTCTTTTTCCTTGACGACTCACTCGTATTGTGTAGTAGGGAAACCTACCTTAGGGGACCGAACCTAGAAATTTCGTTTTTCACTTTTATCTCTTTTTGTGAATTATTTTGACTGATATTTGTACTGGGACACCCTAGCGACAATTCCCGAGGGTTATATCTCAAAAATTTTCATTAGAAATTTGTTTTGACCATTTTATTCAAAATTTTTTAAGTTTATACCGATTTTTCAATTTCCGCTTTTCCAAATTTTCTAAAAATCTCAGCTTTTATCACGAGGAGGGCGCTGCACTCTCGGCTCCATCTGAAACATAAAAAAGTTGTTAGAAACTGTGATTTTTCCCTAAATTTCATATTTTTTACTTACATTTCTGCTTATACCTTTTTCCCTGACCCCCGGAGGTGTCCGGCATATTTTTTACAGGACTGGCGCAGACGCGCCGCGTCTAACGACACCAAGAACGCCCTTCTACAGCGTTCCTGGACTTCAGGACAAAAATTTTTGTCTTTTTCCTTGACGACTCACTCGTATTGTGTAGTAGGGAAACCTACCTTAGGGGACCGAACCTAGAAATTTCGTTTTTCACTTTTATCTCTTTTTGTGAATTATTTTGACTGATATTTGTACTGGGACACCCTAGCGACAATTCCCGAGGGTTATATCTCAAAAATTTTCATTAGAAATTTGTTTTGACCATTTTATTCAAAATTTTTTAAGTTTATACCGATTTTTCAATTTCCGCTTTTCCAAATTTTCTAAAAATCTCAGCTTTTATCACGAGGAGGGCGCTGCACTCTCGGCTCCATCTGAAACATAAAAAAGTTGTTAGAAACTGTGATTTTTCCCTAAATTTCATATTTTTTACTTACATTTCTGCTTATACCTTTTTCCCTGACCCCCGGAGGTGTCCGGCATATTTTTTACAGGACTGGCGCAGACGCGCCGCGTCTAACGACACCAAGAACGCCCTTCTACAGCGTTCCTGGACTTCAGGACAAAAATTTTTGTCTTTTTCCTTGACGACTCACTCGTATTGTGTAGTAGGGAAACCTACCTTAGGGGACCGAACCTAGAAATTTCGTTTTTCACTTTTATCTCTTTTTGTGAATTATTTTGACTGATATTTGTACTGGGACACCCTAGCGACAATTCCCGAGGGTTATATCTCAAAAATTTTCATTAGAAATTTGTTTTGACCATTTTATTCAAAATTTTTTAAGTTTATACCGATTTTTCAATTTCCGCTTTTCCAAATTTTCTAAAAATCTCAGCTTTTATCACGAGGAGGGCGCTGCACTCTCGGCTCCATCTGAAACATAAAAAAGTTGTTAGAAACTGTGATTTTTCCCTAAATTTCATATTTTTTTACTTACATTTCTGCTTATACCTTTTTCCCTGACCCCCGGAGGTGTCCGGCATATTTTTTACAGGACTGGCGCAGACGCGCCGCGTCTAACGACACCAAGAACGCCCTTCTACAGCGTTCCTGGACTTCAGGACAAAAATTTTTTGTCTGTTCCCCACCCACCCACCCGGTGGTCGTTACTTACGTAGGTTGAGTGGATTTGGGGACAGACAAAATATTTTATTAGGATCTTTGTTTTTGTTTTGTTATTGTTTCTTGTGACTGTTTTATACACTTTTATTGTTTATACATTGTTATTTAAATTTTATTTTAATTTATATTTACATTTTTAACATTTTTAATTATACAATTTTAAATTTTAATTATACTATTTTAATTTATACAATAGCTGATTTGTTTTTCGAAAGGTTTCGCTATGTTCGGCATACGTACTCCAATTAAAGCACCCAGCACGTCGGCAAAGGCCGGGCCCTCTGCGCCTAAGGACGAAACGACCCTGGTCAGGCGCAGTGTGGGGGAAATCGAATCGAAGATTCGTACTTCGATATCGCCCCCCACAAAACCTGCGCCGAAAAACAGGGCCAAAGAGTCGGCATTGGGCGCAAAGGAGCCCAAATATCTCAGCCGTACTGCGGAGGCGAAAGCGTGTTTGATGAAGGCCAAAATGGCCATCAACAACAGCCGTAACCTCCGCACAGATATTAAAAACGACGTGCTGGCGGCGGTAGAAAGACTATACCATCTAGTCAAGGAGTCGGATGCCGAGCGTAGCGAAAAATTAGGTGGGGTTCAAGAAACCATTCAGCGTCTGGAACCTGAAGTAGAGGTGGAAAAGGAGAAGGAGAAATGCGAAAGAGACGATAGTGTGCTCATCAGTAAGTTGGAAGACCATGGAAAGTTATTGGAAGAGAATAAGAAGGAAATGGAAAGGTTAAGGGAAGAAATGAGAAAAGTACCTCAGTCGTACGCGAGTGTAGTGGCTGGGCAGGCGAAGCCTGTGCCAAAACCACTGGCTAACTCAGCACTACACTCGCTCATCATTACATCAAATGATGCTCTAGAAACCAGTGATGAGGTACTTAATAAAATTAGAAAGGCAGTCAACGCAAAGGAAGGTGGAATAGAAATTGAAAGAGTAAGGAAAGCGAAGGACCAGAAAGTAATTATGGGGTGTGCAACTAGGGAGGAGAGACAGAAGGTCAAGGACCGCCTGGAAAAGTCGGGGGAGCACCTCATTGTCGAGGAAGCGAAAAACAAGGATCCACTACTGATCTTCCGGGACGTCCTGGCATTTCATAGTGATGATGAAATAGTCGGGGCGCTCCGGAATCAGAACGCCGATGTCTTTCGCGACCTCGACAATGGGGACGATCGGCTCCAAGTGAGGTTCAGAAAGAAGACCAGGAACCCCCACACCTGCCACATAGTGGTAACAACATCACCCACTATATGGCAGCGGGCGATTTCAGCGGGTTCTCTCCGTGTCGACCTTCAGAGAGTCAAGGTCTTAGACCAATCACCTATTGTGCAGTGCTCGCGGTGCCTAGGGTACGGCCACACTAAGAAGCTCTGCCAGGAGTCGGCCGACGTTTGCAGCCACTGTGGGGGACCGCACCGCAAAGACAAATGTGCCTTTGCGGAGGGGTCCCTCAAGTGCTGCAACTGCAGCAAGGCGGAGCTCGCGAGCACTGCACATAATGCCTTCGACACCGTTTGCCCGATAAGACGGAAATGGGACACCTTAGCAAGGTCCTCTGTGGCCTATTGCTAAGGTGGCCCCGGTGTCGAGGTCAGAGGAGAGGGTCGATGCGAGAGGGGAACACCGCATTCCGGTAGAGCTGCAGCACAGACTGCACTCCAATCCTGGTGACTCAGCACCTAACCGTAGTCCGGGACAAACACCTCTGTTTTGTCTCTTGGACAACATTGTAAGAAATGTATGCCAGAGAAAAACATGTGTTGTCCCGGCAGTCAGTGAAGCTGGTCACAAAGTGCAAATCTGTGCAAACAGCAAACGTCACAAAGGGGTTCCTGGTCTGATTTCCGCCTTCATAGAAAACGGTCCGTTTGGAAAACTAGTCCTCGGAAGGTACACACGCACATACAAAGTCTTGTTTGAAATCGCTCCTTTTGGGTCTTGGCTGGTCTCTGTACCGGGGTGGGGGGTCAACCATGAATTGTAAAACTGAGGTTTTGGTAAATCTGGTATGCACTCCGCACCCCGATGCGGAGACAGTCAAGACAAGTTAAGTAAAATAAAAAATTAGAAATTTAGTTTTAAAAAATACACATTAAACAAATATAATAAACAACTGTAAAATTGGTATTAATAAGGTCAGAGATAATGTTTCTGGTTCCAGACGCAGAGGCACGGACAAAATCGTGCCTCCCAAAAAAAAAAAAAAAAAAAAAAAAAAAAAAAAACCTAACCTAACCTAACCTAACCTAACCTAACCTAACCTTTTTTTTTTTTTTTTTTTTTGTCGAAGAGGAAATGGCTGACCCATTCCCCGGCACGGGGGGCCGTGTCGGGGATATGTGGGGCTTGCACCCACTAAAACCTCTCCGGTGGCCTTCTTCTGCGCATAGTAGGAGGGCTCTGGGAACGCGGGTATGCTGCCTCCAGTGCCCCCCTCGCGCGTGTCCCGTAAGGGACTCATCCCGGGGCGGAGCCGGGTAGACTCCGCCCAGCTTCCAGCCCAATCCTGGGCTGGTATAACGTCCTGAGCCACACAGACCGTTATCTTCCCGGGGTCGCGCCCAGTCGGAGCAGTCGGCAGACCCCCCGCCAACCACTCCGCGCAACACTCCAAGGTATGCCGGATAATCACACACTTGATAGTCCCGGCGTCTATCCGACCCCCCGAGGGAGGCCGGACCCCGTGGTAATTTTTTATAGAGGTTGTTCTTCCTCGCGACCGCCGCTCCGGGAGACAGAGTGGCGATCCTCGTCCCCGGCACCTAGTACCGAGATTACGAGTTTTGTCGGCCAAGTTCGGGGCCCGAAGACCCTTCCCTCGCCAACGCACCTCGGCCGCACAAGTGCGGCTTCGGACATCCCGTAGGTAATTTTTTATAGAGGTTTTCCTTCCTCGCGGCCCCACTCCGAAGAGCGGAGGCCCTCGGGCCCACCAACCAGGGGCGAGCTTACGAGTGTCGGGCGACAACCGAAGTTGCCACCTACCGCCGGTTATTTTTTATAGAGGTTTTCCTTCCTCGCAGCCCCACTCCGAAGAGCGGAGGCCCCCGTTCCCGGCAAGCGCCAGGCTTACGGTTTGGTTCGGGCGGCGACCGAAGTCACCACCCTCACCCACCCCCTCCCGTTGGTGATTTTTTATAGAGGTTTTCCTTCCTCGCGGCCCCGCCCCACGGCGAGGGCCCTCGTTCCCGACCGAAGCCGGGCTTACGAGTTGGGCCGAGCGACGTTTGACCGCCGCCCAGCCGCATCCCGGCCGGGTTCGGACCGAAGTCCTACACCCGGCATCGGCCGCAGAAGTCAGGGGGGTAGGGTCCCCTCTCCACTGCGGCCCCACCGCCTCCACGGTCTCGCGCCCGTGGCCACGCTGGGGCTGAGGCAGGTAGGCAGTCTTCGGCACTCCCCACCTGCCTCACCCCCTCCCCAATCCCCCCCACTCGGCCACCGCGCTACCGCGTGGATGCACAACGGTAACTCGGCAGCCCCACCACAACGTGCCCGAAGGCTCCAGGCCGTCACCACTTAGCCGAGTCGGTGGCGACGACCCCACGGCCGGACGAGAGCGAGTCTCAGTCCGGCAACGGCCGCAGAAGTCAAGGGAGGTGGCGTTCCCCTCTCCACTGCGGCCCCACCGCCTCCACATTCTCGCGCATGTGGCCACGCTGGGGCTGAGGCAGGTAGGCAGTCGACCGGCACTCCCCACCTGCCTCACCCCCTCCCCATCCCCCCCTGGCCACCACGCCACCGCGTGAGCGGTAACGCGGCAGCCGCCCCCACCAGAGAACTGGCGGGGGTACCGGGACGCCACCACTTAGCCGGGTCGGCGGTGACGTCCCCCCGGGGCTGCTCTTCGCTTCCATAACTGTACTGAGCCCCCCTGCCACGACAAGGCGGCAGCCCATCAGGGGGGAACCTAACCTAACCTAACCTAACCTTTTTTTTTTTTTTTTTTTTTTTTTTTTTCACTTGGGGAAATGCCTGACGCATACCCCTCGGTCTTGGGGAAAGAACCGAGGGGTTATGTGGGGCTTGCACCCACTAAAACCCCAAGGTGTTCCTCTCGTCGCGCTCTGCTGTGGTCACGGGAGCGCAGGAACATTCGTCCGCGACCACAGCGACGATGGCCCGCTACGGGCCCCCTCTCTGCCGGAGCTTAGCTCCGGCGGTGACGTGCGGGAACACGCACACGCCACCAGAAGACGCTCGCGGCCGACTTTCCCCAAAGTCGACCGTTCCTGGCGTGGCGGACGCGCTCAGCCGGGCGCGTCCTCTTCTCGGGCTATTACGGCGGGAGGTCGCGGGCGTAAGCCCGCCTTCTCCCGCCTACCCTTCGACGGCGGATCGGGTCACTGAGGGCATCGTCTTCCCTCTGCCGTTCCGCCTCCTCCTTCTGCCTCATCACCTCTTCGCAGAAGGAGAGCACTGCTCCCCAGTTCGTCTCGCTCTCCAGCATGGCCTTCACCACTGCTGGGAGCGAGAGATCCTCGCCTATGATCGAGGCCAGTGCAGCGCGCTGACCCGCCCACGCCCCGCACACCTCAAGGGTGTGCTGGGCTGTGTCCTCCGGGGAGCCGCAATGATGACAGATACATTGCGGCTCCCTCCTCGCGACCCGACACAGGTACCTCCCGAAGCAACCATGCCCCGAGAGCACCTGCGCCAGGCGATAGGTCAACGCCCCGCGTCTTCTTTCGGCCCATTCTCTGAGAACGGGCCGAATGGCCTCGATCGTGCGGTGACCGGCGCTCGGTTCCGCAAGCCGCTGCTGCCACCCGTGAAACAGGGCCTCTCGAGATCGGCCCCGCAGGTGGCGCAGTTCCTCCGGTGAGGGCTCTAGCCCTCGGCTGCGGAACTCAGCCGTCAGCCTGTACACATTGGCCAGCACGATGGCCTCCAGCTCCCAAGGTGGGGCCCCTGCCAAGACGCAAGCCGCACCGTGTGAAACGGTGCGGTAGCACCTGACCGCCCTGCGCGCCATTACCCTCTGCGGTTGTCGCAGAAGTGCAACGTTCTTGGCGCACAGGGCGTCCACCCACACTGGGGCCCCGTAGAGAGCCATCGACCTGATGACCCCCGCGTACAGGCGACGACACGACGCGCTCGGTCCCCCTATGTTGGGGAGCAGGCTGCCGAGAGCCAAGGCGGCGCTGGTGAGTCGCGGCACCAGCCGTCGGAAGTGCTCCTTGAACGACCATGTGCCATCCAGAATGAGACCTAGATAGCGCATGGCCGCTCCCACCGCTATGCTCTCACCGCTCAAGATGAGCTGGGCCCCGGGAGGTGGCTTCCTCCGGGGTCCGTGAAAGCACAGCGCTTCCGACTTGTGTAGGGCCACTGTTAGGCCCAACCGCCTTATACGACCGACGACATGGGCGGCTCCCGCCGTGGCGACTAACTGCGCCTGACGGAAGTCCCGCCCACAGGCCGTCACCAACGTGTCATCAGCGTAACACGTCAGTCCCACGCCAGGAAGGTTACTGCCGCGGAGCACCCAGTCATAGGCGATGTTCCACAGTAGGGGTCCAAGCACCGACCCCTGGGGAACACCGCACGACATCCGCCTTTGGCAGCGACCCTCCTGCCCCTGGTACACCACGACGCGATCTCGCAGGTAGTCAGAGACGGTGACGCAGAGGTAGGGAGGCAGCCTGTGATAGAGGAGTGCCTCCCTAATACACTCGAAAGGTATCGAGTTGAAGGCGTTGGCGATGTCAAGGGACACCGCCAACGCCACCTCGCCTCGCGACACCGCCTCACCCGCGATTTTCCTCACTTTGAGGATCGCGTCTACGGTGGACCTACCCCTGCGGAAACCAAACTGGTTGTCCGACAGGTCGGGGCCCTCCGTCGTCATGTGCCGGACGATGCGAGAAGCCACCACCCTCTCCAGTAGCTTCCCGACCTCGTCCAGCAGCACTATCGGTCGATAGGACGACGGAGAGTCGGCTGGGCGGTCCCCTTTACGTAAGAGGACCAAACGGCCTGTCTTCCACATTTGTGGGAAACGCCCTTGCTCCAGGCAGGCTGAGAACAGCCTGCGGAGTCTACCCTCAAGGGCGTCGTCGTCGAGGGCCATCACCCAGGCTTTGCCCGGGATTCCGTCCGGCCCCGGAGCGGTGTTTTTGCTCCGGAGCCGTAGCACGGCAGCGCCAAGCTCGGCTGCCGTGACCTCGGGCACCTCGACGACGTTGTCGTCGGTCTGGCAACCTAACCTAACCTAACCTAACCTAACCTAACCTTTTTTTTTTTTTTTTTTACGTAGGAATGCGCCTTATGCATACCACACGCCCGGGTAAGACGTGTGGTTATGTTGGGCTCCCCGGTATGCGACGGTACCGGTATACCAACTAAACCTACGGTGTTCCTTCAGACGACCCATGTGCCGGGGAGCGAGGACGCTTGCGCATTCTTTCGCTATCCCGGCGGGTCACGGCCCGCCATTCCTGGCGGGCCCCGTCTGATTTGGAGGGCCTTGCCCTCCCTCACGAGAGGCGCGCGCGGAACACATGCGCGCCACCGTCTCGGGCCTGTACTGGTCGGGCGGTGACTGCCCTAAGGCCACCGCCCGCAGGCCTTCCCCTACGGAGGGCGTAGGTCGGCGACGAGCGCCCTGCGACGCCCGGTACGTCGACTGCGGGAGGGGAGGGTAGATGTAAGTTCCCTCTCCCTTTCTGCCTCCTCCTTCTGGCCTATTACCTCCTCGCAAAAGGAGGCGAAGGCGTCCCATGCCCCCTCATCCCGGACCATGGCCTCGACCACGGCCGCCAAAGAGAGGGCACCCGCTCTGATGTTCGCGGCGAGGTCACGGCGCTGCACGGCCCATGCCGCGCACTCCACTAACGTGTGGAGCGCCGTGTCCTCGGGGCAATTCCCGCAGTGGTGACACTCGGGCGTCGGCTCACGTCCGATCCGACACAGGTAACGGCCGAAGCATCCATGCCCCGACAGCAGCTGCGTCATCCGGAACGTGAGGGCGCCATGTCGCCGCTCAAGCCACTCCTCGAGAACGGGACTTACCGCCACCACCGTGGCGTGCCCAACCTAACCTAACCTAACCTAACCTAACCTAACCTTTTTTTTTTTTTTTTTTTTTTTTTTTTTTTTGTCGAAGAGGAAATGGCTGACCCATTCCCCGGCACGGGGGGCCGTGTCGGGGATATGTGGGGCTTGCACCCACTAAAACCTCTCCGGTGGCCTTCATCTGCGCATAGTAGGAGGGCTCTGGGAACGCGGGTATGCTGCCTCCAGTGCCCCCCTCGCGCGTGTCCCGTAAGGGACTCATCCCGGGGCGGAGCCGGGTAGACTCCGCCCAGCTTCCAGCCCAATCCTGGGCTGGTATAACGTCCTGAGCCACACAGACCGTTATCTTCCCGGGGTCGCGCCCAGTCGGAGCAGTCGGCAGACCCCCCGCCAACCACTCCGCGCAACACTCCAAGGTATGCCGGATAATCACACACATGATAGTACCGGCGTCTATCCGACCCCCCGAGGGAGGCCGGACCCCGTGGTAATTTTTTATAGAGGTTGTTCTTCCTCGCGACCGCCGCTCCGGGTGACAGAGTGGCGATCCTCGTCCCCGGCACCTAGCGCCGGGATTACGAGCTTTGTCGGCCAAGTTCGGGGCCCGAAGACCCTTCCCTCGCCAACGCACCTCGGCCGCACAAGTGCGGCTTCGGCCATCCCGTAGGTAATTTTTTATAGAGGTTTTCCTTCCTCGCGGCCCCACTCCGAAGAGTGGAGGCCCTCGGGCCCACCAACCAGGGGCGAGCTTACGAGTGTCGGGCGACAACCGAAGTTGCCACCTACCGCCGGTTATTTTTTATAGAGGTTTTCCTTCCTCGCAGCCCCACTCCGAAGAGCGGAGGCCCCCGTTCCCGGCAAGCGCCAGGCTTACGGTTTGGTTCGGGCGGCGACCGAAGTCACCACCCTCACCCACCCCCTCCCGTTGGTGATTTTTTATAGAGGTTTTCCTTCCTCGCGGCCCCGCCCCACGGCGAGGGCCCTCGTTCCCGACCGAAGCCGGGCTTACGAGTTGGGCCGAGTGACGATTGACCGCCGCCCAGCCGCATCCCGGCCGGGTTCGAACCGAAGTCCTACACCCGGCATCGGCCGCAGAAGTCAGGGGAGGTGGCGTTCCCCTCTCCACTGCGGCCCCACCGCCTCCACATTCTCGCGCATGTGGCCACGCTGGGGCTGAGGCAGGTAGGCAGTCTTCGGCACTCCCCACCTGCCTCACCCCCTCCCCAATCCCCCCCACTCGGCCACCGCGCTACCGCGTGGATGCACAACGGTAACTCGGCAGCCCCATCACAACGTGCCCGAAGGCTCCAGGCCGTCACCGCTTAGCCGAGTCGGTGGCGACGACCCCACGGCCGGACGAGAACATGTCTCAGTCCGGCAACGGCCGCAGAAGTCAGGGGAGGTGGCGTTCCCCTCTCCACTGCGGCCCCACCGCCTCCACATTCTCGCGCATGTGGCCACGCTGGGGCTGAGGCAGGTAGGCAGTCGACCGGCACTCCCCACCTGCCTCACCCCCTCCCCATCCCCCCCTGGCCACCACGCCACCGCGTGAGCGGTAACGCGGCAGCCGCCCCCGCCAGAGAACTGGCGAGGGTACCGGGACGTCACCACTTAGCCGGGTCGGCGGTGACGTCCCCCCGGGGCTGCTCTTCGCTTCCATAACTGTACTGAGCCCCCCTGCCACGACAAGGCGGCAGCCCATCAGGGGGGAACCTAACCTAACCTAACCTAACCTAACCTTTTTTTTTTTTTTTTTTTTTTTTACGTAGGAATGCGCCTTATGCATACCACACGCCCGGGTGAGACGTGTGGTTATGTTGGGCTCTCCGGTATGCGACGGTACCGGCCTACCAACTAAACCTACGGTGTTCCTTCAGACGACCCATGTGCCGGGGAGCGAGGACGCTTGCGCATTCTTTCGCTATCCCGGCGGGTCACGGCCCGCCAGTCCTGGCGGGCCCCGTCTGCTTTGGAGGGCCTTGCCCTCCCTCACGAGAGGCGCGCGCGGAACACATGCGCGCCACCGTCTCAGGCCTGTACTGGTCGGGCGGTGACTGCCCTAAGGCCACCGCCCGCAGGCCTTCCCCTACGGAGGGCGTAGGTCGGCGACGAGCGCCCTGCGACGCCCGGTACGTCGACTGCGGGAGGGGAGGGTGGATGTTATTTCCCTCTCCCTTTCTGCCTCCTCCTTCTGGCCCATCACATCCTCACAGAAGGAGGCAAAGGCGTCCCATGCCCCCTCATTCCGGACCATGGCCTCAACCACGGCCGCCAAAGAGAGGGCATCCGCTCCGATGTTTGCGGCGAGGTCACGGCGCCGCACGGCCCATGCCGCACACTCCACTAACGTGTGGAGCGCCGTGTCCTCGGGGCAATTCCCGCAGTGGTGACACTCGGGCGTCGGCTCACGTCCGATCCGACACAGGTAACGGCCGAAGCATCCATGCCCCGACAGCACCTGCGTCATCCGGAACGTGAGGGCGCCATGTCGCCGCTCAAGCCACTCCTCGAGGACGGGACTTACCGCCACCACCGTGGCGTGCCCGGCACTTGGTTGCGCAAGTCGCGCCCTCCACTCCTCCAGCAGGACCATGTGGAGCTGGAACCTAACCTAACCTAACCTAACCTAACCTAACCTAACCTAACCTTTTTTTTTTTTTTTTTTGTCGAAGAGGAAATGGCTGACCCATTCCCCGGCACGAGGGGCCGTGTCGGGGATATGTGGGGCTTGCACCCACTAAAACCTCTCCGGTGGCCTTCTTCTGCGCATAGTAGGAGGGCTCTGGGAACGCGGGTATGCTGCCTCCAGTGCCCCCCTCGCGCGTGTCCCTTAAGGGACTCATCCCGGGGCGGAGCCGGGTAGACTCCGCCCAGCTTCCAGCCCAATCCTGGGCTGGTATAACGTCCTGAGCCACACAGACCGTTATCTTCCCGGGGTCGCGCCCAGTCGGAGCAGTCGGCAGACCCCCCGCCAACCACTCCGCGCAACACTCCAAGGTATGCCGGATAATCACACACTTGATAGTCCCGGCGTCTATCCGACCCCCCGAGGGAGGCCGGACCCCGTGGTAATTTTTTATAGAGGTTGTTCTTCCTCGCGACCGCCGCTCCGGGAGACAGAGTGGCGATCCTCGTCCCCGGCACCTAGTACCGAGATTACGAGTTTTGTCGGCCAAGTTCGGGGCCCGAAGACCCTTCCCTCGCCAACGCACCTCGGCCGCACAAGTGCGGCTTCGGACATCCCGTAGGTAATTTTTTATAGAGGTTTTCCTTCCTCGCGGCCCCACTCCGAAGAGCGGAGGCCCTCGGGCCCACCAACCAGGGGCGAGCTTACGAGTGTCGGGCGACAACCGAAGTTGCCACCTACCGCCGGTTATTTTTTATAGAGGTTTTCCTTCCTCGCAGCCCCACTCCGAAGAGCGGAGGCCCCCGTTCCCGGCAAGCGCCAGGCTTACGGTTTGGTTCGGGCGGCGACCGAAGTCACCACCCTCACCCACCCCCTCCCGTTGGTGATTTTTTATAGAGGTTTTCCTTCCTCGCGGCCCCGCCCCACGGCGAGGGCCCTCGTTCCCGACCGAAGCCGGGCTTACGAGTTGGGCCGAGCGACGATTGACCGCCACCCAGCCGCATCCCGGCCGGGTTCGGACCGAAGTCCTACACCCGGCATCGGCCGCAGAAGTCAGGGGGGTAGTGTCCCCTCTCCACTGCGGCCCCACCGCCTCCACGGTCTCGCGCCCGTGGCCACGCTGGGGCTGAGGCAGGTAGGCAGTCTTCGGCACTCTCCACCTGCCTCACCCCCTCCCCATCCCCCCCACTCGGCCACCGCGCTACCTCGTGGATGCACAACGGTAACTCGGCAGCCCCACCACAACGTGCCCGAGGGCTCCAGGCCGTCACCACTTAGCCGAGTCGGTGGCGTCGACCCCACGGCCGGACGAGAACATGTCTCAGTCCGGCAACGGCCGCAGAAGTCAGGGGAGGTGGCGTTCCCCTCTCCACTGCGGCCCCACCGCCTCCACATTCTCGCGCATGTGGCCACGCTGGGGCTGAGGCAGGTAGGCAGTCGACCGGCACTCCCCACCTGCCTCACCCCCTCCCCATCCCCCCCTGGCCACCACGCCACCGCGTGAGCGGTAACGTGGCAGCCGCCCCCGCCAGAGAACTGGCGGGGGTACCGGGACGCCACCACTTAGCCGGGTCAGCGGTGACGTCCCCCCGGGGCTGCTCTTCGCTTCCATAACTGTACTGAGCCCCCCTGCCACGACAAGGCGGCAGCCCATCAGGGGGGAACCTAACCTAACCTAACCTAACCTAACCTAACCTTTTTTTTTTTTTTTTTTTTTTTTTTTTTTTTAAGAGGGGAAATGCATTACGCATACCGCCCCGTGCGGGGACACGGGACGGTTATGTGGGACTCGCCGGTCTGAAAAGGACCGGAATACCCACTAAAACCCCTCTGTGCACCGTCGCTTCGCCGTAATGGGTGGGCCCTGGAACTTGTTATATCATCAGCAGCCCACCCAGCGACAGCCCCTTACGGGGCACCGACACCGGGCCCTTTCGGGCCCTAACACCGAACGACAGCGTCCAGGTGCACCGGGGACGCTGTCGACCTTCGCGGAAAGGAGCGGGTGAGGGAGTGAACCCCGATCCCCCACCCGCAGCCTTTACTATGGCGGCATCAGGCGCATATGCGCTCGCTGACGCCGCCCAGTTCGCCGGCGGCGGATCGGCTCCGCAAGGGCAGATTCCTCCCGGAGCCGCTCCGCCGCCTCCTTCTGCGAGATGACTTCCTCGCAGAAGGATGCGACCGCTTCCCAACTCCTGTCGCTGCCGGCCATCGAGCTCATGACGGCCGGCAGCGAGAGGTCCTCTCCAACGACTGCGACGAGGCCACGGCGCAGCCCTTCCCACGCCGGACAAGACTCCAGCGTGTGCTGCGCCGTGTCGTCGTCGCAGTCGCAGTGGTGGCAGACGGGACTCGATTCCCTCCTAGCGACCCTGTACAGGTAATGCCCGAAGCACCCATGCCCGGACAAAACCTGCACCAGTCGGAAGGAAAGGGTCCCGTGCTGCCGCCCCATCCACTCCAGCAGGATCGGCCGGAGCGCCTCCACGGTCCAGAAACCAGCCCGTGGAGCCCCCAGCCGACCCTGCCACTTCATGACGGTGGCTCTGCGGGCGACCTCGCGCCACTCGCGCACCTGTTCGGGCAGAGGGGAGCGCCCCTCCACCCGAACCGCCGCCACCCGCCGATATACTTCGGCGAGCACTTCCGCCTCCAAGTCCCACGGGGGAGTCCCGGCCAACGCGCACGCCGCGTCTGCCGACACGGTGCGGTAACCGCGTATGGCTCTGACCGCCATCAACCGTTGAGGCCTCCTCAAACGATCTCTGTTTTTGGCGGTCAGAGCCGCCGCCCACACCGGTGCGCCGTACAGCGCCATGGACTTGACTACCCCCGTGTAAAGCCGGCGACAAGACAAGCTGGGTCCGCCCAGGTTCGGCAGTAAACGCCCTAGGGCGGACGCAGCACCCTCCAATTTTGCCGCCAGCTGTCGGAAGTGCTCGTCGAAGAGCCACCGCCCGTCTAGAATCAGGCCCAGATACCGCATCTGGGCCTGCACCGGTACGAGGACCGAGCCAACATTGATTGAGGCGCCGGCAGGTGGACCGCGACGGGGCCCGTGAAACATCAGGGCCTCCGTCTTATTAAGGGCCACCCTAAGCCCCAGCGCCTCAATGCGCCCGACCACCTGGGAGACCCCCGTGGTGGCCAGGCGCGCCGCCTCCTCGAAGTTCCGTCCCCGGGCTGCTACCAGAGTGTCATCAGCGTAGCAGAATACGCTCAGCCCGGGGGGAAGTTCGGCGCGCAGGACCCAGTCGTAACCGATGTTCCACAAGAGGGGGCCAAGAACGGACCCCTGCGGAACACCGGCCGACGTCGCCCTGCGCCCAACGTTGGCGTCTCGGTCCTCGTACAGGACGCTCCTCTCCTTCAGATAGTCTGCCACCAGCAGCTGGATATATGCGGGCACTCCATGATACCGGAGCGCCTCCGCGATGCTGCTGAATGGCAGACTATTGAAGGCGTTGGCGATGTCCAACGACACCGCCAACATCACGCCGCCTCCCTTGACGGCCTCCTCGGCCGCGGCCCTCAGGGCCAGAATGGCGCCAACCGTCGAACGCCCGGTCCGGAAACCAAACTGGGCGTCCGACAGGTCGGGGCCGACCTCGCAAAGGTGCCGGACGATGCGGGTAGCGAGAACTCTCTCCAGCAACTTCCCCGCCTCGTCCAGCAACACGATAGGCCTGTAGGCCGCGGCCGAGTCCGGGGCCCTCCCCGGCTTCGGCAAGAGCACCAGCCTCCCCACTTTCCAGCGCTCAGGGAACCTTCCGGACGCCAAACAGGCGTCGAAAAGGTCCCTGAGGCGGTCCCCCATGTGGTCAAGGGTCAGAGCCAACACTCGGGCCGGAATTCCATCCGGCCCGGGGGCGGTGTTCTTTCCGCGGATCCGCAGAACAGCCGCCCCCAACTCCGCCTCCGTGACAGGCGGAACATCTAAGTTAGCCTCCCGGACATCGGCCAGATTGGCCATCGCCGGGGGCGTATGCTCCGCCTGAGGAGGAAAAAGACCCTCGACCACTTCAGTGAGGAAGCTGGGCCGGAGAGACTCGGTAAGGGGGGGGCCCTGCGCGCGGAGCTTCCCAAGCGCCGCGCGGTATGGGCGACCCCAGGGGTCACGATCGAGTCCCTCCAGCATTTCTGCTCTTGCCCGCTCTTTGGCGCGACAGATGGCCAGCTTGAACGATTCTCGCGCCTCGCGCAGAGCCTCGAACAGCTGGCCCTCCCTCTCATCTCCGCGGTGACGCCGCCGACTGCGAGTATGTGACCTCCGGGCACGAATGCAGGCCGCACGGAGGTCCGCCAGCTCCTGGGACCACCAGTAGACCCCCCTCCTGGGAGGCCGACGCCGGACGCGGGGCATGGCCGCATCGCAAACCTGCGTAAACGCATCGCAGATGCGGTCAGCCTCAGCGTCAACCCCCCCGAAGGGAGGCTGCGGAGACAGCCAAGCCTGAACAATGGCCGCCTCCTCCAGTAGGTCCCTATCCAGCTTACTCACAGCCCACCGCGGAAATCGGGGAGCTCTGTCCGCCGCGTGACCCCTGCCGGGGTCCTGGGGACTTCGGGAGAGCTCTACTCGGATATAACGGTGATCCGAGAGAGTCTCCGCCTCCTCCAGGACGCACCAGCTCCTTACACGCGCGGCGACGGCAGGGGTAGCGAACGAGAGGTCCACTATCGACCCCCCTTGCCGCCGAACGCACGTGTTGGTGGCACCTCTGTTGAGAAGACAGAGGCCCACCGAATCAGCCCAATCCTCGACCGCTCTTCCACGGGCGTCCGTCCTAGGGGATCCCCAAGTCTCGGACTTGGCGTTAAAATCCCCCAGGACTAAAACGCGGCCCGGTGCCAATCGCCGTATCGAGGTCTCCAGAGATGTTAAGAAGACCTCGAAATCCGCCAGACTCCGGTTGGGGGAGAAATACACTCCGAAGAGCAAAATTCCCCCCCACTCGGCGGCAACGTATCCCGAGCCCTTGTCTCTGAGCGACAAAGGCGGGGAACGAGACGCCGTGGAGCCGACGATTGCCACGGAGCTGTCCCGATCACCCACCCAGTTTGGGCGAGGAGGGACGTAGTACGGCTCCGCGGCTACGGCCACACCTATTGACCACTCCGCCATGGATTGCAGGAAGAGATCCTGCGCTCCGGCGGAGTGGTTCAAATTGGCCTGGAGGAGGAGGATATGTTCGCAGTCCATTATTGAGACGGCGAAACAAACACATCCTCCTCCATGCCGTCCACCGTGGACGGTCGAGCGACGCCGGAGGCAGTCTGGGTCGAGAGACTGCCCCCAGCACTGGACTTAGAAGCCCCGGGAGGGGGTCTACACCCCTTCTGCCCCACAGAATGATTGGCGGGCAGGTTGCCCGCCTTACATAAGGGGCAGTTGGGAGCGGCGGAACAGGCCGCTGCCTTGTGCCCCGGCCCACCACATCGGTAGCAAAGCTCCGTGCAGTCGAAGCTGCTCTTGCAGGCAACGCCGACGTGCCCCGTCGTCATGCACCGGTAGCACCGCGCGGGCCGAGGAGCCAGCAAGGTGACCCTTGCTGAACTCCAGCCCACGAGGACGCGACCGGCCGCGGCCAGGGTGTTGGCCGCAGCGACGGGGCACTGTGCCCACACAGCTCCGACCCCACGTGGGCCGGGGCGGATGACGCCGACCTTAATAGAGACCAGGGGACAGCCAGTCACCTTGTGAATGGCCCCCTGGACTTCTTCGGACGTCACAGAGTCGTCCAGACCCGAAATGCGCATCTCTGCGCACTTGGTGGGCCTGGCGACTCTTACGCCATCCTCCGCCGCAAAAAGACCCCGCAGCCTCTCGGCTACAGCGTCCGCCGTCTTGCTTCCGTCCGCACCGGAGAATTCCAGAATTCTGGCCCCGGTGCGGGCGACGCGGGTCTTGACGCCGTTGGGGCCAAGGTCGACGGCCCCGGCGTCTTGCCGCGCCCTCCGGAAGACGGCCGCGTAGGAGAGACCGCTCTCCGCCGCCTCCTGGGACACCGTGACTACCACGGCGGCCGATTTAGGCGGCTGGAGCCTCCCGGGCCTCCTCTTCTCTTTCTTTGCCGCAGCTGCGGTCTTTTCCGCCTTCCTCCTGTCGCGCCTCCTTTTGCGCTGAGCCCTTTTCCTAGCCCCAGCCGTCTGCCATCCCTCATCGGAGGGAGCAGACGGGCCGGGGCCAGGCGTCGGTGCGCGCGGCACACGCGCACCCGAAGGGCCACGCCTGGAGGCACGAGCTTCCACCGGAGTCCTGAGGGTCGGGAATTCCCTCTGGGACACTGACGGGGCCTTGGTAGGACCCGTCACCCGGCCCGAAGTCCCGGACCGGGGTCCGGCGGGTGTCGGCGCTGACGCCGCCGCCGCCGCAAAAGACCGGCCCACCGTGACCGGTGGGGCTGGCTTCGCTGCAGTGGACGAACGTACGTCCGCAGCGAGCGGCGGGCGGAGGCGCGGTTCCGGCGGCAGTCTTGCCGCCAGTCCCTCCAGACGTGCGTCAAGCATGGTCCCGACTGAGACCATTACCTGACGCAGCTGCGCGTCCGACAACGAGGAAGGCGTATCCCCCGTTACATTTGGCGGCGGCTGCCGCTGACCAGCTCTTAGCTGGCGGAGCTCGGCACGAAGCTCCGCCATCTCCTTGCCGAGGCGGTCGTTGACCGCCCGGAGATGCTCAATCTCCTCGGAGGCGGTGCGCTTAGTTAGCACATTTACCACCTCCCGGAGCTGAGCAGCCGCCGCCTTCAGGGCCCCGACGAACGTGCCCTTCAGCTGGGTGCTCCGTGTCGCCACCGTCAATATGGCGTCCACGGAGTCCCCAGCCGACCTGACTAGGTCGTCTATCGAACCACCGTTGTCCCTCCCGGAACGGACCTTGTCCAGATAATGTGTCGCGGCATCAACCGCGACACGCTCCTTCTCGGCTCTTGTGCGGGCAGCCAACTCCCGTGGGGTCAAAGAGGCCGACCCCTGAGTCGCTATAAGGGACTCAACTGTCATCGGGGTCGGCGTCTGAGACCTGGAGCTCACCGCCGAAGACCCCGATGGCACAACCCTTTTCGGAGCCGGAGTATCCGGCCCCAAATCGTCCCTGGAGCTGGCGAGGCTCCGTTTCCTGCCTAGGCGGCCGCTTGCCGCACTATCAGGCCGAATGTCGCTCAGCGAGCCGTCGAAGTCGAAGTCGAGGTCCAACTCAGACCCCGACCCGCCCCCACCGCCCACCGAGCCCCGCCGACCGCTCTGCCGCGATCGCGACCGCGTCTGCGGCCGCAACAGAGGCCGCGCAGCAACCGGCTTACCAGGCCTCACAAAATTAGAAGGGCCAGATTGGCCCATCTCTGGGCACGCCAAGATAGGCGAGCATGCCCTATCCCCCTCCCCTTGACCACTTTTGGTGGTCCGAAGAGAGCGCTCAAAACTGGGCGTGAGCGCACTCTCTTCCAACTGCGAAGCAGCTGGGCGGTGTCCTACAACACCCTCTCTCTTCTTTTTATTTTTATTTTTTAAAGGCAGATCCATATTGTTCCCACGATTAGAGACGAAATAAAGGTCGATCCCCGGGTGACGCTCATTCCGGGGACAAGCCTACTTACCACACTGGGGTCGGCAGGTACCAGGGGGTTTTTAAGACTTTACTGTCTGGTTTTATTGAGATTTCCTTCTCGCAGGCCGGCCAATGAAGGCAAGCCCCTCGGTCCCGTCAAGCCGCTAGACGTGATCAACGACACTCGACGGGATAACGATCTCTCTGGCAGGGTCGGGTTTCCCCTCCCCTATACGCCCGGTGATTTTTTAGAGAGGTTTTCCTTCCTCGCAGCAGCACCCCGAGAGGTGGCAGCCCCCGCTCCAGCGCCCAAACGCCGGCTTGCGGTGTGAGCGCGGCGGCCGAAGCCGCCCCCCGCTGTTTATTTTTTACAGAGGTTTTGTTCCTCGCAGCCCCCACCCCGAGAGGTGGTTGCCCCCGTTCCAGCCCCTAAGGGCCGGGTTACGGTATGGTGTCAGACTATTAGCCGTCACCCGGCAATATACAAGGCTTCTCATGAGAGAAGCCAAGAATTGCCAAGTGACGTTGCCCGGGGTGCACCGGCCAGAGCAGAAGGCTCCGGCTCACGAGGAGGTTATCTGACTTCGCCCCCCAACCTAACCTAACCTAACCTAACCTAACCTAACCTAACCTTTTTTTTTTTTTTTTTTTTAAGAGGGGAATGCATTTACGCATACCGCCCCGTGCGGGGACACGGGACGGTTATGTGGGACTCGCCGGCAGAGGCCGGAATACCCACTAAACCCCTCTGTGCACCGACTCTTCGCCGTCACGGGTGGGCCGCCGGAACTTGATATGACATCAGCGGCCCACCCAGCGAAAGCCCCCATCGGGGCACCAACACCCAGCGACGACGTCCGGGTGCACCGGGGACGCCGTCGGCCTACGCGGAAGGGTGCGGGTGAGGGAATGAACCCCGATCCCCCACCCGCAGCCTCACTAAGGCGGCATCAAGCGCAGATGTGCGCGCCGACGCCGCCCAGTTCGCTGGCGGCGGATTGGGTCAGCGAGCAAACACTCCTCCCTGACTCTCTCCGCCGCCTCCTTCTGCGAGATGACTTCCTCGCAAAAGGATGCGACCGCCTCCCAACTCCTGTCGCTGTCGGCCATGGAGCGTATCACGGCCGGCAGCGAGAGGTCCTCTCCGACGACTGCGACGAGGTCACGGCGCTGCTCGTCCCACGCCGGACAAGACTCCAGCGTGTGTTGCGCCGTGTCGTCGTCGCAGTCGCAATGGTGGCAGCCGGGACCCGACTCCCGCCTCGCGATCCGGTACAGGTAATGTCCGAAGCAACCATGCCCGGACAAGACCTGCACCAGTCGAAAGGACAGGGTCCCGTGCTGCCTACCCATCCACTCTGCCAAGATCGGCTGGAGCGCCTCCACGGTTCTGAAACCGGCACGCGGCGCCTCCAGCCGACCCGACCATTTCTCCGCGATGGCTCTGCGGGCGGCCTCGCGCCATGCGCGTACCTCCTCGGGCAGAGGGGACTGCCCGTCCGCCCGAGCCGCAGCCGCCCGCCTGTAAACTTCGGCGAGCACTTCCGCATCTAGGTCCCACGGGGGCGTTCCGGCCAACGCGCACGCCGCGTCTGCCGACACGGTGCGGTATCCGCGTATGGCTCTGACCGCCATTGACCGTTGAGGTCTCCTCAAACGGTCCCTATTCTGGGCGGTCAGAGACCCCGCCCACACCGGTGCGCCGTACAGCGCCATGGACCGGACAACCCCCGTGTACAGCCGACGACACGCTATGCTGGGTCCGCCCAGGTTCGGCAGTAATCGGCCTAGGGCGGACACAGCCCCCTCCAACTTCGTCGCCAGCCGGCGGAAGTGCTCGTCAAAGAGCCATCGCCCGTCTAGTACCAGGCCCAGATACTTCATCTGGGCCTGGACCCGCACGAGAACCGAGCCAACGTCAATCGAGGCGCCGGCGGGTGGACCGCGACGGGGCCCATGGAACATAAGGGCCTCCGTCTTGTTTAGGGCCACCCTAAGCCCCAGCGCCTCTATGCGCCCGACCACTTCGGAGACCCCCGTTGTGGCCAGGCGCGCCGCCTCCTCGAAGTTCCTGCCCCGGGCTGCCACCAGAGTATCGTCAGCGTAACAGAATACGCTCAGCCCGGGAACCTAACCTAACCTAACCTAACCGAAGGTCTAAAGTGTTTCTTCACGGGTAGTCATTACGTCGCGGAGAATCTTAACATCGCGATTCAGCCGATCGGCACAACGCCATCTATGGAGGTTTTTGACAACTCTTGACATACAAAACACGTTTGATAAATTCCAGATAGTCGGAGAATTTTCAATGGCAATCAAAATGAATATTTGGGGGGGGTGAGAGGAGGGGGGGATTTTTAGTTTCTTCATTAATTTCGTTACTCTTGGGAATTTCGTAAATTTGTTTTATTTCGTTAATTTAATTAATTTCGTCCATTTCGTTCAATTCATTCCGATAATTTCATTCATTTCATTAATTTCATCGACGCTCCTTATATACTGGACGCTCCTTATATACTAGACTCTCCTTATATACTCGATGCTCCTTATATACTCGACGCTCCTTTTATAATGGACGCTTCTTATATACTAATATATACTATACCATCATTACAAAATATCATTCGTCGAAATACCTAACAGTTCCATAAAACAGCTCATTCGTTTCTCAATTACGCCGCTGCGCTAACCCGGCGCTATCAATCAGAATAATTGTACTATAAAAAAAATAAAAATAAAAAAAAAAAAAAAAAAAAAAAAAAAAAAAAAAAAAAAAAAAAAAAAAATTCATTCTTACACGTTAGTTTCTCAAGTATGCCGCTATTGTATTGGCGCCGCCCGGGGCGCTGTTGTGCAACATTTAATGTCGCTGGGCGCCGCTGAAACAAGGAAAGATTGAACATTTCTTTGACTGAGTTTGACAAGTATGACATTGAACTGCATTTGTCAAATCAAAACTTACGCCACAGGGTACATTTCTAATGTTTATTTGTATCAGCATTTCAAATTCTAAACTATATTTATTGTTTATATTTGTTTAATAATGTAAAATAGTGATTGATTAGTAGGTAATAAGATTGTGTAGGTAGTGAATATAAGTGATTTGTGCTTTTGCCATCTAATATTTGTTGTTGTTGTTATCAGTTACTGGTAGGTAAGTGCCTAAGGTGTTATATTATTAGGTACAGTTTTAATTGATAGAAAGATTTTCACGTGGTAGAATGGCAGCCATAATAGGCGTAAATTGTTGTCTGTAAGGTTATTTGCTGAGTGAAGAGACAATATGTTCTTCAAAGTTAAGTTTTGAAAGTAAAAAAACATTTAATTCTAATATGATTATATTATTTTTTGTAGTTTATTTATAAGTAGTCTAAATTGTCCAAAATATGGCAAATAATTATGAGGGGAACATATTATCATAATCTGTTGAGTGGAACTAATTTGTGGGAGCTATACACATCCTTTGCCTGTTTAAATGATTTTTTTTTTTATACTAGCTATACTATACTAGTTACACCCTACTTTGGTTGTGGTTTTTTTATTAAACTTATATTTCTACTGGAGAATACGGATAATTAAGATTATTTTACAGTATATTTTACACAAAGTTTATTAAAA
Organism: Laspeyria flexula; assembly: GCA_905147015.1. NCBI lineage: Eukaryota > Metazoa > Arthropoda > Insecta > Lepidoptera > Erebidae > Laspeyria > Laspeyria flexula. The sequence goes on along the minus strand of LR989972.1, from coordinate 11,275,772 downwards.
TTCTACGGTATAAAGAAATTAGAGTTTTTTTTTATTTATTTTATTTAAATGTTTATTATCAGATATACATCCATAGTTTGTTAGTAAAAGTTGACTTAAAAATTATGTGTAGTAACTAAAATTATATATATATAACTTAATTATCTTATATTAAATAACGCCACTCTGGAACCCATGTGCATGTTATTTCAGTACCTTACAATTGGACAGTCAGCCCGGTGTAATATAGTATTCAGGAGGCCGCTAGGACTGTCTCGTACGCAACACATCGGGGAGGCTATTCGCTTGCGTAAACTAGCTTTGGAGCAATCAACATTTGTCTCCGCAAACATACCTGATGCGCTACAATATCGAGGCAGCCCCATCAGCATCCTGAAACCATTATATTATTATATTGGACGCGCTAAGCGCTCAGTGATCTGCGACTATAACTAACCCATAGATTGCAAGTGAGAAACTTTGGCAGTAGGCTCTGAATAAAGTTATTTTTACCTCTTTTGTACAACATGCGAACCTAGGAGCCAGCATGTTGCATCTAACTGATACTGGTTGAGCTCATCAATCAGACTGTTAATGTACTGGTTAAACAATCGAGATGATGTCAGACCTCCCTGTCTAACACCGCACTTCAATCTATATTCCTTAGAGAAATTGCCTGCACACGTAATAACACTGATTATTGTACCAATATTTATATACTAAACGCTCCGTATATACTTGACGCTCCTTATACATATACTTGACGCTTTTTACATACTAGACGCTTCTTATATACTAGACACTCGGTATATACTAGACGCTCCTTATATACTAGACGCTCCTTATATACTTAACGCTCCTTATACAAAAGAATCTCCTTATATACTAGACGCTCGTTATATACTAGACGCTCATTATATACTAGACGCTCTTTATTTTATATACTCGACGCTCCTAATATACTAAACGCACAGATTAGATAATAGTTACTACGTAACAGATACATCACTCCCATACAAAAGCGAAAATACCTACGTTATATTAGCCTACAAAAACGAACAAACGACGCTGCAAGAAGAAACGTATTCTACCACGCGCGCCGAGAGTCGAGATTCCCGCGTACACCGCGTGAGTCCGTCATCGAGCAAAATCATTAGGGTTGTACAAAGAACATTAATGAAAACAACATGGCTGAACTGAAATTTAAATTTTCTTATTTATGTTTAGTTTATGTACAATTAATGCAATGAAGTGAATGCGAGGTAAGCAGTTAACTTAAAACTTCTAATTTCACATCGAAATCAGACTTTAGTTAAGATTAGCCGCTAGACAATGCGTGGCAACTTTTTTATTTAAACTCGTCAAGTACCTTCGGAGATTAGCGTGTACAAGCATCCAAACAGACAAAACATTTGAATATCGTTGTATTGTATTCTGTTACTATTTTGACTTATATTAGTTTTGTTAAATATATTCAATGTACACACAATCAAACAGTTAATGTCTGATTCCGACTCGCGCTTGACCAGTTTGTTTTAAGAACTCCACGCCACGCGAACTCGATCGTAATAGATAGATAGACAAACTCGAAAAAGACTCGATAATGTAGGTAATGAAATACAAACTGCATTTATTTCTGTAAGACCGCACTAAACTTTCTCGTAAATTTTAAAGAAAGAGTACCTAACCTAACTAACTAAAGCCAGCTGAAATACGCACCTACATTCAAATAACGTAACGTACCTTTCTTCATCTTTCGGCAATGAAAAAAAAGACATTTTTTTTTGTTTTTCTTTTGTCTATGACATCCAACAATTTCACAATAAATTAACCATCGTGTTGTTAGTCAAAACTTAATATACCTACGTAGTGTACGAAAATATCGTTAGTATCACAGAGTACATTATGCGTTTTGAGCGAGAAACGTGCTGTGTGCGCTCTCAGTGTCGCGTGCGGAAGCCCTCTGGCGATTTGGCTCAGTCGTGAGCTACATAGCGGTAGGCACATAGCGCGTGACCTTGAGCGAGTGACGGAGGCCTGCTAAACGCTCCGTAAATACTAGACGCTAATAAGATACTCCTAACAAACTAGACGCTCGTTATATACAAGACGCACCTTATATACTAGACGCTCTTTATGTATCTGCAGACACGGTTACTGTGTTAGTGGATATCGCGCATATACGGTTGCAGTTTTTGAGATCTCGGGTTCGGTGCCCGGGTCGGAATCGAAACAAATACTTGCATGATGTGCAAATGTTTGTTTCAGAGTTTGTCAGTTTCTTCAGTGTTTACATGTACGAGTATTTATATTTAGAAATATATCATATCATACACAAGCTTATTGTTGATAGCTGACTTGATTGTTTATAAACATGAGCGATAAGATAAGTTATTAAATAGATTAATAAATAATAATGAAGGCTAGATATTTTTATTATTTTATCATGTCGTCTTAAAACTTCGTCCTAATTCCATTTGAATCTCCATAAATGTCTTGTTTTTAGTCTCAGGAATGCAGATCATCACGAAGAGAGCGTTGAGGATACAGACAACACTGAAGCTCCAGTAGGTGAGCGCCGGGCCCACGGAGCTGATGACAGACACGAAGTACTTGGTGGTGAGGAACACGAAGGTGGCGGCGGTGAAGGTGCCGATGGACACGCCCACCGCACGGGCGTGGCTGTCGAACAACTCTGCTAGCAGCGTCCAGAACAGTGAACCGAGACCTGGCATGTATTTATCTTTTAATTTTAGCTTTATTTGGGGTGGGCACTGCGCTGGTGGGATAACGCCGTCTCCAGCAGAGCCTGCGGAAGTATCTCCTCTCTCCCTACAGAACACTGCTGGTGAGTAGTGGTGCACAGAGCTCATTGGGCAGGGAAGGGGTTTGAAAGGTCGGCAACACGCTCGTGATGCCACTGGTGTTACAGGCGTCCACAGGCTACGGGAACCGCCCAGCATCAGACGGGCCGTTCGCTAGTTTGTCACCGTCGTGGTATAAAAGAGAACTCGAACAGAGCCTGTTCGGTGGTCCAGGAGTAAGTACGGCTAGATTCATAACAACTAACGCACAGATATAGATTCTCTGTAAGGATCGAACCAACGAGCTTATTTCAGCAGTCGTATGAGTATACGACTCTTGTGCCTTGTGGTGGTAGAACGAGTGTTCTACCACCACAAGGCACAAGACCAATGACGAAGGCAACACCTTGTGCAATCCAGGGACTGTCTCACCTTGTTGCTCGCAAGTCGCAGTCACTCTGCGAAGATCGTCACTTCGCTTGGCTTGATCTTAGACGTGTGCTAAGCTCCACTCAAGACGATGTCAACTCCAGCATGTGTCGCTTGTGCGGCAAGTTATTGTATTAAATAAACATTAATTACCAGCATTAAAGGAAAATATAACCAATATCATTGAAATAAGAGGCATGAAGTTCAAGGCTCCGCTGATGATGTAGTCTTGATCCTTTAGGTAGAAGAACGTGCCAAGTCCAACCTGCGAGAAGATATTGGTGATAGTGGGTCTACAATTATATGATGAGGAATTTCACAAAGTCATGGGACTTCATATTTATACATATTAAATAAACTTCTTACGTATAATTTATAAGAAGACCGATGACTTTGTATAAATATGGTTCATAGGATTGGAGGAGAGGAGACCCGAGCCCAGCAGTGGGACTTAATGGGTTGCTGATAGGATTAGAAGAGAGGTTAAGGAGAAACTGCTCGCTTATTCTACAACGATAACCGAACAAATAATGGAAATAGCTCAGATGACAGAATGTTGTAAAAGAAAATTAGAACCGTGGCACGTGGCGCGTGGGTTCAAGTCTCGCTTAAAGGTACATTTTTGTTTGATTTTCCTAAAATTGTAAGAAGTAAAGGCGAATTGCTTTTGAATATGCATAGAATATGCGAGGGGCAGGCAGAGAAGCACTTCACTGACATATCGCCAGTTGTTATAGTGTGGGTGAGTGTATTGACACGAACCGGGCAAACCTCCATAAGCCATAAATACATGTAGCAAGGACTTGTTACTTGTGTTACCATGCCAACCGCCATTCCGCAGAGTGTAGCGACCAATATCGGCTTCCTTCCGATCCAGTCCGTCAGTGAGATGGTGAAGAGGCACGCGAGCAGCTGGATGCAGCCGATCACCACGGAGCTGACGTCGTCGCTCACTGACGTTGCACTCAACTTGAATATCGTCATCATGTGGAACAACACCGCGTTGTAGCCCGTCAGCTCCAGCAGAACGCTCATCACTATCACTTTACCGACAGTCCTTAACGTGATACAGTCCTTCAATATTTCCTTAACACTTAACGAGTTAGTGGCCTCGTTCCGAGAGAGTTCGTATTGTGTTATTTCGTCGTGAGCTAAAGATTCCGATGCGCGGAGGTAAGTAAGGACTTTTAACGATTCTTCTGTGCGTCCTGAAATGTTTAAAGCAATATTATAGTAATACATATCTAAGTTGTCTACACATAATCATGGACTTACTCGAGGAAGGATGAACTAAGAACGAGAGCCATACGAGAGTCTCGTTGGGTGCGGGTTTACGAGTATGCTAAACTACTCTACATTCTACATTCTTGTGCAAAGAATATCAGTAGAATGTAGATGCTACTACATCCTCAGGGTGGAATGCTTCCCCATATTACTTTAGTGTACCTAAACCAGATACTCTTTGGGGCAGCTGATGAGAGCTTAAACCTCATAATAAGTAGTACCTCTCTACACCGAACCAACCTTCGTGAGCCATTTAACCACTGAGTCACCACTTACTACATGCTGTTATTATTAACGTGATCATTGTAAAGATCCATGTTTGTTAAGTTAATCTTTCTATAGATATATATATATATATATAGATATAAAACAACAACACAGTGTTTAGACAGATAGGTATTGTGTCGAAGTGACCTTTAGAGTACAGATAGTATGGAGACTCAGGCAACAGGCACAGCGGCACACAAACAGCCGCCGAGATACAGAAGAACGCGAGGTTCACGTGGAAGTAAGAGAGGAAGGGCGCCACGCCCAAGAACACGAGCATGCCGGCGGCGGACGACACCTGGCACGTGGCGCCCAGCGCGCCGCGGACCTCCTTCTGGAACACAACAAGCACCCGGCTAGTTGCTGATGGCCATTGGCCACAGACAGACAGTGACCTAGCGCTCTATCTGACTATGCAGTACATCGGTTAATCTCCACTGTAGTGGACTCTGATGAGATAGTCTGACTGAGGAATCAAATAGCGTGTGACTGACAACGAAGAGACACTCACGCTAGCGACCTCGGAGGAATAAGCAGCGATGACAGCGAGCACGGAGCCCAGAGCCAGGCCGTCGATAGCCCTCGCCAGCAGCACCATCCACACCTCGGAGGCACACAGCAACGTCACGCACATGCTGAGTCTGGGCACGCAGCCCATCACTAAGCAAGTCTTGCGTCCGATTTTGTCCGACAAGTAGCCGATTACAAAATGAACTGCAAAAAGAAATTTACAAAATTCCAGTCACGATTGCCCTCAAGTAGAGACTAAAATCCATTTATTGGGCGGAATATATTTATCGAATTAGACAAGTAACATCGACCAGAGTAGTGACACCGGAGCAGTGACATCGGAGCAGTGACACAGGAGCAGCGCCACCGGAGCAGTGACACCTCTTACTTTCAAAGTGGTCCTATATTTGTCATATTTATCGATTTTCTCATTCCACCTGAAACCGGATCTGTCCCCTCCCCCTCCCCCCTAAAAACCGTAAGTAAAATGTAACGCAAGTGAAGGTTGTGCTAGTGACACTAACCCGGTATACTGACAAGGATGCCTACAGAGGCGACCCAGGAGCCCTCCTCGTCGGAGACAGGTCGCAGTCCGGTGCCGTCGCCTTGCGTCAGCTTCACCAACATGGGCGACGTCCAGGCCACGCTCAGGCCGAGGCACAAGGTGCTCAGGTTCGCTACAAGTTGTATGATGTTTACAGTTAGGAGGATGTTGTTGATGTTCTCGATGGAACATCGTCATAAGCTACTTCAAGCACAACAATAAACAAACATAACAATATACAAACTCACCAGAGAGTATCACTAGATATTGTCTTACAACAGCGTTACCAAACAATTTAGTCATCGTGTACTGTGTACTGTGTACCAATACTACCAATATGCAATATTGTAATTATAAGTACGTCGTTATTATCAGATAGAACTAGCAGCATCACTCGTGTACCCCGAGAGAGCGGTTATCATGAACGCTGTGATAGTTAGTAAGTAGGTAGATGTAGGTACTCGTGGGATTAATCGACTGAGGAAGGATCTCTTATCTTAGTACAAACGATACTTGAGATTAGTGTAAGTAGTCGAGATAACTAGTTAACTACGAGCTCTAGTTTATCTATGTACACACACACATACAAGGGTAAGTCAACCATTGCGTTATGTCATATATCTACATAATTATTTACACAATCAATTGTATGATTGCGAACACGGGTTCATTACATATTAATTGGTATATTACAAATTATTGTTAGTTTCTCCGTGCTCCACCCCGACCCCGGGGCATGCAAATATATCAGAATCGAATAATAGTAAAACTACAGATTACAATTACAAATACATTTATTCAATAAAATACGAACATCACCTATCTATACAAATAAACCGGTAAAAGAGCATGTCGGAGCATGCTCAATATAGGGTTCCGCAGCAAAAGAGCGCATCGTCATAGCGCTTACGTCCTTTTGTTGAGAAACGCACTCAAAAACGGTACCTGCGTCCGATCATGTTCAAAATAACTTTATATGGAAGTATTTATTAGGTAGGTATATATTATGTTATTTTTGTGATATTTTTTTTCAGATATTTAGGTTTGACGGTTTAGAAAATATACAAGTGGTACACAATTTTTGCTACTTTGGAAGCTTTTTGGCCCACGTGATATCTGCTCATAATGCTCTGCGTGCCCAAACTGTCGGTTCAGTGGCCGTGGCCAAGTTTAGGGCTCATACAATTTGAGTAATTTGCGGTCAACACTAAAAGAACCAGTCCAAGTTATAGGTAGGTACCGACTTTTTGTCCAAAATGTGTTTAAATTTTGAAATGTTGGACACTGATGTTACAAGTATATCAATGGCCGCCTAAAGCCTAGTTAGTGCCGCACCGTCTACTCGCAGCAATAAATAAGTAGGTAAACTAACGAAGAATAATGTCGTATCGTAGGTACAGCGTACAGCAAACCTAAACTGAATGAATGTAGGTACATTGGCGCACTGATCATAGAACAGAGATAGGTGCTAATCATACCGGCATCGGCAAGGGCAACACAAATAAACTTATCCAAATACAAATAGATACCATACCTAGGTATAATAGCTACATGTTATCTCAACGAATAAACCTCTTTTGTTAGAAATGCATCAGTACGCGTGTTAGGTTCCTTTATGTCCTAGCGCCTCCACCGTCCCCTCCAGTGGGCGCTAGGCAAGAATATGTAGTAGGATCCGGCTATAATATATGGGGAAGGGCGTGGGGCCCTCACAATAAAACACAACTGATAAATACGTACTGATAGTATTAATTTAAAATGTCAACAAGTGCGTGCACTGTACAAGAAATCGGAATAATAGTGAGCCTTTAGTCTTCGACGGGTGGTCCGACGAAGACTCGGTTCGAATTTGAATTAATTTAGGATTTTGAATTTTAAATTATTAAAAGTAAATTAAAAAGAAATCAAAAGAGATCCAAAGTTGGCCAAAAGAGGTGCAGTCGTGCAGGACGTAGCCTGCAACGGGTGCAACCGTTACAATGTTACCTAATACTACTACTATACGACTAGTTTGTTAGAGAGGGTCACCGCTGCCCCGCACTGAACGAACACCGTGTCGAGAGTTCATCTATTGGGTATGTTTACTGTCTGTAGTGTAAGTACCTACTTGCATGGACCTTGCACAGCTTGTGACCTCGCCGAGGCCAGGCCACATACACCGGGGCTCCTCCGAGCTGCTGCTCACAATCACACTACAGAATGGTTCTCACGTTGTGCCTTCTCTACTGAACACTGCCATTAAATAAATAGGTAACTCTACTTTCGTTTAAACTCGGTGCAGTAGGAAGTGTCGTCTGCTGCGAAGTGTCGACTCTCGATATCAATTCCCGGGTCAGCCACATTAAATGCTAATGGGTTTTTGTATCTCAGTAAGTATTAGTCCGGAGCCAGTTGATGGCAATAGGCTCGCCCCCCATTACGTGGGAGTTGGGATAAATAAAACCTGACTGACGAAATATGGGTGCGTACACTGCGTACTATAAATATGTGTAACCTCTAGCTCTGCCTACTCTACTTTGAGGATAAACGCGAGAGCACACATTCGATTATATTGTACTAAATTATTATGTTACGAGTGTTACGACACAATACATGTACTAGGTACTAGGTACGGTACATTCGGTAGAGAGGAGGCGTTACTATGAATCTATACTTTACTGATAAGTTATAGCTAGTAAAAGAGCAACTTTGTTTGTTTGGTTGAACGCTAGGATCTCAGGAACTACTGGTTCGATTTGAAAAAATCTTTTAGTGTTGAATGGCTATTATAATATCACGCTACGACAAATAGGAGCTGAGCAGTGTCCAAATGTAGAACGACGGGAGCAGAGCCCCACGCGTCTTCTAGTACCTACCTGCCTACATGTATAGGAAACGCCAATTATCACTGCTAAATAATTAGGTGACCTCAGTTTTAATAAAAAAAATTGTAGACGATACGTCGCGTCGCGTTGTCACTTGCCAATTGCCATCCGCCGCGGCGCCGCGGTGGACAATGAGTTAGAACGACCATGGCCCATTATCCAGTCGACCGTTAACTTGTCAGCAGTCATTCACAATAAAAAACATCATTACACGAAAGCAACATAACCATGATAGGTATTATTATATTTATATTAAAACTTATAAATTAATGTATTTATATACAGCCAAACGCCATCTATTGAAATTAATAGGAAACATATTTTTCAATAGGCACCAACAGATGGCGTTAATTGTTTCATTAATCAACACTTTGTCATAATAACGTCATGTTTAGTTTTATTATTCTTTAACATATCTTGAATTTCAGCGAAACTTCTACCTTTAGTTTCAGGTATACAGAACATGATGAACAAACATATCAACACACAGTTCACACCGAATATCCAATAGGTGAAGGCTGGGCCTATCGCTGACGTCATCAGTGCGAAGTACTTGGTCGTTATGAAGATAGATATAAGGCCGGTGACAGACGTTATGGACATGCCCAGTCCTCGGGACTTGTCGTCAAATAACTCTGCGCTCAGTACCCAGTTGAGAGAGCCGAAACCTGAAAAATAATGAATTATCAATTTAGTATGAAGTAGGCTTACGTGAGAGATATAGGAAAGTAAGCGAAGTGACGTGACCCGGCAGTGGCACGCGCGCGGCGAATTGATGATATAGACGTTTAGAAGTGACGCTATTACCTGCACTATAACTGTAGACGACCAGTATGAGGGACGTGAGCGGCACAAAGTTCATGTACCCGCTCACTGGACCGCTCTCCTTCACCTTGAAGAAAATACCGAGCCCAAGCTGAGGACAGAGGCAAGTACATCATTAGTGATCTGGCTGAATCTGAAACTTTCTGGCTAATGGCAAAGGTACCGAATACGACTCTGCAAGTCTGGATGGCTAATGGAGCCTACTCATATGAAGAACAGTTTGAGAAGACCACAACAGTAGCCACCTACTTAGGTACCTATAAAGGTTGAAGTCATGGTGTAGGTCAATAGTTATGTAAGTATCTAGGAACGCAATATCTTCCCACTATCAGCAAAAGTGGGTGCACAATCAGCACAATGTTCTATGTGTATACGAGTACGAGCAGGTACTGAGTAAGCTGAAGGGTTTGTTTGTGTGGTTGAATGTAGAAGAAGTACTTACTTATAATTATTTATAGAACTAGATGCCGCGCGGGGCTTCACTCCCTCTCATCGTTTTGGCCATTGCTCAGCTTCTATTGGCCGTAGAGTGATGTTATATAGCCCATAGCCTTCCTCGAAAAAACGGGCTATCCAACACTACAAGAATTTTTGAAATCGGGCCAGTAGTTCCTGAGATCCTAGCGTTCAACGAAACAAACAGACAAACAAACTCAACAGCTTTATAATATAGATAAGTAATTAAGTAGGTATATTAAGTATAGTTAAGTATTACATAATATATAGGTAGGTAATATTATTATCATAAGCTAAGCTACTAGCTGATTTTAATTAATATCATTGTGTTGTATCTAGTACATTTTTTATAATTCTACCTGAGGACCTAAAAAACTTGCAAATTAACCAACGCGTTCAAGAAGATCATAAATATATAAAAATGTTACTATTCCATCAATGATTTTTAAATGACAAATTTTAATATAATATTGTTAATGTGACTTTTGACGGATTTCAATGATTATTATTTATAACTACTTAAAATAACAATTATTTTCATTTAATTACTTTTATATTTGGACATACCTAACATTTGTTATTCTAATTTAATAATATTTTGACATAACTTATAACAAAATGATAATTATGGAATCTCAAAAATCTGTTTTATTTCAATTAATATAATTGTGTACGCCAACTGGCAGATTATTGGAGATCGATATTGTAACTGTGCTTTTTAAGATCTTTTTTTGTACCCAATTTCACACAATAAATGATTTGATTTGATATATTATTAAAATAATTATAATGTTGTCGGTCGACTTTTGGTCACGACTCACGGCTCCTAATCTCAATGGAGACTACTTATGTATGTACGTATACATTACATACACACTTGCACAGTGTGTACTGTCACTGTGTAGGTACACACACACACACAAGTACGTACACTCTCGTAGTTCGATAGCATAACAATCCAACACAATGGGAGACATATTATCAAATGCTGGCTTTACTATTCAAGAGCATAATATATACGCCATTATCAATGCCCAGAAAATTTAATTAATATAATAATTTGAAAATTTATAAATGTTTTCGCCCTGATTTGGACAATCGACATACCTAGGTATGTTCTATAGACTCATAAGTTTACTAGAATCATATTTTCATAATTTTCTTAAAAGTTTAGAACTCCTTGAGTCAATTGATCGCAGAGGAAACAGTTCACAAAACTTCGCATTGCTTGGAACTCCGCTGGAAAGTCATTATTATGAGTTCTCCAACCACAATCTTCGATTGAACTTTCGGTCTTACGAACTCTAAAATAAAATAATATAAACTGAAAAAGAAATACTTATATTCTTACCATTCCAAATGCCATTCCAACACTAGTAATAGTCAAAATGGGCTTCCTTCCGAATCGATCAGTCATGAAAGTAGTAACGAAACTAGCAGCCAGCTGTATCATGCCGATGACGACGGAGGCGACCTCTGGCCTCACTGACGTCTGAGTCGACTCTAAGATCGTTTGTAGATAAAACGAGATGGCGTTGAAACCAGAAAATTGGCTTCCCAGGCTCAAAACGATGACCAAAACTAGAGATTTCAGGAAAACTTTATTTCTGATAATGTCTTTTTTGGTAATTTGTTCAGTATTTCCTTTTGCTAATTCGTACTCTTTAATTTCTTCGATTGCTAAAGCTTCTGAGCCTCGATAGTACGTCAATACTTTTAATGCTTCTTCTCTTTTACCTGCAACAGGAGATAGTCATTATGCACCTACGTGCGACCCGACTACCTAACTCTAGGGGAGCACAGTAACAGTCCTCAATGGGAGTCGATCGTCAGCAGTGCTGAAGTCCGCGGTGTGGTATAAACTGACCTTTAGCGTGTAAGAAATAGGGGCTATCAGGCAGCAGTACAAGTGGCAGAGTGGTGAGTATGATGACGGCGGTGAGCGTGACGTTGAGGGTCAGGTACGAGATGAAGGGCCCCACGGACAGCATCGCCACCACGCCGAACGAGCACATGATCTGTAGCACCGTGCCGAGACTACCGCGGATTTCTTTCTGGAAAATTCCAACTCTTTAGATTCAGTCAGAGATGGAATGAGCTGATACTGATTTGGTTCAACAAGATAATAGCTGAACTCAATGATGTTCCTCAAGTTATATAACACATATAAACGAGGTGCCGCGGGGTTGCAATGTTGTAAATAAATATGTAGCTAGGTATACATATTTATATTGAACACGTGGCACATGTCACTTGTATAATATAATATATATTTGTAATTTTAATAAATAGTAATTCGTATATATAAATATAGTAAATATGACATCTAATAGCATTATATAATTAAAAATTTGTACGCCAAACAATGGCAAACATAGTGGCCATAATAATGTCAAATAACATCTTGTATTACCTATGTTTACAAATGAATTTAATAAATGATTGATTGTTCACGTGCGCGCGTGCGCGTCTCCAAGACCATAGACAAATTTAGACAATCTGTCTTAACTTGTGTCTACCGAAGCGAAGTATGCGTACCTATGTGACAATTGGCCGATACTAATTAGGCGTAATATTATGGATTGTGTTATTTTGTATTCAACGCTTGTTTTGTCTTATGCATTCAAATATTTGTATTTATTCTTGAGACGCGGAAAAACATATCTCATCATGTTTTGGTTTGAAAAGTTCATATTGTTTTCTTTGATTTGGTTCAAAGAAATAGGTACTCGTGGTGTACGTTAAATGTTTACGTCTACGAGGGAGAACGTCGCCGTCGATGTACGTTTCTAAACAAAATAAACTGTATATGGACATAATGACGCCGCGTGAAGCTCAGTCATGTGAAAAAAATACATTTATATGACAAATAACTAGTTGCTTGTGCTAATGCTAACTATCTATATCTAAAGTTGCTGGTGTTCTAAAGTTCCAGCACATTCCGTTAAAAATTAGTTACATACCTAAGTACGTAGGAAGTAGGCACCTACACCAAAACATTCAATTTTATCAAGAGAAAGTCTGTAAATGTTCTAATTAGTTAGAGTTAGTTACGCGCAAGGTATATAATAAGTATATAATAAGGTATATAATAAGGTATAGGTGTTTGAAGTAAGTAACCTACCTATTGTATGTGAATAGATGTCTACCGGGGAACGTGTAAGTACTGAGGTAGGTACCTACATAATATCATACATATAGGTAGTGACCTATAGGTAAACTCCATCACACAGCGGAGATAACACGAGAAGAGGGCAGTGCGTCGATAAGTACCACTCGTTAGTCATTTATAATTATAATGACTTTCTATTGGATGTTTTATTTGTATTTGTTTCATGTTCCTCCTCTCGTTGCTGCTTTCATTCAGTTCGGCTGTACTGTAATACACTTCGAACTATTAAAATTCATTAATTCTTGAGTGTTGAGAAAATAGCTAACAAATACAAACACGAACTGAACCAAATGTCGATGTCGATGTCGGTTAGAACACGAGATGACGAGACATGATGGGTAGGTTGTAGTGGTAGTGGTAGTGGGTACTTACACTAGCTATCTCCGAGGCGTACATCGGCACAATGGTGAATATGCCGGCGTCCGCCATGCCCAGCAGCGCTCTGCCGAGCAGCAGCATCCACACCTCGCTCGCATATATGAACACGAAGCCGGCCACTATCTTGGGCAGACACGACAGGATCAAGCCGTACTTCCGGCCCACCACGTCCACCAGGTACGCAACTACAAAATTTGCTGAAAAATATAACATATAGGTAAATAAAACATAACATATAGGTAAATTGTAAGCCTGCATACTAGGTACCCATCTACATCTACTATGCGATTAGAATAAGTATGGGATTGCACGTGGTAGTATTTGCCGCTAACTTCAGTCGAATGTGCACATTTTTGTACAGCTAGCAGAAACAAAATAGGCAAAAAAATTATAACTTGTAAATTAATTAATTTATGTTCTATTCTATTCTATTTTAATTATGTACATTTTCCTTGCACGTTTGACGTATTAGGAAGAATTAGGTTGAAAGAATTAGAACTTGACTAGATTTGCATTATATTTGCCTATTTGTTATAAAATTGAAGTTTGTTTTTTGTTTGGTTGAATGCTAGGATCTCAGGAACTAGGTACTGGTTCAATTTTAAAAATTATTTTAGTGTTATAGGCTATATAATATCATGCTACGGCCAATAATATATTCAATACTCACACATAATTTATTTCAATACTATTAATAAAAACATGTATTACCATTACCAATTACATGTATGCCAATTACCTACTATGTTCATGTAAAATGAGTTTAGTGAACTATGTACCTAAATGTTCTTTCAGATAATAAAGATCTTACAACCGAAAAAGTATGTATGTACCTAATTGTAATGTTTCGTTTTTTTCCTTTTTTCTTTGTACACCCTACTTGTAAGGTATGAAGTTGTCTTCAAATGGAAAACAAAATGGCGTCTTGATTTGACAGGCCCATACTTATTCTAATCGCATAGTACATACAGATAGTTCGTACCTATTAGATATAAGTAGGTACCGACTCATATTACAAGTACCTACCTAGATGTAAAGAAATGGGTTCCCTATTTGATTTCGAAAGTCGATGATTCGATTTTTATTACATCGAACACGGTAAGTCGATAATTCAATAGTGCGGTGTTTTATTCCAAAAAGAAATACCTACCTAAACATTTATTTGTAAACAGTTCGTTTGGTTATTTATCAACTAATAGGATCCGAGAGTAGTAGGTACTCCAACACGACGAGACGAGACGAGACGAGAGAGACGAGTAGGACTGTTACTGCGTCTCAAGGTCACAGTCGCCGCACTCTCGTGACTCGTACACGTTTGTAAGTGGGTAAGTCAGCGGACTAGCGGACTGACCCACTCATAAGAGGAAGATTGGTATACCTACCTAGTAAGTAAACGTTTCCTTCTTGTGCGTTGTGTTCTCACTGCGCTGCGTCACTAGGTACACTCAACACTCAACTTGCGTAGTCGGTCAAAGATCTAGCTGTCTTATTTACTGTTTGCTGCGTCTTGATCACAACACTCTCGAGGAGAACTCTGTGGGTACGTAGAACAGTAGTCAGTAACCAACCTGCGACTCCAGTCAAGAACCCAATGGAGACGACCCAGGAGCCTTCCTCCTCGGTGATGGGCTTGGACAGAACAGTCTGTGTGCTGTTGCTGAGCGCGACCAGCACGGGGGAAGGCCACACCAGCCCCAAGCCGGTGGCGAGCACGCTCAGATTCACTGGGAAATAAAAATAATACATTTGATTTGGTCTAAGGCGCTGCTGACCAATACGTATATGATGGTCTTAGAGCGTGCTCTGTGGATTATTGTAATTATTGTTCCTCATCCTCAGTGTGTAGCAGGGTTCAAACTCAAAGCAACTCGAGGTCGAACCAAGATGGACGGAGGTGTGTTGTAACAAGCACATACATGTACACAAACATAATCATACCTAGGTATATTATTATTATCCTTATCATTGCTCACAAGCTGCACCGTTCACGGCTCACCGCACGTCTTATTACTTTTTAAATCTTTATTTATGTACCTATACCTATTATGTTGTAAGATCATTTCATATTTCGGATTTTTGCGAAATTTCTAGGGAATTCGCAAAAAGAGGATACCTACCTAAATAACGCAAGATCTTTTAATTTAACCTACCTACATTGTCAAATAAAATAATATTTCTTCTGTTTCAAAGAGGAGGAGAAGATCTTGTAGGTGCTTCGACCTACCAGTAAGTTCTTTAGCTGTTAAGAATACTTACACACACACACACACTTAGTGTTTGCAAGTACCTACTTACTTTACCTGCCCTTTTTTCAGTGAGATTGAGAATTTTCATTAATTATCGTCTAATTATTCCTGCTTTTTGCAAAGTAATAATCCGAATTATAAGAAAATTCGGATTATTAATCTTCCTACAATATTAGGTAGGTACCTACTTATTATAAAACAAAGTCAAAAGTCGTAAGCCTATCAGCCCAAAAACAGCAAAGTTAATAATTTGATCTTTAATAAAAAAATAAATTCAATAACAAAGTACTCGTATCTATATCTATATCTATTGAACTCTCTTGAAATATACAAGTTTACGTAGACATCGGAACGCGAGCGCGGGAAGCAAAGCGATAAGTCCTCTCTCTACTCGTAGAAGGCCTCAGCCGGTACTCGGTACTGACTTCTCACGGCCTGTTCGCCGAAATCATCGAAATATAAGGCGTTTTGAGGCTCTTTTCAAAACTGATTTTAAAATATTTCTAAAAGGGTTTTCGAAGATATTATGGATATAAATGAGAACATCTTACTTAATAATTTAAATGTAAAAAATCGACTTTTTAAAGACATGTGTACCAAAATTCTCATCAATTTGATCAAAGTTCAACGTTTTTGAGAATTTTAGTTTTTACGTTTTAGTTACAAAAAAATAAATATTTGTAATATTTTCTCAATAGAGCGACTAAAGGACTATAATAATTGTAGACCTTAAAACAAGTTCAAGATGGCGGACATTTTTATAATTTTGACTTCAGAACTATGCCCAGTGACCAATGGGATCGTCAGATATCGATTTTGGTATCACTCAGCCCAAAAACAACAAAGTTCAAGATGGAGGGCATTTTTACAATTTTGACTTCAGAACTATGCCCAGTGATCAGTGGGATTGTCAGATATCGATTTTGGAGTCGATCAGCCCAAAAACAACAAAGTTCAAGATGGCGGACATTTCACCACTTTGACCTCAAATAATCATATTCATCATCATCATCATCATCATATCAGCCGCAGTTATTATTGAGAAATTAATTGTTAGTCTAATATAAAATTAATTGTATTTTTCTTTCTTTCTAATAAACTTTATAGAATACAATACAATTAATTACCTATTGATTAATTTAATTTGAAATTTTGTTCTATCCAACTTTACCAAAATACGAGGTTAAAAAATACCAAACTCATTAGTACCTACGCGCTATATTGTTGTACCACACAGTATTAGAGAAGTATGCGTGTTTCGGCTCTGTGTGCGTGATTTAAAACCCTATTTGTGAGCATCTTGAAAATGTATGAACCCTCTTCAAACGCTGTGGGCTGGTTCTAACTTTATTTTAGTTAGAACCAGCCCACAGCGTTTAATAGGTAATAGATAGTCTGTTTTTCTGAATACACTTTTTAGACAAGAAAACTGTTGTTCATGTAGGTATGCCAAGAATTACTTAGCTACATATAAAGACAAATAGACTGCCATTTAAATTGGAAAGGTCATAATAGAAAAAATAAATAAAAAAATATCTAGCTACAATTACGCCCTCATAGAGCCTGTAACACAGGTTTTACAACCTAGTACAGACACCCAGACATTATGTATACCCTAAGTTATTGTTAAGAACTATATATTGTTTCATTTGTATGTACTTATTATTATTGAATAAATTTATAGAAACTATTGTACCGGTTGCACCCGTTGCAGGCTACGTCCTTCACGGATGCACCTCCTTTCACTACCTTTTGGATCTCTTTTGATTTCTTTTTAATTTACGTTTAATTACCTAGGTATTTAAAATTCAAAATTCTAATTCCTAAATTCCAACTACAACAACACTACTAACATAAATACAGCCATATCAGCTTACTTTGGTTAAGTGTACCCTTTATATCTTCTGGGGAAATTCTTGTGAAGTAATATCGACGTTTATTCTTCAGAAAAAATGTTTTATCTATATTCAGTATGATGCACAACACCAATCCTTAAGACAAGTTTTTAAAGAAAATGATTTCCTTACCCTCACAGGCATTTATAGGTATTGGAACTTTGCTTATTTGTAAAAAATAACATTTCATTTTTTGATCTCAAGCGCGATTCAAAGCCTAATGCACGATTGAAATATAAATATAATTTGAATTTGCCAAATATAAACAATATAATGATACATACAAAAAATAATAATGATACATTACAAAAGTACATTTATTACTGCTTTAAGGGCCTTCCCTCGGTTTTGCACCAAAAACGGCTTTTTTCTGAAGCCTACTCCTCCTAAACGACTTGTTCGAAAAATTTGAAAAAAATATATTTTGATAATTGATCTATCTACTACATTTTCAACATATGAAATTTTCGTACGACTAATACTTTTGCCTCAAAAAATATTTTAAGTTGAGATATATTTTATCTTAAAATCCCTAAAACTTTAAAATGGCTTTATAGTTTGAAATTATTTTTACACTGATAAATTGGTGGTAAAATTTACTTTAATCTGAACATAGCATATGTAAATCGATCAATATTTTCTTAAGAAAATAGGCCATAATACGATTTCTGTACGTTAGAAATTCAAAGGTGCTCTGCGCGGGCGCGGGCGGCAGACAGGCGTTAGCCTTCAGACGGGGAGGCTGTGTCGCTCGTTGCTCCATTTTTACTATCGACTGAATATAGTGCTTACAGGTATAATATACACACAAACAGCGAGCGCGGCGGGACGAGTAAATAAATCTAAGGTGTCACGCAGAGCCGTCACGTCTTTCTCGCTGTGTGCCGAAACCTTTTGTGCAAATATTTATGAACTTTAATATTTTTTTTTGAATTTTCTGACGACTACTCCTCCTAACCGTTTAGAAGGAGTAATCTTTTTGCCCCATCGGCCATCAGTTCTGCGAGCTATATTCTCAAACAAAATATTTCAAATGATCCAATAAAATGGTTTACAATTTATAATAGTAGTTTATAACGTAATTACAAAGTAAGTGTTGTAAACAAAACATTAAATTCATCAATGAAAATAGGTAAATATTTTTTTTAATACAAAAGTAAGTTAAAATAGTTATTTATTTAATTATAATTTACAAGATAAAATAATTATCTTCGATACTAATAATAAATAAGTACCAATAAAACTATGTAAGTACTTACATAAATATATACTATATAAATACATACTTCTCTCTCGCGCGCGCTAGCAATAAGACGTGCAGTTTGACGTTTGAGCAGTTCAGTATTAAATTAAATTAACTGCAAACAAATAGGCTTCAAAGTTAAAGTATTATTTTACAAAACGAATACATGTGTTCACTCAAGCATTAATAGCAAAATTTCGAAATTCATATTGTCTACATTGAAGAAATCAATGAACATAACAAGTGCAAAATAACGGTGATTCATCATTCTCGAGAACCATTCCTGCTCGCCGATTGGTGGTGAGTCATAAACACGCAGCGACCCAAACGTTACCTTATATGGTCACAAATAAAGCTTATCTTATGCACTCATACACAGACGTTTAATGGTTTGCTCTATTTCACCAACTTCACTATGAACGGCGTAGCACATTGGAGCTTGCGTAGACTCATACTTAAGTGAGTCTGGATCGATACCTGGCTGCTAGAGAAACTTTTTGCTTTTTATATTGTTATTGTTTGAATAATAACAGCTGTCTAGATCAAGTACTTTGCTTATATTGCTGAAGAACTATTATTTAAATTTATTTTTGCATTTTATTTTAAATTTTTACACAATAACAAACTCCATAATATGGCCGATGATTCTCATATAAATAAAAACAACAACCAGCCATCGCGTAATTCGAACGGCAGAGGAAATAAAAGACATGCTCCTGGAACTCCACCCATGGCGGATGACGACAGCTCAGACTCACCTCGAGAAGATGTTCGTCAAATTATTCAGGAAACAATGAAATCGGAACTGTCGCAAATGTTGTGTAAATTTAGTGAGAGTGTGAACTCCATGCTAAACAAAGAATTACAGCCTATAAATGAAAAAATTGCTACCTTGACCGATTCCATGTCATTCATGAGTTGTCAGTATGAGGATATGTTAAAAGAACATGCCGCTTCGAAGGAAATTATAAAGGAACTACAAAAGGAAAATTTGGAAATGAAGAATAATATCACGGAGTTAAAGGTTCGTTTTAATCAGCTAGAGCAACAAGCAAGATCAAACAACGTTGAGATTCAGTGCCTACCTGAAAAAAAACAAGAAAACCTGTTCCATATTGTCTCTGAGTTATCTAAAGTAGTTGGAAGCACTGTTGAGGAGAAAGACATCCTACACTGCACCAGGGTTGCCAAGATGAAATCCGACAACAACCGCCCACGATCTATTATAGCGCAACTGGCCTCCCCTAAAATTCGGGACCACTTTCTTGCTTCAACAGCTAACTTCAACAAACGCAACCCTGAAAATAAACTGAACAGCACCCACCTTGGCTACACTGGCCCTAAAACGGCAATCTACATTTCTGAACACCTTTCGACCACAAACAAGGCTCTCCATGCTTCTGCTAGGACCATGGCCAAGGAACGCGGTTACCAATTCGTTTGGGTACGAGGTGGCCGTATATTTATGCGCAAATCACACGACACTGAACATATCCTGATCAAAAATATGGACACTCTGAAAAACTTAGTGTAGTTTGATCTGTTAACTTTGTGTATTTCTTTTTGTATGGTTGATGTTTTGGTCTTATTTTCTTTAAAATTCCACGGGATAAATATATATTATCAAAATACAAGAGGTCTACGTACAAAAACACATAGCTTTTGTCGTCAACTCTCCCTTGAAAGTTATGACATCATAATATTAACGGAAACATGGCTGAATAGTTCTGTGTTGAGCACAGAGTTATTTGACGCTAGATACACAGTATATAGGAAAGATAGAGAGATGAATGGGAAAAAGAAGGATGGAGGAGGAGTACTTATTGCCGTTTTAAATAGTATAAAGTCAAAACGTATGCCCCACTGGGAGAGCAAATGTGAAGATCTCTGGATTACAGTTGAGCTCACAAATACGAAATCTATTAGTCAGATGGCTCTGTGTGCAGTCTATTTGCCTCCTCCTGTACTGTTATCTACATTAGAAACATTCCTGGACAGTTGTAATATCGTACTTGAGAAAACAAATATGTATACTTGTATTGTTGGTGATTTTAATTTGGGTAATGTTAAATGGAACTTGTTGGGTGACTCATTGAATGTATACTCCCCCCCTGGTATAAGTCATGTATTATTGGATTTTACACATATGCATAAACTTGCTCAATTAAACGACATCCCGAATGTGTCTGGGCGGATATTGGACTTGGTACTGACTAACGCATCTTGTAGTGTATCCGCTGCACAAAATTCTCTGAGTAATGTTGATCCCCTGCACCCTCCTATCGTAATTTCACTGAAGGTTAGTATAGATCATAAACTTCCTTATAATCCCAATAACACTAAAGTCAACTATTTTCAATTAAATTACCAACAAATTTGTATGGAACTTGAAGAGGTAAATTGGTCTAGCTTATTTGAAGGTGTTACTGATGTCAATGATATGCTTGGGATTTTTTACCAGAAAATTCAAACCATAATTCATTCACAATCATCTTTGAAGCCTTCGCCTAAGAATAAGAAGTATCCTCCTTGGTTTGACAAATCTCTTATTAGAGCCTTGAAAGAGAAAGCGAAGGTCAGAAACCGTCATAAAATATATAAAAACCCCAGAGATATGATTGAACTTAAATTACTAACTAAGCGGTGCTCTATTTTAGCCACCAATAGCTATAATAACTACATCTATAGTATTGAAAAGGAAATATCTCATAACCCGAATCGATTCTGGGCCTATATTAAGGCTAAAAGAGGTGGTACCAGTACCTTCCCAGTCACAATGACTAATGGCACTACAAAGACATCTAGTTGCTTAGAAATTTGTGAAATGTTTGCCTCACACTTTTCTGAGGCCTTCAGTGATACCACAGTAGTCCAGGCCCAGCGTATGCCGGCATCCAATTTCCTCGACAATATGAAGAACAATAGCCTACCATTGACTGCTCCCGTGATTACTCGTAAGAGCCTTCTAGACAAGCTCAAGGCATTAGATCCTCGAAAAGGTGCGGGCCCCGATGGTATTCCCCCGACATTTATTTTGAAATGCGCTCCTACTTTGGTGCCTCCATTACTACACATATTTAATGAGTCTCTTTATACGGGTATCTTTCCTGACGTATGGAAACAGGCTAAAGTCGTTCCTATTTATAAAAATGAAGACAACTGCAATATAACTAATTATAGACCTATCTCTATCTTGTCTACGTTCGCTAAGGTGTTCGAGTCTTTGCTATGTCCCTACATTCAGTCGCATTTTAAGCTCTATATTAGCGACTCTCAACATGGATTTGTACACTCTAGATCGACATGTACAAACCTGGTTACATTCACAGAAACTTTGGTTGGTGCTATTGACTGTGGCAAACAAGTGGATGTTATCTATACTGATTTTAAAAAAGCCTTTGATCGCGTTCCCCACAATATACTAATGCACAAGCTATCTGTTTATGGAATTACGGGTACCCTCTATAAATGGATTGAATCTTACCTAAAAAATCGTCTATTCTATGTCGCCGTGAATGGTTACCAGTCTGAAACTTATCAAGTTGCCTCGGGTGTTCCACAAGGCTCACATATTGGGCCGATTTCATTCAATATCTTTGTCAATGATATTCCTCGTTGCCTTCGTTACACTGACTGTTACATGTACGCAGATGATTTGAAATTATGCAAAGTGATCGAAACAGTTAACGATCACACTCAACTACAAAAAGATGTTGATTCGCTCGTAGAGTGGTGTAATGAAAATGGTATGGTCTTAAATGTGAATAAATGTTACCATGTAAAATATACTCGAAAAAAGAAATTTTCAGCTTCAGCATATCGTATAGGCTCTAGCGTTATCCGAGAAGTGAACCAGGTTAGGGATCTGGGCGTCATTTTTGATAGGGAACTTACTTTCGTACCGCATGTCGAAAACATAATTATGAAGGCCTCAAGAATGCTTGGATTCGTCACTCGAAACGTTAAGGGCTTCAAACGACCCGGTACTAAGATCATTATATATAATTGCATGGTTCGCAGTATCTTGGAGTATTGTAGCACAATTTGGAGACCCCATTATGCCACACATAACCTAAGGTTAGAACGTATCCAAAAACGATTTCTATGGCATCTAGCATATGCTTCAGGTATTGCTAAAGAGAAGAGGTCGTATGTAGCCAGGTTGTTACATTTTAAAATGATGTCTCTTGAGCAACGTAGAAATGTTATAGATGCCATGTTCTTGTATAAGTTACTCCGAGGTAACATTGACTGTCCTCTATTGCTTGCAAAGATAAAATTCCGAGTTCCTGCCAGATACCCGCGAGCCCCCATTACTCCCTTACACCCTCCCCTCCGTAGAACAGTGCTTGGCGCATGTTCTGCCATACCACGTCTTGGTAAACTCATAAATAGCTGTAGTGACCTTGTCGACGTGCACTCTGACTCACTTACCAAGTTCCGTAAAACAATCAATAATTATGTGTGTAAAAATTGAAATTCTAATATTGTTATCATCAATCTCTAAAACTATTTATTGTAAATTAATCTTTAATATTTCGTAAATGAATTTATTTATCTTATTTGTTATTAATAGCGCTTAATTATTTAAATTTTTCAAATTCAATTTATTTATTTCTTATTATGTATGATGTCAATAATTAATTATTTACTATTACTTATTTAATTTTAAATTCTTAATATTTTACTGCTAGTAGCAATAGTGCATGCGGTGCTTTCCTGTAAAAGGTAGTTACATTTTTATAAATTAATTGTAAATTAATAATGTACTTTTTTAGTGTAAACTACTGTTGGTTGGCCAATAAACTAAATAAAAAAAAAAAAAATACCGAAAGCAAAACATTGAAATTAAAAAAATCTCAATACATTAAAATATTGGCAAACAAATAATTGTGTACACGAGTCCTTTAAACTCTCTATACAAAATAAAATACCAATTTTAAAACTTATTCCGGAATCGTAGGTAAAAATGCCGAGCTAGAAGCGCATGTCTGCGTTTACGCTTATTCTGTGACCATTGTATTATAGTGTGCGCGAGTTGGCAAAGGAGCGGGAATATGCAGTGAAATAAGCTAAGCTCCACCCATACTCTCAAGGTCATTGGCGACTAGTTACGCCTTATAGAAGGCAAATTATTTAAAAAGGTTTTGAAAAAATGGTTGATCCAAAGTGTATTTTATAATCTAAATGAATTCTTTGCTAAAAATAATTAATAATGATATTTATATTAATGTGTAATAATAATGAATTTATATTGTATTCCAGCTATTATAATTTGAAAACTGAATATACCGTAAATAAAATTTGTAATTAATAATTTTTATGGCATGTATAATTTAGATTTAAGTCTGTACCTATATCTAATGTTCATTGCAACGCCCGACTGGGCAGGCTGTTGAGACCAGTTAAAACCATCCTTGTACACAGTATACGCAATAAATATCTTTATCTTTATCTTATCAAATTCTGTATATGACATTCATTTTACAATATTTTTGACATTTTATTATAATAGACTGTATATTTATTGAATTTGTATGCCTTTATGGTAAATTTTTGAGAAACGTGAATCATATTTTAAGAACTACATAATTATGTAACACCAAAAATTACACAATAAATGATTTATGATTTATTTATGATTTATGAAGCGAACGTGGAAATCTCGTGATTTCATGTATTTCTGTATGAACCTTCTTAACAGGGATTCTAGTCTCAGAAAAATAAATAGCTAGGTAGGTAGGTACCTGCTTAATAATATAAACTGATTAAAACGAATAGGTATTGATAAAACACATCAATAAATGAACATCACGACAGATGGCGACATAACTGGTAGGTACCACCCTACCTCACACTCTTGCACAACTCCAAAACCTGTTATCAAAACATAAACGGGTCCAAAATAAATAAAATACGCACCAACAATGACAAGAGCGTATTGCCGAACCAACGGGTTCTGATAGATGTGCTTCATTTCAACACAAAACCACTCACTTGTACCTATATATCGAACTAACACTCAAGATTCACTTCCGCACTTAATCTTGTTCACGGCGAGTTCGCGATCGGTGTGCTCGACACTCGAGAGGTTTGTAAACACGACCCACGCAACAACCGTTAGCTCAGTGAGTGAGTAGTGAGTTTGCAATTACCTAATACCTAGTACATTGTAACTCGTTAAGTCGACTAGTGGGGGAACAGTCGGGGTCGTCCTATACAAAATATGTTCTCTCTATACTTATTACGATGATCGATGACGGTGAGTCGGTGACAGCTACACTTTGTCAATACTAACACTACGTTTACATTGCCATTGCCATTTTGCCATGCCATTTTTGCCATTTTTACCTAAGCCAGGAATCGAACTCGGTAGGTACTTCTTGCGCAGCAGTCGTATACACTTCGAGCCAGTTAATAACAAAACGAAAGAAGAAGAAGGATTTTGTAGTATCAACAACAGTAAGTACCAACAACACGACTTCACGACTAGACTGGGCAAAGTTACAATATTTTTTCATGTCCTAGGTATTTAATCTACCCTATGTACTGTTCAATTGTAACTGATGATGGTCCTAGAGGTACCTACAGGTCCGTTTCATATAAGTAGGTAATTTGGATAGTAGAGGAGATTTTCCTTTTTCTGCAGTTCTTTAAGTACTTCCGCTGTTATTAGGTCAAAAAGTCAAAATCTGGAGCTTTTTTATTTTCAAGTGTTTTCTCTCGGGGTAACAAGTTAGAGTGACGTGGACAACTGCTGATCTTTATCGAAGTCTTTCACACATGATTGGTTACGAGTAAAGATTTCGCACAGATGTTGCGTAAATAATACCTCTGTTGCTTCACTTGCACTCCTGGCCCAAATTAGTGAACCTGTGTTGTCCCAATGCTGGGAAAAGGTCTCCCCCAAGCTCTCCCATTCTTTTCTATTGGACGTTTTGATCCTCCAGTCCTTATCAAATGAGTCCAGATCGTCTCGCTAGCGCTTTGGGGTCTACCTCTCCGAAGACATCCGTCTTTCGGTAGCCAATGCGTTACGTTGCCAAAATAATAAAAACAATTATAATACCCGTCCACGGGTAATAAATATAACCCAAATTAATACTTTATGTACCACCGCGCCACACAGTGCGTCAGAACAAGTCAGTACCGGACACCCTCCTTTTATAGTCCATTTCGATGGATATAATCGTAAAACAGCTAAATATAAAACAACTAGTTGAAAATATTACTTAATTTTCAAGATACGAATTTTTTTTGAAAGGTCATTGAACTTTGTAATAAAGATTTTTGTAATATTTACACCAAATTAACCAACATTAACCTAATTTAAAATTACCAACTAATTGAAGAATAATTAAGTAATTGAATGTATAAACTATAAGTCTTTATGTGCTCTGGCAAGTGAGAAAAAAAATATTTTATGAATTTCAGAAAAAAAATCATAAAAGAATTTCTATATGACGGTCGCATTTTCTTTTACCAGCAAAATATACTTCAGTAATGTGTCTTCCTATATAGAAAATTTTGAATATGTATCACGCAGGACTTCAGAAATATAGCATTTCTAAGTTTTTTCTGAATTTCTATTCAGAAAAAAAAATCCAATGAAAAGAACGATTGATAAAGGAGATAAAGCGTTTCTATGGTTTCTATGGACTTTTCTCGATTTTCTAAATATCTCCTAAACTATGAAAGATAGAATTTTGGGAATTTTTTTTAGAATTTTTCTCTGGTTTCCATCTTTCCAAAAAGATGATAAAAACGAGATGTCCGCAATTTAAGGAAAATAACATACTGTGCGCCAGCAGCGTCAGCGCCATGCGCCGTCCGCGTCGATGTACCTACTGCATCTGCTAGAGCAGCACTCGCATCTCATTATTTTTATTATCGGGACCCTAAAACTACAGATGGCCCCGTCTATGTTTTAAATCTAAAAAACACTCATTTTGGACTTCGCTACAATCACGCTGAGCGCTAACAGTATAGTTTGTAACTGTGTATGTTTGTAACTCGTTCACGTTCAAACGGCTGGACTAATTTTGATAAAATTTGGCATGGAAGTCACGCTACGGCCAATAGGAGCTGAGCAGTGGCCGACGGGAATAATGTGATGGATGAATGGAACTGCCTCGGTGGCGCAGCTGGAAGTGTATACGACTGCTGTGCAAGAGGTCCCGGGTTCGATCCCCGAGTCGGGTAAAAATGGTATTGGGTTTTTTATTCTATTCATGGGACCAAACATAGCTGGCGAAATGTGGGTGTGAAACACCTCTGCCTATCCTTTCGGGGAAAAAGGCGTGATGCTATGTATGTATGTATGTAATTAATGTGATTTTAATTATTGGATAAAAAATACTTTGACGG
Organism: Laspeyria flexula; assembly: GCA_905147015.1. Classification (NCBI taxonomy): domain Eukaryota; kingdom Metazoa; phylum Arthropoda; class Insecta; order Lepidoptera; family Erebidae; genus Laspeyria; species Laspeyria flexula. The sequence goes on along the minus strand of LR989972.1, from coordinate 11,248,509 downwards.
CTTCGCAATTTCGCATCGTCTACAGGTCAGTGGTTCCATTTCTGTTCCGTGGTTCCATTACACATAGATAGTACAACCTACTAATGGAACGGCGACAATGGCGACAAGGAGATAAAACAGCGACGATGCGAAGCTGTCAAAGTATTTTATCATTGTCAACAGTGTTGCCGTTTTAGCGGATTTGGCGCTAGATCTAGTGCAATTCTAGGGTCTCTGGCGCTTTTTTTCTCATGACTACGTGCTAATAAAAATTTAGTGGAATCTGTTGTAAAACTCGATATTAGTTAACAACCCAAGTTAAAGTGCACAGTATCGTGATAGGACACGCAAAACCATAGAGAAAAAGCAGCGAGTTGATATTGATCGTGTATAGGACGCCTAAAATGAGTCGATTTAGTTAGTTCGGATATTTCCCGACCAAAATGTTGAACAATGAACTCCGTTATAATGATACGTCATCAATTGAAAATTTTAAAGCAAAGCTGCCACACATATGACCTACCTGAATATGCCCTCGACAAAGTTATCAAAACTGTAAAAAAAGGGAAAGTAGCTAGTGCAAGCTTATCATCGGCATCTACCTAATAAATAAGTTAAATACTTATACGAAAATGTCTTTATTTGATAGATTTTTATATACCTTATTTTTAATTTTAGAATCACCAATCGTTTAGCGGAATTTAGTGCATTTTAGAAGCCGGATTTTTGCAAGATATAGCGCAATTTTGATAAGGGTATGGTGCATTTTATATTCGTCAAACGGCAACACTGATTGTCAATCAAGTGTCAAATGACAAACACAAACATTGACATTATTGGATTGGACAAGAAAGTGAGCTGGCTTGATTATTTACATAAATTTTATAGTTATTTTCTAATTTTATAATAAGTAAAACAGTGCGAAATTATGGATGAGGACGACTACTGGAATACCAGTGAAACTAAAGCCGCGGCTTTGAGTTTTGACGACGATGTCGTAAGTATCTTTACTTATGGATAAAATGACTTTCCAAATGTGATCTCTTTATCTAATATAATGATTTATTTAATATTATAAATGTTAACCTATTTTGTACATTCAGGAGAGACTTTGTAATGATTTTGCGTTACAAAGTCTCTCCTTAATGTACAAAATTACTTTGCATTTATTTACATTACATTACATATAAACAGATGCATAACAGTATGCCTTAATATTTTGGAAATGTAAGTTTAAAACACTTAATAGATAAGTACTATTGGTATGTGTTCAAATGTAAGTTACAGTGAGACATATTGGGCTTGTTTCTTGTATAGGACAATTATAGGTAAGTAATAACATTTACTCCCTTGTAATAATTGTGGTAATGAAGCTATGTATTTGTGGGGAGCAGGTGTGCATCGTCTTGTCTGTGAATAACTTTTATTTCTGTATGTAAGACATAGTGTTGTACTTACATATTGTTTATATTCTTTATCTACATCAAATACCATTTCCAATTAATCCTTTAGAATCTTTAAACGCAATGTTGGAAAGAGTCTTCTGACAAACAATACAATTTTCTATTGTGTCTGAGGCCTGACTTTCAATAAGACAAGTTACACTTAAATCAGACTAGATTGATCAAAACATGTAAGTAATCAGTGTTGTATCTTATACTACTACTACTTATACTTACAAGATAACTTTTATAAGATGAATTATTACAGTTAACAACACAAGAAATGTTGGCTATCGGTCAAAATTCCATACCCGGACAGAGTGAGGAGAACTTCTTGAACAAAATCGTCGTCGCTAAAGCAAAAACAATGGGAGTCCCACTGGGCAGCCTTGTGTCGCCTCAAGTTTTAGAACTAAGTAACTATGTTCATATTCTACTGATGTTATTAATTAATGCAAAATGTTGTGAAAATGGATTTGTGTTTGTGTAATTCCTCAGCTGTTTGTTCAGTTAGTGAATCTTGCAGTAATAAGGCAAACTAATTGACACAATTCTAAAATTGCCTAAATCTCCTTTTTAAAAATACTAATAAAGAATTGAAAAAATTTAAGTTAAATTGCCTACATATGTAGGTATTATATGACAAAAATGTTTCTTATAGACATCTCTGTTCAATTGAACAGGTAGATCATTAAATAATTTTACTTTGTAAATGTGCACAATGTTTAGATGTACTTACCTATATTGAAGCTGGATATACAATTTCAAAAGAAATTAATTTACAAACTGTTGTCACTAGTACTTCTCGCCCAATCTGGGAGTTCAATGGATCCAAGACCAGAATGTGAAGAGACGGTATCCATAACCCTCAAGAGACTGGTCCTGGGCCGGCGCTGTACTCTGCGCTGCCACCGGAGCTTGAAGAGTAAGACAGAGCTGCTGGACGGAGCGCTGGCCATCGGGGATGGCAATGCTGTGCTTACGGTCAGTAATATGAATGCTTCTTCGGTTGATGACACTGCACAATTTAATTGTTGCCCGATTGAACTGTGAAACTTTGACCAACGAGATCGAGTCCATCGTACCCGGAGCCGCAGATTGGCCAGGTGTACACTCATTAGAGCAAAGCTGCACTTGTGTTAATGTTTCATATATTACTGTTATTGTTGATATATTACATTGATCTAATTATGGAGGCTTCAAATACAAATACCAAGTGATCATGTGTTTGTCAATATGACACACACACACACACATACACACTTAACTGTACATTAGAATACTTTATAGACATGTTCTTAACACTGCAATATTTGTTAGTAATTTGTGAAAATGTGTAAAATGTATGTTCCTCGTTCCCATTACCGCTCGGACTAAGTAAGCCAGTAGCCAGTATCAGTAGAGAGTGCAAGTACCGGTGGCTTGCAGGTGATCCTGTTCCTGGTGCAGACGCTGAACAAGAAGATCGCGTACCAGCAGCTGGCGGAGCGGCCCGTGGCGCTCAGCCACTACCTCGCCTTCCTGCAGCATGAGGGCAAGCACGGAGAGCTCACCGACCTGCTCACGTGAGGCACACCTACCCTGTATATGACGAGGCGTTATGTTGTCTTGTTCAAATTAAATAAACCAAATATTTGATTACAGAATGCTCGGCCGAAGTCCAGATGCAGCAGTGAGTATTTTTCTAATGTACTTTCATTTATTTAAATACACTTAATATTACAATAGATAAATGATCGGCATGGGAACCATGCGGTCCGAGTTCGATTCCGACCGGTGCTACTACCGGTCGGAATCGAACTCCGGTGTGGAATTTACTTTGTGGAATCTACCTGTATGGTAAGTCTGATCCGCCCCGCTCGTGTGTGGACTATGGACTAGAAGAGGAGACGCGAGATAAGAGTTGTTCGATACAGATGCACCAGTACAAGCGCGTGATGGCGCAGGGCGTGGGCCTGGACTGTCTACTGCTCAACCTGAACGAACTCCGGACCAAGCACTTCGAGCAACCCTGCATCGACCAACACCAGGCCAAGATGTTGGCCGAACACATGAAACAGTTAGGTAATCTTCTTTATTTACTAATGCACTAGTAATGTTACTCACTCACTAGTCACTCGACTCCGCTTTTGTGTGTGTTAAGGAAATTAAAAAAGATAGTAATTTGAAATTAAAATACCTTTTCTTTTTATTTTGTGGCATGTCACCTTATAGATACTTGCTAATACTGAATTGTCAAGAGAATGTCATCGTCTACCTAGTTTTTATTCAAATCAGCTCCGACACACGTAGCGAACGAAAGCAGCTGTTTCTCAAGGTCATCGCACTAGAACGCGCGTTAGTTTGACCTATATGTATGTATGTACCGATACGTCACCGCGGTTGGTTATGTCCAGAATAACTAGTATTATAATTATCCAGTTTGTATTTTCGGTAGCGTATTTCTGTCATGTTTCAGAATGGTTACAGCAAGTAAACAAAGAGGTGCTAAATACCAAGTCTGTGATCCAATGTTTGGCATACTGCTGCGCCAACCATTACAACGAGGGCGCCGGGAACAGCCTGTCTCCGCTCACTCTGTGCCAGCGCCATCAGGTGCCCCCACTTACTGTACTCATACAGCACTAATATATAACAGTAGTAGTTATATAAAGTAAGGCCTGTTTGTGCCGCGACAGATAAGTCCGCTGCAGTACGACTGGGTGCTGATGAACGTGCTGGCCAAGTGCGGCCGGTGGGACACCGTCGAGTCGCTCCTCACCAAGAAAGTGAGTCTCCCTACGTCTTGTTCTACTTTGACACTTGACAGACGACAAGCTCGTCTATCTACTTCTCGTGTCTCTTACACACAGAACCAAGACTCGAAACCGATTCATTTTTAACCTGTTAACCCATCAAAAGTGGTTTTACTCGATTATTTCGTCCAGAGCGTAAACATTTAAGAGCGTTTTGAAAACCCTTATTAACCGGTGCGTGCGCAGACGACGATGGTATATTTTATAATTACTGAGAGCTTTTATTGAATAATTTATAACAATTTTTAATTTATATATTTTACTTATCGATTTTCGAATCCAAATCAACAGGAAATGACTCGATGTTTAAATAAATAAATACACAATTGAAGGCATAGGTACATTATCCAGTTGTTGGACAAGGTCAGCGGATGCCTAAAACCGTTCGATACCGGTTCATAGGTGAAATCTACTTTGCAATATATATATATATTCGGTAACCGATACTTGCGTACTTATCGACTATTAACCGAAGAAGGAAGGCAAGCGCCGCGGCGCCCGCGCCGTCCCCGTTCCGAAAAAGTTTTACCGTAGTAAGTAGGCCTTCAATATTTCACTAAACAGTTTTGAATCGCTAAAGCTTTTTGCAGGTTACGGTTTTTAATTCCTGCGACATGTACAACATGTACAACATGTACATATATCGTCCCTCCGGAATTAACTCTCACTCTTACTTAAATATTTTAGGCTTATCATTGTACCCCCCAGTACTAATATTCAGTGATATAACTACACGAGATCGGTTTTCGGATTTTTTCCATTACTTGTGCAACTTGATATTGCTTTTTGCCAAATTTCATGATTCTAGGTCAACGGGAAGTACCCTATAGGTTTTGACGTTTTTGATCGTCAAGATAATTTATCCTCTTTATCCTCTACTCACAACAGAGACCTTCGCTCTTCTAATAACCTTCTTCTTGCCTGTCCTGCTCATACCACTGATTTTGTCCACTCTTCCTTCTTTATACAATCTATTCTCTTCTGGAACGGGCTCCCTCCTGAAGTCAGGATGGCTACAAATCGGTAAACGTTTAAAATGAAAGTACGAAGCATTCTTTTCGATAGTCTGGCAGCATCAGCACATCAGACTTATTCGTGTTTATGTATATATTTATATATCATCTATTCCTATATATTTAAATTATATATATATCTAATTTTTATATAGGTATTTATTATATAAATTCAACTTAGCTTCTACAAATTACCCTCTTCTACTTGCACCTACCATGCTCTTCCCTGCATCACCCTAAGGCTGGCTGGTAGACAATGCCTTTGGCATTAAGCCCTCCTTTGTACAACTTATATTGTGCATAAAGTTTAAATAAATAAATAAATAATTGGCAAAAATTGAGCATAAACAGCTGTATCTTTTGATTGCGTTAACATAGATTTTTTTTACGAGGGTTTGCAGATCCGAGTATATGAAATTATGAAACTAATTTCAGCTTTATACCTCCACGCGTTCTTGAGAAAAAAATCTTGACAGACCGACAGACAGACAGACAAGGAGTGATCCTATAAGGGTTCCGTTTTTTCCTTTTGAGGTACGGAATCCTAAAAACTATAAATGTTTGGGTCCCCCCTCGGGCTCACCTCGGACGGGTAAGGACTTTTAAGTGAAAGCCTTGCGAAGTCGAACACTAATTTACTAGACTACTACTAACGGTCAATTAAATAAGAACAAACCCATAAAATGTAAAGTTTCGGTAGTTGGTACTTGTAGTGGTAGTTGGTACTTGTAGTGCTCCACGCTGTTACCTAAGCTATGTCGTTTTACAGTCATGATCTTTATTTCATGTAGATCAAATAAATTATACTTATGAACGTCATACAAAGCCAAAAAAAGGTGTCAGGAAATTTGCCGAAGGCCAGTTCACTGACAAACTTGAGTTCTGAGAAGAACTTAGCAACTAATTTTATTAACTTGCAAATATTAGTTACAATTGGTTACAGTTTGAAATAGCGCAGAATGGTACAGAACCAAAACACCATACTAAAATAAATTCAATGAAATTTGGATATTTAAAAGAAAAAGAAATTAGTATGTATCCTACTAATATTATAAATGCGAAAGTTTGTAAGAATGTTTGGATGTTTAGATGTTTGGATGTTTGGATGTTTGTTACCAGTAAACGAAAAAACCACTGAATAGATTTCAATGAAACTTTACAGTAACGTACTTTATACATCAGAATAACATATAGGCTATATTTTATACAAATATCGCGTAAATTGGCTAAACCATGAGAACAAATGTAAAGTAAGTCGGAGAAAAATCTGCCATCTTATAGCTATTTCTGCTTCCTCTACCTAAACCGTTAGTTTTACATGAGGATAATGTATGGAGAAATTGTTACTCTTAAATAGTTATAAAAAAAAGTCCGCGACAGCATATGCCTATCTTTTATGTGGAAGTCGATACAGAGAGAATAGTGAGCCAGAAATACATTTAAATCGGATACTGCATTTAAAGTGAAAAATTTCATGGTATTAAACAAATTCCTAGGAATGCAAATACCTTTATCACTTTTGTCATTTAATGTAGATAAATTTTGTCGTTTACAGTAAGTTATTTCGACAAATAGTTTAAAAGTTATTACGATATTAAATGAAATGTATATAATCCCAAAAATATTATAATAATACTCTATGTCACCCGTGACTTCGCTTACGTGTTATTTTGTTCCTGTGACCACAGCAACTTTTCACTTTTAGAAGGGAAATTTCGGCCAATGTTTTCTAAGCACAGATATTACTTCAGATTTAAAATAACCAATATTACGTGATTGATTAGAATAGTGCTTATCTTTGTGAAACATCCATCCCGTGTCTTTATGGTTAAAATTATCAAACATCCAAACAAACATACATCCTTTCAACTTTGTGTGTGTATATTACTATAGAATAGAATAAGTTTATATATTACTATATTTATCAACGTCAGCCCTAATGACACAGATTAAAAAAAAAAATGAAAGATCTCTATTTTCTTTTTGCTTACTATAACAACCTCATCACTTGAATATAATATTACTAATCATTCACCAGTAAACTCAAAGAATATATTATGACAATTGTGTAGTAAAATTATGAAATAAAGTAAAATAAGAAATAAAATATTTTTCGTAGAAAAGTAAATATATTGCAGTATCAAGGTAGTATAGTAGCAGAATACAAATACCATAGACCTAGGATCCGCGCGCCATTTGTTTTCGGTCTATCATTTGACATTTGACAGTGAATTATCATTGTATGTATTCGCGCCATTTATTTTCGGTCTATCATTTGACATTTGACAGTGAATATCATTGTCTGTATTTATGGTCCTTATAGACATAATCTAATAAAAATAAAATAATTGTGGATATTGTAAAATATGAAATAAAGTAAAGCATGAAATAAAATATTTTTCGTACAAAAGTACATTGCAGTATCAAGGTAGTATAGTAGCAAAATACAAATATCCGCGCGCTTTTTTTTTATTATGATGTTTTTTTTTTTATAATTATATGGCGGTACGAAGTTCGCGGGTCAGCTAGTATCATTATAATTGTAATAATAACTTATTTCTATCATAACTTTAATTTGTTTTCGTCAAACAGTAGGGTATGTGGGATCATCACTTGGTACCAACTGTGCATTATGAACTCATTATTTAGCAATTAAAGTTTAAAAATTAAAAGAAATTATAGTATATAAGTATATAGTATAGTATAGGGTCAATTACAATTGGACCGATTTAAGCAAAACAACACAAACGTCATTTTGAGATATTTGACTTTAAAATTAATTGCAGTATTTCTTAATTGAATGGCTCATTTAACTAGTTGACTGCGACATATATGTATTTCACGCGAAATTCCTTTTATTGAAATCGATATAGCAAACTATGTAAGCTATAGAGCAGAAATGAAATGAAATGAAATCTCGTTTATTCATCTAGGTTAATACTTATGAAAGTTACAAGATAAGAATGTAACAGGCAATTTGCCTACGACCAGTTCGCTGACGGGCTGGAGCTATGAGAAGAACTGGCAAGAAACTCACGCCACTCTTTTTGAAAAAATGGATATTTAAAGGCAAGGCCAGCTATTACTGCAACTATGGTTGGTGAATGGTTTGGGTGGGATATTAACCGTTCTCAAGCTGTCGTTATTAACAAACAAACATAATGTATATTATTTATCTATGGCTGGCTGAGCATTAGTGGTGTTCCCCAAGGATCTATACTCGGTTCTTTATTATTTTTCAATAATTTCTAATGCATCTGACGCAGATGCAAACGGATCTCCATCGTCTCGATATTACTACCGATAGTCGTTTTACTTGTGTAGATAAGAGCGATCTCGTTCTATAGTGTTGTGGTTGTCGCAGGACTGGCTGGGGCGCGCGACGATGATGTCACACATCCCCGTGGAGATCCTGGTGGCGCGCCTGAGCGAGCTGCAGGCCGCCCCGCGCCTCCTCGCCGCCTGCCTCCACACCGTCCCCGGACACGCCGAGCGTCTGCGCCTGGCGCACATGTTCAAGGTACGTACTACCTGCAGCCGTCCCCACGCCGAGCGTCTGTTGTACTACCTGCGGCCGTCCCCACGCCGAGCGTCTGTTGTACTACCTGCGGCCGTCCCCACGCCGAGCGTCTGTTGTACTACCTGCGGCCGTCCCCACGCCGAGCGTCTGTTGTACTACCTGCGGCCGTCCCCACGCCGAGCGTCTGTTGTACTACCTGCGGCCGTCCCCACGCCGAGCGTCTGTTGTACTACCTGCGGCCGTCCCCACGCCGAGCGTCTGTTGTACTACCTGCAGCCGTCCCCACGCCGAGCGTCTGTTGTACTACCTGCAGCCGTCCCCACGCCGAGCGTCTGTTGTACTACCTGCAGCCGTCCCCACGCCGAGCGTCTGTTGTACTACCTGCAGCCGTCCCCACGCCGAGCGTCTGTTGTACTACCTGCAGCCGTCCCCACGCCGAGCGTCTGTTGTACTACCTGCGGCCGTCCCCACGCCGAGCGTCTGTTGTACTACCTGCGGCCGTCCCCACGCCGAGCGTCTGTTGTACTACCTGCGGCCGTCCCCACGCCGAGCGTCTGTTGTACTACCTGCGGCCGTCCCCACGCCGAGCGTCTGTTGTACTACCTGCAGCCGTCCCCACGCCGAGCGTCTGTTGTACTACCTGCGGCCGTCCCCACGCCGAGCGTCTGTTGTACTACCTGCAGCCGTCCCCACGCCGAGCGTCTGTTGTACTACCTGCAGCCGTCCCCACGCCGAGCGTCTGTTGTACTACCTGCAGCCGTCCCCACGCCGAGCGTCTGTTGTACTACCTGCAGCCGTCCCCACGCCGAGCGTCTGCGCCTGGCGCACATGTTCAAGGTACTGCTGCAGCATGACTCTGCTACTAACTACACACACGTTAATGTTTCAGGTCCACTCAGTAGTGATAGAGACGCTCGCCAAAGAGAAAGACCGAATCGGTCTCACCAACTACAAGATGACGCTCAACCCGCAGTCTGAGGAGTACATCCTCGCGGAGAACACGCTACGGGCCACGGTCAGTGTTACACAACTACATTCTTGAAGCTGGCACTAAACAAACAGATCCATAAATTGTCATATCGTACCAGACGCTGCGACTTGCCGGACGATAACCCTATGTCTATTTTAGACCGCGACGGGGACGGCAGCGACCACTCCTGCGCCTGCCTGCGCCCGCTGGTGAGCAGGTACCGTAGCCCATGGATGTCTGCGACACCGGGAGGGGGGAGTTTTGTTCTATCTCTCGCTCTGCTACTGAAACAGTTTCCTACAGTTATATATAAATAAAGTGTTTATGTTACAGTCTATCAAGTGGAAGAACTGAACACAAGAACAACTACAACACAACATAACATGACCATTAAATGTATACAAAAATAAAGGTATGAACGTGCGTCTCTAAACAAAGATCCACGACACTTGTACACTTGTACCTCCGCAAGGTGCCTACCAACAAGTCTCGTATCATTGTATACTTCGCCAGTTATGGATGCCACGTGTGCAAAATTTTAAGATGGAAGTACCTAATCCCGCGGTTGTCCAGCACAGCATCACAGCATCGCACTGAGGCTGCACCACTCCGACTTCTTCTATAGTTTATTAAATCATAAAAGTAAATCCTGAATCATCTTTTATATAAATTATGGAATGTATAATTTTAAAGATAAAATAATAATAATAATAAAAAAAAACATTTATTTGTTTCTCAACTCCGCTTTTACAATGTTTTGTTTGTTTGTTTGTTCCACATGCATGAGTGTTATTAATTACATTTTTTTATTTTATTACAATAGTGTTTATTTATATATTTATATTAATATTTATTAATATACTTATATTTTTTATTAAGAATACGATATTAAATTGGTTACAGTTTCTTAAGAACATAATATTATTTATATTTCTGTTTATAAATCCAAATCTGAAATACCAAACCCTATAAATTCATGTTGGTTTTGTAATTACTCTGCGATTGAGAATATGCAACCTTTTTACAAACATCCACGTGGATAAAGCCGCGAGCAGAAGCTAGCCCATTATAAAAATACGTCTTCTAGTCCGTATAATATCATCCATTAATCACTACTGTGCCTTTAATTACATAGAATGAACATAAATATTATGTTATCTGTTAACTTAGGTAGTCATCTTCTATAAGAAGGTAGTCAATGCATACAAAAACATAGATATATTAAATAAGTTATTTTAATATCGGTAATTTAAAAACTAATTATAAACTGTTACATTGTAGGCTTGTGACATTTTCATACTTTGCGTTACAAAAAGCACCACTACGATAAAATGGATTAAAACCCTTTTGTCGATAATGTCGATTATTACAGACTCATCACTAATGCTATACATATTTAAATAAATGTGTTTCTATAGTACAAGTGGTGACAATAGGTATAAAAGAGGTAAGCGAGAGAGTATATTGTATATGTTTTTTATGCTTAATATGTCAGATCCATAGATAGTACATCCATGGGTGACTTTGTTACACCAGGAAAAATTTTAAACGAATGATCGGAGAGAGAAATTTAATGAGCAGAGAGCTTATATTTGTGGATAAATGTGCGCTGACAATATAATTAGTGGGTCTTCAGGTTTACGAGATAGTGCATTTACTGCTGGGGTCACGTCTTGCAGAATCGTGTACCTCCTAAACTATAGTATGTGCGCCTGTAGAATTTTATACTTACACGAATAGCTCTCTTGATTTGTGACAATTATTTAATATTCTGTGCTTTTCATGAATTCATAAAACTCTGAAAAAAATATCGTAGCGCTTAAATGAGAAAACGTTTTTAAGCTAGCTGGAAACCTTCGGTTTACCTAATGATAAGTGCAAGCTGTCATCTCCTGTAATTGGAGGAGCACAACTCTCTATATATTTGTAGCTGTGTAACACCTTTAAATTAGCTATCTTGTGTATCCTATAATGAAGTTCCTAATAATAAATAAAAAAAAATAATAAAACTATGGTTAGGAGAAACTAAAATAGTATAGTAGTTATATAAATATAAAGGTTTGAGATTTTTTACAATTTTCAGTGAATTAATAACTCATAGGTACTTCTAAATTAAATAACAACTTGTTACACGTTATTTTCACAACTACCTAAATTAACAATAAACACAAAATTACATAACCTAACTTTTGCTCGCCGGCCGCCAACCGAAAGCCGAAACAACATCGTGTGGAAACCCACATACCCTAGAATAACATCTCATCCTCTTTTTCTCATTGTTTCAATAATCCTATACACCACTTGTTAACTACACTCGTAACAATGCAAAATCTTACGACAGACAGTTTATGTGCAACGTTCCTTGTGTACCTACTACTAACTAATTTTAATTGTAAAATGAATGACTTGACCGTCACGTCACGAATGATGAAACCTTCAACCTTGTCACCAATTATTCTGCAATGACCATTCAAAGCTTGCCTCAAACAAAAGCAACACTTAACACCTAAGAATACAGCTTATACTTGACTAGCAAAGGTGTTATGAGACATAAAATATGAGTCACACAGTTCACTGATCAGTTAAAGGAAAATGAGGATTTCCATTAATTTTATTTTTTTATTTTTATTGTTCAGGTTAACAACAGCCACTTAAAGTTAAAAATACTAAACTATATTACATACATATTTGGCCAATTATAGTTAACCACAAAATTACAATCCAAACTTGAGAGTGTTTTAAGTACAAGATTTACTGAAATGTGTATTTTATTAATGTTTATGCTATAAAGTACTAGTCATATACAAATACCTATTATAGGCAGCAGATATATATGATATTACAGTTCAACAATTTTGCGTATACATAAAAAACGTGATGTGAATCTCTTTACATGACCCAATAATAAATGTCATAACTGGTTAACGGTTATGTCTATGCTAACATTATAGAAACGATCGGTTTGAATGTGAACAAAAAAAAAACTATACATTTATACTTGCTTCTAAATTTAGTCAACCATACTAACCCTAAGCAATTTCAGTGTAAAATGTGATGTAATAAAATAAATATTATTATCCTGTGTTAATTAATAAATAGCAATGAATGAAAATATGTGATGACTTGTACGTGTTTATGGGTGTGTGAATGTCCATGTGTATAACTGTGTGTGCGTATGTGTGTGTGTGTGTGTTTGTATCTGTGATGAGTTATGTACGTGTGTTAGTCTGTGTTTGAGTGTGATTAGACCTGGAAGCATCGATAGCGGCACCTGTCAGATTCATACTAATTTGTTTCTTAAAAGATAGTTTTGATCCAATAAATGGATCTGCGGTACTGAACATCGTGTTGTAGGTCCTCGTTAAGCGAGTTAATGTGCTATTTTTGCCATAGTTTGTAGAATGAAACGGAACCTGGAACAGTGTAGTTTGCCTAGTGCGTTTCTTGGGAATCTTAAAATTAATTGCGGCTAGAAGCTCAGGGCTGTCGACCCTACCTCGTAAAATATCAAACAATAATCCCATGTCTAAAACGTGACGTCTTTGAACCAGTGTTAAAAGGTTGGCCTGTCGACAGCCTTGTAGGTATGAGCGATATGGTGTCCTAAGTTTGTAGGTCATGTGTTTTATAAATTTTTTTTGAACGCCTTCAATACTGTCTACGTGTACAGCGTAGCAGGGGGACCATATAGGGCTTGCATATTCTAATAGACTCCTGACATAGGCTGAGTAAACAATTTTAAGACAGTGCGGGTTCTGGAAAGGTTCACATGTGCGTATCACGAATCCTAAATTCCTAGTAGCTCTGTTGGTGATAGCTTCTATATGGTTACGCATGCTTAATTTTTCATCTAAAAGAACACCCAAGTCACGAACTACTTCAACCCTTGCCAATCCTACACCATTGAAGTTATAATTATAAATAATAGGATTGCGTTTATGTGTAAAACTAATTGATTGACTCTTCTCAATGCTGACCCTAATATTATTCTGAATGTAATAATTATATAATCTATTTAAATCCTCCTGCAACAACTCACAATCAGCTATAGATCGCACTTGCATATAGATTTTCATATCGTCGGCGTATAATACGTGTTTAGAGTTTGATATATGTTTATAAATGTCAAAAATGTAAGCGTTGTAAAAAAGAGTTCCGATATGCGATCCCTGGGGTACCCCAGATGGTATTGAGACATATTCAGATCTACAACCACCCATTACTACAGCCTGTGAACGGTTTGTCAGGTAAGATTTTATCCACCGCAACAAATCGCCATGGATTCCCAGCATCTGCAGTTTTTTCAGCAGGATGACGTGATCTACACGGTCGAATGCTTTTTCGAAGTCTGTGTAGATCACGTCAACCTGTCCACCGTGTTGCATGCTTCCTCTAACGTATTCAGTAAAACACGCCAAATTTGTAATAGTGGAACGTTTTCGCATAAAGCCGTGTTGTGTTACTGGGATGCCATTCGATATGATATTGTAGACATTATTAAAGATTATTTTTTCAAATACTTTCCCCAAAGTGTTCAATATTGAGATCGGGCGGTAGTTTTCAATTTTTATTTTCGAGCCCTTTTTATGAACAGGCACTACATGCGCGTTCTTCCAAATTGAGGGAAACGTACATTGTTCAAGTGAACGTTGGAAAATAATTGTGACTGGGTAAGCTAAGCTCTTGGCGCAGGAAGATATAAAAATGGGAGGGATGTTATCACTGCCCGCCCCCTTTGATTTATCAAGGCGTTGCAGGAGTTTAAGTACGACATCCTGGGTTATACAAATATTAGAGAGTGTCTCGTTGGGAATATATTGGGACTGATCATCATCATCATTAATGCTACACTGAGTGTTTGAGTGCGTTTTATTAAATACACTTTCGAAAAACTTGTTAAAAGCTGTACAAATGTCCTCATTTTCTGTGTGTGTATTCTCGCCTAGAGTAAACTGCTTAGGGTAATTTGATGCTCCCCTTTTGGATTTAACGTAACTCCAGAAATACTTCGGTTCACTTTTAATAATTGATTCAGCATTATGTGTGTATCGCTTAAAGCAAATGTCTCGCATTCGAAATTGCCTTTCTCTCAAAAGAGCAAATTCGTCATAATCACGTCTATTATTATATTTTTTCCATTTTTTGTGCATTTTGTTTTTTTCTTTTATCACTTTAATCAAAGACGAACTATACCAGATGGGGTAATTACTATTACGAGTTGTGAGTGGTACAAATAAAGCCAAACATTCATGTAACTTTGTGTAGAAATTATCGAGAGAAGTGTCAATTGCATCCTCATTTAAAATTTCATCCCAGTCTATCTCACTAAGAAAATTATTAATGATGTCGTAGTTACACTTACGGAAGTTATAACTTACTCGGGAGCGCTCCTGCAACGGCTTGACTAATAGGTCTGTGATGTCAATGGTGAAAGGTGGATGAAAAATGTCGATTTTAGAGATAGGTGGCGATTCGGTTATCGATAAGGGAAGATTCGAAAAACAAAGATCAATTATATTATTAGAGGTATTAGGAATGAAGTTATATTGACTAAAACCCAGAAAACCAAGTTCTTCTGCCAGGCCAACAGCAGCATTTTGTACCTCGGTACGTCCTATATGTGAGATTGAGTACCCATCAATGTTCCATTGTAGACACGGCAAATTAAAATCTCCAACTAAAACATAATTACAATTGGGTTTTGTATGAAAGATGCTGTTGAAATTGATCCTGTATTCGTCTACCAGTGCGGCTAGGTTGCCGGTATCCGGTGGAAGGTATGATAATAATATACATAAATCTGCTGCTGACCTAAGAGTACGCGCAGGTATATTAACGCACAAAGATTCGTATTTTGTAGAACTACAACCAACATTACGAGTTGCTTGTAATTCTCGTCGTACACAGATCATTACACCTCCTCCCGAACGTTTATTAGTGGCACACAGATCCTATCGTCACATACCTCCGAGTCCAGTACGTCATCCTGTAACCACGTTTCAGTCAGCAGTAAGATGTCGTGATTGCTTGATAGAATGTTATTATAAATGTCCACACACTTGGTACGAAGACCTCGCACATTTTGGTAAAAAATATCTAACTTTTTACCCTCCATTAGTGATAAAAGTAATATTCACATAATGTATATTACAGCTGTTATTGTTATGATTTTTATAATTACATTTTATACCAAGTATGAGCACAATCATAACAACTTTTAATATCGACATTTGTCGGGTAGGATATACCGTCAACAAGTACAATAATATGCGAAAGTTAGTTTGCCATACGTATACAATACCGAAGTATGCAATATGAATATAACGTAGTATGCTAGACATTATGTGGATAGTAAATAGTTTAGTTTTATTTGAGTTGCATAGGTAACAAAGTAAAAATAATGACATAACAACAATTGATATCGACGCTTCGCGGCCACTTAAGTAATGGATGTGTTTATGTATGTTGTAAGATGTTAAAGTGTAATATGGAATAGTTCTGTTATACACAGTTATACAGATAGAACAGTGTTAGTAGTATTATGTGTATTAAGTTAGTATAACTTGTTGATGTTGACAGTCGAATGTTTGTCTGCGTGTGACGCGTTTACTTCGTCTTGTGCGTTTGTTATCGTACCTACTGCGGTTTGATCTGTCCTGCTAACAAAGTAACACAGAAAGGTACTTAATTATTCCATGCGTTTTGACCGTAGCTGGCCGTGGCACCATTCTTGTAAGAAGGCACAATTGCTGTACGAACAAGGTTAATGGCCTCCTGAAGTCAGTGGCAGGTAATCGCTATCGCTGCTATGTATCTCAGTACTTCAGTAGGCAGGACGCTTACTAGGTGAACTGAATGTAGTTTAATTAGATTTTATTCTTAGATTTTCGGCTGACACTTGCACTGGGTCACCACAGCTGTGGCCATTGGTACTTACCTATCGCTTATAAGGAGTACCTACTACACAACCCACCTCCTGTTCATAACTAGACGTATCTACCTTCCTAGATAGCTATACTTAGTAGGTATTCAGTCAGTATTATTATTATTATTATAGTAGATATTTAAAGTAGGGAAAACATCAAGTTCTTCTGCTATGCAAGATAATGTAGATAAATAAAATACCTGTCCGGGTACATGTAATGGTCAAGATAAGTTAGGTACTCACGACTAATCAGATGGGATTTGGGAGTGACAGAAAAGGTGAGCCAACCTCATTAGCAATGAAAAGACGAAATAAAAGAACAATAAAATAGTGGAGAACATTTAATAGAACGCTTATCTCAGTCCGCGTCTTCGCACTGGCAGCAGCCGTCGTCGAGCTCCACGCCGCACATGTTGAGCAGGAACACGCAGGCGGTCACACACAGCAGGCAGCGCAGGCAGCGCCCGCACGCGCCGCAGTTACAACTGCACGAACAACACATCTTCACTACCACACAAGATATACGATATTTTTACAATATAATACGCCGCAATTTGCTTTGCTTGTTTCTTTCCAATGTCGCACAATGTATCAGGTGTTCATTGTTCCTACATAAGTTAACTGTTCTACTACATAGCAGATCTTAGGTGGTTTATTTTAAGAACTGTTTTAGCTTCGAGTTCGCAGCACACGAGCGTCGCGTCACCTTCACTCGAGTCGTATGATTTCATCTATTTACCTTAGTATTATATATACTTATAGGTACAGAACATAACATGAGGTACTACCTAGATAACGCTATCTGCTGGCAAATAAAGTAAACTCGCGATAAGGACAGGTGTTTGTATAAGTACGTCGATCATTACTCATTGAGAATAACATTTATTGAGCCATTTTATTGTATATACTTACAAGCATCTTTATCATCATCATCATATTAGCCCAACGACGTCCACTGCTAAACATAGCCACACACATAGAACACACACACACACATAATTTACACCACTGCGAACGGTCCTGTGCCGCCTGCAACCAACGGCCGCCCGCCACCCTGACCAGATCGTCGGTCCATCTGGTGGGGGGCCGTCCCACGCTGCGCCATCAGTTCTACGAGCTATGTGCCCTGCCCAGTGCCACTTTAGCGATGCGATTCGGTGGGCTATGTCGACAACTTTAGTTCTCCTGCGGATCTCCTCACTTCTGATTCGATAACGCAGGGTAACCCCGAGCATAGCTCTTTCCATGGCTCGCTGAGCAATAGTGAGCTTTCTAATGGGGCCCATAGTTAGCGGCCACGTCTCAGTAGCGTAAGTCATCACACATTGGTTGAAGACTTTTGTCTTCAAACACTGCGGTATTGTGGACGAGAAAACAGTGCGTAACTTCCCGAACGCCGCCCAGCCGAGTTGGATTCGGCGGTTAGCCTCTTTCTCGAAGTTGGACCTACCTAACCGGACCGTTTGTCCTAGGTATATGTATTCGTCAACAACTTCGAGATTAGAGCTCCCCACATTAATAGAGGCGGTCCTCCAGTGACTCTGTCATGACCACGATATCGTCGGCAAACCGAAGGTGGGTGATGTACTCGCCATTGATGTTGATGCCTAATCCGTTCCAGTCCAAAAGCTTGAAGACATCTTCCAACGCAGCTGTGAACAGTTTCGGAGATCTGACATCTCCCTGTCTCACACCTCGCTGCAGTTGGATCGGTTTCGAGCTCTGATCCTGGAGACGAACAGACATGGTAGCGTTTCTGTCTGTCTTTTTTTTTTTTGTAAAGATAGACAGCTTGTAGACATGGCTCAGCAGCGTGATGGGCCTGTAATTTTTAAGAAGAGTGTTATCACCCTTCTTGAAAAACAGTACAACCACGCCCCTGTGCCATGCCTGTGGCGTGTTGCCCTTGAGTATGACGGCGTTAAAGAGCTTCTGGAGGACTTTAAGTACCGGTTTTCCACCCGATCTCAGAAGCTCAGTCGTAACTCCGTCATCACCAGGCGCCTTGTTGTTTTTGAGCTGTTTCAGAGCCATACTAATCTCGTACAGGCTAACGTCCGGGATATCTTCGGTATAGTGTCGAGTCAGTCTAGCTCTTGGATCTTTCGCTGGACTGCCAACGGATTTCGATGTTGACGTGTATAACTGTCCATAGAACTTCTCTATCTCCCTTAAGACCTTTTATACAATAGACGAATTAAAACAATATCAATAAATAGGTAGGTAACAAGTATATCATCATTCACTCAGTAAGTAGTCAGTCATCGCTGCTTACTCCCTGTAGGCATAGGCAGCGATGACAGACGTCAATAGCTGCGATCCAAACACAACTTTTTGAGCCGGATTAAGTAAATTAAAAATACTTACAAATAGCTTTTATTTCTCATAACAAATATTTTACGTTGAATTTACATTTACTTCGATTATTTTAACATTCCTTTTGATTTGTTTGTAACAAAGTTGGCGCCTACAATAAAACGTGCCACAATTTGCATCTGCATAAATGTACAGGCGTATTATATGCTCCAGTGTCGGAGAACCGTCAAACATTTTAAATTCATAATAATTTAATACTTCATGCATTCATTTGTGTTGCTAGTCTATTAATTCTAATAATAATAATTCCAATTACAATCTTCGACATCGGCAACATTATCAGCAGCTCGTCCTTTGGCAAAATGACAGACCTCTCCTAAGATTTTCCAAGTTGGTATATTTGCGGCTTTTCTTTGCCAATTGGTGGATTATGGCCTACACCCTCTCAGCGTTCTAGTTAGAGGAGAGGAGACCCGAGCCCAGCAGTGGGACTGAATGGGTTGCTGATGAAATCAATGAAATCCATAAAATTTTAACTTACGTTACTTTTTCGTTTGACCTCCACAATTCACAAACATACGTGCATATCGCAATCTTCTTATCTAAATAGGTAGTTAGTTATTCTTCCTATTTTAGTGAATAAATGACAGCAAAGATTAATTACGAATTTTTTTAAGTAAAAATTACGGACCATTGAGTAAAAGTGCTTCATCTAGTCTCATTGAATTTATAAGTTAGGATTTTATGGTTTTGTTTTTATTTAATTTATCACGTTTGTTAGAGAGATTCGATCCTTATGATCGACCCCAACGATGAACGCCATAAAAGAACAAGGTGTTATTTTTTGGAATTTAAGCTGGTTCGATTCCTGGTTATGGCAAGCGAATTTCCGGAAATCGTTAAATGCAGTTCTGTTTCATTTTATAAATAAAGGAATGTTTCTTTTGAATAAAATGATCTATCTCGAGTATTTAAAGTACTTTCCCTCCAAGTGGCATTAAACAATTCCACTCTGGATATCGAACACTCTTACCCATAAGGAACACATAAGAAACCTATTCACTCCTTTTTTGAAAAACCTCATACTAGGGAGTTTGTAGTTATATTGGAAAATAAATATTTAATTTAACTATTTAAACCCGTTTGTAGACAATACAACACTGTACCTACCTTATTTTACCTATTATTGTACCTATTATTTTTTTATATCTATAAATAGTTTTATATTTGCAATGAATAATTACTAGAGGCAAATTTAAATTATTTCGTTTGTATTCCGAAACGTTCAGAAATTATTTTAAAAAAATCATTTAATATTTTAAATCGAATCATTAATGTTTGAGGTCATCGCAAATTTCACAAAAGAAAACGAATCGATAGAGTATAATCTGTGGTATAATTAAATGGGGAAATATCAAATCATAGCTATGGCCACTTTACTGTTTTAGTTTGTTGGCGGTTTTTGTACCGACTAAAGTAAAAGTTTCGTTCTATATAACTTGCCTAGGTTAGCGTGATACATACTTTTAAAGAAAATAGGGCTCAAACATTTGAATACTACACTTTTTTTTACCATGACTCTATGAAATTATTTTTTTTCTTCAAAATTTACACAAATAACTTTTAAATTTGTAACAGCAAACTATAATATACTTAATAAGGATTATTGATGTAAAATAAAAATCTTGGCAAAATCTGGCACTATGTCATAGCAGTACCTAAAAATGTGTCGACAGAGTTGTCGAGCTTTTTTTTTTCTCAGAACAGGTATAGCCTATAGCTTCGCCCGGTAGCCGCTTGACGTTGAGTTTCGGGACATCCTGTATATATTTGTATACCCTGTAGCCCTCAGCCCTGTATATTGAAGCCATTCGGAGCACACCGGTCCGCAGCAGTGCAGAGCAGTAGTGACGCGTCGCGCATGCGTCCACCGCCACTAGTTACTTCAATACGATCTACGACTATTTATAGTTATTTAGATAGGTATCGCACACCTAATATACGAGTATACGCAACTTGGAAAGCAACTATTTTTTTATCCTGCCTAAGTATTTTTTTTATTTACAACTAGTGATCACACAACAATAACTTAATTAGGTACTATACAATATAAGATTGTTTTCGGTTGCATTATATTTTAAAGTTGCCACAACAAGCACATATTTTAAGACTATTACACAAGATAAAAAAAATAAAAAAATATTACATTAATTACAAAATTATCAATTTAAATTTGATTAAACAAAATTGTAATTTTAACTTATGGTACAAAATACAAAAACGAAACAATAAATAGTTAGTACAGATCTATATTTGCTAACCTGCTTTCGGAAGGAATCAAGCGAGTCAAAGTCTACCGTCCCACTCTCTCTCGCATCTCCCAAACTCTGTTCTTCTAAAGGGGCCACAAGTGGTGCTATACAAGGTGTTACATGATAATCCAAAATAGTTTTCCGATAATTATTTTTATAATTACCGGATACTAGCAGAACCCGCGACTACGTTCGCGTGCGTATTTTGTTCATAGAATCCTGATATTTTTTTCCAAAATCAAAGTAGCCTAAGTTACTCTTTGTAGCATTAGCTATCCGCCAAACAGAAAGACAGATATAAATGTTACAAATCGTGTTATTGTTATAAATAATGTACATATTTTCATATACCTACTCTAAAAAGCTGTCATTTTTTTTATCTATATATATAAAAGAAAGTCGTGTTAGTTACACTACTTATAGTAGGGTAGGTAGGTAGGTACGTCTTAGAGACTAAGTGCTACCCAGTTCATCAAATTTTGATAGGCTGTTGGGACCTCGATTGCTATGCAACCTATGCACCAAAATACAGGAACAATAATGAATGATTAATGAACTTAACTTATTTATTTGTATTTTCTAATAAACAATTTAACTTAATAAATTCCAAAATCTGCTTTTCCATTTATTGGAATATTCCGGTCTGTCCCACCGATCTGTCCCCCGGTGGGACAAATCGGAAAAAAAAGTTCGTTTTGTCCCACCATGAGCAACGGTTTGCCTTTAAGGCGGAACAGAGTTGGCCGGGTCAGCTAGTTTTGTATAAAAAACTAAAATTACAGTATTTTATTAAGTACTTCATGTGATTAGGTATCCTTTCATAGTAAATATAACACATAGCGTGCATCATTCGACATCTTGTCAATTCTACAGCCACTGAACAAATACAACAGCGCAACACTACAACCGCGCAGTTCGTGACGATTTATTATAATTTATTCTAAATGAAGGAATAAGTGTTTGGTATCAAAAGAAGGGCATTTTAATGTACTTTAAATATATAAAATTTATTTTGAAATTGATACATTGTTTATATAGGTAGGTGGCGCGTCGCGCGTCGCTAGCGTTTACACGTTTGTTCTGAAATGACAGTTTGGCGACTCCTTTGTTTCGAACTGCATGTGTAAACCCCGCTATTGTCTCTGGCTGTTCGCGTCTTGCAAGGCACAACCAAGTAGCCAGGATTGATCATCAGCAACTTGCCTTGAAGTACATCCTTGTGGACTCAAAGGTGCCGAATTACATGTACCTATGTGCTCGACCCAGTTCTCGAAAATGGCCATGCCACGATGTACTGGGATCGATCTATCATCACTGATCGGACTATTGTTGCCAATAAACCTGATATAGTGGTGATAGATCGATTAGAGCGCCTTGCAGTGATCATCGATGTCACCGTTCCTCATGTCGAGAATCTCTTGAAAGCAGAAAAAGACAAACAAGTAAAATATTTAGAGCTTGCTCACGAGATTGTCGACATGTGGGATGTGGATTCAGCGATCATTGTTCCGATAGTCGTCTCAGTCAATGGGCTGATTGTCAAGAGCCTCCATCGACACCTAAAGAGGCTCGCGTTAGGTGGATGGGTCTTGGGCCAGATGCAGAGGGCGGTACTGGACACGTCACGGAGCCACGCATTATGAGGAGTTCCCCTCGCTAGAGCCCTAACGCGCCGGTAGCTTGGTCCCTGTACCCGGGTCTCCAAACTTTTATATTTTTAAATGAATTTTTTTATAATAAAAATTTAAAAATGCAATTTTTTGAGAAAATATTTAAATAGAAGAAATAATTATAAACCAATTTAAACCATTGAATTGAGCCGATTAAATTTTCTCTTTTTCATTTTTCGTTGGTCTATTTTTTTTATGTCTTGCCTATTTGTACCATAGACTATAAACTGTACTTCTGTTATTCAATTTTATATCTTCTGACATTATCAAATTGGACATAGTTATGCTAAAGGGATCCAGCCACAAAAACTTACTTTTGAGTTTTAGTAAAATTGATATTATATCAAAATAACAACAACATAGATGGTTTGGATATTCCTCTTAAATATTTGCTTATTTAAATCTACCTTCTGTATCGTAGGTATTGTTTTAATAAATTTTAATACTATTTTCAGTAAAAACCTCGTTGGTTCTTTTTAACCATATGAAAAATGTGGGATGGATCTTTTAGTGTTGAGGTAGTAAAATATATTTAAGAATACTAATTTGCAAAATACATTCAAATGTAATGGTTCCATAGCATAGGTACAGATCTAACGTAGTTTGGATCTTTTGAAACCCATTATCTAGTTTACTATAACACATGGTTCTATTTATATTGACTAAGGCGAAAATGCTTAATATTCTCTTGGTATCAATATCGTCTGTGTTTTTATAAGAAAAAACGTTCTTAGTGGCTTGGATATTTTTTGCATATGTTACGGCAAAAGCCCGAATATTGGTTAATCTTAGGTTTTAGCTTAGGATCTTTATATAACTTAGGATTTACCAACACCAACTAGTAGTTAAATGTTAAATTTTAGTAAATGCTAGGTTTTACCAGTGATGGTTGGTAAATGTTGGTTTTGCGAATAAATAGTACTTCTTAATAATTTATTTCAATTAAATGACTGGCCTGTTGGTCTAGTGGTTAGTGACCCTGACTGCTAAACCGGAGGTCGTGGGTTCGATCCCCACCCAGGACAAATCTTTGTGTGATGAGCATAAAGGTTTGTTCTGTGTAATTTATCTATAATATGCATGTATTTACAAAAAAAAAAAGGTATTTATACTTAAATATACTACTGTATATCAGTTGTTTAGTACCCATAACACAAGCAAATATAATTGCTTACTTTGGGACTAGATGGCGCTGTGTAAATGTGGTAGAATATTATTATTATTATATTATTATAAATATCACTCAAAACCTTTCATATTTTTATGTAATTTTATTAATTATTATTTATTTAAACTTATTAGTAATCAGTCAAGGCCATAACCTATTCTTTTTTTGTATATTTGTTTATTAATTTTTAATAAAAATAATAACTAACTATAAATACTTTATCTCCTTAAAATCATAACGCTTACATTGGCTAACTTACTTAACTTTAACTTAGATATTTATTTATTTATTAAATAAAACAAAGACAATAAAATCAGTTGTCATTTATTAATGGGTTTAAAAAAAATATATTACAACACGGAGCACTGTTAAGGCATTTGATTGACATGTTTATTTTAACATTTACCGTGTCTTCGAGGTTAATCCTAACATTTACCAAGTGCATGGTGGTAAAAGTTCGAAATAAACGATCCTACGATCATCGTTTATTTTGTTCTACTTAGAATGGATCGAATATTTACCATTAGGAGATTTGGTAAATCTTAAGTTTTACTGAAAAATCTTAGGATTTTCCGTAGTTCGGGTTTCTTTATCAGCGTAACGCGTATGTACGAGAGTTGATGTGTCGCTGTCATTTGTGACAGTAGTTAGTTGACAAAACGGTTTTTGTGGATGGATCCATTTTGCATAACTAGGTACACTTACATCCAATTGACACCAAAGTGAGTAGTAACATTTTTTTGCTTTAAATTACAAAACTGCTGTACCAACACATCATCATTCATCATTACCTACGAGCCATAAACGTCCCACTGCTGGAGCAGACTGCTCCAAGCATGATGGAGGGAATATAGTCTATCTGCCACTAGCACACTCACCAGACCGGTACCGCAGCTGAATATGCTAAATAATTTATGCTAGAAAAGCATGATGTGCCAAAATATGATTACATTTGAACATTCGAGGTCCACAGATAGTTAGACAAACAACGATGTGTCTCATTTGTGGTATTTGCCGTATCTACTACAAGATCTTCTGTCGCTGTTTACAATTACTTTTTTGCGTCTGGCTCTGTATTTGGTGTCTCACTCAATGCGGACGTGCCGGTTGTTGCGAGCGGTGCGTCGAGAGGGTGAATTGTGTCTGTGACTAGTTGGCACAGCCTTCAGCTTTAAGTCATACCATTGGACTTGGGGCATCAGGAAATTAGACGTCAGAAGACAAAACAAGAGAGAAAAGTCCTATGGCACCAAATGAAAAATGTCCAGCTGCAGTATCCAACTGGCTGATTAAATACATATTTGCCACAGATGATGAAATATTAAGAAGATAGCAGAAACTCATTCATCCAGCGTCAGCGTAAGTGATTAATATGATTGGTAATGAGTTTCTGCTGCACGCAGCTTCATTCAGCTCCGAAATTTTATCTAAAATCCCAATTTGTTTCCCTTTGACAAATGTTTGTAAGGTCCCCCGCGACACAGGGCTTGTTACACAAAGCAGCGGTTATCTAAAAACAACAAATTCTTCTTTTTCTTTTTTGTTCATTGTTCACTTTTGTGTAATTTGTAAAAAAAAGAACGTAACGTCATTAAAGATACAACTATTATGATAAATTAATTATGTATTATGCTGATTTAATGTCTAAGGCCGATAGGTATATTTAAAGGGAAAACGGTTCCAGAGGAATTTCCTCCCAAGAACTATCAGGTTGTGGAATGAACTCCCTAACGAGGTTATCCCAAGGGACTACAGTATGGGGTTCTTCGTCAAAAAGGAGTGAATAGGTTTCTTAAGGGTCGGCAACGCGCTCGTGATGTCCCTGGTGTTGTAGGCGCCCATAGGCTACGGTAACCGCTTACCATCAGGCGGACCGTACGATTATTTGCCACGGTCGTGGCATAAAAAAAAAAAAAAAAAAAGCTGCTGCGCCCAATATAAAACACGAATATTAATTAAGAGACTATATTACTGTATATAAATCTAGTATATTCCAATTTCAATAGAGATCATTCACACCTCCCTACAACTAACCATGTTTTATTTTTTTTTTTTTTACTTGGTGAAATGCCTGACGCATACCCCTCGGTCTTGGGGAAAGAACCAAGGGGTTATGTGGGGCTCGTACCCACTAAAACCCCAAGGTGTTCCTCCCGTCGCGCTCTGCTGTGGTCACGGGAGCGCAGGAACATTCATCCGCGACCACAGCGACTCCCTACAACTAACCTAACCTAACTAACCTACAGCGGTACCTACGTAATTTACATTTTTCTTATATTATTTTCTGCCATGAACTTGCGTCTTAATATTGTAGGTATTAATAACTGCGTAGTTTCGACAAAGTAGGTAGACAAAATTAAACCTCGTTGTTGAAATTTAATTCAGGTTCAATGCTTTCATAATTTGGTAAACAAAATACCGCAGTATAAATTAACTAGCCTCCACCCGTGGTTTCGCTTGCGTGCTCTGCAGTGAATAAACCTATATATAATGACCTAGGTATAAGCATTTCTCATAAATAAATCACTATCTATTGGCTAAAAAATCTGTTGCGTGAATGAGTAGGTAGGTACTTACCTACAGAGGGAAGCGACTTTATGGGATTGATCTTGAAATTGACTATGTTATTAGATATTATCAACGAATTTGCGCTTGTTAGGTATCTCAACTTTAAGGGGTCACAGGTTTTGATTTGAATGAAAACTTCAATTTGTGTTTTTTGTTTTAAAAATGTTACATAATATTCAAGCCTGGTTTAAATGCGTATATAAATGATGGTAACCCCACGTTAGTACCACATTGTAAGCAAATAAACTGCCTGTGGGATGACAACTAGGTACTTACTTAGTACCTACTAGTAACACAACGACCCGTAGCAAACCGGCTGAACAAGCGGTTACCGTAGTGTAGGTACGCCTGCAGCACCAGGGGGCGTCACGAGCGCGTCACATTACAAGTGTTAGAGCCGATCAACTGCCATGTATTGTGGACTTCCGACTTATTTCGATCGTTTAAATGTGTTGTGGGGAATATCGAATATTCTAATGAAAACAGCAAACGCATGCGATGGCATGCATAAACAAAAATGTCCCGCACAAAAAAAATATGAGCCATAATGGCCACAAAAAAGGGTGAATCTGTAAATAAAATAAGAGAATTATAAAAAGCCGTTTATTGTGTGTCATGGGGAAGGTTTCCTCCAGTGAAGGTTGAAGCCGGTGTCGCGGAATAGCTGGTCGATGTCTTCTTTGTCCAGACTTATAGAGGCCTGCAAACAATGCAGTAGTTCAATGTCTATCTACTTCTCTAAGTGTTAACGACGCTATGTCATGCCTCTACCGACTTGTGTCGACCTTTCAGAGAATAATATAAATGGTTGACTGGTAGAGAATGCCTAATGGCATTAAGTCCGCCTGTACATATTTTGTATGAAGTATTAAATAAATAAATAAATAATAATATAGCGATGGATACAGTCGTCACGTCGCGCGGCCAAGTGTCACGTGACCCTGGAGCGTGACGTCACCACGTCCATTGCCGTCACACTGTTAGTCGGAGAAAATATGTCCCTCCCTTTTTAAATAGAGGCGACCATCTCGTACTTATGTAATACTTACGATTGCTGGTTTTTTGCTCGGTTTAGTAGTTGTAGCGTGTAGTATTGCGTGAGCTCCAGGTCTGCGCACAACAACAAACATTGTTATATATATATATATTCATTATATCATCATTCAGCAACACATTGTTAGGGTTCCGTAGCCAAAATGGCAAAAACGGAATCCTTATAGTTTGGTCATGTCCGTCTGTCTGTCCATATGTCACAGGCATTTTATTCAAAACATACACACATTAAGTTACAGTAAAAATGCATAACCAGTCTGTAGTACTTTTGACTTAAACTACTCTTCACTACAGACGTTAGTTAAAAGTCGGTGCTTCTGACTGAAAAATCAGCGAAAAGTACTTTCAAAGTACGGATCTACGTCTTGTATTGAAATGATGTCGATGATGATCTTTCCATAATATACACACAGGCAGTGCAATGCAACACATAGAATGTCCGAATAAACAGTTGTGAGATAACGACGGAAGGACGGACAGGAAGACAGTACGAGTTTTTTATGTTAGTTATGGAACTCTAATTAAATGCTTATTTGTTAATGTGGCCTACCTTTGTGGTCTAACTCTTGTCTGTTTCCATCTCGGACGAAACAAAAGCTCCTGGAACAAATAAATACATAGAATAGTCTAACTAGGTCTCTACTAGTTAGAAGTAAGTCTGTTTGTGGAGGTGGCTAAGTGGCTTACACCGACATTACTATTAATTTAGAAGAATCAGCAAAGTTGTTCTGTGTTCGAAAACTTCACAAATCATCAAAAACCCCATTGATTTACAATATAACACAAAATAAATGAGGACCTCCATTAGATGATCTTGGAGAATATGCAATAATGGCATTTGTCAAAGACAAGTTCACCAATGGAGATTATCGTGATAATAAACTAAGTAGTGTTAGACAATAAGTTACAGTAAGTGTAAAGTTTGTGCTGTGTAGGTAGTTGTGTGTTTGTTTTACGTAATGATATTGTATGTTAAAAAAAGTGTAGATAGGTTATAAGCGCTCGAAAAGTGGCACACTAAAAATAGTGTTATTAGCAAACTTCATCTCAATGTCCCGTTGTCGGCGAAGGTATTTTGACATTGCATTATTACGATATCTATGGGTGCGTTTATGTGCCATTTTAGAAAGAACGCAAGCGCGATCGAATGTAACCTATCTACACCTTTTTACAAGCTTTCTATTAGCTTGCACTGTACGTGTGTAACTTTCAAATCAGGCAAATCATTTTATGACCACTTGTAGGTATCCGATGGAGCTGTAATTTAGCATACACCTTTAGTTCCAGTGACAATATACTATTCCAAAATCAAAATTCTAATAATTTCAATATGGCCGCCGTTCCAAAATGGCGGACCCCCTTTTTTTCTTAGATCTACATAATATGGGTATCAAATGAAAGGGCTTGAAGAGTAGTCTATACTTCTGTTAGCACATAGTAGGTCATGATCGCATTGTTTACGTTTGCCTACAACCTCAATTAGTTAGTCCAATTATATTGCTTTACAATCATTTTAATATCTAAGTAGTGTTTCATCTTTTCAGCATTTTAACATATATGTACATGCTCACACAGATGGAAATAGTAATTATAAATACTCTCTCATTTATTCAATAAAGATGATTCTGAACACGCAATCGTAGTTTTCACTACACTTCTTTATCTTTATTTATACTGATTTAATTAAGAGGAAACATTTGTTTGTTTGTTTGTTGCGATTTAACTCAAAACTGCTAGTTCGATTTTAAAAATTCTTTCACCGTTAGAAAGATACATCTTCACCGAGTAATATAGGCTATATTCATTTTCAGAAATAAGTAAAGATCCCTACTAAAACTTGAATAATATAACCAAAAATTGTCATAAAAAGTCTTTCATCGCATGCGCTGCGAAAACTATTGATAAAATAGAACAAAATAATGTACTACATTATTAAAGAACATATCAATATCTGTAAAAAAGTCCGCAATAGCATATATTATGTCTATCTTCAACGACTTCAACGGATTACTCACAATAACTGCTTTAACAATTAAAATATTAGATTAAAAAAATTGAATTTTTGCGAAGCTTATTTTACCTATATGATATTAATCTATACCTAAATAAATGTGTTTGTTAGAACCGTAATTTAATATAGAATATTTGTGCCCTTTACTCTATATAGTTTAAACAAATATCTTAGAAGATATCGCAATATAAAAATATTTGCGTGATTAAATAATAATTAATGTGCGCCGTAGCCGCGTCGCAATACTCGCAATGTATGCCTATAGGCCAGTCTATTAATAATTGTGGAGAGAAATGTCGAAAGCAGAAACTTTAGACTCAGGAACTTTGTTTGGACTAGTTAAGTTGTAAACATACTAAAATTCCTTACCCCTCCGAGATGAGCCCGAGGACACAAAGCACAAAGAAGATCCCGTTTTTTGGTTTTTTGCTTACATCACAAAAACAGTGCGTCAAACGAAATTTTATTGTACTACTCAATAAAAGCTGATAAAATGTTCACAGTAGGTACCATTCCGATCACTCATTTACTAGACAACGATGTGGGAATTATGGATGGCCACATTAAAGTGTATTACACTTTACATTCATTTCAAACCATTAACGTCCCACTGTTGGGCACGGACCTCCTCCAAAGAATGTGGAGGGAATTTAGCCTACTACATACACTTACTTACATAAGAGCATCTAATTAGCGCACTCTGCTCAGTATTTATATGCTTGACCGGCTAAAAACAGTTCTGCTCCTAAATATGTTATGTTGAACATAAAAATATGTTTGCACTTTTGGGTTCAGGTTTAACTTTAACCTGTAAAACCCTTTAAGACTAAAAAGTATAAAATAAAAAAATATAAAAAAAAAGATTTTTAAGGACAAGTTTTCAATAAACAAAAACGTGAACTAAAAGGTAATAAATAAATTTAAAAAAATTCAAAATGTAAAATTTATATACATTTTAAAAGCTTGAGGCACTGAAATGGGAAAGTAAACCTGCATAACAGATGGCATATAATATACATAATATAATATAATATAATATACATAATATAATATAATATACATAATATAATATCAGTGTCTCAAGCTTGAGACACTGATTTTTCACAAGTTTTCAATAAACAAAAACGTGAACTAAATAGCTATTTAGTTCACTTGTCCTTAAAAAATATTTTTTTTATATTTTCTTATTTAACATACAATACATTGGTTTTACGACATTAAATAAAGGGATCTCCGGCCACTGGACAGTCTACACCATACTTACAGAGTCGGATACTTCAGTGGTGTCGTCTTCCACTTGTGGAGTCTCTGCTCGGTGCTCCTTCTTCAGAGCAGGCGGCGGCGAGGGCGGCGGCGACGTGAGGGGGATGACTTGCTCCATTTCTCCCTCCGTGTTTGATGATACGCTATCTGTTTGGCTGCAGAGAGAGAAGACGACGTGACCAAATTGGACTAAATTATACAATTTTTCTTCATTTTACTGGCGTTTCATATGAACTAACTTCTCAGTGGTGTTGGAATAAGCAGATAATTAAATTGTTACTCTTTGCCAAGTTGTTCCAATATTATGTTATAAGAGAGAGAGGCTCCCTCCACTACCTGCGCCTGCGCCCTGTGAAGAGTTGTGGTGACCAGAGAGCACCGGGGAGGGGTGACCGCTTACCACCGGCTTGATATAACAAAACTGTGACACTGTGTCACTGAGCCACAGGCACTGCTCAGAACAACAACTGCACCACAATAGCTGGTTGGTTACAGGAACCGAACCCACAGTCCGTGGCAGTTTGTACTGGCACCACCTAAGTATGATCACAAAACACAATGTTACATACTGCCAATCATTGTTGTTGGGTTCATTTAACGAATAGTCTTTCTTCTTCCAGCTGTCGCGTGGTTCCTCGACTTCCTCGTCTTGTCCAGGATCCTGTTTGAAAAAGGCTTTCTTCCTCGCTCTTTCTTCTCTTTCTTTTTCTAATATTATTTTTTTTCTCGCTCTTTCATCCCTCTCTCGTTCTAGTTTATCTCTCATTGGCTCCTTTTTGGGGACTTCAGTTGTTACTGTTGCTACGAAGTAATGTTTGACAATTAGTATTGTGTCAGATATAAACTAAGCATAGCGGTTTTAGGTAGACAAGTATTTAATTAACTTGTAAATAAAACTTGGTAATAGCAAGAGCCACGTGACAAACTAGTGCGTCTGTGATGTACTACCGGCACTGGTCGGTGGTGTGCTAGATGCTGTGATCTCCGTTTAATGGCCTACTTTCTTCGCCAAATTTTGGATAAAACATAAACAGCGACAGCTCTGTCACATAAAAAGGGGCGAGCCTTTGTCATCAACCGAGAACATTTTTCCAGATACCGGGCTGATACTAAGAATATAAAAGTACCCACTACCATAACCGACCCGGGGCTCGAACCCCCGCCGTGTGGCACACACGTAATACATATGTACATACTTTGTTGGAAGCGATGCTTGTCTTTGAACGCCACGAGCTCGGTGTCGGACTCCTCGGGGAAGGCTCTGATGGAGTAGACGGTGGTCTCGGGGCGCAGCGTCACGTGACTGACCTGGCGCTGTCCGCCCTTCGTCGAAGTCGTCTTCTTCAGCCACACCGTCGGCGTCGGCGACGCCTCTCCTGGACAACATTCACACTTGGAACACTTCACTCAGAGGAGGCGGCCCTGATGGTGGATGGCCCAGCCGCTGTCTACCCAGAGAGGATAGCTCAGCGCTCAGGAAACACCGCTGTAGGAAGTTCATCCCAGAGCTGGCACGTACGTGGGAGGAATGATCGCTAGAACCTTACCGTGCTAGACGATATCGGTTCCTTATTACAAGCAATATTAAAAAAAAACTTTCTTTGTGATGAGTTATTGTCACTGCGAGCTATAAATATGTATATATTAGTGATTCACAAACCGCAGAGAATGTGAATCTTTTCCCACTAATATTTAATTATTCGCCGATGATAGCTCACAGAGATGATAACAGAACAACATACAGCAGCACGGAAACGAGCGTACATCAATATGCTTATGTAATGTGAAGGTTGAATAGAGATCTATTTAAAAAAAAAGATAAAACGTGTGCAACGCGTTAACATTTACGTTACCTAGTCAAATAGAAAGATGGAACAATCAAACAATAACAAATATTTAGACAATTTAACTAACTCTCTCAAGAGTTAATACATACTAATAGTTTCGGTGAAGAAACGAAAGTGATTGTTGTTAATACAGAGATATGAAGAGTATAGGGAGTACCGGCGGAGGCGGAGTCGTCGTCCACGTCCTCGCCATCGTCCCCATTGTCCTCGTAGTTGTCCTCGTGCTCCGGCTCCTCGCCGTCCCGCGGCGACGGGAGGCGCACCTGCGGGTGGCAAGCAGTACGTTAGGTACTACAAACGACGTGATAGAAACACTCAATGGATACTTAGGTATTACCGGTCCACAGAGTGCCGGGTAGGCAGTCCGGGGCCTCCTGGCGGTGTGCGTGGGGCAGGGGGCGAGCGCCCCGGGCACGATGGTGCGCTGCCCCAGCATGTTGGTGTGGGAGAAGTCGCAGACCAGCAGCAGCCGCGGGTGCCGCGCCCCGTGACGCACGGCGCCGCACCCCACCGCCTGCAGGTTCCACACCGCCAGCTGGCTGAAGTGGCCCCACACTGTGCCTCTGCAATATAGAGGTCACCCAAGAACAACCTCAGAATAAGAAGAACAAAGACAACTCAAAATAAAATTCGAATAAAATAATAATTATGTTCTAGAAGATGCTTCTATTTATGAGTGAAGCTTTCACCCCACTGCCACTGGCGCAGCGATTTGACTTCAAGGAAGGTAAGCGACAGCAGTCATGTGCTCGTGGTCCTCGTACTGTAGTAACCCTCGCCGCCGCCAGTACATAACAAGACATTGTTGTCTTGTCTCGTCACCGACTTACAAACGAAGTGTTTATATTTAAATGTTAAATTGTTGTTATTGTTTTAATGTTATGTTCATATTTGTTTAGTGGCCGTGGCCACAGATTAGATACTAGTTACTACGTAACCGTGGCCGGGTTGTGGGTCGATACGATTTGAAAGATTTGATATCGACATTTTATTCGATTCGACGATTCTATAATATAACACCCGTTAGTTTCAAAACGACAATATTTTCTCTGATTTCGTAACTTTGTGGTATCCACGATTTGAGTTTTGTCATGAAACATTCTGTGACTTACTTAGAAGTGAGTCTGAAAGGTGCCGTGAGCTGTTTGGGCTGGACGCGCCTCCTCTCCCCCCACCAGGCGTCCAGCACGCGGCGGATGGCTCGCTGGGCGCTGAGCTCGTCCGACTCGCTGGACCGGCGCCAGCGGACTTCGCCCACTGTCTGACCAGCGTATGGGAACTTCACTGGAATCACATGTTACATTCTGTTTATTTATTTAAGTAGCTTAGAAGACATTCATTCAATAACGTAATATAAGATGCATACAACATAAACTCATTAAAGTGCACGGTATTAGTGCACCTTTGTAATTGCCTAAACAATACAGATTATATATTATGTAGAAAACAATTCAATATAAAGATAATATTTTTATAGAAAAAGGAGTTTTGTCACATTGGTGATGTGTCGTGAGTGCAACAGAGGAGCGAGGTTGCTAATTGGTATACTTTGGTCACAATCCAAGTATTTGTACATAACCTCGAGTCCGTTCGAGCTATCCTAAACCCTATTGGGCATTATGATAAATGATTACACACATTGGTTGGAAACAAGATACTTCTGGAACATGAGAACTACTCTACACCATTTATGTATTTCCGGCAAAATATAAGATAATTAATTACCTGTTGCTCTACAGTCATCATGGACGAAGTGGCACTGATCTGCAAGTCTCTGCGCAAGAAACGCCAACTCACGGTCCCATTCCTATAAGTAGAACAGACTGATGAGGACGCAAAGTGGCCAACAACAGCTAGAAGAGAGAAGCGGAAGCAAGCAAAGTACACTTGGGTGTGGTCTATGTCCAGCAGTGGGCTACGATAGACTGATCATGATGACACAAACATATTATCAAGCGGGTTTTTTGTACTTTTAATACTTAATTAAAATTTTAACAGGAATAGACGGAAAAATTAAAGGAAGAAACAATTTAAACCTAGGTGATACACTTGGCAAAAGAACTAGATAAGTACTGAAAGGGAAAAGTACGAGAGGCTGGTCGCCGACATCCAATTAGTTATTAGATATGGGAAGTAGAAGAAGAAGATGATCAAGTCAGTACTGAAGATACATATAACATATATAATAGTTGAACTAACAACAAGCATCATGACTTGTGGCTTCGGCAAGTGAACTCCGCCGCGCACTCGTTCATTTCCTACTGCTATACGTTGACGACGTCTGAAACATCCATTTAAATAGATAATAATATAAAATAGTTTTCGCATCTTA
Source organism: Laspeyria flexula (assembly GCA_905147015.1). Lineage (NCBI taxonomy): Eukaryota > Metazoa > Arthropoda > Insecta > Lepidoptera > Erebidae > Laspeyria > Laspeyria flexula. Next base: position 11,213,325 of record LR989972.1, on the reverse strand, counting down.
TTTGAAGTACCGAAGTGAATCTGCGATCTTAAATCTCACGTACGCGTACGTGGGGACGACCTAGTCACCCAGTGCAAATAACCGGTCACTTTCAAACGATAATTTCTCTACAGTTTTTGCCCGACCTGAGAATCAAAACTGGGACCTCTTGCACAGCAGCCTATACTGTGTCTATATACTGGCCGGGTCGCCACTGAGCCAAGAAAATCATTATTTATTCAAAATATATATTTGTATGTATAATTGATGAATGAACTAGTTCGTAAAGGCGGCCCCGCCCGCGCCCGCGCTGCGTGCTATGACAATAATTAGTAGGTGTATTATGTCTTAAGTGCTTCTCCAGCTCTCAAATTCATATTAGGTACATTATTATAGAGGTTTTTAGTGATTTCTACAAGGCACCAGCAGACCAGGCAATCCAGCGGCACAGACAAACCAGCGACTAATAATAGTGAATAATAAATTGTACTTTACCTGTTCAAATAATGTGTTATGAAATGCTTCAATTCGTTTGTGAATCTGATTTGTGTGTAGCGTTCACACGACGGGCCGGGACCTGTCTGTAAAACGAGACGCGTTAAGCTTCATTCTATACACAAAGTGAAAGTCGATAACTCTATGCTCAGGATTTGTATGTGTCCGGCCGTTCTGGACAATTCCCACTTTCACCAAGAGCCCCAGAGATTAGCAGTTTGCCCGTAGACGACGGCCTGTTGGTCAAGCATCGTCCGGCAAACTGCTAGTCAGTGGGCCCTTTTAGTTATGTACTGACTGGACTTTTAGCAGTACTTATTTGGTTCAATAATAATATAACTGGTGTACTTAGAAATAGGAACTATGATATTAATAAGACATAACATTTGTTTCATTTTATCAATTTTATTTTTTTTATATATTTTATGCATGTGGTGTTTACCTACACGAGTTATGCACTTAGATATTAATATTATGTCCTGTTTTGTAATGAGTGTATTGGTGTAATAACTACTGGTAATTGGTAAACCAATAAATAAATAAAATAAAAAATAATATGATCAGTATCCGAAGTTTGCTTGACCGGTCTCGATGCAAGCTCATTTACTTATATATATGAACAGAGTTAGATTCAAGAACGACGAACAACTTACATCGGGGTACTGGCAGGCGACGTGTCGGCCCTTCCCCTGACAGAGTCTCCGGTACCGGATAGCGCAGTACTGTCGCTCCTCCGAAATGCCGGCCACCAGGGTCACCAGGAGCAGCCACACAAATACACACTGGCACATTGTTAGGCGGCTGCAAACAAAAAGAAATTAAATTACAAGTAAATCACTTGATTTAAGATATAGGACAGGGGCACAGGGCTAAACCTGTCAACCTTAAGGCGCCACCTCCACGCACATGGTCGAGGGTATCGCGACGATAGTCTCGCTGTGCCAACAAATTTTAACTGTTGCGAGACGCCGCGCGACTGCCGCAAGACATCTGTTCTTCCCAATGAAGAGAGTCAGGAGTGAAATCACCAGCAGTGGCGTAACTATACCATTTGAGGCCCCAAGGCTTTATGGAATGGGGCCTCTCTGTAAAAAACTTCACATTGTACATACATAGTTTAATTTTATAGAATTATCACATCAGCGGTAGGGCCAATCAATGTGGCCTGCATCCAGCGCGACGCGCGTCGGTTCGGATCGGATCATCATCTGTCCATCTTGAGGGCGGACATCCTAAGCTGCGCTAAAAGTCACTTTCTTTTTTACAAAATGTTAAAAAGTGGTAGAATAGGCACAGGATTGAGGCGAGGACTTTGTGTCCGACTACTTTTGTTGGTAGAAGTTACGTTAAGCTCACGCTTTATGAGTTTACATTGTGAGTCGGGTTTTAAAAATATGCTTCAGCCTTCAGGACTAGTAGCCGACAGGTTAGACTCGGGAATCAAACTCCAATCTATGATAATGTTTAAGAATCCGCTCACGATACCTAGTCCACTGGAGAATTGAAAACCGGCACTTACAAAAAACATTAAAATATCTTACCTAAATGGTAAATGCGAAACAAAAGACACAAAACTTCATAATAATTATCTAAAATATATCATTTAAAAGAGAATAATCATATAACTACATAGCTATACGTAAATATTTATTTAATTTACAAAACACGGTGTCTCACAATGTTTACTATTTATACATGACAATTTTGACAGAGCACTGTCACACTTTTGCACAAAGAAGATTTGGGACGGCGAGAGAGGTCCTACATACAGACAGGACCTATGTTCCGTCCACATCCGCACATCGAGTAAATAAATCTACTAGCTATCATTGTTTAGTTTCCAGTATTGAGATTTTCCCGGAGTTTGGTAAACAAATGTTCCCGGTTGATGACAATAGGCTCGCCCCCTATTTCATGGGACCAAAACATAGCTGGCGAAATGTGGGTGAGAAACACCTCTGCCTACCCCTTCGGGGGAAAAGGCGTGATGCTATGATATGTTATTGACGCTAAGTAGAATGTTTTATACCATTATGCGAAAGCGATGTGCATCTCTGGTGAGCAGGGTGCGGCGCAGCGCAAACAGCATTCTGAGCATGATAGCAAGCAGGTTAGACTTCTTTTAAAAAGACAACGCCCGCACTAGGGAACAAGCCCTGTGTCGCGGGGAGCTTTACAAACATGAAACTAACGGACACAAAGTACACCCAGACTAGAAACAAATTTCTAAACAAACAAATATTTGTCTCGTGTGGGAACCCACGTCACCCAACACGGCGATGTAGTGGCGAGGCGACCACTTTAACCACTGCGCCACGGTGACAGTCAGACTGCCCGTATATGAATCGCTGCAGTGCTATCTCTCATGGGTGCTTGATGCTCTCTGCGGTGATTTGTTTTGATTTTATAAGTTACTAACATAGTGTTAAGTATTACTAACCTTATAGTCACTTAATAAATAAATATTCTATTCTATTCTATGTTATGTTATTGTTTAGGTGTTCTAAACGTACACGTGGTTTGTTAGCACACCAAATGACATTTAACAATGAAAATTATTGAAGAAATATCTTTATTTAATATTCTAAGTACTATATATTAATAGCATTGATTCATTATCTCACACACGAAGTATTTTATATTTAATTACATAATGAATAATGACCTGACTTTAATATATAATATAATATAAATAACTATTTTCCAAGTATTGTATTGTTTATTGTAATATCCGAGGTGTAAATGCAATCTAATTATTTCATATAATGTAGTGCAATGTTTATTTAATGTACTAATTTTTAACTCAATGTCTATTTTGTTTGATAAGAAATCACTTATGTGTCATTCATTACGCGCCTATAGGTGCGTCTGCGCCTGCGTCGCGTCAATATACACTTTAGGGGTCGGTGAAGTTGACCTTTGTGTAAACAATCACTGAAACTCGCCGGTACCGAGTATTTCCAACACCCGTTATAGTAACGAGTTCTCGCATGTCCGTATCCGGGTCGGTAGATGTGCCAAGAACCTGTTTGCACTTTGCACCGCCCGGCGGCGCCCCGTTGGCCCTGTCCTGCAACTGTGTCTCGGCCAATGGCCTGGCATATGTGGATTATTGATTATTCTTTGTTTTATCACAAGTTTTCATTGCCGTCCTCTGTCTAACATCTGTTCAAATCCTTTAAGCTAAGGCAAAAAAAAAAAGTTGAGCAAGTTTGTGGGCGGCGACTGCGCAACGCCTACGCCTGCGCGCGGCGCGCCGGCGATGGACAATGATTTTTATTTTATTTTGTGTTTTTTTCAACTAAATATAAATTTACAGGATATATATTTTACAATATCGGTCGCAGTGGCGGAAATTAAGTGAAACCTATGTCCAGGTCCAGCAGTGGGCGTCAATGGGCTGATATACCTAATGAAATATAAATTTGGTAGAAATGAGAAATAATTATTATCAGTGAAGTCCGTAAATGATTAATTATTTTCTGAAATAAAAATCATTTTATTTAATTTAATAAATAGCTATCAATCAATCAATCAATTCTTTATTCAATAACAATTATTACATTGTGTCTGAATGTTATTGTAAGTATACATAAATGAATCGCATTTTAAAATGAAAATTGAGAATGTCGTAAGGTATAATATTGTAAATAATAATAATAATAAGTGTATAATAATTTAAATAATTGGAATGTCATAATAAAAGCAATTAATATAATGTCACCGTCCTTAACATAAAACATAAAATACAAATTCCTAATTATCCTATTATAATTTATTTGTAAGTACTTATCATAGATCATCTACAGAATATAAGCACCCTTTTAATAGAAACACCTTTAACATAATGGGAAATTTACTGCTATAGAGCATAACCTTTAAGTCAACGGGCAATTTATTAAATAATTTGATCGCTTGATAAGCCGTGCTATGTATGACTATGCTATGTATGACTTGAGCTGAGGCATAATTCTGCTGTCGAAGTTCTTTCTTCTCGTCCTTTCCCTGTGCTGTCTTTCTGCCTCCGTCTCGAGTTCATGTGCATATTTGGCAAAATTCGTTAGCAAGACTAAAATGTACAGAGTAGGAATTGTCAAAATACCAAGGTCCTGGAAATAACTTTTACACGACACATCCTGCCTTATAGCCACCATCGTTCTGATAGCTCTCTTCTGTAGGATAAAGGATCTCTGCATATTATAGTTATAACTACCCCCCAAAAAATAACACTATACCTAAACTTTGATTCAACAAGTGCGTAATACACCATTTTCAAATGTTGAATGTTAACCTCAGTACGCAAACTCCTCAATACGTAACAAGCCGAACTTATGGCTTTTTCTAAGCTAGCAAGTTCATGTTTCCAGTTCAAAAACTCATCCACATAAACTCCGAGGAACTTGGTTGCCTTTGTGTTCTTGACCGCTACACCATTAATGTGACAGCTGAGATTATCTTTGTTCCTTGCGGTCGACCTGAATAACATCACATTTGTTTTACCCGAGTTCAGCTCCAGGTTATTTAATACTCAATACTCAATACGTTTATTGCACACCATAAAGTATTATAGATGTTATTTGTAATTAAGAAACATATTATGGACCCTGTCGGGTAAGGCAAACGTAGGAGAGAGGAGAGATTAAGCTATTATGCATTAAAATAGTTTAATAAGTAGGTACATAAAATTGAAATGTAATATTCTTATATAAAATTATTATTACTGTGAACCAATCGTGAAAAATACTAAGTGCCTCGTTTACTTTAGTGTTCAACTCCTCGGTACTATTTGCGGAGATAATTGCATTTGTGTCATCGGCAAATAACACCAATTTCATTTCTGCTGTTGATTTTGTGTAAACACATTGGATTAGGTCATTCATGAATGTAATGAAGAATATTGGACCCAGAATCGAACCTTGCCGAACACCATTTCTAATTTGTACCATTTTTGAATTAAATTTCTCAACATATCTATTTTTACTGTTACCCTCTTCTGTAACTACTGCTTGTACTTCCACAAACATTTTTCTATTTTGGAGATATGATTTGAAAAGATGCAAGGCGTTACCTCTAATACCGTAATGTTCCAATTTTTTTAGTAATAAATTATGGTTTACAGTGTCAAATGCAGAACTTAAATCTAGAAAAACTCCAGCAATGTGTTTCTTTTGATTCATTCCCATGGTTACATCATTGATCAATGTCACAATGGCGTCTTGTGTACCTACATTCGCTTGATAGCCAAATTGTCGCCGGTTTAAGACTCTATTTTGGTATAAGTGTCTGATAAGTCTGACTTTTATTAACTTTTCAAAGATCTTTGAGAGTGTAGGCAGTATCGAAATGGGTCTGTACATTGCAGGATCTTTTTTGGAACCCTTTTTATGAATAGGTACAATTTTCGCAATTTTAAACTGATCAGGAAAGACCCCTTGATTAAAACATTTGTTATAAAAATTACACATAGGCTCTGACAAAATGTCAATATTTTCCTTGACTACTGTTATCAGAATATCATCAAACCCACAAGATGTCTTATTCTCCATTTTGTTAACCAAATCAAATATTTCCTTAGGTGTGACAAGACTCCATGTAATTTCGTTTTCAACTCGCTATTGTTTTAACATCTCTTTCGTGGTATGATAATATGCCTCATTGTGATTATATGAATAATAGGTAAAACGACCGGTGTCGGACGACATACTGGTACGGTGTGGACACTGTGGACACTGTGGACACTGTAGACACTGGACTGTGGACTGTGCTGTTACAGGTGCAAGTTAAGCACTTATTAATATTTCTCTTTATTACAAAAAAATCTCAAAATATACTCGTATATGTTAACGGAAATGTATGTAATCCGTCACTGTATACAATTCCTTGGAAATGTATGTAATTCCTAAAATCGCACGGAAATGTGTGAAATAAATTATATTAATCACATTTCCTAGGAATTCTATACATTTCCTAAATAGCAATCGGAAATGTAAAACATTTGAGATATCAATGGGTACGTGAGCATAGCGGTGCGAGGGGAGGGTAAGGGTATTAAACTTAACACCCTCCGATTCAGAGCAATCCGACTCTGACTGGTTAGGTTAGGGTTATCTTGAAGATATTATATTTTATTTACGGTATGATTGTTACCTGTATTATTATTCCTCTTTATTAAAATAGATTCACAAAAAATTAAATTTTTAAATATATATATAAAAAATACATTTAAAAATATAAAAATTTGGAGACCCACCGGTATCGGGTACAGGGACCAAGCTACCGGTGGTTAGGGCTCCAGAGAGAGGAACCTCCTCACAATGCGTGCCGTGTCCAGAAGTACTGCCTTCTGCATCTGGCCCACGACCCATCCACCTAACGCGAGCCTCTTCAGGTGTCGATGGAGGCTCTTGGCAATCAGTCCATTGACTGAGACGACTATCGGAACAATGATCGCCGAATCCACATCCCACATGTCGACAATCTCGTGAGCAAGGTCCAAATATTTTACTTGATTATCTTTTTCTGCTTTCACGAGATTCTCGTCATGAGGAACGGTGACATCGATGATCACTGCAAGGCGCTCTAATCGATCTAGATAAAAAATGCTTAGAGGATGTTAACTAGGGCCAGGAGACGCGAAGCACTAATTCCACCCCCGGACTCGTCGCTCAGCGTCGCCTCGCAGCCACCGGACCCTGTGTCAACGACACCGCCAGCTGCTGAGGCGAGCTCAAGTTCATCGAGCGACGAGTATTACTCCCCGCCGACGTCGCCACCACCTGTGCGTCGGCGAGGGAGAGGCCGGCCACCTCTCTCTTGTATCACCACTATATCAGATTTATTGGCAACAATAGTCCGATCAGTGATAATAGATCGATCCCAGTACATCGTGGCATGGCCATTTTCGAGAACTGGGTCGGGCACATACATACTTCAGGGCAAGTTGCTGATGAACAATTCTGGCTACTTGGTTGTGCCTATGCAAATACTCGCCTTTTGCAAGACGAGAACAGCCAGAGACAATATGTCTGAGAGATTCCCCGGGACGCGGACGGTGACATGCTCGACAAATGTCTACCAATCCGTCCTTCAGTTTATGTCTTCGGTAGTTGTTCGTCATGATAACTTCGTCCATAATTGCACAAACAAAGCCTTTGGTTTCCCCAAATAGGTAAGCCAGGATACAGATGTTAATAAATCGACATCGGTCCCATGTAGAGCCCGGTAAAATCGTCCATGCAGCTCTTTGCCTTTCCACACTTCCCTCCGGTCATCAGTACTAAGTATTACCGGTTTGCGTCCGGTGTGAGTTCTCCTCGCTAGACCGAGCGGGGTGAGTCCGTTATCAACCGCCACTACGTCCCGATGCATTTCCACGTCAGCCTTCAGAAAATATTCTCTGAGGTTGTACACCTCGCGGTTGTGTAAGGTCTTGGCACATAACAGGCCGCGACCTCCACACTTTCGCGGGATGTACAACCTCATTACTGATGATCGTGGATGATGCATGCGGAATGCAGTGAGTTGTGTACGGACCTTTCTATCCAGAGCGTCAAGTTCAGTCTTGAGTCCACCTGAGTATGCCAAAGGAGTAGGTTAGGACAGGCATGACCCAGCTGTTAAAGGCTCGCACCTTATTACCGATAAAAGATTTTTGAGAACTTTTTTCAGGCGGCTAAGGAAGCCTTCCCTCAAAATCTGTTTCACGCCTGAGTGCGTTATACCTAACCCAGATATTTGTAAGTTTCAGCCGCGGACAGAGATCTAAGTTGCGTAGAATCTGAATGTTGTATTCCCTCAGTTTCCACAATCCTTTACATGCGCTTTACATGCATCACCGCACATTCATCCACATTAACATTAACACCAAATTTCATCTTGATAGAATTACAGGTTTCTGTTACATTTAGTAAAGCTGTCAAATGGGAAGTGCTGGGGTCAAACAATTTATTTTTTATTATTTCTTTTAATGCATATTTATTAAATCTTTTATGTTATTATTAGGAAGCTGCATGCTGATAATTAAATAACTAGTCTAGCCATAAATACTGTTCCCTACTCAAATAAAATATTATAAATAACACAACCGACACGGGCCACAGATCTCAGGGCAACACCATAGTACTTAGCTAGAGGTGTCGAGTGATGCGACGCCCACGACGCGACGGGATCTTAGCCGGACACCCTTATGTAAAATGACATTTCCAGTTTTCCACCCCTAAGTATCTGTAGTGGCCAGTGGGTTGCTCTTGGAGATCCACTCAGTCAATAATGATTTTACCGATGAATGTTTTATAAATATAATACCAAATAATTGTGACCTAATGCGTTTGCCGGCAATCATAAAGAAATATTGTCAACAATAATCCGATAATTTTTAGCAACTAAACGAATAGGTATCGAACAGAAAAACACTTTTGTGTTAAAATGTGTGGCGTGTTCATAAATATCCGTACAACAAACTGGCTATTGCAAATATCTTTAAAATTCAGAAAAAAATTAACCCATAGATGTAAAAAGTATCAATCTGTCCATAGAACGCTTTGTAGTCCAGGGTAAGGAGGTCACCCATACAATGGACCGAACAAGTCAAGTCTACTATGGGCGGCTCATCGAATGACTGCAGCAGAATGACCGCCGGCAGAGAGAGATGGCGAGAAGTCGTAGGAGCATCATATCTGCCCGATCCACAAACTACGACACGATGACCACGACCGCTCTGGCTGCTGGCAAGAGCGTAACGACAAAGAAGAAATAATATAATAATAATAACATTGCGCGGGGGCGTCGATGTGTAGGTACCTACGCGAGTATGTATGTTTCTTTTCTAGATCCCTCAACAAAAGCTTATATTAGCTTACTTCGGGCTAGATGGCTCCGTGTACAAAAAATGTCCCAAAGTGGTAGTCTGTTAAATGTGAGGTATCATTGAAATTAGTTGAGCGACTATTAGGTGACGGACTCGTCGCATCAGAAGCGCGGAACCGCTATTTTGTTATTTTGTTTGTTTATAAATTTATTAATACCTACTAGTTAATTATATAATTCCGTGTCGAATGTGCTCGCGTAAGTAGCGACAGTCGAATTACGGAAACGTTTTTTGTTTTGTGTTATTGTTGTATCTCATTGGAATTTGTCAATGCCGAGCGGCATTGATATCTTAATATTAACAGTGGCCAAAATAAGTGAAGTTTTCATTCAAATCAATACTATAATACCTAGAATCGGTTGCAGTCGAAATGAAAAAACTTATGAAAGTCACAAGTTAAGAATGTAACAGGTTATCCGAAAAGTAGTGTTAGCAAATTTGCCTATTCCAGAGGATTTTTAAAAAGAATCTTGAATTTCTAGGGATTAGCATTTAAAATTTAATTTTGAACATGTCATATTTTAAGATCTTAGTAACTAATCATAGTTACGGCAACAGTGCCTCTTTAAAGAAAAAAATATTTCAGCCGATTGCAGTCAAAAGCAAAAATATTTATTCTGTTCATTCACGTCGTCATGCTCTCCAGAAACCTCATCGAAAAATTATTTGTTAGTACGCGCCTATGTTTCTTATGGAATCTGTGCACGAAATTTCAAGTTTATAGTGGCAGCGGTTTGAGCCTGGTTGACCGAACGGTCAGAGCGCCTGCTGTGTGCTGTGCGCTGTGTGGGTCACTGGGTACACGTAATATAGGTAACACTCCGAACATAAATACGACTGCGAGAACATTTCTGTGTGACGGATCCCTATAGGTTCTGTTTCTTCTTTTTGGGTAGGTACGGTAATAATAAACAAATTAGTCATCTGTGCACATAGATGTCCTTATATAGATAGAGGGAAGCGTCCCTCCTCCTCCCTGTCATGCATTTTCTAGTGAAGCAATTATTAGAGAGAACTGATATTATTATTACGTTTAAGTAACAAGTTGCAGTGGGCAGGACACAGAACACAGTCACGTTGAACTGACAGCCGATGGGCCGAATAGTTCTGGAGTGGACTCCCGTTTCTTATTTTAGTTTGGCTTAGTATGGTATTTTGATTCTGTACCATTCTAGGTAGGTATATCTCAAATTGTAACCAATTGAAATTGACATATTATTGGTCTGGGTTTCTTGCCAGTTCTTCTCAAGGGCAACCTTGTCAGTGAACTGGCGTCAGGACAATTTGCTGACACCTTTTTTAGCTTCGTATGACGTTCATAAGTATCATTTATGTGATCTAAATTATTAAAAAGTTATGACTGAGTTAGGACGTCCACCCACAAGATGCACAGATGATACTGATCCAAACCGCGTGATCGCACAGATAATGTGACGGTGCAATAAAAAGTAAATAACTTACCTAATATTAGCATCCAGTTTACTGCAACATACCATGGTCACATTTGTGGCCCCTCGCCGGACACAGACACCAGCTGCCACAGTCCACACACGACACTCGCTCACTACACAACGTTCTCCACTTGATCCACTACAGAGGACGTTTCCCTCTGTTCACAACACTTGTCACTAAACACTGTAAGAGTCGAAGCTGCGAGCGTCCCGTCAACGGTACTCTTCCTCTCTTGCTAAAAATGTGTGTAAGCAAATTTTAGTAATATATTAATTTCACTCAAATTCTTTTCCCGAAAAAAATAATAGTTCGAACAAGATCATGGATTTCTTTTGGGCCCCGGAGCAGAAACGACTCCCAATTTGTTTTGTTACAGTATCCATCTAAGGCCGGCCACGCAACTGATTGTTGTCAATATGTGGACAACTGGACACGTGGTACCTATCATAAAACATTAGCTAACAATTGAAACTTTAAATCAATTTATTAAAATTTCCCCTAAGTATTTGTATTGATTTCGGCACACAAAGATCTTATTATACAATTTAAAGAAATTACGCGCAAAAGATAATATTTGAAATCACTTTACAACTTTAAACATTACAATATAGAAGTTTAATATAATTCGCGTTATAATTAGGTAGGTAGTTACTGGAGCAATAACTCAGGAAGAATTTAACAATGACGGTGAACGCTGTCACTGTCACTATGTAGGTAGTGTTACGAGTACAAGATGATCACATCATTTAACAAATACTGATGAGAGTCGCCGACGCCGACTGTATTCATTTTCACTTAATGCCTTTTTCTATCAAGGACACGATATGACTAGTGTTTGGTTCGAACAAGTAGCTTCCTATATAAGTACCTACGTCCCTGGACGTCGCCGTCGCCGACGCGCGACGAACAACTCGGCAACTTGTGACATACGCAACACAACATACACAGATGTGCGGTGAGACACATCTCATCTCCACTGTGTCGTAGTCCACACTTGACCCACATACACACAACACAGCACACACTTGCAATCAATACAGAAATGGCCGTTTTCAACTAGGTATCAATTAACGATTTATTTTACTTTATCCCATTGATATTATTTTCACAAATTATTTATTTTATTTCTGTTCAGAAAACTTACACACTATGTAAATAGATACACGAGTGATTATGTCGGTAATATAGATTGCTAATAACAAGATAAGTATGAGATCACTTCGAAGGTATGCTTGGATCATAGATAAAGTAAACATAATATATGCACGTTCAACAGCAAACAGATAACTATATTGTCTAACATCAGATTTGTTTCGAACTTGACGCAAACTGTCGGTAGGTACAAAACGAAGCGTTACGTACATTTAAAGGCTATAATTTGGTTGTATAAAATATTGAGTACAAATAACTTACCGTTCAGACAGTGACACTTTACAAAAACAACCGTTTCATACTGCACGTACACTTACAAATGAATAAATATAAACAAATTGCTATGTTTGTTTGTTTTCATTGTACTGCGGTGACACCCGTCACCGTGTTCATCACCTCAACAAGGTACTGGTAAACTTACATTTAAATGTGAGCCGTTAGAGAGAGACGCCAAATCGAGAGATGAATCTCACTGCATTATAAGGCGCAGAACAAACGACGGGGCGGGTTTTTACCGCAAACCATAGAACAAAGTAATCGAACACAACTAACGCACACGGCGGCAAAAAGACCGCGCGCCGCCAGGCTCCGCCACTGCAGACTGACGGGAATCGAACCTTTGTATAAGTACACCAACTCAACCCCAACGTCAGACGCCTGCGGTCAGATGCGGCGCAGTCTCTTTGGAACAGGACTGTCCCGCTTTTAGTCTACAACTATGACGGCTAATGAGGTTATCAATTAGGCCTATATTGTTTTATAGTTAGAACTAGCTTATGCCCGCGTCTTCGTCCGCGTAGATTTCGGCATACATAGATCTTTGTTTTAAGTGCAATTCATGAATTCCACAATACCCCACTACATGAGTTGAATTTCATTTTACGTCAATATAGATAACATTTTCGTAATCAGCGTCCCTAAAAACCTTGAAAACGATATCCATATCAATTTCTAATAATTTTCACACCTATTTCATCCCTTAGGGTAAGTTTTTCAAACTCCAAAAATAACCCATCAACTCACTTCTTAACTGAAGTTCACATATAACTTGAAAAACAAAGAACTGTCTATTTAATATTTCACCTCCTGAACCCATCCCTAACAAAAATATAAAAAAAACACCAAATCTATGGTACGCTACATCGACAGTACACTAAACGATGGTACGCTACATCGACAGTACACTAAATCGATGGTACGCTACATCGACAGTACACTAAATCGACGGTACGCTACATCGACAGTACACTAAATCGATGGTACGCTACATCGACAGTACACTAAATCTATGGTACGCTACATCGACAGTACACTAAAACGACGGTACGCTACATCGACAGTACACTAAACGATGGTACGCTACATCGACAGTACACTAAACGATGGTACGCTACATCGACAGTACACTAAAACGACGGTACGCTACATCGACAGTACACTAAACGATGGTACGCTACATCGACAGTACACTAAATCGATGGTACGCTACATCGACAGTACACTAAATCGACGGTACGCTACATCGACAGTACACTAAATCGATGGTACGCTACATCGACAGTACACTAAATCTATGGTACGCTACATCGACAGTACACTAAAACGACGGTACGCTACATCGACAGTACACTAAACGATGGTACGCTACATCGACAGTACACTAAACGATGGTACGCTACATCGACAGTACACTAAAACGACGGTACGCTACATCGACAGTACACTAAACGATGGTACGCTACATCGACAGTACACTAAATCGATGGTACGCTACATCGACAGTACACTAAAACGACGGTACGCTACATCGACAGTACACTAAACGATGGTACGCTACATCGACAGGACACTAAACGATGGTACGCTACATCGACAGTACACTAAACGATGGTACGCTACATCGACAGTACACTAAATCGATGGTACGCTACATCGACAGTACACTAAACGATGGTACGCTACATCGACAGTACACTAAACGATGGTACGCTACATCGACAGTACACTAAATCGATGGTACGCTACATCGACAGTACACTAAACGATGGTACGCTACATCGACAGTACACTAAACGATGGTACGCTACATCGACAGTACACTAAACGACGGTACGCTACATCGACAGTACACTAAAACGACGGTACGCTACATCGACAGTACACTAAACGATGGTACGCTACATCGACAGTACACTAAATCGATGGTACGCTACATCGACAGTACACTAAAACGACGGTACGCTACATCGACAGTACACTAAACGATGGTACGCTACATCGACAGTACACTAAATCGATGGTACGCTACATCGACAGTACACTAAATCGATGGTACGCTACATCGACAGTACACTAAATCTATGGTACGCTACATCGACAGTACACTAAAACGACGGTACGCTACATCGACAGTACACTAAACGATGGTACGCTACATCGACAGTACACTAAATCGATGGTACGCTACATCGACAGTACACTAAATCGACGGTACGCTACATCGACAGTACACTAAATCGATGGTACGCTACATCGACAGTACACTAAATCTATGGTACGCTACATCGACAGTACACTAAAACGACGGTACGCTACATCGACAGTACACTAAACGATGGTACGCTACATCGACAGTACACTAAACGATGGTACGCTACATCGACAGTACACTAAACGATGGTACGCTACATCGACAGTACACTAAATCGATGGTACGCTACATCGACAGTACACTAAACGATGGTACGCTACATCGACAGTACACTAAACGATGGTACGCTACATCGACAGTACACTAAACGACGGTACGCTACATCGACAGTACACTAAAACGACGGTACGCTACATCGACAGTACACTAAACGATGGTACGCTACATCGACAGTACACTAAATCGATGGTACGCTACATCGACAGTACACTAAAACGACGGTACGCTACATCGACAGTACACTAAATCGATGGTACGCTACATCGACAGTACACTAAAACGACGGTACGCTACATCGACAGTACACTAAAACGACGGTACTCTAGAAAGAAATTTCTAAAAGATTTTTCTTCCAATAATCACCACAACCTATCTACTAATTGCCATATTCACAAATTCAAGTTCGGGTTTCGTTCATCATCATTTTAACCCATATGCGTCCCATTCCCTCCACATTCGTTCATACAACAAGTAAAAAATATAGTAGGTATTATATTTTTTTTTATTTGAATGATAGGTAAGTACTTACCTACCTAATTTAAATACCTATTACTTTTAAATATTTATAACGTTTTCAAAAACTTTGTCAGTTTATAAGAAGTAACGTAGATGTTGTTTAATACTAATTTTGGATAGAATTTAGGATTTCATAGAAACATACATCAGTAAAAATTAGGAATTAAGAAAATATGGAGACAATATTTTTTTAAATCAAGTTTTTGCTTGCAATTGCAATGTATCGGAATTTTTCATAAAAAATAATTTTACAAAAATCCATGGCGCTAAGACTTTGCTAAATAAATAGCAAGTGACCGCTCTCCTTTCAGCCAATTCAATTTAGCAAACGATGCACCAAACACCCTGTATAATAAATGTAAACGATGCACCAAACACCCTGTATAATAAATTTAAACGATGCACCAAACACCCTTTATAATAAATGTAAATGAAATATTCCTATCGACCCAGTGTTGGTATCACAATAAACATAATATTGTTTTGTTACCTACTAACACTGTTTTGTATTCATTCATGAGAGAGAAAGAAAAAACATTTAGAGAATTATAAAAGATGGATAATGTTGGCGCCTACAATAAAACGTGCCACAATTTGCATCTGCATAAATGTACAGGCGTTATATATATTATTTCAAAACAAAATTATAAGAGAAAATGTCTACCTACTTGTGTACTAAATACAACAAAACCGACTACAAAATTATAATAGCAACATAATGGGTCCGGTAATAGTAATTGCCTCGCGATTTATTTTTTTAAGACATCATGTGACTATACATTTCTGGAAGTTAACGCAGCACGTTGTATTATTCACATAATCCCTAAAAATACCTGGACCAATCCCGAACCATCAGTTTCTATCATTTTAGAAGTTTTATTCCGAGCATAAGTATGTGCCGACAGATAAAAAATAAAGAAAAAGGAAATGAGAGAGTGGTAAACAAGGTATTAATAATGAATGTTTATTCATATTTTTTGTGTTGGTTATATGCCTTTTGTTTCGGCTTACCATCAGGTGGGCCTGCCATGCTCGTGTATGACGTCGGACAATCATATAAAATTTAATAGGTACCTAAACATTTTTATTATTGGGGACCTATCCACAATTACTTCATGTAAATAAAGAATTTGGTTATTTCTGAAAATCAATTAGGTAAATGATATATACTATAGTTTTGTCCATGCAGTGACTGTTGGGTCTTGGGCCCACATAAGAGATAAACTGGAACAGAACTACATAGTAACACAAATAATAAAACCAAAATACAGATCGATAATTTTATTTTGAATTACAATAATAATTTATAAGTAATCAATAATATTTACAATTCTTAACGCTTAGCATATCTATGTCTAAATACTTAATAATTAAACAATAAGTTACATCATCTGCGTGGATACGAACAAGTGTGGGTGAGGCGCGTACCGACAGCAGATGGCAGCACATGCAATGTTGCGCGACACTCGTGGACGTACTGAGGGAGGGGGGAGGGGGGGGGGGGGAAGGAAGCGATTAGGGCAGCTGCGTCTACTTACATGTCAATAAAAGTTAAGTATATTTTATCACGAAGAAACACTGATAAGCCACACTCCCCAACTATATTAATTAATTCCCCCCTTCGTGAACATTATAGTAATGAATGTATAATGTGTCCCTCTACCGAGTAATGCTAATTACGTCCAAAGGTAACAATTA
Source organism: Laspeyria flexula (assembly GCA_905147015.1). Classification (NCBI taxonomy): domain Eukaryota; kingdom Metazoa; phylum Arthropoda; class Insecta; order Lepidoptera; family Erebidae; genus Laspeyria; species Laspeyria flexula. Next base: position 11,196,457 of record LR989972.1, on the reverse strand, counting down.
TAACAATTATGTCAGACTAGATGTAACGTTATAATTGTGAAGTTTTTGCATTATCTTTTTTTGTTTATTAGGTTAGTTTAACTGATATTTTCGCGCTGACGGTACTTGGAAAATATAAATCTAATTTTATTATATGGCATCCATTTCGTAACTACAGCACATATAGGGTGTTCAGTTGACATGGAAGATATAATCGTAAATAAATAAATAAAATATAACTTAATTTATTTAAGAGAAGAGTTGTTCCAGCAAGTTCATTTCTAAAAAAAATTAAATAATAATAAATGCTATTAGAAATTTTCATATTTTTGTCCTGCACCCACATTCAAGCACTTTAGATAAATCAGTGTATCCTCAATATCTTATTTTTTCTAATAAACTGAAACTGCTTTTAGTGGCAGCAGTATATATATATATATATATATATATATATATATATATATATATATATATTTCATTATTTAACATATCGCACACCTAGACAAACAGTAGCACAAATCAAAATGTTTCTTTTGTCAAGAATAGTAAAAGAACGTTTTACTCTATTTGTATTTTGATGTATTAAAAATATTCTTTATGTTTTTGTATAATATTTTATTGTTAGAAAATTTTAAAGGGGTATCTTGTGTCTTTGGGGTTAGGGAAGTTTTAAAAGCAGCTTTCTGTAATAGATACGGTTTTGAATTATTTGTAGTTGTTCTACTCTTTATGTAGGTGTGGGAAATCATGAATTGAGACGAAGACATCATTTTGACTCTAAATAATGTTTTTTAAGGAGCCGCGCTAATTAGCAATTTGGAAACAACACAATACATTATAGTGCTATTAACTTTGACATGTTTTAAAAATACATTGTTACGTTTTTTAAAACCAATGACAAAACCATAAGAGATATTTTATTTCTGCAGTGAAAAAAATGGCAACTAATTCTGTTAAATTCATCTATGTTCACCCAACGGAAGTTGTGGATTTTTTTACATAAAATTATTATATAAAGAATTGTCTAAGGTCAACATAATAAAAAATAAAATATAAAAAAAAACTGAATTTTACAATAGGTATATATATGACTTTAGTAACTGGTAGCCGCTTTGTTAATGCAAAATTGTCTATAATTCATAACAAATATATTATTACATAATTATAAATAATATTTGTATTAAAATACATTTTTGTTTAAAGTTAAAGCGCATTAATATCATTGTTTCCTTAAAGGTCGGGCCACACTTAGTTTTGCTGCAAATTATAATTATATTGTTGTCCAATGTCCATACTCTAGATGCCGCACAATAACACAATAATGTTACTAATGTTGATTTATTTGTCTAGCAAGAGCTGCATTAATATTTCTATTAAACCACAGTTTAAGCTACCGAAGTTTATCTTTGTTTTTCATAGCAGTTCTACAAGTAATATAATTTAGTCCCCCTGACTTTAGAAAATTCTATGCTGTATAAAAGATGCTGCACTTGCTCTTAAATTTACTAAATACTAGATAGCTATGCCCGCGACTTCGTTCGCGTGGACAACGATTTCATAGTTTTTTTTATTTTTTCACGGAACTCTGATATTTTTTCCAAAGCCTAAGTTACTCAATGTGACATAAGTTAGCTAGTAAAAGTCTTATCAAAATCGGATCAGACGTTTCGGAGTGTACTTCCAACAAACAGACAGATAACATTTTTTAAAAGTATCTTTTTTTCATATGCCTACTCTAAAAAACTTTTATTTTGATATTAGGTACAAACAGACACATCAATTTTATTTATTTGTATAGATTGTTTGCATTCATTTCATTCGAGTAGTTTTTCGATGTGTCGTTACCGCAAACCTTACGCAAATTACGTTCACAATACTATGCATGCAGCAAGTAAGCGAAGTAGTGTGGCGCGACCCTAAAGTATTGCGTCATCTTACGAACCAGACTACGATATAAAAATTATTGCTGTTTTTTACTATAACTTTATTTTGTAGACAAAACATCTGGCACTTGTGATATCAACTCTTTTATGATTACTTAGTTATATCCAGCTAGGTAGTCATTATTATACGTCATTTGAGAAGTGTTTACGGAAAATATATATAATAAAATTATAAATCATAAAAAACTTTTGAAAATAGCCTCAGAAAAAACGAAGCGAATATTTTAACGACTTTTTGTTGTAAACATTTCCAAATAAAGAAAAGGTTTGTTGACACTTTACTGTGTTTTTCACGTTTCTAACTGTAAAAGTAAGATGCCCAGGAAGGCCGGTTATTTAAAAATTAGTTTCACAAATATTTTCTTGTCTTTATTGATAGAAATAAACTACAAAAAATATATAAGTATTTTTGAAATTTATTTCCTTACATTTAAATGATTTAACAATTTGGTATACCTACTTACTAATTTAGAACAATAATAAATTTAAGATTGCATATACATATTGAAATAAACAAAGCTGCAGTTTTGGTGTATTACGATACATTACAACACAGCCACACGAACTCTGCGCCTGCAGGTGGTCCAGGTGCACAGGTGGACCTCTTTAATACAAAGGGCTCGTCCATATATCACGTAAGGCTTAAAAGGGAGACGTGGCATGTAGTGAAATATCACTTGTATTAATTTCGTTCATTGATCGCGCGACTTCTATACCGACAATTGCGTTTCGGTGCGGCTAGGTGTGATGCAGCCTTAATACTCCAGAATTGTATTGCAAGTATTCTGAAAATGTCTTAGATACTTTGTACTAAAATAATATACGTGATGTTATGTAGGGCCTTAAACTTCACTACATATGGTATCTGGATCACCTCACAACAAGTCAGCGCACAACCAGGTTCAATCACTTTAGAACAAACGGTTTTATGCTATATACCTAGTTTTGCGGTTAGTACCTGTTTTGTAACAAAACAAATAAAGATCATGCTATATAAATAATTAGAGGCACATTAACTACACTAAAGGCCAAGCATTATCTTTGATATATATCATTACATAGTTTAATATATCAGCGTGCGATATATATTATTTTGTTTCAAATATTAAACCATTAGGACAACGGATATTTATTTTATTTTTTCAACTAAAGTAAAATATAATTATATTAGAGAGCAATTTTGTTTCTATTAACAGTCATAGAATGGATAATGTAATTATTTGTTAATGCAACATCCCAAACGTCTTTTTACGGTTATTGCATTTGCAGATTCAGAATAAATTTAGAGAGAATTAATCCTCACAAAGTTGTAAGCACTTTTCATGCTTATTGCTGCCGCAAGCCGCGACGGTGCGGCACAAGGCGTTCGGCGGCCATTGATACACTTCAAACAACGGTGTCCAGCTTTCAAAATATTTATACATTTAAAAAATAATAATATAACATGGTATAAAAACTATTGGAATCTATTCTACTACTGATTATGAACACACTACTTTCAGTTTCGCTGTATATTAGACACAACATGTGTGACAAACGAGGTATGGTCAGCAAATATTATATAATAATAATGAGCTGCTTTTAGCTGCTATATTGTGTATAATATGTTAGATGCGTCAAATACAGTTTCGGTTATTATCACGTTACAAAATAAATCTATAAACCTGTAAATAAATAGTAAGTAAATTATATTATTCGTCCAACAAAGTCACGTTATAAAACATAATAACTGAAAAATTATGAAAAATGTATAAATATCGATTGTCATAATGGTAATAGTTCCACTAGATATTGTAACTGATTAGAGTTTGAATGGAAGATTTTTTTAATGAGATCATAATACAGGTTTTATATTGACATCAATAATAATTAATATTGACAAAATGATACAATATTTGATGCCTCAGAAAATGAAGATAAATCACTTAAAATAAACATTAATGTTATAAAAAAGTAAAAAAAGGCATTTTATTTTGTTAATCTCTAAAATCTGTATGTTATTATTTATTTAATACTAAATAAAGCATAAAAATGATATCGGACTAAAAATGTTAGGATTGCATATAAAGTTAGTTGATAATAATAATTTATTTATTAGATAAAATACGTGTTTACCTCTAAAGCTAATACAAAACTGTGTGTGAATGTTGTGGACAGATCTAATGTACAGTCAGCAAAGCATGATGAGCTTTTGTACATGTTGGTTTAATACACTCATTTAATAACCACAGCTCATCTCGATAATATATATTTTGATTATTCTGAAAAAAATTCATCCGTATAGGGTGGCCCTACACACGTATTAGCTATGCTGTCTGTACACAGCTATCGTCATTATTATACATATATTGTCTAATACTATATGTGTGATGATTTATAACGTGGCACATTCATAATTTTAGATTAAATATATTTTTGTGATATTTTATCGTTATAATAGCACTACTCATTATGTCATTCTTGGAGGACAGAAAGATAGATTGAAAATAGTTATAAAATGTATAATTGAAGAACATATTACAAATATTAGAAGAGGGGGGACTAGGATAATGTTTTGCGAGCAAAAAAGTGCGCATTCGAGGTATCATATAGGCTTGACCAAATGTGATGAGATCAAACACAGGTCCTTGCACAGAAGGAACATTACCGCCCTTGTCACAAAAAAATATCAAAATCATAAACAAGTGGAGTTATATGATCTTTTATTTAATCTGAAAGTTACTCTAAAGTAAAAGGCGTTGCTAAAGCAAGAAAACAATATTAGAGATCACTTAGCGTTGATATAACAAGGCAATAGTTCTCCTTCTACGTAAAGTATCGCAAGTTCATACGATTTTGTAACAACTTGGGACAGTTTACGTCGGAGGGTCATACAACATTATGATCATAGTGTACTAAACGAAGTGGACATCTACATTTTTACTTCAATGTAACATTTTAAGTACAGTCAGCAAAATAAATACATTTTACTATTTTATTTTTTGTAAATGAATATAAATTTATATTTTCTGATTAGATTAGACTCAAACTGTTAATATTGTCAAATTTGATAACATTTGACATAATATTTGTAACTATTTGATTTATTATCAATTAAAAAAAAAAATTCATTAATCTGCCAAAACTGATACGGTACTAATGACATGAACACAATTGTTTTTCCCTTACAAGTATTTAACTGATAGCGTATAGCAAGAGCTGCCACAACATTCACCAACTAAATGCGTTCACACAAACTAACAAAACAACACATTTTTATATTTATACATCATTTACATATCAGTCGTAAGAAAAATATGAATATCGTAGTCTTCTAAGCCGCACTATTTACATCTAATTATTTGTAATAGTGACTTTACGTATAGATTATATTATTTGGTTTCGGTTTGAACACAATCATGTTTTTATATGTGTTATTCCCAAATCTTGACAAACGTTATTTTTTTAATATCACAATCATACGTCCCGTCTGCAGCACCAGGAGCACTACGAGCGTGTATAAGCTATTTTTCAGTTTATTTGCACATATCTAAGAACAAAAACAATATCCTTATTTTCATTCAAGCTGCCAATTCATTTCAAATAGTCATAACATGTCCATGTTCAAACCGAGCACACGTTGTGATGATATACGTTACTAATTGTATCGTTGTCCATTTACATTAAACATTTGTAACAACGTAAAAAACACCTAAAACTTTATGTGAAAAAATTGTCTTTTACACTTGCAAGCATTTTGCCAGCTAAAATATTCTAAATGAGAAAATAAATAGTAATTATTATTTAATTACAATTACAAATAGAGACAACACTAACAGGCGACATTTCTTGTTACTGTGATTTGTCGGTTTTTTTAATATGAGTATACGTGTATATGTGTGTGTGCCGAAACCACTACTAAATGTAACTATTTAGTTAAAGCTGATACCGATTTTTTTGAAGTTTCGGCCTTCAACAATAAAGTCCTTCCGCTTACATAAAAAGTATGATAGTCATGAGTTATCTTTGGAAATATTTACAGTATTTCCTTATTCTTTCATATTACGTTTAGATTTCGGTTTAATTGGAATGTTATGGTTTCATGTTAATTTCGGTTTTTATTTTTTAAGGCGTAAAGCGATGATGCGAGCTACAATGTGACAAAAAGTAATGTCATGGTCTTTGGTGGTGGCAGTGGGAAATGTCCAGAAACCATACCTCCCGTCAGGTTAAATGGAATACCTCTCACTAGAGTATATAAATTTAAGTACCTGGGACATCTTCTGACCGCTGACATGAAGGACAATGAAGATATTGAGAGAGAGCGGAGGGCACTGTCGGTTAGAGCGAATATGATAGCTCGCAGATTTGCACGTTGCTCGCAAGATGTAAAAAAAACACTATTTCGTGCATACTGCACTTCTTTTTACACGTGCAGTCTGTGGGCAGATTATTCGCTGAAATCGTACAGTGTCCTTCGTATTCAATATAATAACGCGTTCAGAATGCTGATGGGGTTGCCCCGTTTCTGTAGCGCGTCAGGGATGTTTGCCGAAGCTCGTGTTGATTGTTTTTATACAACAATGAGAAAACGATGCGCTTCCCTGGTGCGTCGGGTTCGGGCCCCAACAGTATTCTGCGCTGTATAGCGAGCAGACTCGACTGTTTGTATGTGAGTCACTGCTGCAAGCTTTCCACCTAGGTGCCGAGCAAGTGGTAGTGGTTCACATACAAATTATAATTATTTGTATTGTGTTTAGAATAGGTACTAACATAGGTTTAAGAAATATTGTTACTAACACACTGAGTCTAGTTACTTGTTAAATAAATTATTATTATTATTATTATAAAGCAACTTTTCAGTAATAAAATTTCAATGTTCTGCGCCAAGGTTGAGCATTAACAACTTTATTTTCCACGCATCTTAGACTCATGTTCCATGTATTAACAACTAAAAGAATTTCATGACAAATATTGAATTTAAGAGCTTTAATTTGATCATTATAGAGTAATTATCCACTAACCCGCACTAGGCCAGCGTGACTGGATTATGGCCTAAACCCTCTCAGCTCTCTAGTTAAAGGAGAGGAGACCCGAGCCCAGCAGTCGGACTTTAATGGGATGCTGATGAGAGTAATTATATTTTATAATATCAAAATCAGATATACGTAATGGCTAATTGATATTGACATTATAATATATATTGTATTGTATATACATATAAAGCTGTAATTTCAATCACAGGCATCTGAAGCATAGCAACAATAGCCCATAAAGTAAAAAATCGACAATCACAGCACCAATAATTTTGCCTTTGAAAACAAGTGTTTAAATAATAAAATGCAATGGATTTTAACTCTACGAACGCAGTCCAATTTTTAAAGCACAATTACTTAGAGCGACAATACTGGCAACGGCTGAGGGTTTTTTAAATTTGATTCTTATTAAAGTCGAATGTCGATATATATACGATTCGATATATATTCCACTCCGCTAAGCTCGGCTTCCAATTGGTAGTTACCAAGACAAACTGTTTTTCTTTCTTGTGATAATGTGATCGTGAGTGACGGTACAGTCAGCAAAAGCATTATATGGAGTTCTAAGATATATTATAATTTATTACGTTACCTTATAAATTTATTAAATTAAGAAGCCACATTTTGTATTACAGCAGGACATACCTGTTCAGATAATTCCCGTGCTGACTCTACACGATCCTTTCTAATATATATATGTAGTTTTTTGTTTGAGCTTTTGTCACATTGCAATGGATGTGATTCTTTTGTATAGAATTTGTTAGAAGGCCGAACATTTATATATACGACAATTTATACGTAAATGTATTGAACCCAACGTCAAAAGTGAGTACCAAATAAAAATCTAAACCGTTTCCAGTACAAACACTCTAAGGCACATTAATTTTACAAAACGTAGTCAGTATGTCCAGAACTAGCAATCTATATGTGCATTATCTTTATAGTGATATTAAATTAGAGTATTTTGGCAACATTACATATGGAAGTGAAATGGTTAGGATTACTTAACTATTATGTTTTTTTAATTTATTTTTTACAATAAAAAATTACTTGTCGTTCGTGTATTAAAAGTGCTTATGATATATTTTTATAGCGATACAAATTTATATTATTTAGGCATTTAATTGTTAGTAGTTTTAACAACATATTATAGTATATTATTATGGTCTTCGAGGGTGACGTACAAGCGAAATCACGAAACAGCGCTCGGGCCGAGCGACGCGACAAAAAAAATTAAAATTTTAGGGACTTACATTAAAATCGAATAGCACCGAACTAAAGGTCACGCAAGAATAAAATGGTATTTAATTTTATAATCATTAACTAGTTTGCAATAACGTGCCATAAACTCCTTGTATTGTATATTACTCAAATATTTTCTTTTAGCTTCACTACAAAATGTCACCCTCGCATGAAATTATAAAACTGGGTCAATATAAACTGGAACTATATAAACACAAAGGAGCTGCTCCTTAGATGCCATTGTTACATTGTTACATTGGATGTCCGTAGGTCCGCGTCGCGCTAATTCGGCACCAGACAGCGTGTTACAAGTTTAGTGTAAACATTTGCGACCGCTACGACAATACAATAACAACTAAATTGAAACAAACTGCATGCGAATTAATTTGCTAATGTATCAGAATGGAACAGTTTTGGCATGCAAGTCAGTTCTTTAATTAAATAGCATGTGTAGCTACTTATAATATAGATATTAAGAGCATTTTTTAAACTGACGTATATTTTACGCTAGTATTTAGCATATGCATACGGTTATATGAGCACAAGCGCATAAAAATGCAAATGCGAAAACGCTCTTGAATATAATTTACCGTAAAAATTGGCAGTTTAAAACAGGTAAATAAATCGTCGAGATATAATAAATATATGTTGGTTTCGTATCTGATACAAAACATATAACATTAGTATCGCTACAAAGTCCGTACAAAGTACGCAACGCGCCCGCCATTACGATCAACTGAGTATTATTTATAAATGTTACACTTTGAGCAATGCACTACACGTGTCTATGTACAATGTTCATACATCGGCTATATACATCCGCACATCCGCGCCATCTGGAACAACCAACAAGGTGTGCATTTTTAACTGAATATTATGATGAAACTGTTCGGCTCCTAAACTGTTTTATTGGTAACTCGGTAATTCAGAAGGTTTTAACTAATTAAGTGCCTCAATAATAGGTACGCAAATATATTTATTATTTATGTTTTAAATTGGAAATGTTACACTGTCGAAGGCCCAAGAAACTGTAAAAATTTCAGGAGAAATTCAATTTAGAATAACATGCCAGAGTTGTGTTACTGTTAGTCGAGTGTTATGTATATTAAAGAGTCAAAGATAAGTCAGTTCTAAGGCCGAAACCAATTTTTCTCAGTATTATAAGAAATAGTTCGGCAGTTAATATTTTTATTTTATTTTTACTGATTTGGTTAATTGGCCGCTAGAGCCAAACTAAAGTTAAAGGCCGAAACCATTTTTTTTCGGCCTTACAAAATAAATCAGTTTATATAGTTATTATTATTTTCATCCAATTTTTTTAAATTTTACTTCTCAGTTTAATTGACAGCTGGAGCCAAATCAAATTCATAACTGTTATATGGAAGGTATTTTTCAAAACTCTAAAGCATAAGAGAATTATGTTCTTGGTATATTTATTATGAGAAAACTTACTCTAAGATTAACGGAATATACCATTTGTCGGGCCGGTTTTAGCCTGAGGCGATCAGTTAATCGTTTATATAAGTTTTAAACAGCAATGAGCTCCAGTGGGCAAGTCGTAGTAATGTCCGGTGAGTACGTACGGTGTATCAGTGATGTCGCGGGCGCTTGTTGCTGACGTCATGGTGCGAGTGGTGGCCCAGCGTGACGAGCGCGGAGGCGACGGCGAGTCCCCCCAGGGGGGGCGCGCGCCCCGTGCCGCCCGTGGGCAGGCGCACCAGCAGCGACAGCACGGCGGCGCGGCCCCCGCGGCACGGCTCCAGCGCCACGGGCGCCGGCACGCCCACACCTGAGCGAATGGACATGCTCTACTTTCAACATTTACATATTCTGTCGATACCGATTACTATAAAAATTTACTAAAAATAATAACCTCGAACTTCGCTGTCCAAATTTTTTTATCATCTATTACAAAATTGCATTTGCAATAAGGTAGATTATAAATTAAAACTCTAATATATAAGTGTAATGAGTGCAAGTATGTGTATGTACGCACCTACAGCGCCCCTGTCGAGCTCGACACACACTTGGCTGAATGGTCGAGATGCCATTTGTTCCATCTCTACAAACAAACGCTGCCGTCTTCTGTACATGTCGTATCTCTGCAAATTACAAATCAAACAAATTGACAACGACATATTTGAAGCAAAGAGAAAATCGAATATTATTATTATTATTTTATTTAAAAGGATATTATTACAAACGAGAGAAATATAAATATCAGTAAAAATAACAAAATCTTAAAGCATGCCTGGTGCTCTCTTAATTAAAGGCAAAACGGCTAACATTAGAGATGCATACAAGTTTTTCCCGAGTCGTTAAGGCTACCAAAGTCAAGGGTGACTAGAGTCCTAAGTACTTCAAAAATGGGAATTAAATTAATTTTTTTAGTAATACAAATAAATACCTGTTTAATCTTCCATAGCGCGGCGGCGACGAGCAGCAGCAGCAGGAAGCACGAGGAGAACGTGATGAAGAACTGCTGCAGGTTGAGCTTGGGGTACTGCGAGAACGAGATCTGTATCCACAGCGGCGGCCTAAAGTCGTACACGTACACGAAGAACGTCGTCAGCGTCACGTTGTCCTCCACGCCGAACAAGTGCTCCGACTTGGCGAACCTGCGGGGGGGACACAAGTTACTCGTCCGATCAAGAGTGGTGCGTGAGACAGGCGAGGCTACTCACTTGAACCTGAAGTTGGAGCAGTTGACGTCGGTGAAGAGTGGTGCGTGAGACAGGCGAGGCTACTCACTTGAACCTGAAGTTGGAGCAGTTGACGTCGGTGAAGAGTGGTGCGTGAGACAGGCGAGGCTACTCACTTGAACCTGAAGTTGGAGCAGTTGACGTCGGTGAAGAGTGGTGCGTGAGACAGGCGAGGCTACTCACTTGAACCTGAAGTTGGAGCAGTTGACGTCGGTGAAGAGTGGTGCGTGAGACAGGCGAGGCTACTCACTTGAACCTGAAGTTGGAGCAGTTGACGTCGGTGAAGAGTGGTGCGTGAGACAGGCGAGGCTACTCACTTGAACCTGAAGTTGGAGCAGTTGACGTCGGTGAAGAGTGGTGCGTGAGACAGGCGAGGCTACTCACTTGAACCTGAAGTTGGAGCAGTTGACGTCGGTGAAGAGTGGTGCGTGAGACAGGCGAGGCTACTCACTTGAACCTGAAGTTGGAGCAGTTGACGTCGGTGAAGAGTGGTGCGTGAGACAGGCGAGGCTACTCACTTGAACCTGAAGTTGGAGCAGTTGACGTCGGTGAAGAGTGGTGCGTGAGACAGGCGAGGCTACTCACTTGAACCTGAAGTTGGAGCAGTTGACGTCGGTGAAGAGTGGTGCGTGAGACAGGCGAGGCTACTCACTTGAACCTGAAGTTGGAGCAGTTGACGTCGGTGAAGAGTGGTGCGTGAGACAGGCGAGGCTACTCACTTGAACCTGAAGTTGGAGCAGTTGACGTCGGTGAAGAGTGGTGCGTGAGACAGGCGAGGCTACTCACTTGAACCTGAAGTTGGAGCAGTTGACGTCGGTGAAGAGTGGTGCGTGAGACAGGCGAGGCTACTCACTTGAACCTGAAGTTGGAGCAGTTGACGTCGGTGAAGAGTGGTGCGTGAGACAGGCGAGGCTACTCACTTGAACCTGAAGTTGGAGCAGTTGACGTCGGTGAAGAGTGGTGCGTGAGACAGGCGAGGCTACTCACTTGAACCTGAAGTTGGAGCAGTTGACGTCGGTGAAGAGTGGTGCGTGAGACAGGCGAGGCTACTCACTTGAACCTGAAGTTGGAGCAGTTGACGTCGGTGAAGAGTGGTGCGTGAGACAGGCGAGGCTACTCACTTGAACCTGAAGTTGGAGCAGTTGACGTCGGTGAAGAGTGGTGCGTGAGACAGGCGAGGCTACTCACTTGAACCTGAAGTTGGAGCAGTTGACGTCGGTGAAGAGTGGTGCGTGAGACAGGCGAGGCTACTCACTTGAACCTGAAGTTGGAGCAGTTGACGTCGGTGAAGAGTGGTGCGTGAGACAGGCGAGGCTACTCACTTGAACCTGAAGTTGGAGCAGTTGACGTCGGTGAAGAGTGGTGCGTGAGACAGGCGAGGCTACTCACTTGAACCTGAAGTTGGAGCAGTTGACGTCGGTGAAGAGCGCGCGCTCGGCGGGGTCGCGGCGCGTGCGCACGGTGAGGTTCATGCGCGCATGCGCAGAGCACGTGATGCTGAAGTCCGCGTCCACATCCGGCTTCACCGGCGCGTTGCGGAAGTTGATGGCCGACAGGTGCCGGTCCTCCTTCTTCGACAGGTTGAACGTGAACTGGTAGTCCACCGCGAGGTCGTCTGCGACGGACACAATAACTTACTACTGCCGTATAGAAGAATCACTCTCGAACAAAAGTCGACTATATTTATTTCAAAATTTAAAAAATTCGAGCAATTCGAGCGACAACCGACTGCCATTATATGAAATGCCTGAATAGGTATTGAGGAGGATCGTGGTGGCGGTACTCACAGTAGCAGGCGCCCTTGTTGTAGACGTCGGCGTGGTAGTGGTTGGTGTTGTCGCACTTGTCGCAGCGGTCGCCGGCGAGCCCCTTGGTGCTGCAGTAGCAGCGCCCCGTGTCGGCCGCGCACGACACTGCTTGCGCGTTGCACTCGCACGCTGCACACTTACTGGGTTAGCTTTATGTATATGCGGACTGGTGTTTTGGGAAATGTCTTGTTGTATATAAGTATGTACATAAGTAACTGCGATCAGCGATATATAAAAAATGATTGATTGTGTGATCAACGACTACTTGTTTTTATTTAAATAAGTGTAAGCACAATGAAGTACTTACGTTGACAAACCCCGCCGTTGAGCGGGTTCCCCCAGTGTCCGGGGGCGCAGGTGTCGCAGTGGTCCCCCAGGGTGCGCCCGGCGCAGGGCTGCACGCAGCGCGCCTCGCTGTCGCACACGGCATGACCGTTACACTGGCACGCCGGACACGCCGTGAAGTGCCATCTGCCGGACACACGTATTACATTGGTTTAAACGTGGGAGCGGTTGTAAGGCATACCGTTCAAATTTATAATTTGCATTAGAATGTAACCGTTTTGTAGGTAGATTGATTGTATAATTGTGAAGGAGATGTTTTTTAGTAAACCTATTCACGCCCACATTGTTTAAAAGAGTGTTTTTGGTATTTTATTAAATTTCAGGCAATTTTATACTGCTATGTAAGTTAGAACATATTATTATGATCGTATCACGTAGGCTAAGAAAAAAGAGAGCCTTGGGGTACACTTGATGGTACTGTTCTAGCTTTTGGCTTTTAATTAACCCTGACATTAACTAGCAGTGATGTATATCTCAGGTGGGATTTGCAACATCTTAAGAGCGAAGTGTAGATTCTTGCATACATCAATTTTTGTATAAGAAAGCAGTGGCCAACAACGTCGAAAGCTTTGAACAAATCAGTACATATGGCGTAAGTTTCAGTTTTGTTATTTTCATATTTCATATTTGATTAAATATAACCGTGCAATACACGGGTATCATGCATATATATGATTATGTATATACCTGTGCTGCGCACAGACGCGAGGCGCGTGCGGCCTGCGGGCCCCGCCGGGCAGGCACAGGCCGCGGCCGCCGCCCGCGCCGTCGTCGCACCAGCCGCAGGCCGGCTCGGCGCGGCACAGCGCGCACGACACGTGCGCCGCGCAGCCGCGCAGCGCCCCGCAGGCCCCGCCCGCCCCGCCCCCCCCCCGCGCCCCCCGACGTGGACCACGCGCGGCACCCCCCCAGCGGGAATGACGCGCCGTACGCGTTCTGCACACAAACATTACATGTATATAAGCGCCCGCAGCTCGTGCGAAATCGTCACTTATATAACCATATGTTTTTCTTGCTTGGAGGCAGGCCATTGGAGTTATAACATTATTAAAACTGACGTGAGATGTACACATATTTTTATATAATGATATATAATACAATGAAATTTGCGCACTCGCCCCGATGATGGTTCCCTAAACGAACTGAAACCCTGTCGGCAGTCCCGACTTCCTTACGTGAGTGACCCGTATCATTATATTAATAAGGAACTATATTAAAAGAAATTGGAAAAAAAAATTGTATGCCGTCTTATTGGAGCATGGGGTAGATGTGTACCTTGTCGACGCACCTCCCGGCGGAGGCGCACCAGATGCACTCCTCGGCGGTGCAGTTGGCGCACGTGACCAGCGACGAGCACGCCGCGCTGCAGCCGCCCCCCGACACGCTCCTGCGACCAGTGATGCTTTACATAAATTAAGTCAAGGAACTAGACAACAATATAATAATAATAATATCATATTTTACCACATTCACTCAGCGCTATCTAGTCCCGAATTAAGCAATTATATTTTCTTGTATTATGGGTACTAAACAACTGATATACGATTTTTTTTGTAAATACATACACTCAGAGTTATATAATATCGACATTTTTGCGAGTGAGACATGGACAGAAGCTAGTAATATTTATACAACACATTCAAACTTACCTGATATCCTCTGATGAATTGACAGGCTTACATTTTATCGTATCGTAATCCCAGTAGCACGCCCGCTGATTTAGTTCTTCGGATCCCTGAACATAATCAATTATATTTATATATTTTTTTAATTCTACCGCATTACAAAACTAGCATGAGTATTGATATATTTATTTATTTATTTATTAAGGCACACCAACAGCGATACATATTTTGTTCTTAAAACTAAGATTAAAACTAGGTACTGTTCTGATATGTATGCCAATTATAGGTGTACACATCATTCACAGTCTAAGTGGCAACTATTATGACTAATAAAACTAAAATACTATATAAAACTAGGTAAAAAATAAGAAAAGGAATATTAGTTAGGTACATGCAACAATATCTAATAATTATCATTTATTGGATACAAAATAGTTAAAGGTTTAATCTGACTGAATGGTCTTCTTAACTTTACACACAAGGGCGAACAATTTATCATGAAAAATGTCAAGATCTTGAGAGTTAACCGAATTATAGCAGGTACACATCCTTACCACAGGAGAATGTTGACCCAGATTAGTTCTGCAGAAAAAAGCACGTAAAATTTGTTTCATAGGCTGTCTGGGTATGTTGTATGGTATATCCACAGAAATTTGTTCTAGTATATGTTGGCAGTCGATATGCCCATTCATTACCTTATGCAACACTGTAAGATCTCGAATCACTCTGCGGTCGCGGAGAGTTGTTAATTTGAAATGGGCCAAACGCTGATCGTAAGGACAACGATGTCATATCACATGTGCCATGAAAACTAGGTGAGGAGTGAATGAACGCTGTATTGATTCCACACGTTGTGAATGCACGGCATATACTGGGTTCCACATGGTAGACGCGTATTCGAGGTGACTACGAACTAAGGTATTATAAAGGACTAGTTTTATATCCCAGCGAAAACCTTTTTTGCGTTTGACAAAGCCTAGCATTTGGGAGGATTTTTTTACTATTGTATCGATATGTGTAGTAAATTTTAATTTAGTGTTGAGGATCACACCCAAGTCCCGCATATCGCTTACTTCACTCAATCGCTTCCCACCAAGCTCGTAGGAAGAAGAAATTGGGTTTTTCTTTCTTGTGAATTTTATATGGTTACATTTATCTACATTCAAGGTCATATGATTTTGAGAGCACCACTTCTTAATTCGATTCAAATCGTTTTGAGTAGTTGGACATCTGATTCTGATTCTAATTTTTTATAGATTTTTAGGTCGTCGGCGAATAGGAGACATTTAGAGTTATGGATTTGGGATATTATATCATTTATAAATAGGATGAAAAGTATGGGGCCTAAGTGAGAGCCTTGTGGGACGCCAGAACCAGCATAATATACGTTTGATTCATAACCCTGTACGGCAACAATCTGTGATCTGTGTTCTAAGTAGGATCTGAACCACCTGAGCAATAAGCCATGTATACCGCTGGCTTCTAACTTGCTTAAGAGAATAGAGTAATTGACTTTGTCAAACGCTTGGCTAAAATCTGTATAGATTGCGTAAACTTGCAACCCTCTGTCCACCTGATGAGATATGTCAGACACGAATGATATCAGGTTAGTTTCGGTGGATCTACCTTTACAAAATCCGTGCCCTCTACAGGGGCTATATTTATTAAATATATTTATGGATTTGTGGGGCTGATGGTGGCCGAATGTATAAGTGACCGGAATGCTAATCATGTTAACCGAGTTCGATTCCGACCGACAGTACATCAGCCAAGTGACTGACTGCTGACGGTGAAATAAAACATCTTGAGGAAACCCCATCATCATCATATCAGCTCAACGATGCCCGCAGCTTAACAAAGGTCTCACTTAATTTCCACCACTGCGAGCGACTTTGTGTGAGGGTATGGGTTGCGGGTGGTCATTGGTTTTAGCAATGGCCACCTGCAACTCTATACCCTAAATGTAATTCTAAGTGTATGTGTAGGTGTTACAATAGTTCAGTAACCGGTCGACGTAGCAAAGAAGCCTCTCCTGGTACCTAACTTAAAAATATTAACAAATACTACCCTGGGGAACACTCGAACAAATTTCAAAAGTGCTTCGTTTCCGAGTTTAACTTTGATAACAGAGAGAGAGTGACACGTACGTGGTGGTGGTGGTGGTGCGCGAGGCAGGCGGCGCACGAGTGGTACCGGCCGCACGCCTCGCGTACATAGTAATGTGAGTTAGTGTAGTACAAGTAGAGAGTGACACGTACGTGGTGGTGGTGGTGGTGCGCGAGGCAGGCGGCGCACGAGTGGTACCGGCCGCACGCCTCGCGTACATAGTAATGTGAGTTAGTGTAGTACAAGTAGAGAGTGACACGTACGTGGTGGTGGTGGTGGTGCGCGAGGCAGGCGGCGCACGAGTGGTACCGGCCGCACGCCTCGCGTACATAGTAATGTGAGTTAGTGTAGTACAAGTAGAGAGTGACACGTACGTGGTGGTGGTGGTGGTGCGCGAGGCAGGCGGCGCACGAGTGGTACCGGCCGCACGCCTCGCGTACATAGTAATGTGAGTTAGTGTAGTACAAGTAGAGAGTGACACGTACGTGGTGGTGGTGGTGGTGCGCGAGGCAGGCGGCGCACGAGTGGTACCGGCCGCACGCCTCGCGTACATAGTAATGTGAGTTAGTGTAGTACAAGTAGAGAGTGACACGTACGTGGTGGTGGTGGTGGTGCGCGAGGCAGGCGGCGCACGAGTGGTACCGGCCGCACGCCTCGCGTACATAGTAATGTGAGTTAGTGTAGTACAAGTAGAGAGTGACACGTACGTGGTGGTGGTGGTGGTGCGCGAGGCAGGCGGCGCACGAGTGGTACCGGCCGCACGCCTCGCGTACATAGTAATGTGAGTTAGTGTAGTACAAGTAGAGAGTGACACGTACGTGGTGGTGGTGGTGGTGCGCGAGGCAGGCGGCGCACGAGTGGTACCGGCCGCACGCCTCGCGCGGGGACTCGCTGTCCGACCCGCACTCTTCTACTGATAACGCCATCTGTTTCATATCACGTTCAAAAATGTAATTTACACAGAATGACACAAGACAAAACGCTTGTGAAAATATTTTCTAAACTAGGCTATTCTAAACTAGGTACGTATTTTGGCGACAGTGTTCAGGCACGTGGTTATGAATCTACTAACGACGTGAATGATATTTTTAGTACTGCTCTCTGTTCTTCGTTTGTAACCTGTGAGGTATTCTCGTGAGCTGTGTACCTGCTGGTTGTGGCGCACGCAGTAGGCGGCGGCGGGGTAGCACGCGCCGCACCACGCGCAGCGCGCCGCCGTGCACGCCGCGCACGACTCCGCCACGCTGCAGCGACGCTCATCTGTACAGTGTAACTACGTGTATGAGGATCAAATATACTATATTTAACAAAAAAACAAAAACCGACTTAAGACTTTACTTAAATTGTACATATAACATAATTTCGTTTATTGTACATTAATGCTTATGCTTTGACGTAATTAAATTATTATTGTCTACTCTTTTCGTTTAAATTTGTACATGTACCTAAATATGGACCTGAAGTCGGTTTTGTTAGTTTTTTAATATTTTATTTTTTAGTGGAAAGTAACCATTTAATTAAGTGCACAATCTTTGTGTAACGTCAGTTCAGAATAAATTACTGTAACTTTTGATTATATTTGATTATAATAAATTTTAAGATAAAATATTTACTGCTCCAACTACCTAATAAAAAGAATATCTGTTATGGTTATTGAGAGTTTTTTTAATTATCAAAATCAGTACATAACCGGCGGAGAAATCGCTTAACATACATACAAAAACATACGTGTCGGATTGAGAAACTCCTCCTTTTATTTTGGAAGTCGGTTGAAAACAAATGACGAACGTGAAAAAATTAAAAAAAAGCAGTGTTACTCGGATATGTCGCGCAGTTTTGTTGCGGAAACATTTATGAATAATCTCTAAAGTAGTCCCTAGAACCCAATGACAAACAACATAATACTGTGTATGTTTGTTTACTTGGTCGAGTGTAACAAAGTGCTTACCCTTACCGAACCTCGGCTCCGTGACGCACGCCTTCACCGTGCCGTCGAATGATTCCTTCCAACCGACTTCTTCCAGCTATAACAAACAATATGATTGAACTGTACAAGTTTCGATTTTGCATAAATATAACATAGCTTCACGTTATCACCCGACTGATTTAAAGGGAGGGTAATGCTTTTTTTTCCACAGGAGTAGGAGTTTTTATCTGTTGTCTGTCCATGTTACACCTCGAGTAGGGGCGAGCTTATTGTCATTAACAGGACACGTTTCTAAATTTCGGGCTGACCAATACCAAGAATTCATAAAAAGACATACGAGCATAACATGAAAAACCTAATACTGTTCTTGCCAAACTTTCTTGACCACAGTCGTTCACATTTTTATTGCGTCTCCGAAGCAACAGAGAAAATACTGTATATTAAAAAAAAATGCTTTTAAATTAGCGGCTCAGCTGCGTCCATGACATGATATTGAGTTTATTACTACATAATACTTAATTTTCTTCTGTTTTATGTCAAATACACATGATCACATAAAATTAGAAGAAAATGAAAACTAGGAAGTATTTTTTTATATTCCACGACGGTAAACAAGCGTACGTCCGCCTGATGGTAAGCGGTGACCGTAGTCTGTCGGCAGCAAGCTTACCGCCACACACGTGTTGTCCCGTGGGCGCCACACGCAGGCCACGGCGGAGTGCTGCGTGGCCGACAGGCACGCCGCCTCGTGCACGTGGCGCGAGCACCCCTCCCCCGCCTCGTACACCAGCGCGTCCCCCCGCAGGCGACCGTCGAACCTGCACCACGACATGCTTACTAATGTGTCCATCGATGGACTAAGAAGCCAGTACGCCGATATACCACCAGTATACCGCCGTACTTCCAAATTATCCAAAGGGGACTTTAATTACCAAGAGAATTAAAGAAGAGTAATAAGTATACGTACCCCGCGTAGACGTAGACGGTGCGTCGCTCGTTGATGACGAGTGGCGCGGCGGCGTGCGCGGCCCGCGCGCCCCCCTCCCCCGCGCCGGCGGCGCCCCCCCCCCGCGCCGTCCGCCGCGCGCCACACGCCGCACCTGCACAAGCGCGTGACGTCATGCCTGCGCGTCGAGTACTGCTGCACAGTACAGGACGCGACGTTACCTGACGTCATACAGCAGCGCCCCGCCCGAGTAGCACTTGGAGGCGGCCGGCGTCGACACTAGCGCCGCCGCGCTGTCGTTGTGTGCGTTACCGCCGAACACTAACATCACACCTGACACACACACATACATACAATAATCATATTCTCCTGACCGAATCTTGCCCGTGTCAGTCAATAGCGACAAAAGCCGAGCTAAGCATGCAGAACATAATATAATATTATTATAGTCTTTTTGCAGTATGATAAGCCAAAACGTGCTTCATGTTATACTAAATATGTACAAACAATAAGTCAATCACTTACCTGGTGTGATGAATGTGGCGGTATGTAAATATCTAGGTGTAGGCGCCGACTGCAGAGGGCGCCACAGTCTTATCTCGGGGTCGTACTCGAACAAGGAGGCGGACGGGGCCTGCGTGTGACAGACAGTTAGTAGTGGCGAGGCGAGGGCGACACTAGCGCCAGCGAGTGCACGTACCTGCGTGGCCTCGGACTCGGACACGAGCCCGCCGTGCACGTAGACCTTGCGCGACAGCGTGTCCCAGGCCGCCGCGTGCGCGAACCCCCCCCGCGCCGCCCACCCGCGCGTCGCCGCCGCCGCCCACACGCCCTCCTCCACGTAGTACTCCTGTGCAATATGGATATTAGTGCAGAGATAAAATGAAAACAGTCGGCCGCAACATGAGCTAAAACTTATTTGTCAAATGATGTTGCGTGTTCAAATTCTTTCAATCCCCTATTCCCTAATAAATAATAGTCATATCTAAACATCATTCTACATAATCAAATATTATTTCGTCTTCATGGTTTGAGAAAGCCGTTATTTGTTTATCTTTGTGACCGTTATTGTTATATAAGTGGTATATAACATTTAATAAATGAAAAAAGGCTCGTGTAGTTCCTGTTAAAAAGTTATGGTGGATACTCACATGCTATTTAAAATTGCTGGAATTTAGCGTGTTACTTACCATTGCAAAATTATTAGTATTTCTAACTTCATTATGGTCGCTGAATACTGAGTAACCTAATCTCTTTTATTTCAGCAATATCTTAATAGGAATTGGTTTGGATCGTATTTACGTAATAGATCATAAAATGTAGTTGTCAATGGTTACGAACCCCGAATATATTTTGCCCAATCCGGTGTACCACAAGGACCTTATCTTGGACCGTTACTGTTCTTAATTTATTTATTAATGATTTAACGTATTTGTGTGTAACATATAGACATACAAAGATTGCAGCAGACAGCAGTAGGATCTAACAAAAACAAAGTTTCACTCACCTGAACTAAATGTAAATATCCATAATGTGGAGAATGTCCGAAAAACACTAACATCACAGGTTTCTTTGTGAGACCTAGGTACACTAGCACAGCTGTGTGCCCAGATACGTGGAGACCACCTGGAATATCACATAATAAGGACATATAAATAGAATAATTATGTTTGAAATATGTGGCTCGTGTCGAGTGTAGTGTACGTACCGCAGTGCTTGAGCGGCGCAGGTCGGTGCGGGCTGCAGGCGCTGGGCGTGGCGTTGTGCCACTGCGCACGCGCACTGTTGAGGCGCACGCGCCACACCTCGTTGGTCACCTCCCCCGCGCGCCCCTCCAGCCCCGCCAGGCCCCCGCTGACACAGAACCATCACACTCCACGTTATATGAGGACTTACAATACTAAGAGTACTTACAATAAGAGAAAAAGTAACAATGGATTGATGGATATACAGGGTGGAATTTTGTAATGCCACCTGGAGGGAAAGTACTTTAAATACTGGAGATAGATCATTTTATTCATAAGAAACAGAACTGCATTTAATGATTATCAGTCATATATATATAGTCAGAAATAGCACAGTCTATCTAAAATATAGCATAATATTAAACCGACATATCACACGGACGGAACCACAGGCAGAAGCTAGCAGATTATATTTTCGTATGCCATATTGTCAGCTTCTATTACAGTAACAGACAAGTACTGATCCTGACGGTAAAGGCTGAAGCGGCACAATATCACTAGCAGTGGCGGAAATAGATGAAGCATGTCCAGCAGTGGACGTGACTGACCCCCTCTCAGGCTCGTCGGAGATGACGACCCCGCCGAACACGATGAGCTCGTGGCCGTACAGCACGGCCGAGTGCGCGAACCGCGCCGCGGGGCTCAGCGACGTCGGCACCTCCTCCCATTGCTGATCCAACGTCTTATATCTGCAATATCACAACATTATACATTATTGACTAATGTTTGTCTTAGAATCAAACCCGCGTCATTTGACGTGGCGATGTTAGTGGCGAGCAACAATCATTAGCAACAATCTTCCCCTTACTCTGTCAATAATGCGCAGACTAAGGGGAAGCACCAACAGCATCTTGAGGGTATTTGGAGAGAGGTGGGATGGGCCTGCCATGGGTAGGTTTATCAAGCTCCACGTCCTACAGGGGGCTTGGTGAGGCTGCTTATGGTAGGGTTTTTGTATTAGGTTAAGTACTTACTAACATAGTTTTAAGAAATGTAAATAACAAACTATGGGCCATGTGTCTAACAGTAAACGATTTTTATTTTTATTTTATTTATTATCATTTCAACCCACAAACGTCGCACTGCTCTGTATGGTCTCCTTCAAAGATGTGAATGGAACTGTGTGGAGTTGGTGTACGGTTTATTTAGAATTTTCCTTTTCTCGCAGTGTGCTGGTCTATTTAAGGTTACTTACTCCCTTAGTCACTTTTTACAACACCTGCGGGTAGGAGTGGGGTAGTGAGTGACATTATATATTCTTAATCCGTCACTATACGCTCTATACGGACAAACGGTGATAGTTACTAATAAATAATTAATTTTTTGTATGTGTTATGTTATTTTGGTTTGTTTCACTATTGAAGAAGAATTGTAACTGTACGTACTATGTATACTCCGATTAGAGTGGTACCTGTACAAGAAGTGCGAGTGCGCGAAGGTCTCCCCCCCCACCCGCAGCAGGTCGTCCCCGTAGGGCAGCAGCTGCAGCGCGGCCACGGGCGGCGGCGCGGGGAGGCGCAGGCGCGGGGCGGGGGCCCAGCCGCCGCGCTCCGCCCCCCGCGCGCAGCCCGCCCCTCGCCGCCCCGCTGCGCATGCGCAGCCCGTGCTGATGCAGGCGCCGCCGCCCAGCGCTGAGTTGCACTCCTCTGGGACAACACACACTAATTACGAGCGACGTTCGACAAGGTCACTCCATGATGGGTGACCGTTTGTGGTGCTTTTGGTCACGGTTATCACTCAAAGTGGCAGTCATCAAATCGGGTTGGGAACCCCAAAGGGTTGGACTTGATAGCTGCCAACACCAGAATCCACCTCGGGGCCACTTAATAAGAATAACAAGTTTTAGAAATTGTTGTTAACCCGGTAATTTAAAGCACCGACCACAAAATACTTTCAAATAATACAGGCAAACATGATAATTATTAAAAAAATATTTTTATTAATTTTCTTCTTCCCGAAAAAAAAAAAGACAACTGGTCTTTAACTCAAACCTTCCACACTGTAACCCTAGAAAATATACAATTTAGAGGTCAGTAACCTTGACCTTTATAAGAATCACTTTTTCAAATTTTCAGTAACAAAACATTCATCCTTCCAACCTTTATAGTAACTCAACACTCCAGAGAAACTTTGTCTAGTCAACAATTTGTTTATTTTAAACACATGTAATACACCAGTATCATTATAATATTATTAATATATAAATAAATTTGACGTAATTACATAAATAACTTGTCACACAAAGATAAATAAAATACAATAAAAGATTTAATTAGCAACAATAAACCTAATTATGTTTATTATCATATCAAACATAATACATTACCAGTATGCAATACAAATCATTAACTATATCTAATTTGATTCAGAAAACAATACATACGAAATTAGACCTAATCTTAACGCATTAAAAGTCATTATCAAGACACAGCAGCTAAACACAGACCCTCAATTATAATACGCACAAAATTGAACCATATTTTAAGGTAATAAAGTTCATTATTATATATTAACTGGACACAAAAGTTGATCACAGAACCTCCATGCAAAATTGAATCCAATCTCAAGGTAATAAAATTCATAATTGTATTTACCTGGACACAAGGGCTGGTCGCAGGCCTCGCCGGTCCACTCCGACTCGCACCTACACGTGCCATCGTCACATTCACCATGATCTAAAACATTATAATATTATTTATTAACATCTTAATCACCACTCAATGTGTTAAAGAAAATAAGACTTATTTTCATTACAATAAAAGCGCATTTTCAGGGGTCGATTTGATGTGCTAAAAGATAAACTCCACCGACATTGTAAATACTGCAATTAAATACGACAACACCCGCATTAGCAAACTAGCCCTGCGTCGCGGGGACTTTACAAACATACAATTAATGAACACAAAGTACACCCAGACTCGAAACAGATATCTATGAATCACACAATTCAGGTTCAGATTATTGCATAACTGTGTGTAGGAATTGATGTTAAATATAAAGCGTGTAAGAAGCGATGGTGGGATGGATAAGGGACCGGCGTGCTAATCACGCGGTCCGAGTTCGATCTCGACCGGCAGTACCAAAGTGGATTCCACTTTGTGGAATTTATATGTACTAGTCGAGTGACTTACCATCTGGTGACGGTGAAGGAAAACATCGTGAGGAAACCCACATACCCTAGAAGAAATTCTATGAGTATGTCTGATCCGGTTCAGTTCTGATGATGGAGCCAGTAGATTAGAACTGAACTCTTCAATGGTTGCAAGTAAACCTCTCGACTTTGGGTTCAGACGACTGCTGCATCACTTTACACGCTACCCAAATTGTAAATTACAAAAGATTGTAACTATTCATTTTTTTTAAAGAGTGGCCTGAGTTTCTTGCCAGTTCTTCTCATAGCTCCACCCCGTCAGCGAACTGGTCGTAGGTAAATTTGCTGATACTACTTTTCGGATAACCTGTTACACTCTTAACTTGTGACTTTCATAAGTGTTACTTTGTAACCTAGATGAATAAATGAGATTTCATTTCATTTGTTTTAATGAGCTCAAGCGTGTTTTACAAATGAATAGATGTACTTACTGGAACAATTGGTCCTGTGATCGTTGGAGGGGCAGGAGTAGGCGGCGTAGGTGACGTTGAACCCCTCCATCGCGTAGGCGTCGTCACTGAAGAAGTGCAGCAGCGCGCTGCCCGACCGAGCTATCACCTGCCGCGTCCAGCTCGACTCGCCGCTCTCCAGCACGCCGCTGGAACACACCACTTACTATTATAATACTGAGCCAACACGGCGGCCAAATAATCTATCGTTAAAACAACCCCCTATTTCTGACTACAATACAGGACGAAAATATATTCGTTTACCGGACATATTTAAAGCAGATCCTAATGTATTAGTTAGCTATGAGTCGGTCCTGCGCTGGCGCCGGCTAAATCCGGTGTTCCGTTCAAATTGTGCAAAAGGTTAATTGTCTGTATTTTCAGCTTTTCTCGAACATATTTTAACTTAACTTAACTTGGGCTCGATTTTTGTAGATATCCACAATATAAGATTAAAGAATCCGTCAGCTCAGGACTCAAGCTTTAAAAACAAATTCTGATATACATATACAGGCTCTTTGTAAATTATGGATTCAGGAAAATAAATCGTCGAAAAATAACACTTTTCATCTTATTAGAGCATTTCTTTCTTTCTTCCCCACTTCGTACGATAATACATATATTATATCAAATCAAAATGAACAAGTGTTGATGAGTTACCTGAACACAGCCAGCAGTTTCTCAGCTCGGACGCTGTCTCCGTCGTACACATAGAGATGGTCCCAGCCGCACTCGGTGGCGAAGGTCTCGAGGCGCAGGCGCAGCGGCGGCGGCGCCGGGCCCAGCCGCGGCGGCGTCAGCAGCCACGAGCACTGGGTGCTGACGCTGTAGTTGCCCGGCCCGTCCGTTATGTACCCCGACGCAGAGGTTAAACTGGAACATACGTACGAGTACTACCATTACACATACTGACCAAGTCTATGGAGATGTATACCTTCAATTACAAAAGAAACATTTGTGTAAGTAGCCATAGTAGTTAACCCCCGACAACAGCTGATATCCTTAAAACGGCTACACCGATCGGCCCATTCGTTTAGGAGCTACGATGCCAAGGACAGCCACAACGCGTGCATTAGATATCAAGAGAGTCGCGGAGGACTTTACAAACATACAATGAACAGACACAAAGTACACCCAGACTCGTATCAAATATCTATGAATCACACGTGCTTGAACTGGCCTAGCGACCTTACGTATTCTTAATCCGTCTATGTATTCTTCTATATATTCGTCAGCTCTATATTCTCACAAAAATCAACGTAGCATTTAAAACTAACATAATTCACAGAACAGTACATACAGTAAACGAATTAATTATTCAAACTACAATGGCATCTGTCTGTACACAATAGTTAATTGGTCAGATTACCAAACTACATGTAAATAACACAAACATACAAGTTTATGGGCTGATGATCACTGTGTGAAATGGCGCACATGTGTTATGTGTCAATAACATCAAGTTAACACCATGCTATATTACTTGCAGAATATACATTTTAATTAAGGCATTGACCTATGTTGAGTTTAATGCTCTCATGTTTTTTTAGATACTTTTATACATTGGAATCATTAACTGCCGGACTTCCCAATTCCTCTCAATCAAACCTATTTCCCTTTTTCTTTTCATTCCTATTTCCCTTTCCTATGATTGGCTTGGTTCTTTACATTGTTTAATAAATACTAAGAGAACAAAGCCGTGCGTATGCGCGGCTGTGACCACTTACCATCAGGTGGGACGCAAGACAACCTAACATTGGGCAATAAAAAAACTACCTCAATAGCACAGTTTTTGAGTGGAAATGTTTCGTAAAAAGTCATGAGTTCGATTTTGTGTCAGACGAAAACATTATTAGGTTTTTCGAAATTCAATCAATACTAGAGCCTGAAATTTTTCACTGTAAATGGCTACAGGCTCGCCCTCTATTACAAACTACCTAAACTGGGTCCCGTACGTAGTTTCGAATGACGTTGTAGCGACAGGTCGCTGTAGTGCAAAACTTTGAGCGTGGTACGTTGGAACGAAAAGTCTTTGAAACGAATTCCACCAGGGCGAATGACATGCAGCGACAAACATTGTGTCGAAAATGTAATGTTTGTTGTATTTTACATACAGTCCTAGTTTCTTGTTGTCCAGTACGGAATTCCAACTACGATACCATGCTTCCACACTATTGAAAAAATGAATCACACAAACATTTGTCTTGTGTGGGAATCAAACCTACAACACTCGGCATAACAATGTTAGTGGTGAGACAGTCACCTTAACCACTACAGTGAGTCATTTTATATATATAATTTTAATTTATATACCTACATAGTAACAAGAAATTAAATCTACCTAAATTAAAATCAATTAACACTATCTGTGCACAGTGTAATCACATGAGAATTGGAATTGAAATTGTCAGAAGTTTTGTAAAAGTGAATTATTATACCGCCACAACTAATTGCAAATGTTTAAAAACTTATATATCTAATTACAATTTACATCATTTTTGTTTATAATTTATTATATTAATTATAAATAGAAGGCGATTGACACTGAGCTTCTTTTCAAGATCAAAGGTCACATTCCTAGATAACAATAATATTTAGGTACCTGCCTAGTAGTAACAGGAAAAGAGTGTTGCCATTCATTAACTAGTCTAATAATAAAAAAATGTGCCTCATCAAGTAACAATTAGTCACACCCATTACAGACACGGACAATTTGATAGAAATTATAAATATAGTAGACTAAGCTATAGTAAATTGCTGTGCATATGGTGCTGGGTTCGATTTTCGGGTGGAGCTAAAAACAGTGAGGGACCAGTCTGGACTGACAGACTGGCCTGTTGGTCTAGTGGTTAGTGACCCTGAATGCTAAGCAGGAGGTCGTGGGTTTCAATCCCCACAGGACAAATAACATACCACGCTCAAAGTTTTGCACTACAGCGACCTGTCGCTACAACGTCATTCGAAACTACGTACGGGACCCAGTTTAGGTAGTTTGTAATAGAGGGCGAGCCTGTAGCCATTTACAGTGAAAAATTTCAGGCTCTAGTATTGATTGAATTTCGAAAAACCTAATAATGTTTTCGTCTGACACAAAATCGAACTCATGACTTTTTACGAAACATTTCCACTCAAAAACTGTGCTATTGAGGTAGTTTTTTTATTGCCCAATGTTTTTTTCAAAAAAAAGGAGTGATCTAGATTTATTATTAGTTATTTAGTCATAGGCTGCAGTAACCAAGTCATTGCAATAATAAGCCTTAAATAATAAACCAGTGTCACCAGCCCAATTAAAAAGGCAAATGCTTTTACACACACTACAAAAAAAAATGAAAAAACATTTTTTTGCAACTATTTTTGAGATGTTATTTTTTTCCTGTTTATAGGTTTGCCTGATTTTTTCCTAGGTACTTGTAACGGGGTCCAGCAGGGGTCATTGGGCTGAAAAGATGGTTATATGATGATGTAAAGTGGTTGCATATTCAAAACGAATGAAAAACAAGGTCAAAAGTAATTGGTTATTAAATTGAGGTGAAAGCTAATGAGTACTAAAGACCACTTATTACCCACTCGTCATCATTGATTACCTATATTTATTGTCAATAGTTGATTAGATTAAGATTTCTGGAAACACTTATTATTATAGTATCATTATAAAGAATTACAAGCGGTAATCTTAGCAATACCGTTATTATTGATAACTACCATTATGTATAATAAGATAGGTAAAATCGTATCACCAATTGTTATTATGAGCATCTATAAAGTCTGAAGCTCTGCTCGTGTGGAACTCCATTCCAATGAGCATAGAAACATTTGAACTTTATTATTATTATTTCAACAAAAAGACATTCAAAAAATTAATTATCCAAATTGGTTTGTTTTTATCACAGATCTGTGCTGGTTCTCTCTGTTGTTGCACTCACTGTGGACATACATAGACTGATAATAGTGATATATTATGTTTTCATATTTGTTTAAAGAAGAACATTTGCCTATTATATTTTCAGGGACTTGGATCAGGATAAATTGGCACAGTTGCCAATGTCATATCAAGTTCCAACGACCCACTCCGTAAAGTGAAGGGTTGGTGTACAAAGGAATTTTAATGGGTAATCTGGCCTTCTGCCATTTTCAGGCCAGCAAAACACACTATTTAGCTATATCTAAACACTAACTTAGGATGTTTGTTAGAAAACCAATTACTTATACTTAAAAGAATATCAATACCTGTTATTGTCCTACTTATTTACTGAAGGCTCATTAATTAAGTTACAGCACATACTTAACATTATAATGCAATTTAGAGGTCAAACTTATGTCTAGGCAGACAATGACACTTAACAATAACCTAAACAGCTGACTAAAAAAAAGTAAATAATAATGTCTTGACAATATTTCACATGAATCATTCATAATGTTAGCATAAGAGATAGGTATTTTATATATAAATAAAGCATCAATGGAGCATACATGCACACAATCAGTAATAATGCAGTAATTCGCCACTGAATCGTACTTCTCAATGACTAGTATAATAAAAGGTTAAGTTTTATTGTGGTGTGTCAGAGGCAAGTCAATAACAATGTAGATTTGAGTGTCGTAACAACTCGACACGACCTTCGGGGCCACGCTCAGGATCGAGGAAAGAAGCCAAAGTGTATAATTGGATAATCCTCGCGGGCTTTCTCTTGCAAATTCTACCAACTCGCCAGTCAGACGCGCCTCAGAAAGAGGTCAGTGAACTAAACAAATCAAAACGTATTTGCTGAGACCCCGAGCCCCTGTAGGATACTCACTTGACTTTCCCGCCGCAGTACTGACACTCCGGACCCTGCCATCCCTCGTAGCACACGCACATATCATTTTTACACATACCATTTATACAGTTAAGATCACTACACTTAGACAGAACACCATCACAGAACAATAACACTATAAGCACAGAACACAAGAATGGCGAGAACCATGAACATTTTCGTCTGTATTTGGATTTAAATAGAAATAAAAACATTTGTAGGGATTCTACCATTTTGATGTATGCATTTTCAACGAGTTTTATTAGCGCGGACGTAAAAGCGGTTTCGACGTCGCGTAGTTTCGTACGGTACTAAATTTGGGGTTGTCGCACTATAAAACTAAAACTGCCTTGATATATCTTTCAAAAAAAAAAAAGCTTTTCATTTTCTTTCATGATAATGAAAAGGGAACCAAATCTTTGTTCACCAAAATAAGTTTTGTCTCAATTAAACTTAACTAAAAAAATACAACGTAAACCAAAATAAGAAACGTGTACCAAAAACCGTATGTCTAAATTAATAAATTCGCTTATTAAATAAGATTTTATCAATTCAATATATTAAATTCGAAATATGAATTATAAATATAATTTTGAAATGAATGAAACCAGAATATTATATTTAGTTATGAACAAGATTTCTAAATGTGGGGAGAAAGAAAATAAACGGCAACACTAATTTGACATTTTCATTTTGCTAGTACAGTGAATAATTTAGCTGCGTTCATATTAATTTTTAAAAATCCTTTCATTTAAAAATCAATAAAATTTAAATCGTATTTATAAAACTAGCTAACTAGAATAAGGAATAAGTACATTAATAAAGTTAATAATTATAAATAAATATTGTTAATTAACACATTTTATTTTATTCATAACTCCATCTATTACCTCATAAGTTGTACTAAAGTGTTCATAGCTATGTCACTAGATGTCGCTTTCCAATTACTATAACTTATACCTCTTTGCTATTACTAGATGTCGCTACGTACTACATGCTTCGAGAAATAAGAGCAAGCACTTCGGACAAAAACTAAAATGCTCAAGATGCTTGTGAATCTTGCATTTTTAATGAGTAATTGTGTCACTTTTTATCTTCGGTACGTTTTACATTAAGGAATACAAAAGAACCATCCATTATTTTAATAATTCACGATGGGAAGAAAGAAGCTTTATTACACCTGTAAAAGCTCGTTGTTTTGTTACTCAATTTTATTGCAAAACCTTTTGTTAACATTTTTCTTTTTCTACAATGGTTTTGTTGTAATATTCTAGGTGACTTTTTGTACTTACTTAGACTTACAAATTTAAGAAAGTAGCGTCTACAGTGCGTAGGGTCCAAGGGAGTCCGAATAGTGTGCTGAGAATGATTGGGGACAGATATGATAGGTACCTTTCTTATTCGCAGATTCACTGAACTCCATGTGTTGGGATCTCAGTGAGTCTTCGTCTTCCAAAAATCCTCCTCTACCCTAGAGGAGGATTTTTCTGTCCCTATTAGTATTAGTGTAAGGTATTAGTCTTTAGGTACTAACATAGTTTTTAAGTAAACATTGTTACTAACAAACTATGGATGAACTAAGTCTGAAAATAAATTATTTTATTTTATTTTATTTATTTATTTATTTATATATCAAGGTACCGTATGGAATTTTGGTAGAAAAAGCTATTTCAAGAAGTTTAAAGGCTCGTCATCCGTTGGTAACACACGGGTACCTAGATACCATCACTAGAGGAAGTCTTAGGTAGACAGATGAATTGGTTATCAAGAGGGTTACGTTCGGAACAAATATTAGATTATTATATTTTTTTTAATTACCCGGGTTAGGATTTCGGGTCAGGTTCGGGGAATAATCGGATGAATTTGTATAGGATTTAATTTCGAGGTTTCCTCATCTTGCACAGATGTCTTGTCTAAAAACATTTATTTGTTCTGTGTTGCGCCGACTCTTGCCCGTCACCACATGAAATAAACCATTGCTGTACATTTCCGTACCCGTAGTCGTATAATTATTAAGTAAAACATAAAGTATAGTTTAGGAGCTCAAAAACTAGTAAAAATGTAGGCGGACCTCAGATATGGTTCGTGACATGGATATGTGCGGCGTTAACGCGACGGTCGCGTGTCGCCACTCGCCACTGCGCGGGTGCCACTTGCACTGGCCTTGGAACTTTGTTCACTATTCTCAAACTCACATTAAGTTGGCACTTGGTAAGTACCGACTAAAAGTTTGGTCGTTATTCTGCTTCGGGGGCACAATTGGAAGTGAATAGGCTACGACTGCTGCGCAAGAGGTGGCTGCGATTCCCGGCTCGGGTAAAAATGGTAGGTACTTAATGAAGTTTTCTATCATGAAATTTTCAGTATCAGCCATGCTGCTCCAGCGCGGAACTGTCTATCTATTTGGGGAAAAAGAAAACGTGATGCTATTTTATGTTACGTATATTATTTTGGATTTTTTAAAGACGACGCGGCGACGACCAATTTGTAACACGCTCTGTGTCGCCGAGAACTTTATAAACACATGTAGAAAGTAAATGAATAGGACAGAAAGTACCGACATACAATCTCATAATATTTATTAGTGTCTAGTTAGATAACATTTTTCTAATAAATTGAGGGGATCTATTTATTCTGCAGTTGCACTACCACGAGTACCTAGTTAAGCATTCTTCGGCCCTACAACAAGAGTTCGTAATTTTAAAGCGAAACAAGGACAAACGAACAGAAAATCTAACATGAAAATGTAAGTAGGTACCCCTAGGTAGGTACAAAATAAAAAACTTAGTTAAACTTAATCCTAATCGACCTTTCAATTCCGCCTTTATCACGATAACTATCGCCACATTAAAAAAAAAAGAAAAATAACCCTAAAACGCGAACGAATTAGTGGCTTCAACGAAAAAGGTAACATTTTGAACTAATGCTCGGAGATCATGCGATACTAAATACACTGTAATTTTTAGAGTTAAAAACGTTAAATTGAAAACAGTGGCGTGGTTAGTTCAGCAGTATCAAAACTCACTGAACCCACGTTTTATCCAACTGTGGTGCAATTAAAATGGAGAGCTTTTTTATATTTAAGCATAGGCAGATCGGGTCTGGATCAATACGTGTTGTGTATATTGTAGGGGGGCCTGTAACACTAACTAATTCAGCTGGTACTTACAGCAGCAGCAACGTCTAGGTTTGAAACTAATTCTTTTTCAATAAATTATCGACACTTCACCGTCATAACATTGTGCTTAAAGCTCTTTAGTTTCGGTCCATACTTACATCGAGGACCGGTAGAGACAAGACGGTACCTAAGTGGTGTCCAGAGTTCACTGGCGAAAGAAGAAAATCGTTGTGTTGACCGAAGTGAGCGATCTACAACGGCAAGTCAGAGAATACCGGATTTTTAACACATTTTTGAGCGGATTAATTATAGCGCTTTTGGGTGAATAGTGAATGATGGTACATCATACTATTTAGGTTTCAACTTTTGTATTTATAACATACCTAATATATAAAAATTGAATAGTAGGTATTTATTCAAAAAACCATTTAAAAATGCGCTTCAATAACCTCCGTGTTGATATTCACCCATTCAGTGTATCGCTTACAATAAGTGTTCCTACTGCATCGATAAGAAGTTTAATTGTTCATAATAACTTGAAAGCTAAGTCAGATTAAAGATTAATCAATACTTTTCAATAGAAATTGTTAGTGTTTGTTTTTATCCTGATTTTTAAAAGATTTTTATTTAAGTACATTTCCCCGTTTTTATTCGACGAGTGGTGACGTATTATGATTTGTTTGTTTTCACTCTTTTTCATCAACAGTAGGTAGGTATGTCGTAAGAGTCAACTTGGGGAGTAACACAATACACTTGGGTAACAGAAAGAAAACGCATCACCATCATTATATCACCCGTAGGACGTCCACTGCTGGGCATAGGCCTCCTCAAGAGATGTCCAGACCACTATGTATACAGCCTGCATCCAGCGCGATCCTGTTCAGATCAGATCATCTGTTCACCTTGTGGGTGGACGTCTGCTGCTGGCGGCTGCGCTTGACAGCGGGAGGTTTCTCGTGAACTTCCCTCCTGTGGGAGTGTGTACTACTACTACGTTAGAGAAGAGATGAAGGGTTCGTAGAGCAAGTTGGTGGTGGCAGAAACTTTAATTGGTTGTTTTTCTATGATACTTTTTTTTTGGATTATTACCAAGTTCAGTCTATGGCAATAGGTTCGGTAGGTCCCCCTGCATATCCCATTCGGAAATGAAGTCGTGAACCTATGTATGCGTATTAATATTTATGAAGTTTTAAAATGTTAACGATTATTTTCGTTAACCGTAACCGTTCCTAGATGTTATCTATGCCATTATTAATTGTAACGTCTACCTACTTGACGTCTTCTATTGCCTTCACCGAATGCCCTTCAGAATTAGCTAGAAATAAACAGGACACGTTAAAGCAGTCAGCTGTCAGCTCCTCCATTTTGTGGATAATTAGTTTTTGTAGTAAATAGTTGTAGGACGGTGACGGGACAGTCGCGGCCGATACGTGCCCGTGCAGAAATGTTGGAGTATTGTTTGTTATTGATAGATAACGTTACGTACAAATATATTTTTTATATGAACCTCGAACAACTAAATTTACAGTTGGTCAGTTTGAAATACTGTCCAGCTCTACGGGCTAGGTATCCCAACCCAAACTCTTCGAAGCTGCAGGTGACCTCAAAACTAAATTTTACCATAACCGTTTAGGATTAAGAGCTCATTTGAGGCGCTAGGAAAGAAAGAGACATTTATTTGGTGCAAGATTTACTATGACAACGTTTGACGATAGTTTTTAAGATTTTTTTTCTTCTTCTTACATAAGTACCTACATAATTAGATGAGTGTGTTTGAAGCTATGTGTGCTACGGTAAACGATGACTGTCAGGTGAACGTATGTAACTTTAGTTAGACGTACCTATTTAATAAACAGGACTCAATTGCTGAATTTTAATTTCTTATAAACTTCAATGCCCATCTAATTCAACCTACTTGTTGGTTCAATACAAAAGTACCTAGGTAATTATTTTCCTTTAATATAAATAAGACGAATACTGGCCAGATACATCGCATATCATAAACAACATAAAAGCACGGAAAATAAAAGTAAAACTTTTCAAAATAAGCTTCAGCTTACAAAAAGGAGATTCCTAGTGCGGCTCAATACCGCCGAATTGGCGGCGGCTGATTTCGGTCCCCCTACTCGCAGCTGCATTGACCAAGGTCAGTGGCATTGTGCGCGAGCGACTGGAGCGAGTGCTAGCGCGACTGAGTGCATTGCCCACACCCATGCCCAAACGACTGCACGCCGCGAAAATATCGCACACATTCACGCTGAGCACGTAGCGTTGTGTGTGTGAGTGGGCCCCACAAAAAGTTTCCGAATTACTGGGCAAAGAGTAAATCTGTAGATGAGACAAGACTGCAAATGGGGGGAAAATTTGTAATTACTCATTACTATACAAGCAACTTTTATAACATAGCACAGTGTCGTGCCATTTTGGCCCGTTTCGGGAATCGACCCTGGGACCTCCTGCGCAGTATTCGTTCTGCTACTTAGCTACTGCGGCAGTTTTACAAAATCCTTTATTATTACAAATAGCTCATTATTTCTACCATACATTCACAAAGGCCGAACGATACTACCTATCATATCTTTATACCTAGCTATTACCCAACCGTTAAAATTAGAATTAATAATTCTTAATTGAAAGAATTTGAATTGAATGCAGTTGAAAGATCTTTAGTCGAAATTAAATCGGTAGGTTCAAAAAAGTAATTATATGATTTGTTTTGTTCAACACTCACCACCTAGTCTATGCCAACCACACAAATAAAAACCTTCAACCAGTCAAAGTACCCGAATTACATACAAACGCACACACACTCAAGTGACTCAAGCAAGAGTAAGGTCAGGGCTACGCTTTTGGCGACGATTCGGTCGATTTCGGACGATTTCGGCTTCGTTCGGCTCTTGCGCTTGGGCAGGGTCAGGGTTGGACGGTGCGGTGATTTATTTGTTTTTTGTTTAAATCCTTTTGTGTTCGGCACGTTTTTATGTTGGGACAGGTTTTATGTAAAGTAATATTGAGTTAGGTAAGTGTTTGGGATTGGTGAGTTAGAGAGAAGGGTAGGGCTTAGAATTGTTTAGAAATATATAATTCATATAGGTAGATACCTGTCTTATTTTGAGGAGGTAATCATTCTAAAATGTTTTAATATTCTTAAGTATCTAGTACTGTATTTATTTGCATATTTTGTCTAGTTTTTATGCATAACAAATAAGTTTACGTCTATTATTATTTTTAATTGCTGTTATTTGTTTAAATTATGTGCCCAGAGGGATCAAACGGTTAAACCATCACACTTATTACATTATTGTATAATTTAATACAAACATGTACCTAGGTAGTAGCTAAGTAAGTAGGTACCCACTACCTACATAAGATAATTGGAGACCAAAAAGTCGACTATAGGTAACTACATTTTTTAACCTTCAATAAACAATAAAATAAGAAGCCGCAAGCCGTTTTTGTTTCTCTATTTTCTTTACAAAAATACTTGTTAGGTACACATGCATTGCCCTCAGCACAAAAATAACCACCAAATTGGTTTCGCTTGGAACTGGTTTCGTTTTGTTCTCAGCCGGCAGCCATTTTGTTCTTTTTGGACAATAATGCCAAAACCTCGGCCTTGCGCGCAAGTGGTCCTGTGGTCCTGCCTCCGGCTACCTACCTACACGAAATGGTCCACGAAACGAGCTAAATAACTATTATGTTGAGGAAGCCCGTTATTTGTGGTCGATATTATAGCAACTGCTTCTTGTTAGGGTTCCTTATGTGAGTACCTATACACGTAACTGTATTGATTGAAAGATACAATATGTAATAATAAGTGGTGGATCTGCCACGATCTGCCACTGAAGCTAATAAGATTATTAAGTTTTTAAGACACCGCGCCTGGACCATTCTCTACCCTCTACCTCTCTCTCACAATCATCATAATTTGGCTAGCTTATGAAATTGTAACTTGGTGACTAGGTTTATTATAGAGTAGGTAAAACGAATTAAATTTTATTTATTTATTTACTATTAGTCGACAGACAGCAAATTTGAGGCAAATATTCATTATATTGGCCTCAAATTTGCTGTCCCAGGCTGCTTACTTTGCCTGCTGGATACACCACCACTGTTTATGTAGGTAAGTAAGTAAATACTTACTATTAATTAACTTTAAAAATAATCTTCGTAGTATTTTTTCGACTTAATGTAAGCAGGTAACTAGGTTATAATATACGGAACAACATAATAATAATATAATTCTGTTTCTACAGAACAAGTAAAGTTGCCATACATTCAACATTGTGACATTTGTCGGACGGGACGCGTACTGTCAAATTAACGCACGTTTTTGCTCATTTCGCGGTGAGCCAAGATGGCGCATGGCGGCTGCGGGGCTGTTACGTCATACAAATAAAGTTAATTAATTGTCTACTTATTTCAACTAGATCGTAACATGATGGACGTAGTTTAGCAGAAAGAACTCAACCCACAAAAAGTAATTTTTGAGTTATCGAGGTTTAAAGTTTAGTTGTGTATTGCTGCAATGATGTTGTATTCGGAATATTTAGAAATATTGTCGCTTATGGGCAAATTGGTATTGGTATTACGGTTTTTTTTTGTTGAGTGGAAGAACCAACCTTTAGGACCTATTTGCCATAAACAACTCATTTTTGACCATACTGTGGGTTGAGTCCTTTCTGCTAAACTACGTAATTATCTTTATGAAATTTTGAAATGGGTGTTCCCTAGGGCTAAACACTAACTAGAGCATAAACACAGAACCTCACGTACGCACCTACACTAACACCACCATGCCGGTTGCCCTATTGTCGTCTAGAACTATCTCAAATAAAAAAAATGAATTATGCCTTCCTGTGTAGTGAAAGGTAGTAAACAACAGTAGCTCACATAAAAAATCTCACGGAATCACTTTTCACTTATAACTACTTGATTCACACCATTTCTTAATTAATGAAAATATGAATTTAAGGTTACTTTGACGTTAGTTTAGTGGGTACAAAAACCGCCAACAAACAAAAATAATAAAGTGGCCATAGTTTTGATTTGATATTTCCCCATTTAATTATACGACAGATTATACTCTATCGGTTCATTTTCTTTTGTGAAATTTGCCATGACCTCAAACATTAAGGATTCGATTTGAAATATTAAACGATTTTTTTTAGAATAATTTTTGAATGATTCGGCATACGGCAAATCAAAATAATTTAAATTTGTCTCTAGTAAATATTCATTGCAAATTAGAACTTACGCTAGTAGAGTTAGATAACTGACTAACTATAGGT
The DNA here is from genome assembly GCA_905147015.1 of Laspeyria flexula. Lineage (NCBI taxonomy): Eukaryota > Metazoa > Arthropoda > Insecta > Lepidoptera > Erebidae > Laspeyria > Laspeyria flexula. The sequence continues at coordinate 11,158,269 of LR989972.1, read as the reverse complement.
ACTAGCGTAAGTTCTTTCAATGACTTGTGCGTCTGCCCAAGTGATAGAAAGAATCCTATTTTCTTATGTAAGGTTCAAATTCCATATAATTTTTGAACGAAGATTTTAAAAGATTCAACTAATTCAACATGTAGGTACCTACATAAATAGTAAAAACATAGCTAGAGAAATGTGTGTGTGATACATTCCAATTCCAAGGTATGTTGTAGTATAATTATTATAATTAATGAAGATAAATAAAACAAAAGAGTCAACAAATGAAAGAAATTTATTGTATACAGGTTTTAAATATCCTCGCACATTACACCTGCCTAACCAGCCATTTCATTATGATATTTAACGTAAGGTATAAAGATCCTATAGATATAAGGATATTACATAAGTATGAACAATGTTACTTTTCACTTCAAATCAACTTATTCAAGTTACAGTAATAGTTAATCTTACTTATATAAGTAAGTAAGTAAGAAACAAGTCACAAACATGTCGGCTACAATTCCACAATTTCAAATCAACTTTTGAGTCGCCTAGCGACGGTTTTGGACGTTTGTTATACAATTTTGTTTTTATCAAAATTCAGTCGAATCGTAGTAAGCTTAGCTTCTTTAACTTTTTTCACCACTTCTTATAAATTTGACTAGATTTAATACAATAATGTTGTGCCAATCACGTGTTTAGCCAATTGTTTTACGATTATTCGTTCCTGATATTGTTATGGGTACCTGATATCTCAGTTCACCTACAAACATCACTTTTCTTACTGAGGAATTGAAGGATATATAATATTTTATAATTTACAATAAAAATAATTATGAGTCGCTTAAATTAAACTCGAAATCTGTCATCATGTTTATGACAAACAAAAATAATAAAAACTAAAGGAACAAATAACAAAAATATAGAGGCGAGTAAGGTATATTGAAAAAAAAATATTTCATTAAAACTTGTACTCAATAATTAAATAACAATATAATAATTTGATCTTGTCTGCTCATCGCTCGTCGCTCATCGCTCGTCGCTCGTCGCTCGTCGCTCAGCGCGGTTTCACTTTATATATTATAAAAAAAATGGTGAGCCTTCTACCGATTATTATTTATGATATAACAGTTTTATCTAGCATATACATTGGTCCATTACCTAACTGATTTTTAATCACAAAAGAATCCCAATAATAATGTTGCAAAGAAAACATCGAAGTGAATGTTCCCCAGCAGTGTGATGTAATTTGTTTAAGCGTTCGTTAAAATAAATAGTTGAGATCGGCGAGTCGTGGGCACAGTGGGCACAGACCCTGCCTACCCCGCCGACTGTCCACTCAATTGTATAACATTATTAGGTATTTATATTTCTAAAATTAAATGCTTCTTGTTGTACATAATGTTATATAAAACTGCGGATGTATCACATCCGCGTATACATCCGCGCGTTGCGTCTAACAAGACGGTTCAAAAACTTTCATTCAATATTCTATACCTTTCCACGATAATGCTAAATGTCAATAATAATAACTCAATTATTGTAATAATAGTACAATAATTGTTAATGTTTAAAAATTAACCATCTAGAAATACATACAATATGTAAAGGGAAAACAATTAGTGACGACAAAAGGTGATTCTTACATTTATAGAAACTACGTCACACACCTATATACACAGTCGAACAAACAAGCAGGCTGTATATAGTTGAGTGACGTCACAAAGTTAGGTACAGCCACACAAACAAACAAACAACTCGTGTCCATACAAACGCTTACAACATAACATCCTGTCTTTTACTAGTTACCCGCAGTAAACGTTTCAAATTCAAAAGTCGAATTCAACAATTCAAAATTCGAATTTGAAAATTGTAACGTTCGCACATTGGCGTTGTTAGTTCGATCAAATATCCGCACAAGAGAAGTATGACGTGTGACGTGTCGACAACGCGCCATACTTATGTTATTTTTTATGTTTTAATTAAAAATGCAACTTTCCCTTCATTGTCTTTTGTTCCTGGACCAGTTGAGGACCGTTCAAGACTAACTTAACCCTTACGGAGAATTTATTACATTTACGAAAAAAAATTAACAAGAAAATATTAAAGAATTGCTACGGACTACCTATATAATTGAAAAGTACACTACAATATATAACTAAAATGCTTAAACTATGTGGAAAAATGATTGAACAATATACAATAAAAATGATTCACTAATAAATCAGTGACCTCTAAAATGTGAAGGCTATTGTTGTCAAACGACTTTGGACCATAATTATGAGCTCTCGATATGATACATTTGCATCGCTATTTCGAAATGAGGTATTTCAACAGAGGCAGTAATTTTGTCTTAACTTGATCCTTGTGGTTTGGTAACAGCAGTCTTCGTTCTGTCTTAAAAAAATAACCATCGACAATATAGACTTTGACGTGATGTGGTCTCACGTTACACTAGCGCCATCTTTGAAATTGAAACTGTCATAGATGGCGGTTGTCTCACACTTTCCACAGTTTTGTACAGCAGTATAAGCTGTATAATAAAGTTAGTGTCGATGGTTATTTAATAGTTCGTAGAGGTCACTGATGATAACATTTTTAAGTGTTAAGGCGGCGTATACCATTTGTACCGACCGTGCCAGTGCCATCATGCACTCGGCTATTTTCTACTACATATCAGTCGCAACTCTCTTTTTAACCGGGAATAGAACCCCAAACACTTCGCACTAAAACAATGAATGTATAACATCTCAATATAATATGACATTTAATCATATATAAGGTTATTTTTTATAAAATAAAGCCACTTAAAAATTAACTAACGTTACAAAATAAGATTAAACAACATAATTATTTGTTCCCGATGCAAAAAATAGTTATATTATTAATTAAAAAAATCTAATAACATTCTAAACGGAATGTTCATTATTACCTAAATTCTCTTTGCAAATTGTCCCATCCTATAATCTGTACAAACTTACACAAAATAACCGTTTTGTTTTAAGCTATCAACAAGTGTCACACATACGCATATTACACATACACATACGAGTAACACACACACACACATTTGTGTACGTATTTAAAAGAAAAAAAATTGTTCGATTTTTAACATTTCAAATTTGGAAATGCGGTCTGGTAGGGATGTCAACACGACGGTAAATAATCTTATATATTTGTTTTCAATATACAAAACTTTTCATCACTCAGATAAATGCATATAACGTTTATAGATTATTTTTTAAGATTAAATGCTAAAAAGACGTCGAAAATTATGCACAGAGAAACAAAAGTGAAAGACATGCTATCGACTAGTTTAAAATTTTGAATATAAAAATTTTGGTATTTTTCCTTTTGAAAGATAGTGTTCGACATCTCGGCATTGGGATATGTATTTAGTTTTGGATAATGTCGTTTATATCACGTTTCTATAATAAATTGTTTAGTTTCGGTCCACGGTTAATGGATATAGTTAATATGTATATAATATGTCGACATGTCGAGTACAATCCCATGTACTTCTATTTTGCACATCACTCGTGGTCTCCGAAGAAAAATGTACGACATTAAATTTTAACTTGTATATAATATAATTATGTATATTTTAATTACATACATAATACAAAGACTTCTTAATTTCCATGAGGCGCACATTTACACATAACTTACAATAAGTATCGTATGATAATTTTATATCCAATAGTTTTACCTAATTTTATTTTGGGAGAGCGTATACATTTTCATCTCGTACTTCATTAATATATTTTTGATTGAACACCAAAAAATTTCATAAATTTGGAGATATAATTTTTTTGAGGATTTTTGGGCTAATTATAATTTTTAAAGTTGACAAGAATATAATAATGATTATCCACATTTTTGTATAGTCGATAAAACATTTAAAACTTGGACCATGAAAAATAAGAATATTATCTTCTTAAAATACAATAATAGTACATAAAATATATAAGTTCACTAGATGTATTTAATGTACGTACGTGTATATATGTTATGTTATGTGGGGAGTCCCCGCAGGTCGTCGTTCAAACCGCACTCGTAATACCTAAATATCACATTCAGTATTAAGGAAATCCACGTGTTAGCTTAGACACAGTTTAAATTACTATTTTTATACAAAATAATAATTGCACATAAGTCCGAACGTAGCTTCGTACGGGCGAAGCTGAGCTGACCGGTGACGCGTTCCCTTGCTACTCGTACAACTAGTGCCCTGCTGTCACTCGTCGCGCGGACGAGACCTTACGCGACCAGACGCGACCTGACGCGACCAGACGCGACCTGACGCGACCAGACGCGACCTGACGCGACCAGACGCGACACGGCGCGGCGACGGCGCCACAACCGCACTACCCGCCAATAGCGCTAATAATTTCATTCAATATATTACCTATCTAATTATAAAAACACCGCACAAAATCTGCAATAGTTCACTTAAAAATCAATAACATTTACACTCATAGCTAGCTTTATAATTAATTTGTTACATTGTTTTTTTTTATTACTTAAAAAATATTTTAAATAGTTAATTTTATAACGTTAACTTTTGGTTGTCTTTTACTTAAAACAAGATCAAAATTTGAGGCTCTGGATTTGCGTGAATTTTGGACAACCCTAGCGTCGCTTGCGACCTGCAGTACCGTTGGAACATTTGAATTTAGAAGTTCGTTTTAGAGTGACGGATTGTGGAAAAGACAACGAAAGAGTTACGATAATTTAGAATATAGAACAAGAGTCGTCTCTACTAGTACTAGTGCGAGTACTGGTCGAGTAGTAGAGCAGTAGAACGCAACTGCAAGCAACAAGCGAGTGCATCCGAATGTCTGTCATGGGACACTAAACACTACTATTATATTGTGTGATAATGCATTAGTAAAGCTGTGATATATTGAACTGGTTGTGACTTTTAGGTAACTATTGTGATATTTGGTGATCATGTAGATACGTGTGTGTATGTGTCGAGGACTGTCCGGTGACCGACGGAAGCGGAACGTAAACTGGAGACACTAGCAGCGGCGCCGCCCCGCCACTGTACAGCGGAGCTCGGTGGAGCCCGGCACTGCGGACGGCGGCGTCGAGCGGCGGAATGTACTTTAGTACTTTACATTCTATATCACAAGCACTAGGCGCGGTCGGGCGGCGCGGCGGGCGGCGCCGGCGCTGGCGACGCGGCCAGTGGCGCCGGCGCCAGCGAGGGCGGCACCAGCGCGGCCGGCGCCGGCGGGGGCGTGGGCGTGCCGTTGCGCGGCCGCAGCTTGTCTGCGCGCAGCCGCTGGACCGCTTCGCGCATCTCGGCCGCCAGCGCCTGGTCCGAGCTGTCGAGGCGCTGGCGCCGCGCCGGCGGCTCGTCGTCGGCCAGGCGCCGCACCAGCCCCGCGGCGTCCCCGCCGCCACCCCGCACGTCGCCGCTCAGCCGCTGCAGCAGCGCCGGCCGCTCCAGGCTCGACCTGATGATACCCTCCAGGAACGAGCCGTTGGCGGGCGGCGGCGCCTCCTCCCGCAGTCGGCGCATCATGTGCGAGGCGTACAGGTCGGGCGCGGGGGGCGGCGCGAAGCCTCCTCCCGCCCAGAACGGGTACCCGGGGGGGTAGCCCGGCGTCTCCGGCCCGTTCATGCCGTTGGAGAACGGCTTCGTCGGCGGCTTCGGCGGCGGCGGCTTCGGCAGCTGCGGCTTGGTGTCCTGCGGCGGCTTGGGCTCGCGCTTCCTCGGCCGCATGAGGTGGCGCTCCTTGACCTTGTACTCGAGCGTGGAGTGGGGCACGCCGTAGTAGGAGCCGGCGCGGTGCACGGACATCTCCCCGCGCTGCACCGCCTTCACCGCCTCCACGAGGCTGTCGCGGTCGTAGTTGCGGTACTTGCCGCGCTTGGGCCTCGTGCCCTTGCCGGTGGCGGGCTGCCCGTTGTTGTTGGTGGTGGCCTTCGAGTTGCCCGGGGCGGGGTAGCGCTGGTTGTCCGGGGGCGTCTTTATGACGGACACGTGACGGTCCGGGCGCATGAACGGAAGGTCTCCCGGCTGATGGTGCGGCCGGTCCAGGGGCTGCTGGAACTTCTGACTGATGCTCTTGGCGATGACGTCGCTCAGAGAAGTGAAGAGATGTTGCGTGGAGGGTGGGTCGGCGAACACGGAGTGCGGTATGAGCAGCGGCGCCTGCGGCGGCGGGCCCACGGGCGTCACGGGCGCGATGCTCGCCATCTGCGGCATGCCCGCCGGGGACGGACTCTTGTCGTCCGGAGGTGGAAACGTCGGGATTTTGAGGATGACCGAAGGCGGGGTCTCGGGCCTGTCGTCGCTGTCCGGTTCCGAGTCGACATGGTCGAGGTTGGCGCCGAACTTGTGCAGCTTGTTCCGCAGCGTGGAGCGCGGGATGTTGTAGAGCAGCGCGGCGCGGCGCGTGCCGAGCCGGCCAGCCTGGATGTCGCGCACCGCCGACACCAGCTCCTCCTCGGTGTAGGTGCGCCGCGCGGAGCTGTTGCCCGCCGCGCCGTCCAGCGCCGACCGCTTCAATCTGCAACAACACAAACATTCGTGAACACGACGCAATCTCACAGAGTACATATTCAAATTCCAATTTCCAGTCGAAGAAGTCGAAAGAATCCAGACTGACTAGCCTGAATATGCAACGGGATAAATCAATAAACGTTGCATACTAAACGTTCAGCGTTAGGTACTCGTTACTCGTAAGACATAAAAGGAGTAAGAAAACGAAAGGCGTCGCGGTCTTTGTTCTTTTTCCTTTCATTCGTAATTAAATCTGCAGATTCAACAGGCGGCGCACTTTTGTGTTGCTGGAGTGTGGCACCAGGGGGCGAGCACGTGTTGTGACGTCACTACACGGGAGCCAACGGCCCACAATCGTCTAAATTCAATATTTCAAAACCGCAAGTCGTCGTTTTAATCCAAGATAACGCGAAATGCGAAATATTTACTCTCGGTCTCACCGATAACGGACTACTATGAATGCACCTTTATCATATTCCCTTCCACCTTACAACACACGAGAATGTACCCTCACCCTTAGAAATAAAGTATAAAATTCTTTATCTTGCGACGCCGTCTTCAGTTTCATCTTGAATTGTACTTTCTTATTTTTCGAAAATATTGTCGGAGTAAGTTGCACTATATGTTGTGTGTTTAAGGTATATTTTCGCTCGGGCGCGGTGGCGGAGGATGCAAGGTCGATGCACCGACAGACTATCGGTGCATTTTTATTTGTTTTGGCGAGTCATGCGACCCAGATCGTACACGAGAGAGAGGCCACAGAGTGAATTTATTCAGTTATCGATTGGCTATTGTGTATAATATTGGCTCGACGTATTTATGCTTATATCTATGAATAATTATAAGGTTAATAACTTTGTTTTAATACGGAACATTAGCTAAGATAAGGATGGTTTTATTTCCTTTGAGAATCTGGGATCAATAATGCTTGATTAGAAGCTCCGAATGGATACAAGCCATATGCGAAAAATTGAGGAGAGCTCTTGTGTGATTTGTTCGAAGCAAATTTGCGATGGATTTAATGAGAAAATTTGGTTTTTTGCAACTACATACTTTCTAGAAGGAGGTTGTTTGATTATTATCTTTCGATTTATTTGAAAGAAAGAAGAAAGAAAGAAAGAAGTGTCTTAGCGAGGTAGAGCACTGCGCGTATATCTCGCTCAAAATGAGCAGCCCATCTGGGCTATTACCTCCCCCTACATAAGACCGCAGTGCTGTGAGTAGTGGTAAACAGAGCTCATTGGAGAAAGAAAAGGATTTGGATCAGCAGGTCAGCAACGCGGCTATGGTAATAGATTACCTTAGTTGTGGCATCAAAATCACCCTTTAAAATACACTTCTGCCTATCCCTTCCAAGAGAATGGCATGAGGTTATGATATTATAAATGATAGATAGATATAAATGGTTATGATTGAATGGTTCCATTCAATCGTATCTATGTCTTTCCATACAATCCAAAGTGGTAACTGATTACCGGCACATGTTGAGAGCTTTCTCGTATTGTGTTCTGTGAGACCTGTTTGTTACTCAGACATTGTATTGCGGGCTTGTATTGATATTGCAATAATTCATGCGACAATCCGTGTGGGGTACACAGGGACGTAGTAAGAATACCTTCAGGTTGTTGTAATAACTGAATACGAGAACAAATTACAATATATTTGTGAAAAAAAGTTCTCTGTTCAGTATGTTGACAGCTTGCTAATATAATTGTTGTGAAGGGACAAAAGTCTCACAACTGATGCATGATGTTAGTAGTAAGGGGTACCTAAATGAAAATATTATTTGTACGAAATAAAGGTCATTATTTTACTGGATCGGTGAATAGAAGGGTAATTGTTCTATTGAACAATGATAACAATTTTCTTGAAAACTGAAATAAAACTGAAAATTGTCAGACATTTTTCACAATCTAACAGCTATTTACTTGTGATATTTACAAACAAACATTAAAGAAAAATCCACACAAAACAAGGAACTACAAACACTTGAGCGTTATCATAAAAAAACAAGAATTAACAATTTCATCATCCGTAAATGAATCACCACAAATAATAAAACTCTTGTGAACTAGTAGGTGCGATAAACTCGCCTTTCGCAATGTTGTTCCTACTAAAGTAGGACGTTGACACTCGCAGATATGGGCTCTTTGACTTTGAAATAGTTTAGTGTGATTGACATGTGAGTAATAGCTATTACACTTTTGAACAAACTGTTTGTTTAACATAAACTAAGGGCAGGTTTGATGTTTCTCGTGGATTTTACAAAAAAGTTCTACCGCACGAATCTTTTCCTGACAATTACTAATAAAGTTGGATAAAAATATGTGCAGTTTCCAACAAAAATGGTAGGTTGATACTGTACTGTCTAATAAATCAATAAATATTGTCTCAAGAAGCTTTTGAAACTCTCTTTTGTATTCCGCAAAGTATGGATCGCGAACGGTATTTGGGTGGGTCCTGAAGAGTACGACCACAAAATGGGACAGCCATGTATTTAAATATGGTTATTACTTATAACTTTTTCAAGTCGAGCCAGTCGTTCCTGAGATCCTATCGTTCAACCAAACAAACAAAACTCTTCAGTTTTATAATATAAGTATAGATTCCTTTATTGATATGGTTATGCTCCACTATATTCAGGAGTCATGACAATCGTTACGTTATATGGGATGCGTTTTAGTCAACTTAAGGAATCTATGTCCTAGAGTATGGGCGACATGAGACAAGGGGCAGTTGATGTAGTTTAAATTAAAGATCTTGCAGTTGCATTAGATGAAGAATAGTTTCCAGATGAACACAATATACAGAGTGATTGGTTATATATAATACCTCCATGGGGAGAGACGCGTGAGCTATGCGTGTAACTAAGTAGGTAGGCTTGAAACATAACACAAATCGGGTGCCATCATAAACATACGATATACTAATTAAACCCGACACAAACTATCACAAATTAACAATGACATATTATTTTAATGAGCAGATAAAATGGCGTCCAATGACCATCTGTCAGTTAGTTGGCGGGCTGTCAAAGGTTCGTTGACCCGCGTCGATCGTTCAAAGTTTCGTTTTCAAGTTTTAATGGGTGCATTCACTCTAGTATTGTTTGTGTTATCCAAGTCGCACAAGTTTCAATAGGAAGTGCGATTATAATGTGCGTCCAAAGCGAATGTAGCGATCGCATTATGACCAATGGTGCTGTGCCCCTGGCGTAGCGAATTGTTAATGCGTGCCGGCTTAACGTGCGAATACCTTCGGTTTATTACATTTTAGTCAAAGTTTTACTGTTGTGCTTAGAGGCCACTTCCTAAATAAACTTTTAATCAGTTTAAAGCTGAAAGTTCAGGGAAATTTATTGGAAAATTATAGCTAAGACAACGTGGATGAATGGAATAGTTCAAACTAATTTTGATGCAATGAAGTCTCGAGTCCTTAATGATTTGAAATGACTTTACTTAACATCACCTTCTGTGACACGAGTATCGAATCTGGTACAATACATAGTCATTGTGTAGCTTTGACAATCCTTTGCCTACTACTAAAAACTACCATTTCTTTTAATAGCCAGGAGACCCATACACAGCAGTGAAATATCAATGGGTTACTGGAAAAATTATCCAGAAGACCTCTATCAAATTTGACACACAGATATATTATAGCCTACAATACCACATAGGCCATTCTTAACTAAGATAAAACGCGGGTGGAGTCACGGGCGATAGTTTATTTCAATAATATTATTCAGCTATCTGTTTCCCATATATGTCGTCTTTACATAGTAAAGAGACGTACATTTCTTAATCCACTTACGGGCGCACCCTCCCTTCGATAGAATATATTTTTGTTTTCACACGAGCACCGTTTTTTCACAAGTTTATAGAAGTATTTATCTACGATAAAAGATTCGCTTCGAAATAGGAGACGACAGTCCATTACGGATTGTCACTCATTTGTAAATCTACCATCGTCGATGATTATGTTGTGTCTATTCTGTCTATGCTGTTCTGAATGCTACGATGATTAAATATGTGATGTGAGGATTATCTAAACATGATCTGTGTGTGTGATGGTGGAACGATGGCCCAATATGTATTCAGTGATGTTGAGCCTAAAAAGCTTTCGGTCAAGGGTGACAAGTTAATTTTCTTCGTTATTCTAATATAACTCTTATTGATCTATATGTTAGATACAAATTTTATTATTTCTATAGACATGTCAATGAAAAGGACCAAGTTTGTTTGAATTTGAGTACTTTTATTATTGCTCTGTTATTCTATGACATGAACCATATTAAACGAAATTTAAGATATGCACCATTGGGATGTGACCAAGCCCTGTGTCGCGGGTGACTTTACAAACATGTAATTAGCGGACAAAAACTACACCTAGATTCCAAACAAATATCTGTGAATTACACAAATATTTGTCTCGTGAGGGAATCGAACCCGACACTTAGCACGGTTCGATGTGACCACTTGAACCGCAACGCCACAGTGACAGTCAAAAGCACGTGTTAAGTATCGTTCTGCCTACCTAAAAAGAAGTATAGTGTGATGATATGACGTAACCAGTATGGCGTATTTAAAAGCACTCGTTTAATGTCCGCTAAGTGGTCGTATATAAACTAATTGTAGGTACATATCAAAGTGACCCATTAACTAACGCTTTTAACGGTTTAATCTATGTAAACGTAACTAAATTGGATTAGACTTTAGCACTCGCCTTCATTTTATTCAAATACATTTACACCGTTCACACATTAGTGTATTTAATTGTTTATATCTTTCAAATGACCGGGGTGATAGAGGCCAAGGGTGAATAAAGCCTCAGGGGTGAATATGCACAAAATGGACATTGCAAAAACAAAATTTGACGCGTCAGCAGATAACGTGTTTTTATAATAGATTTTTATAATATAGCAGATCGTTTAACATTGCTAGAACAACTACATTCGCAATAAACCATTTTGATTTTGAGTTTTTATTCGGAAATTATTTAGGGGTCACGCCGGGCTTCACTCCGTCGTTGTTGCTCCAGGGCATTCCTCCACACCCTTAAATCCGGCTCTGTCACTACCCCATCTCAACCCGTAGGGGACGTAAAAGGCGACTAAGGGAGTAACCTTATGCAGACAAGAGCGCTGCGAGAAAAGGAAATATCGAAACAAATCCTTGGCTAGATAGTAGGCTAAATTCTGTCCACATTCTTTAGACCCGTGCCCAGCAGGGGAACGTTTATGGCTTGAAATGATGACATCCAGACTAGAATGACTATTTGTGGATCACCCAAATAAATATTGGCTCTTTAGGGATAGCAAACAAATACTCCTATAGGGGACTTTTTAGGTCATTATCAGTTCTAATAGGTAGGTACTAAACATTGTGTTGTGCATTATAAAACATGATCTAAATGCAAAATCAGGTTTACATTAGACAACAGAGTATTTATAGTTCAAACCTAGTTTTGGATTCTCCATTCTCAAAGAGTCAGAGTATTTTATAATAGGAGGTGAGTATGACACTTGCCTGTTATCGAAGAGTTTCGCATCAGGAGGAGGTGTCCCGCTGGTGCTGGAGGTGGACTTGTTGCTCAGATCCAGCGGCTGTTCCGTCTGGATGGGCGATGAGGACGCCGGCGTCTTCTCACCCACTTCTGGGAGTCTGTGGACAGAATAGAAAGGTTATTTGAAGTGAACATTATTTTAGTAAATGGAACAGTACCCTCGATGGCTCGATACCCTAGGGCGACAAAATAGAACTGATGACCTAAGACTGTAGCGTTCCTTCGTTTTTTACTTGTAAAAATACATTATAAACAATCTAAGACTCATTAAGACAAACATATCTACATAATATGTCTGTATAAATTACTTGGCCCAAAACTACTCATAAAACATTGATTACTTCTTGTAAAACGCATTTATATCTTCAGAGGAGTCCAAAGAAGACCAAAGTCACAGAGATAGAATACGCTCACTAGAAAGAAACAGCATCACGATTTAAGAGATATGTGAAGCGCCATGACTGATATTTGTAAAGTGAGTCTCCTCATACTACGTAGTGTGTATATATTATGTTTATTTTTTAGTTACAACACAAACAATAATACGTTCCATCTGTCAGCATTTTAAATCTGCGGTCGAAAATAAATAAATGTTAATCCCCTATTCCACAAACTATATATTACGAGTATATCCTCAAATAACCGCACGTTCTAATGTTATTATTTACCGAAACATTCTATTTTTCAAATAATTTAATAACCAAAATCAAAATTACCTCAAAGAATAATAAAGAAGTTGGTAATCCAAACAAACATGGCACGGACTCCACAGCATCTTGACAATATTATATTAAAACTATATAAAGTGATGAACAATTATGTATGTACACTTGCACAAATTAAACACGATGATGATGCCCAGATGCACACTGAACGAAAATTCGGATAAAATTCACTCACTTGTTATTGGGGTGCGAGTTTTTAATGAAAATTGTTGGGTTAGTCTGTAAAAACGTAGTGAAATGTAATATTGTTTCTTTTATTTATTTATAAGATTTTTATAAAAAAAGGTAGGGCGGGCAATCCCCGCTCAAAATGAACCCAGATCGCAGCCAGAATAAGAGTGTGTTGTGTTTCTTCCTGCTCGTGAGTAGGTGGTGTCCAGAGCTTATACGGGAGGGAAAGGGTTTGAAGAGATATATCACACAATGACATGTTTCGCCTGATATTCTAATTGGCTGTCATATTATTAAATTTCTTCTTCTATTGTTATAAAAGTGACGAAAAGAATTTTGTATGAAATAGTATCAGGTACTACATTGTAATTGTTTTGTACACATACAACAACGTTACAATAACATACAGGTACTGTTTTTAATTATTAATGCTATGATTTTTATCCCAAAAGGCTGTTTTTGATGCATTTAGAATTGAAATTTTAAAAATAATGTGCATATTTTAAACAACTATTAACACACACAAATACTCATTCCACTGTAAAATTCATAACATATTCAATACGAAATCAAAAATGTGCGGTAATTTCGCAGCGTGTTTCAATAATTTCGTATATTTTCGGACAGACGATGCGCGATGGTACTTTACACATGGTTCACTAACGCCTGGATATTGGTAAACTATTTTTAATTTTATTTCACGTATTCAGTGAAACATTTTCTCTAGAAAAAATGTGAAATCGATTAATATTAAACTTTGGCCCAATTGATCTATGAAACAGACCAATAAATAAATAATTGGTGAAAATACTAAACACGTATCACACGTTTTACACTTTCATTTGACACTAAAATATTTACATATTTACACTTTAACTTTAGCACAACAATGTTTATAATTAATATCTTTAGTTTACACAATATATATTGACACATTATTGTAGCACCAAAATGATTTTTACGATGTTTTATCACAAAAATAAATTCACACATATTTTTCGTCAACCAACTTTGCAGCAGAATAATCCTGTATATTATGACTTCGAAATACATAACCCATTAATTTTGCATTAAACAAATAAACTAACAGTACTTAAAGTGCATAAAATTTGTTATCAGTGATGTGACATTGACACAGCTGTGCTGTGGCGTCGGCAATGCAATGCTAAACGCAAGCATTGTTCAAAATTTACATAATTTTCATAAATATGTCACAATAAATAATTTTAATTGCACTTTAGGTCATTGACTTGTTTAGTTAAAGTGTGTCTGACTTTTGTCATTAACAACAATTGAATAAATAACACTAAAGTTTTAATTGAAGGTTACAAGTTAAGGCTTAGAATGGTGAAGAATGAAATAGGTTTATCCCCGCATCCCAATAATGTGAATCAGGATATTTGTATTTGAATAATAATACCTGCAGTCTCACATTAAATACGTCAGTTGTTTTTATTGGTCCTAGAACATTGTGGTTACATTTACATTATTTACGAAACTACATATGTTAAAATAAAACAATTAATGGTAAGTACCTACACCCCTTTACAATAATAAATATGAATTAAATCATATTTATATTAAATATTTCTATGAAATAAAAGTTTAACATTTAGAAAGTGTACGTCCCAACTATCTAAGTCACAAATATGGTCTGTATTGGTTTAGCATTTCAGTAATATTTGTATATTCGTGACCTACAAGTACATTTGTCCTTTACGTCCTATTTGTTTCGATTATAATTGTATATTTGTTTAAACGAACTATGAATCAACTCTTTTGTATGTTCATATAAATAAGACTATTGTTACAACTATTTATCAAAATTATTTTGTTTTCGACGTCTTTGTGTGGTTTTGTTGGTATTTTAGGTAAAATTGTAATTATTTTTGTATGAGACTCATTATAAATTGGTATATTATTTCTTGTTATTGTTTGAGACATTGAAATATTTAGGTACACATACAAATTCCAGAAAAGGGAAAATTTCTGCGAATATAATATTTATTAAATGTGAATATATTCTTTGCCTCCATAATTATTAAATGAATTAACGCAAGTTTATTTATATAGGGAAAGTATTTACGTCGTTGAAACAATCAACAAACAAAACAAATTAAAAGCCTCAATTGATTTAAAACCTAAAAGCTTTACGTATTAAGTTGTTATTATTATGATATCTCGATCCTAATCTACATAACTAAAAACCAAAATATCTGCCCAGTTCCCGTCTCCCACAGCAAGTTTGGACATGCTAGTTGTCCCGGTGAAGCAGTGAATCGATGTCGTACTCGTTCCCCATTCGAACCATTCGCTATTGTGAGTGAGGCCATAACAATGTCTTCGGCGTGAATTTCCATCTACTCGCGGCCATTTTAACGTCTCAATAATAATGAATAGAGAAACATTGTCGAACTGAACAGGTGACGGGAGCTATGCACACTAACGGTGCGGAGACGATATTGTCAATAAGCGCGTCAATAAAGCGTCACAGAAACATTTTTAACATTTTTTATTGAATAGAAGGCACTTGTTTCGGTCAGATTTGAAGAGTTTTAAATAAATTTCAGGAGGCGAACGATTGAATTATAATGATGTATAGCCATTACGTTAGCTTGTGACCAAAGTCGGTACGAACTAAAAATATGAATAGTTTTATCGATTATTGGTTGAATTTTACCTTTTGATTACCTGTGAAAGATCCCTCAAACTAGTGTAAATCCATAATACGATGCATGACATAAGTAGTATCGATACAAATACAGTATAATTTCTCCTAAATTAATATTAATAACATACATTTTATTATTTAATTTTGTATTTATTGTTTAATTTATTTGAATTTTTGTTTACTATAATATATAATGTATGTGTGTAATTATTTTTATAATATATTTTGTCTGTGGAATTATTCTGAAATATATTAATTATAATTATATTATACATATAAATACCAATCTCAAGTTACTTAGTTGATGAACTACAATTGAAAAGTCAACAGTTACATTTGAGGAGATTCCTAAAAGCTTACATAAAGTCGAGTCGACATCGCATCGTTTCAATGCCGTCCCTCGACATAACAGACAGAACCGAACGAAGCCAGGCGCAGCCATTGTTGTCAGCAGATTCCTCAGACGTGTGCCCGATATTGAATTTGTATACCACTTTGTGTTTACTTGTTGCACACAGTTTCACTCAAAAATAATTGTGTGTCTGTTCACACTCGACTGGACAATGTGTGCCGCTGTTAACAGAAATCTTTAGTTATGTATTCAGTTATCATAGTTTTGTGTAGGTACGCTTTCATGTTGTATGTAATGTTTGGGATTCTTTTATTAAACAAATTATGAAAAAATGTAAGTGCCTAAAATATATTTCTAAATTCAGTGAGTATTTTTACTAAGAACGCAGTTTTGAATAATTATAATCATTAAAATTTCATGTTACGATTTTCCACTTTCCATAATTTTCTGTCAAGTTTTGTCGATCGTTAAATTAAGTAGGTATTAAATTTGCACACCTTTTCGGTGGGTACCCTTATTACCATCTACATTTTTGTAGACCCTTATCTATGCAGAATACAGATATTTGTATTTGTGTCATTTTTGGTTAAAGCCAAAAGTATACTACTTTTGGCTTTAACCAAACAGCCATGTTTTTTGGAATCAAAAACATCGCGAAATCTGTTATATCACTAAGTGTGACGACATACGACACAAGGTCCAGCATGTATTGTCAACACGCGTCGCGCGTCGCGCGTCACCCGGGCGGCGCCGGCTTCTTCAGACAGAGGCGTCGACGTTGTAGTTCGATATCGTAACTGTATGACACGCTTTTGTTAAGTACATACTTTGTTTCTTTTGATTGTTTCAGGAGTGAGTTTGTGCTTCTTTATCGATAATGTTAAGATTAACGTTGATATCATCAGCAACCGATTAAGTCCCACTGCTGGGATCGGGTCTCCTCTCCTCTAACGAGAGAGCTGAGAGAGTTTAGGCCATAATCCACTCACACTGGCCTAGTGCGGGTTGGTGGATCAGACATACTCATAGAATTACTTCTAGGGTATGTGTGTTTCCTCACGATGTTTTCCTTCACCGTTAGCAGATGGTAAGTCACTTGATTAGTACATATAAATTCCACAAAGTGGAATCTACATTGGTACTGTCGGCGGGGATCGAACTCGGACCGCGTGATTTGCACGCCGGTCACTTATCCATTCAGCCACCATCGCATTCGTCATCGCATCGTTAATATCAAACTTGCGTAATTTTGTGAATAGGTATTCGGCGTAGTGTAATTTTTTTAAAGCTTGGTTTGTGTCATGCTAAATGAAGATATAAAACAAAATATAATAATACCTAGATGTTCACAGCGCAGAAAATTAAGTTCATTTAGAGAGAATGGGGGACAAAACTGGGAATAATTGCTTTTGTGACGTTGGTGTATGACTGTTGCATTCAGAGCTAAGTGCATGGGTTCAATTATCAGGTCAGGTAACAATGTTCTACGGTACCTTTTGATATATATTATCTGTATTATTATACGAAAGATGATCATTTTTTTAAGTTCGTAAAAATACCGAGATAGGTAAGTATCTTAAAGGAGAGGTTTTACGCCCGTAAGGAGTTCTAACTGAACACACGCAACTTTATAAAAGCATTTATTATATATGATTGTTCATGTAATATTGTTTATTGAGCGTTTGTTTTATTGTATAATAGAGTGCTATTGTACCGTAAAATACAAATACATTAAAACTGTATTGGTTAGATGGTCCATTGGCAAAAACTACACATTCATACTGTTTATGGCCACAAAATATATATTATTACAAGATATTTAAGTTTTAATGTGTGAAAAGTGGGTCACAGAACTATATTGTAATGTTTTAGTTAGTTGGAAAGATAAAGGTTAGCTACTTGGATTATATTTATTTATTAACTTGCCTCGTAAACTTACATCTATCGTTACAGAATCCAAGTGAATCTACAGAAGACCGTAGCCATATAAACACTAGTGTTGTGTTCTTGTATACTGACATTAACTGGACACAAATCCATTTAAATAATCAGGTGAGCCACATTGTTGGCTTACTACTTCTATTTATTAAAAGTATGCACTAAAAGTACACAACAGTTAAACAAGACATAGGTACTACAATACACAGATAAATCGGCTTACTTTAGAGAACGAAGTCTCGGCTCGAAGGCGACGGAACTTAGATTGTGAACACATCCGTTCTGTACGTCTACCCTCATAACACGAATCGAATCGAGGAAGTTACTCTATAAGATTTTGAGACTTAAATTTCTGTCTTGTTGTTTACATAATATTATTGTAATAATTCTGAAAATTGACAGTTTGCAATTGTGGCTCGCCACCCTCGCACCCCCTATTATTTGAGACCTGACATAGTTGGGGGAATGTGGATGTAACATCTGCCTATCCCCTTTTGGGATAAAAACTGTGACCGTGTTATTTGTGGTTTGCCAATTAATGTGCAAACAATAACTAAATTGGCCTATCCAACAAAATTATGAAGAATGTGGGTGTGATACATTTCTGCCTTCAGAGAAAAAACTGTGATGCCATTATCATTATTTAATGTAAAAATCTGGAGTCACGTGTTTGTGGTCGAACTCTTATTTCATCGCTATTAAAATGGCAGAACAACGTTCGCCGGATTAGCTTTATGTTTATAATGAGAAAATAGTGACATTTGACGTAAATGAAACTTCAGACCATCAAGAACTTTACAGGCTTTAGATAATTACTAAACTTTACAATGATATAGCTTGCGGGTGAAGCCGGGGGTGGAAGCTAGTTTAATATATAATAGGCTAATAAGATGCATTGTTAAACAGAATATTGAAAGTAGTGGAGTACCTTAAACTTTGTTTCAATGCCGTTAGAGCGGCACCATTCAATGTAGCTATCATTTTGTGTAGTATCATCATAAATCGCATAGCCGGCCTTGCCAATACGCCTGAAGCTTCGTTCACACTATTGTGTGTTGTACTATTGTAATATTTTCGTAGCTGACATAATTTTTTCTACTTTTTACAGCTCTAAGTTTAGTGGAACGGCTCTCCGACATGAACGGAGGTAATTAAAGACCGAAAGTAAATAATATTAGATTATCTGAGCATTGACCTGTTTTAATTATTTGCCACTATTACTTTTCTCCACGGTTGTCTTGTCTTTCAGAATGTAATGTTATAGTGAATACACGATTGAGATTGATATACGGGATTTATGCTGGATGTACACAAAATTAAAAATTTTTATTTAATTAGTTAATAGTCTATTCAATTGCCATCGCTTTGACAGAGACATTTTATAGAAAAAAATGGTGTAAGTAGGTATAGTGTGGAAAGAGCCTTAATATTTGTAAAACGGTTTGGTTTACGGCAAATTGTCCACAATGTCTATGTAGGTTAAGTTGTTTTCTATTCAACGTTGAGTTTCTCAAAATTATAACTAATGGCATCAAACATTACTTACTAGTTGAGTGAGTGGAGTTATTCTTTCGGCTTTTATACGAGTACCTATATACTTGTCAGAGCTCAACCTTGTCAGTGAACTGGCCGTAGGCAAATTTACTGACACCTTTTTTTGGCTTTGTATGACGTTCATAAGTATCATGTATGTGATCCAAATGAATAAAAAGATTTGACTTTGACTTTGTTTTTTTATACCACGACGGACGGTGGCAAACGGAAGTACGGCCCGTCTGGTCGAAGACATCATTTTCTTGTAAATTAGATATTTAATTTTGGGATGAGAGTAGTTAGTCGAATTATAAGTAAACCTCTGTATACTAGTGTTGCAAGGCAAATATCATGTCTTCTCTGTTTTTCACAAAAACACAAGACAAAGTGGTACTCGTATGCAAAACTTGCATCTTGAAAATAAACTTGCGTGTGAAGTAGCCTAAATGATAGTTACTAGTGATATGACTTACCGATCAGCCTGCTGTCTATGTACGAGCCTCTGCATCATCCAGGCGGGGGAGATGGGGGGCGGCTGCACCAGCCCGCTGCCCAACGCCGCCAGTGCTGCGATCATCTGCTGGAACTGCACACAACACATCTTACACTCTATCTATATGAGCATAGCGTTCAAACTAGAAAAGCTTTCTCGAATTTCAAGGTTCTAGGTCTAATATTTAAACAGTACACCAGCATTAAGGCACAGGCCCTGTGTCACGGGAAACTATACAAATATGGACCGGACACAAATTACACCCAGATCTTGAGTGATTTACAGATATTTCTTTCTTTTTTTTTCTTTTAAAAAAGACAACGCCCGCACTAGGGAACAAGCCCTGTGTCGCGGGGAGCTTTACAAACATGAAACTAACGGACACAAAGTACACCCAGACTAGAAACAAATATCTATGAATCACACAAATATTTGTCTCGTGTGGGAATCGAACCCACGTCACCCAGCACGGCGATGTAGTGGCGAGGCGACCACCTTAACCACTGCGCCACGGTGACAGTCATGTTACGTATCTTATGAATAACACAAATATTTGTCTTGTGTGGGAATCGAACCCACGTTACTCAGCATGGCGATGTTATTGCGAGGCGACAATCATGGTGTTAGTCAAATCAAATTATACAATGGTTGGTTACTCGTTGTTGTGACTGCATCTAAAACGATCAAGCGCGAAATGGCATACGTCTGGAAGATTCTTAAAAATAAAACCGCAAATCGATTATATTATAATCCAAAAGAAAGAGCATGAAAGATCAAATGTAATACAAGTACGAGTGAAGCCGAAATGTAATTTGTTTACAATAATCGAAATATGGAATCATATCGATGTCGAATCGAAAACTGATCGATTTCACGTTGTTCTCCAATAGGTCAGCGATTCTTAACGGTCAGTAATAGTACAAGCCCTTCAGAACTTAGGCGTCTTATCTAAACTTGATGTTTAAATAGACGTGTAAGATTGCTGCTGAGCTTATTATCTATTCGATGCACGCGGTGCTGT
This sequence comes from Laspeyria flexula, assembly GCA_905147015.1. Lineage (NCBI taxonomy): Eukaryota > Metazoa > Arthropoda > Insecta > Lepidoptera > Erebidae > Laspeyria > Laspeyria flexula. The sequence continues at coordinate 11,137,307 of LR989972.1, read as the reverse complement.
GACGCAGTACATTTAAATTTTTGTCAAATAAAGGAAAAGCGGTACAGGTTTCTTTGCTTTAGAGTTTGACATAAATGTGTCTGCGAGAATACTTACATACAATAAGTACTTTGCTATCTTTCTTCGCTACCTATAAGTTATGATTCAAAAAATGGTTGTGATACACAGTGATACAATGGCGATATCTAAAACTGTTTTTTGAATCAATTATTTTTACAAACATTATTTTTATTACAGCCCACGCAGAGGGAGATTCGGTTTACTATAAAAAATACAGTCGAATTTAGAAATAACACGATACCTAATATAAGAAATTGAAAACCGCATTATGACTATCACAAAACAAAATAGGTAGGTAGGTACTACTACAAGTAATGTTTCAGAAAAAAATCAAACGCTCCCTCTTCTATAATTCATATTCGTAACGGATCTAGAATTTCAGACTAAGGCTTCGTTAAACCAGAGATGTGCGAAGATTTGTAGCGAAGGATGTGTTTGTCGAGAACGAATTGAATCGCATCATCTTACTACTATACTACTACTAATTAATAAACACATCCCTCGCCATCATCGCACATCTCTGGTACAACGTAAACACAACGTAAATTGTCTACTGTAGAAGACGTACCTGTGCTATAGTCTGAGGACTCTGCGCCTGCAGTTGCAGCAGGTGTTGCAGCAGAGGTGGCGCCGCCGCCGGCGACTTGGCGCCCGACACCGAGCTGCTGTCTGATTCCGACGCCGGACTCTAGAAGAGACAATACCATGGTTAGAGTTGCACGACCTGACTCGATCATTTGATAATTTGAGGATAGAAAATCCCGACGGCACTATATCTAATATAAGACAAAAGGTAGTTCTGTAGGTAGCATCCACGTAGTGGCCGAATATCACCGGAAAAGGTACAAGAAGAATATATTTTTAAACCACCAATAACTATACTTATATGTGTTAACTGCTAAAGCTGTTACAATATATTTTGAACTAGCTTCTACCCGCGGCTCTCCCACGTAGTTGTATACAATAAAAATATATTTTTTTAACCTTTCTTATGAATCACTCTATCTATCATCAGTGAAAAGGCATGAAAATCCGTTTTGTAGTTTTTGAGTTTATCGCGGCAATAGGGCTTTGTTTTATACTATGTAGATTGTAGTGAATATATTGTTTTGTTTGATCAGAACACGTTATCTCTTGTTCCGTCGCTGGTGTGACGAAGTTCAGGTCCTTATTATATACATTTATTATACATTTTTGATTACAGAAAGATGTTTTTAACCTTCAAATTCCAACGTGTTGCCTACCTACCATTTATGAAAATGTCTATTTGTGCCTATTAATAAGATTATCTTTATTTTAATCTAGTATAATGACTAGTGCCAAGGTTTATTTTGATGTTAAAAACGATTTTCCCCTCGCTACGTCACACATTTTCCGGTATTTCATCAGTTGTGGCCTTAAATTGACTATAAGGAAGTTGTTGCCAGTAATTGTCCTAGGTATAGATTTTTCCTGGAATTTAGATCTCGATCTAGATAGGCGTAGCAGTTTGGATTTTTATGGAATACTTCAAGTTTTATTATGCTCTATTTTCCGCCTCTCAAAAAGTATTTCATGTAACATTTTCAGTGTTACAATATCTTGGCTAAAAACTTGCCAGTGCAGCAGTGGTTTAAAGTGTTCACACAAGTTCTCAGTTTAGAAATGCTGTTTCGAGGGTCCAAGTCGCCATGACGGTGGCCAACCTTCGATAGAAGATAGCACCCTAAGAAGAAGAAGTTTAGTGTTTTCAAATATGCTATATTTTTTAAAGTGGCAGTTGCCTTGTCTGTCAGTTGTTGGCACCAAACTTGATGTAACCTATAGAAATAAAGCCGCCTAACCTTTCTATAGTCATTTAAAACAGTATCAGAAAGAGTTTCTATACTCTAATGGTCGTAATTTATTAAGACTTTGCCAAATTTGAATATATAGTACATCATCATCATCATCATCATTTCAGCCTATTACAGTCCACTGCTGGACGCAGGTCTCTCCTAACACGCGCTATAACACTCTGTCCTCCGCCGTCCGCATGTAGTACATTAATTAAGTCTTTTGTAAAAGTGCAATTTACTTTAAGTCCTTGCTTTTAAACGCAAAAAAAATGATTTCCTATCCTCACAAAACTTTGTAATTAATCGGCAGGTGTAGGAAACTATAAAGAGGCTATAAAAATTATAATTTTCAAGTAAAATACGCAATTGTTAAAGTACACGCGAGATATAACAATATATTCATTATCCCAAGGTTACAGTCAGACATTCGTGTCCACTATCGTAGTCCCACTGCCCACTGCCCACTGCCCACTGCCCACTGTTGATCGACAATGTTATATGGCGTGTATTTTATCATGTTTATCTACTGTTATGTAGTCAAGTTTGTCCGTTGTAAGTACATAAGTGACTGATTAATCTTTAAAAGTACTACTATTTATACTTTTGTAATGTGTTTATCTACCAAAAATTATTATCTATGTAAAACAAATAGGTATTTCAATGTTTGTAAATAATAATTATATTTTTTAATATCCCACAGCTGGGCATGGGTTTCCTCTTCTCTATCTAGATAGCTCAGAGGGTTTAGGTCAGAACTCACACGCGTTGTTCTGATACGGGTGGATAGTTCGGACATTCCCATAGAATTGCTTGTGGTAGGGTTTCCTTCTTTCCTCACAATTTTTCCTTTAATTGTGAAATAAAACTAAAGAAAATTAAAACAACGCGCTCCGACAAGTAGCACTTTAACGCACACAAAGCACATTTATTTGTTCTAGAGTCAGAAGAACTTTACGAGCATCACAAATATGTATCCTACGTGACGATACTAAATTTTACTATGTTCTGACGAGGCTATGATTTCCCCTACTATCACGAGAATCCACCACAATTGGATCCACAATCAAACTCGCTGACTCAACCAAATTCTTAGTGGATCAGACATCATTTTTACCAACTTCTTCACGATATACCTATCACTTCACCAGGAGATTGTAAGTAAGTAAATTGACTAGTTTACTGTGAAAATTAAAATCTACATTGATATTGGCACGGCGCACCGGTCGGAATCGAACTCTGATCTGATGTTTTATAAACCTAGTATGAATAGATACCTAATATTTTTTTTAAAAACTTATATAGGTTTTTTTATAGATTACTTTTTTACGCCCTCCAGCTAGGTGTTCCGAAGACCTAAAAAAGGTAGCTGGGTCTGACTAGATGCAGAAGGCGGAGGACCCAGTGTTATGGCGCGTGTTAGGAGAGACCTACGTCCAGCAGTGATGAAATGATGATGATGATGATGATAGATTACTTGTTGTTTTATCGAACAAAACTTTATTTTATTAAATAGTCTAAATAATGCACATTTTAATCTATAAATGCAACTATTATATTTTCTATCATTAAGTATTTGTTTATTGTGGTTGCATTTTGTGGTATTTAATGAATTACTTTTGTTGTTTTCCCCAAGATAACATATACCAACATCCTTTTAGAAATATTTTTGTAACAGCTAAAATAGTTACAATATTGAACATCTAAAAGCTAAGTGTGATCACAAAATAATTCTAAAGACTAAGTTAACAAATCACAATATACACTACAGTATGGGATGCTCAAGAAAGGAGTGAATAGGCTTCTTGATGGTCGGCTCGTGCTGCCCCTGGTGAGGCTTCGGTAACGAGCCGTGCGTCTGTTTGTCACTGGTATAGGTGTTTCTTACGATATCGTAGAGAAGCTAAGTACTTAGTGACAAATAACTTGGTTATGAATACTAAATAGGTACACTACAAAGAGAATAGTAACATTCAAAGTGATTATGTACTTTATATATAAGAATATATTTAGCAAAGCACTTGTATCATGCGAAATGTAATGGCCGACCTTGTACATTAAATTAGATTGAAACACGTGGAGTGAGGAAATTAAGTAGGTATGTACATTGTCAATATTATAGAGTTTTAATAAACTTACTATGTATTAGGTAGTACTCCCCGAGTGCTGTAGATTCGATTCCCATACGAGACAAATAATTGTGCGATTCTTAGATTTTTGTTACGAGCCTGGGAGTTAGTTATATTAGGTCCGCTAATTGTTAGTTGCTAAAGCCACCCACGACACAAAGATTGGTCCCTAGATTTAATATAGGTTCAGCTGAAAGTAAGCTACAAAAATATCTTATATTTATGAAAATTTTCCTTTTAATAAAATATCTGATTATGGGGCTTTTTCGTCGATTCATACCACGAGCTGACAAAACGTAGATACATAATATTATTTAACGCAGATTTATGAAAATTTCAACTTCACTAACGCAGAAAAACCTAGGTAAAACATTAATTGTAATTTTTATATGTAATAAACTAATAATTCTGCATTTAATTATATTTCAATAGCTACAATACTACCTAACGGCGAGTCTATTTAAATAATATAATCTATGTAATACTTGCGCGGGCGCCGCCACGGAGCCGCGGGGGCCGCCGCCGCGGTCCCGCCACGACTCGCGACCAGTTCGACTCACCTTGACGTTTCGCTAATCACGTCCACCTTGAATATTAACTAACGCTTGTTTAGATACGCCGCGTCATACATACATACATATATAATATATAGATATGTACGCAGGGCCTTAAAAATCTTTAATGGCAGCGGGCGTTCTGTAAATATTGGGCATATATAGTACTGATTATTTCCATTCTCTATGGACAGAGGATATAGCTAAATGATAGGTACATAAAAAAATATTTGTACTATATCTTTGACATATAAATAATCTTTTTCTTATCTACTTACCATTCAGTGTAGAGGAGAATATTATTGCTTTCATGTGCAAAAGGATTGTTTTCGATATATCTAAGCTGTATGTATGTATCAACGACTTGCCTACTACATAACAGGTTTCTACCACCAAAAATATGATAATACCTATCCACTGTTTTCACACACAGACAGGCAATAAGAATATTATTTAGAGATTATCTTCTCCCTGCAAGTAAGTTTTTGTGGTTTAGATTCTCTTTAAAAAACTATTTTGTTTATAACTTACATTTTCAAGTCTTTCGTTGATTCATACCACGAGCTGTTCGCCTCACAGTGTGAACCAGGGAGGATCCTTTTTGAATTCGTCGTTTCATACCAGTGAACATTGGAAAGTGGTTCAAAACGAAGACTTCAAAAAGAATCCTTTCCAATTCACACCGTGGGGCAAACAGCTCCTCGACCTTTGAATCAACGAAAGTCTCCATATTTCGATTAAAACATTTTTTAATAATGTTCCATTTCATGTTATGTTATTGAATTATAAAAATACGTGACAAATACAAACATACTGGAACAGATTAGGAATAAATATCTTATTAAATTAAAACTTAAATCTAAAATAAACAGACAAAAGTCAGTCGTCAGTCAAATAACCCGCCCCTGGTTGCTCCTGGCGCAAAGGTGCCCACAACGCTTGCCGCATTCCCGCGCTGTATGGCAATGGCCAACCTTTGCACCAGGAAAGACCCGGAGCGGGAGTCACCACATATATTATTAAGGCGGCGCCCTAATGCCTGTATAAAATTCCTGGCGTCTTTGCCCCAACTGCCCATGGTCTCTACTGCAATGGGCACAAAATCATACATTGGCTCCAGGGCCGCATACTTAAGCCTCTTCTTGGAAGCGGCGTCTTCCGCAGCCGCCGACGGAAAGCGGGCGGTGCGACTCAGGTGGCTGGCGGCAACAGTGCTGACGCACGTGACATCCCAGATTAGGCACTTGCCGTTCTTCCACGGCACCAGAGTCAACCCGTCCGGCCTCTTCCCATCAGATCTACTCAGACCTGGGGGCTCAAGCATACACGGGACGTTGGCCGATACGAGAGCTCTGCGAACTATGTCGTTTAGAGCGTGATGGCGCGAAAACCTCCCTGAGCAGCGACGACAACTCAATGCATGATGGCCATCGGTCTCCACCCTAGAACCGCAGGTGCATACATGGGGTTCACACACCCTGCAGCCCAGGCGCAAGGCCACCGCTATCCGCAAAGAGTCATCATCAAGTAAAGTTCCCATGTGAGGCGAGGGAAGCGCAAGCAGCCACGCTCCCGATTCGGATTGCGACACAGCTCGTAACCTGGCCATATCGGCCCCAGATGCCTCCTCTATTAATTTCCCCTGGATCCTCTTAACCCCCTCGCCATCCCACGCTCGCTGAACGTGCGCTCCCACAGGGATAGTTGCACTCGGGTTGAGGGCCAACCAAGCTGATACAGCACTCGACACAAATGGCATGCTCACCTCATCACCATTGGGATTCAATAAGACAGTGACAAGGCTGGCAACACCGTGCGCCGACGACAGAAAAGCCGGTAGACCCACGTCGCAAGCGCGACGCACTCCAAGACCACCGTTCCGAACAGGGAGAGCCGCCTGACTCCACTGGGTCTCATTTAGAGAGACATTAATGATGGACTCCACAACCGATTTTAAAGTTTCGTCAAAAGATGAAACTTCTTCCGGGCAAAGCCAAGTAGGAGTTGTTCTCAGCAGGTAAGATATTTTCGGAAGGGCAAAACACATACGCAACAAGATAATAGCGACGTGTGCGGAAAGATCTTTGAGACGTTCGTGAGCAGTAAGAAGAATATGTTTTCTATAGTTAATGGCCTCAGGAACTGCGTTAAGGAAAATAGGAGAACCTAAAAGGTGGAAATCAGAAGAAGTAAGTTCCTTGAGGCCTGGTAAATGAGTACTAAAATCAGAAAAGTGTTTACGAGCATCAATGCTGCAGGGGAAGAATTCACACTTCGAGGGGTTCACCTCCAACCCCAACTCTCTGAGGTGTGGAATAAGAGTCTCCAAATCCTGGAGCACGTCTTCCGGTTTTCCCCCAATAGTGCCATCATCCAGGTACCACACGTTCAAATGAGATTTGAGGTCGACAATCACTCTGTGTATTGCCAGACTAAAAACCAGTGGACCTAGTGGATCCCCCTGCTGGGCTCCCACTTGAGAAAGAATGAGATTATTGTTGAAGTAGAGATTGGATGGAAGTCTGTATACTTGATGAAGAAAAGGATAGAGTGAAGGAATTTTATCTTTAACCTCTCTCAACAGAACGTCCCTTTCCAAAGTATTAAAAGCATTTCGAATATCGAGCTTTAAAATAATGCTATCCTTGTTCTCCGAATCCATCACAAACGCTCGCGTGGTGTGTATGGCCGCTTCGCAGCCCAGGTGCGTGCCAAATCCCAATTGATGTGGCCCCAAGTACTCGGCCATCTCATCCCTAACGACGCGGCAAGCGATTTTGGCAGTCAGACGGCGAAACACACTGCCGACAGCAATAGGCCTTAATCCGCCGCCCTTCTTGGCCAATGCAAAAAGCGAGGCACCGTATAAATACGGACACACCAATGGGTTTAACTGGCCACTGAGTAAGAAATGTACAAGTTTGGCCAAACACCCCAAGAGGCGCCTACCGTTCTCACCAGCCGATGCTGACGTTAGCTCTTTGAAGTGTCCCGGCCGAAACCCGTCCAAACCCGCCGCCGAGCCACTGTGAAAAGAACCGAGCGCCAACACCACGTCTCCCACTGTAACCGATACTGGGGTATATGATGGGTCCGGACTTGCAGGAAAATCAAGTGTACGCGAAGAACATGGATGCTTAAGTCTCATAGCAGCGAGCGTGTCGGGACTCCGTTCTGCGAAGGAATCTTCTGTCATTAGGAGCCGCACCGCACCTCTCAAGTCCCCATCGAAAACTTTGGACTCTATAATCTTCTTGCTAGATCGCAACTTACTACTACTCCTCTCTACAGTAATCTCCTCACCATGCCCACCCTGCCCAGACGCTAAGATGTTCGCTTTGACTTTAGCCGTCATGTTACCAGGCGAGTTTTTTGACGGTACTTTTAGTGCAGTGTATGCAAAAGTGAGAAGAGTACTCCATTCATCCAACCCGTTAAGATCCACACAGGTATCGATTACGTCACAGAGCCTGCCGGCGGCTTGGTTGCGGGCATTTTTGGGGATGTGGCGAAGAATCGGAATGCATTCTTTCATGGCAGCAAGCCCATCTAAAGGGCATTGAGCATGCGAAGGTGCTGGTGACGCATGAATCATTGTATCGGCGGACCTCACCGGCGAAGCTGCATCTTGTAATTGTACTATATTATGCTTGTGCATACGACCTATATGTACCTTAAGCCCGTGCTCAGAGAAAGTGCGTGTAGATCCCGGGCAGTGGGGGCAAGACAAACTTGTAATTGTTTCACTCATGGTGATATACAGACAGTACAGAAATTGTATCGTTATACAATCACAATTTTAATTCCGGTATAAAAATGAAAATACAATAACACTGGAACAGATTAATTTTATGATTAAAATGTTTTGCGACACATTTTCGTTGTTTTAATAAAGTTTAATATACTTATTTCTTTATTAGCAACTAGTTTCCGCGTCGGCTTCATATGCGTGATATTATGTTAGCAAAATATATAATTTAGTCTAGGTTATGTTCTTCCTTAACTATGTCTGTATGACATTTCTAAAGATTATTTGAATGATCAACGCGTGAAAGCAAATCAAATCAGAAAGTTCGTAACAACCTTAATGTCCCACTGCTGGGCTCGGGTCTCCTCTCCTCTAACTTGAGAGCTGAGAGGGTTTAGGCCATAATCCACTCACGCTGGCCTAGTGCTAATGTGGATTTCACTTTGTGGAATTTATATGTACTAGTCAAGTGACTTACCATCTGCTAACGGTGAAGGAATACATCGTGAGGAAACCCACATACCTAGAAGAAATTCTATGAGTATGTCTGATCCACCAAATCAGAAAGTTAATTTGGCAAAATACTATCACTAGATGTCGCGCGAGGCTTAGCTCCCATCGTTCTTTATGCCCGTTAATTGTTTGTTTTTAAAGTTCCCCACGAACATACAGAGCTTCTCCTTAGAGCGGGCGTTGTCTTTTTTTTAAATAAAAGATAAACTTTAACAGTTTCGGCGAGCTCCGCTTTATGAGTTTTGCTCCTTCGAGCATCACTCTTGTTGATAAGGCCATCGCCATTCTTTTCTCACTTTTTCCTTCACTTGCTGAATGAACATTCCCTACCTAATTGTTACGAAGGTTTAGTAAATCTAAACGTAGCGTAGGTGCGAAGAAATGGATTATTCTTGTTTCAACTTTGAATATTTGTTCTTGTATGTTTATTTTCATATTAAAAATTGTTAGGTAGGCTTTTTAATATGAATTTCAAGTTTGTATCTTTGCTAACAATTTACATCCCAACATACGTACTTACTTTATAATATAATACAGCCAAACGACAGATGCTAAATTGGAAGTATACCTACATGTATATAATAATATCTATTCAATTATCTATTCTGCTATTCATAATCCTGCCACTATTTAGTATATAAATGGTAAAATATCCAACGACATTGGCATACTTGTTGTATGTCAATGTCATTTGGTATTTTAATCCTAGCCATTCTAAATTGGTGCGGACACAAGCTGCAGACATCAATAAAGAAATTCCTTAGGATAAATACGTAGAACTACCATTATAAAATGCTATGTCGCTCTCTACTCTATAATTTCACGCGGCCATTTAACCGTCAAAACTACTCAAGTTAAAATGCACTATAATTGCTCGGTTTCAAATCCCAATCAATTTTTTTCATTTTTTTTTCTAACGGCTCCTATTACCATTAAAAACGGACGAGCGAACAGCTGCCCGTTTGAACTTGGAACGTAAAAAAACTGGCAACATAATTTGCCGCTCGCCAAATGGTGGGGTCTACATTCTAATTCTAAACTTACGGCCTCCACCAATAGCGGGCGAGGACGAGCCAACATGGCTGCCGTGGGAACCGGTTAATGGGCCGTTTGAATTTAGAATAGTATTTTTATTAATGCGTTTGGGAACAATTGTTTTTTTACTTTGATTCTAATTTTATAAATTAGGGGTCTAGAGTATACATGCCTTTATTAATACATTTTGTGGTAGTTTATTGATTATGATAATGTTTTACTAAGGTATTCTATTGATTATTCATATACTTAGATAATAATTATCGTCCATTAATTATATTATTGTACTGAAAAAGTGAAGAACCTATGTTTCTTTAAAATAATTTAATGTGACAATGTATAATTTCTATTTAAAAATCAGTCATTTTCCAATTGCCTAATTGAAATGTAGTAGGCGTAAGTACCAAATATTTACCAAACTTTTAAGTGTAAATATGATGAACTAGTTTTAGAATATTTGCCGCTGTGTTGGTAACGCAAAATGGCTGCAGATATAATTATTTTATTATCTAATAGGTTAGCAAACTATGCACCTAAGAATAGGGTCATGGTAAATACCATTAGAGTCAATTCGAAATGGCTACAGGTTCATTAACATTGCATAGATCAAAACTGTTTTAGTTTAAGTACTAGGTACATACACAATATAGGTTAATCGAACACTATTTAAGATTTTCAATTGATTATAACATTCAATAATATTTTATGTTGCAACATTAAATTGATATCAAATTAGCTAGCTGTTTAAATTCAGAATTCTGTTTTGGTCTCAATGGATGTCTATAGTGTGTAAAAATTTCTAAATATAAAAATTGATGCGCCATTTTGGTTAAAAATGTAAAATAATGTAAAATATTCTATGAAATATGTATACCTATTGGAACGCAATTTAATTTATAAATTGCTTTCTATATTTTATAATAATATTAATAACATGTTTTACGGATTTTAATAATCAATTTTATTTTGCTAGTTGCGATAAAATAAATATATTAAAATGTGTATTCATAAAGTGACTATTATAATTTAAATATTATGATAAGGAATGCTTAATTTATGTAAGTCGGAGTGTAAATAGGTTTTCGAAAGAGAGATTTTTAAATATTATGTTTCCTTAAATGAGGTTTTCTGCAACTGGGACCTTAATTAACTTGGTCTTTTTACTTTTTACTGTTATGTAGATATTTTAATTTAGTTAATAATACTAAACGTAATTATTGCATTTTTGTTTGTGGAAATACCGTCTTTTAAACTAGGAAACAAATATTCAACATTACATGTTAGATGTTAGGTATATATTTGAATTATCAAACTAACATCGAGAGGTTGTGTCTTGTTTATTAAGAAGACAGAAAAGGTTATTTAAATTGCTTTGTTACCGATTAATGAAAACTTTTGAACGTAATGCGTGATTTTGCGATATTGGCATAATTTGGAAAATTAAATCTGGCTTCAATTTTGTTTGTTTTTACATGTAGAATAATTTAATCCATTAATAGGTACCCATTTTGTATTGTGCATTGGGTCGTAACGACGACTTCAAAAAGGATCCTTCCCGATTCACACCGAACACTGAACAGCTCGTGGTATAAATCGACGAAAGAGCCAAAATTAATAATAGTTATGGATAACCAGTTCTATTGAGATGAGGTGTAGTTTGGAGATTTTTCGGTGCATAAACTGGGCATATGACTAACCCTGTCGTATAGAGTGGAGGTCGCGTTATCATAGCATGTAGTTTGAGCTATAGTCAGAGATAACCCACTATCAGTCGCAAGGTTTCTATATACTATCCGTTAGTTATTCGTGACGTAAATGTTCACATTGTTGTCATGACTGTTTAAATAAGTAGGTATTTGTGAATTGTTAAAATTGTCGCATGTTTTGGACTGCATTTTTATAGGTTTAGGTATATTTAATAGACCTTAAAAAAGAAAAATGCATTGATTATTCAAAAACGTAGTAGGTAAGTTGTTGTGCTACGTTATATTTTTGTACAAATACCAATAAATTTAATAATAAATTCTTTATTTTTTAAATTTAAGTAACTGATTATTTTGGAAGGTTTCTTAGTCCGGTGAGATATCTTAGGTATGTGCAATGAGTTATAAGCCACCTTTAAAAGTAGGTACAGTTAGGTATAGGTAATTTGGTTTTACTCAATTTTTTAAATCGGAAATTAATGAGATTTTTTATTAGAGCTAAACTAATTTAAAAATAAAAAACTACCTATGTTAAACAAAGAAACTACCTAATAGATTTGAATCTAAATATAAACATCGATAAAAAAATACCCAAGAATGTTATAAAAATATTTAAAATTCAATGCATTATGCATAAAAGTACGCGTTAAGTCCACATATAAAATAAAATACAACACTACACAATTAAAAAAGTAACATAAATGGTTGGCAACAATAAACAAAGCCGCAGGACTTACGCTTTACTTCCAACCCCACCAATCATATAGAGCTATTTCTGTTTATCTCAACACGTAACAAAAAGCTACAAAAAAAACATGGACGCATTCAAACTAAACACAGTGTATTTCATGTCTGAAACTAATAACGTTAACTAACCATGAAATCTGTTCATGTTGCGTATTACATTTCACACTCTATAAAAACCGCGCGAACAAAACTGACCACTTCACTTCTTACGTATTCACATCACTTGTAAAAAAAAACACAAAAATAAACTGTCAAAATTATTTGAATTCCTAAACGTCACGTGAAACGTCAAAATGTTTTTTTTTTCACGGCGTCAATGATTAGCGGCGGCGTTCGTTCTGCCAGCTGCGAGGCTATTTGGGCGCACGTAGCACGTAGCGCACGTGTTTCGCCAAGGGGTGGGTCTTCACGTGAATTTTCCCAGGTTTCCACCCTCCGCGGACCGCCCCTATAGGCTTTTCTGTCCGGCCTATGCTGTTTAACCGATCGGCTAGCGAGGGGTATGGACTCTCAACGAAGGCTAAACTTTTTTTCAACTACATAATCTCGGAATTATTTCGTCCATTTTTTACAAAATGCTTTCTTAGAACTATTCCTAATTGAACATAGTGTATTATTAGAGTGTAGACAAGCCCGTGGGCATCATTTTTTCGCTGACTAACAATTATAATGGAGCTTTTGAGAGCAACGTTACAAGTGCATTTATTTCATGCACCGGCCGGTTCTCCTGTGCAATTACACTTCGCCGGTGTAGTTTTTAACCACCAAACAATTGCTGGTTACGAGAATTTTAAACAACACGTAAATGGTAATATTCATTCATGTTTTTTTTCTGACATTTTCGAATTTACAACATAGTTGTTAAATTGGTCTGAAGCATCTACTAAATGAACTAAGTACTGGGTGGCGCAAAAGTAGTGGCACTAAAGAAAATGCTTTTTTTTTTTTTATTATACATTTTCTGTCATTCTGTTGTTGAAAATTGTGTAGTGAACAAATGTAAAATACACTGAAAATAAACATGGACCGTTTTACTCCCCAAGAACGTGGAATATCAGTGATAAGAACACAACGTGAATTTCGTCGACGATTTCCCCACCGTCCGGCACCGATTGGTCGCACAATTCGACGCTTTGCCACACACCCACTAAAAGTTACTGTATGGTGTGGCATCTGTGTTGACAGAGTGATCGGACCCTATTTTTTCGAAGACGCTGGAGGCAATGCGATAACTGTCACTGGAGAACGCTACAGAACCATGTTACGTGAGTTTTTGATACCCAGTTTGGACGAATTGGGGCTGGAGCACATCTGGTTTCAACAAGACGGCGCTACGGCACACACAGCGCGCGACACTATGGACTTAGTGAGGGACGCTTTTCCAGGCCGAGTTATCTCTCGTTTTGGCGATTTGCCTTGGCCTGCAAGATCACCCGATCTGACCAGTCCAGACTTTTTTCTTTGGGGTTTTTTGAAATCTCGGGTGTATGTGAACAAGCCACAGACTCTCGCAGCTCTAAAAGAAAACATTCGTCAAGAAATAACGAACATATCGCAGGAAGTGTTACGGCAAGTTATGCAAAATGTCATAAATAGGGCTCAAATGTGTATCAACTCTGGAGGTCACCATTTAAAAGACATCATCTTTAAATCCTAATGGTACGAAATTTAATGGCACAAATATACATTTAAAAAAATCTAAATCTAGTTTTCTAATTTAGAAAAAATGTTATAGCTGAACCAAATAGGGTCTTTACTTTTGCGCCACCCGTTATATACAATAACCGAGACATTTGTACATGGATTCTTAATTACCTTAATGAGTACATAATATTAAGTTATTATAAGCTTTCTATTTATAAGGAAGTAAAATATAATCGTAACAAGTAACTGACTTGATCAAAACCGAGTTCATTTCAAAATGAACTTCATCATTAAATTATTATTCCATACAAAACATGAATGACATTTCAATAAACTGCGTTTAAACAATCATTAATTTCAATACATAATCTGCCGATTTCATAAGTCATCGTAAGGTCAATGTCAATTTAAATTAAGCCATGTTAATCTACAATTCAATTACAACGTGGCTCCATTCCATTTTTAAATGAAAGCGAAAAAAATAAATTAGCTTGAACAAGAGAGAGAGAACAAAAAGTGCACTCGACAACAAAGTAACAGAGTCCACTCCACTCAGCTCTCTGTTCTTACACTGCCTACTTTTCATGCTCTACGCCTACACATTCACTATTTCAGTAACAACACAACCGTGAAAGGAAAATCCGACTTTATACTCAAACGTGGAAGGTCCAGATTTGTTTGTACAACAAGATTTACGCACCCCGTCTCTTTCGCGCGTATTAATCAAAATACCGAGTCTACTTTGACGTGGAATCGTAGAAAATGGATAAGCCATTGTTTTCTAAATTGAAACTATGGTTTGTACGGCTAGTATAAGATGAGCCCTTCCTATTCCGTTGTCGTTGGTTATTGTACGGGTGAATAGTAAATGTACGGCAGTGAGGAGGTCTTGTTAGGTTGGTTGCGCTTTTGCTTGGTTTAGACAGTCTGTATTATTGCTAGCTTTACAATAAGCTAGTAATTATGGACGGACAATCATTAGAACTGTAACAGATGCATCATGTTATTGTTACATTTTAATACGAGGGTTATTAATTAAATTGTGGTGGCATGTACTTTGTACAGCCTTTCGTTTATAGACTTGTACTTACTTGTAGATTGGTTTAATTATACCATACCGTAGAACGTTATTTTACGTTATTTATTAGGTATAGCAGTTGACAAACTAAAGTTCCAGAGAGGCGGCAAAGCTACAAGATACTGCTAAACCTAAAATAAATGCACTGTACAGACCATCGAAATTAAAGGCCTCTCGTGTGCATAAAGACTATCAGTTTTTCAGTCAAAGTAACAAGAACTGGACAAAATGGTAAAAATAATTACACCAATAAGATTTTCGTAGCATTCGTCGTATCTTATGAAGAGACAGGAGAAGGAATTAGTCATCCGTTTTATTGCTTTCTATATTTTTTATTTTTGTACAATATTACAGCTATTCAGGTACATATATAGTTATTACAAAAGCGAATGCAACTTGGTCATTCGATTTTTATGAGGTGCGTGAAGTGAGATTTTTTATTATGAGAATTAGAATGTGAGTAGGTACATGTACTAGGATAGCTCAGTATCACAGGCAAAACTCCTGCTGTATCACAGGCAATGTTAGTGTTCAGAGTATAAATACTAGAATAATATAGCTGCAGTCTTTTACAGAATGAAAGGAAACGTTGGAAGGGGAAGACCTAAAAGAACGTACCAAATAGGTGACGGTATAAAGAAGGGACAGATCAGGAGTACCCTCAACCGGCGAGAATGCATGAAAAGACTGATGAATGTTGAAGAAGACAAAGATGTATGTCAGAATCGTAGCAAGTGGAAAGAAATGGTCTCTGCCTACCCCTCTGTTGGGAAAGAGTCGTGATCTATAAATTTGTATATGTATGTAGGTATGTATCTTTTACAGACTAGAAGATAAGTCAATCAAAACCAACCCAATCAATCAGCTCAAGCAACAAACGTCCCGCTAAAATTCTTTATAATATCCCGTTGTTCACGTAATTAACAAGTTCCTAACAAGTTCCCTAAACATAAAATTATAACATAAAAGCATTAGAACGATCACTTTTGGTATACAATTAGACAACGGGTCTCAATGATTGGTACCATTGTGCTTACCCTGGGAGTCTCTCAGGCAATCGCAACGAAATTATTGCTTACACAATAAAAACTACATATGTATCGACTATGTATGGAATGCTTTTTATATTGTCATCCATCTTGTAACAAAGCTGCGGAAAGAAAGAAAGAAAGGAAGAATTATCTGTGTCTCTGCGATTTACGATCTCTGGAGTGATTCATTAGTGGGTACTGTTTAATGATTATTACATTAAATTTTCATTACTGTGGCTAAAAATTATTTCCATAAGACGTTCCATAAGTGTTATATTCTTTTTTGTCGTTTGTAAGGGACCTCAGTTTATATTTATCTTCATGACTATATTTATTTTAACTATAAAACAAAAATGATTTGCAAAAAAGCTTAATTAATTAAAAAATAAAAAAGCAAACAATATTTGAAGATCCTCTTCCTGTTTGTTCTGTAGATCGTTGTTGTTGGCCCCTAAGACTATAACTATGTCCATATAAAACATAATTAAAA
Organism: Laspeyria flexula; assembly: GCA_905147015.1. Lineage (NCBI taxonomy): Eukaryota > Metazoa > Arthropoda > Insecta > Lepidoptera > Erebidae > Laspeyria > Laspeyria flexula. The sequence continues at coordinate 11,120,761 of LR989972.1, read as the reverse complement.
AAATAGTAATAAAAAACTTCGCTACATCTAGCGAACCGTAGTTCCATCGAACCGGTTCTGTTTGCGATGATGAAACTAAACTTTACTAAGAACAGTCATTAATTACATCACATTGGTCATCTTACATGTATTCAATAAAAGCATTTTGATGTCATAATATTGATGATTTAATTATGATGATATATTTCTATAGAGGTTAAAATGGCACCACGCGTTTTTGCCAACACGAAGAGTATCGATTGGCTATATTTTACAAGCTACGGTCCAAACAGAAATAATAATTATATGTTTGGAAACTAGTTTGTTGTGATAGAAGGGAGGCAGCTTTAAGGTTGGAAATTGAAACATTTTACTCAATGATTTTTGACAAGTTTTTAAGGCCTTTTGGGAACAAACTGTGGTTCAACTATAACGGCTCTTATGTCTATTGACAGCGGTCACGAATGATCACCAAACGTCTGTTATCATTAACAGTAAAAAAACTCTGCAGTGCATCGACAACACAGTTCGAACCCAAGTGCATTCAGTTACCACTGATACAGGAAGTTGTACCAATAATAAATGCATCCTGAGTCATTGTGATAAGGTCCAAAGTTCAAGTGCACTCGTTTGAGTCACATCGGAAGGTATTTTGTGGTGCATTCTGACGTAATTGAAGATGAAGGGAGTTTGTATCATACTGCGTACTAAGAGGACTGAGAGACGTGACACTTAGAGTCAATAGAGTCATATACCTACTCTTCTCAGTGAGGTATTCTGCTAACTAAGTTATACTTACAAGTGCCGCATGTTTGAAAGATAGTCAGCTAATAAAGAACCGATTTGTCTGTCGTTGGGTTATTAATTGTCACGACCAAGTTTGTATGAAAGAAAATTTTAGGAAAACCCATTCGCCACGTCAGAGATTTGGTTGGAACATTCTTTGTTTACGTGCGAAACCTTAGCGAGTCGTTTGTAAAGTTACTTTTGAAACTTAAATTAACAAGATTTTTAAGGAAATATACTTGTGTGTACTGTGCATAACCTCAAAGGAAAAAAATCAACAAAAAGATTACGTTTTAGAGAAAGTTTTAAATTATAGTTCAACGAGCACGAGGCAACATACAAAGCCAACATTTTTAATTGTTTTTCACTCGCATGTAACCACCACAGTGACGCAGCAGGACGTGTATACGACCTGGGTTCAACTCCCAGCTTGAGCAAAAACGGTACCACGTTTTTCTATCAAAACATTCTTCTTCTTCTTATCGTGTGGGTTTGAAGAAGAGTGTTGGAATTTATCAAGCCGCCTAGAAGGTTTCCAACTTGACTTACCGACTACCACATTAAGTGATAACCAAGACATTCTGAGTATCTATTACATGGGATCTAAAATAACGAAATTAGGGTGTAATACACCTCTGCCTGCCCCTTCAATGTGACATCATTTAATATTTTAACTGAAGATAAAACAATATTGTACCAACAAGGTATGTAACGTTATTTTTGTCCAATGACCCAAATCCAATCATCATTTGATTACATCGCGCTGTGTTGTAGTAAATTACGTCACATGTATGTATGTTTGTGGTGTAACATCTGCGAGCTCTTGTCCAATCTAGTTCATGGGTTTGTGTTGTGTACCTAAATGTGGACATGTGTTAATGTGTACACAATTATGGTAGTCAGAGCAGGAATTCGTGAATGTAGTTTTGATGGTGTTTTGTTTTAAAGGTTAGTTTACAAATACTTAGCCAAAACTTTAATTGTCTATCGATTTTAATATTTTGTTATTTTTTCAGGTTTATAAATTACTTGCTAAGATGAGTCTGTAAGGACAGTTCTTACATAGTGACCTCACAAATACGGTAAACAAGTTTAACTTTGTGTAAGTTTATAAATTGATGGCTTGCGTTGCTTCTCGTAAGTGCAATATTTCAAACAAATTATAAATATTATTATTATTACCCGGTCGTAGGCAAATTTGCTGAAATTATTTTTAGGACAACAGTTACATTCGACTATATAGTTATAGTTACTTTCATACGATTTTCATAAGAGTTTGTAACCAAGATTAATTTCAAAACTCTTTGAGAGTCTCAAGTCCAACAGTGAACGTGCTACAGTTAATATGATGATGACGAAGTTTAAGTACAGTTAATTACAATGAAGTATACATAGAGACGTGTACTCACAGTGGCTCCTCCCGCCCTCGCTTCTGGGACTGGCTCCCCATCGGTACAGAAGTAGCATTTGTCCTGTGGCTTCCAATCCGAGGGTTCTTCCGACAGCTCCACTTTGGGCTGCGTGGCCGGCCTCTTGATCAACGACTCCAAGATGGTCTCTTGTCGTCTGGGCTTCTCGTCGACGGGTCTGTCGGGCCCCGGTCTGTCGGACCCTGGTCTGTCGGGCCCCGCTCTGTCGGACCTGTCCTCTTTGCCCTCGTCTTCGTTGATCTGCTCTATGGTCTTGATCTTGAGAGCGGGAGGAGGGTCGGTGTGCACGGATTCCTCGTCGCTTGACCTCTCGCCCTCCCCCCGTTTTGGAATTAAAGAGTCCTGGTATAGTTTCCATTTTCTTCGACCCATCAACTCCTCCGCCACCCGTTCTAGACCTGGAATCAAGAGAGTTGCACATTAATTACATTTTCATAATTTTTTTTTACTAATATAATTACCTATAAGATTTTTCAGAGGTAGCTATCTTTCTACAAGAGTGATAAAAATATCTTAGTTCCTCACATTAATTCAGAGATATTTTTCAATTTGTATTTTGGGCTATGTTTGATGGTGAAAATGGCGTCATGATACATTTTAATAATTAACTATTTTTTTAACCTGATGATTAATATTGGTTATAAAATATAATAATATATTATGAGATTAGATCAACGCATTAACATATAAATGTGTGCGCGAACATTCACTGGCACTAAACATAAAATAAACATTATGTAATTAAATCGAAAGCAGCAAACATAAAACTGAGCAGTTTAGCGACTTTTCCAAACTTTCGCGGCGACCAAAAAGTCGTCGAACTGTGTTCAAGATTTATAGAGATGTTTTCGTCTCTAGTTAATAATTATCGAATATTAATGCTCTTATTTATTGCGAACGATAAAGTGTCGGGGATTGCACCACTACTTATAGTGTACAGAACTACAGAGTACAGGCACCACTGTTAGAGAGAAGCGAATTAATAAAGTTGATTGCTTACTTATGAAATAGATTTTTTGATCTTATGTAAATTTTATTAGGATTAGGACTTTTTTTATTTTTTATTCCACGACGGTGGCAAACAGACGTACGGTCCGCCTAATGGTAAGCGGTTACCGTAGCCTATGGGCGCCTGCAACACCAGGGGCAGTCTAACGCTCTCCACTGTCCCCTCCAGTGGGCGCTAGGCAAGAGTATAGGAGTAGATCCGGCTATACGGGGAATGGGCGTGGGGCTCTCAAAATAAAACACAGAACTGATCTTCGGTAGTATTAATTGAGTGTTATATTTACTTAAAAGATCCGACAAGCTTTAGAGACGGGAATTAATTGTGATCATTGTTGATTATGAACAATACCTAACTACCTACCTAACCTAACACTACCTAATAATTGTGATATTATAGGTTGTTAACTTATAATATCACAATTATTAATTATGTGCTATATTTATTTATATATTTAAAAGCAAATTATTTAAATTTCATTAGGTAATTAACATTTTGTATGGCCAAATTTTCAAAGTTAATATTATAAAAAGCCTCATCATTAAATAAAAATTAGAAAATTATCAAATTAAAGTAAACAGCGTTTAAATCCGAAAGATATCGCTCTCGCCTCCGCCTATGCTACCAGTAGCACCCCGGCTGTACCGTGCTCGTCATGTAGCAACACAAACTACTGCTATCGGTGGAGGCAGCAGGCGGCCAAGGGCCGAATTACTATTTAAACGTATTTTTCACACTTTATCGATTCATTCCGATGATTGATGCGTCGACAGTGAACAGCTGAACGGTCACTGATCGGAACTTATCGGTTATTGTCGGTTTATTGGAGTGTTTATATAAGTTAGCATTTTTATCATTCTATTTGAATGTTTATTTTTTAATATTGTTTTAATTATTAACTGAGTTTACGCCAGGGATGTGAAAAATAAATAAATAAAGATCATATAAATATCAACCAAGATTGACTAAAAAACATAATATTTACACAATTTTTCATAGTTTTTTCAACAAAAATACCCATCTACAATATTCGCACTGTACACAACCAATGTAAGTACTACCTACGTAATGTTTAAGTACTGCAATTTGTTGAGAGCTCTGCCAAGACAACAAAAAGTGTAATCATTTCATGTTCAAGGAAACACTAACTTTATATATACATATCTGTTTCTTAGAATATAAATCTACTTGTTAAATACTGATGTTTGTAGTGAGTGTAAGGGAAACGCTCACGATAAGTTGAAAGCAATTTTATTTGTCTAAAATTAAAGAATTTTTAACAGATTTGTTACTCTTTAGACTCTCTTTGTGCCCTTTTAAGTGTAGCCGTAATACATCTGTTGCGCTGAGATATCAGATTCAATCTTTGTGTCGGTTAACGCATCATCGACTTTTTCTATCAAGATAAGCTCAGCTTTATAAAAAGCATGTATCTATCTAACAAAACATTGTTTCCAAAGTATATTACAATAATTATACGCTAACAATTAACCGTAACTTTCCTGCTACGCGTTACGCAGAACCGTAAAAGTTTATCGTAAAAAAATCATTACGCGTCAGCATTAGAATTGCGAACATAAAAATGGCGCGAACGCGAATTAGCATAGAGTATAAGAACTACTCATTGTCTATAGCATCCGTCTAGGGGCCGTCAACCTGCGGTAACTGTTCATAATTAGCTTCTTAATTTATATTTTGAATATTTGTTTATTTAGAAATTTTTATATTTAGAACTCACATCGCAGTTTACACGTGTTTCAGTGTTTAAATGATTGAAAAACTAAAATAAAGATGCAAATCTACTTCAACATGGTAGCTAAATATTTGAAACATGACACATTTGTACAATAAGTTCATAACTTCATACAATTTTATAAACATGTATGTGGATCTGAGTCCTTTAAAATAACATTTCATAAATAGATTTAATATTTTTAACTTTAAACTTGCAAAGAAAATCGCATTAACCTCATTAGTGTGAACAATAAGAACCGTTTTATATTGAATTTAATAGATAACAATTTTTCTGCCTCATTACCGTTGCACTAAAACTAAAAAAGAAATGATAAAAAGGCACAAAGTACGGTATAATTTCCTTGTACCAAAGTATTTTCAGTTAACAGAACTTATGGTACTGAAGCATAACCTTAACATGTTAATATTGTAATTAATGGAATCGTTGAACTGCCATGGCGTGGAATAATAAAAAAATAATTACACATTAGAGTCGCTTCCAAGAGTTTCGAGTAGCTCGGAGGCTAATGTCTTATGAAAGTAACAATAATCTCAGCAGTGGACGAGCTCCATGCCTCCATGCCATCGCCTAATTGCAGACCATGTATCAGTTCTTGTGTAATTCTTGTTCTTGTGTTTAATATTAGGTACCTAGTACCTAGGTATTGTGTTTGAGTGAACTTACATACTTATATTATGTAATAAATTTGAGAAAATAAGTTACCCATGGATATATAAATAATAACATTTACAGTATTGAGGCTAGCATAAAAAACAACTGTCGTAAAGCTAAATAATACATATTCTATAATCTAAAATGGAAAATGTGTCAAAAAATACTTTTTTTGACACATCTTCTTATTTCTCAACTATCTTTGCATACATTTCATAACGATCGATAAAGCAGTTAAAGCGTAACAAACAAACAAACGAGTCAGTTTCACATAATTATTAATTAGGCAAATTTTTCCCACGGACCATCGCCAGGTTAAGGCAATCAGATGGATTATAAACTCGTTTATAACTAGGTTCGCTTTATACAAACAAATTAGCAAAATTAATTGCTTGAAATTGAATTAAAACAATACTCAAGTTAATCTAGATTCATTAAAAATATTCAGTTATGTATTAAGCAATTCGTCCTTACCTTCAATGACTTATTGCAATTAATTATCAAATCAATCTCAAATTAAAATGATCTCAACAATAGCCAATTTAGTATAATGAAACTTCAATTAAAGTTGAAAAGTAACAAAAGGCTCATTTGGCATGGCGTGCGATGTCGTCGATAAACAAAGGATGGTTGGATGGAACATGGTGCTTCGTGGACTGACTACTGATTGGTTAAAACTGCGATTAGACTGGTCTATTTGAAGGTCAACGTGAGTCAGTTTGCATTTGTGTATGCGTGTTTGAATAACGGCTTCAATTACAAGAGGAAGCGGATGCAACTGATAATGATGATGGTGGTCAAGGTTTTCTGGTTATTTAAATTTTAAATGTAAAAAAAAAAATCTGTTTCAAAATTTGTTAGCCAGTATCTAGGTAGAAAGAGGTTTAAGTGTTTTGCATAAACTATCAAAGTGATGTCTATCTGAAGTTCATAGATTAAAGATCCCTAGCTCAATAGCTATCTCCCAGGAAGTGGCACATCCACTCATTTTAATAGCTACAAGAAATAATTAAGATTTCAATCACGTGCTCTGGTAAAGACTTCCATAGTTAAAGGTGATGTATAAGGAAGATTTTGGACATAATTCAAAGAAATTTATTGACTCAATAAAGAATTTGAAACAGGGAATTTTGCTAATTAAAAGCACATGAACGGCGTAAAACTTAATGACATGTTACAAACTGATTCATTTGAAATACAGATGCATTATTGATTCATAGGAAATTTAAAATGCTGCATCATTGCACAATCACATAGGAGAAGTAACTGAGATGACTGACGTGGCCGCCAGCTGAGACGAACGACGATCTTCGGACTCAGAAAAATAAACAAGATGAATGCTTTTTTCCATTAGCTTCCGTCCACAGATCCGTCCGCGTAGTGTCTCAGTAAAAAGTAGCTTTTGTGATATTTCATCTATCTCTGTGTGCCAAAGTTCTTTTACACCCTGTCAGCCGTTTTGGCTTCATTGAACAACAAACATCCATCCACACATCTATCCTTTTCCACACATTTGCATTTGTAATATTTGTAGGATAACTTTTGCTTCCGACTTCACCTGCATGTTAACGAAATAAAAAATTGCTAATGTCCTTTATCGGATGATCTATCTCTACGTGAAATTTCACGATGATCGATTGAGTATTATAGATTTCAGGCGTAAACGCGTGGCAAACAAACTTATTTTCATCTTAGTCTTTATAACTAGATCTTCTTTTATTATTGGACATCCTTTTCATTGTACTGTCTGTATCTAACAGATAGTTTGTGCAATTACATGAGTCACAGTTTATAAGTCTATTTATAATGTTGCTGTTCGCCTCTGACTTGCACCACACCACAAGTGATTCAATACGGAAACAAGCCGTGTCCTTGTTTGGCACATCGCGAATATGCGCGTGGAATTGCACATATTATGCGCTTTTAATTATCATTATTAAATAATGTCCTTCTCAGTATATTTCTGCGTTTTTTTCTCTAACTATTATGGCTTTGATCTGCCTTATATGGTGTTGAAGGATTGCAATAAATTAGATGTAGTTTATATAAAAAGTTACTCTTATTTAAGTACATTGATGACCTTGGTTATGTTTTTCCTAGAACATATATGTTAAGTTCGAACAACGTAATATTTTAATAAGTACCTATGTACATGTTCTTGCTTTCGATCTGTGAGAAATAAGAGATATGATGCAAATGTCAAATTTATTGACATAATCAAAATAAATACACTTTAATGAATGTTTATTATTACTGTAGATTGTGCTGGTGGAAAAAGGCTGAGAATAGACAGCAGTGACCATTTAACGGGTAGGCCTTTCCTCAGCAGGGGGACGATGCACGCATTAGTCATCTTGACATTGTTTTCGGACAGTCTTCGGATAGATCACATAGGACAAAATATTATGTGAGGAACAAATGTATTTACGACACAAAGCTTGTTTTAAAAGATAAAAAAATAAGAAAAAACAAAATTTTAAAAGAAAACCTCCTTTTTATCAGTACCTATTCCTATCTGCCATCATAATAGATAAGACCTACTATTAAAACCTTGCACAATATAAACACTAATTTAAACAGACATCAGCATCAGGATCTTATACTTACTAAGAATACAAAAACAAAAGCTCTATCAGGCTCCACCATATGCTATGAAACAGGTTTGAATCTCGGTAGAGACAATCGTCCACCGGATGTAGTACATCTTGAACGACCTCCAAGCATCCAATCTTAACATCATCTACAGTATGTACTACCCGTGTACTACATAGATACTTTATTATTATTTATACTGAGAAATACATTTTATCTAAAGTAATTTTTCAATTATGAAATTTAGCAATAAAGATTCTTGTTTGTCAGTCGTAGCCCTGATCATCTAAAGTTTAAATGGTGATGAAATTTAATCGAATTGAAATTTATCAATTTAGGTGGAATCTTGGGCAGCGATTAAGAAAATAAAACCTTTTTTTTTTTTTCAGAAAAAATCTTTCTATTTAAGGCTGAAGAGTTTAATTGGTTGGACGTTAGGCTCTCAGGAACTATTTGTCTACTTTAAAAAAATACTTTAATGTTGGATAGCCCATTTATCGAGAAAAGCTATAAGTATATAACGTCACGCTAAAGCCAATAGGAGCTAAGCAGTGGCCCGCTCGACTTCTAGTAGATATATTTACATAAAGTTACAAGTAAATTATAATTGTGTTCATTATTTTTTAAATGGAAAATAACAATAAACTTTCAAAGAATCAAAATTAAGTACTTACCTAGTGGAAATTTAAATACTTCTTTGTATAGTGGACCCTTGTGGCGATTACAAGTAAGTTTTTGCATGGAAAGTTTTTTGAAAGATGGTAAAAATCATGGCTCATTAAAGGTCAGCGAAACGTCAGATGAATATATTTGAAATGTGACGTCATCTGTCATAAAACTCATTGTGATGATGAAATACTGTGTCATCTGAAATGTCAGATCCGATTTCTATTAGGTATTTTGTATATTTACTGTTTATGAAAACATTGTTGTAATTTGAATTCTACGTCTTTTAATACAAGATATACCTAAGTAATTAAATATTGTAATCTATAATTAAAATCATTTACATACCGACTTTTCCTGAAGCGAGTTTAATTTATGATAATCGTTTGGAATTACGACGCGTCTGAATAAAACTTGGTTTAGTTAAACTAGGATTATTACGAGTACTACATAATATATACAAGACATTACATTCGTGTAACACTTAATGTTCCTATATCAATAACCACAAAAAATACATAATGTATGTTGCTTGGCAGTTCTTCAACCATTCCTTAAATATGTAATTACTCAAGTCCATCATCATTAATATTCGAATGAATTAAAGGTACACACAACTAGAATTGTCGAAAAAATAAAATAAAAACTTTATTACCATGAAACATTGTTTATCTATATTTCCATCATGGCGGCGGCTCACGCAACCACGCGTACCATGGGCACGGAAAAAATATAACCCATCGATCATAACCTATCATAAAATTATAATTATTAAAAAATTACAACGCATAATTCATTCAACCGAAATACTTCCTATTGTAGATAATAAAAAATGAACTAAAAACTTCTTTGACATAAAAGGTTACGGACCTCTGGAATCGAACGCAGACCATTTGAATGAGGAATTAGAATAAGATGGCAAAAAATATGAGCATTAGAAAGAACAGTGCGACGTGAGTGCGAGCGGGACGGCAGACGAGCGCGGGACGCGATTGGCTGACCGCTTTTTATGCTTTAGTTCCCCTAATCTTCATTTCGAACAACATCTGCTACGCTAATGTTTATTCGAAATAGTTCTTTAAATTTATAGTATTAAGATCTCATTTGCAATTCCCTGGTGGTATGTTTTGTTGCATTTTCGCAGTTATCTATCGCGCGGTCGTTGCACGCTAGTTGTTATTTCAATTTTTAATACATCTCCCATCGAATGGGCTCCTTTTAAGGTCAGCGTTTGTTGGAAAAAGGCCCACTGTGTTTAAATTATAATCATTTTTTTGCTGATCACCTATTGGACGGCAGATGCACCGTTGGTAGCCCGAGGGAAGTTTTTCATTTACATTATGGAATCTAATTTATGGGCGAAAAAAAATTTGATAGTCGATAGATGTTTACTACTGAATAACTTCATTTGTCTTCTTCTAAAGTGGCGTTTAAAGTAATTTATAGGTTATTGACACTTTTATTTGATGTTGATGAATTACACAGCAGTTGCAGTGAGTTGCAACTGTTACCAGCTAAAGGCAATAACGGTATATTAAAGTTGAACTAGTTGTCAGAACTGCTTAGATCAACTGGTGATAGGTGAGGCAAACTCTTTAATTATGTCCACAAAGGTTGATTGACAAACTGTCAGGCTTTGAAACTAACTAGATATACCCATTTAAAATTTTGATGAGCCTTGTACATATAATATTAATTTCACTTGTTTAGCATTAATATTCATTAGGTAATTGAAAATCTATTTATAAAAAAAGACAAATAGGATGGAAAACTCCCTTGCAAGAAATTAAGATTTTTTTTGCTTAAAAAAGTTAATTCCTTGAGAACGTGTCGTCTTGTAAGTAATTTTGGTGATTGTAATATACATATGTTCTGAACAAAGTTTGTAAGAAAGTAATTTTTTTTTTGGAAAATTTGGAAATGTTTAGGATTTTTTGTATGGAAATTTACTCACGCGTGGCGACAACGTGTAGTTAGTTTATGAATAAATATTTTAAATGCTTCAAAAACATGTTTACTATTATTCATCAACAATTCATAGAAACTATAAAATATTCCTTAAAACACTAAACGAGGAAATAATACTTTATGGTATTCTAGAGGAATAATTATTAAATTACTGATATTACTTTACTCAACAGCTTATTAAATGGTGATTACAATAATAGACGGTTGATTTTATGAACCACGATCCGCCAAGTCTTGGACTTGAGTCACATGCCCTTTAAAACACCTGCTCATGAAAATAACAAAAAACTAACGTTATATGATATTATAATCATAAAATTAAACTATTAATTAAATGTCGTATTCAATGAAAATGGCTGTTAGAGGTTAGAGTAGAGGTTAGGTTGGTAAGTAAAAATTTCTAATCAAGTGTTTCTATGACCAATTAGGCCTCATCATTTATGTGAGGCTTATGTCCAGCAGTGGACGTCATTGGGCTGATATGATGATGATGACCAATTTGGTAAAGGTGTTCTTTTTGAATATATGAAAACGTTACCTATGTGAGCTAAAAGATGAACAAAGGGGAATTAAAGATACAAGAGAATTTCTCAGTACGTACAATATAACAGGTTGATCGTACTATTGTATTGATAAAACTAGGGAATATCTTACTGAATTGATTAAATAAACTGTCTTTTTATCATCATTAGTTCTAAAAATCATAAATTTGTTGTTAATTTCGAAGGAAATATAAGCTTTAGAAACATTAAAAACACGTCAAAGTAAAATATTCTGTAAGCCATTACTTCATATTAAACGTTTCTTGAAGACACAAATAACTCCACACAAGTTAATAGTAACACAAACAGACCATCAAAGAGAAAGATATAAAAATTAAAAAAACTATTAGACCAATTAGCTCAGTTCCGACTAGAGACGATCGTGGATAGAATAATTCATCGACAAAACCGTTTGTCGATATGTCGACAAACAGTTTATCGACTAACGATAAATACAAGTTGTTGTTTTTGTACAAACTGTTGAGTACACATGACTTCAACGTAAGAGCGGCCAGTCCCAGCGCTGGCACGCCTCGCACAACTATACAAACTCACTGGATAACAGTTTTACTTTGAATATTTTTATAATCTACCGCCAACACATACCAAACCTTATTTTAAATAAGTTTGAAACAAAAAAAGACTAGGTCAAATTTATTTTTGGATGTTTATTGAATTATCTCTGTTCTACAGAAGACTGCGGCTACTGGTAATAGAGGAGGAAAGGAAGGTGCTTTAAAGGGTTGGCAAGGGTCTGTTCCTGGTGTAGCAGGCGTCCATAGGCTTCAGTTATAGTTCACCACACCAGACGGGCTGTATGACTGTTTGCCCCCGTCATGGTATAAAACAAACTCGTCCTAAAGATAAATGATGTCCATTATCCGTCACAATGACGTACAGAATACCTGCGGACAACATTCTTTCATTTGGCTGATGGTATGTAGTGAGTTTAGTTTTATTTTCTCAATCTATACAATGAACAAATATTATTTTGCACAAAACTATGAGTTATGTAAACATCACACAGACGATACGTTATTAATAACAATATATTGCTGAAGTCATCGTAATATTGATTTATAAGCCTCTATCATCTCTACATTTAAGGAATTTAAGTTTTCTTTCTCTATTAGAGCAGACATATTCTAAAGTGCGCTAATTATTTAATTATTATAAACCTCTTCTAGTAAACTATCAAGTTCATATTATTATACGATTTAACTGTCATACTGTTATGAAATTCACATTCAAAAATTAATTGCATTGCCTATGGTTGAATTTCGACCAAAAGTCGACTATTCATCCTAGCTAAACTATTCCTCTCAGCTCTCTAGATAGAGGAGAGGAGACCCGAGCCCAGCAGTGGGACTTAATGGGTTGCTGATGATTCATAGTACCTAATATTAGTTTAAAGACTAATCTAACATAAACGTAGTACTTTAACTTAGTATATGTTACAGTTAGTTTCATTACTTCGTGAACTTGAATCAATAGTTTTAATTTTATTTTAATGAATTATGTAAATTTATTCTTTAGTGTGTGGTCGTTTCTATGAACATAATACATTGATACTGATCATGCATTTTAAACGAAAACTATATTATACATGTTTAGAGATAACAGTGTCGCGCCTTTTTCAGGCAGAGGTATATTACAGCCACTTTTCACTCCCGAGCCTATAGTCATCAACTGGGAACATTTGTTTTGCAAACTCCGGCATGATACAGATAATTATGTTCATATTTTTATACATATATTACTATAAAGTGAAGATGCCCGACTTTGGAGTTTATTCAAAAATAATTCATGAAGAAAATGAGAAATTTATGGCGAAACTAAAATTGTTACGAAATATATGTGTAAGTACGTTATAATTTTTTACAAGAATTATATCATACACAAAAGGCTATTTGGGGTTATATAAGTATTTACTTTCATACAAAGAGTTCCAAAGAGTTACTAATAAAGTTAAACATAATTTATGAAGAAACATAACTAGGGAAGGGCTAGATCGAAAAGAAGCATAATAATCATCATTGGCTTTCCTTCATAGGGTAAGCAGATATAGAAAAAAAATCTAAATATAAATGTACAATTAAATACTAAATAGTCAAATCGCTAAAAAGCAGAGAGAAATATCAGGAATGTCTGTCTGTTTGTCCTTCTTTAACATTAAAACGGAGTTACGAATTAACGTGAGTTATGCACAAAGATAGTTGAAGAACTAACAATTGTCTGCGTCATAGAAAGTACTGATTGTTAAATTAACGTTTTATGTAACGTTATAACGGTAAAACCACTAAACATAATTTGAAGGATTTCCGACGTAGAGATGGTCCAGGTTTGTAATAGGACACAGACTACTTTATCGACATGCAATGCAAATTAAACCGCGGGTAAAAACTTTAGTATAAAGCGTTAAGTTTGTGAAATTTCAAACTTTCATATTTATAATCTAAGCTTTGAATAAAAGTGTCAATGTAAGGAGTTCTTATTAGAGTGTTTCTCACGATACATGATATAAAAGATCGAGTTACTAAGTGTTGTGGGTACAATACTTGTTTGTTCAAACTTTCAGAGCTTTGTAATACAAGTAGCATAGTTATAAGATTTTAATATTGACGAAATTGTCACATAAATTAATATTAATGTATGGATTAATTAGTTTATAAGATATACATAAATCTGTAACCTTAAAATAAATGGATTTAATTTCGTAACAGCCTGTTATCGGTGACCCCTCGTGTGATATTCGATTCTATTGACCGTTTTTTCCATGTTTTCTCTTGATAAAAGCATTTGTCAGACTTCAATGAATATAAAAAAGAAATAATTAGTCGAATTAGTTAAGTCGTTCTCAAGTTATGACGTGACCAAGGGAAAAAGGAATTAGGGTTAACAGTTAACTGTCTTAAAGTTTTAACTTAGCTTAGATGGGCAACTGTCCATGCTTGAATAAAACGACAAGACTGGCCTGTTGGTCTAGTGGTTAGTGACCCTGACTGCTAAGCCGGAGGTCGTGGGTTCGATCCCCACTCAGGACAAATCTTTGTGTGATGAGCATAAAGGTTTGTTCTGTGTCTGGGTGTAATTTATCTATAATATGTATGTATTTACAAAAAAAAATGTATATAAGTAGTATATCAGTTGTTTATTACCCATAACACAAGCAAATATAATTGCTTAATTTGGGACTAGATGGCGCTATGTGAATGTGGTAGAGTATTATTATTATTATATTATTAATTACCTTCTTATCATAATAAAAACATTGTATTAAGTAAACTTAGATAGATAGTTTAACATGTCTATTGTTACCGAAAGTATTTGAAACAAAATAACTCTCATCTGCCAACCATTGAACACAACAAATAATATTATTATTTATAAGTGGATGGTACCTATTAGTGATAGCTGGTGCAGCTTCACTGGTGGTAAGGTTAGTGACATGAATGATTGGCAACCCATCCCAAATGAACTCTGAACGCCCCGACTCATCACTACTAACACAATGTTATCAAAATTTATATGAAAGCCTCGCCCGGTGGTGCAACGGTCATGTATACGGTTCCAATTGTATTTGTATGATCTGTAAATCTGTCTGTTTCGGAGTTAGGGTCAAATGAATCAAATGACATCTCTTTTCATCTAGGTTACAAACTGTAATTATGTAACAAGTCACATCCAAAAAATTGTGTCAGCAAATTTGCTTACGAACAGTATGAATAACATTTTTGAATTTAGAAATATGTATGAAGTTTTTATAACACAAACTTTTATTAATTCTAAATGGCGTGCGTAAAAAAAATGTTCCAAATATTTATTTATTACGGCTTTGGTCTTCTGTAGGGCGGAGGTAAGTACTTCTCTAGGCTGATGGCTCAGTTTGAGCAAGCTTGTCCTACATTTCGTTAATTCCCAATGTAGTCAAAATCTTCAGTCAAAGTTCAAATAAACCTGCACTATCGAGCGATCAACAGTCGGTAGATACTTAGTCTATCCTCTATAACTTACTGTGTATTCTTCCTATTATTATTTAAATAGTACAAATAGGTAAGTAATGTAAGCAAAACATACCAAACTGTCGTTTACAAGGATTATGACAAGCAATTGCTTCTCACGATGCGAGTGCGCGTGCGCGCCGAGTCGCCCATCCGTGCCCTGACCGCTACTCCATGTTACAACAAAATGTATCCACTACTTTTTGTACGCAAAGCTTTTTGTTGAATAACTTCATGTTTAGTTACGCGTGACGCGTGTTTAAACTGCTACCTGATAAGGGTCCTGACCCGCCTCACCTCTCCTGACCCGATAGGACCATGGTGCCTAATTACTATCAAATCTGGGCTAAATCTACCAGTAGCTTATTTCCTTTTTAAAAGACACCCGCGCTATACTTGGGCCGAATGAATGTAGAATGAACAATATCAAGATTTGACTATTTTTTTTGTCTGTTTTTGAAAAACTAAAATAATTATGACAAAAAAACAATTAAGTATTTACAATTTGACTTGATAGTGATTTTGATAGCGATTTGTTTATAATCATGTACCTCGGCCCGAGTATAGAGAACAAGTCCTGTGCCGCGGGGAATTTTAAAAATACACAATTAAAAGACGCAAAGTATACCCAGATCTTAGTAGTTTCCTTCCAACAACGAGCATTGATTACCAATAGAAAAACATGATACATGACATTGAGACTAACTAAACCAACAACATTCCACAACTAGTCACCATAATAAAAGAATTTAAAAAAAAACAAGCCTTAAAAATAAAATATAATTATTACCAATATTTTATTTAGTTCTACTTCTTACTTCGAAACATCAATTGACTCATTCTTAAAAAAAAAAAAACGATATAAAGGGACAAAGTTTACATCGTGCCATAAACAATAGACTAACACGTGTACTTTACCACTTATTATTTAAAAACAATACTACCAACCTACATTACAATTTCAAACACAAAAATTTTAACAAAGGCATTAGGAAATTCATATCTGCTAAATAGTATAATAATATTATTACAAGCTTAATCATAAAAAATCTATTGAATGGATGACTAGCCCACAGGTGTTACTTATGCAATCATTAAAACATGAACGCAACTATTTTAATATAAGCATCCATTGTGGCAAGTAGTGGTGGCAACTTTACAAGCGCGAACGTCGGACATTGACAACAAAACTCTATGGAAACTATTTTCATTGAAATTGTTTTGGTATTTAACCTACACAGTATCGATTTTATTCATGGTTTCAATATTAAATGACCGTTCAAAACTTCGTAAATATCGAAGTTTCAATCGAAATAGACTGGACAGTCGCTTTTGCATACGAGGGATGTAGTTGAAAAGTTTTGTCATTTAACTTTTCATGAAATTATTGAGTACGTTGTTATTCATAGAAAATTGGTTTGCCAATGCAATCTATCTATTTTTCAATGTAGTACATTTATTACTATAAGTACGTATAACTAGTATTGATTGGCAATAAAAATAACATTTACTTCAATAAAGCTCTTTTGGAACAAAAAAAACAATACGTTTCGAATACGAAAAGGCCCACAATTTTGAACCCTAATAGATACCTACGTAAACAATAGTCTATACAAATAAAAACTAATGACAATGGATTGAGTTAATTTAATAATATGAACATTTATTTTTTTTATTTAAAAACTTCTTGCACAACGTATGTGATGTGACAAAAGACGGACCAGCCAACCTTTGGCTAACATTTTTTCCATTCTTTCTTTATTTTGATATTTTAGTAACAACCCGAAATAATTTTATAATGTGTCTTAAATTACTTTATAACTGTACAAAATTCAGCACGCCTCACACTCACACAATAGGACTTAAGAACCCGTAATTTAATAGTTGAATGCGAATACAACAAGTAATTTCACAATGTTGGCATCACTGCCTAATGACAGTTGGAAGCGCGCGTAAATTCCAAAATGGCGGACGCAATAAAGAAAGAAAATGGCGTTTCGAATCACACCGAATCAACTTCTTTTGTAAGTTTGAAATTGAAAGGAAGTCTTTGTTTTCATTTGGCGGGAAAATTACAAATAAATCGTGAAATCATTGAATAGTTATTTGATGACGCATGTTTCGCAGTATAGGCTTGGGAAAAACAGATAGACAAATATCAAGTATGTATTGCATAATGGGCGCAACCAATCAATTATTGTATTAATCTTTGATTCGCGTTTGCCATTTTTTGTGGAACATTTTCCTTCACGAATAAACTGCTAGGAATATGTGAAGAAAAACTTCTGTGTCATCAAAATTTTAAGATTAAAAAATACTTATCGCTGAATACGTCTGTGTAACCGGACTATGCGTAATCTATACAATAGATTTTGAGTTTGTCAGCAAACTGACCGCAAGTAAGTTGGTTGACTCTAGTATTTGTTATTCTTTTATTCGTTACTTGGTAGCCTTTTTTTATTTTCATAATTTTAATATCTTTGGCACTTAAAATTAACGGTACCTGTACCAAACTTTGGAAAAACAAATTTTGATTATATAAAATTTTGCTCAACCCAACCAACCACCTGACTTGAAACGGTGATTTCAAAACTATTTGTTTTTTACTAGCTGTTTATAATCAAGGACGTTTTTTTCCATTGCTTACACGATGAAGTATGAATAACTAATAACAAATAGGTATTGAACTATGCCAGCAGGAAAACCCAACACCAATTAAGCTAAACAGAACATCTGAAATTTAAATAAGCAAAATGTAATAAGATTATTTTGTTTCTATGAAGGTTGCATTAGAAGTAAGTTAATCAATTAATGCATATTAATACGTTTCAATTCATGGTTATTTAAATAAAGTGTTTATAAATTTAATATTAACTAGGTATAAAACTATTAGACTATCAATATTAAGTACTCACTGGGCGAGCAGGCTAACACGTGTAACTTAGAACCTATACCTATATAAAGTACCTATTTTTTCTCTAACACTAGAAGAAATCTTTTGAAACAAACACTAGTTACCATAAATAGTTATGAAATGTTACTGAAAATTTGTTTGTAAAATATTTTGTGACAAATTTAAAAATAGACATTTTTATGAATATCTTTGTATGTCAGTCCTTGTTTGGACAATATGTTTTAGTGTTATCTAGTGTTTAAAAACCTTAATTGAGTTTAAGATTATGAAGATTATTATTATATAAATAATAAATAAAATAATAATATAATAAACGGGTACAGCAGTTCAAACACCTGGGGCATTACATTACCGAGAGCCTTGATGACCAAGCTGATATAGAGAAGGAGCGCAGGGCATTGGCAATCCGAAGTAATATGCTGACCCGCAGGTTTGCACGTTGTAGTACTCAAGTCAAACTCACTTTATTTAGAGCATATTGTCAATCGTTCTACACGTGCAGCCTGTGGTTCAGCTATACTCAGAGATCGTTTAATGCCCTGCGTGTCCAATATAACAATGGATTCAGGATGTTATTGGGGCTGCCTCGATTTTGTAGCGCCTCTGGCATGTTTGCGGAAGCAAGAATTGACGGATTTCATGCCATTATTCGTAAGAGGCTAACTTCAACGTTAAACAGGGTGCGGGGCAGCACTAATAGCATCCTGAAGGTCATTGCTGATAAACAGGACTCGAATATCCTGAGAGCCTATTTACGTGCACAAATAAGATAATTTACTACCTATTTGCTTAGTATTTGCATATATATATTTGTAAAAATTTAATGTAAACATTTTTTATGGACTTCGGTCCGAAATAAAGATTTATTATTATTATTATTATTATATTATTTTTTCGAGATCAGTTGTACTTTGTGTACGTTAATTGTGTGTGAAATCCTTCGCGAATCAGAGTTAGTTCCCTATTGCAGGTATTGTCTGTGTTATGAATAAATGAACTGTTTACGTTAAGGCGCCTCTGGCGACAAAAATGTGTACTTATCTCAGAAGTTAATAGTTTACAATAATAAATTATGATGTTTGATTACTTTCTAATGTCCTAGCTCAGCTCATAGTCTCAGTATTTAGGCGATGGAAAGTTGTGACCTGACGACCTACGGCCTCAACGTGATGCATTATGGATTGTAGAAAGAAGATAGGTAACTTAGAGGCACAGTTGACATCAAATAGAAAAAGATTAAAGTTGATTGATGCAGATGCGGTGTTTATTGATATATAACTGCATTTCTGTTACCTCTAAAATGTTAGCCATTTTCCATTCCAGCCATCTGTATAAAAGTCTTGTCTGAAACACCGTAGATTTTCACAATGAAAAAATTTGAATCTTGCATTGACATTTTTTAGAATTTTGGGTGTTATTATGAGTATCACATATGCCAAGACGAGCTTAATCTTTCAAATATCCGATTCTTTGCGGATGACACGATAGGCGCGCCATTTAGACAGAGATTTAGGCAGACATGAGAGCCGTGACATTTTTAAGTTCAAGACTGTCAACTTAGCGTAGATTTGAACCCTTCTGAAAATGGACGTCGCAACGAATCGGGTGTTAGTATGCTCTCTATTAAATACATAGGTACATAGGTATGGTATACCTTAATCTAATTATCGAAACAAATCTTTTCCATAGATTTGATTTGGTGAAACTATACACAATAATCTCAGCCTACCCTACTGTGATAGAGCCTTGAAAACTTATTCGCCTAATAGATACTAAATAGTAAAACCTTGTATAGAAACAAAATAGGGTGTGATATAACATAATGATAGGTGTAGACAAGCTGTTACGTCGTCAGCAGCTCGTGCAAGTTTTGTGTGTCAGGGGCAGCTGCCGCGCCGGCACTAGGTACTACACAGTGTGCGCCTGCGCAACGTGCGCGCGACCAAATAGACGCGCGCTTAGTTTTGGACATGTTCTAATTGATGAATTTAGCCTTCAATAGAAGTGGCGGCATTAGATCTTTGTTTTTTTTATATTAAATACCAAGACGGTGGCAAAAGGCATACCGTCTGTGTCTGTCTGATAATATTATATAATTATCCAAAAGTTAGGATGTTTGTTATTCAATCACGCAGAATTACTGAAAGGATCTGTACGTAATTTGGTACACAGATAGATTATAATCTTGAATATTACAAGGCCATTTTTTTACAGACATAATATCACGTGGAGGAAGCCATAAGCGGGAGCTAGTACCTACTTTGTTTAAATTCCAACCGAACTCCTTGTATTCGCTGAACGCATGAAAAACAACTTATAAGAGAGTTTTTTTGCAAACAAGCTACTCTGTACTTGTGTTATTGTTTTTGCCTGAGTTTTTAATTCACACAAACTTTTTTTAACAATTACATACAGAACTTAACCAATTTAGTGCAGACGTTCTAAACTTTACTTTTATTTATGCAGATTTTGTTATTTTTTCAAAAAGAAAAGGAAACGAAGGAGGATTTGGGCCTCCCGTATTCCACTCACCAGACTAAACGCAATAGTATTTATACTGCTAAGTACTTGGCGTTGATATTTTGTGGGAGGGTAGGTAGTACTTCCGCGCACGTGTTGGTCTGCATGCTGCATGCAAGCCACTTCTACTACAACAAATATTATCATTGAATGTTTTAATTAATTTATCATTTTATCTAAAACAACGTAAAAACGTAACTCAATACTAAAAGACCTTGTGCCTAAAGTGTGACCTTATCTGTATTCAGACACCCTTATGTCCTAGATATGGCCTTAACACTATATAGCGAACAGTTTTAACACTCAAGTGACTAATAAACACATATTACATAACGGTAACTGATTACCGGTGTTTGTAAGTACACTCATAATAATAATAAACTAATGAACGTATGTATAAAATCTTACTGATATTAAATGGGAACGTTTGCAAGGATGGTTTGTTCCTCATTCAAAACAGACTGAATAGATTTTGATGAAATTTAGTACACAGATAGACATAGGTATTTCAAAAATGCTTAAAATGAGGTCATAGCTTAATATCACAGACAACACTTACATCGATCGCACACACACACAAAAAAACAGAAATGAACTGAATGATTCGCGCGAACTGTTCTATAAACGTACAAACTAATACAGCTACGCCCATTATCATACCAAAACCGACCAATGCCATGTCAACTAACTTTACAAATAATTTACTGTAACACCTCCACACTAAACACTCTTATTATAATTAATATAAAGTCTAAAATGGCTCGCAGTGTTGTTTAGATATCTGTATGACGCACACAGACAGACGTAGCACTGAATGGGGCACGCACACAGACAAGCAAGGCGAATGTCACGAAATCTAGCGCGTTTGTAGGTTGCGCGGGCGCAGGCGCGCGGTGACCATGACGCGAGGTTTCCTTGTATGGATTGTGTTTAGATTTGTAGTTATATTTGAAATTTGATTATCATTGATTGATTAGCAGACTACGAAAGGAGGGTTATATTTTTTTTAGATCAAGAGTCAAAACAAATAGAAAATAAATTTCCAGGACAACTTATCAGCTTAACGCCTTCCTATCTCCGATGAGGTAAATGCAATTGTTTTTTTTTTATAATATAGAAGGCGAACGAGCTACCTGGTCACCTGATAGTAAGAGATCTCCGCCGCACCCCACCCACATTTCTTCATAGATCTATGAGTATAAGGGGGCGAGTACCGGGCACTTCTCCAAACTAGTAAGAATTTCATAACGAAAATCTCCTGTGATACTAAATATATGGTGTCATTAGAATGACCTTGGCGTGGAGCGGCGCGGCCTAGACCGCGCAGCTTTATTTATTTGTCGACTCCCGCGCATCGTGCACTTGCTCACTTGCGCAGACGTGGAACGTTCACATCTATGCCTAGATAAACGTATTTCTCACGTTATCCTGTAATTCTTTGTAGTGTGAGCCGTTATATGGAGAGGCCTATCTCCAGCAGTGGACTAATTGAGGCTAGTGATGATGATGATGAACAGTTGCGAAAAAATATCGCAAATCTGTCAACAATAGAAATACATTACAATCTACGCACAACTAAAGTTTGTGATTTAAAATAGCAGATGTGAACTTTTACGTAACTTGGTATCTATTCATCCCCATTTGTTATTTTATTTCGCACTTTAAAAATTGCTATGATGAAATTCATATCTGTTATGATAAATGTTTACCAGTCGGAGTACATTCTATTCTTATCAATCTTTTTCGTAGATGCAGTAGTTAGTACCACTGTGCATCGCGAGGTCACAAGTTCGATTGCAGCCTACAAAAAAAAGTACTTTGTGTCCATTATTGTATTGGGCTTGGTCGTTATTAAAATAAACAACTGACTGTTAAAACAATTGTTAAACAATGCCAACTTGTGCCTATCTATCTTTATGAAGCCTGATCTCAGAATAACTATCTATAGGTAAGTATGGTACACGTCACAGCGATCATTTGTCATACAAAACAAACACAATAACTTCAGTTAGAAGTACTATTACTAATTAGTTGCACAATCAATTTGCGCGTGCGCCGTACGCCGCCACATGCGCCAACGCGCACCAACTTTACGACAAGTTAAGTACCAATAACTTGGTTAAAACCTGTAAAATTTGAAGGTTTGTTTGTACAGCTCTCAGGGAATGGTTTATGTCATTCATTTACATATTAGTGAACAGATGAATGAGAAATAGTTAGAATGAATGGTGCTTATGTAAAGCCGTCAAGTTGACTATTGTGGGGGGTACTGTGACTAATTATTTTGTAGAATTGTTATAGCTCCCACGGTCAGTACTTACCTATTATGATACGTTAAATTCTAGATACTGCTATTATAAATTCAAGAGTTTGTGAGGATAGATGCAGGGATATTTGTTACTTGTCTTCACAAGGCTCCAGCTTGACAGCGAACTGGGTACAGGACCATTTGCTGACATCTTTTTGACTTTTGTATGACGCGGAGGATTATATCTAAGTATCACTTGTTGATCTAAACTAACAACATTCAACAACATATTTTTTTCAGACATACAGTAATATATAATATACAAATCAATCAACATTTCACTTTAAGTTAGGTCCCATATGATTGAGCGAGACTGTTGACTGAGAATTTAAGAAAGAACATAAAATACAATTTTTGTTTAACCCTTAGGAGCTTCCGTTCAAAAGTAAATTGGTTGTCTAATTTGTTTGTAAATTTCAAGTAACATTTTTAAATTTATATCTTTTGTAAGTGTTACCTCGTTCGTAACCTAAATGAACTTTTATTAAGTAGAAGCACTGAACACGCACCATTTCATTGGAAGCAGATGTCAATTTTTGTCCATTCTGAAGTGCAATTACACTAACAACAAAGTTTCATCTATTTTAGTGTGACGTTGAAGTATGAGTGGTGAGAAATGACCTCAATCGCGAACCGAACCTGTACACAGTGGCTAACGAGCTTATCTGTCATGTTGATTAACGACTGCTAATTGTCGATGGTCAGCTGTTTAAATAGCACCATTCAGTCGTTCATTCGTTCGTTCGTATTTGGTTTGGTTATTTTCATGATTAGATTTTTGTTTAATAGATGTCGTTAGTTAAGGCAGACAGAATGCCTAAACATTTTTTGGAAGGGTATTTTAAGTCTATATTTGAATCTATTCGTCCCTATTAACCAACACTTATAGCAGTTGATAGTTAAGCAAGTGATGGGCATATCTTGCGATTAACTCAAAACTACACAATGGATTTCCATGTAGTTTTCACCAATAGATAGACTGATTCATGAGGAAGGTTTATGTGTAATGTATGTAGGTACATATATTATGATAAAGGAATTTCAAATATTTCTATCACGTGCGCGACGCTGGGCGCGGGCGGGTCGCTGGTTTACAAAATATCAGAGTGTAAGCGTATTATTGACGTATATATTTAGTGTGATGGATACGCAGCTCACAGCTAAGTACAGCGAGTACAGCAGGCGAGTACCTTGACATAGATAGACCAGTGCACTCGCCTGATGCACTAGTACTAACATTTTGTTAACGTGAAACCTTTGTACGGCGACATAGGACGAGCGGCGACCTTGTGACGTCATCTACGTTTTACATGCATCACTTATCATATTTAGATATCTATCAAAATTTTCTCGTAAGTCCTCGGGTACTTCATAAAGTCCAAATTAATACTTTTATTTGAGAGTTTCAGACCTGACAAAACAAAACAAATCCAAATCTAACAGACTAAAATTAAGTCAAAATATTTTCTTATTATTTCTTTCTTATTATAGTATAGGGCATTGAAAATCTAAATTAAAAAAAAAACTACCATTTGTGACCATATTGTTTTTTAATTTTGAAACAAATGCAAAGACCCTGCATTGTTAGTACTTAGTGTTGGCCAAACGAAATATGATTAAGCAATGAGTAAATGAAAGTACCCGTTACATCTCACTGTTCTAATAACTGTTTTGTTTGTAACAAATACTTTAAATAAACTTTAATGAACACGGTGTGATATTCTGCTACGTCACTTTACGCGACACAAAAGATTGTAACTATCTAGCGACTAAAAAGAGTGGCGTCAATTTCTTGTCAGTTCTTCTAATAGCTCTCAGATTTCTTTATTACATTTTTAACTAGTGACTTTCATAAGAGTTACTTTGTAACCTTCGATGAAGATTTCATTTAATTTCGAAGCTGGTTGGTCCCGACTTCATAATAAGTTAAATTAAATTGTACATAAGTTTTTAAGTGTAATTAATATCTATCTATTTATTTAGTCAGATTGGATATCGAAAGAAACACATAAAGTTAGTTGTTCTACTAACAAAGTTGCTTGCGATGGACTTCATTAACAAACTCCAGCAAAAGTTTGGAAATAAGTAGACAATTTTAATAAATATAATATCTTGGAGACAGCTTCAATGGACAGGTGACAACGTTCCTTATATTAGAAGTCTCCGTGACTATGTTTTAAGTACATAAGTAAGCTTGCTCAATTGCAACGCTAACTTGAGCTACGTTTCTTTTTGAAACGGTTTATGCGTTACATAACATTATTTTTGGAATTGATCACATTAAAAACGAACAGTTATACGAACATAAATTCACACAGTTATATATACGTGAACGAGCAAAATACGAGGTAAGCAAATTAATCAAACGAATACATGTCATAAAACTGTAGATTGTACAAGTTCTTTATGTGAATGAAATTGATTATTTAGTGTTGTAGTGGCTTCTGTGTGGTGTCTTATAATGCTTGAGGATGTAAATTGGTATAATAAAAGTCGTTATTAAAGCTACAAGCTGTTAGCTCCGTACAACGTCACTGTTCTGTTTGGTTTCTCTGACGTTCGACTTTGACACTAATATCTACTGCTACTTTATATTAAAATAGTTAATAGAAATTTAAAAACTGTATGTACGGATAAAAAATACTCAAATAATACGTCTAGTGATGTTAACGAAAGTTAATCTACGAGAGATAGAAACAAAGACAAATAATATAAAGAGAAAGAAAAATAATGGTAAATTTATGTATTCTAATAAAGATTTTCACATAAAACCTACAAAGGGCAAGAATTACCCAACTCTTAACGACAGTTAACAGGAATATAATTTCATAGCGTGAATATAAACGCTTTTTATTGGGCAAATATCCGACATCGATACAAGAATAATTCAACGATGGCCAATATATTGTGACATCTAGTATTCTGCCAGCATCCAAGGTAACTACAAGGATTGCTTCATTTCCGCGTCCAACTTGAATTTTATTAGATTAACAATAGAGACATAAAAGGAAAATGTAGTTGGTTTTGTAAATCAATTACTACTTACTTCCTTGACGAGTGATGCCATAGCGACCACTTCTTATTTATTGCTTATCTCTTAGTATCAAAATTAACGGCGTTATTATCATGATCATAATATATCAGCCGAAAGACGACCATTGTTGAACATAGGTCTCTCCAAGATATTTTCAATAGGACCAGTTGTATTCAACCAGTTCAATTTGGGACTAGCTATAGGTACAGCTAATAAGCTATACCTATAGCTAGTCCCAAATTGACTCTCTAGAAATACCTTTAGAAGCTTTTCTATCCACTTTTGGGGATATTTAAAAAGAAGTGCTTTTGTAATAATTTAAACCAGAAGAAACCTCGAATTTCTTATGTGAAGGATATGTATCATTGATTCTTTTGTTACGGGCGTGACGGTAGCTTGGCTCTATAAGAAAGGTGAATTGGGAACAAACATTGGGCTGATATGATGATGATGATGATTTATGAAAGAGGGAGTCGAATAATGGCAATAATTCCGTGTAACTATGTGTGTAAAGAATACCTATATTTCTGCTCTGTTAATCCTAGATGGCTGACAAGAGTGAGAGGTTAAAGAACTCTAGACGGAGGATTCTGTATTAATACAAAATTAAACCATATTTTACAATGAACGATTATGGTCGAATACTGAATGGGCCACCTCATCACCGACACTGTAGTGATCTTATCATCATCATCATCATCTAATCATCATTCTGTAAAAATGGTCTATACGTACGACAACGCACTTTAATTACGTATTACAATTCAACTTCAATTCCATTTTATGGATTGTAAAAGTTTTTTTAAATTTCTTTATTTAAGTACTTTTAGGTACATTTTATTCTGCGTTCCACAATAATTTGTACATTGCGAGAACAATTTAACGTCTAATGAATGTTATCAATTCAACCTCAAATCAATTAATTTATTTATATTATTCTTATATTATTGTTATTTTCATTTGAAGACTTATTTTTATTCTTTGTATCCTACCATTAGGTGTGTGTTGAATTCGCCTTTAATTATTTAAACAATCTGTTATACAATTTTATTGTTTGTTATTTGACTTATGTATGATATTAACTATTGTATTATTTGTTGGTGAATTAAATAAATAAATAAATCACGCTCGATCATCGCCGATCACGATCAACAACAGTCCTACATGCCTGTCTTCGCCCATCATGTAGAAGAGTCGAAAGAAACTACACCTACATTGTACTCGTAAGTTTCTTGTATAACACGTGCAGTATTCGTTGAATTCATTGATGTCATCAAAATAGATACAATCGTGATTGAATCTTTAGTGTTTCGACCTTGGCTGTTCATACGAGTCAAGTAGGAGGAAAGTTTCGTTGGATTTCACAAATTGTTTCAATTGACTAGCGTTATTTGTACAACGCTATTTAAGTGACACAGCAAGCGATATAACGACCTATGAGGGGGTTTGGACGCAATGTCGCGGCGGATCAAAGAATAAGCGAATATGTTTTAAAATATAATTCACCTAATTCTAAAAAGCTTTGCTAACATTATTTTTAAAATATAACTCGCATTAATTAATAATTTGCAAACCACGAAATATAACACTAAATTGCGACGATGCCACTCTGTTTGTAAATACGCTCTTAACTGTATCCCTATATATATAATTGTAGGTATATAACAATAAAGGCTAAAACCTGATATTTCACTAACAGAGCCTTGTTATCACGACTGACGTGTGATAAGGGGATTAGCACATTTGCAGGCCGCTGATAAAACGTTTCATTTGGATTATATCTACCTACATTTAGTACCGCAGACTTCTAACATACAATAACCTGCTACTTCGCTCGCTGATATATTATTATTCCTTAGGGGTTGCTTTTCCAAACACAATGAAACGTGTGTTTCTTTTCTTCACTTTAACCCAAAAATCCAAAAGGTCTAACTTAAAAACTGACAGAATTTATTACAAACTTGTATTTGACCTCCGTAGAGGATAAATTCTGAAAACCCTTTCATAGTGGATGCCTGTAATATGCTATCATGTAAAATACCAATATTTCACGTTTGTAGCCGCAGTAGTTTAGGCTCTGCGTTGATGAATCGGTCAGTCAGGCCAAGTAATTATATTCGTATAGATATTCTTTGCGTTTTGTGTAGAAAAGGTAAATTATCTACATCCTTTGCCATGTTATAATCTATCCTTATCTGTTAGCAGCCAGGCCCTTCTTATTAGAGGATGAGAGGTTTAATATCCTTCTCTTGTGGATGTGATGCATCTCTGCCTATCCCTACAGTGATGTTATATCATTAAATACTTTTATCGTCTAAATTTAACTGTCCATACATAAACGTCTCGTATCTTAGATATAAGCGATCACAATAAAGTAATAAGCTCGTAAAATGAAACAACAATGTATAAATTAACTAGCTAGTTACAGAAGTAATCAGTTACTACATTAGACAGTAAGAAACCGGTAATAAAGTAGTGAAATATTATTAATTGGATAAATACTTCAGTACAATAGTTTTAAACAGCTGCGGCTTGTCTAAACAATTGGCTTATAGACTCACTGAGCCACAGACGATTTGAAAGGGAACCATAAAGTCATTGAATGTAGTCATTTAAAATGTCTATAATTATAAACAATTAATATTGTGAGAGTTGAAGAGTGTCTGCATCATTGCTAACAACTGTTGTTAACTTTTGTTAAAAACTGCAATTTACGATAACTTTTGGAAAATATTGCCCGCACAAAAGAATGTCAAATTTAGCATAATTATTTACTCGTAACTTGGACAATAAAAATGTACTTACGTTCGAATTTTGATCACAAGGCTTTGATTTCAAAGTAAATTCTTCTATTGTAGTTAATTTTATAACATCATTGTCATGTTTCAGTAATGAAAAATTTAAATTGCTACTTGAATATAATAAAGCGTAAAATTTTTCCGTAGCCAATAATTCGGCCAAATACTTAGATTATTTTTAAAAGTTGCCAGAAAATAAAACCTATAATAACACGAATAAGATTAGTTTTGGAAATAAGTGAGTAATTCTGTTAAAATATAGTGTGATGGTGTACTCACGTGAATGTTCTGGCTATTGTTGAGGACACAAGAGTGACCAGAGCCCCTTACTCATGAGCTGATATCGTAACGAGAGCGACGGCGCGCGGCGGCGAACGCTGAACGAACCAATAATGTAATTGTTTAAAAACATTTTCCATGCTTTGTATTCTAAAGCGAAACACATCCAATATTTAAATGAGAACAAACGAATAAACCTGATAACGCCAATTTAGATATGTTTCGGCAAGAAAACATTATATTTCAGAATAATTTGGAAGCTTGAAGAATTGATTTGCTCTACACGAAATAAAGTTGAATAATATACAATTTAATAAACATTTACAACCATAATTTATATTGTATTGTGTTCTTATTTTTTTATTTGCCCGCCAAAATTGATAGAGGTCATTTAAAATGTTTAAGTTAGTAGCGAAGCACAGGGAATGCTTCGTATTGCCAGTCACGTCAAATCGAATGCAATACAAAGTTTGACCTTCTTTAATATGAACTAAAATGATCTAAATTTAGCTCAGTTCTGTTGTCAATGTTAAATAAATATGTAATTACATACATTAGAGGGTATTGGTGTCGGGGACCAAGGGCGCAACCTTGGTGCCTAGATTGTGTTACGTTACTCTCGCGTGGCACAAATACCTAGGTACGCAGTTTGTATTCAAATATTTTAATTGGAAAATATCTTTTGAACTATTTGACAGGGTAAGCAGATTTGGTACTTTCAATAAAATAGACAAAAATGATAAAGTAAAGGTTAGGTTCAAATAATTATTGAACATTCTTAAAATTTAAACAAAATGTCAGTCAAATTCAGCGAATGTCAACCATAACTCAAGATCGTTTTATCTTTGGCACAAGTGGCACGTCATACAGCCTTGTTATTTTGTTCATTACATTTTGCATTAATTAAATTGCAACTGCGCATTAAAATTACTAGGTACCTAGTTGAAGTGAGGCGGACAGTTTGCCTATTATTTAAGGTAAAACAAACTAAAAACTGACCAATTAGGTAATGTACTAAACTAAACAGCCAACCACAGAGTAGTGTTGATGATTAATTCGTCAAAATACAAAATGGCTACTAATAAGGAAATGGTCTGCACATCAGAATTGTATTTGTATTGACAATAAGACTTCAGTTTTTCATTTAACGTCTGTTATGAATTATTATGGTGTTCTTCCATTGTCTGTGAAAATAATGGATTAGTTTATTGTTGAAAATTCTATGGAATGTCAAGGTATTATGCCAACAATAATATAGTTGAAATGAGAGGTTTGTAGGTTTTATTATTGTAATGAAGTAGAAAAAATCAATAGTTGTGATCTATTATTTTCAAAATACAAAGAAACGGACCTCAGTATACCAGAGAAGTAAAATAAACTACCCATTTGGGAAGTCTTCTGTACTGATTGTATTACGTCACACTTTAAAACATTATAGGTAGGATAGTTGAGGTGTAGTTTTAGTTTTAACACGATACGTCATTCAATCACATTAGGCGCCATTTTGTTTTAAAAAGAGGTTCTTTATCGTCACCAAAAGTCAACATCGTTACGGAAAAGAGCTTAGATACGAGACCGTTTGGGCCGTTATCTAACCGTGAAAAAAAACCACCGCGCCCGCCCACTGTACCTCTTGCTTACGGTATTTCGAACGAGCGAGGGAGACAGATAGCGAGTTTTAAATACGTCAGAGAGAGACAGATATATTTTCGTGCGTACAGCTGTTAATTCACTGGGTAGTTTGTTTGGCCTAAATGAAGGTTTTATTATATTAATTGCTTCTATGGAGGAATGTTTTGTTTCGATGTTTTCGTCGTCTGAACTGTTTGCTCGATGGAAATATAATTAGTGAATAAAAGGTTTCCCGTACCTATTAGATAAGGCTATTTGTTAGGTTTCCTAGGTACTTTGTAAGGTAAAACTATTGATTTATATATTGCCTCTCTTTGATACGTAATATGATTTTGTGATTATTTTATCAACTTAATTTTGAATGAATTTACTAAGTTTCCCAAACAAAAGACCTAAATTAAGCTACCTTTTTGGTAAACAGATAATAAAATTGAGCTAAAATGAGGAAATTTTTGTAAAGATTTTATTGTAAACCTACAAATTTTAACTTTGATATTTTCGTATAAAATTATTATTTTTATTTTCTTATAAAAACACTACTTAACTTTCCAAATAACTTATCACCAAAGAAAATATATTGTGAGTTCCAAAACAACATTTTTAATGTTAACAACAAAAAGGCTTTCGTAATTTAAAAAAATAGTAACAGTTAGGGATATAAGCCCTTAATTTGGCTTTTCCCTTTATCATAGGGTTTACAAAAGAACATTCAGTTTTACAATCAAAACATGTTCTTTGTGACTTTTAGGAGAGAGAATGTGTGATGATTAAAAACATGAATACTTTGGAATTTCAGAACTGTAAGTACAATAACAATATACAAAGAATAAGTACCTATGTCGGTTTTGACTACTAAAAGTCTTACAATTATTAGCCACGATTTGTTAAACTATCTACCATTAATACATTTGCAGCCAAACAAAACGACAAGAATAAATTTAGAAATTTCTTGATTACATATAGATAAGTAAGTACTTACCTATACCTATATATTTTGAAAAAAAAATTTAAGAACGAAAAACATTTATTCAATAATTATATAGATTTACATTAACTAACGTTTTTTATTAACGACAATAGTTTATTGAACTTTTAAAATTTAAGTGTTCTCAAATTGGTACAGAGGTCATGAATGGGTTAAGTATCTAGGTGCTGTCAAATATTTATAGCTGAATTAAAGTAAGTAATTAAAAAATATAATCTACCTAATTCTAGATTACTATAGAAAATTAGGTAAGAAATGTAAGAATATAAAATTTACTTAATTATTAGGTTATGCTTATTAATAAAAACTTAATATAATATGTTGTAGAACGTATTCAAAAAAAAACTTTTTGGTCCTTCAACTAAGTAACCTACTTTACATTTCTTTTCTTTAACTATCTTTGTGCAAAACCTCACTTCAATCCGTAACGTCTGTTTAGATGAGAAGGAGGGACAAACAAACACTTACGCATTTGTAATAGTAGTTAGGGCTAAGCGTTGAATACAGCCAAACATTACCTGAAATAGAAACAAAAAGGATAATTAATAATATGTCATAGTTAAGAATGTATAGTGAAGAAAATATATTTAAGTCAAAGTATCTCTCTCAACACATTTAACTATTAAATGGCACAGTTATAATAGTTGTAAAGGTAAATTGTCTATTATGAAGGGCAATTCTAGGGCTAATGAGATAAAACTACTTTAGCAATTATTTAAAATTTTAGCAGCCAGTAACAAACGCCGTCTGCTGACTGATTAAAATAAATAAATTAAAATAATCTTTAGACAGACTATTAGATCCATAGACATAGACGTTTATTTATGTAAATACTCGAAACTTATAACTACCTATATACATAATATCTTGTATTTAATAACTAAACAATTCAAAAAAAGTGAGATCACAACGTAGGTATAATAATGAGTCCCTGGAATTAAAAGTTACAAGGGTAAAGGTCCTGTATTTTATTTGGTAAAATTTAAGCTAAATGAATTTCACCTAATGATAAGCTATTGAGTATACGAGTATTCTTGGGCCTGTCAATGACAAGCTAGAGTCTTGAGAAGAAAACAATCAGTTTTTCTGAGCATTTTTTTAAAGACCAAATAAATTACAACGAATCAGTGTTAACGCTCCAATCGAATCAAACAAAAGAGTCACAAAATACACACATTTGCCGATCATATATTATAAAATTACGTGGCATTTCTAATGAGAGAGTCAAATGTTTGACAATTATTATCTATACATACTATACATAGTATCTAAAATGAAAATTAATGAATGGAAATTAGGTGAGGCCTATGTTCAACAGTGGACGTCATTGGGCTGATATGATGATGATAGTATCTATAATAGGTATGTATGTATTTACAAAAAAAAACAGTTGTTTAGTACCCATAACACAAGCAAATATAATTGCTTACTTTGGGACTAGATGGCGCTGTGTGAATGTGGTAGAATATTATTATTATTATATTATTATATCATTAGCAGTAACAAGTGTGCAAGGTCGAAGATAATGAGATTCGTCTCCCGACAACAATTGTTTGTTACAGAATATATAAATATGTTACAGTCAAAGTAGCGCGCGGATCCTAGGTCTATGGTCAAAACTCTTAAAAACGTAAAGAGGTCGATACTCAACGAGTTTTCAAAACTGGTTGTGTTAGGTTAGGTTAAAAAAAAAAGAAAAAAAAGGTTAGTTTTTATAATTATTCCAATAGTTAGGTCTGACCTCCTTATTTTCTTAAGAGGTTGGACTATATAACCAGTCAAAACTACTTTTGACTGGTTAAGAGTTTTGACTGTAACAGATAGAAATTTAATTAATTCGTCTAGTTTATAAGTAAGTCTTATAATAAAGTCATACGTTAAGAATATAATAGTGTCTGTTAATTTGCCAACGACGAGTTTGCTGACATGGTAGAGCCATGGGAAGAACTGATGAGAAACTCATACCTCTCTCTTCGTGAGATCTTTGTGAGCTATTATTTGGAGAGTATACAAAGTGACACAGCAAAATACCACACTGTGTTGGAAATATCATGACAGAATGATCCAAAAGTCTGGAGACTACTGAGCTACAATCAATACCAAAACTACTTTAACATTCCTTAGAACTTCAGGCGTAAGGCAGCGGTAACTGCTTACCAAACTTATGCTTGTTCATTATTTCAGTAGAAATTTAATAACATTATAAAGTAGAGTTAATTTGAACCTTAATAACCAATTGTGCCGAATTAATATATGTTAGCAATACATCATCTCCCCGGATATGAACCCGCTATCAATCATCTACGGCCAGTGCCGAGTCGGGACCTTGTCTCGCCGCCTTATCTTATCAAGAGTGATACCAATTATGCGATGTA
Organism: Laspeyria flexula; assembly: GCA_905147015.1. Taxonomy (NCBI): domain Eukaryota; kingdom Metazoa; phylum Arthropoda; class Insecta; order Lepidoptera; family Erebidae; genus Laspeyria; species Laspeyria flexula. The sequence goes on along the minus strand of LR989972.1, from coordinate 11,086,539 downwards.
ATTAGAAATTAGACTTATCAGGTGACTGATATGAAATAATAGTGATAACACTAGCTTAGAACTATAGCTTCACGACTGTATACGAAGGGGTAGATAGAGCTATATCATTATCGAAAAAATTAATCGAACCCAAACTCGATGAGGTACTATCGTTTATTTCCAGAATATGCGAGCCTATCGGATCAGCTGCATTTCATAATAATATAGAATTGAATGATGAAGCCTTCGTAGCTCAGTGGTTAATTTCCCTGATTATTGAGACAGAGGTCGTGGGTTCCATTCTCACCCAGGACAAATCTTCGTGTATTGAGCACAATTATTTGTTCTGTTTCTGGGTGTAATTGTATTTCTAATATGTATGTATTTATGAAAAAAAAGTTGTAAATACTTATTATAATATTAGTTGTCTAGTATCTATATTACAAGCATTAGCTTAGTTTGGAACTAGATGTACAGCGACATCTAGTTCCAAACTATGTATGTGAATGTCCATACATTATTAAAACAGATGCATTTTTTGGGCACGTTATAACGTATCAAGTAACAAAACTACTTTAACCTATCTGTATATCAAATTTCATACAGATCCGTTCAGCTATTCTGTCGTGATTGAGTAATAGGTAAACAGCCAATCAACGTTCGCATTTTGTATATTAGTAAGATTACAACATTATCCAACCCTTTTCTTTAAGGCTTGTTTCTTTCTTCAGAACTTGTTCTTGGCTATAAGTCCATTGTTGTCACGCTCCCAGATGTCGGTACAGTCGTATAACGCACTATCTCTTACTCAGATGTGTTTTGTCATATTTCCTAACTGCTCTCTGCACATTTATGCCATTTTATATTTATTACTCCATCACCACACTAAACATAACTATAACAGGGTCTTTCGTCGATTCATACCACGAACTTTTCGAAGCGTCAAAGCTGTTCCCCTGTTGGATTAGTCGTTTCGAACAATTTTCTATTATGAGCTGGTTCTTTTTCTCATGATCCTTCCTGATTCACACCGTGGTGGGCTAAACAGCTCCAGGTATGAATAAAAATTAAAAAAATCGAATAATTAAAGACCCTATAAAACTGATACTAAAATTTAAAGAAAAGAATCGAGACGCTCTTAACATTGTGCTTTTCAGATGTTTATTACGAGCATCCAGGTTAAGCAACGTTCGCCAAGGTCAGTACATAGATGGGTGACCGTTTCTGACATTTTTACTCTCGAGCGTCTCCGTGCTTTGGAAGACACCTAAAGATTTGTTGGTCCTTGTTATCACTTAATGTAGTACTCGCTATGTCAAGTTGGAAGTCTTAACACCAAGGTCTACTTCATACATACGATAATAAGAAGAGAGGAATATCATAAAACAAGAATATCTATGACCAATTTTGATTTTTGGGACCAGTCCCTTCCACCCAACAAAAACCATACCTACTAAATAGATAACAAAATACTAAACTACAAAACATTTAGGTAGATATATGACAGAAACAAAATGGCGTCTAGTTTCGGTACCTAACAGTGATGCACTTGATGATAACCTTATCAGTAGTGATAACACGCCGGTATTAGCATGTTATCAGTAATCACTCGACTGATACGCTAGTATTATCGATAAACCTTGTGTTAGAATGAGATTAGTTTTAAAATGGCGGTTACTTCATAGTTTGTAATTACATAGTTACTAGCTTCCGCCCGCGACTACGCCCGCGTGATATCTGGGTATAAAGTAGCCTATGCGCTATTCCAGATTATAATCTATCTGTGTGTCAAATTTTATACAAAGTTTCAGCCGTTTGGACGTGGATCATCTTATAGTAAGATATAAGATTGATCTAAGTATATAGAACTTTTTATAATATGAAATCATTGGTACTAAGTTTTGGATTGAAATTTCAAAGCTATCTAATAGTTGAGTGGTTAGAATATAATTATAATAATAATAAGAATATTCTACCACATTCACACAGCGCCATCTAGTCCCAAAGTAAGCAATTATATTTGCTTGTGTTATGGGTACTAAACAACTGATATACTACTTAAATACATTTTTTTTTGTAAATATATGTATTTTATAGATAGCATATTATAGATAAATTCCAGCCAGACACAGAACAAACCTTTATGCTCATCACACAAAGTTTTGTCCTGGGTGGGGATCGAACCCACGACCTCCGGCTTAGCAGTCAGGGTCACTAACCACTAGACCAAGAGGCCAGTCAAATAATTATGCTTGTAAAGTTTTTGCGAGAGTAATACTTGTTGTTCCAAATCCGTATGTTACGATAATTACCAATATTATATTATTTGATTCAACTCGGCATCGAACTTTAACCTTTTATTCACAATACAATTGTTCAGACTAAATCTTTTATATTTTAAACGTTCAAGTCCGAAATGTATGTCACGAATAAATTTAATAATTCATCAACGAAACAAATGCGCGACCGGAACGAAAAAAGGACAATGCGCAATGAACGCATAATACATGTGCAATATGCGCACTGCGCGCATGAGCTGGCGCTGTAGTGCGCAAGCGACGCGCTGGCGATGTGCAAGCGATGTTTAGTTTATGCAAAGATTGCCGAACCGTCTAGAAATCGTAGAACTCAATTGTTGTCGCCCAAATTTAAATATGATCGTTGTAATTTTTAAACATTTGACAAAAATATCAAATAGCCAAATAGACCAGTCTCAAATATCAAACTTACGATTAGACCCTCTGCATATGAGGTTGACTTCATTTCTGTATGGAACTAATATTAATGCACAAAATAGTTGTTCTAAGTCTGAGTCTAGGTAGGTAAATAGGTCTTAAACCATAATACAAAGAAAAAAAATAGATAATATAACAATTTGGGTGTTATGTAGATACCTCTGCTTACCCCTTCGGAGCTAAAGGTATGATGTTATAATTATGTAAGTTTAATCAAAATCAAAATTAACTTCAAAATAAATAAAATTTTCCCATCGCCATTAATATCTTTCATATGACTACAGAACAATCTTTAAAAAAAACAAAAGTCTGACGACCGTGAACCTGCACGACGATTGAACTGGGTCATAAGCAGACATGTAAGTACTCGTATAATTCGGTGATAAAACACAATGTCACTGTGACTCACAAACATACAGACAGTATTTTATATATGTATTCAGATGATATGTATTATCCTGTTTATATTTTTAGCGCGAAACTTGATAAATTCATTATTATAAAGCTGAAGATTTTGTTTGTATGTTTGCTTAAACACGCCAATCTCAAGAACTACTGGTTCGAATTATTATAACTATGTAGCTAGCGATACGTAGAGAAAAAGGCCCTTCTCAAGGGATTCTGCAAACATATAACACAACAAACGTGACCTAGATTCAGAACCATTATCTGTGGACCTCATAAATATTGATCCTAGGCTGTTATAGAAATAACACTTGTAAATAGACTTGAATAGTCAATGTGTCAAAGTAACGTATTAGCGCTAACAATATGGTAAAAAAACCTTAACGTCTGGACTACATCAACGAGAGAACCAAAGATGAAGAGAGGATATTGAAATAGAATTTCAATATTTCATAATAACGCCTTTTTCCCCGAAGGGGTAGGCAGAGGTGTATCACACCCACATTTTGCCGGCTATGTTTGGTCTCATGCAATAGGTTGGGGGCGAGCCTATTGTCATCAACCGTGAACATATTTTGTTTTAGAAACTCGGGGACAATCAAAATATTGGTATTTAATGATAGAAAACCCAATACCATTTTCACCGGACTGGGGAATCAAACCTGGAACATTTTCTACAGCACCCAAACTGTGCCACCGAGGCACCTTTCATCTTTCTCAAGCCTACTCTCTTTGATAATACAATTATGTTAAAGAAAAATAATAATTACAAAACTCCGACTACTCTTTTTAATCTCCAGTTGGCTAAATCCTATTTACCTGTTATCTTAATAGCCAAACTGAATTAACCAAACTTGATTACAATTAAAATTCATTAGAGATTAGGTTTTAACGAACATTCAAATTAACAAAGATTAATTAACGAATTCTAACTTCATTATGTCGTAGATATTGGTTATCACGCTTAAACATAAAGGAGTTAGGCAGAGAAGTGTTGTAACCCGATCATATTATTCCATTAAGTTTCGTTCCAACAGTATCCAATCTAGCGTTGGAATGCAACTGGTATACGATTATTAGGTGTGTCAAAACATGAATCCAGTATACTGTATACTGGATTATATGACCTAATCTAATTGTAAATGGATAGGATTCCTGGTACTGGTATCGACAATGGCTGAAGTGAGTGAAGTTCAATTCAATAAAAAAAACTATGCAACTCCTAACCCAACTTGCACAAATTTCTAAAAAACGAATTGGTAGGATTCTTTAAAAAAACTACTTTCAAAACTAAAACTACCATTTTGTCATTTACGAATTCAGTGGAAAGTCACTTAAACTTTCAAATTACTAAGAATAAAGCAATTCTCGAGTTAGCAAGCTAGCGCCCGGCTCCGCCTGTATATTGCTACAAAAATGTCTGACTAAAGAAAATGAACTTTCTTAAAAACTAAAAGTCGGACCTACGAAATTACTTCCGTCGGACACTGCAATAAAACTCTTTGGGGAAAAGGTGTGGTGCTACTGTTAGCGGGTTGATAAGCGTAGCGGGTTGCTGAACGGATTGCCGACGTCACATTGTACTTACACTCTGTAGAAATGGAGAGAATCTGCAATTTCCCACCTTAGGTTTATTTACATAAGGTGACAACGATAGTTTAACATAACTGTGTTCAGCAATGGTTTCTTCGCTTTTTAGTAGCACAGAAACCTAAAAAGTAATTACAATTAAGTAACTAATACTGTCCGCAAAAATAATGGAGAAACTTTACAATTAAAGTGTACAATGGCATACGACGAAAAAGGTCTTTGATTTAATAAAACACATCATGTAATTGAATCACTACACAGAACTTACCCACTCAATGTTAAACCGTTCTAGATTAATGTCCAACAAGAACAAGTTCTGATATTTATGATACCAGTCATGAGAAACTTGATCCTAATGAATATTGCCAAGATTTATACATTTTACTTAGTACACGAAACGTAAGGCATTCGTTAAAGGTAACCTCCATTTAAAATACAGTTTTAAATCATTGTAAGATTGATGAGACTTGAAACTAGATGATCAAGTTAATTGATATATTAATCAAGCCCGCACATGTTAGACTTGCACAGACTCAGATTTGAACAACCTACCGTAAGTACATATACACATTAGCGTTTAAAAATGCTCGTATTGTGTAAACATGCGCATTCGCAAATTTGAAAATATAGTAACGAATTTATGATAGAATTCCAATATTTAAATAACATAGAATATAATATAAACATTGAAATACGCCTCTTTTCATCCGCGTAGTGACGGATTAAGAATACATAATGCCACTACCCCATCTCAACCCGTGGGTGTCGTAAAAGACGACTAAGGCAATTACCTTATGCACACAAGAGCGCTGCGAGAAAAGGAAAATTCGAAACTAAGCCGTCTGGCCAGAGTGATATAGTAGGCTAAATCAATATAATTGTTTTGCCCAAGTGAAGCTTGCAAATATAGTATGATTTTGATTATTTTTGATGCGTCATATTTTGAAGATAACAAAACTTGCACTATGTAAGTGAACCAGAATCGCTCCAGCGAAACATGGTACCACACCTTTAGGGGGCGAATAAGGGTAGCAATAGGAATGAGAAGAGCGGTCAGAGAGGTGAGGGGGTAGAGGGAGGTACAGGGAGCGTAATTGGGACTTTTTCTTTGGAGTTTAACCTTTTGTTTTGTAAAGTGACTTCTTTCTCGTGTCGACCACCAATCGATTGAAATGAAGGTGCTTCTGGTGTACGAAGGAATTGGAAAGTGCACGAATACTTAAAGAGTTGACTGTTAGACAATAGAGTTGGGAAACTTTGATGAACAGAGCTTTACACTTTTTTGTTTTATTAAATTCCTGTTGAAGTTTTTCAGGCTGCTTAGGATTCCTAGCGTTAAGAGTTTTAAATATAGACATAACTACATTAGAGAAGTCTTATGATGCAGGAGGCCTTAAAAATATATAATTGGCGGACATAAAGACTGTACACCCATACTCGTACTGAAAACATAAAACTATTTGCGGATCACACAAATATATTATTGTATAAATGAGAATCGAATCCACTTATTGTCAGCACTTCTACAAGCGTGCCAACTTTAGCATAATGTTAGGGAAATTCCCCTTTACGCATACCTAACAATATTAGGTAAGTATATAGTTACCTAATTAAATTGAAACTTAAATACAAGTTGGGTTATTGATAATAAGCTGATAACGAATTGGTTCTTAAGGAAGTACTCCTGTACTTAAGATATTTAGTTGCTTATCATTAGTAAAGTGGATTTTATCAAGAAAATTAGGCGAGGACATTGTCAATGAGTTTTCATTTTACACTCGAACTCAAAATAATAATATAAATAATGATCAAAATATTAAGAACCGGATACACAAAGATCCCTTGATTTTAATAAAAACTAATAAGAAATGTAGCGGAAATTAGGTGAGCCCTATGTCCAGCAGTGGGCGTGATTGGGTTGATGTGATGATGATGATGATAGCTCATAACTATCTTACTAACAATGAATTTATAATAAGCTTATAAGAAGTCAAATGTACTATCACCAATAACTCCGTTTGCCCACCGTCTCAAGGTAGTAACGAAAAAGTATATGTCAGCATAGATGAGCCATATGTCAGGCTGGGGTATATCTCTATCAAGAGAGCTGAAAGACTTTAGGCCATAAGCCACACACGCTGGCATATTCGGGGTGGATCAGACATACACTTAGAATTACTTCAAGGGTATTTGGATTTCCTCACGATGTTTTCCTTTACCGTTAGCAGATGGTAAGTCACTTGAATAGTACATATAAATAATACTGACATATAGATGAGCTATATGTTATAAGCAATCAATAGAATTTCAATATTTATAATACATAGTCACTAATATTGTAAATACGAAAGTAACTGTGTTTGTTTGCTAACCACTCAACCGATCTTCATGAAGTTTCACATAAAAATAGTCTAGAGCCTGGAGCAGGAAATAGGGTACTTTTGACCGATTATACCACACGGGAAAAGTTGCGAGTGAAAGCTAGTCTATATAAATAAATAGAATTTTATTGAAGTGTCTGTTTGTAATATCAAAATAAGACCTTTTTAGAATAAGTTAATGAATGTATTTTACATCTCCTCTCTGCTCATTTAAGAACTGGTAAAGTCTGGGATTCAAAAGTTAAATAATCAAGTTTTCAAACCAGAACTGTGTCTGATACTTGCAAATATAATGATTGTTGTGTATCTACCCTCGTCGATATCTAAAAACTAAACGGTTTCAGAATTAGATACAGACTCCGCATTCAAATAGTCTCATTACACACAATCATATTGTTCTCATATATGTTGATTATACTACATGAATTACTAAAGAGATTTTGAGAAAATTGTGCTTAGAGGTAGGGCTCTAAAATTGAGTTGAACAATCGGGTTGCTTTACGTCTCTACACAATGGTCCATAATGGTCGACTGTAGATGATCACGCATAGCATATGATGAACAAGTCGATGATGATATATGATCGATGTCACTGTGGTGTAGCGATTGAGGTAGTCGCCTCGTCGCTAACATCACCGCTGTGGGTTCCATTCCCACACGAGACAAAATTTGTGACATAACATTGTGTTTTCTGTCAAAAAGTAGATCGAGTACAATAGCTAAAGTCTATGAACGTGGTAAGCATGGTCTATATAGTCATCGGTCATTATGGTCGCTTGTAGAAGGCAACGTTTACAGAAGGTAGGTTCAGAATTAAAAGTGGGAGTACTATAGCTATTTAAGACTACATTAGGGGAAGTGATGACCTTGGTCTATCGATAAAAAATGTCGTAAATATATATCTTTTAAATAGAAAATAATCAAGATCCACAATCTTCACATAATATATATCGCTATAATGAAATTAACTAGAAAACCCTTTCAAACCAGAACTTTTTAAAACTCGATATTATTATCTATATCGCCTTCTCTGTTCCACACATGTTAATAATAGCCTTTAAATATGTCGCCGTTCCCACCGAATAATATCGTAATCGACTATTACTATAGAAGTGCTTTTATTGGGAATTATTGTTCTAAAGGATTGATTACACCATGTGAATTTTTTTCAGAATATTCGTATGAGTACTTTTCGAGATAGTCATTTTGTAATGACTTTACCTATGCTATTCGCCTAAAAATAAAATCACAGTTTTATATCGTAATAGGTTATTACTCACTTTTCAATGTCTCATCTTTTACAGCAAACTGTTATTACGATCTTATTCGGGTACAAAAATTAAGACAAATTTCGGTAATGTAATTTCCATTATTATAACTATTTATAAAACGGGATACAACTAATCTTTTATAAGCCAAAAAAGGATTTGTGTACAATTTGCTCTCTGTATGAACAAGCTGAAGATGCTAAAAAGCTATTTTTGTAATAAAATAATAATAAAGTTGGTACGTCAGATAAAAAGAAAGGAAAAAGCTGCGGTTCATTCAACAAATACTACAGTCGCTGTTTTTGATTTAGAAAAGACTTAATCTCAGTTATGTATTTTACATTAAATGTGCAAATATCTTTTACAATTTTTAACACACCTATCAAGTCAGGATGTTGACAATACATGTCTGGCACCTTTCTATTGCAAAAAACGAAAGCAAACGAAATTGGAAGCTGTTTATTACAAATCATTTTATACTGATGTCTGTGCTGGAAAGAACAAAAATAGATTTATTTTGCGATGTACCTTTAAGCCCTAATATACCATCTTCTAATATCGTTTTTTTTTACGGGCCATAGTCCAAGTGAGGGTGAATGTAGTGTTGAACGCGCAATAAAGAATAAGTTATTATTTACATCTTAAGATTTAAACTAACTACTATGATTTAAAATGTCTCATCTCTGGAAAAAACCGGCATAAAGATACACAAGGCCCTTCGTAAACTTAGCTCCCTTGGTAAAGACACCAGCAAAGTCACCTTGACTTTGCTTGTGACCTAGGTTCCCTAAGATTTTCGTGGGCAAAAGAAAATAGAGAAATTTTCTCATGAAAAAGTGGTCTAACAATTAAAATGTAATTTTGTGAAAGAATATTTCGACTTGTACACTGACCCGGATCCTGCAAAATCAAAACGTGGGCGGCAACCGAAAAATCCTCTGGAATTTACAATGGTCGATAACTTGACACAGATATGCCACCAACTTATCCCCATTTCTAAACCTGTGTTTGATGATTTACTTGCATTGTGTGCTAGTGCAGCTATACGTAATCATTACCATGGTTTTTAGAACTATCTTGTATGTTGCAGACATTTTTAACAGTAAATTCAGACGATTTTGATGGGTCAGACCTAGATGATGCCTAAATGGCACTGAAATATTAATATAAATGAATATTAAATTTATAATTATGTTTCTTTTATGTAATTTTTCCATACATTTATTAAAAAACCCCTAAAACAATGTAGAACATGGTTTATTTTAAGAATTCGATTATTAATTACCTTTTATTTTGCAATATGGACTATCCGGTATTATATTTTTACAATTGTGAAACTTATTTTGTTTGACATGGAATATTGTCGTTAATTAATATTACACTTGTCATCTCATTTGTATAATCACCGAATATTATGGTAACAATTCATTACTGAGTCAGTTAACATTGCGACAAAACACCGAATAAGATCGCATTCAACTATTATGTGTAGCTCACAGTCGATAATTTACCCGAATAAAATCGTATTGTTGCTTTACGGATGAAGATTCTATTTCAAATTATGGTAATATACATTTTAGCTTATAACTTTAATCTAGTATAATAATATTTTTTTTTAAACGTATCACAATATCTAAGAAAAAATCACCTATCTTTTGGTATATAAATGATTTTTCTAAGTAAACCTAGTAAAAAGTTAGAAGCCAAAATCCGTATTTTATTTTTCCTGTAAAATTTAGATTTTACGATTACGGTATTATTCGGTGGGAACGGCGATGTTTTGTCTCTCTCTTTCGTTCGTTCAATTATTAAACTGTTCTGATCTAATTAACAAATGCCAATTTAGTGAACTGAATTGGAATAGCAACGCGAATGGACTCGAGATAATGTGGTTGTTTAAAAATACGGAATATAATATTTATATATTAAAATAGTCAGAAAGAATACGACTATAACTTATCTATACTTAATATCATAAAGCTGAAGAGTTTGTTTCACTGAGCTCAGGAAATGCTGGTTCGAATAGAAAAAATATTATAGTGTTTGATAGCCCATTCATCGAGGCTATAGACTATCACATCACGCTACGACTGAGTAGTGGCTAACAAAGGTCCACAGAAATGAAGGTCTGTGCAAACATCTAGTTTTTTTTTGAATTTGAAAAAAAAAATGTTTTTATTTTGTTATAAAACAAAACACATGCACTATACAACAAATGTAGCAGGGGTCTTTGCAAACACAACTAACGGATAAAAAGCACATCCAAACTGGAAATTAAATCCATGAATCGAACCCACGACACTCGGTTATGTTAGTGGCGAGGAGACCACCATAACTGCTACTCCACAGTGACAGTTGGCACATGTATATCAATCTCGTTGAGATAGCTCAACTCTATAAAATATAATTTTGGACAGTTTTAACAAATACATTTTGATCTATGAGATTTAAAATGTCTCTACCGTTCGTGTCAGCTCAACTCGGGCTTGGATTAGGAGCGACGAATTTTGTAACAGACTGTATTTTGGAAGGATAATCCTTCGTCACACTGTACTTGTAGTATTTGTTTATAAATGTAGGGCAGTAGACACGTATTTTTTCGGATGTAGGTTGTTGAAAAAAGAAAATATTTCATTGTTGTGAGTTGTGAAAAAGATGGCTGCAATATCTTGGAAAAAAGTGGAAACAATTAAAAACTAAATATTGTACAAGACGGAAAAACAGTTTATTATTGGGTAATAGACTGACCGTAAGAAAGATTTAAAAAAAAATTAGAATAGGTAACCATCTAAAAAAGTAGAAAGTAATTCTATTTCAAAACTATTAGATAATATTAATTCTACATTACATTGTAAATGCCAATATGTCAATTTTATCACAATTTAAAACTTAAAATCGGAAACAAAACACGTTCAAAAACATCTGCCTCACACACACACATACACTTACACACAAAAACACATCAACATGACAACATGCATAATTGTGTATGTGTGTGTGCACCCTAGTAATATTTCGCCTAGGTCCCTGTCTAGCCTGTAACGAGGCTAGGGAATAGGGTGCACCTAGATCACTGTACCGACAACACACAAACTTCTTAAAGCATACTAATTTATTAAAATGTGAAAATTATTTTTGGCTAAAATAAATGACTGATCCGAATTTGATTTGAAAATAAATGAAATCTCGTTTATTCATCTAGGTTACAAGGTAACACTTATGAAAGTCACTAGTTAAGAATGTAACAGGTAATTCGAAAAGTAGTGTCAGCAAATTTGCCTACGACCAATTCGCTGACGGGATGGAGCTATGAGAAGAACTGGCGAGAAATTCACGCCACTCTTTTTTTAAAAATGAGTGGGAGTGTGGGTGAGATACGTTTTGATAAAAGTACATAGAGAGTGTTAGGATAGACATCTCAGTAGCGCTTACTCGTGATAGTATTAGTGATTCTTATCATAATGGTCAAGACAAACCCTCGAAGTAGTTTCAAGCTCAGAGCAATGAGAGGGAAGTAGTGAAGCGCACGCTTTCCCCTCAGCCAAAGTACAAGAACAATCGGTTCGTGTCAGTTTATTTGTGTGACGATTTTATTTTAGTGTGCGTTAGTAAAAACGTGATTTTTCTCATAAAAGTGCGGGAGTGCGTAGATTACCTCACCTCCCCCCAAAAAATGGCAGAAAAATTGTACTACCGTCTAATTGCTCTGAAGTTACAAGAGTGGAAAGTACGGATCTATGACCTTACAACTCACAAACCAGCTGATTTTTCATTGAAGAAATTCTCACTTTCAGAAGGTTGGAAATGTGTCAAGTTAATGAATTTTTTTTTGTTGACGGTATCTATTGTTTACCCCAAAATCTTTTAAGTTTTTAATCCTAATATTATAAATGTAAAAATTGGATGGATACATGTTTCTTACTAACCACTACAGGCCGAAATGATCTGTAAGAAATTTGGCACACGGGTAAGGTAGGTTATTACCTATCTGGAATGGCTCATAAGCTATTTTTTGGAAATCGAACTCGAGACCTCTTGGGCAGCCGTAGCAGTAAATTATTTAGGTACTTTATTTTTCCAAAATAAAAAAATAATTAGAAAAAAAAGCCACAAAACTAATTTGAGCCTAATTTGCGGACGGTACCGAAACCAAACCCTTTCTACGAGCGATTTGTTTTAAAGGTCGTCAACCTCACGTTGTCTCACTCTAACGCTATGTTCGTTATATCTCTCGTCTCGCTCGCACACGCACAGGGAACCAAAAGCTTTTTTATACCGGAAGCTACGATTTTGGTAATGTCTATACCTAGATGCTAGTACTTACTTCAATCTAGACATACATTTTAGTAATTAATAGTCTTAATACTACTATATGTAGAAATCAGTTATTAGAAATCTGTAGTCAAGTCAAGTCGATCAAAGTAGAATACGTCACTATGACAGATTATTCCTAATCTGAACTGCTGCGAAATCCTAACCCGGTAGAGAGTTAGGTTAGGAACTTGATAAAAACAATCTTTTTCGAAAATAACCCTATCTGATATTTTGATTCATCATGACATGTGTCAATATTATATCAACCCATAAACGTCCCTCTGCCGGGTCTTCTCCAAAGATGTGGGGAGAATTATTTTGATTACATAGAGTAAATATTAAACTCTAATTTGACGGTAAGTTTGACATAGACAGCTACTTTTTATTCTAACAGAGAGGATAACCTATCTATATAATTCGTCTGATGATACAAACAAATATTATATTTATTTTCGTGTTGCTAATTTAACCCGCAAGGGTTTGGTTGGATATCGGTTAGTTAATATTGATCTTACATGTAGACTAACGTAAAGCTAAAATTGTATACTAGAAATAAAAAAATTACCTAATCAGGAATGAATGTTGAAGATACGAAAGATGCGTGTAAGAATCTTAGCAGGTGAAAGAAAATAGTCGCTGCCTACCCCTCTGTTGAGAAAGGGACGTGATCTATCCAATAAAAAGAAAATTAAATCAATATCGTAACTAGAGTACCTACCTAGTATCTAGGTTTGTTTTAGTGTTACAGATAGCTGAGCAGTTAGTTGTTATGACATCAACTATAACTAAACACAGTGTAGCTCTTCCTCTATGTTTTACAAACAGAGGGTAAGCAGAGGTGTATTACACCCACATTTCGCTAGCTAGAGATGTTTAATCACAAGTAAGTACCTAATAAATTCCATGCGACACAATTGTTTTCAAATGTTATTTTTTAGCTTTTTCGGCAGCGTTCTTCTTCCACCCGGGTTAAGACTACGTTTAACTCAAAGTAAGTGCTCTAAAAACAATATTTTCAAATGTCGACTCACGAACGAAGTGCTATAAGTTATCACAACCAATTGACAAATATCAAATCGACTCAAGTCATTGACATCAACTGAATAAAATATTCTAACAAATTATTTATTATTCGCCATTTTCCAAGAAGACTTATATTCCTAAAAACTTTTGCTTCATACTAAAACTTAAGTAACTTTTCTGCGTATCTAGGGAATGCGTAAGACCTAAGTCTTACGCACAATACATCTAGAATTATAGACCAACAAGCGTAATTCCCGATGTCCATACGCAATGACCTACAAAATTACTGTCTGATTTCCTTTTAGTTATATAATATTAAACATAAACCCCGCCATATTTGTTTAAAAACCCTTCTTATTTAAATTATATAACCGCTTATGTTCTAATCTAAATAAAAAAAAGAAAAAGTAAATTTGAAAAAGAACGCCTGCCATTGGCATAGGTCAGTAACCTAACCGTCATTCATTCCAATTTCAAACTTGGAATTCCGAGCGAAGAAGCTACGCACACAGTCACACCGCACGCACACAAATTGGGCGAGCTTAATTTGTATTTATGTAGGCCACGCACACACACACACTTTATATGGGTCGGCACACAAACACAATGAAATGTTTTCGACGAGTCATATAAGACGGCATTTAAATGAATTATTGTTTGTTTATAAGGGATTAAACCTGTTGTATAATAAGTTCAATATAGTTCTTAAAGTTCATTAACATTATGAATAGTCTATCCGTAGTGTTAAAATATTATTTCTAATTAATAACACAAAGTAAATAGCTACGCACAGTCGTGATATAATCCAAAATGATCAGACTGCTAAAGATAAATGACGTTAGCGGAATTGTCGCCACATTACGGCTGAGTGCCTCACATTCGCGAAGAAAAGGTCGTGTTTCGTGCAGTAAGCCAGTAATGTACTGATACAGGCATTTTGGACAAGGTTGACTTGAACTTGACATTCGTACGCGGAAATCGATTTGTTTACCTTAAACACTTTTATATGTAGGTATACGGATATTGCAAGAAGATCAAGTTTAAAAAATACAAAGCCTTTCCAAAAAAGAAATACCTAAGGCAAGTAATAAAAACAATACAACCGAAAATTTTCAAAATACAAAACAGTTTAAAAAATTAGTTTCTATAAAAGACGAGCTTAGAATCAGATAATAAAAAATACAAATAAGAACCTGTCAGAGATTTTCCAAATTTAAAAATCGTTTGAATTAAAAAAAAAAAGAACTCGACATACGAATTTGGTGTCGTCACAAGTTAGCAAGGTGTTCAGTTGCGTGTGTGTGTCAGACGACGACGCACACGACCACGTGACACGGTGCGGCGCGGCGTCCGTTTGGGGTAGGTTAGGGACGGAATTGGGGTGGGCCCCGCGCCGAATGTTCAACAGCGTTGTTTGTCATACTGTCCTGATCAACAGTATTGGCATAACATTTGAGTAGATTTTTTTGGTAAAAAAAATAGTTGTTTTTAATTTTTATATTAAAACGCTTATTTACAAGCATTTTAAGGTTTGCTTACAATCAAAATATATCTTGCTATGTATCTGAGAAGTTAATTAATAAAAATTAGAAAATAAAACTCATTTGAGACCTATTGACCTATTGAGATTGATTGATTTGAGACCTAGAGAATAAAACATATTTTATTATTATTAAGAGTTTTATGTGCACGACATAAACCCAAATAATATTAAACAAAAACAACATTAAAGTTCAAAACTTGTATACCTTCACTTAATTAAACATAAAATCAACTAAAGATATCTATTCACTTTATCTTAACAACATATTTTGCAAAAACCAGCTTGAACTTACAGACACAATTCACCTGCCGTTTCTTTATATGTATTAGGTGCTCATTCTATATTCAAATGTCGCGAATAACGGCTAAAAAACCGTCTCTAACCGGCCCAATCCGGTTCTTTCCGGACAAGTTTCTACCATTAAACCTTCGTTGACATTAACTTGTGATAAACTACATTTTAACCACTGATAAAATACATTTAAAAGTAAAATATTGATGCACTATAAATGTATTAGATGCGTAGGTATTCAAGGTACTGATTTAGGTTGGCTTGGAACAGATAAGTAAAGCTTTGTGAATTAATTTGTGTTGTATGAGGAATTATGAAACAATAAAGTTTTTAAGTTTATCTAACAATGAGGCTAAAACGGTTATTTGTTCTGAGTTCAATTTAGGGAGATCTGTAGTTGGTATCTAAATTTCCTCTTGCAAATGTTAAAATAAATATTTATAAGAGATTGTGACAATAAATATACTGTCAAAGAGTTCTCAAACGTGTTTAAAAACTATTAATATTGTGTGCAATTCGGTATAAATGCTTTCTTTTCCACCAAATGTGTAGACATAGATAATATTCAAAGTCGAAGAGCTTTGTCCGCCGAATATCTAACTGTTTTTAAAATCATTTTCTGCATTTTTTAATCTAATTTCTCCTATGAAAAATAAAAATGGCCGCTACACTCAGAACGTCAATAATTTAATTTGAAGTCTCCTTAACATTGATATTTCCAATTAAACTATTGAATAAACACTAAGATTGAAGAACTCGACTCCGATTTCAGCAATAACGTCATAAGAATGAGATTTTAATAAAACAATAAGTATAATTCTCCTCAGTATTGAACACCTGCAGTATGCCGGCCCTCATCTGTCTAGAGTTCTAGCTGTGTTCTACTCGTTATGCGTGAGCCACTCCTATCTGCCGTATGATTTTATGAGAACAGTGGTAGTGCCTGTTGTAAAGAATAGAACTGGTGATCTAGCCGATAAGACTAATTACAGGCCTATTTCTCTTGCCACTATTATAGCAAAGGTGTTTGATGGTTTGCTTGAGGCACAGTTAAATAAATACGTGACATTGCACGATAATCAATTTGGATTTAGACCCAAATTGTCTACAGATAGTGCAATACTGTGTCTCAAGCATACCGTCAGATACTATACAGATCGTAAAACACCAGTGTATGCGTGTTTCCTCGACCTGTCCAGGGCATTTGACTTGGTGTCGTATGACGTGTTATGGCAAAAGCTTGAGGACATAAAAATGCCACACGAACTTGTTAACATCTTCAAGTACTGGTATGCACACCAGGTCAACAGTGTCAGATGGGCGGGTGTATTGTCTGAGCCTTACAGGCTTGAATGTGGAGTCAGACAGGGTGGGTTAACCTCACCCACACTGTTCAATATATATATTGATGCACTCATCGTAGAGCTCAGTAGCAACCATGTTGGATGCCACATCGATGGAGTTTGTGTAAACAACTTAAGTTACGCAGACGACATGGTGCTAATGAGCGCGTCGGTCTGTGGAATTAGAACGCTATTGCAAGTATGTGAGCAGTACGCTAGCAGTCATGGCCTCATGTACAATACTGGTAAAAGTCAGTGCATGGTCTTTAAGGCGGGTCCCAAGTGTCCGCAACATGTACCATCTATACGCCTGAATAATATTCCTTTGGAAAGGGTGGAAAAATTTAAATATTTGGGGCACTGGGTAACAGCTGACCTGAGGGACCATGTAGACATGGAAAGAGAGCGGAGGGCACTGTCTAAAAGAGCAAATATGATAGCCCGTAGGTTTGCACGTTGTTCAAATGAAGTAAAGATTACGCTTTTTAAAGCTTTTTGCACTTCCCTATACACGTGCAGCCTATGGGTTTCGTACACACGAGCGGCTTACAGTGCCCTCCGTATCCAGTACAACAACGCATTCAGAGCGGTGTTGGGGCTGCCCCGCTTCTGCAGTGCCTCTGGCATGTTTGCGTGGGCGCGCACCGATTGTTTCCATACCACTATGCGCAAGCGGTGCGCGTCCTTGGTGCGCAGGGTATGGGGCAGCTCCAATACCGTTCTGGAGATGATTGCCGGGCGACTAGATTGTCCCTATATCGGACATTGCTGTAGCAGACATGTTGCTGGCTCTGTCCGATAGAGTGTTTGTATTTATTTATTGTATTGTTATTATTATAGTATGTATTTGTATCTGTATATTTATTTGTGTCATGTTATTTTTTTTTCAGTACCTATGTATGGGTTTGTAAGTTGCCTGAAGTAAATGCTTTTTATTTTATTTATTTATTTATAATAAACCACCTGAAATGTCATTCTGTATTATTAATACTTGAAGTGTCTATTTGTTCAGGATTTTTATTATTCTTGTTACTTCATGACAATTGACTCTTAATTATTAATTCTAGCTCTGCTTTAGCACGAAATTGCATGTAGAAGACATCTCTAAACCCTGGATGCCACTGCAGCGGAGATGAGAGGAAAAGGAAGTCAAAAAAGAAAAAGTAAATAAAACCTTGAAAACGTTAAATATTAAACACACAAATGTGTTCCATCTCTGTCCATATTTTGTTGTTTTAATATTTTTATTTTATCGTGTCGTGCACAGCTTGACAAACTACTCGCGTCCTGCGGCATGACTTGTCATGTAACATTCATTGAACTGACAGCGTCCATCGATTGACTTGACGTATTGACTGTTGCGATACCACTGAGAAACCGGGTTATACTCGTTTTATGAATTTACAATTGATATTATGAAGACGATGGGCGCGCACTTTTAGATGATAAAATTTATACAAAGGACCTTAATTCATTATTAAATTATCAACAAAATGAGAATAACACATACAATATTAAAACACCGTGAAGAGCCAAGTATCTCAACGAACATAATTAAATGAGCAATCAAAATAAACGGGATACAAAAACCGGTACGATATACAACAAAATAACACTGACATCATATCCCTATTCCCAAGCACATAAAAATAGCTCGCTATCAACTGACGGAGTGAACGATCTTTGGCTTTCGAAAAAGGAAAAAAGTTAAAAAAAAGGAAAAAATCGCACAACGGCCAATGCTCGTCGGCAGTAGTGGAATACGCGCTCTATAGCAAAAAAGCGGGGTCGTTGCCCTCGCGGCGTGTCCTTCGCGCTCGTTGTGTGTGTGTGCGTGCGGTGACACACACACTAACAAACACTCGCATTTTTCGTGCGCACACATTACGTTTGTGTGCGTAACGCGGATGCTTTTGAGTGCGTTAACACGTTGCGCGTTGGACGCACGCAAAAAAGCGTACGTTGCGTTAGGACGGATGTACACTAGCGCATCACGATGTACTGTGAGGTAGGTTAAGGTGGGTATTCATAATATTAATTGTGATTTAAAATTGAGGTGGCAACAATTTTCTTGAATTTTGTATTGAAATTAGAGTTAGAAGAGGCGGAGATCTCCAGCAGTGGATTGCAATAGGATGATGAATGAAATTCGGAATTTGACTTTTTAATTTTAGTAACAAACTTAACTGAGTCCGTTTTTATATACACACTGGCTCAAGCAATAATATTTAAATGATATGTTGGCTTCCAATTGTTAAAACTTTTGTTCCAAACAATTCTTAAAATACCATTATATTGTTGCAACAATTTTTAAATAAAATAATATCTTACTTGCGATCAAATAATCTTGAACAAAATCGTGGTAACTAAATGCAATGAGTGTCCAACGGCATAATCTGGTTATTTAACATCGATGTGTGCGTCTGCCTTATCTGCGGGTTGCGTGCACTCGTCCAGTGCGCGCGGACTCTTAATTTTGTCATTAGAACGCTACTCGTTACATTGTGGACCAAATTGCCGCTGCACGCAATTTTTTGCGTTGGCAAATCGGTTATTACGATAAATAATACTAGCTGGAAACATGTCATTGTATTCTTTTTTTAAAATTAAATTCTGTTCGTGTTTTGATTTATGGAATTCTTTTTTGAATTTGTTTGTTGGTTTTTGTTTGGTGTTCTATTTTTAAATATGTTGGTAGTTACTTGTTTTTTTAGTTTGAATATGAGTCAATGTTTGTTTAATTGGTTCACTAATATAATTTCTTGAGCCGAATTAAAAATGGTGTTGATTAGTAATTATATCTCAGTATTCTCAGTACCTACTCGTTTGTTGGTTTTATCCGGCATATTATGTACGAAATGACCTTTAAATCTTTCGGAATGCATCTCTTTCAGCTTGACTGTTAAATAATGTTCACGAATAACTTGATCTATGCAGCCACAACACTTGAGATTAGAATACCTTACATGGCCAACATTCGTAACGTAATAGATTCAAACTCATAACGATTATAAAACGATACTCTGAAGATCCGTATTTTAGGAAAAGTTGGTCAATAATTTCAAAATGGTACCTAAGTGATACCCAGACAAAAGAAATTATACAGGAGTAACAATTATAAAATAGGTCAATCGAAAGAACAGAAAGAAAAAAACAAAACCCACATACCGTCAATTAGCATAAAGCCACGTGCACACCAAGCGCAAACAGACATCACAAATAAAGGCTAGTTCACACTGCGCGGTAATGCATGGGCGCGGCTTGTAGGTCGACACTCACATGTGTTACAATCACGACAATGTCGATGTCTACCAATTAATGTACAATGTTAATGTGTCACAGCCACATTTCACCAGCTATGGTCCTATGAAATAGGAGGAGTTGGAGGAGCTATTGTTATCAACCAGAAATATTTGTTTTCCATCCTTCGAGAAAATCTCAACACTGGAATTTCATAATAGAAAACCCAATACCATTTTCACCCGACCCAGGAAGCGAACTCAGGACCTTGCACAGCAGTCGTATACACTTCTTGCTGAGCCACCGACGCATTACGTTGATATTTTGAACTACATACATAATATTTTGTTGTAGTTTATGCGATATTCATAGGCCTGCTCCAATGGCTGTTTTGACCGCAGCGAGCGGTTAAAATATCTTCGCTTTGGGCTTAGTCTACTCATATACTAGTGGGTTCGATTCCCAGGTCGGGCAAAAACGTTACTGATGTTTCTGTAAAAAGCCCAGTTAATAGCGATAGACTCACTCCCTATTACATGCAACCAAACATAGTTGCTGAAGAAGAACGCGCTCTACCTACGCCCTTTCGAGGAAAATAGCGTGACGTATATTAAAATACTAAATAGCTCCAATAAATATATCCTCACAATATCATATCTATCATAAAATGAAAGACAAATTCCCTGTAGGAGTCACGTAGGTGTAGAAATATAGAATATAGGTCAAACTCAGACATGAACGATTCAATCACAAAGTCTAAAATTAGGATCTTACTCGGCTCACAAAACTACGTAAATTGGTTCTATTAACTATAATAATATCTGTATGTATGTAGGGTTATAATAATAGGCCTTAAATGACCTTACTTACTGTGATGTATTTTGTGTTATAGCACTATTTAAAATTTAAAATAAATTAAATACATGAGGTATAGAACTAATGGTGATCTCCATTTTAGTTAAGAACGTGACTGATCTTTTTTTACTGAATTTATCCATAAACGTCTAGTTATGTGAATTAGTTTCAAAGTTATGTTAAGTCTTTTTATGTAGCTGAAGTACATGCAACTCTACTCTACTGAAAACAAAGCCTACAGTACAACAATATGTATGTAGTCCAGTGTATCTTTAGAAATATAGATTTTTTTCGTCCATTCCATTTTAGGATTATAGTAGTAGATAGTTTCGTGATGTCCGTCTGTCTTTTAGTACCAAATGGCTGTTATTTGTCATGGATATATTATCAAGTACTTATATATTAGTCGATAGAGTCGTAAGATAAAATGAGGAAAAAAAATGTTGATTTCAAAAATGGAGTTTGTCTCCTTTAATTCTAGTCATAACTTACCAAATGAAAAAATCGTTCCACAAACCACACTAGTTGACAATTCACTGACACCTTTTATTGTTTAGCGGTGCACGACTGCGTTAAAATATTTAATTGTTTACTTTTTTTTAGATCAATTTCTGCACGCTAGCATTTAGGTATCTATGAACGTTTTTATATTTCAATATGATTGGTTGCTACTAACAAATAAGGTAATAGGAAAACGTTTTGAAAAATTATGAAATTCCTGGTTTTTGAGGCATTTTATCTAAAATTGGAACAATTATTTTATGCAATACAAATACCTAATACAAAATATCGTCAATGGAAATTCAGTTCAAAACAAACGAATATTATCTAAATAGGTCAGACAAAACATTAATGTTAATTGAAAAATGAAACATAAGTTGAAAACAGGAAAACTTAGAGCCACGTCCAATCGTCCAACCAATATGGCCGCCACCAAAAAGTACTTGCATTATGCATTTGACATAATTAATACAATATTTGTAATTCCTTTGTACAAAGGAATTACAGTAGTACCTAAGTGTGGTTTTGTGATAATTATAATAATTGTAGTATCTTGCTTGGTTATTAAAAGGGTTCAAGGATTTATGTGTGGCAAAAACGATATTTGGTTTTGCTTGACTAACCGAAGATAATTTTAAAATTAAAATCATTTCATAAATAGATATATTAAGTGCTTTCAAATTTAAAACAATAATAATAATATCAGTGCCATAAAATTTATGTTTAATTAAAGTTTTTTACAAAAATCGAACATACCTAGTCTGTAATTTAAATTTCGAAGTTAGATACCATTCAAAAATTGAACTCCTTGAATTTCGAATTTCATAGATGAGCATTCAAAAATCGAACAACTTAAATCTCTCAGTGTATGTCATACAATGTAATAGTTGATAGTAAGCAAGGTCACAAACGAGTACAATACGGCTATTAGGTAGTGAATCAACGGCGCACCTCAAACCTCACACCTCACCCAGCGCAGCGCCTCAACGCAACACAGTCCCGATCTAATTAAAGTAAAAGCTCTGTATGTGCGTCACACTTTACCTCCTGTCTGTTAGCAGCTTAAGATATTATTATTATGTTACGTGTTTGTAATGCTTTTAATTTCTATTGTATGTGTGTGTTTGAGTTGGGTGGGACTTTAAAATAAACGATTTTGAGTTAGGGTTGTTTCGTAACTTAGTTAAACCAATTGTTTTACAATTTTATAAAAACTTTGGGATCTGATTTCAATCCAAACTAAATATTTATCATATAAAGAGGCAGCTGGATTGCTTGAAAAATAACCAATGATCTACATTGAATGATAATTCACATCTGTGGGTCGAATGTTCTTAATTCAAATGACCTTGTAATTAACTCGTTTAGAATTGTTCTTAATTTGAAATCCAATCATTCGTTGATTACTGAATGGAATGAACTTTGTTATTTGAAATGTCGACAATTACTATTATTATATATATTATAAACATATCTAAATATCTGTTGTTATCAATATATCACAATTTCACTACGCAATTTAATTAGTATTTTATATTAAATTATTCATTTCATAATTACCTAAGTATTTGATATTCTGTTGCTTACCTACATCTATTTAAGTACTAAAGTCTAATAGGTGTAGGACAAAATTGAATTACATTGTAATCCCCCATACTATTCCATTCATAGATTTTAAAAATCTAAATAGAATTTAATAACGGTCTTATTCGACCCTTCCAAAGACATTCAAATTTCGAATTCCAAATTGGAAAGTCGTATCGAGCAGGTAAATTGATCAGTTGCCGTCCTACTGATAGTCGTAGTCGGTGAAACGCAAAAGTAAAAGGCTATAATAACTTCCCGCTGCGCTGGTTGTTTCTCGCTAGTAATTTTTACAACGGCGCGACGTGTAATTGACTTAATCACCCCGTCATCACCGATTCACTTCTTTTTTGCACAAATAGATTTATAAAACAATCTATTACGTTATAAAGATATGAAAACAATGATTTCATCATCATCATACAAAGAAAGATATACACTGATCCTTTTACCTAATATTTGAAATGAGTGTTTGGCTGTATGGATGTAACAATTGTTATTCAATCAAGAGAACGACTGAAAGAATCTATATGAAATTTTGACACTTAGATAGTCTAGAATAGCACATTAATAAGTTTCTTGTCACTGACAAACCCCGTGGTTGGAGGCTCGGGCGGACGGTCAATTAATTATTATAGTATGATGATTGAGATAATTATGTTATGAGATATAAGATGTGACGTCACAAATTAAACAAGGTCGAAATGAAACATTTCAAATAAAGAACTACACAAAAACAAATCCCCACACTAACTGGCCAGCTACACTCCCGCCTCACAATGTAACTCGGACCTAATCGAAAAAAGTATCATTTAAAAAAGGACGCGACTCAAAATTGGAATCATCGAACAAAAAGAATGATTGTCGAAAAGTGAGCCCATTGCGTGGCTCCGCCCGCCGGAGAGCGCACGCCGCCGCATTGGGCCGCGCTGCCAACACCACGCACATCGGAATTTTAACAAAACCCCTCTGCCTAGTTCCGCCTTCTAAAATGTTTTTTTCCGTTCCCGTCAAAATGGCGCGCTACTATTTGGATAGTGATTAAACTGCTTTGTACAGATTCGCTCGCGTCGCGTCGCAGATTGAACGTACCTGTGTTTTTAGTTGATTGTGTAGCTATAGCCCGATATTTTATGTCGATTAAGATCACATAACAGACTTAGGATTCGAATAGTAATAAGATAATTTTATCTTCTAATGAAAAAGTATTCAATAGAGTAGTATAATACTTATTTTTTAACATTATCTAAGAAACTCCTATCAATAAATAAAACCGTAAGCCTAGGTTCTAAAATACAGTAACAAAATTTAAAAAAATAGTAAAACTACACTTACTTAAATGTGAATATTCAAAATCAGTCAAAATAACCTATTCAAATATTTAAATTACCATTTTATCTCCATATAATTTTAACGCGGCACATATTTAAACAAACTGTTTAGTGTTTAGACTAGATGTTAGTGCTTACGTCATACCTAGGTACTAACACGCATCGTCACGTGGACACCACGTGCACTAAGCAATGCTCTAATCTTTGTGTTTGCAAGTTTCAGTGAAAACACGCTAAGTTGAGTGATAACCCTCAATATTGGGTACCACTATCTCACACAGGTGTTTATTCTACATGTCGTGAAGAAATAACAATAATTATTATAAGTACTTCATCACTGCTTCTCATTCCCAGAATGTCCAAAGAGGCGACTAGGAAAACAACGTGTGTTCCTATAGAACGCAAGGCATGGGGGGGGGGGGGGGGCAGTAGCACATAATTGATTGGTGAAGAAGACGTAAAATTGTCCAGCACTTTTTTTTTAAATAACACAAAGTAAAAAAATTGCAGGTCATACAAATATTTGTTCGAACCGGGAATAAAAACCGATATCTCAGTAACTACAACTGTATACCGTGTACCGCGTCAACAACCGCTGCGCCACCGAGGCAGTTTAATATACTACAGTCTCCTAGACAAGAGCATCTAGACAGCACCTTACTACCGAGATAATGTTATCATGGCTACCAACCATTACATTCCTAACTATAGGTAACAGTATCTAGAGCTCTTTGTTGGTTAATTATTAACGGCTTCAGAATACAGAAGACTCCATCTCACAAAACAATGACAATAGCAATCCTTGAATTTCATTAATTTTATAGTTTTTCCTTCCCCTACTACTACGGTAACAGCTTACCATCAGGCGGACCGTACGTCTGTTTGCCACGGTCGTGGTATAAAAAAAAAAAAAAATAGAAAAGTTTTATAAAGCTGGAAGAAACGAACAACTTAACATATACTTTAAAGTATAGATTAAAATAAATCCTGATTAACATAACTCGAGCCATTCGCTATCACTTTCAGACAACAGTCACAGTAATCGTTAGACAAATACCTTTGTGACAAACAGACAGACAGACGCTAATAGTTACAAATTAGCTGTAGACAGTCGTTGGCGCCGTGCCATCGTGCCACGGATGCTGTGGAGAGTGAAACTGTATGTCTTCACTGTAACAGAGAGATATAGTACTCTAGACTCTACCTAGGAGAACTAGGTCATTTGTACGAAGGACTTTAATTTGATGAATATTTCAATTATTCAATTTAATTTGAATTGTGATTCCTTATTCAATTAAATACAATTTTTAATTTTCATTCTATTATTAATATTTAAATAACATTTTGACATGTTCTTTATTTAAAAGTTTGAATTTGAGTTTGGCATACAGTCGTTATTCCAATTTATGATAGTAATTCTAATAATATATTTAAAAAAGTATTGAAGCTATTTTAATGAAGTCTGTCTCATAGTATTATATTCATGTTTATTAATTACCACAATAATATACTTATCCGCATTTTAACTAATATATCTTATAACTAAACAGCCATATTTGCAGTTGTGTCCTTGTTTATACTAACATTACTGAATAAAACTTCTTTATGAGAAAAATAGTAAGGTGATCAAAATAAGTAAATATGACCTCTGTTATTTCGTTCGTACTCGTTGATGAAACTAACCACCAAAACCAACTTTTGGCAACACAAATCAGATAACAGTGGAATACAGAACTACGTTGAAACAAAGTTTTTACCCGGAGTAAGATAAAATTCCTCAGAGAATGCTATAAACTGAAATTTTGTTCTAACAAATGCTAGTATTTCATACAAGTTCTTCTCCTTACTAACAATTAGGCGATGGAATGATTGCTCGTATTATAAATTAGTGTGTATGGCAGAACAATTTTAAATTATATATAAGAAAGAAAAATCAATATGACACCCATTTGTATTAAAATATAAGAAATTAGTCACTTAACGACAACACATGTCTAAATGTGTTTTGTGGCTACGTGTCTATTCAACAGACAGGATATATTATATTCAAGATTTCTCCATTAAAAATAATAATATCAGATTCGGTCAATAACAATCTACAATATCTAAACACAAGGCGACCCCCGTCTTGATCTAAGTCAAACCTTACAAAGTAGCACGTGACTAAACAAATAGTCTGTCTGGACTATTGTCTGAATTTTAGACTAAAAACTGTTCGAGACACGATCCCTCAGATCTTTGACCCTTCACACGTGAATCTAAAAATGAACAGAGGTGGCATTCGAATATAAACAGGGTTAGTATACTTTTTGAATATGGAATAAGACTTAAAAAACACTAGACAACAGATAATTTAAATTTGACAGCTGTCAAAATTTGAATCTAAATTCGAACGATTTTAATTTTATTCGCCATTTTGTAACACATGAGTCAATAACCGTTAGGGTAGAGACAGCTGCACTGGATTACATAAATAGATCTAAGTTAGCATTAGGCACAAGGCAGGTGGGCCTAGGTACCTAACTACCTAGGTACATAGGTTTAATGAGTTAGTGACTGAACGTAGCTGTGTTGGGACCATCTGTCGAGATAGCAAGTAAGGTGGAAGTATTTTATTGATAATATATCTCGTTTAAAAGGGCTATCATATGTATGTTACTAAGTACAAATATAGATATTTATGTTAATGTAATTCTTTACTATAGTTGTTATCTAAGAGTTTTATTAAGAAAAACAAATTTCATTTGTCATTTTTAAAGACATAACATGATAGTGTTACACACCCTGCGGAAATTTCTATATAATTTTTATTATTCATTTCTAGATACATCACATTTTATTTTCGCCAGTTATATCAGGTCCAATGTAATAGGTAGCCAGAAAACCCCAATACAGTCTTTGCCTGGAATCAAACCCGAGTACCCTTAGGTACGTAGCGGTCTTATACATACTGTGTACTAAGCCGGCAGTTACTGTTTTACAGACAATGGCGGGTAAGTTATTAAAGTAACACTTGCCTCATCCATATACAAAGTAGCGCTAATCTATGATCCACCCTCTCAACGACATCTTACCAGTTTTATAGGTCGTGTCGAATCGTCCACTCGACCGCTATCGATCTCCTCCCTCCACCCCCTCCACCCCCTCTGCCTACCCTCTTGTTAATATTGCATCTCATATTTCGGTGTTTTGGACAACCACGATCGAAATTATGATTTGTTTTCGATAGGTAGGTTGGAAGAGTTTGTTTACATTTTAAGATGGATAAATTTACATTTGAATTTGTAAGTGCATTTTACAAAATGAGTTATAAGGGGGAGATAAACGAGCTATATTTTAATTATTTATATTGCAGAGATTTTAGGATTATATTTTTTATTAAAATATTTTTTTTAGTTTCTAGTTGTTAAGACATGATTTAATTTTATTATCATTATCAGCAACCCATTATATTCCCACTGCTGGGCTCGGCTCTCCTCTTCTCTATCTAGAGAGCTGAGAGAGTTAAAGCTATAATCGACACACGCTTGCATATTGCGATTTGGTAAGACATGATTAGTTTATATTAAAAGTTTTTGGAAAATCCTTATAAAATGTAGCCATATTGAAAAATACATTGTAAGTTTATTTTCGTATATCGCTATGTAGATCCATTCTTTATTGGTTTTCGAGAATATAAAACATGCTCATGGAATACAGACTTTCTTTTTTTAAAGTCGATTTATTACAAAATCAGTTCAAGGTTCGAGACAGAAGCACTAACATTCCTGAGTTAATAACAAGGCGTGACATACGGACATACGATACTGAGATTTTATTAGCATGTCTGTGTCGGTATCAATGTATACGTGCCCAAACGGGGCGTCGAACTTTGACCCACTTCGTCTGAGTCAAGTTATTACTAAATGTGTGAAGATTGATTAACTTACATATAATATATTACTGTGTCATCGACGTAGTGGAAGTTTAAACGATTGGTATGAAAAGATGACGAGTTTGATTCCCGAGTTGGGTGAAATCAGTATAGGGTTTATCTATCTTGATATTCTCTGTTTTCTCTATTTTGTTAGGAATTGGAAAAATATGCGCTGTAAATGGCAGTGGTTCACTCTTTAATACGTGGGACACTATATAGCTGATAGGGGGGCGAATCGGGGTGATGCACTTCAAACATTAAAATCGCCCGAAATAATATTAAATTTATAAATTTTAACATTATTTTTAAAATTATTATGAAATAGTTAAGAACTTGAAATATGCATCTTTAAAGTTTCATATTTATATATATTGTACAAGTTTCATACATTTCTTGAGCAATTAACGAAACAACATGTTTCTTGGCTCGCAAAATGAGTCTACCTGTCTCCCCAGAAGGTTCAGGTTGTCATGATGTTTTCTTAAATTGAATGCCGAACATCACGCAAACATTTAAACTAAAGAAACAAATAACAATGTCGCACGAAAATAATTAGTAATCAAATGTTTCTGATATAATGTTGACAAACAAACACACATACAGGAATTCCGTGTATTAAATCATGTTTATGACTAACTTATAAGAATTTCAACTGAAAGTTAAGTCCAAGGTTTGGTGCTCGAATGATGCATGATTTCCGTTAGTGCCATCTGTTCTTAATGGACCAGCAATCAATTGTCTGACCTGCATATGAGTATTTAATTATACTTTATTTGTTTTTAAAAGAATTGAGGGCGAAAAGGGAACCTACTAGAACCACAATCGTAAATAATGCGAGTAAAACTAGAATGACATTTATGAAATTTGAGTTTTTTTTAATACTTTGTATACTTTAATAATTGGTTTACATAAATAAGGACAGTAAATATAGATGTTTTTTTTTTTTTTATAAAAGACAACGCCCGCACTAGGGAACAAGCCCTGTGTCGCGGGGAGCTTTTACAAACATGAAACTAACGGACACAAAGTACACCCAGACTAGAAACAAATATCTATGAATCACACAAATATTTGTCTCGTGTGGGAATCGAACCCACGTCACCCAGCACGGCGATGTAGTGGCGAGGCGACCACCTTAACCACTGCGCCACGGTGACAGTCAGAAAAAATTGCTAAAACAATTATGATAACATTTAAAGAGCTCTTTTTCATTCAATTTTCAATAAAAAATAATTCAAAGAATAATAGCGCCACGCTGATAAAAAATAATTCTAAAATTGACATTAATGACAGTTGTAATTGAGGGGCGTTTTTAAAGTTTATATGACAGATTAAGGTGTTTTAAAAACTTTAGGGTCATTTAATTACCTTTAACTTTATTTATAGCTACATAATCATATATATCAAAGTGCAGTAACCTCAATAATTATACAGGAATATAACAATAATAGGTATATTTTAAACGTATAAGTGAGTCATAAAAAGCGTATTGAACTGATAAAATTGTGACCTTACGCGATATCGGCAAGTTTAGTACTTATTTATTGTAATTAATAAATGGTTTATTTATTTTGACCAGCTCGGTGGCGCCGCGGTAGCGTCCACCCTTACTGAGGTCTCCAGTTCGATCCCTGGGTCGAAACAAATATTTGTATGAGTTGCAAATGTTTGTTTCGGAGTTTGAGTGTTTTTCTTTATATAATAGGCATATATTTAGTTGTTTGAAATGAAATCTCATTTATTCATCTAGGTTACAAGGTAACACTTAGGAAAGTCACAAGATAAGAATGTAACAGGTTATCCGAAAAGTAGTGTCAGCAAATTTGCCTACGACGTTTAGATCCCATAGCACAAGCTTATATATTATGCTTACTTTGCGCTTGCGGCGCTGTGTAAAAAAAATATGTCTTGATAGTGGGCAAAAGCTTTTTATGTAAGAATAAACATATTACTGACTCGTTGGTTCAAGTTGAATGGAGAATGCTATACGTAGAAACGGATTGGATCCAATTGTACTAATATTTAAGCAACCCACGATTTTTTTTTTAAATATTTTTTTATACCAACGCTGTGGTAAACAGACATATGGCCTAATGGTAAGCGCTTAAAGTACATACTTATGGGCGCCTGCAACACTAGGGGCATTCCCAGCATGTAACCAACCCTTAACCTGTTCACTCCTTTTTTTGAAGAACCCCATACTGTAGTAATAATAATAATAATATTCTACCACATTCACACAGCGCCATCTAGTCCCAAAGTAAGCAATTATATTTGCTTGTGTTATGGGTACTAAACAACTGATATACTACTTAAATACATTTTTTTTTTTGTAAATATTACATACATAATATTATAGATAAATGACACCCAGACACAGAACAAGCCTTTATCCTCAGCACACAAAGATTTGTCCCGGGTGGGGATCGTACCCACGACCTCCGGCTTAGCAGTCAGGGTCACTAACCACTAGACCAACAGGCCAGTCAAACTCCCTTGTCAAAGTCAAAGTCCCTTGGCATAACTCGTTAGGGATTTATATATTTAATTGTATATATAAAGTAACGTATGTAAAACCATGCCTTCTCAAGACTGATCAATAAGTCTTGAAAAGGCATGGTTTAAAAAAATATAAACTACTTATTTTTGAATATTTTATAGATATATAATATTACTACTTGACCAAAGTAGCCGTCACCCTAACTTTTAACAATAAGTAAGAACTTTAATAGTTACTAATAGTACCCGCCATCTTGGGACGCTAAATGTAGGGGGGAAGCGGGGAGGAATGGAAGGGAATTCGCTTATCAACGCCATAACTTATTTATTATTTTGTTTACAATAAATTGGGTATTGTTTTCAATACAGCTTTCATTTTATTTACAATAATATTGAAACGCTATGGAAATCAGTATGCGGAAATTGGAGAGTTAGTGAACATGAGTTTAATGGGCCCTGGGAGCAGCAGTGCGGCCGATAAGTTAAATTGAACAAGTATATTAAAGAAAAGAATTAGTTATTATTATATTATTTAGATTAAATTCTTCACACGTTACATTTTATTTTATAATATACCTTTAACTACGAATAAAATGGTAAACTTACTTGTGGCCTGATGGTGGATAGTTACATTAGCTTATAGACGTTTATAATTCTGTCAAAGAATTTATTTTAATGAAATGAAATCTCGTTTATCTAGGTTATCTATATTATATATCTAGGTTGTAAAGTAACACTTATGAAAGTCATAAGTTAGGAGTGTAACAGGTTATCCAAAAAGTAGTGTCAGCAAATTTACCTACGACCAGTTCGCTGACGGGGTGTAGCTTAGCTATGAGAACAATTACTGGCAAGAAACTCACGACATTCTTTTAAAAAAAATCGATAGTTTTACTAATCTTAATCTATAAATGTTTGTAAGGTACTCATTCACGGCAGAACGGAAAAATATGGCACTAACAGAAGAAAATTGTTGTAAGATAAAATAAAGCAATTGGACATTTTGAACCTCACGATTATAGATAGAAGACAGAAAGTTCTATTCATTGTACCTAAATGACCACACATTATTTCACATAACTTTTCTTTGTAAAACCACAAAGGCCACATACCGGCCTCATACGGCCTAATGAACAACAGATAAAATATTAAAAATAAAATAGGCAGAATGACTGGCATCCTAAGCCAATCGGATCAAAAAAGATACTCTACGCCCACAATTCAAAAAGCGAACGACTCAAAAGCTGTCAAACTGCCCGCGTTGACGCATGGACGTAGGGTTGTCCATTACTAACTACACAAAAAGCGTTAGAAATTTAAATGTATTGATTTAGTATAAGAAATCATCATAAATACTGTTAAACTTTTTGTAAAATTTATATTTGATTCAAATCTAATACATTATTTTAATTAAATGAAAGCCTAGAAGACTGAAACTCATAAAATTATATTTGAATCTTTTTTCGTCCATAAACAAAAGTGTTTAAAGTCTTTTAAATTAGGTACGTACTACACTACAATCAATATTTCAGGGGGTAGATATTAAGCTTTAACCTCTCCTCTATAAATTCGTGAAAATATTGTAACTGTATTTTAAAAGATATTTCTAAATATATAGTTTGATGACATGGCCCGTACAAGATATATTATTAATCTTTCAATTGAAGTCAATCTCCACTTACAGACAGTTTGTGAAGCAAGCTTTACACAAAAGCTGTCAAACTGCCCGCACTGACACTGACATATACGCTTAGGGTTACCACATGAAAATAATCTTAAATGTTAAGATAGCTTACACTTTAAGCTGTTAGTATTTTAATTTAGTTTTAGTGAGCTATAAAAAGAAGTAGAGACACGTTGTATTTCCCCTACACACGGAAAACAATCCATATAGCTTGCAGTCTAACAAAAAATAGACTATCAAGCTTCATATAAATTAATAAATGCATGTTACAGAGGTTCTAAATAGCTGAACCACTAATAAAGTTCAACCAGTTGTGAACGCATCACTCACAGCAAAAAATGATATTAAAATGTTTTTATCTAAAACAGGTTAGGAGCTGTCAGCTTGAGAGATAAATTTAAACACGAAGCGAAAACTTTGGTTCCTTTTTTTATAAAGCAAAAGAGAAATGCGAGATTTCATATAAGTAGTTAAAGTTAATTATGATGTAAAAATTTTATATCTGTCGAATTTCGATATCACAAGACAAAAGAATAAAAAAATTGGGCGTATTTTTTATTTCACTATTTCGTCT
Source organism: Laspeyria flexula (assembly GCA_905147015.1). NCBI lineage: Eukaryota > Metazoa > Arthropoda > Insecta > Lepidoptera > Erebidae > Laspeyria > Laspeyria flexula. The sequence continues at coordinate 11,053,483 of LR989972.1, read as the reverse complement.
GTAGAAATTTCTCTTGATATACCTTCCCTGTTTCTGTTATATTCTTTCAGTATCGTAATAAGTAATTTGCAATCTTATGTTAAATTATCATAACACCTTTTCTCGCCTCGTTACGATATTAAAGTGGTCGAAGTAGTATTATCTATAATTCTACATCATTATCAACACGATAAGAAAACGAGTAGGCTCTAACTTGTTCTACATCTTTGCTATTCAAAGCATTTATAAAAAGAACCGTCAAATACATTGCAATTTTAAATTTAGAATAATAGTTAAAAATGACAGCGAACGTAACAACGAATTAAATATTGATATTAAGGTTTCAAATTTAGAATTCCAATGAAAGCAAGCTCCAAATAAATTTGACCAATAATAATTTTAAAATTTCTAATGCAGTAAGTTGAACTAACGTTAAATTAAATTCAAAATATCAACTAGCTTTTGATTAACAAACAGTTTTTTTTGGGGAACTTGGTTTTAACAGCAGCTATCTAAATAGGTACACTAGTGAATAGTGGAAGCCCTAGGCTGTGAGCGAGCGGGCCCGGCCGTTCACCGGGACGTTATTTTGTTTTTTGTCCCGCATGCACAACGCACTGGACGTGCGTAGGGTGGCTGCACCTATTCTCAGCCGTGTTATGGTTTATGTCATAATTTTGTTACATTTCACTTATATTGCACACGCACAGCCATTGAATTTCAAATTTATTTATTTTATATTACCTACTTGTGCAAGTTTTGCGTAGTAAGTTAAAATATTAAATTTTATTTTGAGTTTTAAAATATATTTTCCAGTTTAGTAATATTATGAATATCACGGTTTCATTTCTTAGTGAGGTGACAATCCAATTGTTATAATCTAAATTAGCAACAATTCTAGACTACACATTAATACAATAGACAATTGACAGATAATCCTAAGGAATTATGTCAGAAAAAACAGTACACATGACCTCTGTACCAAGACAATACGATATCTTCTTAATTATTAAAACTAGTGACTCATTTCCTAACAATTAAAAACATAATACACTTATACATACAGCAGGATCATGGCGGCGATGTAAAAACAGAGATTTCGTGAGTTAAAGTACGTAATGACATTTAATTGTTAAAGTTCATTGAAATTGTGTTTAAACATGACGCGGCGCTGCTCGCATTTAACATCAAGGACATTTGTTTAATACTGTTTCATATATTTAAGGTACTTATTTAAGTCAAATGCTAAATCGAGAAACAAAAAGGTTAATCAAAGATATTTTTATCAAGAAACATAAAATAATTCTGATCCCTGCAAAATTTAGGGAATGCCTCAAAGTCTGATTTATGAATGGCAACAATCAACAAAGCCTATAAAGCTAGTAGAGAGTCAGTGCTAGTCAATGTAACGAAGGCTAAGTTTTCTGACAAGGTTGAGCTTAGTGAAAACTCGGGCCTTTCTTTACCTAATAACTAAATTTTAATGCACTGCGGTTCATTCTTCTGGACAGTTTTCCCCTGGAGTCAGACCTCAATCAGGTAATCTACTTATTTATAGGATATCCTTAAAAATAGAACTACGATTTTTTTAGCTCTAGTTTGATACATTATTTTAAGTTTTTGGGTGCCGTCATCTGTATCTCTCACCCTACAATAAGTGAGATATAAATATAAAGCATAACTAGCATGACGCGAACTGGTCCGCGCTGTGCGCTGTGCGGAGCCTTCAGTAGCTTTGGGCGGAACGATTATTATCTATATCATACACCATACCGCATATATAACGACACACTATGAGAGCTGCCTACCTACTGCTTTATTACACTTATACATTATTATTGACGCTTTTATTACCAAAAAATTAGTTATACATATATGTGTGACACAAAGAGCGTCTGCTTTTTGTGTCTGTTTTATCTAGTTTTCGCGTGCGGCTTAGTCCCTATCTAGGTACTGCTCATCTTATTGGACCCCTATTTCTATAAAAAAAAATCTGATCCATTGTTTTAGACGAACAAACCACTAATCAAGAGTAACATTGATTTAAGGGTGAGAAATCTATGCATGTCTTGGAGCAGTGATTTATTAAAATTACGTGGAACTGATAACACTAGGCAAACATCAACAATGTTTTCGACACGTATCCATAGTAGTAAAACTACATTCATATTATCGTTTTTTTTTTAAATAAATGCTCATTTAGGTACTGTGCATTCCGCCAGAGGATCCACAAACGTGATCCGTGCCCTTGTCTGCAATTTTATTTAATTCTAAATGTTTTTATAATTATTTTAGGGGGGAGGGTTTACTATTATTAAAATTACTGTGACAGCACATCATACGTCCGCGCGCGCACTCAGTTGACTAAATTAAATTACAAAATTTTTAAATTTAATATTATCAATTCGTTTTATTGTATTCTTCGTATTTTATGTTAGGTACCTATTTAATATTTTCAAAACATGTTTTTTAAAAAAATGCTAGAGTAGAGATCCTTGATGAATAGTTTTAAAACTTCAACAAAAATATGCAAGTAATTAAACCCAAATTCGCGACCAAAAAAAGTCATCGTCCTTACGGGTGGCACGGTGGCACGTTGGCACCCAGACAGCTAATTTAAATCTAATCAAGCTTCTTCTTGCAATCCCAAAAAGATAAACACATTTGAAAAAAATTCGACACCTTATAGACATAACTTATAACTTGAAACACCAAAGAAGGGGGGGTATACAGAGGAGTAACTATCGTCTGTAGAGCAATGTTTATTACTATGATATAACAATAGCTTATAAAAGCTAATTCCTGGATATATAACTATGTCCCTTTCTTTATCGTAACAAAACACAAAATACTGTTCTGACAGAAACAAGATTGAAGAGTCTATTATTAGTTAGACAGTAAACTACATTAAAATGTATTTGATCCAAGAATGAACTTTGAATCGTTGTTGAAATTATTCTCAATATTAAGTTCACAATCACTCGCTATCGCTGTTAAATTCAAATCTTATTTAGAAAGTTAGAGAAAGATTCGGTTCTGTCATTGACATACTAAACAAGCAATGCCGCGGGCGAATCAAATAAGAAATCACAGCGTTTGTAAGTTTTCATTTAGATATGAACTGACTTTCTTAAAGATTTATTGATCAGTTTATCAATACGTTTACTGTTATATCCACCCTTTGTAATTTAAAAAGAGGGAAATACTCCTTCAGTCGAAAATAAAAGTTCTTTGTTTAAATTTAAAACTGTCAGAAACGTGTTTCGTTCAAGAATTACTTAAAACCATTTATGGTACCGGGAAATGAACTCGACTTTAACCTTAAAATCAGAATCTTGCTACGCAGCATTTTCGGTAAGCACGATTGCTGGTATAAGGCATAAAGCAGTGGGGTAGGTCATAGCGACCGGTTCTCGATCGAACTCCTCGCCAAAACGGGTTATCATATTTCAGTGAAAGCCTTTTGTAAAACAACAGGTGGAAAGGAGACGAGTTTGTGTGATTATCAGTAATAATATGCAATTTAAGAACACTTACGTATAATAAAGATATAATATCTAGAAGCACTTACAATAATTGTTATCTCCGTTTTCGAACGAAGGATATTATGTCAATAACATTAAAAAAAGAATTAAAAAATTCAAACGCGATAGACAAAATAAGAAGGCGAAGGCAACAAACGAGTGCGCCTTAGAACCGGGCGCAAGGCAAGGCAAGGCTTTTTGTCCAACTCTTGTTTCTCGTTTTAACCCGAGACGAATGAGGTGCATCACTTTTTACTCACAATTTATTTTGCGATAGATAAATTGATCCGCGGCGGCCGCCATTTTAGATTTTAGTTTCGCTACTTGAAATTATTGCGCGTTTTATATTTATAGACTTTTTATGTATTATAGGGATGGCCGTTGGTTTTCAAAGATATATCTTGATAGATCGTCATAACGCTTAGAAACTAATTTTGACCTCTGTAAATATTTTATTAAACTCTTTCATAAAATGTTTGTCATCATAATCTTTCCAGTAGTGGACCGTTTCGCTGATAATAGGTAATAACTACTTACTAGATTATCCACTACGGATCTTTCTATGGATACTTGGTGCAGATCTCAGTGTTGGACTCTATAAAGTCGATCAGAAGGCTTAACGACTGCAAACATACTACATAATATAATCTGTGCCTCAACCATTACAAATACGTTTAGTTAATCACACGAAAATATTCAATTAATCATTGGTTTGTTTAAATTTCGTTAAAAAATATTTGGCTACGTGTAGTAAACAGTAGTTTTCAATTGTTTACAAATACATTGACATGTTTGTATATAGGTATACGTATAAGGAAGAGTTGACAGATATTGACTAATAGTATTCAAAATGTTGTTTATAATACTTTCAGCTATACGTTTGTACAACCAGAGTCGTCGCTGACGTGTTGCCAACCATGAGACATGTCTTGTTTTGTTATCACATATTTGTTGCTGGGGCTTCGCTGTCGTTGATCTTTAGTTTGGCAACTACTTTAATGAGTCGACTATCTAATACTAAAATAACTTTTAAATTCTGACTTGTAATTAATGAGATTAGCGTTCAGTCAAATAAACAAACTTTTATGATGATACGTCCTACTGCTGGACAAGAATCTTTTCTAAGAAGGAACGTATTAACCTGCTGTAACTATGTGGAGATAAACTGTAACGATAGGCTGACTATCCTCAAACAGGCTGTTCCGTGGAGTAGTAGTATAAATACAAGATCAATTTAATTTAAACTCAGCTATACATAAATTTGAACAAAACAAGGTGAACTTGTAATGCAATTAAATAAATCTCTAGTTTACTACTCAACTATTTGGTTTGCGCACAAATATCTAGGTTGCGGACACTGAGCACTAGGCACTAGGCACTAGGCCGACTGGACAGGTGCATTGAGACAACACTGAAACGGACTTAGTACTAACGGCGACGGTTAGATACGTTCGGAAATCGGTTTGTTGTAGTTTTGTTTATGGTAAAGTGAATGGAATGTTCTATTTTCAAATTGAATGACAAGTTTTGGTGCTTTTGTTGTAAATTTGAAAATGGAACAATTTTGAATGAATTCATTCGTTTTGAATAAAACTTGACTCATAAATTCGTTAATGTTTTTAAATTGGAACAAAATGTTACTGTTCCATTTTTGAATACCGCAAATTTTTTCAATGAAATATATTATATTTGTGCATTGAATAACTTCTATCTGTTATAATAGAATTACATAGATACAATTACCTACTGCTTTTTGACATACATTTCGATAAATTCAACCTACGTCTGTATACTTGTAACTACACAACACAAATACATGTAGGACTTTAGTAACTGGCATAAAAACATTTTATGATAAGTTTTTATTCGTCAAAGTTATTTTAAATATTTTACGTAGCATTAAAGAATATTTTATGTTCAGTTTTAAAGCACAATAACTTATAAATTACAACCAAAAAACGTCTGAAACAAAATGGCGGTACAGGGCCAGCCGAGCGACTGTCAGAAAACAACCAAATCAGTCCAAGGACATTTAATTTAACAGCCAAAAGCTGCTCAACTGCTCACAATATGTGATTCGGATCTGTTAAAATGATCCTGTGAAATAAAATGTAACTTGTCTGATATTTAAAATATGTTCTTATAAGTCAACGATGGAGTTGGATGTTCCATTTTAATTTTGAATGAGTGCATTATTTTTGTATAGAAGTATGAAATAGTTTAAATAATATGTTCTTATAAAAGCTTTATTTAGTGTTGAGATTGTGTAAAATTTTAATTATGTAACAAAACTGTTTTCGATAGAAACTTATTATTCAATTCAATTATAACTTTATTCACAACAATATCTTTTGAATTATTAATTCAATTATGACATTTATGATACCTACTATTGTTACAACATAATTCTTTGGTGTACCTGAATAAGAATTAACCATATTGTGCAACTGGATTATAAGAGAACAAATTTAAATGAATTATTTATCAACTTTAGATTTTTAGAGATAAAGCGATATTTATGTAATAAACTATGTTAATTGTGTTTTGATGTAGTGTATTAATATCATATTTATAATTATTATAAAATTCTTTTAAATAGATTAAAGTTAGTTAGTTTCAAATAAAAAATTAAGTTCATAGTATCATTTATTTGATCTATAAGAAATAAAGATTATAAGTTATGACTAAGTATAAGAATTTTTTTAAATAATAAAAGGAAGGAAGACAATAAACTCACACAATGGATAATTAATACGCACACAATATTATAGAACTTTTGAAACTTTTAACTTTACTAATTTTAGCCATTTTCAAAATAAAACGAATATTCCTTTCATGTGCTACACATAATGGTGGCGGCCCCAGAGCTCCAGACGTGAGGAAGGAGACATTGTCTGTCCAAAAACGTCCAAAACAAAATGGAGGTCATTCAGCCGACAGCGAAAGCGAGTGTAATGCGTTTTTTTCGTTCATTTGGTTCATTACATTACGTCTGGGTAACTCATTGTTTTGCCAACAGATGTTTCGCTGGTTTTAATTACATCACAGTTTTGGGGTTTCACTGCTCACTGCCATTTTAAAGCTAAAGGTAAGTAAGTACTTGCAAATTGTACTTACTTCTAGTTATAAACAGGCACTTTTTGGTTGGACGTAATTACTTGTTGTGTTTCAAAAGTTTGTATTTTTTCTGTAGCTATGTTTAATTCTTTTTTGCCTATTTTGTTTGGTTTCCTTTATAAATAATTAACCTTATAAATGAATGAGTTAATGAAATTAATTGATAGCTATTATCCCAAGTGCTCGACTTTTTCTGCCATAATCGGAATATTTTGATTAAAAAAAATTACAGAAAGCTGTACAAAGTTTAGTTTCGAAAATAGAATATGTATTTTCAGTTAATGTATAACATAAATAAAAAATTAACTAAGAGATATATCTTGTACAATACTAATTCTCATATAAATTGAACAAAGTACATCATCAAATCATAGCTAACAAAAAGCTGTTCGCAGCGCGTTGGTGCGCAGGCGGCCATTATATATTATAAAATATAATCTACACGTTTAGGCGGGAATAAATTCAAGATGGCGGCTTTGGACCAGTTTGTGACATTGAACGTTTTGTGCACTGCAGCGATAAAGGGTTATAAATATTTATAATAAGATTGAGCTTCGTCTATTTGATTTCTAACTTAAATGATACGCATTTTGAAGAACAGTTGCAGATTTCGTTCTTAGTGCACGACATCAAAGGAACAATGTTATAGTTTTAATTTATCTAAGTTAAGTTTTAGTCAATTATATACACATTTAATTAGCACTCACCTTGGCTTCGAATGGGTGGTAGTGATTTTCATAGGTAGCTCTAGCACTCTCTCCAAAGACGTGACGAAAAGTTTGAAAATAACAAAATGTCTGTTTCCTTCATGCGTTATTATATAAATAGATTACGTAACATATTATAATGTTAAAAGAATGTTTACATATTAAATAGAAGCAATAACACATTTTGAGATGTTATTTTATTACCTAAACTACCTTTTTTCGTGTCGAACTAAAAATCAATCATTAAAATTCTAATACATTTTTCGTGCGATGCATTTGACGTCATAACTATAAATTATTTAAATAGCTAAAACAAAGTACTTTTCAAATTGTTTAGATACCCACAATCCTGTTCAAATGTAACTGAGTGTTCAATTTTTAAAATTCAAATTAATTCATTTATTCAATTAAATTACAAAGTAAGGTTGTAGTTAATTGAATAAATGAGTCCGACTCTTATGATGTTAATAATTATAAATGTTGTAAAATAAGACAACAGGATATCTGTCAATTTAATTGTCTACTGCTAGTTTAATCAATCATGAGATTATTTTGAAAAAGCTATTGTCCATTATAAAAGAGTTCCACAGGCTCAGTTTAGTTTTAAAACGGAACACAAAACAACGATTTATAAAATGTATTCTAAATTGAATAAAGTATGATTCAATTGTGATTGAATGTGAAGTCTCTGTAGATTTTATAACTTAGTAGTTTATAATAGACAATCAGAAATATCAGCGCCATCTACTAAAGCTTTATAGATCGTGCGACTTTCGCCTTGGCCGCTGTCACAAATACGTTTAGTTAATCACACGAAAATATTCACGTGTAAGATTTTTGATCAAGTACTTTGTGAAATGAATTTCAAGTAGTTTCAAATAAAAAATTAAGTTCATAAGTATCATTTATTTGATCTATAAGAAATAAAGATTATGAGTTATGACTAAGTATAAGATTTTTTTTAAATAATAAAAGGAAGGAAGACAATAAACTCACACAATGGATAATTAATACGCACACAATATTATAAAACTTTTGAAACTTTTAACTTTACTAATTTTAGCCATTTTCAAAATAAAACGAATATTCCTTTCATGTGCTACACATAATGGTGGCGGCCCCAGAGCTCCAGACGTGAGGAAGGAGACATTGTCTGTCCAAAAACGTCCAAAACAAAATGGAGGTCATTCAGCCGACAGCGAAAGCGAGTGTAATACGTTTTTTTCGTTCATTTGGTTCATTACATTACGTCTGGGTAACTCATTGTTTTGCCAACAGATGTTTCGCTGGTTTTAATTACATCACAGTTTTGGGGTTTCACTGCTCACTGCCATTTTAAAGCTAAAGGTAAGTAAGTACTTGCAAATTGTACTTACTTCTAGTTATAAACAGGCACTTTTTGGTTGGACGTAATTACTTGTTGTGTTTCAAAAGTTTGTATTTTTTCTGTAGCTATGTTTAATTCTTTGTTGCCTATTTTGTTTGGTTTCCTTTATAAATAATTAACCTTATAAATGAATGAGTTAATGAAATTAATTGATAGCTATTATCCCAAGTGCTCGACTTTTTCTGCCATAATCGGAAAATTTTGATTAAAAAAAATTATAGAAAGCTGTACAAAGTTTAGTTTTGAATATAGAATATGTATTTTCAGTTAATGTATAACATAAATAAAAAATTAACTAAGAGATATATCTTGTACAATACCAATTCTCATATAAATTGAACAAAGTAAGTACATCATCAAATCATAGTTAACAAAAAGCTGTTCGCAGCGCGTTGGTGCGCAGGCGGCCATTATATATTATAAAATATAATCTACACGTTTAGGCGGGAATAAATTCAAGATGGCGGCTTTGGACCAGTTTGTGACATTGAACGTTTTGTGCACTGCAGCGATAAAGGGTTATAAATATTTATAATAAGATTGAGCTTCGTCTATTTGATTTCTAACTTAAATGATACGCATTTTGAAGAACAGTTGCAGATTTCGTTCTTAGTGCACGACATCAAAGGAACAATGTTATAGTTTTAATTTATCTAAGTTAAGTTTTAGTCAATTATATACACATTTAATTAGCACTCACCTTGGCTTCGAATGGGTGGTAGTGATTTTCATAGGTAGCTCTAGCACTCTCTCCAAAGACGTGACGAAAAGTTTGAAAATAACAAAATGTCTGTTTCCTTCATGCGTTATTATATAAATAGATTACGTAACATATTATAATGTTAAAAGAATGTTTACATATTAAATAGAAGCAATAACACATTTTGAGATGTTATTTTATTACCTAAACTACCTTTTTTCGTGTCGAACTAAAAATCAATCATTAAAATTCTAATACATTTTTCGTGCGATGCATTTGACGTCATAACTATAAATTATTTAAATAGCTAAAACAAAGTACTTTTCAAATTGTTTAGATACCCACAATCCTGTTCAAATGTAACTGAGTGTTCAATTTTTAAAATTCAAATTAATTCATTTATTCAATTAAATTACAAAGTAAGGTTGTAGTTAATTGAATAAATGAGTCCGACTCTTATGATGTTAATAATTATAAATGTTGTAAAATAAGACAACAGGATATCTGTCAATTTAATTGTCTACTGCTAGTTTAATCAATCATGAGATTATTTTGAAAAAGCTATTGTCCATTATAAAAGAGTTCCACAGGCTCAGTTTAGTTTTAAAACGGAACACAAAACAACGATTTATAAAATGTATTCTAAATTGAATAAAGTATGATTCAATTGTGATTGAATGTGAAGTCTCTGTAGATTTTATAACTTAGTAGTTTATAATAGACAATCAGAAATATCAGCGCCATCTACTAAAGCTTTATAGATCGTGCGACTTTCGCCTTGGCCGCTGTCAAGGCGTCGCTGCGCGGGCGCACCTAAACACCTCATGCCACGATTGCCACGTCCACTGTCACGTCGACGCTTATGTAATATCTACTGGAAACATTTTAATGACCCATTAAAGATTTTCAATATTTATTTTTTAGGTTTTTTTTTAAATAAAATACATGCATTATTATTTATTATGGTTGAAAGAATGTCTAAATAGAACTGTTAAGTTAGCTTTCCTCAAATTTTATGTGAATGCAATTAAAGTTACCAAATATTATATATTTCCATTATACATAGATAGGCAGGTGGGTAAATATCAAAATTTCTAAGGTCCTTCTTTACTTAATACATTCCCAGATTATCATTATAAAAATTATTAATTAAGTTTATTTTAAAAGGAAGAGAGAATGAAAAATGTTTTTTTTTGTTTAAAATAGTTTAAGACTACTATAATACCCAAATTTATTGTAAAAAGCATAGATAGTGTCTAAATGAATTAATCAAATATCTATACGTACTGTCTAACATAGCAAATGAAGTAAGACATCAGGCAGGCGTAGCCTTCAACGGAACCAATATGGCGGGAATCAACTAGTTACGTTGTGTAGTAACATTGACAGTCGCCCGCGCAGTTCGCCTTGGCCGAGCCACCGCGCACCGATCGCAGAGCGCACGCGCAAGGACTGCGCCGAGCCCCGGCGCGCACTGTCCAAGGGCGCGAACTTGAACTTTCAAAATGGATTTTTATAATTACGAGTCTTTATTCCATTTTGAATATTGATTTATTTAGATTTTAGATTGATAAATTATTGATTTTTATTTCATTTAGAATTATGATTAATAATATTTAGTTTATTCATGTAATATTAAATAAGTTTGTTATTATTATCAGACATCTATTTTTATTATTGAGTTTGTATTATATTTAAGTTGTAAACAAATAACAAACAAAGTATTTGCAATTGTTCTGCCATTATTTTAGTTTATAAATCAGACAAATAAGAAGAAGTTTATAATTAATATTTATTATGAGTTATTTGTAATAATAATAATATTTAAATTGAGAAAATTAAACTATTCCCTATTGTTCTCTTACAAATAATAATAATTATATATTTTTATTAACAAACTTTGTTTTTAAATACACTACAAGATTTATTAAACCAATTATTATTAGGATTAATTATATTTTCCTAAACATATTATGACTTTAATGCAATTATAAAAGTAAGTCCTTAATTCATTTTTCTAACATCAAATCTGTGTTATAATTAAACATTTATTTGCCTTTAAATATAAGTAGTTATAGGTAGTATACGATAAAATATAGGTCACAGGCATATTAATGTACATTCAAAGTGTATATTTTATATATTTATGACATGTTATATCGCTTCCTGACAGCAAAAGCAGACATGACCTCATTATATAAACATTTCGAACATTAATATATTATGTCTCGTAAAAATCAATATTACACATTTATTGGGTTCTTTTTAATTCAGTAACTTTATCTAAATAAATTAAGTGGCGTAAATTAGGTGATGCCTATGTCCAGCAGTGGACGTCGTTGAACTGTGATGATGATGATGATCTAAGTATACTTATATATAGTTAACTACATTATATATATCTATGCCCGTTATTTAATAACTATGTGTAAAAATAGATAGGTACCTACTTAAATTTTCTATAAATTATTTTAAACTAATTTTCCCTTTTTTTTAAGTATTATTGTAAATATTTAGGGTAACACAGTTACCCTAAATATTTACAATAATACTTAAAAAAACTTAGTTATTTGTGTGTCTTTATATTGATTATGTAATAATAAATTAAGTTTTAAGCAACAGTTTGATGACGCGCGTGTCATAAGTTCCGACGGCAATATTTTAGCCTACGACGTTGCCGCGTAGAGCCTCGTAGCACCCACAATACACACAATGTAACACTAACAAACGCTATTTGAGTGTTTATTAACTTTAATTGTTATATTTAACATTTAATTATTATAATATTAACATTTTTCAATCATAAAAAATACATTTTTTGGTAAATGTGTCCAAAATTCTATTTCCAAAAAAGTTCCTAATTCAAATTTTGTATTTTGTGTTCCTCATTTGAAATGAAATCGTTCGAAAGTTGATTTGAAAAAGAAATTTGAAAATAGAATCGTTTTCTCTATGCCGTCATTGGCCTTCGATCAAAATATAGGTTGCAATTTATTAACGCATACATTCGTAGCGCACGCACACACGCGCACCGATGCAACATAAAACGGCGTAGTCATAGAAAAAGAGTGGGACAGATAAACGATAACGAGAATAGGTGGGGCGAGTGGAGGGGGGTTCGGAAGAAAACACAAAAAAATGTGCGTGAACCCTACGCACACATACAACGTAACGCGTGCTTTTACATATGCATCACACACACATGTACACACACACAATCGCGGTTAAGTCAAGGAGAACGCAAGATTAAGGGCACAATATAATTTGAGTTTGGGAATGTAGTTGTTTGTTGATATACTTTGGTACAGACAGCACAGGGTACTTACATGCGTCAGAGGTGGCCGATTCCTCTTCCGTCCAGTTTGACACTTCGGTAGTAATGTTTGTAAAAAAAAAGAAAAAAGTATATATAACGAGCCGGCGTCACCTGCTTCATACGAATGGTATCACCAATCCATTCAACCTTCAACCGAACTTCACTGCGATTACACCGTCACAGCTTAATATATAGTAACACATCACGAAACGTCACAATACACAAAAATATTCCTTCTTTTGCTTATTTTTGCTAAATAAAAATATAGTTCAGGTCCTAAGTTTCCATCTGATATGTGTCTTGCATCGCGCCAATAACCGCATTTACAATAACTTTATAGAAAAAATTCGGCGGAAAAATCTCACTGAATCCCAAAATATTTCTCTTTTATAAACCACTACGCGATATGTAATGAATATTTTTTTTATAAAATATAGTCTGTGGTGAAAATATTTTTTTTAAAATATTAGTTGTTGTTTATTTGGGAGGTTTTGAGCGGTTTAGTCGCGTCTCGCGAGTCGCGTGTAATGGTCCTATGTTGCGTCGGGAACGGAAATGCGACGCTCCTCGGGTTGTGGTATGGCGGGACTGCACCGAGCGCAGAACTCCGCGCGAGACTCGGCCACAGCGCGCACACCGTACTAGACGACGACGCCGAGCGCCGTGCGTACTTAGCCATTACCTTGTATTTACTGCGACCGCGCGACGCTATAACAACACTTGATACTTTACGTTCAACCCAACTAAACTATCACTAAAAGGCATTTCTTTCAGGGTTTTGTTTAATATAACTGCCTGGTATTATGTTTTAGAGCTGAATTTTAGTTTTTATATTTCATTACATACTAATTTTTTCCTAAAAACAACATTTTACACCACATTTAAGAACTTATTTAGGTACAATACAATATGATATTTACAGCCGTTATTATTAAGCAACATTCATAATTAAATTATTTAAAAAATGTTCGCCATCGCCAATTAGTTGACATAACATGAATAACTCGTGTAAAACTTTTGGTAAACACATTTCTGAAGATCTTTAAAACATTTGTAGAAAATATCAATTTAATTAGGAAAATTTATATTTCCTTCCTTCAAATTTAGCAGGCATAAAAGTTTATTAAATAATTATTAATAATGAATCAGTTATTTCAACAAGTAAGTACTCGCGGAATATTGAAAATAAATTAATACATTGTAACACAATAAGTTAGGTATAGGTACTCTGTTTTCGTAAATAAATATATCAATTTAATTATAGTTACATAATTTTGAGACATTGTCCCGTTTAGTTTTGTTTTTGACTAATTTGAAATAGAATTCTCAAGTTCATTAGTCTGCGGTTATGGTATCAATGGAAATATTCAAATTTACCACAAAAACACAATAAATAACATTTGATTACCTAACAATAAGCACGTATTATTGACGCGAATAGCAAGGAAACTGTTCATTTTTTGTAATTAAATTCAATAAACTGTATAACAATACATATATATCTAAATTTTAATGTTATATCTATGTTTAATAATGTTAATTTTAAGTTATTTCCGCACAATAGTATTTTTATCACAAGCACTTGTCACTCGCGCTAACACTACGGCAACGTGTTCCCCCGTTCAGAAACAAAGCGTGACTCAAGAACGTTCGGTCGAGCTACACTCACCACTACATGCACAGAGTGCAACGTCGTCTGTACACGTACACGCACACATCTACACAACGCTCGCTTGTATGAATGCACTTCAGTTAAACGTCACAATATTTTTATCAAACTTTGAATATTAATAAAATCACTTCTATTTTCTGAAATTTTAATTAAAACAACAAAAAGTATTAAAGAATTAAAATTAAAATTTAAGTTTCGAATTCGCATAGCCTTTCCTTGTCTAGTGTGTGTACACAAAAGTTGTGTTTGTGTGCACTTTTTTATCGTTTTTTTCTTCGACGTGTGGGTGCGTTCGATTGTACAGGGGGTTGAGTTTGTGTGCGTCCGGTGCATACTAAATGTGTGTGTGTGTAGTTCTTATAAGAAAATGGTTCAGTGAAAAATTTTGTTGGAATCCGTAGAGATGGCGCTGTGATGATGAACGTACCATCAAAAAATTAGTTGCAGGGCTCAGCTACGGATTTCACTGTTAACGCTTACAAAATAGGGTTTAAAATTGCTCGTTTAGCGTTAAATGCTTTGTAAAATTTAGTTTTTTGATGAGTTTCCAGGCTAGCGTTAGGTAATCATAGATAATTTAGAACTATTTTGATAAAATATTTGTAAAGTGAGTGCTGTGTTTATCTACTCATTTTGTAGATAACGTTGAAATTAGCCTTTGTGATTTTAATATTATTATAGAAAGTAATTTTTAGTACTTTTGTTTCGGTCACGCATTCTGCACTTATTTAAACGTATTTTGTTAAATAAGTTAAATTAGAATTTACAGACATACCTATACTAAGATACACTTGGCTGCAAGATTTGCGCGTGTGGATAAGGCAGCTGTTTCAGTACTGGGTCACGTGTTGCAGGTTCGATTAAGAAACTGATCCACGGATAGTGGTTCTGGTTTTATTTCGTATATTTTTGTTGAAAATTGACAAGTAGGCTATGTGCTATTCCTGACTGTAATCTATCTGTGTACCAAATTTCATACAGATCTGTTCAGCCGATTGATTGAGTAACAAACATTTATCCAGACAGACAACCTAACTTTTGCATTTATAATATTAGTAACATTAGTTAGGATATTTAGCTACAGTTTCTCTTTGTCTATGGGAGTGTAACCTTCCACCTAACATATAAGATACAAAATAACAGCTGTCCGTTCGTCTGTCATACAGTATCGAGTAACAACGGAGGTCGTTGTGTTTGTGTGTGTGGCGCTATCTCGGGAACTGATTGTTTCAATTAGAACGATCAACTTACGTGCATGTGGACTGATTGGGACTTTGTTTCATTAACAGTGATATTTTATGTCCCACTGCTGGGCTTAGGTTTCTTTTATGAGAAGGATTTATGTCACTGTGACGTAGCGTTTAATGTGACACTAACATCGCCGTGCTGGGTGACGTGAGTTCGATTCCGCACGAGACAATATTCATAGATATTTGTTTCGTGTCTGGGTGTACTTTGTGTCTGTTACTCGTATGTTTGTAAAGTCCCCCGCGACACGGGGTCCCATAGTGCGGGGGTTCTGTGCCCAATTATAAACAAAGGATATTAAATAACTCTACTGTTACTGTACTAGTGCGAACGGATAGATTACTACGTGTTTTTTTTTTCGTGTTTTCTGTGCGTGTCTTAGGTATAAACTACCTCGGTGAAGTAGCAGGGAATGTATACGTATGCTGCGCAAGAGGCCCCGGGTTCGATTCCCGGGTCAAAATGTTAATGTTTTTCGTTTTTTTTATAATGTACCTAATTCTTAGTGTCAGCTAGGAGTTTGGAAACAAATGTCGCCTCCTATTTCATAAACGTAGCTGGCGAATTGTGGATGTGACACAACTCTGCCTATCCCTTCGGGGAAAAATAATATGTATAAAACTGTTACTTCTCTACTGATTTATTTTAGATGACACTTCTAGTAACTAGCGCGTTTGTGTTACATTTATATAGAGAAAGACTAGAAGAGACACAGACGTAGGTCTGCGAGTCGACACTTACCTACTATAGTTTATTTGAAACTGGAGAGAAATGGTCGATTTCAGTCTTGAAGAATAATCTTAACGAAATCTAGACACCCATACACCTTAATTCCGACTTAGTGCAAAACCTGAAAGAACTTTGTTCAGAATCAGAAGCAGAATCGATTCCGATAGTTTTTATACACTGTTATATTTGACACAAATGTATTAATATTTTGAAAGCTTGGACACGGTTTGAAGTGTATCAATGGCCACCTAAGTCGCACTCGCAGCCATAAATAAATAAGTACTAAATAGGTATGTACTATGGGTATATAAACTACTGATATTCGGCAATATTCGGCGGCGCGCGGCAGCAAATTTAGATTTTTTATTCGGATTCTGCAAATAAAAAGACGTATGGGGTATTTTAGTATTAGTACCTATAAACAAAGAATAACTTTGTATAAATGGGATATTTACAAATATGTGTGTAAGAGGTTTCATTAATTCTACTACGAGACGACAATGCCACACTAGTGCAGACATATCACGCATAATGAGTATATCAGATTGAAACCCCAAAATAATAAATTTCCTATTTTTTTTATTACATGTGACAATTATATACTGTATATATTTCTGTCTACTACACGGCTAGTAAGACGGTGCACAGGGTTTGTAAGACGGACAGAAATCAAACATCTAATCAACAAAAAATCGGAATAGATAGTTCTCAGCACAGTCTGTGATTCTCTTTCGAAAAGAATGGAGAAATACCTTGGAGTGACCAGGTGATGACCAAACAATACACTTCCCATTGTGTATAAAAGCTTGCTGTTCAAAGCGTTCAATATTATTTCTTATTCTTCATTATCATCTGGTGCCTACATCCCTCCTCCCCCCCCCTTCCTACCAAAGGTCCATTTTACTATAATAGGTTCAGCAAAGATGTTTGTTTTATTTAGGAAATTGAAAATTTTCTCAATTTGCATAGACTAGGACTACATAATTGCATTCCTTGCGCCGAATACTTCACGACTCACACAGTGCTAGACTTGAAACTAGATTTAGTCTTAATTGAAGTTATTTCTCTATTCCTCACATTGGCGTAAAAACTTAGGTACTACCTAAACAAATAGGTATATTATTTATTTAATTAATTTACTTTACTCCAACGGATAAACCAATTACAGGAATTAAAGGATTTTTAACTTGCCTTATATTCCTGATGGGGTAGGCAGAGGTGTATCATACCCACATTTCACCAGCTATGTTAAGTCCCATTTAATAGGGGGCGAGAATATTGTCATCAACCGAGCACATTTCTAAATTACAGACTGGTGCTGAAAATATCAAGTCACAAAAATTCTAACCCGGGAATCAAACCTCAGACATGTTGCGCATTTCTCCCGCTGTTTCAACAAGACACTCAATAAATATTTTCATAATTTATAAGTATCTATTATTAAGTAGAACATTTCGACAGATTCGGGATGTGTCTGACAAGCATTCACGACTCAGTGGTTTATCGCGTGGGTTTCGGCTCTGTTCGCGACAGACGTAGGTTCGAACAGGAAAATATTATAAATTCATAAACAATGACATATTGACAGATTGTCTTTTTTGGAGACATTATTTTGTGACGTCATACTGCCCGAAGTTTGGAAATGTGTTCCAGTTAATAACAATTAGCTCGACCTCTAGTTTTGTAGGTCTTTCGTTAATTCATACCACGATCTGATCGCACCACGGTATGACTCGGTGAAATCATTTTTGAAGTCGTCGTTTTAACCATTTTCCAATATTCACTAGTATGAATCAACTAATTCAAAAATGATCTTTCCCGATTCGTCCCGTGGGGCAAACAGCTCATGGTACGAATCAACGAAAGACCTATTTTTGTTTATAGCACAACTAACAACACTACTCACAGCAGGAACACAAGAATGCAATAATGGCTGCAGTCTTCTGTAAGGGGGAGGTACTCCTGCAGGTAGGATAAAATATAACTTAAATAAATAAAAAATTACAGTTGCATATTCTTATATACTTATATATAATAATACCACATTTTTTACGTTTTTGTTTTTCTTTTTGACTGGCCTGTTGGTTAGTGACCCTGACTGCTACGCCGGAGGTCGTGGGTTCGATCCCCACCCAGGACAAATCTTTGTGTGATGAGCATAAAGGTTTGTTCTATGTCTGGGTGTAATTTATCTATAATATGTACGTATTTACAAAAAAAAAATGTATTTAAGTAGTATATCAGTTGTTTAGTTGAGAACCATTGAGGCGGCAGGAATTGCTTTGTTAAATTTTTATTAAGGATTTTTGTACAAACCTGTCTAGGTACTGACTTAATATTATCAAATTTCCCACTAGATAAGTTTCCATTTTTTTTATACAGACTTCATTTGAAAAAAATTGGAACAGTTTACTGAATTTATTTTTAAAGTTTTTTTTTAATGTTTTCAATATAACTATATCAACTAAATCGGTTAGGTATGAAATAGCTGGTCACTCATGAGGTAATTGATTTTTATTTATTTATTTATTTATACAATCCAAAGTAGGAAGCGATATTAAGGCTGTTTCTACCACAAATAGTCATAATCATAATATAAAGTTCAATAGAAGAATGCTATATTATTGTCCTCATTGAATATTATATTTTATTTTATATTTTATTGTGTATCAATATTGCCTATAATAACATAAACGTATTGTTTAAAAAGCAATGACGAAAGGGAGCAAGTAACTGACTGTAATACCTACGTAAGGCATTGGCTGTATGCAAAAATTCTTAATTGAAATTATATTTTTCCCTAATTTTTTTTTATTCTAAAACGGTAACACTGACATTAAAAAAGCATTGTAACATAGAATAAAGTTTTTAATATGTTCTAAATTTAAATTAAAGTTGGTATAAATATTTAAATTATTTTTGGCTAGTTTTGTTTTAAGAGTTCTTAAGTAAGTAGGTACTCCTGCAGTATCTGTTTTATGGAACACAAATTTACTTTTTAAATTAATAAAATATACTTTTTATCATAACCATAAAATTGTTCCATTAATTAATGTTTATTGTTTTCATTTAGTTTATGTAGCTCAAACCTCATCATTTATAACACCATAGTTAAGTAATGAAGCCATTGCTATGTATAATAGACAAACTAGTTTACTAACATTATATCCTTATATAGATATGCACCTACTTTATATACAAACATTAAACAGCATGCACTTATAAAGGAAAAAATAAACAACAAAAACGATTTACTTCTAATTGGCATTTAAAACTTAATAACACAATTAACATTTAATAAACATCTCTCGCGAAGCAATAAAAAAAAACTAACGTTTAAAAATTACGTAACCGAAAAACTCGTATCTCGGAAACTAGAACAAAAACTTCCCAAGACGCCATGACAGTTTTTTGTCGACCTAAGATGGCGAGTGACGTAGTCACCCGTCTAAAACAAAAGAACCGCCCCACCCACTTACGAAAAAAGTATCGAACTATAAAAACAACAAACTAATTGCTAAATAAACTGTTAAAAAGCAGAAACGAAATAAAGCCGTGTTGAATCAACACGGGCTCGCAAATCTACAAATAGGAACAACGAAAGTCCCGAATCCACGGGAGCTGGGTTGTATACGCTGCGTAATCCCGGCACAGCGGGTACAGCGGGCATGCAAACTCTTAACAGTGGCACATTTACCGGGGAAGGCATCAGACGAACACTTGTTGCTTGCGAATGCCAACTTCACGTTTTCAGACACCGCTAAAGTTTGGCCAGCCGCTGCAATTACTCCGCACAACCGAATTAGGTTTCCAAAACCGAAATTCGATTTACAAAATTGACTTTACTCAAGTTCCGTTCCAAGCAAACTTTTTAAAACTGTACGAGATTATAAAGGTTATTAACACGTTATTGAACTGTTAAAAAATACTCTAATATCAAAAAGCACCTATTATCAATTCACAGAACACTTCACTACGACGTCTTGAAGACGCGACGCACTTACAAGACGATCGTTCTAAATTTAAATTTTGGACTACGGCGCGGTTCGATTTTGTTATTTGAATGTTGGATGCACTTGAAGATAAAAGTTAGTGATTATTATTTGAGATGTTCTGAGAGCGTTAGCGGTAGTTAGAGACTTGATATTGAATAATTTAGCTAGTGATTGCGGGAGAGAAGTTGCATTAGTGCACGCCGGCCCAGTTGCAACAGGTTGTTTGGTAGAGAAGCAGCCGGACGCATGCGCACTACCGCCGACCGATGCACCTCGCTACAATGGTCGCAAACGCTATCACTAAAATATTATTTTCCATTTTCTTAGACAAAATTACACTATTACACCAAATTTATAACATTTAAACTTGTTTGTAATTGTTCACATCTCTTCACAAGTAAAATTCTATAAAATTATTCTAAAATCAAATAAATATCTTATAAAATTTAATCATAACTAGCTTCTGCAAAATTCGAATTCCATTTTCGAGATATTATTCCAAAAATTACTCATGATTATTTGCAATATTATTTTAAAAATAAAAATATATGCACCAATTAAGACTACTCACATTAAGGTACGTATTCACTGAAGCGTGACACAAAAATCTATGTTTTTTCATTGAAAATTGCGTTTGAAACTCCCTTATCAGTAACAATACGGAAATTCCCCTACATTACGTGTAGCGCTTGGCACCAATGTAGATGGCACTTGCAGCGCTGGGTGCTACATACCCACGTGTAAACTTATACCCGCTACTAGTCTTATCTCTTGCGCGCCCAAATATAATCACTACTACATACTTACTGTTCCTTCTTCAAGATGTTCTAGAAATTCTTTGGTAAGAAAATTGCACAAGATTGATATGATAGTAAAAGGTAGCTATAACTTAATTGAACATCGGCACAGCTTAAGATTATGAGACTAGAGGATAAGTTATGCATTACAAGAGACTTTGTTAATACACAATTAAAACAAATCACTAACAGTAGAAAAGAGTTGTAAGTTAAAAACGCTACTGAGCAATTTTGAACCATAAATTAATTGGTATAAGATAGAAATTTATATACAAACAAATCACACCTTATACCTGTTTTTATACTGACAGTAGGATATTGTTTGTCTGATGAGGAGACTGACTAACCTAGTGTTCAGCAGTTACATGCTACAGCTGCGCCGATTTGGGTTCGAGTCCAGGTGCTATAAATAGTTCTGTTAAAATTTGAGTGCTACGCAAGAAAAGCTTCCTACTTTAAGCCCACTGTTTCCTCCTTTTTCATATTATTGCAAGCTTTGAGATAAACAAGAAATAAAGACTGGAGTCAAGATATCAGAATTAGCTTGACTGTCATTAATCGGGGATAAAACATTGCGGGTCGTTGACTGTGCAATTTACAAATCAGCTGGTTTTATTCATGTGTTTTAAAATTTAAAATCTTATTTTACTGGATCTTGCTTTTGGGATATCGAAAGATACATCATTTCAGAACTATTATTTGCTACTCTTGTCTATTTGTCGCTTTGTCGCTTTTCATATTGGATAGGAAGTGTGCCCTTTCTCTCGAAATGGTAATCGTAAAATTACGAAATTTACAATCTAATATTTCACGAAAAACGCAGTAAAAATATTGACCAAGCCCTTTCGAACCGAATAACTTCAGAGTTCAAACACTCATAACAACTTCCACATTTGTGAGCTTGCGCTTCCTAAACTAAACTACGAGTAGTATCGCAATAAGCGACGAAACAAACAAACAAACAGAATTCATACAACTTCCACTAAATTTACGCACACAAACACACACACACACACATAGAGAGAGTTGTGTAACAGGTATTTTTAGAGAAAGAGGCTTTTCAACTGTTTCTTGTTGCTCGTATTTTGTTTAAAAAGTAAATAAACGTGTCTGTAGTGGGTTCAGTTTTAGTGAGATTTTATTGTTTGTTACAGGCGTGGATTCCATTCCTATGTGAGGTTTCGTACCGATTTGGATTCTCATCGCCACATTTAGTGTTCATCGTAGTACATGTAGCACGAACTGCTTGCAGCTGGCGTGATATCATTGACTCAGAAAAGATTTATTCTTTCATAAAGAATTCTTTAAATTACCGTCGATGGAAAACCAAAACATTTTTATTTTATTTTAGAGTTCTAAATACCATAAATAGGCATTCAGCGGCAAAATTAGACATTTTTACCCAAATGGTCAAATATAGAACTAGTAAAAGTGTTTTTCAAACTAATATTTTATTTATATTTATTAAATATATTGTTTCTTCGATAAATTACGCAGCGATCTAAACAGTCCATCAGAAAACATATAAAATGTGTTTGTTTTAAACTAGGGTTGTCACTCACCTAATATGTAAACCATGTTTTTAGTCCAGCGCTGCAGCTCCTTGCGAATAGCGCGACGTTCCTGCTGGCAGCGCGCGAATGAGCACTCCGCCATGGCACACGTGCGACAACCCTGGAACAATTACATATTTCAAATTAGAACAATGTGCTTCTTGCAGACTGAGACTTAGGTACCTATAGTAAAAGGTTTGATTACTTCTTGTTTCTAAATTTAGTAAATTTGTTTGTACAAATGTAACTGCCCCTAGATAAACCGGCTACAGGCTCATTCAGTATCTAAGTAGTATTCATTTATTGACGACATAAAACCTAAGTACATTTATTATTATCATTTAACTATAGTTACACACACTAATTCGTTTATATAACCCAAATGTCTCAAATTCCAAGTTAGAATTCACAAAGGCAGCTTACCAGAACGATTTCTACGAAACGCTATCAAAGTTAAGCGTTGATCGATGACGTCACCGATCGAGTACCACCACAATTATATCCTCTATAGCAGTGGTACTAAGATATCAACATATTGCTAATCGGGTTCAACCGTTGAGTTTCGACGATGTGTCGACGTAACATGCTGACTAATACAGGCATGTTCTATAACCTAAATCTGATCGCTTTAGTTGACTAACATCTTTATTTTATATAGATTCAACTAATAGGAGTTCGATTTTCAAAAAAGAACTCGAATTTCAAAATTTGTTTTATTTTAACTCAGATGTTATATTCTAATTTTAACTTTGTTTTTATATTTTTGTAAATTCAAAATTGGGACTACCTACATAATATACCTAAATTAGTTTTCAATCACCAAATAAGAACGCATTTAGAAGAATGTGAATGTGAATTCAACAATGTAATAAAAGCGACTGATTGAAATTTTCCGTTTAAATTTGAAGCTCCCGACCTCAGGGAGAAAGTTTCATCGCCGTATGTTAAACTACAAATATGATAACTACAACTAACTCAGCAGGGTTGTTGAACGATAATATAATCACTATTTTGGTCCGGACAATGTTTGGTCATTAACATATACCTACTACGGAGACCCATGCCCAGCAGTGGGACGTTTTTGGGTTGAAATGATGATGATGATAAAATATAGCTTTACTTGTTGTATTTATAAGATAAAGTCTTGCATCTACTTGTAGAAGTATAAACAGCTCTTTTTCGAGAATGCAGTCAGTGCATTGTTAGTAATTGTCGCTTCAAAGTTCTCTAGATCGCATACTTATCACTGAATTTACAAACTATGCTAATCTAGGTTTCGACAATCATCAGTCGAACAACTCGAACACAACCTTTGCTTGTTTGCCTCTAAAGTTCCCAACTGTCTTGCAGATTGGATATGAAACTTTTAGACAAACATTTAATGCGATTTATTATAATGGCTCCAACACCAAGTTTTCTTGGATCAACCTCTACCTCCAAAATAAGTACCTAATTGTTATAAATCTGGATGAAAATTGGTAACTTCATAATCATGTAATTGGTTGTTTTGTCTAGACTAAACCTATTATTTCCATATAGCTTACTCTCAAAAAGCCTACACTTAATAGTTCAGGTCAAAATTTAATTGAATTAGTTCACCGAGCACTACGCTCGACGACTCGTCGCACAAACTAAAATTTCATTAACTCCTATTTCCTGAACGGGCGAAGCTATCTTTGAATATCGAAAGCGCATCTTTAGCGAAACAAAAACACTAAACTCGATCCAATTACTATAACATTCATCGAAGTATCGACTCCGCCGGTCAACGGCCCCGAGAGGAGCTAACGAAATTCTACGAAAAACCTCGGATCCTCATCAAGAACACCCGACACCCACCGAATATGCCCGAACCCCCCGAATCTGGCCCCAAATTCTTATTTCAAACTCCAGACGAAGGGGGCCGCGGGACAGGGAGGGGGGTATCGCGAAACTATTCTTATTTTAAAATCTCTCTCCACGGAATATGCCACGAAAGAGGTTCTTATTTTAAAAATATCACGCTCCACCGAAATTTTCTTATTTTAAAAACTTGAGGGGGGTGCGAACGTTCTTCCGAAATCCACCCCCTCCCCGCGCCCAAGGCCCCAGGGCCCCTCGGTGGCCAGTTATGATATTCTTATTTTAAAAATCGCTCGAAGCGTTCCGATTCTGTTATTAAGATGTTGGTGTGTGCAAGCTTTTATGAGGCCGCCGGTTGTACCGCGCGGCGAGTACGTGAGCCAGGATCATCTAAGACACAAAGGGGTATTTCGCTAAACCTTTACATTGTTATAGCTCGATCGAGGACATTCTACCGCACGATAAAAATAATAATAAAGCGCACAAATAAATACTAAATCACCATTTAGCATCCCTGACCTACATGCCCCAGTTACCTACGAGTTATGCGCCCATTCTCAATTCACATAAATTGTAATTCCTAATTTCGCATAACGAAGTGCGCGTAGCCGATTGGAAATTCAAATATTCGACGGGAATTTTGATTTGTATACGGCTGTACTTTTCGCTTCTCGTATAATCTGTAGCTACTGGTCTCTTAACTAGCATTAGGTACTGGTGTTTTATGTTGCAAGCGTTCTTTACTCATCTTTCTTTCTATATACACGTAGGACCTCGATAACTCTTAAAATTTAACATCCTTTTGACCTTTTAAAACTTGCAAAGTTAAATCCACATAAAATCGAACAGATACCAACTCTAATCTCAGCCATAAACTAGGTGATCTAACCAGCCAACAATTCCAGGCCACAATTCAAAATTCGAAAACACAATAAAAAAGAAAATAATAAAAAATCGAATCGACGACCAATAATGTTTCCCGCCAATTTCCATGGCTGTCAAATTTGGGGCCGCTTCGCCTCCCCTCCCCTCAACCCGGCCCAGATCAATTTACGATAACTCGGTTTGAGCTCCGCACTCCGTCCCGCTCGGCCCTAAGACGCGCCGCTATCCCCGTCTCCCCGCGGATAACTTCTAGAACTGGCCAACTGTTCAACTGAAACACGCGATAACTGGTTGTCTACAATCGCTTTTCAAAAATGAAATTTACGTGACGTGATTTTGATTTTCGATTTTCTTTTTAAAGATTTGAAATAAGAACGTATTGAGTTATATAGTCTTTTATTTCAATTTCTATAGCACTCTAATGATTCAAAATCCCCTTTCCTATAATAATAGTATTCGCTATGTCTGTTAAAGAGAGCCCCTCAAGCAGTTTGGGGTAATGGTTGGCAAATCAACCCCTAGTAAATAATCACCCCATCGATACTAGATACCGTATTCTATTCCAGGGCAGTGTCGGGACCATTCTCTCACGCGGATATGGCCCGGGACTTATTTTTAACTGTTGTGTGCGTCTTGCAAGTATATGTGTGGTTGTGTGTGTGGTCGGGGGTGAAATGTGCGTGTGTGTGCGTGCGTTTGAAATATTCCCCCGTACCGACCGTGGCGCGGGGAATTGATGTTTTTAATTAGTTTCCAACGGTTTTCGTTGGTGGCCTGCATCGAACGATTTTATTATTATTTATTAATTTAATTTATTTTATAGTTTTTAAAATGAAAATATTGTTGAAATACTACGCGTGCAATATATTGTAGCATGGCTGCTTAAATTGAACTTATTGTCAGTTAACATTTTCGTAAAAGTTGAGCTTAAATAAAACAGAATGTAGCTAGTAACCCGGTTCGTTTCCTGAAAACTTTCCTTTGTAGGCGAAAATTCAATAGGCGGGAAGTTCGGTCGCGCCTAGCGTCTGTGCCAACCGCTCGCCATTGTACCCGCTAACGGACATTATAGAGAGCCTAATACAAAATTATGTCACCACTCACTGTGACGAAATTGATACATTGATGGAGTAAAAGAGTCATCAGCTTTCTAAAATTTATTAGTGGCCGTTTTCAATAATCTATCAATGTATGGATTTGGCTACTAAAGTTAGAATTTTGACATAAGCTCCATACAAAATATGTTAATATTCTAATAAATTGATAGATTATTATTGAAAACGGGTGTAAGAGATCATTTTAAATTGCCTTTAAAATAAGTAGGTACTTATTAGTATTTAGAAATAAGTATTAAAATTAATGTAGACAATAATTTATATTATTTAAAATTCATAAGCATATACGTTCTCCCATATAAAAAAGTTCATTCAGAAATTCATTTTAAATATCCCACACTGTATGACGAATTCCAATTTTAAATTCAAATCTCGGTACCTGTTCGAATTTAAATTTCGAACATTTGGAACGCATTCGTTGTCACAGTGTTACTTTGTTAATGCTTAAACATTTACCTACGGCTGTCTTACGATATAATTTTGTATGAACTTTATTATCCTGTAGCATGTAGGTATGGAATTTAATACAGTTAATTCTTTTAGCCAACTTACTGTAAGATTGTTATACTATTGATTGTTGAATACTTTTGTATGAAGTTGAGCTAGACTGGGGAATTATACAGCTTACGTGTGTATTTTCTCTATTTTAACTTTGGAAAGTACATAGAGTAAATATACATTAAATAAGTAGATGTTTCTACTGCACATTTTGAAGAGTTTAATATAGAGATTTTCTACACTGTGTGCAGTTAGTTTACCTGTTGCGCAACGCTTTTGTTTTTGTTGATCGCTAGTTTTGGCCGCCATTTGATATGAGTTTATCATGAACCCGGGAAACTGGAAAGGCTTACGTTGTTCATATTTTTTATTTAGATTTTCGAGCGTTCGGTTTTCCAACGGAATTTATTTTAACGGTTTAACGTTTTATGTTGCTGGCATGTTAATAAACGGGTATACGATAGCAGAATACGGAATACTTTGTTTTAGCTTTAAAGTAAAAATAATTGCGTAAATTTTTAGTCAAAATAAAGAGAAAAGGTAATAATGAAATCTGAATCGGAACTAAAAATAAATAAACAAGTCATATTCGAAACAAACATCCGAGCCAATCTGTTCCGATTCACAAAATAAAAGTAATGTTCCGAATCGAAGACGCTATGTAGTGAATTTCAAAGTGCAAGACCTTTTAGTTTGTAGGAGTCAGCAATAAGTAGGAGAAGTTGAGCACAGTAGGCTGTGTTGTACGCTCAGACCTGTTGCATTTGCCGCATAGATTTATTTGGCGACACTACTTACTTTGTTCATCTAAATATAAAGCTATTTTCACGTAGGAGCAAGTTCTCGTTTCAAAATAGCGTTTAAAGACGCGTTCAATTATGTTGGCATTAAGTGTTTGAAAATAGAACAGATGCTCTACGTCACTCAGTGGTGTTTGAAATTTAAATTGGGAATTTGGTTTTAAAAATAATAAGGAAGTTGAGTTGTGAATTCTAAATTTCAAATATTATAACAGTAGGTAATTTAAATTAGAGAAATAAGAACGTGTATGAAATTAAATAAAATACGCAAAATATTCAAATATGAAATTCAAATTTGATATTCACATTTTTGTGTTCTTTAGCAGCCAGTACACAAATATGAACATCTGAAAAATCTGATATTAGTGACCATGTCCCGAAAAAGTCTTATCCGAGTTTATCCCAAGTTCGTAAGGGTGTCGGAAGCATGGGGTGGCTAGCGGGGGGTGGCTCCTCCGCGCCTGTGTGAAAGAATGCCGGGGAATCAATACAGCGGTGCACATTAAATTGGCCAGGGTGAGGGTTCTACCCACCCCTCCATCAATTTTTTTGGTAATTTCTAGATGAGTCTGGCTTCGTTTTGTCTTAGATATCGTCTGTCTGAATGTACTTTAAATTGTAATGTATATTCCTTGTAAAAATAAATATACTGTCTAATTGTGACGTTAGAAACTGCAATTTGAAGGTCCAATATGAAATTAATAGTTCAATAATAAGCAATGTTTATGGTATTGAAAAGCGGTAATTTATAAAACTAAGTATAACGAACGATATTGTTCCTATTTCCAATAATATAATAATGACTTATTCACAAATTATTTTACCGCGACACAAGCATGTTTTGAAACAGATGGATTTTTAACTCCAAGTTTTTCATATAAGTATAGTAGATACTACTACTAGTAATTACTAACATGTAGGTACTGGTGGGTATAACAATGTGGGTACTTTTGACAAAAAATTGAGGGACAAGACAAACAATATTACACAACAAACTGTATGAAGACTTGATTATATCTTGTTCAGCACTGAGTCACTTGAGTGAAAATAAAAACCGTATGTCCATTACTTTATTTTAAAATGTGTATTTATAATTATAACACAACATTTATTCATTTTCAACTTTGTGTAGTTAATATTATATATTCATAGTTATTCAACAATGTGTGTGTTTTGACAATTATGTATTCCTATAAGTTTGCAAATGTTATTAAATGAATTGTGAAGATATGAACAGTCTTTGTTTACCCCAGTCGGACGCTTTCCGTCGCCTGTTGCGTTTGTCTACCTACCCACACATATAGCCAGGCTCTGGCAAGGCTCTGACCAAACATTCTACTGGTTTACGTATTATATTCGTATTCAAATTGTAATGGGACAAGCTTGGAGTACTCATAATATCCTATAGAGAGATAATGTCAGATATTTCTATGTTTTAATTAATTTGAATGTATGAAAACCTTATTTGATTTGATTAGATAAAATATTTCAGGTATTGAATCGTAAAATACTTACCTAATCTGAAACATTAAGAGTAATTTTATACAACTTACGTATTACTAAATTCTCAAAGTGTATTTCCTTTGTCAGGAAGTAATACTTTATGTCTCACATCCTAAATAATACTCTCCATTAAAAATAGGACGACATTCCCAAGACTTAGTTTAGTGGATATATTGCTTCAAATACAACAATTCTAGGAAATTGTGAAGATTGCTGTAATAAAGATTTATAGTTCGACATACAGACCAACATAGTTAGATATACATATATGAAGCAAATGGCAACATTTTGTTATGGCGCCATGATCACGGAAAAACTGTAGTACAAGAAGCACTGAAGAGTTCTTCCGTGATCATGGCGCTTGCAACATAGCCGAAATATCGGAAACTTATTATGGCAAATAAAAGACATGGTAAATATCCCTAACATTATCATATTAATAAATGGCAACATTATTATTGAATAATGTTGCCATTTATTAATATGATAATTTTTAATTCAATTCAAAATATTCAAATTTGTGTACTATTGAACTACAATTGTCTACGACAATTACAACAATGCCTGCTAATTTCAACGTCACAATCACAATGAAATAAACAAAAAGTCTTATGAAACAACGACCCATTTCTTAGTGCTTAATTGTCACGGGGGAGGGTGGCTACAAAAATGGTAAAAACAACCCCTAAGTTTTCTTTCCGCAGAGTGAAAAATCTTAACAAAACTTGAAATAAAGGGTAGAAATGAGCCATCAGTACTGTAACAATAGTAGGAAAAACAGTCGGGTGAAATTGGTCATAATGAGTGTCTTCTGGCCCCCTCTCTCCCCCTCGTCTCCCCGCCTTCCCCTTTGGGTCAAGCGGGGAAATAAAATTTTAAATTGAAGCCGTGAAAAAGACAAAAATGTTGGGACCGAGAGACTTGGGACTGGGACATACTGGGTTCCGTTCTCGTGTTATTTTATTTAATTAACAATGAGTCTGTATAGATTATTTTCTACGATATCCATTTTTTTGAAGTTTGTTCATGGGCCAATGTTATCATCAGTCAGCAGTATCAGATAATTATCTGAAACCCTATAATCTAATTAATATGTTGAAACATATTATTCATTCTTAAGACAATGTTGAGTTTGTTATGAATAGTTTCATAAACAATACCCTTCCTGGCAGTCGGGTTACACACACACTTAAATACAATTTTTGTTGCCTTTTACAATTAAAACGTAATGAGTAAAAACCTAAACACTAAACAATTAGTTTTAGTTCAAGCCATTGTTCAGTACCAAATTAGTAGTATTTTCTTTTAAACATCGTGTTTTATAACAAAGAATTTTCTCTGCGCGTGTTACACCACTACCCTTATAAGAAATGAACTTCGTCTAAAGAGAAAATGGAAATGATTCCGTGAATTTACTATGTATGTGCTATTTAATATACATAATCTTTTACTAGAACGAAAAACGAACCTTAATTGCATTCCTCGAATACGGCACTCGATGAAATATTGAAAATTAGGAATATAAAACTGATATTTTAAATTCAGTGTAGAAGTTGAATTTTATTCAATTCTGTGTTGTGTATGTGTTGGAATTGAAGTTGAATTAGTATTAAATTTTTTTTTTTTAATTGAAGTGTTTCTGAGGAATTTAAAATATTTTTTATTTTATTTTAATACTCTGTCTGAGAAAGAGACATATGATGAAATTAAATTTGTATTAATAATACGCATACAGTGTTAGCAGAACAATTAATATTAAATTCCCAATCAAATTTAATAAGAAAAAAATAGGTATTGTTAACTAACTCCAAGCAAACCTTTGAGGTAGTTCGACAGAGCATTATCTGTGTCTCTAGGATAACCTACAGTCACATCTTTTTTTTAGGACAAAATCGCGAGTTCCGACAGGAATCTCGACATTATTTGTCGATTTCGATATTTGTCAAATATTTGAAAATTTAAATCTAGACGCCAGCTTTATTTAAAATTCAGATTATAATCTAGATAGACGTAACCTTGTGTGAACTAGGTAACTAGGTAGTTAGGTGCAGGTGGTGTGTCGTCCTTACTGCAAGGTTTTGTACTTAACACTTACACCATCACTACATGTTTATATTTTATCTATACAATTATTAGGGCTCTAAATTATGTTGAAATGTTTGACACAATATCTCAAACTTCACTCTAACAGATAGCGGAACTGAATTCCGAAACTCCGAAACAATCTCAGTTTATCATACCACAAAAATTTAATCTAAATCTGATAATATTCTTTAGAAGATAATTGTGTAAAATAAAGTGCACAATTAAAAGTACTTACTTACTCAACCTGGGAATGAATACGGTACTGGACAGACAAAAATGAGGGAGTCCTTAGCTCAGTAATGGGACAAAATAAAGTGAATAAAAAAGAACTTAAATAAACAAATTTTAAGCCAGATTGTAAACATCTCATGACATAGGCAAGTAAGTCTCGTAGATCTAAAATATTTTACTTAAATTATATTTAAACCTAGCATAGTAAATCTATGCACTGCACCAACACCTACACTGATTTTCGGTTCGCACCGCCGGTGCGCCATAGGCACTTTCACATTTTTCCTTCCACAATTTGATTGACCCACACAAACTAAATATCAAACAAAAGCTTTGCTCATAAACAAAGAAATGAGTCTCAAGGACACATAAACGAAGCTTGCCCCAAAACGGTGACAATGCCCTTTATAATCGTAATTTGAAGGTCAGTGGGCGCGGCGGGCAAATTGGGGAACGATTGTGCCCGACCTGCCCCAACCGAGTCAGTAACGCTCTTCAAGGTCACACTTATTTGGGTTTTGGGTCGAGGATGGAGGAAAATTGATGTTGGCTTTGTTACATGTTGGACGATTGGTTTCTTGTGAAGTATTGAATTAATTATTGAGTACTTACGTACCTACTTAATAATAATAATAATAATCTTTATTTTCGATAACTTAGAATTAGGTTACATTTTATGTGTTAGGGAATTTCCTTTTAAGCAAAATATTATGCTTGTGTCAGGAAATTTCGCTCTTTCGTACTCAGGTATTAGGTATACACCTTTATTCTGACCTGAAACTGAAACCTGAAAATAGTTTGATCAGTATCAGTTTTTAAACCGTGTTACCTATATTTTTAGTCGAAAATGAATTAAAATTTTTAAAGTTGGGACGCGATGCCGCTGTTTATCAATGTCCACCTAATGCCTTGTGCCGCACCCTCTCTAACCGCTAAATGATATTCGTCAATATTCGGCCGGCGCGGCGGCGCGCGGCAGCAATAAGCTTGGAAATGCTTATAACTTGGTGAGGTTTAATTCTTTAAAGTTACATTTTTTTATTTTAATTCTGCTAATAAAAATATGTACGTTTGAGGTGTTTCAGCTTTAGTATAAACAAAGAATAACGTTTTATAGTTACTATACCTACATAATGATAAGTTTGTGTGTGAGTGTATATATAATATTATATAGTCAATCTTCATGAATTACACATAGATTTTGTATTATTATTTTTGAACTAGAAGGCATTAGCGGCTTCTTTGCTACATCGATCAGTTGTTGATCTGTTGTAGAGTCTTTGTTTTGTCAATTATAGTTCTCTGTTTAGTCCAGTATAAACTAGGAACTTGCAGAGTTTCTGAGCATAGAGATTGTCATCAGGCTGCACTTGGTGCCGTCCTAGATGGATACTTCTTTTGTGCTGCAGTTTCTTCAGACTCTTGGCAACATCTGCACATTTTGGACTGGCTCAGACTGAGTTTAAATATGGTTGTAGGATGGCTAGTGAGGATTCTTGTCACCGTAGATGTATTTGTAGCGACTCTTTAGTACCTACGTTTCATATAGAAATAGTTTAAGACTTAGAGACGACCAAAGTATATCTTATATTATTTTTTACTTTTATCATTATTTAAAACTACAGCTCCTGCAATAGGAAATAATTATTATATTCGCGACAGATTATATAAATAAATTCACCGATAAAAATGACCAGGCTCACAACAAAAGTCGGCACGGGACAGTAACGTGTGACTGTTTAGAGTCTACTAAAAAAAATTCAAGCTTAGATATATTTATGCTGTTTCTATACCAATATAACGAATAGTTAATTATACTTTCGTCAATTTTACTATCTGTTAGTAATAAGATTGTTTTTTAACCATTAAAACCGGTAATAAACGAATGACTAAAGTCTTTGGTAACTGCTTACAGCTTACTCGTATATGGAATTATGATCTGATACTACTTGTGTATGCGTGTGTGTGTGTACAACAAACCTCACACACAACAATTTAACTAAACGAATCAACGAAATAATGAATCAATGTAATTAATAAATACATATCGGTCACCCCTCCCACGTGCCCTCTCCTGCCCACTACCCCCCCCCCTCGGACACACAACCGTCTGCAACGTTCCCTATCTTCGAACACACACAAACTAATAATTAATCATCTGGCGTCTTCCTACTTTTCTTCCTCCCTCCCCCCCAAAACCTCCTCGTATTTAATTCCTCGTACAAAACACCCGACTTCCACTCTTTTTTTCCCCCCGAAGTGTTTTCATTCTGTTCAGTGAGAGTCCCGCGCTACAGGCGTTTCTGACTACAAATTGAATTTTGTGGTTACTTGTGAATATTTTAGCTTGTGGTAGGATATTAAGCGGTTTAGCCCCCCCCCCCCCCCCCCTTTGTATGCGTTCCTACTTATTTGTTCAGGATTATTTTTATTATTTATTTATCTGCCATAACTGGTACACTGTCTGTTTCTTTATTTATGACCAATTTGAAACTGGACTGGGCTCAAAACTACGGTTTAAATTACCTAATTTAGTTCTTATAGGTATACCCAAAATGCCCCACAGTCAAAACAGTAAAAATAAAATAAATACAGCATTCAAAAACAAATTTTCCGTTTATCTCAATTCACAACAAGCAATGGACCAGATGACTACGTAACGTAGCCGCTTCAACTTGACCCATTTGGCACAGTGCCCGGAGCAGGAATCAAACGTGAGACTGCAGACATAACTCTATGCTATTTAACCTTCACAAGGATGCGAGAAAATATGTGGGTAGATTTGAAAAATATAATGTTGTTTGTTGAAATTTATATTGTCTTGTTTGTGAAAAGATTATCATATACAGGGTGGTGGAGTTACGGGACACCCTGTATATTATAGATATATAATTATCTACCTATTTAGGCTTCGTAATGATACGAGAAAAATCTTTGTGTGATCTGCAGATAGCTGTACTGAGTTTAGGTTATTGTTATTATTATTGAGTGGTGCAGTATCTACCTGAATAACTTAATAGTAGTGCGGGTTCAAATCTCGCCTATGAATCTAATTATTAGTTACCTTCGTTACGAGTATTATATTTTGTAATACAATGAAAAAAATACACTTTAAACTACTCAACAAAACTAGATGAAATTTTACATGAAAATAGTCTAGCAGTAGCATCTACTTATGACATGGCTAATTTTTATTCAAAATACCATGTGAAACTCCGTACTAAATTAAGTTCATAATAAAACCAAACTCTTCAAAGAATGATACATGTATCGCAAACATCCCATGCTCTCTGCCCACGCTGTATCTGTAAATGTCGAGCTATTTATAGGTTGAGGTGTAACGCTTCCCGGCAGGCAGTGCGGGCAGGCTGTGGAGGCTTTACGGGCACTGTGTCGCCGGCCTGCGCGCTATGTGGGTTACTGAGTTACTGATGAATATGGGGTAAACACGGGAAACAATAGAATATAACCCTTTTTGGGACATAATTATTACAAAAGGGGCGTTTAAATTCGTTTTTTGGATTAAAAAAAGCAACTTTAGGTCAATAATTGTCGAATTTTGGTAAGTATATCAACAAATTACATTCCAATAATTGTTTTACTGTCACCGTGGCGTAGCTTAACATCGCCATAACTACTGATGTGGGTTCGATTTCCACGCGAGCCTAATATTTATGTGATGCATAGATATTTTTGTTTTTGTATGTTTGTTAAGTCCACCACGACAAAGGGGTTCTTTCTTAGTGTGGGCCTTGATTGTGGACCCAAAAAGTAACATTAGTCCGCAATTGTCGATATAGGACTAACAGAGTTTTTCTTAATTTCTCAATTTAACAAGAAATTAAAAGGCTTTTGATATTTTGATTTTCTTGTTCTTTAAATAAGCTATAGTGTTATACAGATTGACTTTAGTCTCCTGCTTTGTTATGGAGAAAAGTTTTTAATACATACATATATTTACATATTTTCTATCACTTTCTAATTATTCATTTTTACGCGATTGATTTGAAATTCATTAAAATTGAGACGATAAAGTAAACAATCTGACAAATAGAAAGTGATCTTATTTCTTCAGTTATAGAGCACATTTTTGTGTGCTAAGATAAGTAATTTTGCCCGGCAATTAGGGTGTGTTATGTTTTTAAACGCTTTGGATAGTATATATAAATTGATAGTATATTATAATTCTAAATATCCAATTAGATATACCTTAATTACAACTAACCTTGCTAACAGAGGCATAAGGATGAGGCATGGCATAAGGACTGTAGTATTAGATTACAGAGAAACCAAATTGCCTCAGTTAGTTAATAATTATGTTAGAAATCAGAAGGAAGATAGATTATCTATTATAGGTTTATACCTACCTACAATTTTAGAGTATATTATTATTAATATACCTACTCTAAAATTGACGTACTGCAATTCGACAATTATTATTGTCACAAAATAATGTAAAAATTAGGATGTATGGATGGATGGATGATTGTTACTCAATCATGCCAGAACGACTGAATAAATCGATGTGATATTGGTACAAAAAATGGAATTGTATGTAATATAGACTACTTTTTATCGTCATATAACTCGGGCGGAGCCGCGGCCTAAAGCTAGTTACTAATAAGATGAAAATGTGTTAAATTATTCAAGTACCAATATTAAACTCATACATTATTTACTAATGAACTAATGAATACAAGCGAATGCTAGACCAAAAATCATAATGGAAGTTGTCGACCGAAAATCTAATTAAGCAGCTTCTAACAAAGAAGCCTTTTGTAACATCTTACGTCCAAAGAGTGAGAGGGACCGCGAGAAAAATGCATTCCCACCCCTCCAGGCAACCCACCCACCCCCTAAGGGGTGGCTGTATACATTTTTTCTTTTCCTTTTCTTAAGACGAAAATTTGTTACGCTTTTTATACTTATACACCCCAGAGGTTCTCCCGGTCGATAACTTGGGAGGGGGGGTCTCACCCCTTATCACTACCTCCCCTTATCAATTTTTCGTGCAGTTTTTTCCCTTATTATACCGTACCTTTACTTTAATTATTGGATATCTTATACTGTGTTTCATGCATTTTGAAATAGAGTTGAATTTTGAATATCTATTGTTTTGATACAAGAATTAGATTCAGGTAACGGTGTCTGGGTATTGATGTGGACTTTTTTGTTAAAATGAGATGATCAATATATTCTACTTCCTAACTGCCCGCGGCTCCACTCGCGTTATACCTCGACGAAAAGGTAAGGTTGGCTATTCCAAACTATAATCTATATGTGTGTCAAATTTCATACAGATCGTATCAGCTGTTCTGTCGTGATTGAGTGACAAACATAAGTAGTTAGTACATCTATCCATACATTCGCATTTATAATATTAGTAAGATATGGTGAAGAGTGTATGGTGATATGTATGGTGCGTAAATTAGGTGAGGCCTATGTTCAGCAGTGGACGTCGTTGGGCTGATATGATGATGATGATGATGATGGTGAAGAAGATTGTGATCTCGTAGCTGTTTATAACTGCTTGGTTAAAGACAGTAGATTCATTTTAATGTTCAACGATTTTAAATATGAGTTACTGACGTGTATAAAGTATTGTGTGGCTTCGTTGCGAAGTGAAAGTGAGTTCTACTGCTGCGCAAGAGATAGCGGGTTCATGCCCGGGTTGACCAGATGGTTTTTGACTTTTCACTATGTATATCATGAAATAATCTAGGTTTACCTATGCATAAGACTTGCCCCCTTTTACTAACATTGAAATGTGGCTCTGATGCATCTCTGCCTATACCTACCTTCGGGGAAAATGCGTGAAGCTACAGTATCTTACGAATTAGGGGGAAGGTAGCGAAAAATAAGACACAAAGTCTCATAACCAAGTAATATCTTCAAGTAGAAGGCGTTCATCTTAAATTATCCCTTTGAAGTGTAAGTGGCGTGTCACCCCCTTCTATAATTTAGCCAGGCTAGTTAAAACTTCCTCTGGAAGGCTATGTTTTAGCCTTTTTCTTTTGAATTAAAATAATTCTGTTTTTAATTTTAAGAGATTCAGTAATATTTCTGGAGAAACACGAGTGCGGTAAGAAGATAGTATCTGTAGTGTAGTGATCGTTGTGTGTAGCTGTTAAATATGATATAGTGAGTTCGATACAAACTGTACTTTTTTATTTATTAAGGACAACTGGTGATCACACAACAATAACTTAATTAGGCTATACAATATAAGATTCTTTTCGGTTGCATTATAATTTAAAGTTGCCACAACAAGCACATATTTTAAGACTACAGACGATAAGAGAAGAAAAAAAAAATACAAAATTATTTTTTTTTTTTTTTTTTTATTGCCTGAAGTGGCAGACGAGCAAGCGGCCCACCTGATGGTAAGTGGTTACCGCCGCTCATGGACGTTGGCAATGTTAGGGGCACAGCCAAGCCGCTGCCTACCTTTGGAGAATAACTCTCTTTAAACCTCGTTTGAAGAAGGACATGTCATAGCGCTCAGGAAACACCGCTGTGGGAAGTTCACCCCAGAGCCTGCACGTACGTGGGAGGAATGATCGCTGGAACCTTACCGTTTTTGACGGTATGGGCTCCAGGTAGTGCGGGTGAAGCCTACAGCGGCGTCGAGTGGTGCGATGATAGAAAGGCGACGATGGCACCAAATCTAGAAGTTCATCGGAGCACTCCCCATGAAATAATCGATAGAGCACGCAGAGTGACCCAAAGTCTCTCCGTTGCTCTAACGATTCTAAGTTGTCCGTCAGATTGGGATCGCCGACGATTCGAACAGCCCGCCTTTGGAGGGAGTCAAGTATTAATTTAAATTTGATTAAACAAGATTGGAATTTTAACTTATGATACTTTAGGTCTAGTAGACTTAGAGGGCGAGTCTATTGCAATAAATCGGTCACTTTTCCTAACTCTGGGCTAATGCAAAGAATGTCAGTAAAATTCAATACTATTTTTTGTTCGACCTGGGGGTCGTCCCGGTAGTTTTTGCATAGCAGTCGTGCGTAACACTCCTGTTGTGCCAATAAGACAGTTTTAACAAAGACCATAGAACCAAAATTTGTGTGATGTATAATTCCTAGTTCTCAATTGAAGTATTTGTTCGTTTATCCGTATAGTGACGGATTAAGAATACATAATGGCACTTCCCCATTTCTACCGATAGGTGTCGTAAAAGGCAATTAAGGAAGTCAAGACCTTCAACTGAGAAGAGGGCTGAGAGAAATGGAAAATTCTAAAGAAACCGTCTTGTTTCAACTCATCAGCCAGCGCGTTCACCAGATTGTGAAGGGAGAAGGCGAAATTCCCTTCACAATTTTCTGGAGCAGACCCGTGCCCAGCAGTGGGACGTTTGTCGGTTGAAATGATGATGATGATGAGAGTTCTGCGACAGACTTGCTTACATCTGTAGGGCGACTAGTTAGAAGAACATTCTAGCTTACTGCCAGACATTCTCATGTCTAAATTGTCCGTCTGGAAGCACACTTGATGTGAAAATTTTCAATAAATGGTGGCCTCATTACGTTCAATAGGTTTGTAAAATGCTCATCTTAACGAATAATAGATTCACCGGTGGTGCAGGTTTCTAAGGGCAAAAGGTCACCCTTTCACTGCGAGTATGCGTGTTTGTTTACAGCCAGTTTTGGTTATTCAATATTACCCACTTTCCTAATCGATTGGAAAATTCTTGTTGTTGCTAGTAAGTTTTCCATTAGGTCTCATAAAATAACATCATGCTTTTACCCCTGAAAGGGTAGGCAGAGGTGTATTTTTCTATGTTTGGTATGTAATTAGGGGGGGGGGGGGGGCTTTTACCAATTAATTTATTAGGTCTCAGTTATCGGTAAAGAGATCACTTAGACACAAGCTTATTGATAGCTTTGTGATAAGTACTTAAAACTCATATTATCTCCTTGAAAAGAAAAAGCCTCACAATCTTAAAACTTTTCTTTTATAATAGTAATTTGAATAAAAAAGGAGTATTTAGATATTATAATATTTAACATCCAGAGCAAATTTTATTTTGAAAGGTTTCTGTTTTAAAAATTCTCAATATTTCACAAATTATCATCGCCCGTGCAATACCAGGGAGGGTTGTTAGAAATAATAGTAAATTACTAATAATTGTAACCTACTAAATATTATACAATATTGACAAAAAGTATCAACTTGTTATCTGAACTGATAACAAGAATGCTCGTGCACACAGAACTAACTGTTTGATATTGTATGTGATCATAGCAACAGCTTGTCCTAGACAACTCTAGGAAGCAACGAGTTTTGACATTGCGCTCGACCTTGCCAGAAGCGCTGTGATTGGTCCAAAATCCAAGATGGCCGGACGTGAGCGCAACCGCTGTCATTGTTTCTGATAATTAGATGACCGGTTTGGTGCGTTTTTCAAACGATGCAAATTCGTGTACGGCTTGTTGATTTGCATTATAATGGCTGTTCTATTATCTATATATATAGTTGTTTGTTTGGTGTCGGCCATTTTGTATTTATGTTCTATTTAGCTAGTACTTGTTTGAGTAAAGTTCCATTCTTAATATAATTTTGTATAAGTAATCTATTGATCTATTAGTTGGTAGTTATTTGAGTTTGATGTAATTTATATGTAGGTGGTGTTTTTGATAGTTATTGACTACTTTGACAGAGGACTAGTCATATAGGTATACCTATATGACAAGTCCTACCTACCTATAATATAGGTATTATCTAATAGGCAGCACAGACATTACTTTGTGTTAGGTACTGCTTGGGTATGTGGTATTTTTATAATATAAGTAGTCGGTAAGACATAATATATACGATGAAAAAGCAATAATGGCTGAATGAGAAAGTGACAGGTAAGCAAAACATGTGGCTAAAGTTCGATTCACGAGCAGTGTAGAAACCCACATACTTTAGAAGAAATTTTAACTGTGTGTCTGATCCACCAACCCGCAGTAGGCCTACTAACGTATGGGGATTATGGCGTAAACCCTCTGAGCTCTCTAGGTAGAGCAGAGGAGACCCAAGCCCAGCAGTGGGACAATAGATTGCTATTATTTTGTAAGATATTAATATAATTACTTTTGTTATAATTAAACATAGTACTACTGAGTGATGCAAGGATTCGGTTTGAAGCTGCTAATACTCAAACTTTGCGCAAGTTAGACAACAACTCACTGAGTTACTCGTGAAACTACGTCCTACTATGTCGAAAACTAATTTTAACCGTCGACTTATTATTTATAGACGAACTTTCTATTAACGAAGATAAAATTAAAGCATGTAAGTAGCAAGGTAAGTATCAATAGCTCAAAGGTAGGAAATAGCTCCGCAGTAGAATGAAGTTGCAATATTTTTCGCTCAATTCGAGAAGGCTGCTATTAGTAGGTAAGCTCTATGTCGGCAGCCTTAACGAACATAATATATTATAATTAACAGACACAATGTATATCCAGCCTCAGGACAACTATGTCCCGCACGTGACATCGAACCCACGACCCTTTTTTCAGCAGTTGTGTAATACGTTTGTCACCGAGGCATTCAAGTTTTATGTGAAGTGTTGACAAAACTGACAACCGGTTGTCAAGCAATTTCAAAAATAAAGGCTTTCAACTCTACCCATTCTCTCTTATTTTAAATCGCGTTATATTACAATCAGTCTATACAACGTGGTACATTTCCCACTGAAACTTTCAGCGTCTGACAAAGAATTTTCAGTGGCTAACAACACAAACAAAAACATTCTCTTACAACAAAGAAATAAAGTCTTATATCGCTTGAACTATCTTAAAGGTTTTCTATTTTGTTTTCGGATGCAACTTATTTGTGAAAACAGGAGCGAAGGAGACAAGTATAAGGTACGTTGGTAAGTGAGAAAGAGATGAAAATACACTAAATTTACGAAGCCACAGGTGGTGTACCTCGAGTACAGGCGCCCAGCAAATTGGATGGAGGTTATTTTTGATTGAGATATGAAATTCCCATTAAACCAACCCATTCCCATTCCCATTAACCCAAAATCCCAGTAAAGGCCTAGATACGCAAACTTTTGCACAAACAGATGATAACCCTCATTGCATATGCAAATAATAAACATCCGTAGTAAGTAAGTCAAAGCCATTTTTTTAATCATATGGATCACATTCAATGACTATACTTATGAACGTCATACAAAGCCAAAAAAGTATCAGTAAATTTTCCTAAGGCCAGTTCGCTGACTATACTCGGTTAAGACACGGCAAGATTTATGGCTTAAATTAAACAGACACCATAACTACGAAACACTTTGGCTATGAAAATTCTTACTCAAATATTATAAAATAATTATATGCTAAAGTCACTGTCTATCAGTAAGGCATTCGCAGCTAAATCACACTACTGATGTGAACAAAATTCAACAGAGTATAAAAAACAAAGAAGGATATATAGGCAGGCAGAAGATAGGTACTTTATTTATAAAAAACAAAATATCGCAGTTCTCAGCTAAACATAGCTTTCTTTAAATACAAAAAACAACTTTCTGCAAAAATCGATTTATGTACAATTAAAAAGAAATTAAACTGTTCGAGGTATTTCTTAAAAACCATATTTTTAAAGAAATTCCTTTACCCTTTTTAATCGATAGCTTGACATAATTACAGGTTCTATCGAACAGAAATTCTCAAGCGAATATTGTACAGCAAGTTTGGATAATTAAACAGTACTACTGAACTGTAATTTGCGACTATTAACCACGTGGCGATTCTCACGATGTTTTAAAATGTTTCAGACTTAGTTTTCATGAAAGAATACCGTTATTAGACGATGAGTAGATGAGCAGTAATACAATGTACCACCGTCTACTACTTTTCATAACAATAGATACGTCTGTACTAAAGAAGGATACTTCAAAATGCAACAGTGTGACCCATTTGGTGGGGTGCTAATATAGGTCAATAGATAGCCTTTTCTTGTGAGAAGATATTAAAAATACTAATGCTAAGATCTAGTGGAATAGGGCTAATGATAGACTGGAAATTTAAGTTTAAGAGATACAACAATTTATCGAATCTTTTTTACAGTTTTTCTCTTTTATTTCCTCATATCATCAGTCATTGTTGGACATATTCACACCACGCTGTTTAGCACGGTCGGGTGACTTACACCTTTATTTTTGCTCAGATCGTTACATCACCTAACTGGGGGACAGACCATATTAGATTTTCTTTGACGCGTTATACACTTCAGGCACAAATCAAGCGCAGTCGCACGATCCTTTCCTCACGATTGTATATTCTCATATATTTTCTCTATTCTGACAAATTTTCAAAGTTACAAAGCCACAAATATTTTACTTTCATACATAAATAAAATTTAATGTAGCAACATAATGATACAAGTACCTACCACTGTTATACATACTTACTTCACTTACATATACTACATATATAAATATAGATAAGGCATCTTTCCTGAGAATGCTAGACCAATTTCGATTCTGACGTACATGGAGAAAGAAGTACAACCTTTGTTTCTTCAACATTGATCAGTGACGTATCATTTCAGTTGTTACTGTAGTAACAACTGAAATGATACGTCACTTTCCATGCGCCCACGCAACTCAACGGAATAAATATCGGTTACATTGTTACATATATGTATTAAACACATAATTTACATTTGACCTACATTTATTACATTAGACACAGTCGTGTATTTTATTGATCTAGATTTTAACAAGTACCTACGTGCCTACTATGCATTTCAGTATTTTTTTGTATCGAATTATTGTTGTTTAATATTTCATAAATGAAATGAATGCAAGGTCGGTTATATCTTATAAGATGTCGTTGGGTTGTTTTCAGTTCACGTGACGATAAACTGTCTAAGATTTAACGGTGGCTAGTCGATTAATGTCAAAATTAGGTTTGATTTTTTTGAAATGGTTGTTTTTGTTTCAGTTTTTATATTTTATGGTATCTCCTGTGTCTTTTATGATATAAACTACATATAAAGAACTTTAATGTCAGTTTTGTCTAAATCATCACTGTCATCTAAGTGGTATACTTATAGATTGTCTTCGTGGTTCCGAGGCAAAGTGTACAAGTGTGTAAGACAGATAAAGATAAAGATATATTTATTTGCTTTAAACATGTGTAAGACGAGCTAGGTTCTTGGTCGCATAGCTCAAGCTCGTGACAATCAAAAATGGGAGTCAGTCAAGTCAGTGTTCGTCAAACTGGTCTAACTTGGTGGTACTTAGACTTGCAACGGTGAGTAAGTTCTATGTCACAAGATATAATAATATCTTTCTATACAATGTCAAACTCTCAGTAGGTATAACTGCGGTGTGTTGAATTGTTCCCATTTGATGGCAATAGGTTCGCCCCTATTACACAGGACATATAATAGCTGACGAAATATGGGTGCGAACTGCGAAGCACTTCCGCCTAATTATAGCTTCAAGAGCTATTAGTGACAGATATAACTATCCTCTCAATGTAGGCAGCGGCTTGGCTGTATCCACAGAACAGAGACAGTTTAATTGTTCTGTGACTGTACACCTAATATTGCCAATGTCCATGATCAGCGGTACCCACTTACTGTCAGGTGGACCACTGGCTCGTCTGCCACTTCAAGCTGACTATTTACGAATTTCTCGTCATCATGTCGTACCTATGTCGTTGAATGTAAAGTTATGCGATAATTCAATAACCAAACCATTAATTTTATAATTCATTTCCATGGGAATCAGGACAAATGCACAATATTATAACCTACATTTTTATCCTTAAGTGCTGTTGTCTAGTTTTTATTATATTATGTTCTTTTTTATGTGAATTGAAAACTTAGGAGACCTTTTAATTCGACCAAATTAGGTGCTCGTTATTTTTCCGCTAAGTAGTCTAAGTCCGCTAAGTCTGTATCTTTTGAGTTTGTTTTTGTAACTGAATCAGCGACTTAGACATCCCGTGTCCAGTGCTGTTGCTACTGACTACTTAACTACACAAGGC
The DNA here is from genome assembly GCA_905147015.1 of Laspeyria flexula. Classification (NCBI taxonomy): domain Eukaryota; kingdom Metazoa; phylum Arthropoda; class Insecta; order Lepidoptera; family Erebidae; genus Laspeyria; species Laspeyria flexula. The sequence continues at coordinate 11,008,802 of LR989972.1, read as the reverse complement.
TGTCCTGAAGATCAAATTTGTCCATTATTAAGGATTAGAAAATCTGGGCTTCGCTCCCGTTGTAATTTGACGGGCCTGTTGGTCTAGTGGTTAGTGACCCTGACTGCTAAGCCGGTGGTCGTGGGTTCGATCCCCACCCAGGACAAATCTTTGTGTGATGAGCATAAAGATTTGTTCTGTGTCTGGGTGTAATTTATCTATAATATGTATGTATTTACAAAAAAAAAATATATATATTTAAGTAGTATATCAGTTGTTTAGTACCCATAACACAAGCAAATATTATTGCTTACTTTGGGACTAGATGGCGCTGTGTGAATGTGGTAGAATATTATTATTATGTCTCTTTTTCTCACAGTTATATTTCTCGCTATGGTGAGAAGTATACCCGGTCGTTTTGGAAGGCTTACGCGGGGACACAGGTCCAACACGCAGAGGCCCTTAAAGAATTTTAATTTAGAATGGGATGAGACACTTACCGCCGCCACAACACAGCTGCACTATTGTAGTACAGCTATGATTTGTCAACGGTAAGTGTAAAGCTATTGTATAATGCTATGGAATCAAATAAAGTTGGGTTATGGGTTTGGGTGTTCGGTGGAATTGTGATATCTGGTATACGGTAACAACGTCGCCTGCTTGCCTCCTCCAGCGGTGAATATATGATGATAAATGAGGATTTGGGCAGACGGTGACTCGCCTTACACTAGATGGGCCCCTTACACAACCGACATGGGCCGAAGCCCACGGGTCTCAGGGCAACACCGTAGTGCGCGGCTAGGGGTGTCGAGCGGTGCGGCGCCGATTTCGCCATCGCGGGTCCTAAACGGAGACCCGGAGCGGGTTTCCTCGTAATTATGCCATTGAAAAATGACACTTCCACCCCCGAGCATATAGCTCTGGCGACCCCTCTCTGATCAGCCGGTTAAGGCAAGCCAGAGTTGAGAGTCCTGTGGTCGCTCTTGGTGATCCACTCCAGTCAGCCAACAAAGACGTGCTGGAGACGAGGCCTAGACCGACTCTCTGGGGCATTCAGGACCGCAGTGTCGCCACTCACATTCAGCTCGCCACTAGCTGCCCTGCGGTTTGTGGGCTCTTCATTTAAACTTGTGGTACATTTTTTTGTTTATATGGCAAGTGTTTGAAAAGCCACACTAATCTGCCCTCCAAGTTTGCGTTAATCCTATGAGAAGATAACGACTGCCCCAGAGGGGGGTTATTATTATTATTATTATTATTTATTTTGCCACTGGTTCCTATTGGCTGTAGCGTGATGTTATATTACCTATATCCTGCCTCGATAAATGGGCTATCCAAAGATATCAAATCAGACCAGTAGTTCCTGAAATTCTAGCATTCAACAAACCGTTTTTGTCACTGTGGCGTAGCAGTTAAAGTGAGGCGACTCACATCATTAACATCGCCGTGCCGAGTGACACGGAATGACGTGAGTCCGATTCCTACACGAGACAAATATTTGTGTGATTCATAGATATTTGTTTCGAGTCTAGGTGTACTTTGTGTAAAGGCCCCGCGATACAGGGCTTCCATAACGCGGCAAGTAAAGCCGGGGTGGTTCACTAGTATCTCCAATTACCTCACAGCTGTTGTAATGCGTCCGTATTGAATTGTATTAGCTCTTGTTTCATACATTATCATACAAGCGTCGAGCAGTACCTACCTAGGTACGTGCAATGTCTCTCACAAGGCTATCCTGTCCTGTTTGTTACATATTACATTATATTATTTATGTATTCATATAATTATCATTTTCAGTTACAGATTCAGGACGATCTAATTATTGAAATGCTACTTATGGAGGAAAACGGTTTGTTTTACACCGTTTTCATACTGACGTAGAATTACGCTAGCGGGTTATAGAAAACATCAAGATCAATAGAATCATCGAGCCCGTTTCGCTTAAGTCGTAGGCAGAGCAGCACGATAACTACATTTCACCACCTATGTTTGTTATGTAAATATAGTATGGTGAAAACCCAATTGGTACATACCTATTCCATTTTTCCCCGAGCCAGGGATCAAACCGGCGACCTCTTGCGCAACAGACGGGCATATTCTCGTTACACCACCGAGGCAGTCAGTATTAATAAGATATTTCAAAATATGTCTTTTCGGGACAATACAATCTATTATTAAATAATATCAGAGCGAACAACAGTTATTATTAGTTGCTAAGAGATGGCGTCACTAGCGTCTAGATAATACCACCAATAATCTCAGAAACTGCTCTAACGATTTATATGAAAATTCATTTTCAAAGAGTTTTTCAATTTTATCTGTAAAGATGTCTTCTTTAAAAGTTTAAACTTATATAAATATGTTAAATGATATCGCCATCTAGTAGAGCTTTATGATAACTAAGTATATATTGTATAAAACATTTTTCAACAATTATTCGAAAATAATTCCGCTGTTTGGTCAATATAATATAAATAAACACATCTAATTCATATTTCACGACTTCAATCATCCGCAGTGCTGAGAAAACTAAAGTTTATTTAAGAAATCCTTCTGTCTAGTTCCATATTCTCGTCCAGGTGTACGCTTGTTGCTTCTGCGGCCACCTACACAGACGTACGTTAAAACACTTGTATTGTATTGATTTTGTTCGATCGACGCGACACTGCTGAGGGCTAAGACTGCGTGTAAAGATATGCTTCGTCTTGCGTTTAGCTCACAGCTTACCTACTAAACATAAGTTAGTAATAATATTAAACTTATTTGTTTATAGTTAAAAGACTCCCGCTCAAACTGAGCCGCTTGGAGAAGTGCCTCCCCCCTACAGAATACTGCCGTCATAATAACATTGTAACATGAGGATCGTAAGCTTATTTGCCATTGTCTTGGTATAAAAAAACATTGACAATAATAATAATATAATAATATTCTCAGACATTCACACAGCGCCATCTAGTCCCAGATAAAGCAATTACATTTGCTTGTGTGGGGGGTACTTATGGAATTGATTAACTACATAAATTCTATTTTTTTGATAAAAACATACATATTATAGATAAATTACACCCAGACACAGAGCAAACAATCATGCACATCATACAAAGATTTGTCCTGGGTGGGGATCTAACCAAAAATTTTCGGCTTAGCAGTCAGCGTCAGTAATCACTACGCCAACAGTCATGAATGTAAGTGGTAGGTATATAAAAAACTGAAAATAAATATAAGATTTCCCTTCGTACCTCTTTATTATATTCAACTTCAGGTTTCCTTATAGACTCCATCTTTAGGCTTTTTCAAAAAACAGTCACGTTTTGAGACCTAAATATACCTATACAGATTGCATTTAATTTCTTTAGGTAGAAACCATGTCTTTCCCCTGCTGTAATTCTGACACACATCTTTCGCTTCTTCAATTCATCAATCTTAACGTCTTGCTACTAATAATATTACAAATTATATACTAAATCGAATATTAAAACAATGAATTACTCACAATAGTCGATCCACCAAACATTCTGTTCTAATGACTCACGTCTAAACAAATTAGTAACATGACATTTTTTAGGCATTACTTATAACCTACTTATTGTTTTTTTTTTAAACTAAATATTGTATCGGGTTTTTTTCCTGTCACAAATAAAATAAAGTTATAAAAGAAAAACTGTTTTATTAACTTTCTTCATAACAATAGTATTGTGAAGTCTGAAATAAAACCAGCTGGTTCATCAGAGAGGACAATGACCTGTACTTTTTAACTCCCGACGCAAAAAGAGGGGTGTTAGGTATAGGTAAGTTTGATGCATCTCTCTGTGACATGTTTTGTTAAGATTCCTCTCCTCTCCTCTTGTCGAGGGTGACTTACAATTTTCAATTTTGTTTTAAATTTGATACCTCTAACTGTAAGTATGCACTAAGTTCCAAATCCAATGTGATCTTAAAAAATAAAAGAGAATTCTACTAATAATATAAATGCAAAAGTTTGTACCTACCTATGTATGGATGGATGTTTGTTACTCAACTACGACAGAACGGCTGAAGGAATCTGTAGGAAATTGATGGACACAGATGGATTATAACCTGGAATAACATAGACCATGCGGGCGAAGACTAGTGTATAATGATATTAATGGATTAATGTACCATTACTGATGTTTTTTTTATTTATGAATATATAGTTGGAGGGTGGAAGTTACTATATGCAAAACCGAGGGTAAGACTTGTATGTATTCATAAGTGATTCTGCACATTGTAATAAGAAACATATTTAATACTTATTATGCACAGTTTTCAATACTGACTTCCCCTTCCATAAAGCACCTATATATTAGTCAAAAACCTTAACCCATTTTCTTTTAGCAGTCGGTTAAAGATCCTAAAAACTCATATTATAACAAAACATATTTCAACGTCTTATTCAAAAATTTTCGTACTCATTGTCTAGTCGTTTTTAAAAGGGGAAAGGGGGGAATGTCGCGAAAGTGGGACGAACAAAATCAATAGGGGGTTGGGGTGGCAAAGTGAGTGAAACGGATCACCGGACGAGTGCCGGACGGTGCCGGACGACGCGACGGCCGGTTTATTTCCGTCCGGCGAAATTACGGCGATGTCTTTTGTTGTATGTTTGGTTATAAATTAACTTGCTTCGATATAGTTATAATTATAATACAATGCCTCGGTGCCGCCGTTGGGTACCTATACAACTTCTGCACAAGAGGTCCCGGGTTCAATACCCAATTTGGTCAATCAATGCATTCTGTTAATTTTAGATATTATGTTTCATAGTAACATTTGCTGTATAAAGGACCTACACTCTCACAATCAAATAGAAATGACGTAAGTCTTACTTTTCAATATGTTTTTTTTTATGTATTAATATATGAGTAACTACAGTTTTTCTTGCTACTAAAATCGATGACATTGTTCCTAAGAATAGATCTCCCTTAGTCTTATAGTATCAGACTTGCCCATACTGACCGATCTAAGTATTACACTCTGTATAGTAGTTTAGAAGATATGAAGTCACAGATGAATTAACATACATACATACATACATATCCCGCTAAAATCATAACCTTTATTTTCCCTTTGTCTTAGTCGTGTGAAAAAATATATTTTCGCGGTTTCCCATATATTTTAACGTGGAGTTATAATATCTCATAAACCAAATTAGAAATATTAATTAAACACCAAATTAGGGAGTGAACAGAGTGCCCCATCTCCCCTACCTCATCGATCTCAGATATCTATATATAGACACATCTGTTTGTGTCTGTGGGTTAAGGGGACTGTGTGACGTCATCGTTTCGGTGTTGTGACGTAAGCGGACCGTTGTATGCTAATTTTAAAGTTCGATGGCACAATGATTGCTTAGACTTAGACACTCGATCGATTTAATTTTTTTACTTACCAACGTATGTTTTTATTACTGTTTGTTTTCTATACCACGACGGTGACAAACAGACGTACGACCCGCATTATGGTAAGCGGTTACCGTAGCCTATGTAACACCAGGGGTATCACGAGCGCGTTGCTGACCCATAAGAACTGAAGCCCATAATTAAGTATATTGTGACGTGTTCTGTGGTCTTTAGTCGTTTCGCACTACACAGAGTGGACAAATAATGGAATCCAAAAAACCAAATCGCACCTACAAAAATAGCATAGCGATGTTTCATCTGTGGTCCGAATCGACCCATTCCAAAAGATAGATACCTTGAGCCATTCGCCCCTACCACTCTGTAGTGCGAATAGCCCAATTCAGAAACAGGCCTTGGGGGATTCACACCGCGGTTCGAATCGCTAGTGGACCCCTTTCTGTCCCGAAAGGCTTTACACTCGCCCTCTATTCTATTATAATCTATTGCATGGGACCTAATAGCTGGCTAAATGTGGGTCTGATACACGTCTGCCTACCCCTTCAATGCAAAAAGTTTAATGTATTATATTTGTGTTACAGTAACAAACATGATTGTAACATGAACGTTGGAGAAGGCACAGAATCAACAAGTACCAATCTACTGCGGGCGGTACTTATAGTCCAAGCTATTTGACTAAGTATGCACAAGTTAACTACTCACTTTCAACCAGTTCATAATGCCTGTAAAGAAGATAATCTTATCCCAAACTATAATCTATCTTTGTGTCTAAATTCATGCAGATTCTTTCGGCCGTTCTGGCGTGATTGAGTAATAAACATCTATCCATAAACCCCCGGTCACATATCCATTCAGCCACCATCGCTTCTTAAAGATAGTTTATCTTTAAGATAACTATTTATTGAAATTTCACAATTTTAATATGTTCGTTTAAACACAAATCACATCATAAATACGACCTCAACTTGCAGCAAATAAACGCCCTTAAAAATTTAAAGTTATAAACACATTACGTATACTATACTATGAATACAACCAAGCATCCTTGGTAGTCTATACACACACACACGCTTACACGTACAAAAATACACACACATATAAACTATATTGGATTTTGTTTATACAAAATGGCTTCCCTACGTCCTACCCTTTCACTAATCTAATTATTCACTAATTAGTTTCAAGTTATATTAGCTATTTCATCGATTCACACAAAGTTTTGAAATATTCTAACTATTAAGGGTTTAAGCCATTAAAGGATAGGTATATTTAAAACATAACATAACCCCTGTTTCTCGAAAGGGTAGCCAGAAATAATCATACAAACATGTTGGCTTAGTGGTTAGTGATCCTGCTTGTTAAGTCGGAGGTCGTGGGTTCGATTCCCACTCTAGACAAATCTTTGTGTGATGAGCATGATTGTTTGTTCTGTCTCTGGATGTAAAAAAATATCTATAACATGCATGTATTTACAAAAAATAAATGTATTTAAGTAGTAAATCAGTTGTTTATTGCAATTAGCTGTACTCACACAAGTAAATATAATTGCTTAATTTGGGACTAGATGGCGTTGTGTAAATGTGTGAAAAATATTCAATTTATGCACCAAAATATCGGTTTACATAATTCGAGGATCGATCCTGAGACATTTTTGCAGAATGCAGTGCGTCCATTAGGTATGTCAGCAAGGTAGTTCTTAACACATATTTAGTCGAGTAAAATAATACAACCATGTACTTAGATCAGTTTGCCCTTGATTCGTTTCAAGGTTAAAGTACTTAATGCAATTTCTAGGCAAACTGCATTTCAAATAGTTTCAATGAGGAAAATTTCACAAGGTTTTGAAACTTTTCCTATCACAATCTGTGATTATTAGTTATTTTCTATGACACAGCAATCATCGAGAGATAAACAGTAGAAATGAACCGTCAGTGATTAGTTTGGTCTTACGACAAATTTAAAGGAGTGATGACAAGTTGTATGTAAAATCACATAATACGTCACCATACTGGCCTGTTGGTCTAATGGTTAGTGACCCTAAATGCTAAGCTGGAGGTAGTGGGTTTGATCCCCACCCAGGACAAATCTTTGTACGATGAGCATAAAGGTTTGTTCTGTGTCTCGAGTGTAATTTATCTATATTAAGTATGTTTTTACAAAAAAAATTGTATTTAACATAACATAACATAACATAGCATCACGCCTTTTTCCCCGAAGGGGTAGGCAGAGGTGTTTCACACCCACATTTCGCCAGCTATGTTTGGTCCCATGAAATAGGGGGCGAGCCTATTGTCATCAACCGGGAACATTTGTTTACCAAACTCCGGGAAAATCTTAATACTGGAATTTCATGATAGAAAAACCCAATACCATTTTCACCCGACCCGGGAATCGAACCCGGGACCTCTTGCACAGCAGTCGTATACACTTCCCGCTGCGCCACCGAGGCAGTTTATTGTATTTTTATATAGATTTGTATTTAATGTATTTAAGTAGTAAGTATATCAGGTGTTTAGTACCCGTAACACAAGCAAATATAATTGCTTAATTTGGGACTAGATAGCGCTGTGTGAATGTGGTAGAAAATTATATTATTATATTATATTATACCGAGCCTTTTTTCCATCTCATTTGGAGACCAAAGCAAAAATAAACATAAAAAGGGATATTTTTAATGATTTTTTTTAAATTATGACGGTGGCAAACGACTCACCTAATGATAAGCGGTTACCTTAGTCTATGGACTATGAACGCCTGCGACAATGGAAGCATCAGATGCGCGCAGCCCACTTTAACCCTTACTTTCCTCAATAAGCTCCTTACCTACACCACAACTCACAGCAGAAACACAACACAATGTTATTACGACTGCCGTCTTCTGTAAGTGGAGGTACTTCCACAGACGAGCGGCTCAGTTTAAGCAAACGTTACCATCTGGGCTCTATACATATCAATTAACAGTTTTAAGATTTTGGCGGGTCGTGATCTACACGAGTATTTCTCCGCTCCTCTGAAACTAGATATATGTACTTATGGATTTGTATCTATTTCGAGACATTACCTAGTACAATAGGTATAACCTCGGTGCACCGTCACTGACGTAACCTTGTCAAAATGCATTGGCTCCAGACGCATAACAAGTAGACTGCACTATATAATCTAGATCAAGCTAATGCTATATTTTGTCACATTCACATTACTGTGTGTTCTTGAGAAACATTATGGAAAATAACCTACTATTAGATTTTAAATAAAATTTTAAGAAGATAGATAGAAGTTTGGATATTAGTTATTCTAAAACTTCTTATCAATTTTTATTCATTATTTATATTTAGTTATTCATTTAATTTCCTGTAAATACCTAGAGTATCTGGTTCTTTTTTTTTAATAGGTTAGCTGTGTATATATTTATGTGTAAATATTTTATCTAATAAACCATTTATTATATACTTTTAGAGCTTATTATTTATATCAATCTTATTTTAATATACTCTCAAAAAATTGCATTTTTATATAGTAAAGAAATACATTTGAAAATATAAAAATTTGGAGACCCACCAGTATCAGGTCAAGGGACCAAGCTACCGGTGGTTAGGGCTCTAGCGAGCAGAACCTTCTTACAATGCGAGCCGTGTTCAGAAGTACCTACCATCTTCTGCATCTGGCCCATGTCTCATCCACCTAACGCGAACCTCCTCAGGTGTCGATGATTTAGTCATCTCATTCAATGGACTGATTACCAAGAGGCAATTAGTGCATTGACTGTTCCACATAAATTATGTGAACAAAAAACGATTACATTTAACTGATGTTTTGACTTAGAATGTGTAATTTCTATAATGATATAAGTCTAAAAATTTAAATAGTTATTCTGAAGAAATTTGGCACATAGATAACAATGTCTTCAAATACTTTTTATGTCGCCTGTGAGTAGAACCTTTCTATAATGCATTTATCAAAGCGAACATGTGTAAGAAGTGCTCTAGTCTGGCAGACACACTCTGAACACTAATAATTACCTACATTTTACAATTAAACGTTAACACAATAAGAAGACACGTTACCACGCTATATATTCATCAAATTTAACAAACAACCATTCTTGCAGATAACGACGTGTGCTTCTAATATAATTTATATAATAAATCTAATTTCCCATTGAACAATTTCGCGGACGATTCTCGTCATCATAACATAGCCTATTATCTATTATATGAAGGTCAAAGGGACAAAAGCAGTTGTTTTTAAAATCTAGGCGATGGGAACTATTGTTTGGGGCCTAGTCAAAAGTTATGCGGTTTAGTAAAGGTATAATAGATGTTTATGAAGTACATCCTTAGTTATAGCCCCGGCTGATGTCAGGCAATTGTGTCACCTTTCAACCATTGTTGGAGATCACCTCTCTCGCCGAATTACTAATGATTGGCGCCGCGCGCCGGTCTCTGTTCCGCTACCTGATTTGGTGTGTGGTGAGTTTGTCTCGAATACCTTCTACTATATAAAATATAGTAATAAAAATAAAAATACATAATGTACTTACCCCATTTTTATCCGTGGCTGTCGTAAAAGGTGACTAAGGGAGTAAGTTAAACAGACAAGAGTACTGCGAGAAAAGGAAAATTCGACTTACCTTATGACCTCAATGGTAATGTAATAAAGAGGGTATTTGGAACAAAAAGTATGATTCTATGGTATATCTATACTAATATTATATAGCTGAAAAGTTTGTTTATCCGGTTGAATGTGCCTATCTCAGGAGTTCCTGAGATATTACAGTAGTTACAGGTCCGATTTGAAAAATTCTTTCAGTGTTAGAGAGCCCATTTATCAAGGAAGACTATAGGCTATATAACGTCACGCTACAGCAACAGCTATTATTGGGATTTTTACTTACAATTGAAATGCAGCAACAAAATCAATCATGCAGCGCTGTGTAAATGTGGTAGAATATTATTATATTATTATTATTATTATCATAAATTATAAGTAATACATCATAATCCTCATTTCAACCCATAAACTTCGCACTGCTGGGCACGGATCTTCTCCAAAGGATATGGAGGAAATTTAGCCTACTATACAACGCTGGCTAGACGGGTTGGTATAGGTTTTGTTTCGAATTTTCCTTTTCTTGCACTCTTGTCTGCATAAGGTTATTCCCATAGTCGCCTTTTACGACATCCACAGGTTGAGATGGGTTAGTGACAAAATATATTCTTAATCCGTCTCTACACGGATAATGACTAATACATATTAAACAAAAATAACTTCGGTACCAAAGTCTAACAAAATGTTTGTAAAACAAATCATAGTGTGTCAGTATGTCAGCCTAGTGAGACTAATTCGGATATAGTATGAGTCAGCGATATTGTGCAATTACAATGTAATAGATGCTCTGACAGCAATCTTTATGTGACCGAATAAAATTCGTATAGTTATAGTAATCATTAGCGATAGTGGCCTAATGGATAAGTGACTGGCATGTTAATCATGCAGTCCGAGTTCAATTCCCGGCAGCAGATTTGAGTTTGTAAAGTATAAATGTCCTATTCCTGTGACGTACCATCATGACGGTGAAGGACAATATAGTGAGGAAATATACATACCTACTAAATACACAAACACAGGAATCGAACTCAGAGCCTCTTGTATAGCAGTCACATCTAAACTGTTAAATAGGTAATATATTATGTATATTACTTCTATCCTCGTGCTGTGTCGGTGTAAAGTAGTCGATGTGTTATTCCAGGTTATAATCTATATATGTGCTAAATTTCATACTGATTCTTTCAGCTGTTCTGTCGTGATTGAATTACAAACATACATCCAATAAGATGTGTTTTTATTTGTCTATATTCATAATATTTTTTTCACACGTTCACACAGCGCCATCTAGCCCCAAATTAAGCAATTATAGTTGCTTGTGTTATGGGCAAACAACTGAGATATCTATTACGTACTAGTTAAAACCTTTTTTTTTTGAAGCAGACACAGAAAAAACAATAGTTTTCATCACACAAAGATTTGTCCATTCGAACTCACGACCTCGGGCTTTGCAATCAGGGTCTCTAACCGCTATGCCAACAATATTAATTGTATTTTTGTGAATTTCTACGACACAGTACCTACATTTACTAGGTGAAGCAATATTGTCTTCAAAAAGCTGCTACGAGTGTATCCACAAAACTTGGCTAGTATATAAAACAATGACAAATAAAGTTCATTAGACTATTGTGTTGTTTTATATTCGTTCGTATTACACGACACATATTTGTGTTACATTCACACGCTTTGTAATTTGTCAGCGAAATTTGATATTGGGACGGAGCGAGATTTTTTGTTTATAGTACTAGGTCTATAGTACCTAAGTAATCATCTGGTACCGGTTTTAGGGTTCTGTAGTTTACAACTTTTACCTATTTCCCCGAAGGGGTAGTCAGAAATGCATCACACCCACATGTAGTTCTGGAATTCAATTTGGCGGTCGGCATAAACGGCATTGGCTTTTCCGTCTTGAAATTCTTAGCATCAGCCCAGAAATGTGTTCGGTTGAAGACAACACGCTCCCGCCCTGTTATGTGGGACCTAACATAGTTGAGTGAATGTAACCGAATCCGATATTATTGTCCATAATAAGTACTACATAATGGTTTAAGTATTTATAAGATGTCTTAGAAGCAACATACCTACATTAATTTTCATTATAATATTAAACTAAATTTAAAAAATAATATTTACAAATAAAAACTAACTAAATGTATTAAAATAAAAAAGGGAAGGAAATTACAAATTAAAATATGGCATCATAAAATTCCTCCGCATCGCTGCCATTGTCTGTGGGAAAAATGCCCAACAGACAGATTGCCACGCTGGATGGCAATGCTTATTCTTTGTGCAAGAAAATAGCCAGCCTAACCGATATTTAAGTTTCGGATAGAGGTACAGTTGTAGTCTCTATGTCTGTGTATTGACAGATTAAGAATACATAATGTCACTAACCCATCTCAACCCGTGGGTGTCGTAAAAGGCGACTAAGGGACCTTCTGCAGACAAGAGCACTGCAAGAAAAGGAAAATTCGAAACAAATCTATACTAATCCGTCTGGCCAGCGTGGTACAGTAGGCTAAATTCCCTCCACATTCTTTGGAGGAGACTCGTGCCCAGCAGTGGGACGTGTATGGATTGAGATGATGATGATGATAGGGCTACAGTCTAGTCACAGCAAATCTAATATCCATAACTGTATCCTGAGTTGGGTGGCCGTTGGTTGCGGGCGGCACTAAATCGCACACTGTAGCGGAAGTTAGCTGAGGTCTATGTCCAGCAGTGGACGTCGTTGGGCTGATGTGATGATGATAAAGAATCCTATTCAAATTTGATATAATATTTTTCATATATCCGTATTCGCATCCAGATCCGAAATTTCATATCCGTAACATCCCTATCTATTTCTGCTTACCTCTTCAAGCTATCTATATTTTGTGAATTATACATATCCTTTGTAGTTAGAAATATGATATATTTAGTCAGGAATGGGCTCAAGGCTGTTCTAATCTAGACAAGTCTAGTATTTGGTAGTTTATCTAGGTCATTGACGGATAGTTATGTGGGTGGCAGATAGTTTGATTCATAATACCTATTCAAATTAGAGGTAGCGCGGGAATTCACTCCCGTCGTTCTTTATTTGTACACTGCTCAGCTCCTATTAGCCGTAGAGTGATTTTATATAGCCTATACCCTTCCTCAATAAATGGGCTATCAAAAAAAGAATCTTAATGAAAATGTACATAAAGATTGTAAAAGATATTGAAGGGATATAGGTCAACAGTATCTGTGTGTTATATCTAAACTAAATGTCCTCTTGTTTTATATACTTTAGTTATAAAAATCAAATATAAGCATTTATTCATTTAGAATTTCAGATCATCAAGATACAAAAAGATGTCGGTCAAATTTCGCAAGGCCCGTTCGCTGTCAAGTTGGAGTTTTGAGGAGCTGGCAAATAATAAATGTTTGGACATTCACACACAGCGCCATCTAGTCCCAGACTAAGCTAATGCTTGTAATATTGATATTAGACAACTGATATAATACTTAGGTAAATAACTTTTTTTTGTAAATACATATATATTATAGCTACATTACACCCAGAAACAGAACAAATAACTGCTCATCACGCAAAGATTTTTCCTGGGTGGGAATCGAATCCACAACCTTTGTCTCAGCAGTGAGGGTCACTACCACTGATGGACGAAGGCCTCGAAGCTTGAAATAATGACACCTTATACATCTTAATCAGTTCAGGCGTTTAGAAGACAATCCTCATTAGAGAGTTCATTCCACAACCAGATAATTTATATAATACCCAAAGCAGTGCAACCAAAACGTGTGTAACATCAATGTTTAACGAAAAAGCCATCAATTTATTAAAAATACGGAACTGTATGCATTTTATTTTAACCTTAATAGCAACCTGGCGTGTATTTGTGTACTAAGCGTTCACCTAGTTGGCTACTACGCTGCGCTGTTTTCGTGAGTTTTGCTCAGAAACTTTATATTTTTGTGCGATATTGTCATTTTTACTTTAACAACCTTGATGTTTGACGTTCTTATATCAGATCGTGATGTCGCCAAAGTGATATAATTTAAGTAGTGAATAGCTGAAAATAAAGTAAAAATATGATCGCAGTCAGTTTTAAATATTTGACAGAAATATCTAAATTGTGTTGTCGAAAGTCGAATGTTGAGATTCCAAAAAGGCTTAATTAAGCTCTTAGTATTAGAGGACTAGACAAATTGTCATATTTCTACTTCATTTAAAAAGTATGACTCAATTAATTTATTTATTTAGATTTCATACATGACTGAAACTTTGACAGTCATACAAAACTAAAAATGTGTCAACTAGTTTTCCTAAGGCCAGTTTGCTGACAAGGTTGAGCTTTGATAATAACTATATAATAATAATAATATTCTACCACATTCACACAGCGCCATCTAGTCCCACAGTAAGCAATTATATTTGCTTGTGTTATGGGTACTAAACAACTGATATACTACTTAAATACATTTTTGACACAGACACAGAACAAACCTTCATGCTCATCACACAAAGATTTGTCCTGGGTGGGGATCGAACCCACGACCTCCGGCTTAGCAGTCAGGGTCACTAACCACTAGACCAACAGGCCAGTCAACTGGTAAGAAACTCAGGCTACTCTTTTTAATCTCCAAAAAGTTAGTAGAAAATATACTGGCCCACAAACGAGCCTTCAAAACCATGTGCAAAAACAAATCTTTCATCAAAACTACCTGAAAAATGCTTAACACAAAAAACGTAACAACGCAACGGGTTAAATACGTAAAAAGATAAAAAGCACAAGGTTTCAATAGCGTTCCCAGTTTGCCGAGGGCTCGACACGACACTTCTCGTTTTTCGTCAATACCCTGTTTGTTTCTCGTCCGTATTTCTCGTTTATTTTCTCGTTTTGGTGGCTACCTCGACCCGCTTCTAGTTTACAATGTTTTTTCCACGAATTTCACTCGCTTTCAGTACTAGAAGCGGTTTACCAAATTTTTTGTGTACCTCACGTGAATAGAGTGGGTGCTAAATAACGGAGATTTTTTGTGAAAACTGTTCTCTTTTAAGCTTTCGTGTTTCATGAAAATTATTATACGAATAACACCATGATAGACTGCTTCATTTGCTTAGCATGGGTGAGCATTATTACTACGCGGGTCTAGGGTGAGACAAAAATAGTATCGGGATTTTCTGCTATCAAATTCTCAGTTTCAGTCCAGAGTTTGGAAATGGTTATAGTTAATGTCAATATGCTCGCCCCCTATTATGTAGGTATATGGGACTTAAATAACTGAAAAAATGTATTTGTATAAATACCTACCTACACATTTTACTAAATTTATGAATACAAACTCTTCAAATTTGTATATAAATACAATTTTTTTTTCGAATCGTTAAGATTTTTATCACATAGTTTTGAAAGTTTTAAAGAATTTTAAGGTTCCCAAGACAAAAAATATTCTAATAGGGCATCTCGTCTTTTAGATAATAAGAAAATTTCATTAGACATGACATGTGTACAGTCGAGTTCATTAATATATTGGCACCATCATTAGATATTTTTGTTGAAAAGGGTAACTACAACTTATTGCATAATGTACAGAATATTTTATTGAACCATTCACATGAGGACATATATTTGATCCATAGGTTCTATAGTATTTATTGAGCTTTTCAACGCTCACAATATTTTGAATCCTTGATGGTGCCAATATATTAATGAACTCGACTGTACATGTCTAATGAAAACTTAAATATCTCTGCTGTCACCCCTATAATAATAATGTAATGTAAGTATAGTCCACTCTACCCATTCTCTGTCCTACTCTAATTCGACTAGTAACGACTAGATATAGTCAAAATGTCGCGTTTGTCGCGACGTCGCGTGACGTCACGCGGAAAACGATATTCGGGGAAATTGTACGTTTTTGAAACATGAACTACAAAGGAAATGTGAATTGTACTGCGGGACAGGGTTTTAAAGTGCTTTGTTAAATGTTAAGGGATATTTTGGAAAAGGATATCGCGAGATTATTGCTATAATTGAGCAGCTCTATTGAAGAAATGCCTGTATTGAAAGTTTTGTATCACTGTCAAAGTTTCAGTCATGTATGAAATCTAAATTAATTAATTAATTAATTGAGTCATACTTTTTAAATGAAGTATAAATATTCTGAGCCTGACAATTTGTCTAGTCCTCTATACTACTAGAGCTAAATTTAGCCTTCTTGGAATTTACATTCTATAAATCCTTTTTGGACTCATACAGTCTAAGTTTGTGCTCTACCTTCTCTGTAAATTGTGTGAATCTGAAAATTATTAGATTTCCTTGCTTTCTTTCTTTTATATATATACGTACACTAACTGTTGCACGGGGCTTCGTTCCCGCGGATCTTTGTTGGCCACTACTCAGTGCCTTTTGGTAATAGCTTGAAGTTACATAGCTATCAACACTAAAATATTTTTTCAGTTCGAATTATAGTTCTTAAGATTAGCGCGACGAACAAACAAACAACACTACCGGTAGAGTTGTGTTTATACTGGTGAAATTTAGATGATAAGGGAACTGGAGAGTACTGGCAGCCATGTATAGGTTTACCGATATCTACCACTTCATCATTTCAACCCATAAACGTTCCACTTCTGCGCACGAGTCTCCTCCAAAGAATGTGGAGGGAATTTAGCCTACTGTACCACGCTGGCCAGACGGATTGGTATAGATTTGTTTTGAATTTTCCTTTTCTCGCAGTGCTCATGCATAAGGTTACTCCCATAGGCGCTTTTTACGACACCCACGGGTTGAGATGGGGTAGTGACATTATGTATTCTTAATCCGTCACTACACGGATGATCTAAACTTACCATTTACAAATTATATTTAATGTTGTCACCCTTTAGTACAGGAATTAATGTAATATTAATTGAGTAGTAAACAAATTACCTACTTTCATTCACAATCACACAATCACAATCCTACAAAGTCTTTAAAAACGTAAAACATTTTTCCTCTCCATTACGCCACCGAAAAACTTCCCAACAAAACAAATCTACTCCTTAAATTACTCGCCTACAGGCAACACAGGCAATCCAGACTACAGTCATTCAGTTTTCCATGTACCCTCCATTTTGGCAAATAGAGTGTTTAACTCCAGACGCCGACCGTAAAATTGCACTATCTGCAATTATCGTGAAATTTTAAAAAAGGCTGAAAAATGTAACTCTGTCTTGTTTTCTGAATACAACGACCGCTTATTTGTAGACGTGCCTTTTGGAAAGGTTTAATTTACATTTTGATTGTGACTTAACTTAGGTAGGTACTTAGTAAGTAGGACATATTTTAGACAACATCATCATTACAACCCATATATTAATGTCCCACTGCTGGGCACGGGTCTACTCCAAACATCTTGGAGGGAATTTAGCCTAAAGAAGAAAGTATATAGTATGTGTATAATGCCTTCGTTAATAGATTTTATATATTTTTAGGATCTTTTTTGTACAACAAAATCTATAAAAAATGTACGAGCTGGGATATAAAGAGTGCGGCTCAATCCTATTCAAATATTTTGTGCAACTCAATTACGAAGACATAGAAAGTTTGTTAGAGATTCTTAAATAGATATACATATTATGGAAATTAATTTGTACCTAATTTAATTTTACGTAAATATTTATATTAAAATTAATAGGTACTATTTAACCTTCAACAAAAAATCGCCAGAGACAGTTATGTCCATTTATAATTTTATGTGTATGTAAAAATAATTTTGGATAAGTATTTGTAATATATATTGGTGGAATTACCTTATTATTTACTGCGAGTCATAAGTCACAGTAAATAATATGCTTAATTCCATACATCTAGCAAATCTAAAATATATTACTGTTTATCACTCCAACCGTTGAGTTGCAACGTGATACATGAACTAAATTGATGCTCAAACTTCAACTCCAGCTTTCATAACTTGTTAAAGAAATTAACGAATAGTCGCAGGGCCTGTCTATAATTTAGAAGGTGGATGGTTGGATACGTGTAATTGTATGTAGGGGATGTTGGGCCTTTTGTTTCGTGTTAATGGCTACAAGTTTGGTGGGGGTAGCGTTACATCATTACTTTTTAAGAGAGGAGGCAATGGGGGGAGGATTATGTCCAAATTTTTAACTGCCTTGTTACTTCAGAGAACATAGTAGGTATGTGAGTTTATAATAAAAGGTAGTCGGTTCAATCCCGACTTACGAAAACAATTTTGTGTGTTTTTTTTTAATTTGATGAACTTACTAAATGCTAAACAAATAATATGAAAATTTTGGAATCCATGGTGGAACTTGAACCCGCGACCCGCATTGATACTTTCATGAAAAGGAAGAATGTTATCAGGAATAAACCGCAGTAAACGTATTCAATAGGAAGTAAGCTGCTCCACCAAAATACAGACGAATATCTAGATATTTAAAGTTGTGGAGTATTTCAACAGGTGTTGTGTATTGGTGCAGTTTTGGCGTCTGTAGTCTGTGGTGTAATCTCGACAGATTCGCTGACGTCGGCAGCCGCGCCATATGTACTGGCGAGCACACAAGTGCTGACGTTTAGGATAGCTGATAGATAGGGGCTGTATGGAGTACTAGCATCCAACCGCGTGGTATGATAAAAAGTAGTCCATGTGTTATTACTAGAGATCGGATATTCCAGTGCATATTTACATAAACTTCGCGAAAGTAAGTAACATAGAGTGGATAATACCACCTCTAAAGTACTGGTATACCTACCGATTTTAATATCGGGATTAAAAAATCATAAATTGTTATTAGATTTTGTAGAAATACTAGCTTCCCGGCCCCGGCTTCGCCCGTGATTTTCACATTGTGTTCAAAAATGCTGCATCAAAAATAATAATTATAAAACCTTTATATCTCTGAAACGGAGCACCTGAGCGTAAAAATAACGTTTTTTCGTCCCCCTCTGCCAACCATAAACACCCCATTCACCACCAATTACAAAGATATAAAGTGCAAAAAGATCGATATTTTGATGATTTTCCTTAAAAAGTCCAGTTTCCATACAAAATCGACCAAAATTTTAATTTGACACAATTGGAATAGGTAACATTCTTCAAATCAATAATTTGTACCTAACAATATATTAATTCTATAAAATCCAATAATAAAATAAAACCCGTTTTACCGGTATTTTAGGGGTGGTATTATCCACTCTATGTTACTTACTTCCGCGCAGTTTGGGTAAATATACACTGGGATATCCAATCTCTAGTTATTACAGAGTAAAATCTATTTGTGTGCTAAATTTCATACAGACCCTTTGAGTAGATCTGGCGTGATTGATTAGCAAACATCCATCCAACTTTGGTATTTGTAATTAATATAACCAATTTATACAGTTAGAGGAGAGGAGACCGGAGCCCAGTACTTGGGACTTAATGGGTTGCTGATATCTACAATCCTAATAAATTTGTTTGTCAAACACGAAGTAAATCTAGATTTTCATTCAAAACTGTTTAACAATCGCTTCAAACAAAACTGCACCTACTATTACATAATTAGACGTAAGTACACTTACTAACGTAGGTACTTACCTCATATTTGACAAAAAATTGATAGCTGAGACCCTTTCTACTACTTAGGTATGACTTCACTCATAAATATTAGGTCATCTTAAACTCGCCAAACACAACTGTTTAACGAGAAGATGGATCTGATTCTGGATCTAACTATTTTTATGCAAGAACGTGGATAGATTTCTTTGTTGCAACGTACAGGAAAGAAACACGAACAATTAACACATACTTATTTATATTTGTAATTATATTATATAATTAAGTATAAAGGACTAACTGCTTCAATGACGCACCTGGAATGTATACAATCAATGCTCAAAAGCAAGGTAACAATGGTGTTTTACTGTCACAAAACTCTAAGTGTTAGATAGTGGCAATATATAGAACATGGACAATTACATAGCGGACGAAATTTGAATGTGATTTTGAAAGGCGTATCTATTACTGCTCATTTCATATCTAATTAGCATTATTTAAACATTATTCTCTAAATACAACAAAATAAATAACAATTGTAATACATTTAGTTAGTTGAAACACTTACGTTGGTGATAGTACTTAAGTTCCGGCGCGATTCGTGTTGTGTCTGCGCTGTGGCACCGACAGCAAAACTCTCGGCTTTACACCGAACTGCGTTTTATATGCCATGAGTACTAACCACTGCAAACTTTGGATATTTGAATAAACGGGTTCGAATCCTTTAATTTTAGAGACAAAACTTTCTGGATATTACTTTGTAGAATGGAAAGATCTTAGTGTTGTTCATTTTGTGCTAGAAATCTCGCTACACTGTATACATTGAAATACCTTCTATTTAGCGAACTATTTATAATTATTTGGGTTCAAGTTTATTTATATCAGTACTTATGTTTAGGCTTTGAGAAAAACGTATATTTTGAGAAAATTTGTTCGTGTGTGCGTGCCATTTTTACCAAATACCTACAGATAATAAAGACACTATCATTATGTCAGTACTACTAACAGTAGTTAGTAGGTATCAAGTGTTGTGATTTCGGGGAAATTTTAGTTTATTAAAG
The DNA here is from genome assembly GCA_905147015.1 of Laspeyria flexula. NCBI lineage: Eukaryota > Metazoa > Arthropoda > Insecta > Lepidoptera > Erebidae > Laspeyria > Laspeyria flexula. The sequence continues at coordinate 10,988,257 of LR989972.1, read as the reverse complement.
TTAGAATAAATATAATATACCTATTCACATATAAGTAGGTAGGTGCACAATCTTTATTAAACGTCAGGAATTTAAGTCTCACTCAGACTCTAATTTTTCACGCATATAATTTTTTATACCCCCTCCAATATACTTCTGTGATATATCTTTTGTCAGCGCTAGATATTTTAAAACCTATAATTTTTGGTACCTTGTATATTATATTTGGTATATTTTATGTTTTTATCATAGAATCTTTAAGAAAAAAATTGCTATGAAACAACGATCAGTGCTATGTTTAAGATAATTTTTAATCAAACAAATATCTAGTAATTTTTTTTTTTTTTTTATTGTTTAAAAAGACAACGCCCGCACTAGGGAACAAGCCCTGTGTCGCGGGGAGCTTTACAAACATGAAACTAACGGACACAAAGTACACCCAGACTAGAAACAAATATCTATGAATCACACAAATATTTGTCTCGTGTGGGAATCGAACCCACGTCACCCAGCACGGCGATGTAGTGGCGAGGCGACCACCTTAACCACTGCGCCACGGTGACAGTCAATTTTCTGCGTTTAAAAAAATTACGTTTCTGCTTAAATCGTATAAAGTTTTTTGTTTTGCTTTGTGTCTATATATCTAAGAGATAAATTGCTTGAACCGGACCTTCATTTCAGCTTGATACGTGTTCTTGAGAAAAATATTCTTGACAGACAGACGGACAACGGTGTGATCCTATAAGGGTTCCGTTTTTTCCTCTTGAGGTACGGATGGAACCCTTAAAATTAAGTCTCTGACAATAATAATATAATAATAATAATATTCTACCACATTCACACAGCGCCATCTAGCCCCAAATTAAGCAATTATATTTGCTTGTGTTATGGGTACTAAACAACTGATATACTACTTAAATACATTTTTTTTTTGTAAATACATACATATTATAGATAAATTACACCCAGACACAGAACAAACCTTTATGCTCATCACACAAAGATTTGTCCTGGGTGGGGATCGAACCCACGACCTCCGGTTTAGCAGTCAGGGTCACTAACCACTAGACCAACAGGCCAGTAAAATGTTAAATAATGGTAAGTGTATCTGGTATTACCAATGTCCATGTGCCCCATAGATATTTGTGATAAGTGAAGATTGCACCCACGACATATACCTACCTACAGATATATATTCCAAACAAACAAGTAATTAAAATATTCATAATAAGAGAAATCCCACAAAAGTATCAACAGGTACAGTCAACGACAAAAGCGTTCTCATTTAAATTAAATAAACATATTTGCTTTACAAAACGTTAGCAGTCGGAACTTTCATTTCCTACCTAACAGCTAAGCGCAGCACTCATTTTATAATTCACAATAACAATTGTGGATTCGAATGTAACGACAGCTTGGTTTGTTTGCTTTTGTAAAGGTTTTGTATTGAATTTATATTGATAGACAATACTTTGACTATAAAACGTGTGATTTAGTAGTTTTTTTTATCCTTAGATCCTTATTTAGAGTCTATTGTAAGTTACAAAAATAGATTATAATATCAATGATATTCCGTTTTCAAAAGAGACAAAAGAGAGAGAAGAATAAAAGACAATCAAATAAATTTATTAAAACCTATAAAATCACAAGACAGTCTTAATGTTCTAAACTGTAAGTATCAAAATAGCATGAAATGTCATTTTATAAACAGCAGACAAACGGTGGTTCGCCGAAACAGTTCTGAATTCAAACATCGTGTCGCGTGTCCTTCCGCAGAATTGGCGCGGAAATTTTTGTTATCTTTTCGTGTTCCCCGAACGGATTTTAAATTGAGAACACAAATGTGGAGGCGATAAAATGCCGCCATCTTTCATATGAACAAAAATGTTTACGTTTTACTAAGCAAGTTCTCAGAATGTTACTGAAAGATACACGTGGTAATACTATACTGTAGTAAGAATAAAAAGAAAGCCAGCTTGAAATGCAGAGTTGCACGAGTTGTGATTTCTGACAAACGGTTAATCGGTTTCGGACTATGGAGTGCAGATAATAAACAATAAATACCTATATCTGTTGAATGCCTTTGCACAAAATGGTGGGTAACAGACTTGAAACAAATATCTATTTATCACAAAAATATTTGTCTCGTGTGGGAATCGAGCCCACGTCACTAGGTACGACGATGTTAGTGGCGAAGCGACCACCTTAACTGCTACGCCACGGTAACAGACAGAAAACCTCAACTACTGCTGTTCATGTAAAAATTCATACAGTTCATAGACTCGGGTTATCTGGTTTTTAAGTAGATAGGTGTTATAATGGAAGCTTGCTTGGAAGCTTGATCCCACTGCCATAACCCGTCAGTGTGTTCACTGGGATTGGTGGTAAATCGGCTCTTGTCGGTTACCGTAGCCTGTAACTCTAGGAGCATCACATCCACGTTGCCGACCTTTCAGTACCCTCTTCCCTCCCCAATGATCTCTGGACACCACAACTCACCAGCAAGAACATAACACATGGCTTAGATGGGCGAAGGTCCTCCCTGTAGCCTGCCTCTCTAAAAACCCTTCTTCTTTATCTATCCAACTTCTATCCTTCCTTGATTGACATGTATTTTTAAAATAATTGTGAACATGACAGTGTATTTTTAAAATGATTTCCTATGAAATATCTTTTATGAATAGCAACTTCCTGAATTAAATATTTACTTTCGAACATTTTACTTGTGAAAAGCTACCAAATTTAGTAGTGAGCAGCAACATTTTATGAGCCACTGGGTCATGTTGCGAACTAGCTACAATATAACCGGCGAGTGGCAGTATGGCAGAGATAAGAGCGCATTGTTTTATAATACGTATCGATTAACCGTTCGCACAACGTGACCGATCGATTTTCGTTAAACCAATGTTTACAATCGATCACATTCGCAACACTAGATACATGAAATACTAAATTTTTGTCTGTTTACGCACGCAGGGGTTTGATCTCATTTTTTATTAATTTTTTAGAAAATCTGACATCCTTTAAATTTAAAACCTTTCACCCGATTAGAGAAATGAGGGAAATGTTAACATTATTCATCTTCCAATATCCAAAAATTTTCAGCTTCAGACCAACGTTGGGAAAACAAAATAAAATATTAAAAAGAAAATGAGCTGAGACCTTTTTGGTTCTATATAACGTTCATGTGTCATGTAGAGATATTGTGATATATTTGATGTAATAGAACTATTGGATGTAGTAAGTAGTACACTTCTATCTATTCCTTCGGGCAAAAAGACGATAGCTAGGTATGTACCTATGTTGTTATTAAATAAAAAAACCATGTAATATCTCATCGAGACTGGCCTGTTGGTCTAGTGGTTAGTGACCCTGACAGCTAAGCCGGAGGTCGTGGGTTCGATCCATAGCGTTCGAGCATAAAGGTTTGTTCTGTGTCTGGGTGTAATTTATCTATAATATGTATGTATTTACAAAAAAAAAATGTATTTAAGTAGTATATAAGTTGTTTAGTACCCTTAACACAAGCAAATATAATTGCTTAATTTGGGACTAGATGGCGCTGTGTGAATGTGGTAGAATGTTATTATTATTATTATATTATCTCATAGTAGTATTTGTGTAAATAAACGGTTGAGTATGAACCGTCTTGTCATCGAAGCGCAGAAAAGAATTCTGTCCAGAGAAATAATGATTTGTGCAAGCATTAGGGGAGTTCTATTCACCGATACGGGACAATCTTCCTGTAAGCTAGGATATATCCTTGCGAGGGGGGAAAAAGGAAAATAAGATACTGACCTTATCTTAAACATTCTTAATTATCTCGTCGTATAAGTCGTCGTATAAGCATTGCAAACTATTATTATTATATAGCTGAAGAGTTTGTTTGTTTGGTTGAACACGCTTATTTCAGGAACTACTGAAGCGAATTAAAAAAAATATTTTTGTGCTCGATAGCCTATTTATCAAGGAAGGCTTTTAGGAACCACTATTTCAGACGCAAAAATCGCGTACGAATGCAGGCAAGCGTGCACCAATCCATCGTGTAACTGATGCTTATAACTATTACTTCAGTCACGTTGATATTTTTTCAAATAATGTAAGTGCATTCAGAAATTTAATAATTAAGGATTTATCTAAAGGTTAAGTGTCTGCATGTTTTTTAAGTACCTACTGTTTTAGTCTATACCCAGTTTAGTTTAATTTAAATATCTTTATAAAATAATAATAACAATTGTAAACTTTGTGCCTTCTGCTCTTAACAGTGTCTTATGTACTTGTTTATTTTACTTGTGGTAAACGGTGTGGATATCACAATCACCTTAAACTAATTTTGTCTTATGTTACTGTAACTATTCATTATTGTGATGTTGTTTGTTTACCCAATAAAGTCAAAAAAAAAAAAAAAAAAGGCTATAGGCTATATATAATATCACGCTACGACCAAACAGAGCTAAAATAGCCAAATAAAGATTTACAAAAATCCAATTAAATCAGCTGACTAGTCTTCTAAAGGACAACGACCCGTACTATCTATTCCTGTAGCTATCACTGCAACACTATATTATGATACCTACAAAGAATCACCAGCAATTATCACCATAAACCGTTATAGAGAGCGTATATCTTCCAGTAAAAGGTAAAGTTCCGAACAATAGCATTTAACTTAACTAAACGGGTTCAAGTTTACGATTATTTTTATATAACATTATGTATTGTTCAGGTAACAAATTTTACTTACATATTGAAGTTATTGCTCAATAAATATTATACTGTAACTATTTGTTACCTATTTACTTACTAAACCTTTGTTTTTACGGTTTTTACCAACACGCTCTAGACCAGCGTGTGTTAGTATTATGACCGAGGAGGTCTCTTAGCTCTCTAGATAGAGGAGAGAAAACAGTGCGGGAAATTAATGGGTTACTGTTCATTTTTTTTATTTTTTTCAAAAAGACAACGCCCGCACTAGGGAACGAGCCCTGTGTCGCGGGGAGCTTTACAAACATGAAACTAACGGACACAAAGTACACCCAGACTAGAAACAAATATCTATGAATCACACAAATATTTGTCTCGTGTGGGAATCGAACCCACGTCACCCAGCACGGCGATGTAGTGGCGAGGCGACCACCTTAACCACTGCGCCACGGTGACAGTCAAACTTTTATTATTACCTTTAGTAGAATATATACTTACCTTTTTAGTACCTAGTCATAAATAAAATTACAATTTTTAAAAATCATCTTTTCTACCCATAAACTTCCCACTATTGGGCACGGGATCCTCCAAAGAATGTGGAAGGAATTTAGCCTACTATAATAACACGCTGGCTATACGTGTTGGTATAGGGTTTGTTTCGAATTTTTCTTTTCTCTCTGTGCAGGGTAGTGTCATTATGTATTCTTAATTACTACAACACGTGTCTTCTGTATCAGGCCCTTTATCCAACCAGCTCGAGCCTCGGCCTCTTTATATCCTTCTTTAATATTATTTTTGTGTTAAATGCTATGAGAGGTTTCTTTGTTACGTTGACCAGTTCCTAGATCTAGCGTCCACACACACACTTAGAATTTTTTCTAGTGTATGTGAGTTTCCTCACGATGTTTTCCTTCACCGTCAGCAGATGGAAAGTCACTTGATTAGTAAGATATATATTCCACAAAGTGAAATTCACTATACTGCTCAGAATCGTACTCGGATCGACCTAAACCTTTCTGGCCTCTGCGTAGCGGCTGTATATACCTACGACTGTTGTGCAAGAAGTCCCAGGTCCGATTCCCGAAAATACTTTATAAGATTTACATAAAAAATTAAGAAATAAGAAAGCTAATTTAAATACTTACATATTAATGGGGAAGCCAGGGCAGGCTTCCCCGTTATTGTTTTAGATTTGTTTACTAGTGAAATAAAAATAAATGCTAAGTAAGTTGATATATATTCTTCTAGGTAATATAATTATATCCTATTTAATTACCAAACAGAAAAATATATCTATATATTCCTACACAAGTAAGTACTACATGAAAGCCCTTCCTACTCAAACCATTCATTTAGTTGGTCATCAAAACAACATTAACAAATTAAATCAAACAAAAGATAAATATAAAAGAAGGTTTAATAGCTGACTAAGTTAAACTGCAGGCCATTATTAAAAACAATAATAAGCGAATGGATCCGTGAGAAAACGCACGCACTAGTCCCAGTAGCAAGATCAAGACCTTTACAAACTAAATGACAACGTTTGCGCGCCATTTTAACCTCATAATCGTACAAATAACATAGAAAAATTAACTCTAATCTCAAGTGTTAAAGTATAAATTGGTTAGTTACATATTTTGTTTAGAACGGTTGGAAATGTCAAACCTTAACCTCAAACCGTGGCGACGCCATGTTTAGATGCGTTCGGTTAAAGTCGGGGCCACTCGGACAACTTCGGAATACCAGTGTTAGTTGATCTCTTACGATGGAGGCTAGTGGAACAGTTGTATGTAATAGGCGATGTACTTCTGTTGCTGAGAGGTCAAGGGTAACTGGTTGGTAGTTGGAAGGGTGCTATTGAATTAGATAAAGACACCTTGTATCTTGAACTATTTGATAGCGCTAGTCAACCAGATAGTTCGTATCCTCGATACTCACCTATTATTAGTTTATATACAATCTGATGTATGGATTGTTATTTTAATAATATGTGACGTCATTTTATTAAATAAAGGATGTTTTTGTTATAGATGTCGATTTAGCTATAAGCACTAATCTACTTTTGCATAATTTACGAGTTTCACTTTTAGTTTAGATAAATGCAGTTATTAAAAATATTCTTTATAATTATTGAGATAATTATTGAAGACATGATACTTCAGCAATTATCTTATATTCCTACCTATTAAAAACAAAATACATTGAGATACTTATAATAATAATGGTAATAAAACGGTCTGTCCGGCTGTAACTTTAAACATAACAGGCAATCTTTTAATGTCGCATCTAAAAGTAACCACAGCATTTTCTAATGGGCAGCTAGCTAGTCAAAAAAAATTAAAAATAGTACCATCATGTAGAGCAATTTACCGTGCGTTGCCATCGCGTACACAGGAGGGGGAACGTAGTGCCGTGTGACGAAAATCTATCATCGCACATAACTAAACATCATAACTGGCACAACAACTCTAAAGGAAAATCAACTTTAGTTTGATGTCAGTACAGCTGATTTTATATTGGCGTAGTTGATCGTTTGACGTTTTCATTCTAAATTCAAAAAGACTTGGCGAGCCTAATGACAAGGTTAAGTGTATGAAACGCAAGAAACTGGTTCTAACATACTGGCCGTTAGAGCATAGACAAAAAAAAACCCGCCAATCCGCCATCTTGATGAAGTTTCTTGTTTCGTTCGGAAGTTAATTTAATTTAAGAGTTGTTGAACAAATAATAATTATTGTTTTATTATTACATTTGTTGAACATTGTGCTGTTGGTAAGTAATATGCGTTAATATGGTAATAAAATGGCGTACAAGACATTATGAGGTGTTATTACCACCTTTGTAGGTAGGTACTTAATATTCATTTTGTAAATAGTCGTTAAATTCTATTACAGAAGGTTACTTCATACTTTTTAATGCTACTAAAGTACCGAAATTTTCAATAATTTTCAATAATTCGTTGTCCAAATAATAATACAGCTTTAGTAAATAAGAGCATCATTTGTATGGCTCCTCGTTTATATAATCATTTACCAAATACAGTCCTAAAAATTGTAAATTTTGATGAATTTAAGAAAATTGTAAAAATGTTATTATTGAAAAAAGCGTACTACTCTGTCAAGGAATATCTAGAAGATAAAATAATAGAGTAAAACTATCTATGATTTTGTTAAATTTATATTTTGTTGACTACTGTATTGTACTAATGACTTTGACATAAGCTTGCTTTTATATTTGGTAATTATTAATATATTGACAATTAATATTCCTTGACATTATGTGGTTTAATTATTTAATTTAATTATTTAATTTACATTTTTATTGATTTGTAACTATTTTTATTGCATGCTGAAAAGTAGAATGTGGAGATGCCTTTATATTAAATATAAGACCATTTGTAACCCATATTTCGCAATTAAATAAATTGAATTGAATTGAAATAAGCCTTAGGTAATTGGAGTTTAAATAAACTTCAGGTTTTCGTTGACAGGTAACGTAATCAAGACTCGCCCCATTGGAAAATCACTTACATTTAACATAAGAATAGCTTGCCACCTTTAAGACCCAAAGGAGTAGGCAGGGGACTCAGAGGTGTCCTACACGGACATTTCCTCAGCGTGGGCAGTTTGGCACCTATTCATGTTAGATAGGTGTAACAGGGCTCAAGCTTTTGATCAGACACATTTGCAAAGTCCGAGTTGATACTGAAAATTTCAGGACAAATAATCCCAATTTTAGTCCGACCCGGGAATCGAACGCAGTATGTCTTGTGCAGCAGCAGTCGTACAAAATCGCTGGGTCACCGAAGGAGTTTTAATAATAACAATAATTATTATATTATATTTTGCAGTCAAGATTAACAGATATTTTATTAATTGTAAACTCACATTATACTCACATAAGACATTTATTTATAAGTCAAGATGTAATTCAATATTTCTGCAGTAATGTGAAAGTTAGGATGTATGCATACATCCATCCATACATTCATCATAATGGATGTATGTTTATTACTCAATCACACCAAAACAGCTGAAAAGATCGCTATGAAATTTGGCACACAAATAGATTATAGTCTGGAATAGAACATAGACTACTTTTTACATAATAATATTACAGTTGTAAATCCTAAGAAAGACCTAACCTGAAAACATAGTTAGAAGACCTAATAGAAAGTACGGCACAGCGTCTAACCCCGCTCAAACTGAGCCATTTGGGGAAGTATCTCCCCCTACAGAACCGCAGCCATGATAAGATTGTGTTGTGGTCCTGCTGTGAGTAGTGGGGTACAGAGGTCATTGGGGAGGGAAGTGATTCTAACGTGTCGACAAAGCGTTTGTGAAGCCCTGGTGTTGCAGGCGTCCACAAGCTACGGTAACTGCTTACCTCAGGCATGCAGGATGTAAGTTTTCACTAATAGAAATTTACCACTCAGTTTTAGAAAAATCAAAAATTCAATTTTGTCAATTTACGCGTTTGTTTAAAGAAGGCTTTTGGATACAGGTTATTACGGCTTGACCTACAGAAGTTGCCAGCTAGTCATAAACTTGTACTTGTATATTATTTGTTGGTATATCAAGTACTTAGCTATGGAAAAATATTACAATAGATTTTCCTCATTTATACTATTAAACAGGCAATAGGTACCTACTTGTATGTAGTTATAAATAATTGGTTGATTGGTTGACTGGTATTTCAGAAATGTCTAATTGGATGAAGATTTGTATAAAATAATAATGGGTCATGTTTTTACCCCCAAAGGATACAAGCTCGTCACTCCCACATTTCGTTAGTTATGTTAGGTCCCGTGTGAAAGAGGATGAGGCCAAGACATTAACGGGAACATTTCCAACTGTGATTGATACTGAGCAACTACTATTTCATACCCATTTTTTTTACCTGGTCCGAGAATCGACCCCATTGCTGCCGCGTATTCGTATACACTTCCATTGCGTCACTTAGACTGTTGCATTGTACTCGTATATTGATAATGTTTACTGTCAGGATATCTCTACGACTTTAGAAATAGTGTCAATTGAAAATTTCAATAACGTTGTCCCAGGTTTTGATGAATTACTCTCCAATACACAAACTTTTACGTACCTATACACAATTAGGCGTTTGTCTGTTTGCCACCGTCGTGGTATAAAAAAAAATTAACTCAAATTATGTAATTCGAACATTTCCCGCTGGCCAACGCACACTTTGGTAAACATAGCAGAAAAAATAAGTCGATAGTAAATTTGTAATTTTTTTCTTTATATTTAGTTCATTTTCCGAATTTTAAAATTGTTTTCTTTTTTTTTTAACTTAGGAAAAGTACACATTTGAGAACCTCACGTAGGTATATTTGTCTTGTCAGGATCGAACTCACGCTGTTGTTCAGCGGTCGTATACTACGGACACTAGACAAACGAAGTTCTTGTGAATGCTTTTCAATAACCAAACTGAAAACCTGCAGAATCTCGACACTCAACTTAGCCGATTCGATTAATATCGTTGTCAAGATGTTTGAAAATGACGCGATGATACGATCCGAACTTAGCTAGCTTTTAGGTCATCGGTCCAACAAATGAGGAACCATCCTGTAATGCATCCTCATAATCATCACTCGAGGACCTTTCGTATCCGATTATCGATTCCACTGAATCGCTAGAAGCGATCACAATAAACATATTCAATAAACAAAGACTTAACAACTAAGTTACCCCTTACCCCCATTATTGGCCAGTGACCGGCTATGACAGTAGTTATAGGGCGTCCTCCCATCTAAAGCTATAAGCTATAAACTACCTATTCGTTTAAGAATAATATACCTACTGTCTTTAGAAAAAAATTTGTAAAGTCAAAGTCAAATCTTTTTATTTCATTTAGATCACATACATGATACTTATGAACGTCATACAAAGCCAAAAAAAAGGTGACAGTAAATTTGCCTACGGCCAGTTCACTGACAAGGTTGAGCTCTGAGATGAACTTGGGAAGAAACTCTGGCCACTCTTTTTAATCGCTATAGTTACAATTTCAATTGGTTACAGTTTGAAATATCACAGAAAGGTACAGAACTAAAAACATTAGGTAGGTATACATAGAATCTTCAAAAGGGGTAGATGGTAGTAATGCATCATACTTACGTTTGTCCGATCCTATAACATGACTGTAAGTAATAGTTTTTAAACTCCGGACTGAAATTGAGAATTTCATGATAGACAAATTAATACGTTTTTAACGATCCAGAAATTGAAATCAGGACCTCTAGTGCAGCAGTCACACACAATTCCCTGTGCCACCAAGGCAGATTCGTTTTATATATTTGGTTTTGTTAATATGTATAGCATAGCTAACATATGGGTGTACGTACCTAAGTATTGATTGTACCAAAATGTCCGACTCTAATATTAACCACACGTTTGGACATTTGTTGTGGATCGATACAGACTAACGTGCCACTAAGTGATTTGTGCCATAACTGCTTTTTGTGAGCTTTTGTTTTCCACTTCCCACCGCACCGCAGTTCGCGAGCGGACGGTTTTCGGTTGAAAATATTTGGACCAACTGATACCATTTTGTAGTGTAGTTTTTATGGCTTGGATTCTCGACGTTCGACTCGAGTAGTTGATGTTGATAACATTTTTATTTTAGGTACATTAAAAAATAAAGTAGGTATTCAATGAAATATTTTTCGTGCACGTTCTAAAATCACGTTTCTGATCGCTGAGTCGAGACACCCAACACGCACTCATTCAAATATTTGACGTTTTTGAATAACGTTTTGACCAGACCCAGGAATAGAATTCGGGACATTTTGCGCAAATACCTGCTGCTCCATCTTACTTTAAGAATTTAAGAAATAAATCTGTGTTATAAGCATCCTTCGATCACGGTAGATACTTAGCCAATACTTTAAGTGGTTTTATATTTTCGTTATCACCTAATAATTACCTAATATACTGATCTTGAGCCCCTTGCATCCAATAACCTAGTCGCATAACAACAAACAAACACGGCAATGGCAACACCAGATCATCGCGAGCACGTTGGTTACAAACGCTTCAAAGCTCTTCCTTCCTCAATGAAATCTGAACATCACTCATTTGTGACTTATATACATTGAAAACCTTTTATAAATTGAATTAGAGGCAAGAGAGATGAGAAATAAATTATTCAATTCTTTTTATAGCAAAGCGGGAGACAGAAACGTTAGATAATTAATCTTTATACAACAGGGATTTACCTATAAGTATATAAATAGGTACACTAAACAGGTAAGTATATAACCAACCCACAACATTCTTTAAGCAGGACTTAAAACGGAAATAATTAGCATATTAAATAGGTGATATGACTTCATTTACTGCGCACAATTTAAAGATTCACGTCAAACGCTGCTTTTGCTAAGTTTTCATATCTTATCTTATTATAATTATGTCTGTTTCTTAGTTTGTTTGTTACTACGTTGTAGACAAGGGTGTTGCCCCTTTTGGGTAAGATTATTGCCCTATTTCAATATAATGTTTCCTTGAAATCGGTCAATAATCTTGTTTATAAGTCAACTCAGACTCAAAGTGTAGGTATACAAATTAAAATAGAAGTCACTCATACCTACCATAAAGAATCTGTATGAAGCTCAAAAAGGAGAATGGCTTCTATGTTTTTAACTCAATTTAAACTCCTATAAAAATATTTTAGTGGTTTATTTAGTGTGGTTTTCAGCTATATATTTCCTGGAAACTTTAAAAAACAATATAACAATTATTTCGATTCCAGGAAATTAAAGAAGCTATGAACTTTGTTCAGCTGAAATAAGGACAAAAATATAAGTTGATATTATTGAGTGTGGACAAAATTTACCGAGAAAAAGTACATTCTTTAACCGTTGTTTTGAAAAATAAATTTCTTATTCTTCCTCTTCGTATTGATGAAACCATTAAAAGTGGCCTGGGTTTGTTGCCAGCTCTTCTAAAGGTTCAACCTTGTCAGCGATCTGGCCTTAGGAAGATAGCTGACACCTTTTTGTTTTTAAGACGTTTATAACTGTCTGTTTGATTTCGACTACCTCTATCTACGACCTTCGTACTTTTACGTCAGTCGCCAACATTGCATTCACGACAGTTTCCTGAGGCCACAATCCGTACACATATCTTATCTTATATACATATAATTACGTAAACATGACCAGAGACCTATGATGCCCTATGACTTCTCATCACTTGGGAGATAGCTCTGCAATGATTCAGTCTTCTACAATAGTTTCCATACTTATTATGGCTGGAGTCTTCTGTAGGGCGGAGATATTCGCCAGGCGGGCGGCTCAGTTTGAGCGGGAATACTGTCATACTTCTCTAAAAGATACACCAAAGGCAGAGAGAATGCTTTCCTAGTGCGCTCGTTGGTTTCAATTACAAAAACATAATTATATTCTTACATATATATCTTCGATCAAAGATATGAGATGATATAGAAAGGAAACAGCCTGAACAGTGATGTTTAATTATATCGTAGTGTATAACATCCGCATAGATGAATTACAATGGCATCAAATAGTCTCAGGATTGTACCTACCTCTATACTTACATACTGCCAAAGTACTTATATATATATCTAAGCAATGAAGCTCTTTTTTACGAACATCAAAATTTTAACATATATATTTCAAAATAGCTTTTGGCCGTATCTTCATCGTCGGCTACCCATTAATGTCCCACTGCTGGGCTCGAATCTCCTACCCTTTATCTAGAGAGCTGAGAGGGTTTCAATCCACACACGCTAGCCTACTGTGGCTTGGTGGATCAGACTTACCCTTAGACTTACTTCTAGGTAATGTAGGTTTCCTCGCGATGTTTTCCTTGAAATCATGTGGTCCGACTTCGACAGTCGGAACCGAAGTCGTACCACATGATTTGCCCCTAACACCAAGTTTTGACTCTCGTAAGTCTCGGGGATGCTTAACCAATGGTCTACGTGCTATTCCAGACTATAAGCTCTGTGTGCTCTCTCTCTCTCATAATCTGTGTGCCAAATTTCCTACAGATACTTTTGAGCCGTTTTGGTGATTGAGTGACAAACATCCATCCATAATCCATCCTAACTTTCGCATTTATAATAGGATTCATCTGCGCAAGATACAACACAATGCACCTGCGCAAGAACCAATCACAATAGCAATACACCTGTACAAGAAAAACTTTAAATAAATAAGAATTCTCGAATTGACTGTCACCGTACCATCACCGTGCTAAGTGACGTGAGTTCGACTCCCACACGAGACAAATATTAGTGTGACTCTTAGATATTTATTTCGAGTCTGGGTGTACTTTGTGTCTGTTAATTGTAGATGTTTAAAAAAAAAAGAAACAGCTTCTGAAAGTTTCAGGACGTGGAGCGGTGTGCCATTTATGTGAAGAGATTAATGGCCAGCAATGGGACTTCCGAATTGTTCCCTTTACGTCGAGTATCTCTACGTCGAGTGGTGAGATTCAGCATGTTTTCATTGGCTCAATGTCGAGCAAGAAATTCTTCCTCGTTCTCATTCCATTAACGTCGAGCCAAGACAAGTGCCGTAACTAGTCACATTTTCAGTCCACGACTAATACATAAGTCTGAAATGTTACGAATGTGATTTTTATTAAAATTTACTGATTATTTTTGTTTTAATTTTACCTTTCCAAACTCGATGTAAAGAGAATAGGAAGTGTAAACAGTAATATTTCAATATAACAATAGTCTTTAAAACTCGACGTAAAGGGAACAATTATTATTCAGTTGATGAATGAATAATTGATTAGGCACAGAGCAACTCCGTTGTACCTAATCCTCTATTCTACGAATTAGGAACTACTTTTAAATCGGGATTGTACCGTAAAAACCCTATTGTATTATATTGTTCTAACTTGGAAAATACAAAATATAGCATGTTACAGAATCATTTTTTATTTTATTTTTTTTATTTTATTATCTTCGGAAAACCAACAGCAGTAATAACAAAAGTGCAGTTACAATATGATACAAAGTGCCAATTAAAGGTCTTCACTTATAGTAACATAGTAGGTATCTTATAGATAGGTGAGCTTTACGTACATAAAAGCATGTTGAGAAAAACACAGTGTAAAATTAAGAAGAAGACAATCATACTAGGTATATTTTATAATAAGAGCAAATCAATCTAAACAAAAACAAGATGTCTCAACATTTTGTTTTAATTGTTCCAAGTTCAGATTAATAACGCCAAAATGTAATTAATTTGTAATAATATCTAATAAAATTGTCCTTATTTCCTTATTTATCCTGTCACAAATTTTGTGGGTATTTCATCAATTAAGTTATACTGGCCGGTATTTCGGGGAAACCCAGAAACACTGGGTTAATCTATTAATTAATTAAAACATTGTAATAGACTGACTCGGTGGTACAGTGGTATTAGAATGCGATTGGTGACCAAGGGGTTGCGAGTTCGACTCCAATATTCCTGAAATTAATATTTATAGGCCCAATTCCTTTCAGTTCGCTACGTTTTCCTATTCATTCCTATTTCCCTTTTCCTTTTTGGTAGGTAGCGGCAATTACCACCCACCAAAAGGTGGGTCCCATAACCTTCTACACGCCGGGCAATATAAAAATACAGTCATCAGGTCGTTGTTTTGAGATTGGCTGTACTTTATGTCTGTTAATTGAATGTTTGTATAATTTCCAGAATACAGAGTGTCTACTCAAAATCTTGACATACCACATGGTCGATTTCGACATTGGACGAAATCAAAATCGACAAATGTCAAAGCTAAAAGAAGGTCCTAACGCTGGATCTTTATAGCGATTGTCTTTAAAGAAAATATTATTAAAGCAAATATCAATAGTTTACAAACGTTAACAATAGGTTCCTTTGCCAAAAGTAATTCGCGTTGACAACCCTATACGAATTACGAACCTATAATTCTTAAAAAAAACAGGTAATAATTAAAAACAGGTGAAGACATTATAAAAGTAACTCGTCTTTAACTCCTTATATATAAAAATAGTTCGATAGTTCAGTAGCCTCTACACAAGCCGGTTTGTTGATCAGTCACTCGTAGGCAAGCGCAGGATATTGCTTTCTTTCATTCTTAACGGAGATAATATTTCATTTTAAATGAAATTAGTGAGTCATAAATGAAAGGGGCTTAAATAAAACTGATACGAGTAAGATATTTTTGTGGGACATTAGTTTTGAATCAAATACCTGAGGCATATTTCACCAGTCTGCATTAGGCCAGCGTCAGCGAGGATATGGGTCTCTAGGAGGCCCTTGCCCTCCAGTGGGACATTAATGTTGTTGTATTTACTAAAGTCTAAACTCCTTTTAAAGTACTTTTTTAAGTCAATTGTCAACTAAATTAAGTAGATAGCTTATAGGTACTTACCTAAAAATGGAAATTTTGCGTCAAAACATCAACAGAATTTTTAATTGTATATAAACCTATCAACGTGTCAGCAAGGTACAGACTTTTTTGGTTAGAAACAATTGTTGTTGTGTGGCAAAGGGCGCATTAAAAACACTTGTAAACCCATTTGTACAAGTGTTTACAACATTTAATCAATTCACTACAACATTATGTACGAATATTGATAACAAAATAAACGATTCTCATTTTTTTTCAAGTTTAGATACAAAGTATCGTCCTCTATAGTCTGAGAAGGAATAAATAATTTAAAATGAAAAACATAGTGAGTCTAAATTAAAAAGAAACGTTGTGTAATAAAGTATAAACCATGTTATATCGTTCATTGAGTCTAGTGCTAGTATTATCGGCTACAAACCTAGGCAGAACTAATGGGTTAGCTGCGTTCATACACTGATAGTACGAAGGCCACTACGCGATGCACATCAAAAACACTCATGTGTTTCACTAAACAAAAAAAATCTATTCGCAAGTTCGTCAACCCAAAAATACCACCACAAACAATTCTTCAACCTATAACACAAGAATTACACGCACTAAGGGCTGTTTTCCCTCGCATTTTAACCCGCAACAAGTTCACTGTGGTCACATGAGTGAATTTGAACGCGCAATCTAGCAATGCACCCGACTAGCTGCAACTTCATGCTGTCCCAATCAAGTTCATAGATTAAGATTGGCGTTCATAGAAGTGTCTTAATATTGTATACGCGACCGGTACCAAGTCGTCATTATTTAATATTGCTATTTAAACAAACTCACCTAAAGTCCATGCAGTTTCTGTCCATATGCACTTATATTGTTCCTGTAGTTTGTATCTCCATAAATAATAGTTCACTAACACACTAAGTATATAATATTCTAGTTCTATCTAAGTTTGCACTGTAACATCACAAAATTCTATAAGTTTTGTACAAACAAGGCACTATGGCTAACATCACAAATTTGAGCAAAGTGAAAGAAAAAAAAATAGTTTCACTTTATGAGGTCATCGAACGCGCGGCCGCGACTTTTCCGCTGCACTCGAAACTGGAACGTTTTGAACAATCACATGCAGTCAGAGGGAATTCGGCGGGAGTCGCCAGTCGCCACACCACCCGCGGTACACTTCGGGGTTCATTCGGTAGATTTTCGTATATTTTCGTGTCGGATAGCACGCGAGGCGCGTGCGGGGACAGCTCGCGCGCAACTGAAGATTGTCGTAGGTTAAGTTTGGAAAAAAAACACCGCTAGCTCAATTTTCCGCTTACGAGCCCGCCGGTTTCTCCGCGCCAAAAACTAGTCGCACTGTCACACATCACGGCGACTAGAGGTCCCATTTACTTAAAATGCCTCGCTCCACGAGGTCGGTATTGTTTTGACAGCTCCATGGGTCACAGCCGTGTGTACTCGAATGTGTAGCGGGAATCCGCCGAGAGGGCGCCACCGTCAGCACAGAAGACGCCTCCGATTAGAGAAACAAACCGCTATTAACCAAATAAACTAGCACAACGCGTAAACACAACGAAATTACTGAATGCCACTTTTCATTATTATTTCGCTATGCACCGGTCGACGTCACTCATGTAGCAGTCACACAGACGTATAGTCGTCTCTTTCCCGCGCGTTCTGAGAGTGCATTTCTAAATTCGATCATTCGCAATTTGAATTTGAACTGTCATCTTTTGATGTGTTTTAATGGCGAGTGAGTTAGATCGAGTAGCGAGTTTCCAGTGCGAGTGGCGAGTGCACGTCAGTAGTAGGTGAACACAAGCACGTTACTGCACAAGTACTGAGTCTAGGTGACATTCACAACGGCTTAAACTCACAAGTTCATACGGATGCGGCGTCAATAAACTGGCCGAATGGCGATGTTGCGTTCTTAATGTGCTAACTATGACTTTTTGTATCCAACTAATACATCCAATTTATTAATATAATTAAAAAAAACCCCAATTTATTAATATAATTAAAAAAAACCATTTTCCTATCTATTTAATCACCAAAGCTCATCATTTGCAAACAAAAATAAAAGAAAATCACTCACTTTACAAATAAGAAAATTTATAAAATTACAAAACTGTTTATTCTTTGTTTATTTTTTTATCCATCGAGTTTACAACTTATATTACTGTAAACAGATAAATCTATTGGAAAATCTTATTGTTTCTTATATATTGTAATAATATCACCTTATTTACAATGTCATGCTACAAAGACAAAACAATTTATACAATATTAAATTAATACATTTAGATTTTATCGACAAATAAACCATCTCCCTTCAGTAAAACTTTTTTTCTACTCAAACGATAAAAAATCAATTCATCATTAAAAGTAGGACATAGAATATGCAGACTTTTATTTTCTTAAATACCAAAAATATGCGAATTTCGCGACAATTACCTGACATACTTACACATATTAGATGTTAATAATTTATTCAATATTTCTTTAATTGAAAGCAACTCCTTAATCTCAAACATGGCAGAATATCACCATTCTCTAGATAAATAACATTACTTCCAACTAGATTTTCTTACGTCTGCTTCGTTCAAGAGTGAATGACAGAATTAATGAGAATGAATGGTTTAGTTACAGCCTCACAGTACAATAATATTTAATGTTTCTACTTTATTCAATAAGGAATTGTGCATATTGTGGAAAAACTTTGTAAGTACAAAGGGTTATAATGTCGATAGTTGAATATTACCTGTTTAAGATGAGTAATGGTTACCAGCTGAGCTATTAAGCTACTGAGCACTTTTTAAGGATGAATAAAGTACCTACTATGCTTGGCACTTGGTAGGCAAGTAGATGTTATAGGCCTGTGATGTCTAAAGGCACTTTTTACCTAATTGTGCTACGCAAAGAAAGGCCTAATGTACTTATGTAGTGTATCTTTATAAATACAAATGCAGTCAGATCGCAATGCGCTTACGCATCAAAATATAAATATTTCGTTCTACATAGGTGGTGTTAAAATAGTTATGTCTCACAAATAATACTGTTAACCTTAGCATAGTTGTAAAATTAAACGAAAATCGCTAAAATAACTGAATAAGAATGCGGGTTTTTAAGCTGGTTATTTTACCGGGTGTTGTGGGTTCAATTCTCATAAAGGACATAATTATTTGTGTAATCTATACAATACATATTCCACAATAAATAAGTACTCGTATATTGCTAATGTGTGGTATTTAGAAAATCTAAAATAAAAACCTAGAAAATGGGTAGGCAGAGGTGTATCACACCCATATTTCCCCTCTATGTTTGGTCCCATATAATAGAGGGCGAGCCTTTTGTCATCAACTGGTCACATTTCCAGAGTGATAGGTGCTAAGAATTTCAGAACAGAAAATCCCAATACCATTTTTTCCGACCCGGGAATCGAACGCAGAACCATTACATATCTGTCGTACCTATATAGGTACTTCCGCTAGCCGAGTCTATAATTCAAATAAAGGTTATGAATTTACAAATAAGACTTAAACAAACACTCCCGTCGTGCTTTATTTGACCACTGCTCAGCTTTTATTGGTCTTAGCAAGAAGTTATATAGCCTTTCTCGATAAATGGGCTATCCAAAACTAAAACAATTTTCAAAATCGGACTAGTAGTTCCTGAGATTAGTGCGTTCTACCAAACAAACAAATTTATTAGTTTTAAAATATTAGTGTAAAAGTATAGATATTAATTATTATTATGACAAGGATAGTCTAACATAGGTAGATGTCTGTTTAAAAACGAATCTAGGTAACATTAATCATTTTATTAAATATATTTAAGTAGCTTTATCCTGTAATAATGTCACCATTTGGTCATTTTATCGGCAACTAAAACCATGACAGGCAAAACAATGGTCCCTAGTCACGACAACCAACTATTACGGCTTTAAATTTAACAAAAGCTACTCGTTGTAACCTAATAAACATTTTTTATATAACAAAGAATAGAATTATCGAAATATAAACAGAGTAAATGATATAAAAGTGAAAAATTAAGTCAAAAGAAAACGAAATTGTTAAATTCGAACCGCGCCATTTTGATGCAGCGAAAGTGACGTTTATTTTTTTTAAACCGAGTCCTGCCGAATGCATCGCACATTCAGCCTCGCCGTGTCATCGACCCCTGTATTCGGGCGTCGCCGGCCATTACGTTGGGAAAGGTCAGGCTCACGCACACACACATGTTGGTACTGTGTGTACCTACATAAGTACTACGTCAGCTTTTACTTTCAATATTATTACGAATTTAAATTTCGAATTTATTATTTTTAAATTTTGATTGTCGTTTCGTTTTACACAGGCGGTTTATAGTTTATTGACTGTTGTTAACTTGTAATGGGATAAACTACCATAATAAATGAAATATTGAGATGCACACGTGTTTATTCTTTAAGATATTTTATATGATACATTGATAGTTAAAATGGGACTAATTATCTTCTAAGTACGTTTATGTGTTGGTCGTCTAGAAATTGGCAGGTCATACCTAAGGATGTAAATGAATGTCAAGACCTTGTACATAACTATAAAATCATTTTACGGATACAAAAAACTGCCTGTCTGTCTGGAACTTGCAAATAACGAAAACGTTGTGAGCACCTAAGTTAAAAAATATTTTATGTAACCTTAATAGGTCATTTCAATTCCGTAGCCTCTTTATGAAAAAAAAGGTCAATGTCAGTTCACCCGAATTCGCTATCAATTTTTAAACCGACACAAAAATTCAAACAAAGAACGCTTCAGTCCATATCAGTTCAGAAACTATATTCAACAGTCAACGTCATTATGACAACAATAACAACGTTCAAAAACTGCCAAATTATAAGCCACAGATAACGTATCTTATCGGCACTGACCATACCAATTCAGCATGTGTTGTGTGGGGTCATGGACGATACCTCTCACTTGCACTTAGGTACAAATTGTATATAACGCTGTCTCTTTCACTGAATAATGTACATGTTTGTTAAAAGTAATTTTAAAAGTATCGTTAAAATTATTATTATAACCTTCTCGTTAAAAGTTGAATAAAAACTTCAAAAGAAGGTTTATAGGAGCTTTGATATATCAAACGTTTTGATATATAAAAGTTAAGTATCAAAAAAAATTATGTGTAAAAAACTGAGCGCCTCTCATTCTGAAGAGGTAGGCACAGGAGCATCGTACACAGCCCGCCTACTATGTTATGGAGCGAGCCTAGCCTAGCCTAGCTAACCTAACATAGGTTAGCAATAGGCTAGACATCGGGTAGATACCGAGAATTTCAAGACAAAAAACGTAATTTAAGACTTGCGTAGCACACACTCCCATTGCTAACGCTCGCTGATACAACACTTTAAAAACCAAAATACCATAATTTATATTTTCAATTTGTTTGAGACATTGTTGATTATAAGGTTTTCGACACCAAGGCATAAGAAAGACCACAACTATCAAATAATAGAAGTAACCAAAAATGGCTAATTTGTTACATACACAATGAATACATTACCACCAACTGATA
This sequence comes from Laspeyria flexula, assembly GCA_905147015.1. Classification (NCBI taxonomy): domain Eukaryota; kingdom Metazoa; phylum Arthropoda; class Insecta; order Lepidoptera; family Erebidae; genus Laspeyria; species Laspeyria flexula. The sequence continues at coordinate 10,966,658 of LR989972.1, read as the reverse complement.
ATATTAATTATTTAGTTTAACCTTTCCTCAAAACAGATGAATTTAATAATGTTGATAAAAAATATTGTTAGGCCGAACTTTTGATCAAACCATATTACGTATTTAGCATACGCCGAAATCCAAATTGAAAGACGAAACTACGAGTAAGTACTACTTTACTAGTAATTTTCCTTCCCTTAATCACCTCTGATAGATAGCAAGGCAAAGTTTTTTGGACGATATACATAGGTACATTATCTATAGTGTCCAATCCAAAAACAAAAAGTAAGTTATGAAAAGGTAAGTTTAATTATGTATTCATGGCTTAACAATCTGCACATTTCCTCAAAGCTATTTAACTTCTCTGGAGGTTTTCCCTTTCTGGATCTCTTGATTAAACCCTAGGTATAGTATGAGGCGGGCTAAAACAGCGTGCATTAAAAAAAAAAAAAAAAATGCCACTAAGACCTGTATCTCCACTGGCAGAACTGACAGATTGAAAATGAAAATTAGATCAAAATTCTGTCAACTAAGTTTCAGCAAACAACAAACAAAACAGTTAACAGTCAAAAAGTATTCTAATCTTTTAGTTTCGGCCTTGAGTAAGTTTCCGCTATTACAGATATTGAAGTACTAAAAAATTCCCTTGTCCCTTTTGTTGTTTTCCTTATTCGAACGTGTTACTAATAATTACAATTTGTTGTTTTATTACCAAAATTCTGACGCCATTGTGACCGCAAGAGTGATAAATTTGACAATTAAATTTGTTTGTTACAATTTATCCCTATGCTAGAAGAGTAATTAAGACAAATAATAATGTCTCAATATTAGGTTTCGGTAGCCAACAGCGGCTTTGGGATTTTCCGTCCTGAAAATCTCAATATCAATCCAGTGTTTGAAAATTATCATTATCATTTCAGTCTATTGGAGCTCACTGCTGGACGTAGGTCTCTCCTAACACGCGCCATAACACTCGGTCCTCCGCTTTCCGGACCAAGTCAGACCCAGCGACCTTTTTCAAGACGTCGGTCCACCTAGCTTGAGGGCGTCCTACTCTAATTTAAAAATGTCTGGTTAAAGGCATATGGGCCATTTTGTATGAAAACAAACATAGCTGGCGACATCTGGTTGTGATGCAATTTTCCTACCCCTTAGGAGTAAATAGCGTAGAGGAAAAAAGGTTGTTGATAGTCATCATTGTAAGTATTTTCCAAAAAACTTATAATACATCTTGCATTTTTAGCTGTCTTACACATTTGGTCTAGGACTCTAGGTCATAGTTATCAAATATATAATACCTAGGATCTAGCCATGTAAAACAAAAAATATATATATATCGAGTTTTTTTTTTACACGACTCGCAGTTTTGGTACAATTTAGATTATTTTTGTATGTTTAAGCAGACAGCTAACCAACAACAATATTTTCATTCCCCATTCTCATTTCAGTCTTTATATCTATTAGGCAGAATCGTAAAATATAATTTATTATAAACAAATTCTATGCAAATATAAAAAAATAATAATTCTAGCTAGGTTTCGGGCAATTAACTCGGACCGCTAAAATCTATTGTTCAAGTCAAAAACAATACAATAGGTACCTACTTAATATTGTAGTACTGAAATGTTCCAATAAGGTCAGTCCGTAGATGGGTGACCGTTTGTGGCTATTTATTTCTTGAGCATTTCCGTGCTTCGGAAGGCACGTGGCACGTTTTGAATGTGGTAGAATATTAGTTGGAAGCCTTCTGAGCGACTTTATAAATTCTGACGGTGTGTAGGTACTGTGCCTCAAAGCCCATTCGATAAGAAAGAAGTCAAAAAAATCCCTGCCTCAAACGTGTTCTGATTTAATCGCGATCCAAATTGCCGGAATCCCCGTCTCTAAATATATTATCATTATTTTTAACAGACACGTCTATAAACATTCCCAAACAATAGGAAATAACAATAACATGAGATTGTTCCAGGATGTAAATAAAAGAGTATTTTCCACAAAAACACCCATTTATTGAGACATAAACAGAGTTACTTTAAGAATAACTCAATTTTTTATTAAAACCGTAAATATGAAAGCTTTATCGTCATTTCGACCCATAAACGTCCCACTGCTGGGCACGGGTCTACTCCAAATATTGGGAAGGGAATTTAGCCTACTATACGACGCTGGCCAGACGGGTTGGTATAGGGTTTTTTTTTCGAATTTTCCTTTTCTCACAGTGCTCTTGTTTGCTTAAGGTTAGCCGACTTTTACGGCATGGGTAGAAATGGGGTAGTGGAATTATGTATTCAAATGATTCTTGTTGCGCTTCCGAGGCACATATATAAAACATAGTACGTATAGTTAAACAAATTGATATCATATTTCAGTAGTAGTTAACAGTTCAGTTTCGCTATCAGGGTTCTACGACCGATAGTGTAGGCAGAAGCGTAGGTATGCGTCAGCGACCCACCGCACGATTGCAGACAAAAACTAACGCAATGCCAGACCAAAGTCATTCGTACAAACACAATAATATATGTCACACATAAAATATATGCACGTGTAAGTAATATGTGTTAAAAAGTGACTTTTTTACATAGATACATAGGTAATATCACGGCTCCCTTTGGGTAAGTAAAAAAAGCACAGAGCACCAGTTTCTTGATAAAAATTATTGCATTTATACAAGAGGATCTAGGAGACGTTGGTCTGTTGACAGCGCCAACTATCGGATCCTAAATTATGCTATCTTCCAAGCTGGAACCGAGAATACAGCTTCACGAAATTACATTAAAGACGGTTGGGTGGTTTTGTAGATAGTAGAACCAGTAGTACAAACAACTGGACATTGGATTTTTGCGGTTAAAAAAGCTTATGTATTAATCCGAGGCATCAACTACCTCTAATTTTATCAAATTTAGTCTAGCCGTTTGATCGTGAAATAGTAAAACACACTCACAAACTTTCGCCTTTAAAATACGAGTATCAGCACCTGTTTCACCATTGGCAAATAAGTGCTAGATAGCCTGTATGAAACATACTTGACAGATGCCTTGATGTGATTAAAATTATTAAATTATTTTCTCCATTGTTTGACTAAATGTGGCCATCATTTTCCCTTCTACTGATCAGGGATCGCTACTCAAAAGAAAAGGATGGGAACCTTCTGTTATTACGGATCACAAGACGAGGAAGGATCACACTTCCGTAAAATTTTCACTAGTTCTACTAGTTAGTTCAAACGTTAAACAGATGAGATTTGTATAGAGAGCATGAGGGCGATACTCTCACTTACAGGAGTCACAACAATCGTTGTCAGGATGTTTATGACGTCACTTAAGCGCTATAAAGAGCATATAACAGTCGTAGATATCTAAAGTCGTTTGTTCACAAAAAGTCACAAGTTTAATGGCACGCTCTGTACAACTGGGTCAATAACGCTTATTTATTGATTTGGTTCAATAACAACAAGCAACAAATATGATGTTAACACTTTTATAGAATATGCGCATGCGCAGATGGGACATTTCGTTGTCGATAGCACATGGCTGTCTCGTTAGTCTAAGGATTCGATTCTCACACGGGACACATATTTGAGTAATTCATATATATTTGTTTCAAGTCTGGGTGCACTTTCCTTGTGTCCATTGCAGGCTGGTATAAAGGCAATTTTTAGGCATACGACATAGAGTTTCCAGGGTAGGGCGCATGGGCATGCTCTTTAAAAAAATACAGAATAGAAACTTTAAACTTTAGTTCATCTACTGTATTTGTACCATCTGTAACTAATACATACGAGCAGTACGTGAGCATTTATTTTAATTTGGATTGACACCTATTATCTTTTTTTATTAGCCTGAGTCATCCCACTTCTGGGCGAAGGCCTCCCCCTGAACCTTCCACTGCTGTCTATCTCCAGCCTTATACCACCATTCCCTGTCGAAGGTATCCAAGTCGTCACACCAGCGTTTTTTAGGCCTGCCTACTTATAAGTGGATAAATTCTTCAGACAGTTTTCTGCAGACAGATAGATAGAGATAGATATAAATAAGATAAATACAGTGACGCAACTGTCTACCACAATTAAAAATAGCCGAACATAATCTATGACAAATATGAAAAATGCGAACAAAAACGTGTTTTTTGACATTGAACAACATTAATACAAAGATAATCTGTTAACTGACTGATAAAAATATAAAATTGGAGTAAACTGATAACGGGACAATGAACTGTGTCTTTGTTGTGATAAGGTGTGATGACTATTTTAATATTGAACACCATTTCATTGGAGAGCTACAGGATCAGTGGAGGGGTTCAGACCTGTGGCAGTCTTGTCAACCCCAGCTAAATTATTTGAAATGGCTATACATAACAGTATATTTATACAGGTGAGCCCACAGCTATCAAATGCTCAGCATGGATTTCGCCCAGGGAAGAGTACCACAAGCAATCTGCTCAGTCACATGGCTCATATAGTACCGGTGGTGGATGCTGGGGGGCAAATTGACGCCGCTTACTTTGATTTCAAAAAAGCATTCGATCTTGTCGATAATGACACTTTGCTAAAAAAGTTAGCGTGCGTCGGTTGCACCCCACATTTACTTAATTTTTTCGCCAGTTACATGTCGAATAGGCAACAATATGTAGATTATGAGGGACACGTATCAAAACCTTACTACACCAGGTCCGGAGTAAGTCAGGGCAGTAATCTTGGGCCGTTGGAGTTCTTGCTCATGATCAATGACTTGCCAAAAGTGGTTAAGAACGCAAACTGTCTGTTATTTGCCGACGACCTTAAGCTGTCTCTCGCGATAGATGGCCATGATGATTGTATTAGACTACAACAGGACATAGACCGAGTGGTAAGATGGAGCATTGAAAATCACTTACAGTTCAATGAATCAAAGTGTGTAACAATTACATTTTCTCGCGTCAAAACACCCTTAATACATAGTTACAATATAAATAAGGTGCAGTTAACAAGGGTCAAAGAAGTCAAAGATTTAGGAGTCACTTTTAACACTGAGTTGACTTTTCGGGATCACATTATTCGCAGCTGTAAAAAAGCATATAGGTCGTTGGGTTTTATTCTGCGTACAGCTCGTGGGTTCACGAATACAAAAGCTATCATAGCTTTGTATAACGCATTGGTTAGAAGCCAACTAGAATGCAATGCAGTCATCTGGGCTCCGCATGAAACTAAGTATAGTCTCATGCTGGAGCGGGTACAAAATAAATTTGTAAGATATATATATATGAGGTACTATGGGGTGTATACGTTTTATCCGTTGATGTATCCAACCTTATTTATTTTAGGTATGGTTGGATACAATGAACTTAGGGTTAGAAGAGAGCTTGCCCTTGTTTCATATTTATTTAAAATTTTAAGAGGCAAGGTGCATAATGCGGATATTCTGGAGCGGCTGAACCTAGATGTTCCAGATAAATATGTGTGGCGCAGACGGAAGCCCAATCTGTTTGTGGAGCCACGTGCTCGCACCAACTTACTGAACGAGGCGCCGCTGACTCGCGCACTCCGCACGCTCAACCTCATTGACAGTCAAACAGATCTTTTATCTTGTTCTCTGAGTGAATTCACAAGGAATGCATTATTTGTAATTAGTTACAAAAAGTTAAATAGATAAAATACTATTATTATTTAGCACACTATCGAATTAGGTTATAACCTGTAATGATAGATGTAAGTTGAAATAAATAAATAAATAAATAAAATAAAATAAATTTATAAAAGATGGCTGACTTGTTAATTAAAATAAATCTGCCTCTATGTAGATACATACAAACTATCATAAAAAATGTTGACTAATTTCATCGAAATATTGCAAATAGGATAACTCCCTGGGGCCAATGGGCTCTTTGCCTATCATAATTACTCGTTTTTTTTTAATATATCATTAAAAAATTACCGAAATTTCAAGTCATCAACGTCAATCACTCATCTGTCATCTCTTGACAGAGGTGAATACTATCAACCCATTAATGTTCGATGCCCACCAGAGGGTATAAGCAACATTAATGGGTTTATATTTATTATCTAAAAAATTTTTACTTTGTGGTAGATACAAATTAGTCAAATTGGACGAGTTATAACCTAACCGCATAATGTGGCAATTGTTTTTTATATTTTTACAATACGTAATCTACATAGCTTACATGTAGGTATGACTAATTTAAATAAATTCAAGGAAACAAGTTTCCAATTCAATCTAACACAAAACTATTTAATTAGTAGTACAACAATAGCTTCAGTAAATCGTAGATAAAAGTTATGTAACTCAGAGATGATTTTCCTTAAATTTTGGACCAATACGTCTGGGGAAATACACAATGTTAATAATATATGTACTCAAACTGGGAAGTTTTGTGTTTTGTATGTCATTATATGCAAGTTTCCAACACTTCTTTAGATTCTGGTGATCTGGTGATTCTCTGGTGAGAATTTGTTTTTTAAGCAAAGAAGCCTTAAAGATAAGATCAAAAAGAGAGATCATGTGTTTTATAAGCAACCACAGACTAATATAAATCATATCTTAACAAGGCTAAATTCCCTCCACATTTTGTAGGAGACCCGTGCCCAGCAGTGGGACGTTTATGGGTGGGAAGGATGATGATGATGATATCTAAACATAGTGTAAGATCAAGTCACTTCTCTCTCTAAGTATATATGTTTAGATCTTCTAAACTAAGCAACGAATTATGATGCGGTTTTCACCAATAGATATTATGATTCATGAGGAATGTTTGTGTATATAATTATATGAGCTATATACCACGCCGGGCGGGTGGAAGTTAGTACTATGTATAATAAAAATAATAAACCGAGTGTGATCGAGGTTTGCTTGCTTCATATCTACCTATTGAAATGGATAGAACTGTGTTGGCCTAAACTAAATACTAGTCTATAATAGAAATAGGTCTGTACAAGTCTATCTATAATAAAATAAACGATATTTCTAATATCTCAACTCGCTTGTCATTGGGGAGGTCAGCAGAACAGCTGTGCAAATGCAACGTCTTGCATCAATAGATTATTTAACGTGAGGGGTTTTTTTAATTAAGATACGAATATGCATGTTGGTAATGTAGGGTTATATTTAGTCTGTTTCAAGGTCAATATTGGAAACAATTTAACTTTCTTGCGTGACAATATTAGAGGATTTATGACGAGATAACTTGACGGAAATAAAATAAGTCCTTGTTTATATTTAGCCACATGGCACATAACAGACCCAATTTGTAAATGTATTACAAAACAAACAAATGTCAACATTTAGTATACTTAATATGTATATCTGAGTAATCCGACTGAATCAGAACTGCTCGCTGTGGAGGCTGTACCGACAGCAACGTATTTAACGTTACACCATTGTGACAATGCAACGTTTTTGTGAGGAGCGATGCTTTCAAAATTGACCATAATCGACACTTAGTTCAGAAATATGTGAACTGTTTTTTATAGAATAATTAATAATTTTCTAACGTAAAAAAATATTTTTCTTTATCTATCTGTTCTAAAAATTAATGGTAGGTTGTATTTACGGACAGACGACTTCGATACCTTCAAGATATAAGCATTCTTTTTTTAACTGAAACTCATCTGTCATCTGCTGGTGTTGCGGATGCCCAGGGCTAGCGAAGATCTATATTAAAGTCATCATCATATCAGCCCTATGACGTCCATTGTTACACTTAATTTCCGCCACAGCGAGCGATTTTGTGTTTTTTTTTGTATATTAAAGTAATAACGAATTATTAACCTACTAGCATATTTGCCCCGTCTGTTATTTAAAAAATTATACACAATATCTACCTAGTAAACTATTTGATATTTAATTTAATAGTACAATTATACTGCACAGTTCAATACACTAATATTCTATTTAGTTACGATGATGTAGGTAAACAATGAAATGCGTTCAGTCGGGATGTGGACGTAGGCACGGCATTGGGCAGGTCAGTGCCGCGCTGATAACAATTCGCACCATATACCTACCTTGTAGCGATAGCAACGGAAAAAACACTTTAATTATTGAGAAAAAGTCTTACAAATTTTCTTCAAATAGGTACCTACATACCTTCGTGTTTGCCTACTTAAATTATGGGGGTAATCTGTAAATCTAGTTAAGATACCATGTCTACCACAATAATTTTATTGGTATATTTGGATTCTTGCAATTATATCCATAAAATCCCTTTGTGGAAGAATTTTATTTCAAAAAAAATTTTGTATTCTGTTTTTTAAGTATTCTGCCACCCTCTTCTTGTTGAAATCATCAGTCCACCTGGCATTCAATCTCGCCCAAAACTTGAGTTAAATAAAGATAACACTAAAAACCATTATCTGTTAATATTCCGTTGCTAACTGTACCACAACATATAAATAAACAATGCAAGTTTGTCGCGTCGATGTATCATCAAAACTGAAGTTCAATGCACTCTGAGTCACGTCACTTTTGGTATGCTCCGTCCCTTTCGCACACCACTTATCATGCATAGCGACGTCTCTCTCTACACGTACTTACGACAATTTGTACTTTGTTGAGACTCGGGCGTGTTCAAGTTATTTAAGTTTTAAATAAAGAGGTCACATATGAAGTTGGTTCCATAGGTTTTAAACATCCAAAAACGACTCAATTTATCTACCAACGGATTGTTAGATTTTGACTAAATGTATTATCCGTGTAGTGACGGATTTAGAATACATAATGTCACTACCCCATTTCAACCTGTGGGTGTCGTAAATGACGACTAATCGAATTACCTTAAACAGACAAGAGTACTGCCAGAAAAAACCGTTTACCAATCCGTCTGGCCAACGTGGTATAGAAGGCTAAATTCCCTCCACTATCTTTGAGGGAGACCCGTGTCCAGCAGTGGGACTTCTATTTTTATTTTATTTTTTTTAAAAGACAACGCCCGCACTAGGGGACAAGCCCTGTGTCGCGGGGAGCTTTATAAACATGAAACTAACGGACACAAAGTACACCCAGACTAGAAACAAATATCTATGAATCACACAAATATTTGTCTCGTGTGGGAATCGAACCCACGTCACCCAGCACGGCGATGTAATGACGAGGCGACCACCTTAACCACTGCGCAACGGTGACAGTCATGTCAGTGTCAGTTCTATGGGTTGTGATGACGAATATCAACTCATCAATGTCCCAGTGCTGGGCAAGGGTCAGCTCTCTATATAGAGCAAAGGAAGCCCTTTTCAAGTACTTATTACTTATATAGGTAAATAATATTATTTTGTAAACATGTGTTTATGTCACTGATCTCTGAAACGGCTAGCCCGATTTCAATAATGACTTGGCTTTAAAAATGTAATTTGTGTCTTTTAATGTAAAACCTCCGTCGAGAATTATCTTAAAAGAAACTTTCAAGTAATAATAACATAAGTACCTACCTACACGAGTTATAAAAATAACACGTTGAAAAAATATAGCGTGGTTACACAAATAGTTGGTACCTACGTTATCTGTGTCACTGACCTCTGATAACGATTCAGGTATTCCTGTAAACAAGCCGGGGTTAGCATGAACAAAGTGACTAAATTATCTTACAGTCCGGGATCCCTGGTCCAAATTTTTTTTATTACTATCAAGCTAATTTTTCGTGAGTAGCTTCATTTCGATGAGACGCTCAATAATTTCGTATTCCAAAAGTTTGATTGTAGCTAACAGACGTAGCAAGGGTATACCGGACCGGTATGGAAATACCGGGATAACGTACCACGCAATTTGTAGGACAATATGACTGTTCAATTACATAAATATTAAGTAAGTAAGTCAGTTTTGATGTCGCTGTCAAATGTAAGGAAATTTAGATATGCTCGCTATCACTTTCATACATTTGACAGCGGCATCAAAACGGAACATTCTAATGTCGACATTCAGAGTAAGCCCCCAGTATACACTACCAAACTGTGCCACTTAGATAGTCAATAAAAAAACCCCTCTCCTCTCTGTATATGACCTGTATACCTAATGCTAGCTCCGGCTAGGCCAGTTCACAGTTGTCACGCTCACGACACAACTTGTGACAATTTTGTCGTTTCGCATGTGTTCATGCTAGGTCCACAACGAAGGCGTTGGCTGCATTTGATTACTTACTTAACTAAATATATATTTTGAACTAAATTAGTTTGTCAAGCAATTGTGCATTCAACGAATTGAAAAGCGAATTTATACTGAAACGGCTCAATAGACTATTGTTGTTTGAGAAGTATTGTCGAGATTGTTGCCTAAAATATATCTACTTACTAAATAATATTTGTATGAACTGCAAATGTTTGTGTCTGAGATTGAATGTTTCTATGTATAAAATATAGTAGGTATTAAGAAATATATATTATGTAGGTAGGTATCTATATCTATACTATCTATGTACTTATGTTTATTTTATCTCGATCCCATAACATAAGCTTATTTTGGGCTAGATGGCGGTGTGTAAATACCTAATAAAAAATATCTAGGTAGGTATAGTTAGTATGTGTGCGACTAGGTAGGTACTGCGCCAGGGTTTGATTTCCTGGTCGGACAAAAATGATATTTGGTTTTTCTGTTAAGACTTCCCACTTTTCTAGTAAGATCAGCTTCATCAGCTAGGGCTTTGGCAATATGCCCTAATGGTCATAGGTCCAAATATGTACCTACCTATCTAGTTGGAAAATTGTGGGTGTGATACCCTTCTCTACCCCTTCGGGGAAAAGGCGTGACACTATGGGTGTACTTATCTATCAATCAATCAATCAATCAATAATTTATTTGTAAAACATAGGTAATACAATATAGATCTTAAATAAAAATTACAGTTCTCTATGTGGTTTCTTAGTGGTTAATGTGTTCATTTTGGCATTGCTATGTCGCCATAGCAATGCCAAAATGGATAGTGACTAGTGAGTTTCGTACGAAGTAAATTTATTTGTGATCCTCAGATAGTTGTTATAGGTAAGTTTGGGCTGTTTGTAAAATCTACACTAAACTACACACACACACACAAACAAACTTAATAGGTAGATATGATTTGCCCCACGTATAGGTACCTACACATAATGAATAGGTAAACAATTAAATTATTTTATTCTAAAAAAAAAACAATCGCCAAAATCATTTTCAAATTCAAACATTACAATACTGGCCATCATGACGTTACTTCCGAGATTAAACATTCCAATAAACAGAATTAAATAAATTGACCATTCGAATTTTAAAAAACAATACACAATTTCATAAAACTGAACATTCAATAACTGGCCATCATGACGTCACTAGTCTACCGAGATCCAAAATTCCAAATTCAATTCGCCGAAATTCGTTATTAAAAGTTTATAAACATCCGTCACGAAACGGGGACAACCGAAAACGCTTCAAGGTCGTTGCGGCAGGTCAGTGTTGTGACGTCACCGGCGCCCTCCAAAACGTGGGGTCGATGACCTCGCCACCCGCTACCCACCGCGGAAACTGTGCTGTGCGCGATCCGAATGAGAATTGGGGGCTCTTTGTGTGAGTGACGACGGGTGTACACTGATGACCAACTTGTTGGATGTCGGGACACGTTTGGTTATTCTAACGCTAGTGTGTATAATGTCTTGTTGGTAAGATTTCTTAGTAACCAAGAGTTTTAAAGACAAAGTACATAGGTATTTTTGTTTTTCATTTAGATTACATAAGACATTGAATGAACGCCATACAAAGGCAAAAAGAAGTACCTAAGCAGATTATCCTAAGGCCCCTGATAAGATTGAGCCTTGAGAAGAGCTCGCCAGAAACTCAAGCCACTCTTTTTAATTGCCAAAACCGCCAAAACGTTACAATTTCAGTTGGGACAAACAAAATTATAGGTAATTTAAAAAAAAGTGGACTTTAGTCCACCGACTAGGCGATTTTTTGTACCTATTTAATTGTATTCATTAAGTTAAAGTTTCCTTTTCATTTATTAACATTTTTCTTCCTACCCAACAAGCTCGCCGTACAACAATCCCGTGTCTAAACCCGCCTTTACAGCCTGTATACACACAATAACTTTGTGTGAGTGCCATCGTCTGGTTGTTGTTGTGTGCGTCACAATTCGGCGACGAGACATAATAGCTACCTTTAATTTCAGTCCCACTTTATACTTTATACGTAATACACATCGACGATTTCTTGATAAATTCTACTTACCTAATAAATGGAAAAGATAGGATGGATGTGTATTAATCAATCGCGAAAACAGCTGGATCTTTATGGAATTTGGCACACGCCTTTTTTAAGCATTCCAACAGACCTACATAAGCAAACATAATAAGGTCAGTATGTCTGACCTTCATTCGCTTCCTTGTTTGTAACAAGATTTCGGTGCTTGTGCAATCGCTTTGTTGTTTTTATTCGTCGTTTTGAATACATTATGTACTCTATCTACATTTTATTAAATTACGGCTCTACTTAATGTTTTGAAAGCGTTTCACGTTTTGGGCTGCCTAACACAAAATACAAACCTACCTATTCCTTGTAAGTACTACCTATAAAGTTTTGGAGGAGGCAAGCACATACCTAATAGTTAATACCACACAATATAAAACTATAGCAACCTACTACTTCCACTAAACATAAAGACGCCTACAAAAAGAAAAAAACTAAACATCTAATGGCGCTCAATAAAAAAATCAAGATGGCCGACGCTCGTCTAATGTCGGTTCAAATTTCGGATGCGCAGGAGTGGGGGAATATTAGACGCACATTACGATAAGTGATGTGAGTGGGGATGTGTGTGTGTGTAAAAATGGGGTCCCTGAATGTCCCTGATAGGTTCAAATTGTTTCTTATATCGCTAAGGGTGGGTAGGGTTGTTTATTAGATAAGTGTTAGATAGTTGGGTACGTAATCGTATAAGTAGCTATAATATATAGTAGGTATGCATTAGGTAGGTATATGTGTAAATTTATTATTTATTAATTAAAGAAAAGTATTAGGTAAGATAATTATCATTTTATTTCTTTCTAGTGCAATATTGTGATATCTAGTAATAAAAAATAAGGCAGGTAATTAATTAAAGGCAATTTAATTATCTCCTTAGGTAGCTAATTTCTAACCTAGGTTTTTTTAAGGTCAGTAAATAGTTGTAGGAATGTCTAACTACATTATTGAAAATGTCTAACTACATTATTGATATAAGATTATTTTTTTAAATTATTTTCTTTTATATCTAATTATAACGCAGAAACAAGAACTAGGTAAGTCGTTTTAAAAACACAGCTTAATTAGCAAACAAAATAGTATATTTACTACCTACCTAAGTAGGTACTGTTTTACATAATATACCTACTAAGTACCTAAAACTAATAACAAATATTTAAATTCTCTTTCATACAATCTTCAACCAATTACCAACAACCACACAATTTACTAACAAAGACAATATAACTAATCTATTCCACTATCTTTGCCGAAAATAACGACCAATCACAACTAGCCCCTCTAACCTTCTAATTTTTTCTAAACTCAAAACGACCAATGAGAACACCGAAATTTGAAGATGCGTACGAGTGGCCGAATTTTTAACGATTAGACGCACACATACAAAATATGTCCTGTATGTATTTGTTAGAGTGTGTTTTGTGGATGTGTGGGCGTGTGTGTATGTGTGCATGTGTGTTATTAGCATTTAGTGAATAGGTGTCAAGTGTGAATGGTTTTAAATATTTTATTTGTGATTTCGGTTTTTGATGATTGAATATTTATGTAGTTTAGCGAATTAGTAAAAGGATAGGTAGGTAGGCATATATGAATTTATGTCCTGTGTAAGTGAGTACCTAGTTGTTTTAGTACCCTATTAGGTATGGTATTTTATACTCCATGATTCATGGTGTATAAAATTCACCTAAATACCTAAATAGGTAGGTATGTGACTATTATATACCTAAGTAAATAATTTAGTGGTACCTATGTCTGATCTAATTTTTTACACATAAAAATATCCTAAAAGTTTTCATGACACAAAAAATAATCTTAAATGAACGAAATAGAGTTAAACTAAAGTAGATAGTTAGAGTTACATAGAGCAGAGCTCCAGTCTCCACACGATGGACCACACGAATTAAAGTTGACTGTCTACACTTAAGGCACTTTAAATGGACCAGCGGAATTTATTACATAAGTACATAGATTTAACAAATTATTTCCATTTGGAGTTTTCTAGAAAATGCCTATAGGCATAGCCTCCTCTTGGCAAATCTTATAAAGCAACCAATTCTTAGACTTACTTGCTGTCATTTATACCTACCTAAGTGATAAAATCCACCCCACTTATTTTTTATTGCTTGACTTGGCAGACCTGCATGGGCAGCGGTCACTAATTACCATCAGATGGGCCACCTGATTAGTGACCACTGTCCAAGGACATGGCTGTGTTCCCGTCCAATTTTCATCTCAAAAAAATGTAATTTCAGATGGGCAAAGACAGTCTAAGAGCTGGAAAGAACATAGGCGACCATTCAGGCAAAGCCTTATGTTAAAATAAGCTGAACACTTTAGTTTGTCCCACAGTACAGTGGGCGCGCAATTTTTAAGACTAATTATCGCCGTACGTCAGTGTCGTGCGGTGACACGGAGCATTTTTCGTTGCTGACTGTACCTACCTTGTTTGTAGTAAGTAAGTAGTACCTACAAGATTATTTATTTTGTACCAACCTGTTTACTAAATATTTATTAGTTTTTAAGTGTGTAATTTGTGTGCGCGAAGTCTAACAATAACTATGAGAATACTGCCCGATGGCTCAGTGGGATTGTGTACGATTATTCGATTCCAGGTTCAATTCTTGAGTTGGACACAAAACAGTAGAAAATTATTGGGTTTTTCTGTAAATAAACTGATTGTGGCGCAGTGGTTACCTACTGATTAGAGTACCTACCTACCTATACAGTTGCGCTTTCTGAGGGCTCGGGTTCGATCCCCGGGTCGGAACAAATATTTACCTACTTACCTAGGTAGGTACTTTTTTTATCTGCAAATGTTTGTTTTGAGTTTCGGAGTTAGTTTGTCAGTGAAGTTGTCTAGATCCCATAACGCAACTTTATAGTTATATACCTCATAGGTAGATTATTTTGTCAAATGGCGCTATGTTAAAATATCCCAAAAAATAAGTGTGAAAAAAAGTTTAAAAATCTTTTTTGTTTTTTCAGACTTTTTTTTTTAAGCCGATGCTCGTACACTTACGATATAGGTAAATGTATGAATTGAAAACGAATACAAATCGAAATGGCGGCGACAAACCTATAATTGGCAATAAAGCAAGCGCCGTTATTAGGTAGGTATTAATGTTTTGTATTTGTAGACAGTGGGGGACAACGAGGCATACCGGGGGACACCGGGGTCATGATTACTGTGTCACTAGTTAATTGTAGGGGCACCATAAACTTCGCAATTTATGGACAAGGTTTGTCAACATTAAATATTAAGCAATTGCTCTTGCCTTGTTTTAAAATTTTATATAAACGCTAATTATTATTAAGTAATGGAAAAATGATGCCAGAGACATCCTTCCGCCTAGCTCAGATAGAAGAGCGTAAGTAGGTACCTACATACTGGTCACGGAATGCAAGGGTTGTGGGTTCAACTCCAGTTGAGGGTTTCAATTTTTTTTTCCCTAGGTATAGTACCTACTTTGTTGTTTATTTTTGTTTTATTTACAATGACATCTACCTATAGGGTAGGTTGAGAACGATGACAGGGGTTAAAAATCACGTCTTGTGAAGTTTCGTTGTAATAAAAGGATGTTTTTCCCTGGGGAAACCAATATTTACAAATATTATTCTAGAAGAAATTCTAACGATCCACCAACTTATACTTATTAGGCCAGCAAGTGTGAATTGTGCCCTAGACCCTATCATCTCTAGATAGAGGTGAAGAGACTCTTGCCCAACAGTGGGACACTAAAGTATTAGTATCGCCGAGGAGTGTCCTACAGCCTCCGTAACGGCTGGTCACAGTTTGGGTGAAAGTAGCGAGAGCGCTGCCCAATTAGTCGCGCGACGCAACTTGCCACATAACAGTTGGAGCTGCCTACATACCGACCATTTGTCGGATCTGAGCCAATTGTGAAATTGTTGACACATCTAAATATTCGCGAATTGGAACTTTATAAGGAACAGTATTATCAAAGTTGGAAACAAACCTAATGAATTGAAATCCTACTTGGAGAAGATACTGTCTAAAGGTAAAATGTAAACTAGAATTCTTCTAAACGCTTCAAATTGTGTGGCGATTTATAAATAAAATTTCAACACCAGTTAGGAGTTTCGGTTTTTGTCTCGTGTAGCCTCCCCCCTTTTGCACATACCTATTCCTTCTAGAACATGTAAAAAAAAATGAATAAAAAAAACAATACTTTCAAACACACCCTGGATTACAAATTATGAATAGCCAGCAATTTATGCCAGCGTGAAAGGGCTGGCACGTCCGGAGAAGTACCTACCATCCCCATAGATATCAATCAACTCTGGTTTTGACTTTTTTGATCGTCAAGATATGCGAATAAAATGGATATACAGAAACAGTATTTTTTGCTAATTTTTTTGCGCCGAGGGATTACAGACCTAACCTACCCTTATTTGATATTGATTTCAGCATGATACCTTCACGAGTTCTTGAGAAAAATATTCTTGACAGACGGACGGACAGACAGACAGACAAACAAATAACGAAGTGATCCTTAAGGGTTCAGTTTTTTCCTTTTGAGGAACGGAATCCTAAAATATAGGTACACAAAAGTCACTAAATCTGCTGCGGCTTCAACGATTTATCAGATTTATAAGCGGCAAATTGATTTAAATTTTTGAATCGTCTTTTCCTTGTAGCAGGACAAATTACATAACAAAACAAAGGAATCATTAAACAAATCGTTTTATAAACATCACGAGACAACAATGACATTTGTTTCGTCACAAACAAATTAATTGAAACCGAACTCCTAACCTCAAGGTAGGAAGTACCTTGGCGACTAATATTGTACAATATGTGATGACTGCTAAAAATAGTGGGATGTCAGACGAGATGATTTGGTAGGAATGCGAGCGGTGCGGCCCACGTGACTGTGTGCGCTAGTGGTGGGACACAGGCTTTATGTATACCTCGGTGGTGCATTGGGAATGTGAACGACTGCAGTGCAAGAGGTGTTCATGGATACCTACACTATAGCTAGATATAGACAAGAGTGAGCAATGTTTACTCAAGGAAATTCTCTTATTCACTAGGCATCGTGTTCTCTCGGAACTAACTCGTTATTCGACTTTTATTCGATTCCGACGTTTCCGATTCCGAGTAGGAGCCTGGTTAGATAAGCTAAACGGTTACCCACCCTAGAAGAAATCCCTATCTACGTACGCTAATGAATATAATGTACTGTACCTACTTAAGTATTTTTTATTTTGTAGCACAAAACTATCGATAAGAAGGTGTCCCATCACTATCAATAACTGTGCCACGTGACACAAGTATTGGGACAAACAGGATGCGTTGATTTACAACAAATTCACTACTCATTGCTACAAGCACGAATTGTTACATATATATATATCTACCTATAGGTAACTACGTGTACCAAACTGACGTAGAATTACCAACGTGTTGCTGCACACGGGCTTCTTAGAATGGAGGAAGTTTGAATACCATCTGACCTAATAGGTACTTTTATTTTTAACTATTAAATTGTTCAAAAAGACAACGCTCTCATTAGCTCGTATCGTCTCATCATTTCAAATCATTAACGTCCCACTGCTGGACACGGGTCTCTTTCATGAATGTAGAGGGAATTTAGTCTACTATGCCGCGCTAGCCAGACGGGTTGGTATAGGGTTTGTTTCGAATATTCCTTTTCTCGCAGTGCTCTGGTCACCTTTTACGACACCCAGGGGTTGAGATGGGGTAGTGATATTATGTATCTTATGTATTATTGCAATCTAATTCTTTTTGTGGATCTAAATAAAAGACAAAAAGGCAGCTTTGAAGTAGACTTCCTTTCTTTAAGCACAGCGTTAAATCTTCCTTCGAATAAAACATATTACATACATTCTATTATTAAGATACCTATTATATAAGAGTTAAAACCAACGTGTCCAAATAGTGGCGACATTAGCTAATGTTTAAGGTAAACAATGTGCGCGCATTACTCCGTCATACGGCTTCACCCGCCTCACACAGCTAAGTCGATTTATTTAGCAACCCACCGAACTGACATATGACAGGTAGCTTCACTCGATTTAATTGTACCGAAATATATTTTTATTTACAATTCAACTGTTTACGTTTTAGGAGAGATATGGCAGAGCGTGTAGCCCTGGTTCAAACTGAGCTGGCAGCCTAAGGAAGTACTCCCCCCCCCCTACAGAAGACCACAGTTATAATAACATTGTTGTTTTTCTGCTGTGAGTAGTGGGTTTTATACAAAGCTCTTTGGGGAGAGAAGATGTTTGAAGAGTCAGCACCGCGCATGTGATGGTTCTGGTCTGGTTTTGCTGTTGTCCATTGGCTACGGTCACCGCTTACCATAAGGCGTATGATTGTTTTGCTACCTAAGTGGATAGGTATTATGAAACTGACAGTAGGTATTTGACAGCGTCCAGCAGGGATCCCCACATACTTCACCATTTCAACCCATAAACGTTCCACTGCTGGACATGGGTCTCCTCCAAAGAATGTGGAGGGAATTTATCCTACTATACCACGCTGGCCAGATGGCTTGTTATATGGTTTGTTTCGAATTTTTTTGCAGTGCTCCTGTCTGCATAAGATTACTCCCTTAGTCGCTTTTTACGACACCGACGAATTGAGATGGGGTAGAACAACATACATTACCTACTTAACTTAAATTGCGAATTTCCAAAAAAATATTGCTATCATCTATAATATAAAAATGAATCGCTAAATGTGTTGGTAAGCGCATAACTAAACAAAGCCTGGACCAATTTGGCCAATTCTTTTTTTTAAATGTTCGTTGAAGTTAAAGGATGGCTTTTACGTTTTTTTTTTGTTTTTATGTAGGTAGGTAGGGTAGGTAGGTAGGTAGGGTAGGTAGGTAGGTATACTTTCATAAAATCATAAATTAAGTAGGCGGTACGAAGTTCGCCGGGACAGCTAGTAATAAATAAAATCATCAAATCAGACACCATCAAAATGCAAGCTCAAGTTTCAACCGTACCATAAACGCCTTTCACTAAACGTAAAATTTCGTCCAGAATCGAACCCGCACTACCGTTAAATGCACTCCACACAACACACAGCTGTTACGTTTAGCAGTATTTTGTGCTACAAATCTTATTAGCGCCGGTGCACACTGCAGGTTGTTACGTAACTGCAGTGCGCGCGGGCCCTTATCGTGATTCACTTAATCCATAATATATTTGTTTACTATATGTTTATTTAACAACTGCATATTATATAAGTACATAGGTATAATTAGCTCACTCTTACTCAATCACTCCAGAGGGACTGAAAGGGTTTGTATGAATCTATTCTAATATAATAAACATTGATCGGAATAGGAAGAGTTTTTTCTAGTAGGTACTTGCGTCACAAGCCAAGCTATACAAAGTATAGAAAGGTTCCCGAATCCGGAATGATGGATTTAATGTTTATAAACTTTTATTTAACCTACTTACACAAACACACACACACACACACACAGGACAGGCGTATTTATTTTTCATTAGAAAATTTAGCATATTAGGTACATTTTCCAAAAACCAGAAATAACATCTATCTGGGTATATCCGTTTGGTGACGGATTAAGAATACATAATATCACTACCCCATCTCAACCCGTGGGTGTCGTAAAAGGCGACTAAAGGAGTAACCGTATGCAGACAAGAGCACTGTGAGAAAAGGAAAATTTGAAACAAACCCTATCAACCCGTCTGGCTAGCGTGTATAGTAGGTTAACTTGCCTTCACATTCTTTGGAGGAAACCCATGCCCAGCAGTGGGACGTTTATGGGTTGAAATGATGATCTGGGCATTTTTATCTCTCTGTCCGTATGTTTGTATGCGCATCACGCAAAAACTACTGTATGGCATTGAATGAAGTTTTTACAAACGTATTGCTAGAGGTCTAAGTTAAAATTTAACCCACATAGCAGGCGGGCGGAGCCGGGGTCGAAAGCTGTATCAAAATAAAAGAGAGCTAAACAATAAAAGCGACAGTTATATGTTGTGTTCATTAGAAAGTATGTGATATAAGTTAAACACACGGCACAAAGCGGTCTCTCGATATTCATTTAAATGTAACACATCGCCCGGTGAATGGGGAAACTTGTGATGCGTGGACGTTGGATAAGAACTTAAAATATTAAATGAAATATTTTTAGTTCTTATCCAACTCAGGGACTCATATGTAATAGGTAATATTATTTAAATATATATTTATAATATTTATTAGTAATATTTTGTTAGTATCCTTGATATAGGTATGTATGTATTTGTTTATGTAATAATATTAATATTAAGATTATTAAAGTTCTATTTGTTATTTTCATTCTTACATCTCTTTTAAATTTGCACCTACCTGTTCTCATCTCTGCATCACCCAAAGGTTGGCTGGTAGAGAATGCTTTTAGCATTAAGCCCTCCTTTTGTACACTTACATTGTATTTTGTGCAATAAAGTTTTTTAAATAAAAAATCAATAAAATGGAGTATTAAATTAGTTCTTTGTTTCAGCAATTTTCTCTTAGGTACCTACTAACTAAAGACATTGGAATATTTTTGTATTAATTTTCTTTTATTTTAGTGAATGTACGATAAGAATGAAGTAGGTAGTTGATATATTATTATGAACGTTTGATAGAGAGCCAGGTATGTAGGTACCTACTATTTGAATACTCGATCTCGATTATCAATTCGAAACAAACCCTACCTATACGAACCCGTCTGGCCAGCGTGGTATAGTAGGCTAGGTAAATTCCCTCCACATTGTTTGGAGGAGACCCGTGCCCAGCAGTGGGATGTTTATGGGTTGAAATGATGATAACAGCCATCACAACGAATTGTTGGAAACTTTCTCAGATGCCAACGTCCATGCCATCCTGGTTTCCGAAAGTTGGCTGAAACCTAACCTTCCATCTACTTCTTATTCTCTTCCTGGATACATTTTGGTAAGGAATGACCGAGTCGGTAGGAGAGGCGGCGGTGTTGCCATCTACCTTCAAAGTCATTTTTCCTACAAAATTCTTTTTTCTTCTATTTCTGACGTTTCAGCCACCGTAGAGTTCCTCTTTCTTGAGGTTATTGTTAAAGGGGTGAAAACTGTTCTTGGTGTCGTCTATTGTCCACCTTTGGTTGATTACTTCTCCAGTCTCGAAACGATTCTGGAATCCTTAGGGTCTGAATATTCACATCACATCATCATGGGCGATTTCAACACTGATCTCCTCACTCCTCACTCCCCTCGTTCCCGTAAGCTCCATGAAATTGTCGAGTCAGTCAGTCTACATATATTACCTCTCCAAGCTACCCATCATAACTTACATGGGGAGGACACCTGGCTTGACATAATCCTAACCTCAGTTCCTACCTTAGTGGCATCCCACGGTCAAATCCTTGCACCCGGTTTTTCCCTTCATGATCTTATATTCTTATCCTATACCCTTAAACCTCCTAAACCCCCGGCCAAAGTACTGCGTAGGCGTTGTTTTGGTCGCATGGATATCAATAAACTACAAAAGGATGCCTCAGATCTTGACTGGGATAATTTGAAAGAAGCATCTTCTTTAGATGAAAAGGTAGCCATCTTTACCAACAACATTACGGCACTTTATGATATCCATGCACCTGTAAGGAAAGTAAAGATTAAGCGCCCCCCAGCACCCTGGATTACCAGGGGCATCAAAATGGCGATGAGGCGTAGGGACCGGGCTTTTCGGAAATATAGGAGAGAGCGCTGCGACGAATACTGGGCTGTGTATAAGTCTGCAAGGAATCGGTGCAATCTGATGATACGGAACGCCAAACGCCGACATATTCATAATAATATTACTTCTTCATCCCCTGCCGATATTTGGAAGTTCCTTGGAACTTTAGGTATTGGTAAACAGCGACACGTTGACTCTCAGCTGTCTCTTGGTTTGGACGATATTAATCAGCATTTCTGCTCTAATACGCCAGTAGATCACCAAATCAGGAATCAAACTGTTAGTTACCTAGCTAGTCTGCCACGTCCCAAAATACCTATCTTCTCCTTTTCTCCAGTAGCTCAGGAAGATATCAAAAAGATCATCCTTTCCATCAAATCCAATGCAATGGGTTGCGATAACATCAGTCGACGCATGATTACTACCATTCTAGAACAAGTCCTTCCGCCCATCACGCATATAATTAACTTTTCCCTTTTTTCAGGCACTTTCCCTTCCTCATGGCGTAAAGCCCACGTGATCCCATTACCTAAGGTGCAGAATCCCTCTCTACCTAATCACTACCGTCCAATATCCATTCTTCCTTTCTTATCCAAAGTACTGGAGGCCTGCGTGCACAAGCAACTGTCTCGGCATATTTACCTCAACATGTTATTAAGTCCACTGCAGTCTGGCTTTAAACCGGGTCACAGTACTACATCCGCACTCCTCAAAGTGACTGGCGATATCAGACAGGGCATGGAGAACACTAAAGTTACTGTGTTAGCTTTAGTTGATTTTTCTAAGGCCTTTGATACCGTCAGTCACGATATCCTTCTAGCCATCCTTTCCCATCATATGATATCTTCTGAAGCTTTGGAATGGTTCTCTAGCTATCTTCGAGGTCGTCAACAGTCAGTCCGGTTAAACGAACAAACGTCTAACTGGTGTAATACTGATTCAGGCGTTCCTCAAGGCGGTATTCTTTCTCCCTTATTATTTTCAATCTTTATTAATCTCATTACCAAAAATCTTCAATGTGCGTATCATCTTTATGCCGATGACTTGCAGATTTACTCTCAAGCAGGTGTGGACTGTGTAGCGTCAGCAGTTAGGATGATTAATTCTGACCTTGATCATATCAAGACTTGGTCACACAGTTTCGGTCTGACAGTGAATCCATATAAGAGCCAGGCGATTATTATAGGCAGCCAACGTTTGTTGAGCAAGTTGAACACAGCCACAATACCTACAATCACTTTTGATGGTACTAAGGTCGAACTTTGCCAAACTGTCAAAAATTTAGGGATAATTCTTGACTCTACACTAAGTTGGCGAGCTCAAGTGACCCAGGTCAGTCAAAAAGTCACCGGTACCCTACGAGCCCTTTATCGTTTAAGAAACTTTCTTCCTTGCAGTACTAAGACAACGCTTATGCAAGCTTTGGTTCTCCCTATAATCGACTATGGTGATGTGAGCTACTTTGACCTGAATGCAGATCTCCTCAACAAACTTGACCGTCTTCTTAATAACTGCATTCGGTTCATTTTTAATCTTCGCAAGTATGACCATGTGTCTGCTTTTCGTTCCCTGCTAAATTGGCTTCCCATCCGTCAACGTCGTAATTTACGAGCTCTCACTACTCTTTACTCTATCTTAACATCTCCATCTTCCCCTTGTTACCTTACGCCTTACTTTCAATATCTTAGCTCTGTCCACAATAGAAACCTTCGCTCCTCCAATAATCGCCTCCTTGTTTGTAATTCACACTCATCTGATTTTATTCATTCTTCTTTCACTATTCAATCCATCCTTCTCTGGAATGCCCTACCTCAGGAAATCAGGATGAGCACAAGCCGTTTCACTTTTAAAAGAAAAGTTCGTGAACTGTTGTTAAAGGGATAGTTTGGCAAATTCTTTTTTTAAATCTCTTTTTTTTTTTTTTTTTTTTTTTTTTTTTCGTTACTTAACACCATCATCATTCGCCGTTCACATCACGTATTCTTTTCCATATATATTTATTTATATAAATATTTATTATATTATATTTATGTTATATATATTAAATAATATTGTTTATTAATATTTAATATGTATTTTCATATACTATGTACGTATTTTACAAAATCCAAAACGACCTATTTCTGTACATGCACCTACTTTGTCATATCTCTGCATCACCCAAAGGTTGACTGGTAGATAATGCCTTAGGCATTAAGTCCGCCTATACACTGTTATTGTGTACGAAGTTAAATAAATAAATAAAAAAAAATAACAAATAATAAATACTTATGTCTTATCCACCCCCAGCACATCCCGACTGTCCTATTACTAACAGCACAGTTTCGAGCGGACAATTTTCACTGGACGCTCCGCTATCGCCATCTGTCGGATATCGTCGGCTAACTTCGTGTGTTTCCGTACTTACTGGACATAGGGGTAGAGAGGGAATAGATGATTAGGTATTAGTGGAATATCTGATTCAGTTTATTAGCTTATTTATGGAAGGAAACTTAGTGACTCGTTGGTAATGTATGCGAATGCTACACAAAAGGTTACAGGTTCTATCCTATCATATTGCATACAACTAATATTACAAACGAAAACTTAGGATGGATGGATTTGTTGACCTAGGTATAGGCATGTACTTCATGCGGTCTGAGTTCAATTCCGACCGGCCAGTACCAATTTTGATTTCACTTTGTGGAATAAAATTTATAATAGGTATGTGAACATAAAGAAAAACATCGTAAGAAAACCCACATACCCTAGAAGAAATTCTAAGTGTATGTCTGATCCACCATTCCGCACTAGACCAGCGTGTTTGGATTAGGTATGGCCTAAACCTGTGCCCCTTATTACAAAATACGGACTAAGCATTAAACCAGGTTTAAATTGACAACTTTGACACTAAAACAATGGCTTATGTCAATTTTACCTGTAATAGTAGTTTTTAACCTATGGTCCGCGGACCATTGGTAGTCTCAAGATAACAAAAGTGGTCCGCGCAGCGCACAGATTGAGCCGCTGGAATTAAACTCGGAAGACTTCTGGAGCCAATCACTAATTGAATGGTCCCTCACTGATAAAAGGTTAAGAACCACTGGCCTAAACCCTCTCTGCTCTCTAGAATAGAGGAGAGGAGACCCATGCCCAGCAGTGGGACATTAATGAGTTATTACATATGAATCAAATCAGTATGGTATACGTGCAATATGAGTAGGTAATAGAAGCAATGGCGTTGCTCCTAAGGTGCGACTGAGCGGCGTGTTTATGGGCTCTATAAATTGAGAGTGCTCTCGTAACTGCCTCTTGCATTAGCTCAGAGAGTTACTACGAATTCTCAGTTCGAAATCGCTTTGGTGAGGTTTGGTGAGATTGCAGTTTGGGAGAAACACAACAAACATGAATAAATTATAGAGTAATGTTGGGAACTTGGGAACAAAGTATCGCGCGCTAGCCGCAGCTGAAAAACAGCTGGTTACAAGTACACTATACAACTATTGGTCGTAAGTCACTGACGTGAACTTGTTGCTTCTGGAGTGTCGGACGTCCAACTAAAATCACGCTTCGGTGGACGGTGTGAACGTCGACAATAGAGGAAAAACGTCCGCGCCGACCAACTGTGCACATTTTTAGCCACGGTTAATGGACGCGTCCAGAAAAATTATTCGTATATCACAGAGATACCTCCTGTAATGACTGTTCGAGTTACAATCGAGAATCTTGTTCGTAGTAGGCGTTTGTAGGTACAGGGTGTTGTACGACGCATGTTAAAATTTTAAAACCCTCTTTTAAAGGTGTACCGAAACGAAGGATCGATCGTATGACCTATCCGTCGATGTACACCTACAGATCGCTTATCATTGATTTGTATCGTAAGGATAAAGAGAGTTATGACGCCGTAGCCCCAAGACCTGGAGCATCACATGAGCCTTACCAACCGTTTTAAACCCCCTTCTTACCCCAATGATCTCTGTACACCAGCAGGAACACAGCATTTTCAAGTTATTATGTCTGCTGTCTTCTGTAGAGGGAGGTACTTCACCAGGTGAGCTGCTCAGTTTGTTTTATTATCTTCTGCTATCCTTGACTCTCTTGAGAGTCATAACAATGTTAAATTGGTAGTGTTGTGTTTTGCTGAGTATCTGAGTAATCACTAACAGTAGAAGTTTTGTATTTAGGTACTTACTTCATTTCGTGTCAAATTTAGTTTGAAACGAATTCTTGTAACTACAGCAGAGCTAAATGCTTTCCTATTGATAAAAAGTCATACGTCATAATTAATAGCATTTGAAACACAACGCCCTCCTTGTGACGTCATTACTGCACTGAATACCATGTCTGACTATATCTTCTAAAATTGCATACCTTTCTGTAACCTACACGAATAAATTAGATTTTTTTTATAATTTTATGTCAAAAATGACAATTATTTAACATCGAGCGTGAAAACAGACAATTAAGTGACCCTATAAGGATTCCGTATTTTCTTTAGACGTATCTTTTGATACGGAACCTTAAATATATTTTCTGTATAACTACTTCAGTAAACTGAAATCCTATTCACATAATCTGAAGGTTTAAGTCTAAAAGGTAATTCATACGATCTTAATCGGGAGATTAATCTGCTACTAATTAATCTGAAAGCGTAAACTACGTTTAAGAGGATTTGTTTGAGCACTAATCTAGATTGGCACTAAAAAGTGTCTGAACGCTTCAAAATGTCTTGTTTTAGTGTTCTATGTTTATAGGAAGCTTTAAACTGAGTTGTAAAGCAAGGTTAGGTTTTAGATTGGTGACCTCTTTGACCTTGGTAAATAAGAATTGATGAATACGTTTCTCTAAAATTAATACTATCTTTTTCCGACTCTTCCGCAGCGCCACTGAGGCATATTGTCGACTGTAGGTACCTAAATAATATCAACATGTCAAAGTCCCACAGCCGGGCAAGAATCATCTCTCCTCCATCCTGAGCTGAAAGGGGCAACAATCTACGGCTACTTAAATGCAGGCTGGTAATTCAGGGAAGTGATTTTAACTCTGAATTTCACAAAGTGAAATCCACGTTGGGACTGCCGTCAATCGAACTCACACCACATGTTTTGCAAGTCGATCCATTTTCTATTAGGCTTCAACCACTTGAATATATACACACATATACTTAGCTCACACCTGCTACGATTCCGATACGATACTGTGAACTACACGACTATAACGAAATTTAACAAATCTTTTTGCCGAACGTGTAAAGTAGGTAGGTACCTAGGTATACTTTTTAGAACAACCTAGCACACAGCCATTCAATGAAGAAAGTACTCAGGTAAGTAGTAAGTTCCTTACAATTTTGTTATACTCACTTATTAATGACTTAATTAACATATTTATCGATATATGATTTCGTATGTTTAAGCTTGACATTTATATATCTACTTATATACCTTTTAACCTACGACAGAATATCATTTTTATTCACAATTTTTGTTATTTTTTAGTTAAAACTTTTCAAAACGAAGCGTAGTACCTACCAAACAATCCGACATGAAACCTGTCCACTTTGATCAACGAATGATCAAAAACGATCGTAATTAATTGATTGTGTGCACCGGTAGATGGCGCATGGTGACACGGTCAATTTGGCCAGTAACCCAGTGGGCTCTGCGCTACGTTGCGTCCGTTGCGCAGGTTGTGCAGCGCTATGATCACGCAGTGGTAGATTATTGCCCAATCGACGCGCTCGTCCCGTTGAACAACGTACCGTTCGCAAAAACATTCGTCATACGTAATTTTATTAATGCAAAATATCAAAATCATTTATTCTTTTGGTTATACTTAGCCAAAAAGGTGTCAGCTAAATTACATATGGCCAGTTCGTTCACAATTTTGACCCTTGAGAAGAACTTTAAATCAATATTTTAATTGTCAATTAGGTAATAATTATATTGCAATTTCAATGAGTAATAATATCAACCCTTGGAAATGTCTCGTCTACTCTACCAAGAGTCCAGCTCAAACACTCTCGGCCAGAATCCACACCTGCTTCTGCTTTCTCTATGGTACCTTATTAATTATTAAGTACTGTATATTTCTCTTTCATATCTCACAGTATGTCCTGTTTTGTGCCATTTCAATATTCCACAAGAATTTTTACATAGGTACTGAGTCATCATCAGCAACTCATGAATGTCTGCGGTGCTCGGGTCTTCTCTCCTCTATCTAGAGAGCTGAGAGGGTTTAGGCCATAATCCACACACGCTGGCCTAGTGCGGGTTGGTTGGTACTGAGTAATTTGAACAAGAGAAATAGTTATTTTATTTTGTTGTTGTTCAATTAGTTTAGGTTAGTAACGTTTTGCACACTTAACAGCAGTAAAGTTAATATAAATATTTTAATGACAAAACAGTAAGTTTCCGTGCTGTCGGTACGTTCTTCCTAAACGCATGTAAGCGTACTCCCCTCACAGGTCTGTAACCCGCCACAATCGTGAACTAGCCGCGGAAAAAATATAAAACACTACGTTATTTTTCACTTTAGACTACTACACTAGTTAGATAACGTGGCGTTACTTATACAGAAATATTAAAGCAGTACTCCACAAAAAGTCCACAAAGCAGTACACACAGTTCAGATGTAGCTCAATCTTTTAATAATTTCTTTATTAACATACCTATAAATACTACCAACACCTTGGATTCTTGCCCAATTATAGCTTAATCCTTAGTTAAGCGTGTTGTGAATGAGTGTGGCACCAGGTTTAGTTTTAAATACATTGACCCTAATGATATATTAAAGGTATTTAAGTCACTTAATTCAAAAAAGACTGCTGACTTATGGGGCATCTCTGTTAAATTAGTCGTAAACATTATTTTTTGTATAGCCCCGTATCTAGCTACAATTTTTAATAGATGTGTTGATGTAGGTGTGTTTCCAGACTTAATGAAACACAGTAAAGTAATACCTTTATTTAAAAATGGATCTAAAAACGACCCTAGTAACTTTAGACCTATATCCATATTGCTTACTATTAGTAAAATTTTTGAGAAAATTATACTTCAACAACTCGAAAGCCATTTTAATTTGCATAAATTATTACATACCGAGCAATATGGTTTCACTAAGGGTCGCTCTACCATAGATGCAGGCGTAACACTAATAAAACATATTTATGACGCTTGGGAAAAATCGATGGATGCTATTGGTGTCTTTTGCGACCTTTCAAAAGCTTTTGATTGTGTTAAACACGATACGCTCCTTCGAAAGCTTAAACACTATGGAATTAGGGATGCTGCACTTGATCTCATAGCTACTTACCTAAGTGATAGAACTCAATACGTAGAAATAAATGGAAATAAATCTTCTGGATTACCTGTAAAAATGGGCGTTCCCCAGGGCTCAATTCTCGGTCCCTTTCTTTTCCTAGTGTACATAAATGATTTGCCTTTCTTTGTACAGGATTTTTGCGATATAGTGCTATTTGCAGATGATACATCTCTAATTTTTAAAATTGATCGCAAACTAAATAATCTAGATGTTGTAAATGGTTCTCTCGCAAAAGTTCTGGACTGGTTTACAGCAAATAATTTATTGTTGAATTCAAAGAAAACTAAATGTGTAAAGTTCACAATGCCGAATGTTAGAAACACAATAACAAATCCTAGTATAAATAATGAAACAATTTCATTTGTAGAGTCTACAGTTTTTTTGGGGTTAACTTTAGATAAAAATCTTCAATGGGGAGCCCAAATAAAGTGTCTCACAGGTAAACTTAGCTCTGCGGCTTTCGCAGTCAGAAAAGTGCGACTACTTACTGATGTGGAAACCGCGAGACTAGTATACTTTAGTTATTTTCACAGCGTCATGTCTTATGGCATTTTGCTATGGGGTAAGGCTGCTGATATTGAAACGATATTTATACTTCAAAAACGAGCTATACGCTCTATTTATAATTTAGGCCCACGAGTTTCCCTGAGAGAACGTTTTAAAGAAATAGGTATTCTAACGGTTGCATCTCAATATATATTTGCGAATATTATGTTTATTAAACAGAACATTCACCTTTACAGAAAAGTTAGTGACATTCATTCCCTAAATACACGAAATAAACACTTACTCTGTAATATTTCCCATCGCCTTCATAAAGTCCACAACTCTTTTGTTGGACTAGGAGTACGTTTGTATAACAAACTACCCATTGAGATGATGAACCTACCCTTACAGAAATTCAAACTTACGGTTAAGAAACATCTAATAGGGAAAGGCTACTATACCGTAAACGATTATATAAATGATAAAAAGGCATGGGACTAGTTGCTCGCTTCTTAATTTATTTTTTTTGCAGGAATAACTTTTATCTTACTCTTGTTCACTCTTTACTGTAAAGTGGAAGCATTTTGAGACCATTTTTTTTTTCTTTCCTATTAAGCAAGTGTCTTCGATTGTCATGCTCACTAAACTGTCATTGCTTGTGGTGTCGTATTGGCCGGGTCATTCTCTTCCCTCAAATATGGTTGAAGAGAATGATGGCTGGTCTGTGCGTCATGCCCGTGAACGGGCGCTACTTGGGGTGACTGGTCAGTCGTCGTATGCTGTGCTTTAGCGTTACTAAATTATTCAATTCCTTTTTTTTTAAGCTAATATTGCTAAACAATGTGTTCACAAAATGTTTTTACCGTTTTTCTAATACATAGTTGGTACCAAGTGATGATCCCACATACCATACTTCTTGACGAAAACAAATTAAAGTTTGATTGCTCATTATTACTATTATTATTTTCTCATATCCAAATTTTATTGAATTTGATTTAGTATGGTGTTTTGGTTCTGTACTTTCTGTGATATTACAAACTGTAACCAATTAAAATTGTAACAACTATGGCGATTGAAAAGAGTGGCCTGAGTTTCTTGCCAAGTTCTTCTCAGAGCTCAACCTTGTCAGTGAACTGGCCGTAGGCAAATTTACTGACACTTTTTCTGGCTTTGTATGACGTTCATAAGTATCATGTATGTGATCCAAATGAAATAAAAAGATTTGACTTGACTTGACTTGACTCCTGTTTTATTTTGTTATAGAAAATGAGGAAAGGACTAGATGGTCTGCTAACTCACGGGATGATCATTCTAATCATCTGTAATCTTTACTTCTTCCCTGAGAAATGCAAATTTAAGTAAAGCTTACAAAGTAGTCATCTTCATATTAGCCCAACGATGTCCACTGCTGGACATAGGCCTCACCTAATTTACGTCATTTATCTCTAGGTTATACCTACTAATAAATATATTTATATAATATTCCCCCACAAGAGCTGATAACCTTAATTAAGACACTAAAAACCATCACGATCATATCACCTTTCAAACAAAACAAATGCATCAAAATCGGTACATTCGTTTAGATTTAGAAGTTACTATTCCACAGACAGACGTACTTACGGCTCTTTTTACGCAGGGGTTTAAAATGTAACCTTTTCTGTTACACTTTAACGTCTAAACCACATAGAATCAAAAGAAAAAAAAATCCAAAAAAATATCACTTTAAAACAGTCTAAAACCTGGCAAACAATAATATAGGACCCGTGTGAGTGAAGCCATTAACAAAAGTTAGCTTACTAGTATTCAAAGAAACAATAAAATTCTAATGCTGTAGACATAGCCACCTGTCGCGCAGATGTTCTACAACGTTAGACGAAACTGGTCCAGTCCTAGCCAAACATGGGCTTTAACAACTGTCTGTCTATATAAATGGCAAATTACCTATCTGTATGTTTGTTTGTGTAGTTAAATAAATTGTATGTTTTTTTTATTGCCTTAAGTGACAGACGAGCAGACGGCCCACATGATGGTAAGGGGTTACCGCCGCTCATGGACGTTGGCAATGTTAGGACACAAGTCGCTGCCTACCTTGAGAGGATAGCTCTCTTTAAGCCTCGTTAAAGGACATATGTCATAGCGCTCAGGAAACACCGCTGTAGGAAGTTACGTGGGAGGAATGATCGCTAGAACCTTACCGTGCTAGACTATATCGGTTACAGGTAGTGTGGGTGAAGCCTACAGCTGGTATACAGGTATTACTTGTTCCTTAGACTGTAGCAATTTGGATAATTTAATTTCTTTTTCGTTTTACCAGGAAAAAGCAAAATTAAGTCAATGTTTCATCTCTATAAATTGAGATGACTTGTGAAGCCAACTCAGATAATCCATTCAATAATGTAGCCAATGACTATTTGTATATTTAAATTCATTAAGCGAATCTTAACTTATCTAGTAGTTTAATTAAAGCCTAGCCTAATATTAGTACAAATAAATAAATAACAATACGTATTTAGATGAATAGGTGTGAAGTAATTGTGTGATATACAAGGGAGCGAACTAAACCAGGCTGTTCTCGTGGAGCTATTACAAAGCGCACGGAACGAATGTACCGTGATGTGACTTCGCGCAACATTACATGCGCGTGAGCGTACGAATAACGCGCATAACTCTATATTTGACGTTTTATTAAATACATATCAAACTGCCTCAGATGCTCAGCGGGGGTGAGTTTCTTGTCAGTTCTTCTCATATCTCCACCCCGTCAGCGAACTGGTCGTATACTAATTTACTAACACAAATTTTCGGATATTCTGTTACATTCTTGTGACTTTCATAAGTGTTACTTTGTAACCTAGATGAATAAACGAGATTTAATTTCATTTCGAGGTTAGCTAATGCGTAAGAAGAAAAACGTTATCTTTTGGGTGTTTCCGATATGAGTTTTTAGAACTATTCAAGTTTGAAGTCTGATAACATAGCATCACGCTTTTCCCCCAAAGGGGTACGCAGAGTAGCATTCCCACATCCACAGCAGCTATGGTAGGTCCAATAGGAGGCAAGTCTATTCCCATCAACCAGCCACATTTGTTTCCAATCTCGCGCCTAATACAAATAATTTCATGATTGAAAATATCTATACCATTTCTCCCTGACTCAGGAATCGAACGCGCTCTTGCGCAGCAGTCGTATAAACTTCCCTCCTTTTATCTATTCCATAAATTCTCTTCTCTTCCTCTCCCCTTCCATGATAAATATTCTTCTTTATAAACGAATGGTGCAGCACCAGCTAGTCGTCCTAAGTTTAATAATATAGTATATTCTCAAGTTACCTCAGTTGGCGTATATGCGCGCTCGACGCAAATTCGACGCGGCCTTGACGGCGGTCGCCGACACCACGACAAGACGAATGGACCCAATGAGTCGGCGACATGTAGGTACGAATATTTTATATTTTCTACAAAAACTCTTGTATTTTCACACTGTTTGTGATGTTTGTCACAATAGCGTTGGGGTTTAAGTGGTCGCCTCGCCACTAATATCGCCGTGCAGAGTGACGTGGGTTCGATTCCCTCACGAGACATTTTATGTGATTCATAGATATTGGTTTCGAGTCTGTGTGTTTTTGTATCCGCGACACAGAGGTTGTGTTCTAGAATTCTCTGTCTTTTTATTAAAAAAAATAACACTAGGCAACACTTAAAATTTCCCGGGGAAAATTCATACCATATTTCGTAGATAATCATGCACCCAATACCAGAAAAATAATAATTTCTTTCAATCACGTATAGAAAAGAAGATATTTTTTTTTAATAAATATTCACCTTTTTAATCAATTTAGTAGAGTAGCTCTAAATTTTTCTTAGAAACGATCGCATTATTATTTTGTAGTATCAATATACAGTTAGTTCTTTCACCATGTCTCGCTTTTGTGGTAATTCTCCGGATTTATTTTGTTTTATTTGCTGTTTATATTCGCCAAAGAGGCAAAAAAACCGTATAACGCCTTTGGTTACCAAGATTTATCTTGCATATTTTGGTTTACAGAACCAAGACAAATATTAGTTGCCACATATGTGTTGTTACTCATGCCACAAGAATTTGACGAACTGGTTCAATGGGAAACCAACAATGATGCCTTTTGGTCAACCTATGATTTTGCGACAACCTGAGGATCATGTGAGTGACTGTTATTTTTGTCTTACGGATGTCGGGTTTTCTAAGAAATTTAAGCACACAGTCAATTACGCAAAGGTGTCTTCCGTAACAAAACCAATACCACATTCGGAAGATCTGCCAGTACCTAAGCCACCAAGTCACGTTGAACGATCAAAATACCACTTCAGGTTTTGATGATGAATGTGAGGACTTTCAAATGGAAAGTACTTCTAAATCACTATTAAAAGAAGGTATTTTGATTGGCCCAGACGTTAGGAAGTTAATGAAAGATCCGTTGTTCATCACTTACTTAAACACTAAAGAAAAGAATGCTTGGTTGGCATTTCTTCAAGTCACGGATTTTTTTTTGGAAAATAAACGATCACCTCAATATGAAAGCCTAATAAATCAATTGTTAAATGCTTACAAAGAATTAGGTTGCAATATGTCGTTAAAGATACACTTTCTGCACTCATACCTAGATTTTTTTTAAATAAAATCTACCTGCAGTGAGTGATGAGAACGGTGAGCGCTTTCATCAAGAAATTGCTTCAATAGAAAAGCGTTATCAGGGAAAATGGACCACTGCAATGCTTGCAGACTACTGTTGGTTTTTTATTAGAGAGACTCCAACCTCTTCTTACAACAGGCAGGCCAAAAAATCAAAAACAAGTTCATTTTTTATGTCTAAATAATATATTTACTTTAAACTAGCCATGAAAAATTGTTAAAATTAAAAATAAATTTCTCTTAAAAACTATACGTGACTGAGATGTTTTATTTACTGTTCTAAGTTCTCTAAAGCATGGTGATTCCAAATCACACAAAAAGATATCTGGGAAAAAATCAAAGATTTTTTTTGTTGCCTAGTGTAATTAAATATACCAAAGTCTTTACAAGATTGGCACTCTTGAAAACAAACTTTATTATTTTTTATATTTGGAGTCTAAACAATTGTGATGTGACGCAA
This sequence comes from Laspeyria flexula, assembly GCA_905147015.1. Classification (NCBI taxonomy): domain Eukaryota; kingdom Metazoa; phylum Arthropoda; class Insecta; order Lepidoptera; family Erebidae; genus Laspeyria; species Laspeyria flexula. The sequence continues at coordinate 10,931,875 of LR989972.1, read as the reverse complement.
AGAGAACCTACTATTATGCAATAAGACCTAAGTTACTCATAAGTTGACCTAAGTGGCGACAGCGACAGTCCCATTTGGCGACTCTACCATTTTTATCGTTACTTCGAACTACTTTAAACGAAATAAAACAAAATTGAGGAGCAGACATACCTACCAAATAATTAACTTACTATTTTATATTTTGTAAAACCGACTTCAAAATGTCACTAAAAAAAAATATTATTATCATCATGATGATATAAAACCGACTTCAAAAAGTCACTAAAATAAAATGTTATAATATTTTATTAATTTATGACTTATTTATTTATGATATTTATTTTTTTATTTTTTTATTGCTAACGCACGGCCCACCTGATGGTAAGTGGTATATTGTATTAAAATTAATTTTTGGCCATAATTATTGTAATTATATTACTTATATAGGTAATTAGGTATAATGATGATATTACGTACCTACCTACATATAAAATATCAAGGCACATACAGTAATCTAGGTGCATTTCTTAAACATCCGTTACTCACCCACGGAAAAAGATAAAATTTATTCATATGCTATTACACTTGCACTTAGGTAGTAGATATATAAACCTAACATATATAATATATTTGGTATATACCTACATATATTGCCTGTGTACTAGTGTGTACTTAGGAACTCATACTTTTTTAATGTTTTGTCTAGAACTTACAAACATCTGATAACTAAGTACCTATTGTTTTTTATTTATTTAGTTAATGTTCGTATTCTTATCATGCAACAACGCTCAATGCTATGTATATAAGCTAACATAAAAATTACAACCAATTTTTTTCTAATGTCAAATTTCATAGTAAAATACAATGTAATAGTACGAAACCGAAGTAATAACGTTTGACCGTTAATATTTGTAAATGTTACCATCTCTAAAACAGCTGTGCTATTTAAAGCGCACTGTTTTTAACGCACCTGCGCTTCTAACTTTATTAGCATGTTTAATTGTAGATTTAGTACTTGTCTATGTATCTATATTTATTTATGTAAATAGGTGTCATGGTAAATAAATGAAAAAATAAATGATGGAAATCGAAAGTTTACGTATTAATTAATATTAAGTACCTATTCGCATAAAAAACATAACTATTTCGATAAAATTCCAAGTCAACCATTACCTATAATAACTTCTTTGGTCGATCTTTAAATAAATAAAAAATAGAACAAAAAAGTTTTCAACCAAACTGACTCCACCCTGAAGGTCAATGGCCTTAGAAGCGTCATTCTTATATTGGCCGCATTTTGGCCGGACGAAACAACGGAAATACACCTCTCCCTCTCGCACCCATTACGAAACATACACATTTTGGTGTGCACAATGAATACCGATTATCTCATTCACGTCGTTCGCTTTTTGAAATTTTGCGTCAATGTGCGTTTTTATGTGTGTGTGCGTCACAAAAATTATCTGTCCCGCGCCGTGTTCTGCATCGGAATTGCGTTTCGCGCCAAAAATATCTTTTTATTATGAATTTTTATGTTGTAGTTTATATTCAGCCAGCGTGTGTAGGCATACGTTCACATTTATATTAGTATTTTTAATATATTTTTCGATAACATTCAACGTAGAGGTAGGCCATGTATGTTTGTGCGTGTGTGTGTGCTCTTTAGAAACGTGTTTTGAATTTCGGCGTTCTAATATTGAGCTAAACCGGATTTGTTTTTTGTTAGTCTCGAAGCCTATTGGTTGGAGTCGTTTTAACTTTTGATTTATTTACTTTACATAAATAACAATGGCAAGCTTTACGTTAGTAGGTAGCTTGAGATCGGCTTGATTTGGCTATAACTAAGTGAATAAGGTAGGTAACCCAATCGTATCATATGGACAGGTAAAGGGCACGTTATAGGTATTTGGAACGAGAAAAAAACCATTGGTTTTTATACAACTTATGTCAGCAAAATATAACTTTGTTTATAGGGGTTTTTATTACCTAGGTATCATAGAAAAAAAATTCAACAATATAGCAATTAGGTACATTTTAAAATAAAAGCCACACAAAAATAAAATCTAATAGAATACCTACCTAGACATAGACCAGTATTTACATTTAAATTTGAAAAATATTCAACAAATAAATGAAACTTAAAAAACTTAATTAAATTCAAAATAGCAAATGAAAAAAACAAAGCACAGTTATGGCCGATCGGGTGAATAAAATCTCAATGTAGTATGTTCACACAAGGTGGTTGACCGGCGCGGGGCGGGGGGGGGGGGGCTAGTCACAATAAGACGAGCCTGTATCCCGTCACCTGCCGCTACAAAAACACGGCCCGGACCGGTCAGAAACCGGATCGGCTAGTGATTTAATAGAAACACGGTTTTTAGGTATGGGACTACGATTTTAGATGCGATTTTGATTTATGATGTGCTTTGAAAATTTTGTTTTATTTTTTAATTAAATACATACCATCGTAAGAAATAGCTAGAGAGAGAGGGCACTGAGATTTCTCGCTCAAATTGTACACCCTAAACCACTTCAAACATCATACAAGGTCAAAAAGGTATCATCAAATTTTCCAGTTCCCTGACAAGGTTTACCTTCCACCAACTACGTCCAACTGCTGGGCAAAGGTCTTATCAAAAGTGGAGCATATTATCCTACCTACTGTTGCTACACTAGCCAGGTGGTTTGGTAGCTTAGCTTTGTTTAGAGTTTTCCTTCTTTTGCACTGAAGTATTGTAGTTTTAATTTCCCTTACATCTTATGATGTATAGGTACGTGTAGACTGTAGGTGTAGTGACAAGTATTATTCTAAATATTCCTCCTCCATCTCCATTAGCACGTGGACAACTTTGATGCATATCTAGATTTCTAGGTCCCACTTTTGTGGTTTAATATAATTTTAGGGGCAACGAATGTAGAGGTTTAGTTTTAAGTAGGCTGGTAGCGATTTGGTTACGTACCAGAAATTGTCTGTAAGAAAAAAAATCGGTTGAAAAATATTAGTAGTAGATATGTATACCTTCCTCCTACAAGGTGTCCACTGCAAACATTTAGTACAAAACAAACATTCCTAATATCTCTTAACATCTCTAACTTTCAAATATTTTTATAATATTATGTTAATCCATGGCTTTCATAATGGTGACAAATGTGAAGATAAACTATTGTTGATTTATGATGGATATTTATTCTACCAATAGAACGGCCAATAAAAATAAATAACTCAGTTTATAGGCAATTTTATTTCAGTGATCATTATCAAGATAACATCAAGTTTACTAGTAGCACTTAGGTACCTAATAAAGCCTAGGTCCTAGGTATTCATTGCTAATTAATGCGCATTTTTGAATTTAATATAGCTGTCATGATACGTCAGTGCGATAGCTACACTAGGCACAAATAGAAAATGTTACCTTTTTAATGGCCTCCTGTCACCTTCTTTGTACAAAACCTATTACAACGCAAGAATAAATAAAGTAGTTAGGTATTTATAATATTAACTAGATTATCATAAAAACGAACTTCCACCATATTAAGTTTCTTCCATCACAATAAATAAAAAAGGATACCTAATTAATTTCATGCAAAATAATACAGTTAATATTCTGAAACTGCGCGCTAATAGCTAAACTACCTATTCACGCGGTCATTCCCCTTTAAACAGACCCCTTTTAGATTAGCAAGGAAAAAATAAAATGCCCTATTGTTTTGTTTAAACCACTGTTGGTATAAAGGGTAGTATTTTCATGATTTTAGCTAGAAAAGCCATGGTAGGGCTCCACCAATAGCGGCGTCCCTGTCAGCGATAGATAGGGGATGGAATTTATAAAAAAAGCAAAAAGCGCTTCATAGACAAATATAGGCAGCGCTTTACCGCTTGACTGGCGTGAGATCTCACTTTAAAACCCATTTACAATCTCACTTTCTTAAAAGAGATAAATTATAAAGTCAAATGAATATAAACATTTAAAATCAGAATTAAACTTTTGGTTTTATTTATTTAATTATTCAAAAAATAAATGAAGCATCCGCCGAAACAAAATAAAAATTCAAAAAATAAATGAAATAATTAATTATTTATTTAAATGGTTGGTCTATAAAGCGCTGTTGGCTGAGGGGTAGGATTACCCCTAGGCACTAGTCGGCATCTAGGTCCCATCCCGTTTACACACATTATTGCAGTTTGATGAATTGCTGCACGCCTTCACAACGGTCATTCAACTTGTGAAACGTGGCAGTGAGCAGGGGACTAGGGCAAATACGTTTATTGAGAAAATATATTATATACCTAGCTGTTACAGTCAAAACTCTTAAAAAAGTAAAGATATTCAATATTATCAACCTGAAGATGCTGCAGATTTGTAGCCTGTAAAGGTCGCTATGCATATCTCTCTGGGTGACCCATAGTATAACTAGATTGTTTAAATAAAATATTAAATATTGCTAATTTAAATTCCACCTATTAGTTTGTAAGAAATCGTTCAGTATAAAATTAATTTAAACTCTGAAAATTAAACTGTCTGAAACCATTTTAAACTGCCCCTTGTTTTATGGGATGTAGCTTGTGACAAGTGAATGTGAAATACGTCACTCTCTTACCTTTACGATAACAGACAGCTTATCAACACTTTATCAAAGGATTTACTGTAAGCTTTCAGTATGGTAATCAATCACACAATCATAATAAAATCAAGAATCAAAATTAATTTCGTTCACAAAAACATGGCGAGCTAAGCTAACATAAGAGCTAAGGGAGGCTTTTGGGTACTCAATCCTGGAATGAGGATGATAAATGTTATTACTTACATAAAAAAAAATTTAAGCTAGTCTATATCATAAACCATTTTGTGAAGCCAAGAAATAATTTATTTCGGAAAAATATGAGTCTTCAATGAAAATATTGGCATCTCACGAATTAATCGAAGGGCATGGTAATTTTTTTTAAATGACAGGATTAAAAAATTGAACGCTTTTGCTTTTAGCTCATAATTATAAATCGAGCTCAAGAGTTCTTAACTAAAAACTGGCTGGTAAAACCGTTGGAAGCAATTCAGGAGATGATCGAAACTTTAGATATTTGGTTAAAGATAACAGCCAAAGTGTTGACTACCAATCAAGTATAAATTTCAATTATTTATTGCTTTCAAACGCTTATTACTTGAGTAAAACTATTTGCTACGCAGTTAACAACTTTGTAAACTAAGCCTTTCATTATGAATTTCTAAACATCCATTCTTTAAGATAAGTTAGTATCTACATCCATCTTCATTTTTGATAACTGTAGTAGTTAAGCTTTCGTCTGCATTTTTAATATGAAAGAAAATTTTCTATGTTATTTCAACAATTTGATAATTTTAACTTGTAGCGACATCTTTACTTTTGTGAAACAGTTAATTAACTGTTTCACAAAAGTAAAGATTATTATATGTTATATATATTATATAACATATAATAATCTTTACATATAGTATATATTATAAGTTATACGTAAGTAAATTTACTTACGTATAACTTAAGATGTCTACCTGTTCTTCAATTCATTTAAAAGTTGAATAACTAATTAAATTATTCATATAAATATTTATTAAAAAATAATGATTCAAATTATTCAAAAAAATTTAAAACGTGAATTTCGAAAAAGGAACTCCGACAACCTTAAACTTTAGTAGTAAGTGATTGGTGTAATTAAAAAACGTTCAATGAACTTGGGTAACATAACTAACCTACGGCAACGTGTCCTGTGTTGTGTGTGTGTGCGTTAATGTGCGTGTGTGCGTTCATTTCGTGAGTTCATTCACCTTGCCAGTTGGGGAAGTTGGGAGTATTGACAGGGGTAGAGTGGCTATCAGACTTAAAATTTTGAGCTGTGGCGTAGCTTGGTCTATCCAGATGGGCTATGTATCAAAATTCGTCGAAAAGGAGGGTTACGATTTTTTACAAAAATGACATAATAAATATCGGAATGCTTGTAGCTTGGAGTCCCGGGGTATTCGATACGAGCTAATAGTAATAAACATCCATCATAATCACAAACTAGTCACCTGTATCAGCCCTTCGATTTAACACGATATTAATATAACAACAAAAAATAAAACAAAAACTGGTATTTATCAAACTTCCTTACCACTCAACTTTACCAATGATGCGTGAAACCAAGTTCTGTGAACGCATTTGGAATTGGATTTATTAGAAGAGTCTAGTAGACTCGCCCGTTAGACGGTGGTTAGAAATTTATGAGTAAAATGTTAATAGCATCATACTTATGTATATGTCTTATGATATTACATGCTTGGTTAGTTAGGGGGATTTAGATCAATAGTTCTAGTTAAGTTTTAAGTGCATATTACATTTGAGTTCGCTTTTTCTTTGTGTTAGCGAGTTTATATATTGTAGGTACTGAAGATATAAAACGTATACTTCTATGATATTATAAGCATTAACTTATTCATCCATTTAAATACCACAAGATTTAGTAAACAAAAAAAAGTAATTGCAGACTGAATTTTCCAATAATACAATTTTAATACCTATTAGCTGCTATTGAAAAAAAGCTCAACAACATTAAATAATGATAAAGTCCTCGTATTTTTAATTATAATAACCAACTTAAACTAACCCTAAATTATTTAAATATTTTTCGGTTCTTTCGTCGATTTATTTTTCAAATCTTGAATTTTTTTCAAACCTTGAAATATTTTTTTATTAACACATCTCTATGAGTCTATTGTCCGTCCGATATTTAACCAAGTCGCGGAGTTGCATTTTTGCCATGCACGCACTAGTCATGCATGTGTGAGTGATACCCACACAGTGGCAGGTCAGTGCGTGCGATGGACGAGTTTTTTTTTTCTTCCAGTCGGTTCACACTGGCCGGTAACGTTTTAAGATATTATTTAAATGGACGGACGTTGATGTTTGAGGTTGTATATAAAAGTGATGGAAAAAAATTGTAGGAATGGTAAAATATTTATAGGGATTTAAAAATGTGTCTATTTAGATTAATTACATAAGGAGAAATAAGTAAATCTTTTTTTATTTGTATTAACTAGATATAAAATAAAATTTAATTAATCAGACTTAATCGTTTGTTTGTTAGATAACGCGTGATGTCCGTCCGTCCGGTCCTGCCACGTCACTTCCCCTGCGCCTGCGCCTCGTGTTATGTGCACCTACTCATCTCCAACAGCTGTTCTTGATTATGTTACACAAACAGCACAGAGGTTAGAATAGTCTACTTGTTACTGTTGTTGTTGTCTAGTGGTGTAGGTTCGATCACTGAACTGCTCGGATGCTGGCTTGAGTTTGTTGCCAGCTCTTCTGAAGGCTCAACCTTGTTGGAACTGGCCTTAGGAATATAGCTGACAATTTTTTGGCTTTATTTGACGTTGATGTGAAAGATCTAAGTCAATATATACTTTATAAGTATACTAAATGTAGTTCGAGTAGTGACCTTCACTATCAGGGTTAGTCTCCTTAAGCAGACAAAAGCACTTCGAGAAAAGGAAAATTCGAAACAAACCCTATACCAACCCGTCTGGCCAGCATTGTATAGTAAGCTAAACTCCCTCCACATTCTTCAGAGGATACCCGTGTCCAACAGTGGAACGGTTATGGATTGGGATGATGATACTAAATGGTACCTATTTATTACATATAAGAGCCCCTACAACACTTTAATTATATGAATATTGAAATTTATCCATAACCTGTCTGGTCGGTGTGATTTAATAGTAGGCTCACATTCACGGATGGAAGCTCGTGGAGAAGTGTAGTGGATTGGCTGACATCATTTTTACATAGGTATAAGTAAATAGTAATATAGGTCCACGAAAATAGGGTACTTTAGAATAAGCTACCTGAGTAAACTTGTTCGATTTGTATTTCTAAAGAATTAAGCGCTACATTTAAGCTTCTGCCCGCAGTCTCACATTACCTATGTCAATAAAAAGTACTTACTATTATATTACCATTATCTGTTTCCAAGTCCACTATTTCTGCATCTATTTCAATACAAACTATCGATTTTATAGCACTTAAAAGAAAAAAGACGTAGTTATTTGTTTACAATCACCCAAATGTAATGATATCTCAAAAATATTGTGAAGAGTAGTCAGTAAGTAATTAGAAAGTTTTTGAGTGCGACGCTACTTGCTCCTGTACAGAGATGGGTGTGCACAATACAGCCGACAGCGGGTATATCATGAAAGTATTATAAAATAAAACTCCATGCGTCGAGTCTATCTGTTTGATTGAGCCCAATTTTATTAACTCAAGAACCTTCGAACGGTTTTTCAAACGGTTTTCATAAACGTGCAGCGTAATTCATGGCATCATTATACCAAAGTTCTTCTTATATGACCACAGCTATGTTTGTTATTTCATTCAATATTCACTCAGATATGCGTGAGACACACAATTAAGCACCTTAGAATTAGTTTGTTTTAATGTTTAGGTACTTCTCAATATCAGGCTAGCGATTTTAAAGCTATATTGATTAAACCGGAGTCACACTACATAATAATAAAACGCTCTCTCTTATAACTCTGTACAAAAATTCGGCATACCTACCCTCCAACTCTACCCACCCTCTTCCAATTATCCCGCACTAACGTGTTAACTAAATTTAATGAATTCGCCAATCTTTTGATGTGACGCACACGCTGTAGTTAACGTCAACTATTATAGTTTATGTATAGTGTATGCAGATTGGTAGAACAAAGGAAGAGTTAACTCCGGAGCATTAATTTCACTCTGTAAGTGTCATCTTATAGAATTAATGAGAAAAACTAGTTCCAAGATCACTCACACAAGTGGCGCTTTCAATTTAAAAAAACAAAATAAGTATTTAAAATTCCAAATCTGATGAGTTCATAAGAGTACCAAAGTATTTTTTGAAGTTCGTTTTCCTAAACTGGATCGCAATCACAAATAGGTGTTCATTTAGAAGCAGATTGTTCTAATAATACCTTAAACAAAAATCGTAAAACAAATTGGAATACCGGGAACTAACTGGGACCTACATATTAAGTGGTTTTGATTAACATTTTTCGTTAATAATTATAGTAAAACATTTTAAAAGCCTTTTTAGTGACACCAAACAATGGAGGTCAAACTTAAATTTTTGGACAGTTGTGTAAAAAAATTTAGTCATCCATCAGTTTTGACAAATCGAAACGTGAATTAATTTGACAAATAAAAACCAAATAATTATTTACTTTCTAATAATAATTAGAGTTTACGTTTTAATTAATTATATGGTTAAATAGAAAAGCGACACAAGAATGACGTCAAGAAAGTTAGAACTACTCCACGAGAAGGAGCTGAACAAACTTCTGGCTGACTCTAAATTAGACTGTGAGAGGGCGCCACCTGAGTCCACAGAGTCCTCTATGGTCGAGGGAGAACTTGAGGAAGCATTAGGTATTGTAATATTAAACTAATGTTGAAAGTGGGGTCACTTTAAATTTTTTGTGCTGAATGCAGACGCTGACACACTCATATTATGTTAGGTCCCATTTAATAGGAAGCAGGCAACATAGCTCGTAGCACTGATGACCGATGGGGGAAAAGGTTCTCGAGTGGCCACGTAAGCACAGCATAGGATGTCCCCCTAACAGATGGACGGACTACTTGGTCAAGGTTGCGGGTGGCCGTTGGTTGAAGGCGGCACGAAATCGCTCGCTGTGGCAGAAATTAGGTGAGGCCTATGACCAGCAGTGGATGTAGTTGCGCTGATATGATGATGAGAATATTGCCATTAACCAGGCATATTATTAGGTACCACTTCGGGCTGATACAGAGAAGTTTATGATAGATAAAACTCATTGCTGCCCGACCCAGAGTTTAAACCCAAAACCACTTACGTATCTGACGTACTTCCACACGCCCTGTTATAAGAAACAGCTGCTTTTGTAATACTTAAACCCGGTTTCTGAACCATCAGGTAAAGGTTATTCATGATATGGGTCACAGATGCGTTACCGGCCTTATATGAATGATATAGAATGGCTTTTTGGCCGAATGGATAAGTTGACCGACATGTAAATCATGCGGTCCGATTTTGATTCCGACTATGTGAATTTCACTTTGTGGAATTTATATGTACCACTCAAGTGACTTACCATCTACTGCCGGTGAAGGAAAACGTCGTTAAGAAACCCACATTTCACACACAAATTCTAAGTGTATGTGTGGGCGCTGCAATAGATTAGTCGACGCGACCTAGCAAAGAAGCAGCTCATGGCTTCTAATCAATAAAATAAAATATTTTCTAGTTTTTTTCCTTTTTCATAATAAAACAGGCCATATGGAAGAAGAAGAACAGATATTTGTTGAAGAAGTACTTGAAGAAGAACAGAAACCCGTAGAAGAACAAGTACCAGAAGCGATCAACGAAGTATTCCCAACGCCTTCTCTACGGAGGGTTATACCCGACAAAATACGGAAGCATGAGGAATATAACCGAATCCATGTCTTACCTGAAGAGTTCAACACATATATCGACCCTCAAGCGATCCCGAAAATAGCTTCAACTGCTCCCAAGAAGTACATTGAGATCATAGCTGACTTGGTCGGCTGTACCATGTATCATACCAGTCTGCCCGAGTACTGGTTTTTGGATACAATGGCGAATTTGCTGAGAAGAGCACAGGAGGATGAGTTGCATAGACGTAAGAAGACGTTAATAATTTATCTTTAGATAGGTACGAGAAGTACAGTTAGAGCAAAAACAATCATAAACTTAAACAGTTCAACTGCATGCCTAAGTTTAGAGAAAAATGTCTAAAGACATAACATCTTAGATACAATTTTTCCAAGACTTGTGCAATGCAATAATTTTGTTCTTGTTCATGGCAGAGTCTCTAAACTCCTCTTGCACAATATTTATAATAGTAGTATGACAGACACTGACTTGGCCACAATCTTAACGCAAAAAAATTGTCTTTAATTAGTCGAATTTTGTCGCTAAATATCAGAATATTGACCCTGAAAACTCTTTGCACTAGTTCAAAAGTTATAATGAAACTGGGTTCGATTCCCTCACGAGTCACGAGACAAATGTTGTAAGAAGGATAGATAGATACCCATTTGTTTCGACTTTGGGTGTCCTTTTGTATGTTTGTAAGTCCTCCGAGACACAGGGACTGTTCCAAAGCAGGCGTTGTCTTTTCTTAAATAAAGAAAAATATATCAAGTCAACCGTTAGTTCGGCGGTCAACAGAAGATAGATATCAAATTATGTTTATTCTTAAACAGCACTAATACCTACTTATTTATACGATTGTTTTGTAACATAGCAACGCAAGCTATCCTGATGCTCTGGTTTTGTGAGTGGATGAAGGAGATGCAACAGTTTGACGCAGCTGACAGACTAAGGATGATGAGGAGATTCAAGGTAGGTATTCAAGTTCAACTCCAGTGTTAGGCTTTATCAAAGCCACAGAAAAGAAATAAATAAGTACCTACCTACTTCTATTCGTCGTTTCAAAATGTAACGGAAAATATGTCAATAAAAAGTACCTAACCTATTTCCTTATGTTAACATAGGATACTTCTAAGCCTATGTCTATACGAAATTACATGAAAATCGATTAAGTAGTTTCGAAAAGAATCCCTTATATCCAAACATACAGGCTCACCAACATAACCTCTTTTAAACAATTATTTCAGGAAAACATGTTGGCCGCATCACAGTTCATAGCTGAGGAAGAAATGTTACCGACACCGGAGCAAGCTGGCGTCTACTACAAGCAGAAGGAGGTCACGACCGAGCCCCCGCACGCCGCCGCCTCAGAGACCATCTCCGAGAGCAAGATCACGCTACACACACACTCGGGTTACCAGTGCTCTCTGCAGGACCTCACCAAGATCATACATTATATTTACGACCTGTTAGTATACACTCATTTTCAAATTGGCAGAAGAAAGTACCTACCTATTCAAACCTTTGGAAAGCCACGCCATATTGGTATATTCATGCCCTCTACACATTCATAGCAATAAAACACCTAAAAGTAATGATTTAATACTTATATTTAAGTAGGTACCTATCTTGTAGGTATTTTGATGGAGCTGTGTAAATAGTTATTAATTAAATTAGGATGCTTATGCTGTCAATTTATTGATATTTTTGGTTAGCCAATGCGACGCCACTTACCAAAATTCCAGCAGTCTCTAGCCACGCGTTCGCGCCCGCTCCCTTCAAACATCGATTAGGTAGGTACTCGTAATATTGTATGACACCTACATAAAATTTTGGTAGTTTTGGAAACCAGATAACATTTCCTATCGATTGGTTTTAATTAGTTAAATACGTAATAAACTAATTATAATAACATTTCTAATAAAATATGTAATCAAAATTAACATCTAAGTATACCTACTTACCAAAATGTGACGCCGTAGTTTCATCGCCGTATTTTCAAAAACCAAAACACTAACAACTTTTTCAAATCCATCGAACAGTCCGTGATTACACTTAAATAAATGTATTTTTCACAATAACAGTCCAATTACAATAACACCACTTTTAATCACAATAAAACACAAGAAACAGTTCACGTAACGTTCACAGATTATGTCAAATTTTGTATTTTTTTTTATTTATTATAGTATTGGCATCACGGCACTCAGCTTTAACCAATAATACATAATATATTACATATTTTAAAATCTTAGAATTATAAACTATGTAAGTATGAAATTTTGTTTTCGCTTTCAACGACAATTTAAAATGTATATCAGGTAAAGATTACGGGTGGCCGTTGGATGCGGGCGGCACAAAATCGCTCGTTGTGGTGGAAATTAGGTGAGGCCTATGTTCAACAGTGGACGTCATTGGCGTAAAAAAAAAAAGTTCTGACATAAAAACTCTTTGCTAAGATTTAAAAAAGTACCGTTCGTTTTAGACGGAGCATCTTGATAAACCGTGCGTTTTACATTACAATAACGCACAAGTTCGTTTTACATTACATTATCGCACAAGTGCGTAATTAGATACATTACGATATTGAAATTGGTGAAATAAGAGACCCTTTACGAGCAAATTTGTTATAAAAATAGTTAAAACACGTTTCAAAACATTACTCACTGATAAATTTTAAGTGACAGAAAGATTCGACGAATACGTTAGCCAGCTATCGAATTTTACGTAGCGTAAGTATGTGAAAATTGAGTTCGTGATCGCAATTCAAACTAATTTGTATGGAAACACAATACGAGCTCGATACGATTACCAGACGTAAGTAGTTAGCAAAAATTCGTGCTAACAATATTGGTTCATCTTACGTACGATAGAGGCGCTGTACAAAATGTCATACAATTTTTCTCGATGGCGATACGATCACGTTTACATTAAAAGTTCGTGATCGGGCCTCTGTTTTTGTTGAGTAATGGCCGACGTGGGCGTTTAAAACGACAACTTATTAAAAAAGGTCTGCATAAAAGAAGAAACGAAACATACATTTAAATCCCCAACGAAAAGAAAATTACTACACGGAATTTTCTATATTTTAGGCCGTAAAAATACATCGATCTAAGATTCGAAATAGTTTAGGTACCATACGGGAGCAATCCGATGTCGAGAATCAGGGCCCTGTTCAATCTTAAGCATCCTCGACGCCGCCGTCAACGCAAAATTCCTGTTGGCATGGCTCATAAGAAAGTGCTCAAGACGTGTCCATGACGTTCACAGCGAAATATATGTTGTTAATTAACGTTTTCAGTCAGATGCAATATCTAAGTATCACCTATACGAACTACTCTCTAAATACCTAATGTATCTTTAGCCCAATGATGTCCACTGCTGGACATAGGCCTCATTTAATTCCCGCCACGGCGAGCTTACTATGTGCTGCCTACAACCAACGGCCACCCACAACAGTTATCAGATCCATCTGGAGGGGGATCGGACGCACGAACTAGCAGTGGCCGTCACTGGGCTGATATGGTGACCACTACGATTGTATATTTTAAACCCAGTTTCAGCACAGACTACCAGTACGAGCTGGTTCGCTCAGTGTTCACTGACAGCCCGGACTACGTCCTCATTGATGCCCCGGAACAGCTGCAGGTGCCAAAGAAGATGTACACCAAGCTCAAACCTGTTAAGCAAGTTAAGAAAGTCGTTGCCACTCCTAAAGGAAAAAAGAAACAAGCAGCAATTGAATATACCGAGGATTATTTGCATTTGATGGAGGTAGGTACTTTGCGTTCACTTTTTAGGGTTCCGTAGCCAAAATGGCAAAACGGAACCCTAAGGCCCGGCGCCCACTATCGGCCGGCATCGGTGCGGCTCGGTACCTACAGCTCGGGCGCCTTAGAGCGGGTTCACGCGCCTCAGGTGGCTTTAGAGCGGCTATGGGCGCCTTGGAGCTACCTCGGCGGTCGTGGACGTGCCCAGGGACGACGACGGCAGTCTTTTGACAAAGCTAGATTAGTATAGTGTCAAATACGTCGCGGAGTAGTCGTAACGTTACATGAAAAATAGTTGTGCGTGGATTGGGACTTAGTTCTTATTGCGCATCTTGATTCCCGAACACTGCTTTGGCGGCCTTAGGAGCGCTTGCGACTACCGAGGCGGCTCTCAGGTGCCCGAAGCCGTACAAAGCCGTCCGACGCCGCCCGAAGGCTTCCGACGCCGCCCGAAGCAGTCCCACAACTCCCACAGCGCCCGAGCTGTACCGAGCCGCACCGATGCCAGCCGATAGTGGGCGCCGGGCCTTATAGTTTCGTCATGTCCGTCCGTCACAGGCATTTTACTCAAAAATTACTCCGTATATACCTACTTGTATTGATGAAATTTGGAGAATAGTAGTCTTGTGTGGGCCGCTACTAGTTTTGGTAGCTAAATAATAAAAATAAATATTTTTAAGGGACAATATTTGTAACAGAAGCTGAAAATGTTTTTTTTTTCAGCAAACATTTACGAGTGGCCCATATTTCGTCAGATCTTATAACTTCAGAGAGCTGAGAGCTGCGCAGTAGTCATTTCAATAATGTACAACTAAAAAGTATTACACACAGATACATATGCCAGAAAGTCGCGGAGTAGTTTTAGATTATATTTTAGGAATTTAGGTACATTTTTAAATATTTCTTAGTTAACAACATTATGTTAAACTATCTTATGTTAGAAATATCTCCATAAGCTCCTCTGCCCATCCATATTTTGCAATAACAAAATAACTATTACCTCAGGTTAAGGCGAAAGAAGAAAAGGCGTTAGCTGAACAAGAAGAAGAAGACAGAGAAATTTGGAACCGCAGGAGTAGCATCCTGCCTCTCTCTTTCATCCCTACTACAGAGCTCTTCAACAAGTATTGGCCGCCACCACCCCCTCCAGTTGAGGAGAAGCCACCTGAACCTGAGCCCGTCGAGCCGAAGAAATCTAAGAAGAAGAAGTGAGATTGAGTTTTGGAGAACAGTTTATAGTGTCTTAGTAAATTAGTATCTTTGATTAGTAGGTAATACTATATAAGTAGAATGAATGATATCCATTTTTTAAAGAGTGGCGTGAGTTTCTTGCCAGTTCTTCTCATAGCTCCACCCCGTCAGCGAACTGGTCGTAGGCAAATTTGCTGACACTACTTTTCGGATAACCTGTTACATTCTTAACTTGTGACTTTCATAAGCGTTACTTTGTAACCTAGATGAATAAACGAGATTTCATTTCACTTCATGAATACTTTCTCGAGGACCTGTAGTCCCAGATAACCCGGACTGCTGGAATGACCGGGTCATTTGGGACAAAAATCCTAATTAAAAAATTAGGTTGAATTGTCTGTGAGGGTAGCATATGTATCGTAAGTTCCTTGATCACGTCAACATACGACAGTTCACGTACGAATGTTAATTTTTTATTAAATTAAACAAGCAAAAGGTTATAATTGTTTTTATTTCTATTATATTACACCGTGAATGGTATGCAATGTACAAGAATAATGTCTTTAATATCAGTTCAACTATTTACAGCGTATCCACACTAACATTTATACTGTAGATACGATAGTATTCGAGCTCTTTTGACTGACTGCGCACGCGCACGCATCGCAAATACAAACGTAGATACGTTAGTATTGATACGCCCTTAAATATGCGAAATAAACAACTATTTATTTATTTATTCAATACTTTAATGATTGTGCTCGTTATTAAGAGTTGTACGAAAGACGTTAGCTTAAGACGGTGAATGGATACGTATATGTAAGGGTGAATGAAAACACAGGGTGAATAGAATTATAAGGCTATAGGAAATAATTTTCTGAAAAGAATAGGTTACGTGTAATAAAACTTATTATGAAATGTCAATTGATTTTCATATCGATTTAAAATAAACCTATATGTACCTACCTAACAATAGAAAAGTTCTGGAGGGCTATTCTCGCACTGTAGAGAAATCTACTTTAAAGCATTCCATTTAAAATAAAATGATTAATTTTAATATTTAAGTATATATTATCTTCATTGGATGTGAATAGGTTTTAGCATCAATGTGTGATGAATTTGTAAAACATAGATTTCCATTCACCTTTATTATATTCACCCTATACAAGTCGTTGACAATTTCACTTACTCAGGAGATGAACACAACTGGTATATAAGTATATTATGTAGAGACAAAAACTACACAATTGAGATGTCATTCCCAATAAGGGGACACTCCCGCTCTCGTACTCTCTCTAGTAAATGACAGTTCTAAGAAGCCAAGAACCATCATTGCCTTGGGTCCGTAGATACGATTCCACTCGTAAAGTATTTCTTAAACTTCCGCCTTTCGAACAACCAAATTAAACCATGGCAAATATACTACAATAATAATTATAAAATACGTATTTACATAATTCGACTTTAATACTATAACTTATAGAAACGACATGTAGATTAATTATATTTGGTTAAAATTGAGTTTAATAAGATTCCTGTGATAATTAAGTTGTATTATACAAATAAGTTGGACACAATGATATTGTAAAAGTAACAGAGGCACTCAAAAGGTAACGTTATTGGAGAAATAAACGTGTTTCCATTCTATAGCTATCTCTTTTACTCGTATTTTATTTATATGTAGACACAAGAGAGATAGCAAGAGTTTCGTCACATTGAAGGTAACATTTCGAAAAAGAAGAATTTAAAACGGAGGGATTTTTAAACTGAGTTTATTTTAACAGACAAAATCATATTATTTCTATATAATTTGAGAGTTTTTGTCGGTTCGCGTGTGTGTGGCCACGTTACTATAGATATAAATAATGGGCTAATATAAACTATATACTTAGAAGAATTAAACAAATTAAAATGTCTGTGTTTTCGCACTTATGGTGCAGTGTCCATCAGCGCGGCATTATAACAATATTGCAACTAAAAATTGCGACAAGACGTTGATGATTCTAATAGCGCGAAGTATAACCTCCATTTCTTTTACAATATTATGTATTTTGACACCAATTGAATTAAACTATAATTATTATCTAATAAATAATCACATTACATGGAATATTCTATAGATTTATATACTGGATATGTGATGAGAAATAATTAACAATAATGGTTAATTGAAGGGTCAGTACTTGGATACGTTTCCTGAGCTAGTCTTATTGCTAAGGCTCTGGTTCTGGTTCACAACAGGCAGATAAGTGTCTGATAAACTATCTAAGACATAGAAGACAGATTTTATATGAAAAATATGTCAACTAAATTTTTATTTATTAATAAAAACGCCCGAACGCCCGTTCTAGGGAACGAGTCCTGTGTCGGGACGGACACAAAGTACACCCAGACTCGAAACAAATATCTATGAACCACACTAATATACGACACTCGGCAGGGCGGTTCTAGTGGCCGCTACGCCATCGCGTCGGTTAGTGTTACCATGGCAACTCATTATTTTATCATACACTTTTCTGTCAGTAGTGAAACTGAACTTTAAGATTTAAATCGCCAGATTATCGTTCACCATCCATTACCTCCATGTGGTGATGAAGTTAGAATACAACACATCGACATTCTTTTTCATCCCAGGATGTTTTGTAAGAGGCGACAAAGGGAAGATTCATAAAAGAAGGAAACCTGGTAACAGTTAAGCTTCCTTCTCTTGACGACAGAAGATCTAACGATTTAATTTTTGAGATGGGCAGATATGAAGAAACTGATGATCAGTCGATTTTGTTAAAGACTAGAAATTAACGTAAACACTGACCTTTACGTGGTGGAAGAGGAAACTGTAGCAAGTGCTTCTGATTTCTGATAGTTCAAACTGATAGTTCAAACCCGGTCAAATTCTTACTTAAACAATTTTTAAGATATTTTGTAGATCTGTTTGGTTGATATCTACTTGAAAGCTAACAACCGATAGATGACACTGTTGTCGAAATGTAAAAATACAATCTACCTGGAAGAATGTGCATATTTCAAGAGAATAGAAAGTATTGATCTGAACTGTACTTTTCGATAATGCAGTCATACTCATAATTCACCTGACTCGCGGTCTCGAAGGTCAAGGCCGCGCGTCAGCTGCACTATCTGACCTACTAATACTTAGGTGCATTGTATCAGAAATCACTAGCAATACTACATTTTAGTTATATTTTCCTTCCATCAAGTACATACCTATAAAATAGAATAATAACCTATAAATTGAAATTGACATCTACATCTTGAGACTACTTAAATATATATTTACCAGCAGTCGATTAAGTATTAATATTTTTGGAAAAAAATTGAGCAAACGCCAACAATTTTAGAATTGAGAATGTAAATAAACTATCACAATTTCGATAATACGGCCGGTTCTCACATACGAATAACGAATCGTCCTACTTACGAACAGTACCAAACATGTCTGGACACCACTGCAACTACCTAACTAGCCCTTGCAAAGATTCCCATTTGTTCTATAGAACATGACGTCATAGAACAAAAATGACACAATTACTTCTCTATTTATGTCTTAATCTATCCGTGACGTCATGTTTCATAGAACATTTTTGAACTACCCCTTGCAAACACCAACTTCTACACTCGGGCGTCCCAGGGAAAGTGGTCAGACTTTCCCTGGGTCTCCAGAGTGTAAAATTTGGTGTTTGTTGGATGCGACTGTCTTCGTACTCGTAACGAATTTTATCGGAATCAGAAAGAAATTTTTATAACCACAATGTGGTAGTCGTTAAGTCAAGTTGGAAGCCTTCTGGGCGACTTGATAAATTCCAACACTCTAGGGCCTGCATCAAGCACATACGATAAGAAGAAGAAGATTTTTTTTACTTCTTTCTGTAATAAAGCTGGGGCTAAAAATTATCTGTATATCGTCAAAACATAATCTGTGGTCCCTTGAATTTTGACTCATTGAAACTTTGACTTAGTCCAAACGATCTGTTATTAGTATATTGTAACCCACCAATATAATTAACTACTTAAAGATATAAAGGAAGAATACGTTTAATACCAACAGAACTGTAATTATAAAAACACTATCATTTCTACACCACTCTACTACAGAATTTGGCCCTCTGGACACGTGGTTCGATCGCATAGTTCGATCAGGCGGACTACATGAACTTTTTTTTCCTGTTGGTTCGATTTTATTATGTTATCAGGCGAACTACTAAATCATAGGACCCCGTAGTTCGAGTGGTCACGTGCTTCGTCTGCATGGTTCGATCGATCGGACTACATAAACTTTTTTTTCCTATTGGTTCGATTTTCTTATGTCCGCCTGATCGAACTATGTGATCGAACCACGTGTCCAGAGGGTATCAGGCGAACTACTAAATCATAGGACCCCGTAGTTCGAGTGGTCACGTGGTTCGTCTGCATGGTTCGATCGATCGGACTATATGGACTTTTGTTTTTCCTATTGGTTCGATTTTATTATGTTATCAGGCGCACTACTAACGTAGGACCACGTAGTTCGACTCCCAATAGCTGAACCACGAGTATTTCCGCTGTCCACCATTCATTTATTATTATTAATAATTTAATGGAGAACAACGGGAATAATTTATAAGTTGTTTCGATGTACAACAGTGGTACCTTATTGAGTGGTGGACAGCGGACAGGTGGAAATAATCCCCGAACCACGATGACTTGTTCATTTATTTGGATCATCATAATATAAGGAGTAGGTACGTTATGTAGTAAGTATATTATAATAATGTAATGGGAATCTCAAGTTCATAGTCTGACTACCAACCTCTAGCAATTAGGTTATCAAATCTCCTTATAAAGTAATCATTTCAATGTCAATGATAGAAAAAGATTTTGTCTATTCTAAATAAGTTCGAGTTATAATATACATAATAATTCATAATATTGACTAACAAAGGCTACTCTTTGCCAAGGGAAGGCAGTCGGGTTTTTTGGTTTTTTAAATAAACACTTGTTTTTTATATTCTATTGAGGTCGGTAGTCGGACTATAAAACCTTGGGATCCCTTATAATTTCGATGATAATATCATATTAAATAGAGCGAGATTTCAGACACTTAATTGATTTTGGGTAAGATGAAATTTTTAGGATAGGTAGTATAACAACATACATTTAGAGAGAAAGGATACTCGAACTACGTTGTCCTTAACCTTTTGACCGCCACGTCAAATCGGTATCGCCGTGCCTTGAGCGCCAAGCTTTTAAAATACAGTACATTTTTGACGTGCTGTCATTGGCGTGGTGAGCACATTTTCATTTTACGTGTATAGACGTCTCTGGCGCTCAAAGGGTTAAGGTTCCTTAGGAGTCTCAAACTTATGGTTTGATTAACGGAACCAACTGGGAAACAGTTCACGTAGTCCGATTGATCGAAATATCAGGAATCTCAAGAACACATGTCGAACCAACAGGAAAAAAAGTTCACGTAGTTCGATTGATCGAACTATCAGGAATCTAAAAAACACATGGTTCGATTAATCGAACCAACAGGAAAAAAAGTTCACGTAGTTCGATTGATCGAACTATCAGGAATCTAAAAAACACATGGTTCGATTAATCGAACCAACAGGAAAAAAAGTTCACGTAGTTCGATTGATCGAACTATCAGGAATCTAAAAAACACATGGTTCGATTAGTCGAACCAACAGGAAAAAAAAGTTCACGTAGTCCGATTGATCGAACCAAGCGGTCGAACTACGTGGCCACAACCAGAATTTGGCAATCTTTTAACAAATTAATTACTACAATTTTAACTTTAAAACAATATAATTTAAGATCTAAATAGCCGTATATAGTTACGACATTTCTGTAATAAAGCTCTCGAACTTTTTACGAAATGTTGAATGTGGGGTGAATAGAAATAAAATGGTGGTTAGAAATTCTGCAATACTATATTCCATGCCATCATGGGCGGTCAACTTGCGGCCCGCTGGTCATCTATTTGCTTTTAAAAAAAACATAAGCAAATTTATATCTAAATTTATATTATAAAGCTGAAAAGTTACGCGATAATCTGAGTCACTACTAGTTCGATTTGTAAAATTCTTTTATTGTTGGATATCCCATTTCTCGTGGAAGACTATAGGCTATATAACATCACACTACGGCCAATAGGAGCTGAGCAGTGGCCAAACAAAGAACAATGGGAGCGAAGCCCCACGTGACTTCTAGTAGAACATAAAACTACAAAATAATTACCTTAATTAACTAAAAATGGTAGAGCAGAGGAAAGTTTGGCTAACTCTGATCTACCACATGCACCAATTAAAAAAAGAGGTTCCAATTATCATTTTGTTTTTATTCACCCTGAGAATTTTTACTCACCCTGAGAGTTTTTATTCACCCCAGTTATACGATAGTATTAATTCAAAGAATACCTAATTTTGTAGTAAGCAGTGAAAACTATTATAATAATTAAATGTCAATTATGGGGTCTCCCATTTTACCGCCTTCAGATATTTGTAATACAATATAAAGACACTTACACACGGCACGAAAATAAAAACGTCACGCGTCAATATGTAACTATCTTTACAGATTATTTTATACTGATTAATTAAGATACGAAATATTTTTATTTGAATATGAAGTACTTCTATTAAAAGATAATTTTACAGTATTTACATATTATAGTTATCAGTGTAGTGAGGGATTAAGAATAGATAATGTCACTACCCTAATTCAACCCGTGGGTGTCGTACAAGGCGACCTTAAGCAGACAAAAGTACTGCGAGAAAAGGGAAATTCGATAACAAAACCCTATACCAACCCGTCTGGCCGGCGCGGTATAGTAGGCTAAATTGCCCAGCAGTGGGATGTTTATGGGTTGTAATGATGACATATTATAGTCGGTGATAACATTAGCTATGCGAAAGCTCCTGAGTTCTGTGCTTGAGTCGGGTAAAGCGCTATTGGGTCTTTCTCTCATGAAATAAACACAAAAATATCCAACACCTGATACTGAGAATGTCATGACAGAAAAAGCCAAAACAGTTTTTACCTGAGCCGCGAATCGAAGCCCCGAGAGCTTCCGCAGCACTTTTTAAATGCGCCAATCAAGCTCGCTACTGAACACCAAGGTAATCAGAGACGAAAGCCGTAATAGTACAATTAACCTTTGCTCTAAATAGAAGTACTAAATATATAATTATTATAACATTTAGACGCCATATATAAAAAGATTACATCAATTATATAATTTACATAATACGTAGTAAATTGGCAAACATATAAATACCTAGTAAAACTAAATATACATTAACTTACTTATATATACACTTTTTTTTATATTCATAATAATAATTAAGTAATATCGCTCGCAATTGGGTAGAACTGAAATTACAAGCTCATAAAAGAGGCGCAACTTATGAGGACCCCGGCCGTGTCCCAAGGTCATTATAAGGTCAAGGTCAAACCCAAGAGGTCAAAGGTCACGTGACCTTTGCGAAATGCGAGTGACATTACCTAGATGGCAGCACTCTAGATAATACCTCGACTTCCCAAAGAAGAGGGAATACAATTCCGATAACATTAGAAATTGTCCTTGAGATTCATTTAAATGCATTCTAAAAGTTGGTCTGTCGGTGAAAAAAGTTAAAAAATATGATCAAATGTTTTCAACATGACACTTTAAGTATACTCTCTCACTTGTACTTATTACGGGCATCGTACGAGCGAAACAATAAATCTTTAAATGATTTAATTGGTTAATCTGTTCATTTTAAAGTAAAAATAGTTAAATATATTGTCGTTTCAAAATCATCGATTCAAGTTAATATATAAATTACAACTATTGAACAACAAGGTGTTGTGGCACAAATAGGGAGTTTAGTTTCTTGATTTCGGAGAATTTACACCATTTTAACTTACAGACCGCCAAATGGTAATTAAAACGAAAATGACACTTATGACCAAAATAATAAAACTCATTTTTAAGTGTCACTTAAAAAAGCTTTACAGCCGTCAAATATAGGACAAATCGAAATATTACAATATGTCCTATATTTATGACAGAAGTTTTTAAGGTTAATTTCTAACAATTTTCACCAACATACACACAGATAATTCATAGTTATATAGTTTTTTCTTGCACTTTTGCACTCACTATTGAATCACAATGTTAAATGGCACAGTACAGTTGAGTAGTCCCGATGGCACATCACATATGCAAGGGCGCGGGTTCGAGTCCCGTGCAGTGCGCTTGCTACAGCAGCGCACGACGGCACTCGTCACGGTACGCGCCCATTGTGCCCCTGTTTCATGTTTGCCATCTGCGGATAAAAAAAAACTCTTTGAAACCTTCACAAGAATAAGTTAAGGTGCAAATTTCGATACGCCTCCTCCATACATATTACTGGCGTTATTGTCTCTGAACATAGACACTTTTTTACCTAGAACAATTCATATTATTACTTTTCTACAATAAATGGATGGAAATTGTATTTTTATGGACATGAGTTTTGTCAAGCATGGCTGACGTTGGGCTTCAAAAGGTTAATAATAACATAAAATGATTGTTATCCATAGATAAAAGTAAATGAAACACGCTGACCTAGCTTTCTGCAACTCAATCTGTCCCTCGAGAGTCTTGGCGAGGTAGATGACGAAGAGCTGCGCGAGCGCCACGCCGAGCGCGACGGACGCCAACGTGTACAAGTTGCGCTCCGCCCACGAACGAACTATCTCTATACAGCCGCTCGTCCATACTCGCTTGCTGGCTTCTGCCACCTGGAATCAAACCCCGATACCTTAGTAATACCACATTGCACATGTAAATCGTTTATAAGTAGAGATTGTCTCTTCCAAATTGCATCTTCTTTCTAAGAGAGTTAAAAGCAAAACCCTCTTTTTAACCGTATACTCTGAAAAAATACATTACTTGGAACAAGGCAGAGGCGTATCACATTTAAATTTCACCATCTATGTTTGCTTTCATGTAATAGGGGGCGAGAATATGTCATCAAGCGAGTACAATTAAATACCAAACATCTAGTTCATACTAAGAATTTCATACAAAAAATCCTCAATATCAAATAATCCATTTTAGTAAACAAATTTAAACAGAAACACAGTTTGTTTCAAGTTATCATAGCGTTACAAAACACGATAACCTTTTGTATAACACGCATTATAATGTACACAATAACTACATTATTTTGTGAACCAAAGTTTACGTTGTTAGTGTTTATTTTGGTTTATACAATACTTTAAAATCATAACATAACATAGCATCACGCCTTTTTCCCCGAAAGAGTAGGCAGAGATGTTTCACACCCACATTTCACCAGCTATGTTTGGTCCCATGAAATAGGGGCCGAGCCTATTGTCATCTACCGGGAACATTTGTTTACCAAACTCCGGGAATACTGGAATTTCATGTTAAAAAAGCCCAATACCATTTTCACCCGACCAGGGAATCGAACCGGGGACCTCTTGCACAGCAGTCGTATACACTTCCCGCTGCGCCACCGAGGCAGTTTAAAATCAAAAGGAAAATTTACATAGGGTAGACCGGGTACAATAGTACCATTTTTTGGAAATTGTTCAATATTGAGAAATCTAATGAAATATAACTTATTATGTTAGGATGCTGTAAAAACTAGATTCATAAGCTGCAAATTTAAGTATGCAGAGTTGAACTATTCTTTCGAATACTTAATGAAAAACGAATTTGAACTATAAGATGTCTCATGTTACAATTGACCCCTGCAACGGGTCAATTGTACCAATAATATATAAGGCAATAAAACTCGTTATGTTTATCTAATCATCACCTTTATTGGTATTTTATACTCTTAAGCTCCTGCAATCATCAGTCTTTATTAATTGAGATCAAAATATTTAGGTACATGTATGAAAAATCAACACTTAAGTTTAAAAACGAAAAAAATAACTTTTCTTCAATAAAAACAAAAAACTTAACTGTTTCCACATAATATGCCATATATTTGGCTCGAACATTGCTTCTGAATCAACAATAAGCATTATAACAATTATAGAAATATCAAAACTTAAAAATCTATTTTTATATGAAGGTACAATTGACCCCTGGTACAATTGACCCTGATTTATACCTACTGCAAAAAACGAAGAAAAAAAATTAATCTGATTCACAGTTGTGACATATATAATTAGTTTCCTGTGGCGTACATTCTTCGTGTGCCCACATCCCGCATTGCGAACACTGAACCCAAATTTCGTTAGGGCGACTTCTACTATATGGCTCCATGCATAAAACACAAAACCATTCTTCTTCGTCTTCAGAACTCTTAGGATCATTTTCTTTCTTCTTCAAAGTTTTTGGTTTACTACTTTTCCCTATTCCCTTTCCTTTACCCTGTTTATAGCTTCCTAAATCCTTTTTGACTTGTTTGGCCCTCTTCTTCTTATCTGCTTCTTCTGCTTCCTTCTGTATAGCGTCCTTCTCCGGTGTGTCAGTATATATAGCGGTCTGCCTCTTCTTTCTTCCACGATTGGTCGTTTTTCGAGGCGGCGCCTTAGGTAGTGGACGCACTGCTTCTGGAGAAAAGTGCTGGTGACTGGTACTTGGTGAAGGCGAAGTGTAAGAAAGCGGTCTATTTCGAGGTTCTCTATTCAAGTTATTGGAAAGTGGACTAAAAGGTTTTCTAGGTATGAGTTCAGGGGAGAATTCTCGATTCGTAATATTGGGTTCTACGTGTGATGCATTTTCTTGCGACTCGTCTATAGCCAAGGGGTCAATGAGCAAAGAAGGTACTTCAATATTTTCGGGAGGCGACGTCACGTCGTCTTCTTGTGACGATTGGTGAAGGTGCAAGTCGATTGGTGAAGGTGGAGTGCTTATCTCAAGAGATTCTTGAACTTCGTTTGCAACAGGATTTGGACGATCCGTGACATATGAGGGACCAAAATCGGTGTCGTCAAATATTTCACGATTATAAGGAAAGATCCCAGTGCAACGGAATCCTGCTTGGATGTTTCGAGGTGTAAAGGCCTGTGAAAATGAAGCAGCAACAATTGATGGAATATGATAAATCGTCATTGTTTGTCCTGGATTATTTCTCATCCACGCATCACAAGCGCTGTTTACATGCTTTTTTAGTGGCCCATGAACTGAACGGTCAAGAGGCTGTAATTTATGGGAGCAGTGAGGTGGGAATGACAGCACAACTATACCTTTTGCCTTGCAGTAATCTAATGCTTGGATTGTTATGTGTGATGGATGGTTATCTAGAAGCAACAGCACTTTGTTTTCAATAGATGATCGTGTCTGGTGTTGGAAATGTTCAAGAAACCTCATGAATTGTGTTGCTTCCATCCAACCTGACGCATTTCCAGTTCCAATACAGCCCGGCGGACCATCACGTACAAAATGTTCTTGATATCTTTGCCGCGGGAAAACGAATAATGGTGGTAAAGCATTTCCTAACGCGTTTACCGCCATAGCCACAGTAACTAAAGTTCCCCGTTCTGCGGAAGTAAGGGCTCCCACTTGCCTTGCTCCCTTTTTTGTCACAATGCGATCGGGTTTTTGGACAGTTGTAATGCCCGTCTCGTCCATATTATATATATCTTTGGCTTCAAAGTTATCACGTTCCATTACTCTGTTTAAATTATCGAAAAAAACGTTAACGTTTGTCCTATTGAAGCTTGTAGCTCTAGCGAGGCTAGTCGCTTCAGCGCATCTTATCGAGAGCTCTGGGTTTCTTTTCATAAAAGCAGAAAACCAGTCAGGTCCAGCCATTCCGTTTTGATCCCAACTCTCCGGTCTTTTTAAATCATATTTAATTGCCAAATCAAAAGCAAGCCGTCGTACTTGCTTAGGCGTCAGACCAAAGTAGATATCGGCAGTCCTAATCAAATATTTTGAAATTTGTCCCTCTTGTTCAGCAGAAAATACTTTGGTCGCTGGATTATATCCCATAGACACGGTTCCATCCGGATTTAATTCTTTTTTTCGTTTAAATCTGATTAACGATACATGACAGAGCCCAAACATATCTGCAGCGGCCCGAATGCCTCGCCCTTTTAGGATTTCTTCATAAGCCTGTTCATAAAGGATTAGATCTTTTGACCCGTGATCCGTAGTTTTGACTCTACTTCGAGGCATCTAAAACAAACGTTCAAATAGTTAGTTACTTACTGAATTATGCTAAAATGTACAGATTCAGAAGAGTTTTAGAAACCTGGTTTTAGAAAGTACTTAACAATACATATTCAGATTTAATAATAACTTTTATTTTATATACTTTAAAACCAATTTAAAATATTATGTAGTAGGTAAGTATAAAATGGACTGGATATAAAAATGTAATGTGTAGGGTTAATTGTACCACGGGGTTGATTGTACCGCTACAATTGACCCCATGGAGACTGGTACAATTGTTCCAAGTAGTTAGTCAAGAGAACTTCACCTAAAATCCAGTCATTTTCTCAGTGAATGTCAATAATTCGTTGTCAATACAAACTTTGGACCTTGGATAAACTAAAGAAAACAATACCTTGGTAACAAATAGCATATTAGGCAAATTATGGGCTAATATATTTGACGTAAAAACTTACCGCGGCTGGGCAAAAAACAAAAATCCTTCCTATACACGTCCGTTTCTCAGCGCGAGCGCCGGCGACTGGCGAGCTGTTCAAAACACAAAACGCGCGTATTCTGACGCTACGCACACAAACTAACGACGCTTGTGTGCAGAAATATCGTCGATGGTACTATTGACCCGTGGTACTATTGTACCCGGTCTACCCTATACGACTAATTACAAAGTTTGTGAAGTTTTAGGGGATAATCTCGGGATCTGCTGAACCGATTTGATAAATTCTTTTAGTGTTGGATAGCCTATTTATCGAAGAAGGTTACTGTTTTTCGTCCGGTGAGTGTGTAGCGCCGGAGGCGCAATTCCTCCTCTCAGTCCTCTTCGATTTCCTTTTCCGGTAGGCAGCAGCTTAGTTGTGTATTCCTCGTGTCACACAGCCATGTGCACGCCCCTTGCTGTCTGCCACGAAAAAAAAGAAGACCTACCTTCCTTTGGCAGTCGGGTAAAAAGGAATCACTTACAGGATAATTCTGCACACCATATCCGCACATAATGTTGACTAGACCGGAGGATATATCTGTGGCGTTGATGCAGCACGAGAACGGAACTCCACACCTCTCGACGGAGGGCGATGAGCAGTTAAAGTATTCGTTCTTGGACCAGTCCATGTAACCGTCTGAGGTTAGACCGCAGCAGTGGAACTGGAAAATGTATAAACTTAAATGCAGACTGGCTTTCCATACACCGTGCACAGTCGTCTGACAAATGTTGTCTAAGTTATATTAATTAGATATAGAATACATCTAGCTTCCATATCACGGCTCGTGTTTCTAGATTCTTGGTACGGTCAGTAACAAAAATAATATAATATTGTTTGGACATTCATACACAGCGCCATCTAGTCCCAAACTAAGCTAATGCTTGTAATACCTTGTCAACTGGCCTTAGGACAATTTGCTCACACCTTTTTCGCTTTGTATGACGTTCATAAGTATCATGTATGTGACCTTGGTTCTGAACCTTCGGAGAGCTTTCACATCGTTAACTTTTTGGAATCTTAGAACGAGGTTTATTTATATAGGTTATCTTAAAAAAACAAATTAAAACTGATTAAAAAGAGATCTTTTTTCTACAACCTGAATACATGACTATGACTAATACTCACATCTCTCTGAGCGAAATCAATGAAGTTCTGCAGATCTGGGTCGTCCCTGTAAGCATGTACCACTCGCTCCGTAAAGCTCAGCTCGAGTAGACCATGTAACGACCTCGGGAACACGAACCCGCACACCGCTCCGCCCATCTCCACCAGGAACAGGATCAGTAGGCACAGCGAGTACTGGACACAGGGCAATGAAATGTGTGTAGGAATAGTGTAGTTGCAGTAAAAAAAAAGATAGGTGCAGTTTAGAATATGTACTGTACCTAAATTTAATGTACAATAAACATACGTTAAATGTATAAGTATTACATTATTCCGGGATATATTTAACATATAATATTTTTATGACATTTTGTGTGGTAAATATGTATTTATGTCTTTTCATCTTCCATGCACAGCAGGTGCTGCTGGCGCTGCTGCTGCTTCAGCCGAGACTTTCAAACGGCGCAAATACAGCAATCTAATCGGTAATTGGACGGTTTGGAGTCGAAACGCTTGGACCAAGGGGTCCATGTGCTCGGGCTCTTTATAAAGAGCTCTCTAAACTCTTGACAGAAACGTCACGTGACCACGGGCTGGCTTTTTCTTGGCGCAAAGAATAAGCATTGCCATCCAACGTGGCAATGCTGCCAGTCTGCTGGGCACGTTACCGGCGGACAGCGGCATTGATGCTGAGGAATTCTTTGACGCATTTTAATTTATTTTCGTATTTTTATTTTTGTTTTGTTAAGTACTTAGTTTTAGCTGTAAATCTTTGTCTTTTGTATGTATGGTAAATTACACTCATTTAATAATCATAGCGCCACGGATAGTGAGGACAGGTCCCATTAGTCGAAGACCGTCCAACACGCAATTCGTCCAAATACGATTGTATGATCGCCATCCGTCCAACGCGCAAACCGTCCGTTATTCTATTTGACTTGAAAAGCACTAATAAATTATGTAATATGTTGCCACCGTATTAAACATTCAATAGATCATTCGTTCACCATTAGAATAGTAAATTTCAAACTAACTATTACGACATACGCTTTAGAACAGTTCACTTTCACTTGACCATTCTTATAAGTGTTGTGTACGAAAATGTCGTAAACAATTTACCTTTTTGAGTAAAGTGAATGTATATATTCGACACAGTAACCCTGAACTGCTAAAATTATGTCACTTTTATGAAAGCGCAACTTTGTTTTTTGTAAGGAAACAAGAAATTCTGGTTCTTAATGTTAAAAGTTAAGATTTGGAAACACATTAGGTATGACATGACATAGCATCATCCAACATCCAACTCGCAGAAGATCTAAGGGCCAAGGGGCCAAAAGACCAAAAAGAGTGTGTTTACGACCAGGAAATGTCTCAAGCAATTGCATTGAAGAAATCAGTGCATGTGCTAGCAAAGCTCGGAGACCATTTGCCTGGTGTGTTTATTATACGTAACCCTCCTTGTATACTTTCTTTTTTTTTTTATGATTCATTAAAAAAATTGTATAAAAAAAAACTTTGTTTTCTAGTAACTTTAAATCTTGCGTTATCTTTGCGCGGATATTGAAATATTATACCCGATGACGTTTGTCACACACAGACTCAATAAACTATGTCGTGCGCCTCTCGGTGCCGAGCTCTGCGGAAAGTGTTGAAGTTCTTAATACAAGGTCACTGACCAGAGAAGCAGAAATACAGGAGTGACAAATTCGGGTCACTAACCTTTTTATTACCATTTTGCAATTAATCTAACCAAGAAATTGGCATGAAGCAAGGTAGGGCTGTAGGTGGGTAAGCAACTAGAGAAGGCAGATGAAAACTCGTCAAAATAATTTCGTTGATCTATTAGCAATATAGTAATAATATATTCATTTAGTCAATATTAACAATCACCACAATATAGGTACTCGTTATGGGGAACTCCAAACAGCATCCACTTTATTACTATCCTCATCCGTTATCAGTGCATTGTGAACAATAACTCTTTATCAACACGTACGTAATATTACGAGTACCTATATACTATAAATATTATCACTTTATCACTCAAATGGCTTCTGTTTCTTTTTTTTTATTTAAAATAATCAGTTTTAAAATAAAGCCCGGGGTTCATAAATGTGCAAGCGATATGGGATTATTATTTATAGCCTAAAGTGGCAGACGAAAAAACCAGCCCACCTCAGAGCACAACCAAGCCGCTGCCTTACTGTAAAGGATAATGGAAATAGGGAGGAAAAGGAAGACCAAGGGGATGGAAAGGAGGAATTGGGCAATATATTTTTCTAGCTACCTTGACCGGACTACTAGATTACCTATATAAAGTTGTAACTTACAAACTTAAGCAAGCACGTGTTCTCCCTCAGTGCGCCGACGCAGCCTGCGAAGCTGACTATAAACACGACACCACCGAGCAGGGCGATGAGCAGACTTATGTTTAACATAACATCGTATACTGTATCCAGCTGAAATAAAACAACAAACAATATTTTTTATTCAAGCCCATTTATCAAGGAAGGTTGGCTAAATAACATCACGCTACTGCTAATAGGAGCTGAGCAGTGGCCAAATAAAGAACGAAAGGAGTGAAGTCCCGCGCGACTTCCAGTCATTAAAAATCAAGACAGAAATTATACATTAAGATACATTATTTTTTTAAGTTTTAAAGCGTCGAAACATACAAAAAAATCAGCAGAGAGACTTTAAGAAAACCCATTTAAGTTTTTACCCAAGGTTAGAGCACCTATAAATTGGCCGCGTCGTTCCAAACAAGCCGGTATGCATATTGCATACGATCTAAGTACCCAGTAAAACTACCTATTACCGCACATTACATTTCTCAGAAAATGAGTTAGGTCTGGCGGCCATCGGCTCTTGGTCCATACGCCATTGAGGCAGTTAAAATGCACAACATGTTATTTACTCGTATTTATTCAAACAACTCACGTAGGTACATGTTTACATAACCCCCAGTATACATTATTGACCAGAACTAATCGAGGAACGATTGCAGATAATATTTTATTGTTCTAAACAAGTTCATCTAAGTCTTATAGGAGCCTCAAGTGTTTATTTTTATTATTATGTTTTTTTGTAGGTTTATGATCAATTAAATATGACCTTTATGAAAAATAAAAAAAGAAAATTAGCTGCTGCTGGGGGCTTTCAATTCGAATCAGTAGTTATATAGAAGATAAATTCACGCAATCATGTAATAGATAGTTATTTATATATATTATTTTGCTTGACATTTAGACTAGAGCCAGCTTTTGACCATGGCCGCGAATCCTGGTCGAAACGTCAAGTAAAATTATTACGTATGGGTTTGAGCAGCAGTGGACGTCATTTGACTGATACGATGATCATGATGATGAGTTTGAGACAGACCCTGATGTTGGAATTTATCGCATCGCCCATAAGGCTTCCAACATTCATTCAGACTACCACATTAAGTGGTAACCGGGACCACGTAAAGATAAACAGTCATGACAATTTGTTAAAAAAATTAATAAAATACTAGACAACTGATATAATACATATTTTTGTAAATACATACATATCTATGTAATCCTTACTAGGATTGCATGGATATATGTATAGATGACATTGTTACACAATCACGCCAGAACGTCTGAAAGGATAATTTGTATGAAATATGGCAAACTGATAAATTACAGTCTGAAATAGCACCTAGGCTACACGACATATCACGCGGGCGCAACCACGGGCGGAAGCTAGTCAAAAATTAAACCAATTCAATTTAGTTAAATTGGGTCTTCTTTCTTGTAATAAGTATCGTCGATAGTAAAGGTAATTGTAACTCTGTTAGCCTTTTTTCCTGTTGTACTCAGCAGGAAAACGCTATCAATGTGTTAACAAGAAATACATGTAAGCCATATAGGTATTAGTGATTAATTAGCCTTATATAAATTTATTTTTAATAAATTTTAACCGAATCAAAATATACGAATAGGTATCCTACTAATATTATACATGCGAAAGTTAGGATGGGCCTATAAGTATAACCCAATCATGCCAAAGTGATTGAAAGGGTCTGTATGAAATTAGGCACACATATAGATATAGTCTGGAATAGCACATCTATACTCGAGACGAAAGTGATGTAGAATGATTGTTAACAAATC
The DNA here is from genome assembly GCA_905147015.1 of Laspeyria flexula. Classification (NCBI taxonomy): domain Eukaryota; kingdom Metazoa; phylum Arthropoda; class Insecta; order Lepidoptera; family Erebidae; genus Laspeyria; species Laspeyria flexula. The sequence continues at coordinate 10,898,669 of LR989972.1, read as the reverse complement.
GCTGTCAAATTGTATTTTAAGATTTCATCATCATCATCATCATTTCAACCCATAAATACCCCACTGCTGGGCACGTCTCTCCTCCAAAGAATGCATTTCGCAGACGGGTTGATATAGGGTTTATTTCGAATTTTCCTTTTCCACAAAAACCTCGCTCTCGCTAGATAAATAAATCGATTCTATTCATCCCTCGCCTAATTGGAGACAATGGGTATTAAATAAAATATTTCATAGCTTATGTCAGAGCCATGGATAACACATCAGACAGAATTTTTTAATTATTTTGTTCTCATGGACATTGTTGGTATTAAACATATATGCAATGAAGACAATGCGAAGGGTATATATATACAATAGATTCACATTCTCTAAATATCTAAGAGTAAAATACGAAAAATTATACCATTATGGTATAAATATATAAAGGTTTATGGTTATTTATATTAATAATTATGGATTGTAACGCATACTCTTATCTATAGAAAGACACAGAGAAATTATAAAATTCCATCTGATCTTGTCTATTAAACTTATTGAATATTGTGGCAAATATCGCCTTTTCTCATAGAAATTGTACAATGTCAAAACGTAGCATAATGGACTTACAGATAGCGTACTTTTTACCCGACTAACCCAGAAGAAGAATTAATAATTAATTTTTAGTAGAACTTTGCTACTATAAGCTTGTGGAACGGGATCTGGACATCTGATAAACATACAATACATATTTATTTCTAAATACATACATTTGCAGCTCACACAAATATTTGTTTTAACCCAGGGATTGAACCCGAGACTTTAGAAACCATCACACTGCCCGTTTTTACAACTCAGAATCATCCATTTACAAAGCAAAGTCGCAGCGTCGGTTTATTTTGCATTCATCTCCATTCATTGTGTATAGGGAACACACAGAGAAACTTTCAGGTTTTATAACATAACAAAGGTTTAATTCTCGCAGGCTCTTAATCTATTAAGGAACAACTCCAGTAATAAAGGTTTATTATTATTTGACAGAGACATGTTATAAAGATTATTATAAATACCTTAATAAGTCCAGTGGCTTGCCATTTGTCGATGAAAGCGTACAGTCCAACTGCTATTAGCAAGCCCCCAAATAACTGAAAATAAACAAACTAGTTACATTATACTATTCAAACTATAATACATTACATAGAGAGAAGAATTTTATTCATCGTGTAGTAGAGCAAGGCAAACAGGCAGTGCCTGGGAATTGCGACTCCGGGACTAGATTTAAGGAATCCTTTTATGTATAGACCTTTCAGTACCCCTGTTCCTCTTTCTACCTAGTCAAATATGATAAGAATCTACGATTGTGGCTTTGGATACTCTTTAACGAACTTACTGAAGTTCTTAAAAGGCCAAGGTCTTGTTTGTAGAGAGATTTCGCTGAAATACTGCTCCGACCTCAACTGGGTCAATAATTAGACCCCAAGTTTCACCCCTTAAATCTCCAAAAGGGTAAGTAGAGGTGTAACACACGCACATTATGCAAGCTATTTTAAAAAGTCCCATTAAATAGTAGACAAATCTGATAACTGCCACCATGGCCTAGTGGTTAAAGTGGTTGACTCGCCATTAAGCTTCTATCTCAGACAAAATAATATTCTTCTATTCAGTGTGTGGGGCCGCACAGGTGCAGGCCAACAAGAGCCATCAAATTCTATAGAACAATATTGTATTGTATGATACAGGACACGTCTGAATCTGACACTTGGTGTTCTATAGTTTAGGGTTATTTTGTTTACCTTGATTTAGTTTATAATTTATTGCGAACAAAGAAAAGAATACAGATACACTATATTATTATCTTCAGATGCCCGACAGGGTCCATTATTGTAACTTAGATTTTACCTACCACCTAATTATACATTATGGAAGCAATCAATTATTGAGTATTGTGTATGTACAAAGGCGAGCTTAACTCATATTTGAGTACGCTGACAGAAAAGCTTAGAGTGGTAGAGGAAATAAAAATATAAATATGAGTTTAAAATATTTTTATATTAAGTATAAGAAGTATTTACAATTAATAAATTATATTAATTTTTCTAATATTAGTATTTTATATTTGTTTGTTTTAATTTATTTACCTTTATTCATGATTAAAATACAAAGCTTAGCCTGTATGAGAGAGATAAAAATCTGATTTATTATATGACTAAATGACTATCCACAAATGACATCACATTAATTTTAGGACTTTTGAAGCCCCTCCCACTCCCCCTGCCTCTGGCTTGACACACCAAGTACATGACTCATTGTTCACCCTACCATAGCAAGTTTTAAAGTCATGAAACTTTAATGTAAATATATAAAAAGGATTTAAATTTAAAATATAAAATGATGGTAACAGAAATTAAAGAAACAAATATTTATTTTTGCAAGTATTTGGTACTTGTAAAAACGATATGGGATTGAAATTAACTTAAAAAATAGACGTGTAATGTGTGTACATTGAAATGCACGTAACACTATTCTATTAGTTTTATTTTAATAGGAAGGAAAACATTGTTTAGGTATATACCAGTCCTTGTTTAGGAAAAAAACTTGTTAACAATAGTGGGTACATTTATCGCGTTTTAAACATTGTCGCCACAGAGGCTAAACAATGGAGAACGGATGCGGTTGCCCGAAAAAACCAGACTATGCGAGGTTCTCACACCAAGAACAGATGATTGAAACAATGAATCACACAACAATGATGAATGAAAGCGACAAATTTTCACCATTTACCACCTTAATTTACCCAAATTTAACCTTCATATACTTCATTATATATCTATCTTATATTACAATGTAATAAATAGCGATATAACTCACCCAAAATATAAAATTCAGCACAAAAATCATGTACTTCACACATCCGCTCACATAAGTGAAGTTTGGTCCTCTCCGACGATGCATTTTAACTTAATTTGTAATAGCACTATCACTTCAAACTATACAAAGTTGTATTCACTATTTTTATTTACAGTTTACAGCCGATTAACAATTAAAAACTTAACATATTTGAGAGATGAGTAACCTGCGTCCACCTCCGATTGTTCTACTGTCAGTTGTGGACATAGACAACGACAGACTTCCAACAATCAACTTTGACATTTCCGATTACCATCGGTTATTTGAGTGTTGTCTGTGAACATTATTATTTTCTTATTATAGGTAAATAGTATAAGTATTTCGAGGATAATTTTATTACAATAGCCCTCAATATTATCTCTATATTTAATTTATTAAAATAAAATAAGTGTTAAATAAAGCGCTGCATGATGAATTACAAAGAAGTTAACAACAAAAGAACAAGAAATCGTAGTTGTTATTGTTAACAGTAGATGGCGCATTAAGCGCTTCGGTAAGTGCCATTTGCAAAGACAAATACTGTTTTTTATCTTTTTATCCATAGATGTCGCTTATTTTATATAAAATTTACGCATCGCGTCGCGTCGCGTCACGTAGTCATGAAAACTGCATTGAATTCTATGCACTCAATGATATTGTACCTTTTTTAACATACAATATCATTGTGATGCGCGTACAAAGTTAATGACAGACAGAAAGATAGAGAGACTGTGAATGACTCTAAAAAGGCTTCCGTGTGTTTCTTCAATATTTATGTCTATAGCCATGGTAGCTGAATGGATAAGTGACCGGCGCGGCGTGCAAATCACGCGGTCCGAGTTCAATTCTTTTTTCTTCACTTTATGGAATTTGTATATGTACTAGTCAAGTGACTTACCATCTGCTAATGGTGAAGGAAAACATTGTGAGGAAACCCACATACCCTAGAAGAAACTTTATGGGTACGTCTGATCCACCAACCCGCACAAGGCCAGCGTGAGTGGATTATGGCCTAAACTCTCTCAGCTCTCTAGTTAGTGGAGAGGAGACCCGAGCCCAGCTGTGGACTTAATGGGCTGCTGATGAGTACTACTCAACTAAAACATGGCCAATTAGGCGCATGACAGCTAGATATTTTTATTTTTATAAAACTGAATAAGCCACAAAAAGGTGTCAGCAAATTTGCCTAAGACCAGTTCACTGACAAGGATGAGCTTTGAGAAAAATTTGGCAAGAAACTCAGGCCACTCTTTTTAATTTTATCATTCATAGTAAGTAGTTACAATTTCAATTAGTAAAAGTTTGAAATAGATAAAATACAAATAAACTTTTTAGGTTCATCGAAAAAGTTTGAGAATAAATTGAAAATTGGCATAGGTACATATTTATATTATCAAGGACTGATGACAAAACATCAATAACCTGAAGATTTGCCTACCGAGGGCGACATCTTGCCACCCAACGTGGTAATATGGCTAGAAAGTATTTAAGGTACCCTACCTTTTCTCATGAATCAGCTTTTGTATTTAAAGTATTTTATAAGACATTCCTATAAATATTTATCTGTGAGTCTGGTGACTGCACCTAGTGAATAATTAATCGATTAGGTAGGTACCTAAGTACCTATATGTTATTGTTTCATGTCAAATATTTACAACAAAAGGTCATCGCATTTTTGCAATAAAATGAATATTTTTATAAACTATTTATAAATATTTATAAATGAGTCATTGATTTAGTTTTTTAGTTTATTTTTCTATAGGTTTATGCGTATTTTTTCACCGCTTTTGGGACCGTTTTATTTTTAACTAAATATGTACCTACTATCTACTTACAACTTACTATGACTAAATAAATGTTTTGGTGTTCTTTAGAATACCTGAATTCGAATATACCTACTTTAATATACCTAATAGGTGCCCACCTACCTATTTATCTATATTTAATATTCTAAAGCTGAAGAGTTTGTTTGTTTGAACGCGCTAATCTCAGGAACTACTGGTCCGATTTGAAAATTCTTTTAGTGTTAGATAGCCCATTTATCGAGGAAGGTTATAGACTATATAACATCACGCTACAGCCAATAGGAGCTGAGCAGTGGCCAAACAAAAGCGACGGGAGGGATGCACAGCTCGACTTCTATTTTCTGTACTACATAAAATATATAATTATATTATAAATAATACCTATTAGTTATACAATAATTATATAATACTTTCATTTGTGGCTATAAAGGCATCTAGAAAAAAACAAGGGTTATTCTGTTAATTTATTTCATTAAAAAAAACCGACCACAAATAAGGAGGAGATTATCATTTTGATTTGTATCTGTCTCGGAATTCGTTTAGCAAAGAAGCCCCCTGATTCTAAGCTGTCGGAAATTTTTCGGACGCAAAAGTCAGTTTAATGAAACTTAAAAAACGTAATGTTAACAAAATAGGCTACGGTAACCGCTTACCATCAGGCGGACCGTACGTCTGTTTGCCACCGTCGTGGTATAAAAAAAAAAAAAAAAAAAAAAAAAAATAGAGGTTTTTAGGAACAAATATTAAACTACAAGATTATATCATAATCTAATATTAAGTGATGCAAATGTGGGTGTGATGCACCTCTCCTACCCCCTCAGAGAAATAGGCGTGATGCTGTTATGTGATGTTTATTTTTAATTTTTTTTTTTTACCACATTTACCTACACAGCGCCATCTGGCCCCAAAGTAAGCAATTATATTTGCTTGTGTTATGGGTACTAAACAACTGATATACTACTTAAATACATTTTTTTTTGTAAATACATACATATTATAGATAAATTACACCCAGACCGACATAGCTCACCGAATCGCATCACTGAAGTGGCAGTGGGCAGGCCACATAACTCGCAGAACTGATGGCCGATGGGGCAGAAAAGTTCTCGAGTGGCGGCCACGTATTGGAAAGCGCAGCGTAGGGCGGCCCCCCACCAGATCGGCCGACGACCTGGTAAGGGTTGCGGGCCGTTGGATGCGGGCGGCACAAAATCGCTCGCTGTGGCGGAAATTAGGTGAGGCCTATGTTCAGCAGTGGACGTCATTGGGCTGATATGATTATGATGATGACACCCAGACACAGAACAAACCTATGCTCATCACACAAAGATTTGTCCTGGGTGGGGATCGGACCCACGACCTCCGGCTTAGCAGTCAGGGTCACTAACCACTAGACCAACAGGCCCGTCATATCAGTTGGGCATTGAATTCTTTATGTAAGTATAGAGAAATTTGCAGAATGTGACTCTTAAACTGTTGTTCTTGTTGGCATTGTCCTGCATGAGCAGTGTCCAGTTTACACCTACTTTATATAAAATTGTAGTGAATTATGAACGTGTTAGCTGTGATGAGGTGAGTTACACATTTTATTAAACTCACTGAATTCAAATAAAAACAAAATTTAAAATATATATTTTTTTTTATAATGATATGTTTCACTGAGGAGTGTTATAAGTTTTACGTGTGTGTGTCTGTCTGTGATATCGTAGCTCATAAACAAATGGCCCGATTTTGATGTGGATTTTTTGTCTAAAAGCAGACTTAATCGTGATGGTTGTTAGACATGTTCAATTAAATTTGGTACTGCAGTTTCAAGGTTATCAGGCATCAGCTCTTGTCTTTTTGTTTTGTTTTGTTAATTTGCTGCCGCATCATGCGTAAACCTTACGGAATATTTTTTTTCAATCATTAATATCTCACTCTCTCAGTTAGAGGAGAGGAGACCCGATCCCAGCAGTGGGACTTAATGGGTTGCTGATGATTAATATCTCTGCTGGTTTTAACTGAAAAGGTCATTGATCCGGTCAATGAATCTGGGATCATGTACATTGAATTTGGGACTGACATTAGTTAATAATTATACCAACCAGTTTTTCTTCAGTATTTTCAGGATTTTTTTGTTCAGTAACTTAAACATTCTAGATTATGAAACATGTGTTATATAATATATAGACCCGGAAAGTAAAAAATATTGGTGGCTACTGTGTAGGTTATAAGTTATGGTATATGTGGTTAGTGTGTGGACTTGCAATCTTTGTCTAGGTCATACTTAATAAATTAGGTACTTAGAGGTTAGAAGCTGAGGTTTAAATTCCGTCATATAATATTATGAAAAAAATTATATAGCCTATGTCACCCGGGCTATTATTGCGAATCTATTGACACCTCATTCATTAAAATCGGTTCAATAGTTTAGGCACTATGGTGAAACATACATACATACATATATGCATAAACTGCCAAAAACATTACCCTGTCTTTTGGCTTCGCCGCAGTTGGGTAAAAAGTGTTAAGCCCAAGTTGTATAGAATTTTATCAGCTTTCATTATTTAATACAATGAAATTTCATAAGCTCCCCCCCCCCCCCTCGGGCTCGACTCGGGGGGGTAAGTACTTTTAGTATGTTTATTCTCCTAACTAGTTCAAACAAAGTTCCTAAGTCAAAATTTCTGCTTTCGACATTTCCCTCCTACCATTACCATTCCGAGCACTCATTCACTAGACTATTGAACGTTAGGATCTCTGGAACTGCGGGTCCAATTTGAAAAATTCTTTTAGTGTTGGATAGCATTTATCGAGGAAGGTTATAGGCTGAGCAATGGGTGAAGGTGAATAAAGAAAGACGGCAGCGAAGCCCCGCGCGACTTCTAGTAGATAAATAATAATATATATAATTTCTTGACAGTTTGTTGTCGGTGGCCTGTCATGGAGAGCAAGTGATGCAACGAAGATATTTCCCGCAGTACTTCCTGTTCGGGTGCGCCACCTCCTCCTACCAGGTCGAGGGGGCATGGGACGAGGATGGTAAGTTACCTCGTTTGCACCCGAGATGTGCGAATTTGCGTATCGATAGATGTGTTTTTTTTTTATACTACGATGGTGGTTAACAGATTAACACCTCGACTGATGGTAAGCGGTTACCGTAGCCTATGGACGCCTGCAATACCTAAATCATCACGAAGGCGTTGCCGACGCTTAAGAAACCTGTTTATCCTTTATTTCCCTTTGGAAAATCCTCATAAGGGAGTTCATTTCACAAACATTGTTTGTTAAGAACTAACCCAATAGCATCTTTTCATTTACCTAGCATCGCTGAGATGTAGCAACTCAATTGGTTATTTATAAACAGAACAGAAACACATCTCTTAATATATTAAGTTTCGTCGTATAACTCTAGTGGACCCCAGCCTAAAGCGATTCACTACGCTGATCCGATAAAATATCTGTACCTATCTTGGCAGAATATACATACAATTATTTAATAAAATATTTACAACATAACTTGAATAATACAGCTAAACTATTTATAAAAAATCCGAATTACTTAATGCACTATTCATAAGAATTTTCTATAGCTTGGCAAAGGGAGAGATGCAAACATTATCTTGTTTTGTATACCTATCGAACTAATTACCTGTTATTATTATGAACATAGCCAAAATGCATCGCCTAAGGCGACGACAATAATCAAGATTATCGTTTGTTTAGATATAATGTTATCATGTAAGTGGCAATTTGTCTTTAAATGATAATACCTAAACCTACCTGCGTATACAAAGATAATGGCTAACGACATGTGCCGATATATTTGTACCCAGTCGAATCGCATTTAACACATTCCTCTAAGAGCACCTACCACTATGTTTGCAAGGTGCTGTTTGTAAATTTAATTTGTCTAGTAAAAACATTGGTACGTTTTCTAGAAATTTTATTATAGGTACTTGCAGACAGTGTAGTCCGACAAACAATACAATATTCTATTGTGTCTGCGGTTTGTCGCTTAATGTGTTATTTTACTCATCATCTCAGCCTATTGAAGTCCACTGCTGGACATAGGCCTCTCCCAACACGCGCCATAACACTCGGTTCTCCGCCTTCCGCATCCAGTCAGACCTAGCAATCTTAATTAAATAATATTAATATTTGTCTTATTTTACCAGGCAAAGGGGAATGCATCTGGGACCATATTACACACAGTAATCCTAAAGTAATCAAAGATATGAGTAACGGTGACGTAGCTGCTGACTCCTATCACAACTACGTGCGTGATGTTGAAATTATGAGATATCTGGGTCTAGACGCCTACCGTTTCTCTTTATCTTGGACCAGAATACTCCCAAATGGTTTCACCAACCACATCAATCACGCAGGAATTGAATACTACAACAACTTCATAAACGAAATGCTAACGTACAATATAACACCAATAGTCACTCTCTACCATTGGGACTTGCCTCAGAAAATACAAGACTTAGGAGGCTTCGCCAATCCTCTCATCGCTGGCTGGTTCGAAGACTACGCGAGGGTTGCGTTCTATAACTTTGGTGACAGGGTCAAGCACTGGATCACCTTTAACGAGCCAAGAGCGATCTGTTACGAAGGTTATGGCTCTGATACCAAAGCTCCACTATTAAACGTTACTGATGTGGGCACTTATTTGTGTGCCAAGAACTTGATTCTTGCTCATGCTAATGCCTACCGTGTTTACAATGAAGACTTCAAGCCTATGCTGGGTGGACAATGTGGTATTGCCATCACAGTCAACTGGTATGAGGCTCTCACTGATTCGACTGTGGATACGTTTGCTGCTGAGTTGAAGAGACAAGGCGAGGTATGGCATACATGCAGTTGATTCTTGCGTAGTATTCGAAACTGTATGACTTTAATTTATTATGTTAGAGTCTAGGCAGGTGGTAAGAGTGGCCAGGGCGACTTGATAAATACCACCACTAGGGCCTGCTTTAAGCTCATTCAGTAAGAAGAAGAAGTTAGAACTGTTAGCGCTATTTAATTACTACATTTTTTTGTCTACCTTAGTGGACCATGCAGTATTTGTATAAATACAAATCAAATTAATATTATTTACAAAAATATGTTACCTTATCGTCTAAATGAACAATACATAATAATATGTAAGATTTATAATGTTCTGTTCTTTAATTCCAGTGGGGTATATACACTGAGCCAATCTTCTCTGCCGAAGGGGGTTTTCCGAAAGAATTTTCTGAAATAATTTCTGAGAAATCTGCACAGCAAGGTTACCCCCGGTCTCGTCTACCAGAGTTCACTGAAGAAGAAAAAGACAGAGTGCGAGGAAGTGCAGATTTCTTTGGAGTTAACCACTACACTACAATCAAGGTCTCCGTTGAGAATCAAAATAATAAATATGCTGCTCCTGTACCTTCTTTTCTTGATGATATGGATGTTAGAGACTTCATACCTACGGACTGGCCAGTGTCTGCAACTCCTTGGCTAACGGTATACATTTTACAATATTTCTCTGGCCCTTAACTTTATCGTTTGCAAGAGATTGTTTGTTGAAATTTTCATTATCACCGCAGAAGTAAGAATCTGTAACTGTATGTAAATTAATATATACAATATCAACATTATCTGACGTATTGCGAGATACATCTCTGTCAACTTTTCTGATCCACAGCTGGCTCCAAACAGCATTTATAAGGCTTTATCTTACCTGAACAAGTTATACAAACGTCCAACTTTCTACATCACTGCGAATGGCTGGCCTACCGTTGTAGATAGCAGCGGGGCTGATGATGATAGAGTCTCTTACCTCAGGGCTTCTTTGGAGAGTGCCCTCCAAAGCCTAGACGAAGGTATAAATCTCAAGGGCTACATGGCGTGGAGTCTGATAGACAGTTTCGAGTGGATGGACGGTTACACGTAAGTTTTGCATTTGGATATACGTATTCATCATAATCATAACAGTCAAATTCGTCCATTACTGGACATAGGCTTCCCCTAATTTTCCTAAACTTTATTTGCCGAGGCAAAGCGCAAGTGATGGTCCTGGTGTTACTGCAGGCGTCAGTTTATTGCCAGTCATGGTCTTTAAATAATAAAGTATTTTTTTATTCACAGAAAACGATTCGGTCTGTATGAAGTAGACTTTAGCGACTCTGCTCGTCCACGCACTCCTAGGAAGTCAGCCTTCGTGTACAAACATATAATTAAGCACAGATATATAGATTATGATTTCAAACCAATTGCCGTATAGGGAACCATGAGACTGATCTTATAAATAATGTTTTTAGGGTTCCGTAGCCAAAATGGCCACTTACCCAAGCATTATCAATCATGGCATTTAGTCACATTATGGACAAACTTTGGAATAGAACAAAAATGGCATAAATATATTTCTGCATTGCCTTAGAATAATTTTGTTTTCAATTCAAAACCTTTGTATTAAAGCATTTTTAACTTATAACACCCAAAAGGAATTAAATTGTGACGTTTGAAAACTAAGAGGTCGTTATTTTAAAGGTTTTATGGAGAGTTAATACGAAAATGACCACGAAAACAGCACTGCTGTTATATAAACGGGTACTTCGTGGTGTTTGAAAGGCCAACCCTGAGGGATGTCATAGGGGTAAAGACTACTAAATTGATATGGATGCTATTTTCGAGGTTTTCAGGAGCGTGTGTTATATGTAAATATTATCTAGATATTTTGAAATTCAAACTATTGGACATTGACATAAAATAAAATACAATCCTGTGTGATATCCCTGCAATACAAGGTTTGCACTTATAACGAATAACTTTTAAAGATTTTCATAAATATGTTGTGGGCAAAAGCTCTTTATACGTATTTGTGCTTACATTAATAGCACTGTATCTCAAATTTTAGGCAACATACACAAGTTAACCATTTAAGTAAAAAAATCCGGGTGACTTAACTCAACTTGCTTCTTTAAACAAGCTTGTGTGTGTGAGTCCTATATTTTATCTATTCATTATACGTATTTTTCAGAAGCTTAAAATTAATGCGTTCTACCTTTGCTGTGTTCTATAACGTTACACAGGCATGCACACAGACCGCGGTCGGTCAACCAGCAAGAAACACGAAACCCGAACGCGGAACGCTTCCTAAGTTAGAAGTCTCTCAAGGTAAATCATAGACTATTGAATTCACAATTATAATTTAAATAGGTATGTAATGGATGCTGTAAAATATAATATATATTTTTTTAATTATAATCTTACCTCAATCAGATATTCTTTTTATAGGAATGTTTTCTGCTATTTATAGATGGTTCTTTTTTTTTAAAATAGGTTAGTTGTGTATAATTTTTAAGATAAGATGTAAATATATTATTGAATAAATAATAAAGTATATGTAATTAATAAATGTAACTAGTTGACTATTCCTATGTGTAAATTATATTTATTTAAATTCTTCAAAAAATGTGTTTTTGTTTAGTTTTTTTTTCTTTAAATGATGAACATCCTCGTATATCTTCACAATTTGGAGAATTGGCTTTTTGTAAAAAATTTTGCAGATGAAGAATGTTTCTGTTTTTACCTGAATACTTTTGAAGATATACGGGCTGGAAGTTTCACCCTCTAGAAATCTGTAGAACATTCCAGATCATTTTAGAACTTTCTATAACACTCTTGAATCTTGTAAAAATTTCGTATGGGTGCTAGCTACGGTATTCGTCACCGTATTGAATGTTCGGGTACATTTTGGAATGTTCGAGAATTGCATGGAATACATCAGATCATGGTAGAACGTTGGTTGCAGGCGGCACAGGACCGCTCGCAGTGGCGTCAATTAGGTGAGGCCTATGTTCATCAGTGGACGTCGTTGGGCTGATATGATAATGATGATGATGATGGTAGAACGTTCCAGAACACATTCGAATGTTATTGAACGTTCTCGAACATTCAATAACAACCTTTTAAACCGACGAAAAACGGAGGTTTTCAATTGGACCGTATAATTTTTAAGCTATTGCATAGCTTGCATCGCGGGCTTTGAGCGCGGCCACCGATTTAAGAAATTCCGTAACGAAAATAAACCTAACACTCCTTATTCTGACCGGCACAGCGGTGCGGCGTTGAAAGCCGTGCATCGTCTAACGTCGTTTCAGTTCGGCAGACTTCGGCACGGTGTTTGTGTGCGAGCGACTAGACGTATGCGTGTAGACTGTACGAAGTGAGCACGGTAAGAGACGAGCTGCTCCGAAATCGGACGAATACGTAAGCAGCTGTTTGTGAGAAAGTATATAGGTGTATAGGTATCTATCATCTATGTACAACAGTGAATAGCTGCACGTGTAAAATTTGTGTATAAAGTGTTATAAATATGAATAAACAAAGTGCATTTATTAATGAAAAAAATATTGCATAAATTTATAATTGCATAAGTTGATAAAAAATGCTATGAAATAGCTTTACCGCGGCAGTCCCCGAGTGCCACATGTATTTTTTTTGTATGTTCAGCCCTCATTTCGTTGTTTATGAATTATGATAGGATATACTTCAAGGGAGTTAGGATCTATCTTTTATTGTTGGATAGCCCATTTATGCTATGCTATTATAAATTATATATATATTATATCTATGCGAGGAATGCTATATAACTATCTCTGTTCTGTGGGCTGTATAACATCATGCTACGTCCAATAGGTGCTGAGTGGTAGTCAAACAAAGTAGCACGAGATGGAAGCTTCAGAAAACAGTTAGTGATTTGTATAAACTATTATTGGTATAAACGAAGTAAAAAACCCAAAAAGTTTTTTAAAAACTTTATTTACACAGTCTTTTAGTGTCCTCTGTCTATGTTCATGGACATGTATGACACATCTGGTTCGTACTCATGGTCTATATATCTGTTCTTGATGATGTGCTTGTACACGTAGGCTGACTTCCTCGGGGTGCGTGAGCGAGTTGAATCGTCGAAATCGATTTCGTATAGTCCAAAACGTTCTCTGTAAACAACAGATTATAATATTAACTAGCGCTATTTCGACATACTTATGTAATAAACCTTTGTGATAATTTTAGCTAAAAAAATATTTGATTAGCACGCGACTATGCCCGCATCACAAAATAAAATGTACAGAAGACAAGCTACTTACACACAAAGCGCGCTGAAGCAACACACACATAGGCATCGCTCACAGACACCATATCTCAAACTATTTGAAGCGAACAGTGCGAGCGCGAGTGCCATCCGCTTCAGACAAATGTACATGTTGGATAAGTAGAGAATTGTTGACATTCATCATTTCAACCCATAAAAATCCAACTGCTGGGCACAAGTCTCCTCCAAATATTTTGAAGGGAATTAAGCCGTGACTACACCACGCTGACTAGACGGGTTGGTATAGAATTTGATTCGAATTTTGCTTTTCTCGCAGTGCTCTTATTTGTTTACGACACCCACGGGTTGAGATGGGGTAGTGACATTATGTATTCTTAATCCGTCACTACACGGATAATTGAATTAATTTAACGATAAAACTTACGTGTAACCTTCCATCCACTCGAAATTATCAAACAGACTCCATGCCATGTATCCCTTGAGGTTTATACCAGCGTCGATGCAGTTCAGGACACTCTCCAAAGCAGCCCTGTAGTAAGTGATCCTGTCATCATCAATTAAGCCGTTCTCTGGAGGGCTCGACCAGCCATTCTCGGTGATGTAGAAAGTTGGACTATTGTATTTCTTGTCCAAATGGGAGAGGGCATTAAAGATGCTGTTTGGAGCCAGCTGTGAATAAAAAATAACAATATAATTATTTTCTCGAAGCAGTAGAAACAGGTCTATCCCACAATGCGCCATCTAAGCTATGGAGACGACTCTACTGTCAGTTATATACATAATGCAAGAGTCCCAGGACCACCCCAGGACCTTTTGCGCAAGAAAATATAAAACTCTCTCAGTTCACAGTCGTTGACATGCCTTCTTGTTAAGTGCACTTCGTGAAAAACATCTTTTGGTTTTAGGTTTAAAGAGAGCTATCCTCTCAAGGTAGACAGTGGCTTGGCTGTGCCCCTGACATAGCCAACCAAAATGAGCGGTGCTTACTACTTATCATCAGGAGGGCAAACAACAAAAAAGATTTAAAAAAGAACCTGTTGAAGGATAATATTTAATTCGCCTCATTTCGGTGGCATATTGTAAATACGATAATAACCTGGAGCCAATAAGGCTCTGTCCTTTATCCCAATTAAAATAGAGGTAAAGGTCAATTAATATTAGTTTTATTATCAACCTTTTCCTATTGCAATAGAGTGCAATAGAGAGAGAGGGTAATGTGAGGCTGTGTGGTGGGTTTTCCTCTCACTATCTATTAGTCTCTGTTTTTAATATCAAAATAACAGCTTTTTAGAGTATACATATAAAAGTGTGTAAGTTACTCATAACAAACACACACTTTGTAAAATGTTTTGTCGGTCTGTTCGTTTGAGGTTAACTCCAGTACTACCAGATAGCAAATGCTAGCCGAGAAAAACAAAAAGCTATAAAATTGCACGCAAACGAGTGAGTACAGCAGTAATAAAAGGGTTTTAGAAGATATAAATATACATACCGATAACCAAGGTGACGCAGAAACGGGCCAGTCAGTAGGTCTGTAGTCTCCCACATCCATATCATCAAGAAGAGACGGTACAGGATAAGCCCATTTATGTTCATCCTTAGTCGAAACCAGGAAGGTAGTATAGTGATTTACTCCAAAGAAATCTGAAGCTCCACGAGTCAACTCTTTCTCCTCTTCAGTGAACTCTGGTAGACGAGACCAGGGATATCCTTGCAGTGCGCTTTTTTCAGCAATTTTTTCAGATAGCTCTTTGGGAAAACCGCCGTCGGCAGAGAATATTGGTTCAGCGTACAGACCCCACTGGAATTATTCAATTAAAAATAATGTATTTCTCTCATAATGGTACAAAAAAGAATAATACATAAATTTAAGATATAGCTAAGGTGATGGCATATCAAATGTCGTACTGATTTAATTATTTTAGTGGCTATCTCATCTTGACCCACGCTGTTAGTATTTTTGAGACCTATTATTATGTTTAGAATATCAATAGGTGTACTTGGGTACATAAACATTGAGTCTTTCCTAGTGTTTATGAGAGCCGTGACCTTCGTGCCGTAATTTTGTAATGGTATAACTTTGTCAATGAAATAATCATTAAAAGTGTTTGCTATGGTCAAAGGATCGGTAATGATATTATTATCAAGTTTTATTTGCTCTATGTAATTTGTAGGTAAATTGCACTTTTTATTATTTATGATTTGCCATGTACTTTTTATTTTATTGTCGGCGGTTTTAATTTTGTGACAGTTTTGGGCTCGTTTGGTCAGAGTTACGACTTTTTTAAACTGTTTATTATATGCCTTAAACTTTAAGTAATTCCCTTGAGTACGATTAGAGCGATAGACCCATAAGAGATGCCGTTTTCTTTTACTACAGATTTTTATTCCGCGCGATATCCATGCTGGTTTCTTATTGGCATTAATCGTGATTATACGATTTGGGAAGCAAAGATCATAAAATAATTTAAATTCATTTATAAACATATCGTAGGCTTTATTCGCGTCATCTATTTCATAGATTGCTGCAAAGGATAAATTTTGAAGACAATCCCTAAATTTTAATATATTTTCCTAAGAGTAGTCACGTTGTCTCTTACGCCAATGTTTTAGAACACACTTTTGTTTAACGGGACATTTCAATAATTGAGCTGTGTGATCGGATAGGGCAAACTCTATTATTTCCGCCTTGCATGGTCCGCTAAAGTTATGAGCTAGATTGTCAATGCAGGTTTGACTTTTTAACCTTGTTGGTTGTTATATAACATAAGATTAGATCTGAACTCATTCTGAAAGAGTTGATGGATCTAATCTAATATTGGCGCTTTTGTGACAATGAGTTTTACACGACAATCACAGGAAAATAAAGAAGTTAGAAAGCATTAAAGTCTACATCATCAATAACACATTAATGTCCCACTGCTGGGCTCTATTTATATAGCTTAGGGGTTTCAGGCCATAAACCACACGCTGACCTAGTGAGGGTTGGTGCATCAGACGTACACTTACAATTCCTTCTAGGCTATGATGTTGTTTCCCTAACCATGTTTTCTTCACAGTTAGCAGATGGTAAGTCACTTAAATAGTACAAATAAAT
The DNA here is from genome assembly GCA_905147015.1 of Laspeyria flexula. NCBI lineage: Eukaryota > Metazoa > Arthropoda > Insecta > Lepidoptera > Erebidae > Laspeyria > Laspeyria flexula. Next base: position 10,881,832 of record LR989972.1, on the reverse strand, counting down.
TCCACAAAGTGAAATCCACATTGGTATTGCCGGTCGGAATCGAACTCGGACCGCATGATTTGTATACCGGTCACTTATTCATTTGGGCACCACCGCTCGAAGTCTGAATAGTGACCAAAAATCGAGACAGAATGTTAAAGTCTTACATCGCCTTGTCTCTTCAGCTCAGCAGCAACTTCATCCTCAAACGAATCAGTGAGAGGCCCGAACCAGTTGACACTGATGGTAATACCACATTGTCCTCCCTGTAGAGACTTGAAGTCGTTATTATAAGCATGGTAGGCATTAGCATGAGCAAGAACCAAGTTCTTGGCACACAAGTAAGTGCCCACATCAGTAATGTTTAACTGAGGTGCTTTTGTATTGTATCCATAACCTTCGTAACAGATCTCTCTTGGCTCGTTAAAGGTGATCCAGTGCTTGACTCTATCACCAAAGTTGTGGTATGCAACCCTCGCGTAATCTTCGAACCAGCCAGCGATGAGAGGATTGGCAAAGCCTCCTAATTCTTGTATTTTCTGAGGCAGGTCCCAATGGTATAGAGTGACGAGTGGAGTGATGTTATATTTCAACATTTCATTGATTAAGTTATTGTAGTAATCGATTCCTGGTTGATTCACTTTGTTGGCGAGGCCATTTGGGAGTATTCTAGACCAGGACAAAGAGAAACGGTAGGCGTCTAGACCAAGTTCTCTCATAATTTCAACATCACGCTCGTAGTTGTGATAGGAGTCAGCAGCTACGTCACCGTTGCTTATATCCTTGATGACTGTTGGATAATTGTGTGTCATGTAGTCCCAGATGTTTTCGCCTTTGCCTGGTGAAAGATAACAAAACGTTTTAAGTATCTAAACAGTGTTGCCTTATCATCATGACCAGCCTGTTATAGTCCACTGCTGGATATAGGTCTATATCTGTTTTATTGTCTTTGAAGGTTAAAACTTTTGATGTTTCCGAGATATAACGCTGTGACAGACGAACAGATAGATGGAGAGACAGAGCGAGACCATAAGGGTTCCTTTCGTAACTTTTTTATACGGAACTCTAAAAAGGTGAAAACTTACCATCCTCATTCCATGCCCCCTCGATCTGGTAGGAGGCAGTGGCACAGCCGAACATGAAGTCCTTTGGGAAGACTCTCTGCTTCGTATCATTGCCGTAGCAAGCCACCACCAACAAGCTGTCAATGAACTAGTAAATCAGTGTCATAGTTAAAAAATCATCATGATAGGTAAATAAATAAAAATGTCTATTGTGTCTCAAAAGTTCACTTTTTCCTGCCCTGGCCCAACCAGGCCCTGCACAATCTCTGTGAAATATCATAAAGATCGGATAAGTTCCCCTACATCCAGTCACAAAGAAAAATTACAAATAAAAATAACGCTAATATTAATGTTATCATCATCATAATTTATAAACTAGAAGTTACGCGGGGCTTCGCTCCCGTCGTTCTTTATATGGCCACTGCTCAGCCCCTATTGGCCTTAGCGTGATGTTATATAGCCTATAACCTTCTTTGATAAATGGGCTATCCAACACGAACACAATTTATCAAATCGGACCAGTAGTTCCTGAAACCCAAGTTCAACCAAACAAACACACAAACTCTACAGCTCTATGGACGAATGTGTGGATGTACTAACTCAACTGTTCTGTGAGGACGGCTGAACTGATCTGAGTGAAATTTGGAACCCAGATAAACAGTCTCGAAGAGCACATAGAAGCCCGAGCGGAGCCGCGGGTGGAAGCTGACCTCCACCTATCCATCCACCCAACCATCCACCCTAACTTTCACATTTGTAGTATTATTAATATTACATAAATAACCCTAAAAAATTCAAGTTATGCGTACCTAATCACCACCAGCACCTTCATGGTTCACAACTGTTATCCCTCTGATTAAAACTTGGTATATATACTAAAGATAAATGACGTAACACTTACCTATAAATTTATCGGAGAATGGACGCCTCTGCTGGACCACTTGAAAACAATATCGTATGGAGGCGTATTCTGCAAATTTAATCTTCAATACCATTTATTACTCGACCATAACAATTAGGCACATGACAACTAACTACATAAATATTTTTATATTTATAAATCTAACTAAACCAAAATTTTGTTGTTCTAGTGATACGGCAGTAGTCGTGTACTCGCTATCAGTGATCTCTTTAGCGGATAAAATTTTTGATTTTGTCAGTTTTATATAAATAAAATATCTAGCTGTCATGCGCCTAATTGGCCATGTTTTAGTCGAGTAGTACTCATCAGCAGCCCAATAAGTCCACTGCTGGGCTCGGGTCTCCTCTCCTTTAACACTAGAGCTGAGAGGGTTTAATCCAGGGTATAATCCACTCACGCTGGTCTAGTGCGGGTTGGTGGATCAGACATACTCATAGAATTTCTTCTAGGTTATGTGGGTTTCAAAATAAGTTTCTGAGATAAGCGCATCAAGCATACAAAGTAACAATCAACTTAAATATTTAGTATAGATTAGAAGGTATCAAGTGAAATTAATATTGTGATGTGGTGACATGACGAACATAACTTTCACGATGAATTAGTACTAAAAAAATAATTATATTTATTGCCTTTGAAGACTGTGAAATAAAATAATTTATCGAATAGCCCTTGTTATCTTTACGTGTGTGTTTATAATGCTGTTACTAGCAAATATATGAAATCCGGTTTTATGTATAATGCCGCGATAATCTACAGTACAAAATGAAAAATAACTATTCTCATTTAGTCTCACAAGTTTGTTTGTCAGAGCGTTTATTCATCGGCAACTAACATAGTAGATATTTGAAATAATTAAATTTGTTTTTTCTATTAGTTAAATGGTTGACATGGACCGTTCGCAGTGGCGTAAATTAGGTGAGGCTTATGTTCAGCAGTGGACGTCGTTGGGCTGATATGATGATGATGATGAAATGGTTTGAAAATACAATACTTTTTGTTTACTTAAATCAAAAATTCAACATTATCATTTCAACCCATAAACGTCCCACTGCTGGGCATGGGTCTCCTCCAAAGAATGTGGAGGGAATTTAGCCTACTATCCCACGCTGGCCAGACAGGGTTGGTATATGTTTTGCGTCAAATTTTTCTTTTCTTGCATTGCTTTTGTCTGGTTTTACTCCCTTAATCGCCTTTTACGACACTTACCGGTTGAGATGGGGTAGTGACATTCTGTATTCTTAATCTGTAACTATACGGATACGGTTTACTTTATAATTTTATATCTATAACTATACAATTTCATAATTGATATCTTACGTAATCAAATCTTAGGCATTATACGCAGTAACTAGATATATTCCACATAGGGATTAGGAAATGTGTGAACTGTCTGTGCACTAGCAAAAATTTTTAAGAAGTCTATCACTATCTATAGTGTTTAGTAATTTTTCAGAATACCGGAATTATCCGCATTTCCGTTGATATAAACAAAACGTATATTATATAACACATAACTGTTTACATCCACTTTTAAGTAAATATGGAAATATTTTTGTTTTGATAGTGAGGGATATTAATTTTGAAAATAACTAGCCTACGTCCATGGTTCCACGAGATGTAATAATGGGATTAAATACACATATTATGTTATTATCAAATAAGGCTTGATTGCCTTGAGAAGAACCGGTTACAAAGCAAAGCCCCTTTTTACCCCCGACGCAAAAGAGGGGTGTTGTCTCTATGTATACCTGTGTCGTCGTAGCTCCTAAACGAATGGGTCTTTTTGTCGATTGAAATATGACATGATCGTGATTGTTGTTAGACATGTTTTATTAAAATTGGTGTAGCCGTTTCAAGATCTCAGATTTTATAAAGTTTTTATTTTCAACAGCTATGTTTGGTTGGACCACACCGAACAACACAGATTCACACTTCATAATTATGTTTCTCTCACGCTTACATTGGCCTGTTGGTCTAGTGGTTACTGGTTAGTGACCGTGACTGCTAAGCCGGAGGTCATGGGTTCGATTTCCACCCAGGATTAGTCTTTGTGTGATGAGCACGATCGTTTGTTCTGTGTCTGAGTATAATTTATCTATATATATATTTACATAAGTATTTAAAAAAAATGTATATAAGTAGTAGGTATATCAGTTGTTTGGTACCCATAACACAAGCAAATAAAATTGCTTGTTTTGGGACTAGATGGCGCTGTGTGAATGTGTGAAAATATTATTTATCATCATCATCATCATTACAACCCATAAACTTCCCACTGCTGGGCACGGGTCTCCTCCAAACATTGTGGAGGGAATTTATATAGCCTCCTATACCACGCTGGCCAGACGGGTTGGTATAATGTTTGATACGAATTTTCTTTTTCTCGCAGTTCTCTATTCTGCATAAGATTACTCCGTTAGTCACCTGTAACGACAACATAATAATACACGGAAAATATTATTATTATAAAAAAATATTATTAGAACTGTTATTTACGAGAGCGAGAACTATTATTGTTACCTAGCTCAGCTTGGGTGTGCCTTTTATAAATAAACTAACTTCAGCCGCGTGGTATATAAGCATAGTTAATAAATATAATCTTTTTTTATTTTATTTTTCATTCTATATACAAGACTTATTATATTACCCGAAAGCGCTGGAGAGACGATCAGTACTCATTTGACAACGACTTGAGGAACAATCCAATAGAAAAGAATAGGTGAACTTGGGGAAGACCTTTGCCCAGCAGTGGGACAACACAGATTGTAAAAAAAGAAAATTTACCGCATCAACTGAGTTAAGCTTACATACGCGATTGGACTTTGTTTTATAGGTAGTGTAATATAAAAACTGTCTCAGTTGTTTATTAGGATTTATTAAAAAAATAAAAAATGTAATAACTATTCAACAAGAGATACTTTATCATAATAAATATCTTTTTGCTCCTGTTCAAGAAAAAACAAACCACTTGAAATATCATCAGACATGACAGTAATAAATAAGATTGCTCTAAGTATCTATACTATCTAATATTATAAAATAGTTTGGACAAATATCATCATCGTCATTACAAACCATAATCGTCCCTCTGTTGGGCACGGCTCGCCTCCAAACATTGTTGAGAGTAGCCTACACGCTGGCCAGACGGGTTGTTATGCGGTTTTGTTTGGAATTTTCCTTTTCTCGCAGTGCTCTTGTATAAGGTCGCCTTATACGACACCCACGGGTTGAGATGGGGTAGTGACATTATATATTCTTAATCCGTCACTACACAGTCATTGGATGAATAAAAATAATTATAATAAAATTATAATAAATCAAAGAGGCTTCATGATTATTAATTATATCAGTGTTAATTTTATCCATCAACAAGTAGGATGAGTCCTCAAAACACGATCTTATCTTGTGAATCCCCAAAATTGCTTGTCAGTATTCCATTATGCATGTGCTATATTCCGTCGATCTATGGTTATAGGAAACCTTGCTTTACTTTCTTGAGTTTAGATCTACGATTGTGAGGGGCTCGGTATATGCCAACTTCTCTGCATAGTGATAACCAACCTTTATCTGTCACCAAACGTCTTGAACTTGTGATAATAACTTGATCTAATCTGTTATATCTATTATATTATTTTTAGCTTGTTGCTCATAATAGTTACTGATGCTACACTATTGGATGGACTGGCCTGTTGGTCTAGTGGTTAGTGACCCTGACTGCTAAGCCGGAGGTCGTGGGTTCGATCCCCACCCAGGACAAATCTTTGTGTGATGAGCATAAAGGTTTGTCCTGTGTCTGGGTGTAATTTATCTATAATAGTATGTATTTACAAAAAAAAAAAAATATTTAAGTAGTATATCAGTTGTTTAGTACCCAAAACACAAGCAAATATAATTGCTTACTGTGGGACTAGATGGCGCTGTGTGAATGTGGTAGAATATTATTATATATTATTATTATTATTATTTGTTTTTTTTTTTGTTTTTTTGTCTCCTTTTTAGGGGTTAAAACAACTGATGCACGGGCCTAAGCCAAGTGTATCAGTTTATGTAGAAGATGATGAAGCCAAGAATTTTCGGGTAAGACGACAGGTGTTGAGGATAGCTGCTTTTTGAATTAGTGTGAGGGTGGATACGGGCATTTGGAGAAAATTTAGGTTGGTTTTAAGAGATTTTGGGATAATACCTGTTGTGGAGATAACTATGGGCAAAATCTTAACATTATCTACTTGCCACTGCCTTTTTATTTCCGTCGCCAGTTCAACGTACTTGGTCATTTTTTCTGTATATGTACTAAGTAGGTTGTGCGTGTTACATACTGCTATATCTATAAGAAAAACGGAATTGTTGGTTTTGTCTAGTACTGTTATATCAGGTCTATTGTAGTGTATTGTTTTATCTGTAATAATTGTCCGATCCCAATATATTTTGACTAGGCTATTTTCTAATATTGTCTCAGGTTTGTATTTGTAGTAAGCAACTTTCTTTGAAATAAACGTATGTATGTGGGCTAAGTTTTGGTGAATGATCGATGCAACTTGGTCATGCCTATGTTTGTAGTCAGTTTGAACGATAGATTTACAAGCTCCGGTTATGTGTTGAATGGTTTCAGAACTACTATGGCAGCGTCTACATAAATCAGATGGTAAGTTGGGTAAGTGGAGGATGTGTTTTTGGTAATTACGGGTGTTTATTACTTGATCTTGAATGGCGATCATGAAAGCCTCAGTTTCAGGAAATAGTTCCCCGCGGCGGAGCCACTCGTTCGACGCATCTCTGTCGACGTGTGCTTGACCTAGATCAGCTAGGTGTCGCCCGTGTAGTGACTTTTGTGACCATGTACCTAATTTATCTTGTCTATTGGTTAGTTTTATTTGCGTATTTCGGTTACTGAGATTAAGTGGGGTAAATTTTATATCTATTTCTGTTATGTATTTGTGAAGTTCGGATTGTTCAGCTTTATTATGAAAATATGTTCGCAATTTGCTTACAAGGGTATTGTGTAAATTTTGAACGTCGATTAAACCCTGCCCCCCATCCTGTCGTGGTAGTGTGAGGCGTTGTATGCATGATTTTGGGTGATGCTTACGATGTGTGGTCATGTGTGTATTTATTATGCGTTGCAATTTTTGTAAATCTGTTTGAGACCATCTTATAATTCCAAAAGAGTAAGTGAGTACAGGTATGGCGTATGTATTAATGGCTTTGATACTGTTGCGCGAATTAAGTTGTGTTCTTAAAATTCGGTTAAGTCTGATTTTAAATTTCTTGATCAAATCTAACTTAGTTTGTTTATGTTGTATTTGTTTGGATTGATGGAAACCTAAATATTTGTATGTGCTGTATTCATCCATGTGATCTATTTCTTCGCCAGTATCGAGAATATAAGAATTTTTCTGTGATTTCCCTCTGATAATTGAGTGTATCTTACACTTGTCTACCCCAAACTGCATTTGTATATCTGTAGAAAATGATTGTGTGATGTCTGCGAGTTTCGAAAGTTGAGTGTTATTTGTTGCGTATATTTTGATGTCGTCCATGTATAATAAGTGAGAAAGAGTGTGAGAAGAGTTATTGTGTTTTAGTTTAAATCCCATATCAGTGTTATTAAGTAACTCTGATAAGGGGTTCAATGCAATACAAAACCATAATGGGCTGAGCGAGTCTCCTTGGAAGATACCTCGTTGAATTTTAATCGGTTCAGTAGTCAGTGAAGTTTTGTTTTGAATTAATTTAAGTCTTGTTTGCCATTGCAGCATGGCTGTACTTAAAAATGTTATTAACATAGGATGAATTTTGTAATGTTGTAGTATGTAGAGTAACCAACTGTGAGGAACTGAATCAAATGCTTTTCTATAATCTATGTACATTGTGTGAATGTTTCTATTATTAGTGTGTACTTGTTTCATAACTATTGCATCTATTGTTAGTTGTTCCTTACAACCCTGACTATTTTTTCTGCATCCTTTTTGCTGCTCTACTAGTATGTTATGGTGGTCTAGGTGTTTATAAATTAAGTAACTAATACATCCTGTAATGATTTTGTAAATAGTTTGAAGACATGTAATTGGTCGATAGTTAGCAGGGTTTTTGGGATCTGACCCCTTTGGTAGCATGAATGTAATACCGTGCGAGATAAAAGTAGGCATTGTATCTGGTGAACGTATAAACTGACTTATATGGTTATGTATGAATGGGTGTGTGCATGTGAGTTTCTTGTACCAATAGTTGTGAATATTATCAGTTCCTGGTGCCTTCCAGTTGTGTGTACGTTTAATGATTTGAATGAAAGTATCTATGGGGATATTCTCAGAATCCATCATGTTAATGTGTTCAGTATCTGTTAATTTTGATAACCAGTCTGCATTAGCGTTATGCAGTGTAGGATTTTCCCATATGTTGGCCCAAAATTGCTGTAAATCTTGTGGTGACGGGGTGCTCGGACTTTGGTTGGTGTCATGTGAATCATTGTTACCTAAGTTTCTATAAAATTGTTTTTCATTGTTAAGAAAGGTATGGTTCTGTTGTTTACGTTTTGTGCAATTTAGATATCGTTTTAATCTATTAGAAGCTGCGCTTAACTTTTGTTTTAATGTGTCGAGAAAATGTTGTGGTTCAGTGTTTAGTTCTTCGTGTTGTGAATGGCTTTTATATTTCTCTCTTATTTCGTCTACGGTTTTTAGTATTTTTTGACTTCTGTTTCCTGCTATGTATTGTGTTAATCTACCTATTTCTAGTCTATACTGTTTTATTTTATTTTCGATTCTTCTTTGCCAATTAGGTTTATTATCATATCTATTTCTCACACAATTTTCATCTAATTGCAATCTAGTGCCATTGCATATGGCTGCTGCAAATGCTGCTGAGTAGATTATTGTATGAAGAGTAGTAAAATCTATTTCGTGATTTAAATGCTTCGGGACTATTGTATTATTGAGCAGATCGATAATTTTAGAGAACTTGCGAGATGTTTTTTGTTTAGGTATATATGGTCTTGTTTCTGGGTTTGTGTCCTTAAATTGTAGTATTGCATTATTAAATTGTGTTTCTATTTTACAAAGTAGATAGTTTTCTGGTTCTATGTGAGTTTGAGTGACAACTTGGGTTTGAGTAAGAGTTTGTGTTTGTGTAAGAGTGATTGGAGTGTCTGTTGTACCTTGATATTGGTTATGATCTATACTATCTGTTATTATATCAATTTGTACATCAAGTTGTGCTTGACTATTTGGTTCTCTTAATTTTAATTGTACTTCTTTTTTTATATCATCTATTTTATTTATGTTAGTTCTATTATTAAAAAGTAGTCTTCTTTGGTCGGCAATTCTTTGTTCAGTAATGTGTGATAAGTGTGGATGTATTTGTATGAATAATTCGTGCAACTTTTTTCGGTATGCAGTCTTATTTGTTTCTAACTTAGTTACTTCAAAATAACCTCTGATAATATCTTCGTTCATTTCGTTTGTCCATTTAATTCTACTATTGCTTGTAATATCGTTTTGTGGCAAAGTATGTGTTAAGTGTTGACTATTAGTGTATGAGTTTGTATGTATTTGTTGTTTTACTTCATCGTGTATTATATCTATTGTGCTTTGTGGCAATAGCTTACTTCTAAGGATGGCCCTTCTTTGATCTCCTAAACGCTGTCTTGTTACTTGCATTTCAGGAAATTTACTGGAGAATTCGTGGTGGAGTGGCTCTAAATAGCTATTTAATTGTGTTGTCTCACATTTAGTGATAATCAAGTATGTGCGCCATATGAATCGGTTCATATCTTCGGTCCATTTCTTTCGCGCACGTATTTGGCCAGCAGTGGGTGCAGGGTTAGTGGCCAAAGCCTCCTGCACAACAGTTGTTGACCTTGTCGAACGGGTTGAATGTGATGTAACTGACGATGAAGGTGATGAGTTTGATGAACGATAAAGACTATGAGTTGATGCGGGCGATGGTATGCTAGAGAAGAGCATGTGGTCGGATGATATGATGGATGGTGGTGAGGATGACGTTGGTGATGATGACTTTGATAATGATGGTGTTGGTGATGATGATTTTGATATAAATGAGCATTTTTGGTGATTTTTGTGATTTTGGACTACAACAGTGCGAGACTGGGCAGTTTTGCGCGATACGTTGCCCCCCCCAGAATACGAGAGGCTGCCCGAACCCGAAGGCTCGGGGCGGGATTCTCCGTTGCATGGAGCTCCGGTACCCACCTGGGGTAATTCTCTATTTCGCAAGCGCATTTTCATGTATTTTGAGTGTCTATGAGTAATCATAGAGTGATTGATAGAGGAAGCTTAAGATTATATAAATAGATAAATTTAGTGTTCGTATAAGTATATAAGAGATTGAGAGAGAAAAATTGAAAGAAGATTAGGGTATGTGCGTTAGGAAAAGGCAAGATGAAAATAACCAATATAAGTGTGAAGTTAAAGCCTGAAACAGATATGTGAGTAGAGGTAGAAGTGAGAGTGAAATAGAAGGAGAAGAAAGTGATAGAAATAGGCAGCATGAAGAGGATGCTGACAGAGCCATGTTAGCCGCGTTAGTGAATTATTATCGCGTGACCGCCCCCCACGTGCGTCAGGTGATCGACTCGGGCGTATGGTTGGTTATAGGGGGCTTATTATTATTATTATTATTATTACATATTATAATAAAATTCCCGCCGCGTCTGTCTGTTTGCTCACGATAAACTCAAAATGTATGGATTGAATGATTCATGAAGCAGGTTTCATCATTACAACCCATAAAAATTCCACTGCTGGGCACGGATCTCCTCCATATGTGGAGGGAATTTTCCCTACTGTACCACCCAGCCCAGACGGGTTGGTATAGGGTATTGACATTATGTATTCTTAATCACACGGATTAAGGAACACAACACTTATATTATTATGGCTGTGATCTTTTTAGGACGGCGCATTTTGAGCGGGGGTTACTTCTCTCACAAGAGATCATTGTCAAATATCTATCAATAAATCTAATATGAGCAACAAGCTTAAAATAATCACCGATTCAGATTAGATCAATTTCATTAGTTTATAAGTGTAGTGACAGATTTAATACATAATGTCACTATCTCATATCAACCTGTGGGTGTCGTAAAAGGCGACTAAGGGAGAAACCTTAAAGTTTAAGGCTTTAAAAGACAAGAGCACTGTGAGAAAAGGAAAATTTGAAACAAAACCTCTACCAACCCGTCTGGCCAGCGTGGTATAGTAGGCTAAATTGCCTCCACATTCTTTGGAGGAGACCCGTGTCCAGCAGTGGGACGTTTATGGGTTGAAATGGTGTTTTCTATAGACTTCTCTCAGCCAAACCCAACTTATGATGCACAGATAACAAGTCCTCACTCCTCACGACCTCACGTGCGGTCTAGTAACCTCGACATTGAAACTGCGTCGATTGTTAGTTTGACCTCTCGCGTAACTAATATTACTGAGTGTAACTGAAATAGATGAATTGAATTACAATTATAATGGAAATGTGCTCTGCTAATGTAATAGGCTCGCCCCCTTTTATATAGGACCAAACATAGAAGAAGAAATGTGTGTGTGATATACCTCTGCCTACCTTCTCTGCCTTCGGGGAATTTCGAGTTATTACGAGTAGAATTCAAATAGGTATGTAGCAGCATCACTTGTGAATGGCTTAGGCTGTGGGATAGATCTATGGATGGATGGATGTTTGTTACTCAATCAAGCCAGAACGGCTGAAAGGATATGTGTGAAATTTGTTACGCTAATAGATCGTAGTCTGGAATAGTACATAGGCTACTTTTTAATGACACACCACGCGGACGGAAGCTAAATAGTTCATAATATTAGTAAAGTAATTTTGTGCTAAGCCGAAATTGATGGTTAGTAGTTATCGGAATTCGGAACCAACAAAACAACCTCTTTTTCACTACCAATCCTTGACCTAACAACCCACAAATTTGATGTAATCAGTCGTCAAAAGATAAGAGCGTTAATTAATATATATTTAATGTAATCTTTTGATATAGTGTGCTATCTTTTTTAGTCAGTAGATATAATGCGTGTCGTGCTGTTGTGTTTGTTGAAGTAAGTTATTATTACGTCATTTTAATATTGTAGGTAATGTGTTTTCTGACAATATTGAATTTGAATTCGAACGTGTGTGCCGTATTTTGTTTATAACGCGGTTTACGGTTCAAGGTTTTCGACAGGTTATTTACATAATTTCATGTGTAACCGCTCTTTGATCAGTCTATACCCGTTAAAAATGTATTTGTTGTGATTGTTGTTATCGACTTTTATGAAACTAAACTACTATATACTATGATTATTATCTATTTAGGCACTTTAATAATCTCTTTGATAAATAACTAAATGCTTATTACATTTATTGCTAATGGTATAACACCCTGGAGCCAAAGGTGCTCTGTCTAGAGGTGTTCGATTTTATCAATCTTTTCTATTGCAATAGAAGGGGTGAGTAATCCGAGGGTATGTAGTGGGTTTTCCTCTCTAAATAAATTACAAAAGTATCATCCCTATATTCCAGTGGTTCATTCAAGATAAGTTAGTGCAAATTGTTGTTCCAGTTTCTTGGCTAGCTGCTATGGCTTCACTGACACGAAGATAAGAACGTTTCCTGAACAGTTTCTGTTTGGAGCAGCATCAGCAGCATATCAGGTCGAAGGAGCTTGGGACAAGGATGGTATGTATCTAGTTTGGAACACTAGTCTTTTGAACAAATTGGTGGTATATTTATGAACGTTCTACGCCTTATCTACACATATAATAAAACTGTAACGGGTTTATGTCTGTAACATAATAGATTTCGATGATAAAATAAACTGGGTGGTCTTTTTTTCCTGCATGTAATTGAATACAGTTTTCACCAATGTATTGATAGAGGTCTAACTTAAAATATATGCTACTTTTTCTGACATACTCGTAGGTGGGAGCTAGGAAATTTATAAAAGGGAAAACTAAACGGTGATTAGACACAATCACAGAACAATGAAAAACCTATCTCTGTTCTGTAGACACAATACATTGCGTCGCTGCCAATATTTTTGCCTTGCCGTATCGCCAGCTGGTGTCTTGTCTGCTTCGTTGAGATTAGTCAGCGGCACCAAATTTTATAACTTAATATTAATATAAGATAAGATACATCAAGTTAATATGTCGTAACGTATTATCTTAATCTTGTTAGGTTTTATTATATCTCTTTTGTTTTTTGATAATGACAATGTTATTCATTTCTAAGATGGATGGAGAAAGATGTAGGTATGGATGAAGATTTGATAAGATATGTATGAAACTTGGCACACGCACATTTCGCATGTAATCAATGGTTTTCATTTAGTCAGCCATATATTAGGAGGCAAGCCATAATTTGTCATTGACCAAATTTTCAAAGTTCTCTTTAATATTGAGAATTTTATGTCAGAAAACTCAAAATACCTTTACTCGACCTGGTTATCCAACTTGGAGTTTTGCACAGTAATAGAAGACACTTCTGATACTGAGGCAGTTCTGTTATCCAGTGTTCATATAATTGTCTATCCTCAGGCAAAGGTGAGAGTATTTGGGACAAGTTTCTCCATGATAATCCGGAGCTGGTCGCAGATGGAACTAACGGTGATGTGGCGAGCGACTCCTATCATCAGTGGAGACGGGACGTGGAAATGCTTCGAGAACTTGGGGTAGACTTCTACCGGTTCTCTATATCATGGCCTAGAGTCATGCCGACTGGTGAGTAAATTCTATGGTTAGCGAAAAACTTCTTTCGATAAGTAATAATAAGATTTAATTTACATATTTGTAAAGACACACACACGAAGCAAAGCGTAAGCGTGTTTCTGATGTATCACATGACCCAAGGGCTGGCCTCTACCTTTTTTTTTTTTTTAAGAGGGTGTAATGCATTACGCATACCGCCCCGGACACGGGATGGTTATGTGGGACTCGCCAGTCCGAAGGGACCGGAATACCCACTAAAGCCAAATCAGCGTCCGGGTGCACCGGGGATGCTGTCGTTTAAGTTGTAATTCTTATATCTTTATTAAAGTTAACATATATTTCAGCAATTAAGGCAACATTAAAGCACTTATCAGAAATTCATCATTGAGGAATTAAAAGTATTAATAAATCATTTGTCTTCAGGTCTTCCAAACAACATAAACGAAAAAGGTTTCCAATTCTACGACAACCTTATCGATGAACTCTTGAAGTACAGCATCCAGCCAATGGTGACTCTATACCACTTTGATCTTCCCCAGTACCTACAGGACCTAGGGGGGTGGACCAACCCCCTCTCAGTCGAGTGGTTCGAAGACTACGCCAGGGTTGTCTTCAAGAGATATGCTGGAAAAGTCAAGTTTTGGATGACCGTTAATCAGGTATTTGTTTATATTTCGTAATTTTGCACATATGTGTTAACTGGACCACTGAGTACTAAAAGTTGCAACGAAATAATGTGGCTGTTTACAAACTTGTTACAATTTTGCTTGCTAACGGCCATTAAACTATTTGAATTATAAAACTTTAATTTTACTTGACGTTTTGCCCAGGTTATACCAGCTATGATTACAAGCTGACTGACAATATCTATTCTAAGGCTAAATTAGATATTTACTTATACCCAATACGTTTTCTTATGCCAATATATTAGTAGAAACATTTCAAATTGATCCTACGGTTTTAAGTTCAGTGTTCAGACAATAGAAGTAGTCAATTATTGTCATTGTTTATTCTAAACCTCTGTAAATTTGGCTCAAGTATAGCTACTTTGATATTATTAAAGAGGATTTCAGCTATATAAATAACGAGGCCATCTCAATTACAGTTATTTGAAGCAATAAGAATCAGTTAAGGAACTTGCTATATAACTTTACACTAATTTGTCTGTTGCAGCCCAACACAATATGTGTGGAGGGCTACGGCAGCGGTGCAATGGCTCCTGGACTAGTAATGAACAGTATAGGCACATATAAGTGCGTCAAGAACGTGCTCCTGGCGCACGCTACAGCGTACAGACTTTATGAGAAGTACCACAAAACGGAACACGAAGGTTGGTACGTATTTTAAATTTTCCATATATCTTGAAAGCATCCCAACTTATAACTCTACTGAAGAGACCTATCGCTAACCTATTACATACATAGGTATGTAATATAAATTTGTTATTTAAAACCGTAACAAATTGAAATTGTAATTATTATGGCGATTAAAAAGAGTGGCCTGAGTTTCTTACCAAGTTCTTCTCAGAGCTCAATCTTTTCAGCGAACTGGCCTTAAGCAAATTTGCTGACACCTTTTTTGGCTTTGTATGACCTCAATCGACGATCCAAATGAATTAAAGAGTTTGACTATTGACTATTGCATTTGCAACTTCTTTCGATTGAAACTGCGTCAAGTGTCCAGTGTTTGATATATACCCACATGGGCTGAGGATTCAATTTCGTGTGTTATGTCAGCTGTTCAAGTATTGCAGGTAACGTTGGTATCGGTATCGCGTGGAATTGGCTCGATCCCGTTGATAACAGTACGGAGAACGTAGATGCTGTGGACAGAGCCAGGGAATTTGAGGTTAGTCATTAACATAACGTTATATAAACTTGCTTTCATATTATAAAAACTAAAAAGAAATAACTAAGTCCAATATTTCGAAGAACTTTTTAACGGTTGCATGAAAAAAAACGGATTTTTAATTCGGTTCTGACTAAATAATTTTATTTTTGTGGAGCTAATATTCTACCACATTCACACAGCGCCATCTAGTCCCAAATTAAGCAATTATATTTGCTTTTGTTATAGGTACTAAACAACTGATATACTACTTAAATACATTTTTTCTTGTAAATACATACATATTATAGATAAATTACACCCAGACACAGAACAAACAACCTTTATGCTCATCACACAAAGATTTATCATGGGTGGGGATTGAACCCACGACCTCCGGCTTAGCAGTCAGGGTCACTAACAACTAGACCAACAGGAGCTGTTTGCCTATTATCAGTCTTTAGTTAAATAAACCTGTTCTCTACTTCTCAGTACGGTCTGTACATGAACCCAATATTCTCGAAGACCGGCGACTTCCCTCTACTGGTGAAACAGACCGTGGACAAGAAGAGTGAAGAACAAGGGTTCGCTACGTCCAAGCTACCCAAACTTACTGCTGAAGAGATTAAACTTCTGAAGGGTAATATAATTGTATTGCTGGTGTTACGTTTATGGGTATATTGGTATGGATTACTCATCATCATCATCATCATCAGCAACCCATTAATGATGATGGATTATTGATAGATGGATATTCGTAAAAGCTCCTTATTCCTTCTCAAACTGGAAGACAATCAATCGGTATACGATTAATACTAGTTAGAAATAAAGCAAAACTTTAACGGATATCATTCTTCTACTCAAAATTCTTCTATCATTTCCAGGCTCAGCAGACTTCTTGGGCATGAACCATTACACCACATTCCTGGTCTCACCTGCCAAGGAACAGTATGAACCTCTGTCATACGATGATGATCGCGGAGTCGATTTTAGTCAAAGTCCGAAATGGAAGCAGGGGAAGTCTTCTTGGTTGAAGGTAGGGGGTCTTGCCTTGAATCCAAAGTACCAAACGCATATACAAAATCATTATTTGTTTTTGCGATGCGCAACAGTCGAATAGTTAAAGTTAAATCATACTTTTAGAGATGTAGGACTGAGCCACTCGCCTGTAGAAGTACCTTCATCTAACAGAAGATTACAGCCATAAATGCTTCGATAGTGTTGTGTGGTAAGGGGTTTAAAGAGTGGGCAACACGCATGGGATGCTTCTGGTGTTGCAGCGTCCTTAGGTTACGGAAGTCGCCGTAAGCTTGTCTGACACCATCCTGATATAAACTTACAATTTGAAAGAAAATTCTCGCTATATATGTGTTCGACCAGTTTTCAATAATTTACTGTGAAATACTGGACTGCTGAATCTTCTTGTACATAGACCTGTGCTCTCCCTACACCTGTTAAGTATTTAGATTATTGTATGATTTACTGTCGACTCTTACGTGTTAAATGGACTTGAACTTTCAGAAGTTGCTTTTGGAAACTGATCGATAAAACCTCTATTTATACGCATTGTTTGATATTCCAGAGCGCCCCCTACGGCTTGTACAAGGCTTGCCTCTACCTAAATAGGGTGTATGACTATCCGACCGTTATCGTGACTGAGCATGGGTGGTCTACTGCGGGGGGCTTCGGAGACCAGAGCCGTGCTGATAACATGAGAGGATACCTTGGTAATGCATTGTGTTATAAGATCTGTTTAACTAACTAGACGCGAACAGCACAAGATAAGCATTGTAACTTACAAAAGATTATAACTTAAAGAGTGGTGTAAGTCCTGTATCAGCAAAATCACACCACTCTTTAAGTTATAATCTTTTGTGAATTACAATTTGGGTAGCATGCAAAGTGACGCAGCAGATTACCACACTGTCTATAAATGAAATTTTATGATATAGGCGAGAATTAAAAATGGTTTCTTGGAAGCTCTGCCTCTATGGGGTGACTGGAAAAACTAATTACTTAGTTTCAAATATTTATACTTTTTATTTTATAATTTGTTTTTTTTTTGTTTAGCTGCACTGCTGCTGGCTATAGAAGACGGTACTGAGGTGAAGGGGTACACAGCATGGAGCTTGATAGATAATCTGGAGTGGACTGCAGGCACCAGGTGAGGTTACGAAGCTCCATGTTAAAGAGCTGATCACATTGAAACTACTGCACCAATGTTAATAAAAATATAAGAACCATTGTGATCATTTCAACTTTAAACAAAAAATCAGCCCATTCGTTTATGACACGCACAGACATGTCAAACTTATAACACACCTCTTTTAACGCGGAGGTAACAAACGGGATTAATTATAAATAAAACAACGTTATTATTTGTGGATTCAAACAAAACTAACTAGATATATTTTCACATTTTATTTCCAGTGAACGGTTTGGTTTGTACCAGGTAGACTTCAGCTCACCCACCAAAGAGAGAAAGCCGCGAATGTCTGCCTTGGTATATAAGAACATCATTGAGACCAGACAAGTAGACCCCCAGTGGAAACCAGATAGTTTGAACATGGAGATCAAGAGAGCCAATGTGAAGGGAGAACTGTGAAGTTTTTAAGTTAGACATCTTGACAAAAGGCTTTAATAATGTGATGCAAAGTTTTCTAAAAAGTAAACCTACCTACTCAGACCAACAAACAAAATCCTATTCGATAAGAAAGACGGAGCATCGTGAACTTCACATTGAAGCCACCTGTTTGACTATGTGTGTGTTGGCAGGGCTGCCATTTGTTAAACATTTTCCCTATAATTTGGGAAATAATAATATTATGTGGGTAGGATAAGTATATTGTACGAGCAAGATATTATGTGAATATTTTCGGAAATAATATAATCGCTCCCAAAGTAGCATAAAAACCGTAGCTATGGGCGCCTGCAACACCAGGTGCAGCACGAGCGCGTCATAAGAAACCTAGTCACTCCTTTTTTGAAGAACCCCATACTAGATACCTACTTTGCAGTTATTTTTAGAAATTAAATTAAATATAATAAATATTATAATTTCATTTAACGATTTTTAACCGTTTGTAGTCAATACAACACTGTAACTATATTGTCATAATAAATTATTTATTATATCTATAAATAGTTTTATTTGCAATAAATATTTAAATTATTTCGATTTATGAATACCAAATCGTTCAAAATTTTTTCTAACAAAATCGTTTATATAAAAGGTCATCACAAATTTCACAAAAAAAAACGAATCGATCAAGGAGTTTAAATTCTACATTGGAGGTTATATTCGACAGAGTATAATCTGTGGTACAATTAAATGGGAAAATATCAAATCATAACTAAAATATAATTATATTATTAAAAATCTTACACCCACTACAAAATGTTTTCTGTCAATGTCCTTTACATTTTATTGATCATTTCTTGTGTGTATATTTTAATTTCCTACATCTATCCTGATCACCATCCAAATTCCGAAACCTATCCGGTTAAAATTCTACTAGTTTCCCTAACTTTTTTAACTGTGACATTGGCAAAAAGTTCAACAAATGCCCATAGAAGAAAAAAAAATCATAAGTAAGTATGGCCACTTTATTGTTTTTGTTTGTTGGCGGTTTTTGTACCAACTAACCTCAAAGTAACCTTAAATTCAAAGTTTCATTAATGTGAATTCAGGTATTTATAAGTGAAAAGTGATTCCGTGAGATTTATTTATGTGAGCTACTGTTGTTTTTACAACCTTTCACTACACGGAAAGGCATAATTCATTTTTTTTATTTGAGATTAGGTATTCTAGACGACGCGCAATCGGCATGGTGTTAGTGTAGGTGTGTGCGGGGGCTTGTGTGTTTATTTGCATCGGCTTGGTTTAGTTGGCTTGACTGGTACCTACTGTATGTGGTAAGTTGTCTATCTATATTTTTTGTTGGTCTGAGTATTCGATGGATTTTTTAATGTTTATTTATAAAAAAATCTTTAGGGGATATGTAGGTTTTAGATTCATAATGTACTTAATAAAATTATATTGTTTTTTTTTTAGGTAGGTATTTTGTTTTTATTGTTACTAGTAGTAGTAGTAGTTGTAGATAAACAAAAATAATTAAAAAAAAAGTGATGATACTATAATATTATATTGTATAATATGCCATCTGGCTATTTTATTATGAACTACAATTTGATATTACCAGTATGTACTTCACTGTTGCGATAGTTAAAAAACATGATAATAGAGGGCGCTGTTCTAAATTATAATCATACTTTAAAAAAAGATGACACTAGATGACACTACCCGTATTTTTATCATCATATTTCTCTAAAATAATAGTTGGCAGACAGTTCCAAAATAACTTGATTTGATAGGGTTGTTTGACTTGTTTGGTAAACATAGATGTAATAAAATAAATATAATAAATCTATTTAGCTACAACATCGAATATCTCACTTCTAGACACAAGTTTCTGCTAAGCCTAGGCTTGCCGTTGTTCATGAAAATTAACAACTTATAAGTATTTATATACTTTATTAAAAAACAAACAAAAATATAAATTTAACGACCTAGTACCATGTAGGTAAATAATTTCGCTATCGAAAAATTCATATATCCACACAAAAAAACTAAATTTTTAAAATTCCGCACTTGATGGAAAAAAATCAAACTTTCAATTTCAAAACTAACCATTATGAAGCAAAAAACTATTCCTTTTGTGTTGTCTCTTGAGTACCGCATCCCAATAACAATATCTAAGGCTTACACACCAAAACAAATCAATCTGATACGATTTGCCATCACTAAGTACAAACGATTATTTAGGTAGCTAATACGAATCAATAGCTTTCAAAACCTTTTGTTAAAAACGAAAACATAAACTGTATTCTATTTTCTAAGTAGTAAGCTTCATTTTAAAGCTTTTACTTAACGTTTAGTGGGTATAATACCACCCGCCGAGTTTGTTTGTGAAATAAGGGATTGTTTAAGTTATTGTTGCGATTTTTTTCACTATTATTTAGTTGAAGTAAATAGCGAAAGTAATGAGAATAAAAATCGAGGGTTTGACGAGTGTTTTTTGTGTTTTATTGTTGTTTTAAATTTGTTTAGAACATGTTTTTGTAAGGGTCAATCATTTATTCAATATTATTTTTTTACAACATAACAGACTAGGTATTAAAATATAGTTTATGACTGTTACGGTGGCGTAGCCTGGACACAAACATAACTCAAACTAAAACATTTATTCGCAGTGCCGTGACGTGGGTTCGATGCCCACACGAGACAAATATTTGTGAGATTCATAGATATTTGTTTCAAATCTTGGTGTATTTAGTGGTTTACATTTAATTTTGTAAATTACTCCGCGTCTACAGGAAAAAAGAACAAGCCATAGCTTTAAAAAAATCTGATACACTATTCACAGGATTTTCCAATAAATTTAACATCTGGTTGACATCTGACTACATTGATATGCTTGAGGGTAGTTCAGAATCGTATGGTAGTTGTGTGATATCTCAATATAAAGGTATTATATATCATAAGGACCACACACATAGGTACAACAGTGAGTAAATCCACATACCCTACAAGACATTCTAAGTGTACCTATGTGTGTGCGCTAGAACTGGTCGATAGCAAGAAGCCGCTCATGGTATCTAACACAAAATTAATACGCCAACGTTTATTTATCAATCGTTTTATTAGGTTTTTAATCTTTGTCTTTTCTAGAAACTTTTCAAATGAGTGTCTGTCTAATCCATCAACTCGCGTTAGGCCAGCTTGTGTGGATTTTGGCCTAAACGCTCTCAGCTCTCTAGATAGAGGAGAGGAGACCCGAGCCCAGTAGTGTGACATTAATAAGCTAATACTATATTATAAATTTATAATTTAAGTTGCAACTAGTCGTCAACTGTTAGGCTGAGACCAATACACGTGAATTGTGGACTTGAAAGCGGCGTATTTTATATATCTTGATGTTAAGAAAGTTGACTTTATATGAAACTGAATGCAGCGTTAACTCAGAACGTCGTGTATGAAGCTCGTTTACAGTAGGTACTTAATTTAGTTCCTCCCTATATATTTTTCATAGCGTGATGTTTTAAAGTCTCGAATTTTCCTCTATAAATATGTTAACTAGAAAAAAAGTCTAGGTTAATTGCGTTCAAAGCAAACTCTTTACTTCATACCTACTTACTTTACTTACATACTACACAGGTATGTCATATTTAGCTCACATAAATATAGGTACATATAGCCAGTATAAGTAGCAGTGTATGTATAAGTGTGTATGTATGAGAGACGAGGGGAAACGAGGCTTTTATTATATTTGCAGGTTTGCGTGAAAAATGTATGGAATGATGTGAGTCGCACATACGCACATACATATTTATATGATAATGGGGGTGACGTACTGTGGAGACGGCTTCTTAGTTTACAAATATTATATTATATTATTAGAATGAAAACAGTTCGTTCTACTCGACGGGTAGAATACACGCTATTTGCTGAAATTAAAAATTATTGACTAGCTTAGTGGTTAGTGACTCTGACTGCGAAGCCGGAGGTCGTCGGTTCGATTCCCACCCAGGACAAATCTTTGTGTGATGAGCATGATAAAGTATAGTAGGACGAGAGTTTATGTTATTATGCTTATTACTCCTTCACGCTCAGATGGCTGGACCAGTTTTGATAACATTTGGTATGGCACTGACACCTTGGTGACCTTGGTATACATAGACTTTTTTTTCTTTTCTTTAAACCGCGGGTACGACGGTACTACGAGGCGTAGCTAATTAAACATAAAATTTATTTCCGTTTCTTTAACAGTAGTCATACTATTTACCACCAAACATGCTAACATTGCTAACCAGTTCAGATGCTTATAATCTAGATATACATAATATTGTCTATCTAATCTAAACCTAATCTATAATTAATATTATAATCTATAGATATTATAAAGCTAAAGAGTTTATTTGTAATGTTGAACGCGCCAATGTCAGGAACTCCTGGTCCTATTTGAAAATTATTAGATAGCCCATTTATCGAGGAAGGGATATCGGCTATATATAATCACGCTACGGTCAAAGGAGCTGAGCAGTGGCCAAACAAAGAACGACAGTATGGAATATAAAAGAAGTGTACTCCATACAGTCAACCTCATCTCAACGCGTATGATACAATGATACAGCCCGGCCGATCCCTCAAAACTTGAAGCCATAAGATATCCGGTAAGTAGCACTCCTTATTATATTATATCATAATACAAACGTATTTTTGTTTGTTGTCGAATAAAACGAGATGGTATTGTAATAAAACTCTTATTATATAAGTAGCTTTTTGGCTTTTTGTCTCATGTGTCAAGCGAAGGAGGCTGGGCTAGGCTTGATGAGCTTCGTTAGATTAGGCCTAGGCTTAGATCATTTAGGATTTGAGTCAAAGTTTCCTGTACCTACCATCTCTCCAGTGTCACGAAGAAATTTCAAAGTCACTATTCACAGGTAAAATTGCCAGTTTTAATTATTCTGTCTTATTCATACTCTAATATTGACAAAGTTAAAATTGTATTGCCAATAGCTTATTTATTACAATAGAATTTTTTTTTCTATTGGAACACACATTTGGCATAATACTAAAATCTAAACTAAGCCTAGGTCTAGCCTAGCCTAATCTTCTAAGATTATGGATGGAGCTCTTATCTCCAGGCTCCCATTAAGCAAAGTTTAGTGAATCAGTATTTGTCAGCATAGAAATATAAAAAAGTAGGTACTGTAACGGCCAGGGTCGTAGGTAGGTTTCAATATTACAGAGTGAAACTTTTTTTTAATTCACTTATTTATTTTCTTTTAATTATAAGTATATCACTTTGACGCGGAACAAGCAAGACCGGTGGAGAAACCAAAAGGGCTACTTGCTTATCTTAAAATTCACATTCTACTTATTATTATCTTCTATAGAGTTCAACTCTCTCTTCTAGAAGCTTCTTATTCTTCCACGGAACCAAAATTTAATTATAAACAATAAGTGACAGCGCGAGAGTGAGGGAGTTTTCCAAACCAAAGAAAAAGGTTATCGTTGGCAAAACTCGACTGTGCCTAATATTCCCCAACACAGTATTACAGAGTCTCTCCCTAGCCGTCAGCCGTACCATATTCTTATAAAATAAGATCAATGTAGTTATGCGGCCATTATTGTGAGATATAGAATATTCTCTTTGATGTTCGGACTTTGGTTTGTAAATTTAATATATTATCCGCCATTTTATGTTGATTAAATGGACATGAAAGGTTTTTGTGGGGTGAGATATGGCTATTGGATGTTTATAATCCTTAATAATATTTATTTTATCTATAGCTGGTTCATGTGGATTTTTGTTAGGTCACTACTCAGCTCCTATTTGTCGTAGCGCGATGTTATATAGCCCGTAGCCTTCGTAGATAAATGGGCTATCCAACACTATAAGAAGTTTTCAATTATTTCCATTATTTTCTGTGTCATTAATTACCGTGTGCAACAAAATAAAAAAATAGTCAAACAAACTCTTCAGTTTTATAATATTAGTATAGATGTGGAAGTTGGATACTTCTAATAATAAGGGAAAATAAAAATATGCAGGATGAGGAAGGAGAAAAGGGGAAATAGAGAGTAAAAGAAAAAATGGAGATTAGGAAAAGGAATTGGGCCAACAACATACACCAATAATATTTTATAATGAATTGAGATTTTACATATTGTTATGTACATAGGTATATAGGTAGAGACTATTTCCTTCCACTTGCTACGATTCTGACATACATCTTTGGCTTATTCAACATTCATCAATCTTTCATTCATTCTCGCCGGTTTAGGATACTCCTGCCCCCTGATTCTAAGCTGTCGGAAAATTTTGGACGGAAATGTCAGTTTAATTAAACTTAAAAAACGTTGTGTTAAAAAAATGGATGGTTGTAGGAACAAATCTTAAATTAATCAGTTTTTAATTTTCTATACGGTAGACTATTTTGTAACATTAAATAACTTAAGCCGTAAAAATACGTCGTACTAAGATTCGAAAGAGTTTACGATCCGGGAGCAATCCGACGTGATAGAATCAGGATCTATCTATCTGATCTGTCCTTTCTATAGAATTGAGATTTTTGTTACAGTAATTTCGGCATTATCAAAGTTATTTCAAAATTCCTAATATTACCTAATGTTAAGTGCTCTAATCTATCCACACTAGCTCCTTAAAAACAACAAATAATTTCTTAGAACGTAAAAAAAACATGTCGGCATATAAAAGCTCTCTATAAAATCTATATCTGAATAAATTCACAAGTATCTAACAAAGAATGTTATTACTATTCATCTGTGGTCACTCATTCTATCTATTGTTAACTAATAACACAAAGACGTAAGTGACGGACTGTCTGTCTGTCTGTACGTCCGACTAATCCTGCTCTTAAGTAGATAATCTTATTGATACGAGGATTAAGGGTGTTTCAGATTAAAAGACCGGTTTGTGAACTGTATAAGTGGCGCAGCAGGAGCACAGCTCCCAGGTTCCATTCCCAGGTAGGCTGAAAACGATATAAGGTTATGATGTCTTGAAATTTTCAGTATTCATTCATTTATCAGTGATGGTGACTGAATGGATAAGTGACTGGCGTGTGCTAAACACGCCGTCCGAGTTCGATTCCCCGACATGGTGGCGCGGCGGCGGCGGCAATACCAATATGGATTTAATTTTGTGGAATTTATATGTACTAGTCAAGTGACTTTCCATCTGCTAACGGTGAAGGAAAACATTGTGAGTGAGGAAACCTACATACCCTAGTAGCAATTCTATGTGTATGTTTGATGCACCAACTCGCACTTCGCCAGCGTGTGTGGATTGTGGCCTAAACCCTCTCAGCTCTCTAGATAGAGAGGAGATCCAAGCCCAGCAGTGGGACATTAATGGGTTGCCGATGATGATGATGAGATCATGGGGTGGAAAGTATCCTGTTTATGGCAATATGCTCGCTGCCTAACATATGACCCAGATAGCTCGCGAAACCTTGGTGTGATGATGCACCACTGCTTACCACATCGGGAAAAAGGCATGATGCTATGTTATATTTTATTTCTGTGTCCCAATCTATAAATGTGTACCTTGATACTGAACTATAACTTAAATACTTACTTTCAACCAATATGAAACACCCTTATTTTGAAATATTCGTTGAATTACGCAAGCCGGCTATTGTGCGTAGCGCCCATTGTTGGTTATTTACATGAATGCCCGGTCGAGTGTGAATTTAATACGATAGAGCTACTTAAGTAACTATACAGCACTTGAGATTAACTTTTATGTGGCCGACGATGCGATGTACCATTGTAGTGTAAACTTTACGTTACACAAGACTTTAACATACTCGTATGTATAGACGACTAGAAGACTTTGATTCCGTTGTTCTTTATTTGGTCACTGCTCAGCTCCTATTAGCCGTAGCGTGGTGTTATATAGCCTATGTTACTCAGTGATAATGTAGCTTTCGAAAGGTCAAAGAATTTTTTAAATCGGTACAAATACAAATACAAATACAAATAATTTATTTGCGTTAAACATGTGTAATAATACAATGTCACAGAATTGCATTCTTGATGTTTAAATAATTTTCACAGTCCAACATGTTTTACCTAAAAAGGCGTACAAATGAGTAATTTAAATCTCCATCGCATGTCACAGATGTAATTATAAAAGATTATTGTAAATATATGATAAATGTCACTACGATAAAAAATAAAAATGTTTATAATCAAAAATAATAAATAATAATAATTAAAAATAAATTAAATAAAAAATAATAATAATCAAAGTAAATAGTCAATACATAATCTAGAAGGAGTCAGACAAAAAATCTTTTATATAATAGTAGCACTTAGCAACTAGTAATTGTTTTAGCTTTTTCTTAAACATTATTATATTTAAAGTTCTTACTTCTTTAGGTATTTTATTAAAGATTATAGGACCCATGCAGAAGACACTTTTATGCATGAGAGTTGTCTTAGCCGTGTGTAGCCTTAGTCTACTTTTATCACGTCTATTCCGTGTAACTGTATCAGATAGAAGCGGAAACAGTTGAGGATTGGCTTTCACATATAGCGCAACTTCCAGTATGTATATAGATGCAAGTGTCAGGATTTTATGTTGTAAGAAATATGGTTTACAGCTGTCTGTTATATATAACTGAAACATGGACCTAAGGCAGCGTTTCTGTGCCTTAAAGACTTGTTGAAAGTCTGGTGAGTTAGCCCAGAAAATGATACCATATCGCAACACTGATTCGACCATTCCGTAGTATGCAGTAATTAAGGCATCTGTATTTATAACAGGAGCTAGTTTGTGTAGTGCGTAAGCTGAGCTACTTATTTTCTTAGTAAGGTCATGAATATGTGGTTTCCAGTTAAGTCTTTGGTCAATTTTTAATCCTAGAAATTTAGTTGCGTCAGTTTCTGCTATTAGTATATTATCATGAAATATTTTAATGTCAGATGAATTTGGTCTTTGGGAGAAATGTATAATATTAGTCTTATTTAAATTAATCTTTAGATTATTGTTATTGAGCCATTGTATAATTGAATTAAGGGAGTCATTTATGTCAATTTCATATAAGTTTTTATTCTTACATGGTACAGCGACTGCACTGTCATCTGCAAAAAGTGACATTGGTTGTATAGTAGCCTTGGGCAAGTCATTTATGTAAATAATAAATAATAAAGGCCCAAGGACACTGCCCTGTGGTACTCCAAAGCTTGGTATACGCTCCGAGGATTGAAAGGTTTCTTCTCTTTTAGTTCTCGTATTTATTCTTGATATGACAGTGACTTGTTTACGATTACTTAGGTATGATTGTAATAGATTTAGTATGTTACCTCGAATTCCATAAGCTTCCAGTTTTTTTAGTAAAATATTATGGTCTACATGGTCGAAAGCTTGTGTCAGATCGCATAAAATTGCACAGATTGGGTTAGATTTGTCTACATTCTGCATAACGTTGTTTAGGAAGTCATATACGGCCATATTAATGCTCTTTTTTTGTCTGAACCCTTTTTGTTCTTGACAATATAAGCTATTTTTATCGAAGTATTCATTAATTTCCTTGTATATGAATTTTTCAAATATTTTTGCGAATATAGGTATTAAAGCTATTGGGCGATAAGATTCCATCAGTTCTCGATTATCTTTTTTAAAAATTGGTTTAATTATGGCGGTTTTCAAATCATCTGGAAACGTTCCAGCGCTAATGCAGAGGTTAAGGATGTGACTTAAGTGTCCACAGATATAGTCATTGACATACTTAATAACTTTTGTATTGATGCCGTCCCAACCGACACTATTGCTATTTTTTAAACATTTTATTATTTTCTGTATATCATAAGGTAGACTAGGTTTCATAAAAAGTGAATTTGTGCTGTTGCTTATTAGAGAGGTGACATCTTTATCATGGTTATCGGTCCTCTAGTTTTTAAGTTTATCTTTATTATTTATAAGGTCTTTACGTACCTATACCTCTTACGTACGTAGGTAAACACGTTTTATGTATCCATAGTAAGTGCCTAAAAAGCAAAACACTGAACAATTTTTTTAAACGAAATTCGCTTGCCTTAATATACCGAATTTTGCAAAAAACTTGCAATTCTATAGGTCTGCTCCTTTACGTAAGGAGCCGTGAAGAAATACGCAAATTGCGTCAACATTAGTTTATCTGTCCCGTCTTATCTGTAAAACTTTTCAACGTCTAATCCGTGTTGGTAATCTCAGAATTGTCGTCGACTTAACACCGACATTGTAAACACGAGTATTGAGTTACACGAGCTTAAAAGTAAAAGTGTTTTTAGATGTACCGATGGTAGCGATAAGTAGGACACTTTCGTTACTAAAAAGTGTAAGGGTAGATACTAAAGATTACTTTAAAAAAACATTGAAAAAATGCCGACATCTCACTGTAAAAAAATTGCTATTTTTCAAACTTAATTATTTACATTAAAAAGTGTCAGTCAAGTATTTAATACTTTCAGATCTGATAACCTTTTTACAGTGAAAGTGTTTTGATCGTGTGAGTCTTGGCCACCAATTTTATATGAAATTTTTTTGAAGAGGTTTTTATGAAAGCGTAGTTTTAATTCAAAATCAATGCTAAGCAGTCATTCATGTAATGATTAAATGTATCTGAGTATGGCAGGTTAATATTATCAACCAAATTACATGTAAGGACAAAAAGGGAAACTGTTACATTCTGTAAAAAACGGTTGAAAACAATTTCTTTACATAATTGCTGCATTTGCCTTCAAAATCTATACTAATGTTATAACATTATTCTTAAAATAATGTCATTCATCTCTTTTGAATGAATAAACATGTTTATATACATAAAGACAGTACTTATTTCAATAAGCATTCCCAAATATTGAGAAGTAGCCCTGATGAGAAGTAGCCCTAATGAGAAGTAGCCCAAGTGAGAAGTAGTCCAATGGAGAAGTAGCCCTAATCAGAAGTAGCCAAAATGAGAAGTGGCCATAATGAGAAGTAGTCCATTAGCGAGTCGGTTGCCATAATGAGAATTAGCCCTAATGCGCCTAAACCAAGCTAAAGAGTTTGTTTGTCTCTCAAGAACTACTTAACTGGTCTGATTTGAAAAATTATTTTAGAGTTGAATAGCCCATATATCGAGGACGGTTATAGACTATATAACATTACGCTGTGGCCAATAGGAGCTGAGCAGTGGCCAAATAAAGAACGTCAAGAGCGAAGCTCCGCGTAACATCTAATAACTCGTAAATGGGTTGAGTCATTCTCTAGTATAATATCATATAATTTTATTTTTATTGTTTTAATATACACAATTTGGAAACTGGTTTTATATGGTCGTATTTTGATCACTGAAGTGTTGAAATAAATGTTTCTCTTGTGAAGTTCATCGTAGCTACGATGGTAAATACTATGAACTTCACAAGAGAAACAAATAAGTAAGAAGTTTTTTAATTCTGAAGATTTTTAAAAAAAATACCAAACATTTATACAAAATGAGGTACTTCAAGTCAATGAAGCGGATCTCTATCCACATCAATCTACAGATAGTTGTGTTGGTTCCAGCTAATCTGCGCAGATAATAGAATGGGTGTTATGTTACACAACAATGGTGGAGTGGTGTTCAATGCGACACCGATCTATTGATAACATAGGGTGAATGCTCCTGTTGTCGGCCGTGTAGATAGAAATAGAAAACGTTTATTTGGCATATACGAGACTGGCCTGTTGGCGTAGTGGTTAGTAACCCTGACTACTAAGCTGGAGGTCGTGGGTTCCATTCCCACCCAGGATAAATCTTTGTGTTATGAGCATGACATTTGTTCTGTGTCTGGGTATAATTTCTATATATGTATGTATTTACAAAAAACTGAGTCAAAAAGTCTCTAGCTCAATTTCTGCTCAAACGCTGGTGTCCATTTTAGGAAAGCACAAAAAAAATATAAAACATATTAACAACATTAAACATTTTAACTGCCAAAAAATACTCTTAAGATAACCAAACTTAGTAAACAAATAAGACATGATTGTAACCTGACGGGACGAGTACTGGTGCTCTCACCCTACTCTCGCTTGAACGATTAGTCACAGAAGTGGGAGCTTAAGCACATTGTAGATGAGCAGGGCGCCCAGCCGTGGACTATGTTTGTACAGAATTACAGATTAACTTAAAAAAAAGCCAAAAGCTATTAGAGAATTAAAATTATACTTCATTGCGTTTATGAGTTTATTCTCAGTTTTTTTTATACCACGACAGTGACAAACATATGTACTTACGTCCCGCCTGATGGTAAGCGTTTACCGTAGGCTACGCCTGTAACACCAGAGACATCATGAGCACGTTGCTAATTCTGCAAACCGTTTTTGTTCGACGAACGTATATTATTTTTTATAGAATTTATTCAATAGGTTTCTTTCTTTTAATTTATTTTAGTGTAGGTATGGTATTTTTTTCGTTCACAATGTTTTGGAGACCCGTGCCCAGCAGTGGGACGTTTATGGGGTGAAATGATGGTGATTATGGTATTTTAATTCCGTGCCATTCTATGATGTAAGCAATTAAAACTGTAAATAATTTGACTAAAAAGAGTGGCCTAAATTTCTTGTCAGTACTTCTCAAGGCTGAGCCTTGTCTGCGAACTAACCTTGGGAAAATCTACTGACATTTTTTGGCTTTGTATGACGTTCATAAGTAGGTATCATGTATGTGATCCAACTCTCTCCAATGAGCTGTGGACCCGACTACCCTCCAGCAGGAACACGACACTAGTGTTATCATGGCTGAAATCTTTTGTAGACTTCGCCAGGCTGCTCAGTTTGAGCGGGTATACCTCCCTTAAAGTTAGTCCCGTGTGGGAATCAAACCGGGACACAAAAAACATACCTTTTCACAACAATTA
Source organism: Laspeyria flexula (assembly GCA_905147015.1). NCBI lineage: Eukaryota > Metazoa > Arthropoda > Insecta > Lepidoptera > Erebidae > Laspeyria > Laspeyria flexula. The sequence continues at coordinate 10,850,875 of LR989972.1, read as the reverse complement.
CAAAACCTATCAAAAGTGAAGTATCTACATAAATATTACAATGGCGCAGTGGTTAATAGGATAGCGAGCACTGTGGGGTAGTGAGTACAGCCACGCGCCGCCCATTAAGGGCTTAATTAAGTAAAAATCACGAATATGTTGTACGCCCTCGTGTGAAACGGGGTTTATGGACCCCTTTGTTACCTTTAGTAGTTAAAAAAATGATTTAAGGATTTTTGATTAAGTTATCTGGAATCTGATAGGCATATATACCTACAGTCTTATTCCTACTTAATGCGAAACTACGGTATACCTAGGTATTTTATGTCTAAAATGTATTTAAATTTTGAAAGCTGGACACCGTCGTTTGAGGTGTAGGTATCAATGACCGTCTGACGCTTTGTGCCGCACCGTCTTCTCGCTGCGATAAATAAATAAGTACTATTATATAAACTAACTGATATTCGGCAATATCGACGGGCGCGCGGCAGCAATATGCATGAAAAATGCTTATAACTTCGTGAGGTTAGATTTTGCTGCAAATAAAAAGAAGTTTGGGGTGTTTCAGCTTTAGTATCAACAAACAATATTGCTGATATAGCTTCTAAATACATAATTATGCATAAAAACATTAAATCCCGATACAAAGATTTGTAGATACAAATATTTGTTCCATCTCGGAAATCAAACCGAATACCTCAGAAACCGCAACCATATACACTATCGCTACACCATCGAGGCAGATAAAGACAAAAAACCCAATACAACTTTTTCTCGACCCAAGGATCGAATCCGAGACTTCGTGCATAACAGTCGCCTACACTCCCGTGCCAAAACGCAATCATTTTTCATACTTTAAAAGAAGCATCAATTACGTTATTGTAATAGATATGTTTATAAGAGCAGTTATTTAGTTCCCTAATGCTCTTAACTAAACGACGAGAGCATGCGTGTGCCGCCATTGTTAGTCGAGGGTCCTCGTTATATACGGGGTTTGGTTCCCAAGCTTTACATTTTTATAAGTGCTTTGTATGCCGCGGTAGTTTGAAGAGGTTTCCTTTGAAGATTATTTAGACTGATTTTAAAAAGGCAAATTTTAGTGTTAGAATTTACTAAGTTGTCCAGAAGGCTTCCAACTTGGTTTATTGACTACCACATTAAGTGATAACGCACGGAGTCACTCGAGAATGAAATTGCCACAAACAAACGTTCACCCAAAATGGACCTTGCTGGAGCGAATGTTGCTTATTCTCTTTTAATTGTAACATCTCTATACCACAATACGTGCCACAGGTTATAGTTATACTAGAAGTCGCGCAGGGCTTCGCTCCCGTCGTTCTTTATTTGGCCACTGCTCATTTCCTATTAGCCGTAGCGTGGTGTTATATAGCCTATGTTACTCAGTGATAAATTGATAATGTAGATTTCCAACGGCAAAACCATTTTTTGAAATCGGTCCAGCAGATTTTAAGTTTATTCATTACATACAAAAATACAAATCTTTCATCTTTACGAGTATATTTTTTTTTTCAAATATCGTCGAATCGGTCTCATTCTTTTGTGCAACTAATTTAGTTAGGTATTCATTTTAAATTAATCATAATATTCTTTTACGATTTGGATCTAATTTACATTGATCATTTTTTATTTATATTGATGGATATTAAAACTTACATTTTAAGGGCGTTAAATACTCACCATTTTATTTTAAACAAATACACCTAATTTCTCTACAAATAGGTATATTATATATTCGGTACAATTTCCTCAAACATCTGGGCAATATCAATAAATCGGCATCAGGACTCAATGAGGCCCGCAGTAAAGAGGTTTAACCAGCACCTCCTCCCCTCTCAATACCACACCCCCACCCTTCCCCCCTCTACCTCGTCTAAGATCCACGAATTACCAACACTGTCGCAATGTTTACCGTGCCCTTATGATAGGATGACTATGATTATGTAATTTTGGGACAAATTTTTGTTTTCTTTTCATTTTAAAAATGTATTATTCATCATCATCTCAGCCTATTGCAGTCCACTGCTGGACATAGGCCTCTCCCAACACGCGCCATAACTGTATTATTAGTGTGACAAAATAATGAAATAAAGGAAATGATAATAATAATGTTTGAACATTCACACACAGCGCCATGTAGTCCCAAACTAAGCTAATGCTTGTAATATGGATACTAGATCACTTATATAATGCTTAAATAACTTATTTTTTCTTAAATAAATACATAATATGATATATTACACTCATAAACAGAACAAAAAGTTGTGCTGAACACGCAAAGATTTGTCCTGGGTGGGAATCGAACCCACTATCTCTGTTTCAGCAGACAGGTTCACTAGCCACTGAACCACGGACGCTTCATATCGTAAGAATAAGTCTAACGTTCATAAAAACTACAGTTTCATTTATAAGCAAAGGGTTAATTGCTTATGTCAAGATATTATGTAAGTAAAGCAAGTCCAGTAGTAGACTAGGTCTAGTTTAATCAGGACTTGTCCTAAATTTCCCTGACGTATGTACACCATAGTCCCAGGGCTTGTTTTACGCGGGATTCCAATTTAGGCGGTAATGTTCCCGGCTTCGGAATGAGACTACGTTATTTTGTACCGGTGGGCGGTGCTCGTACATACAACGGTATGCTTTCCGTATTAATATCTACTTATATACGGATTGTGTTGAACGTAAATGTTTAGAAAGGCAACTTTTATTAGAGTAGGCAGATTTCTAGCTCGAATTTCTGATTGGCTGTAGAATTTGCTACAGAATTAACAACGTTCGCGTGGAGCTTCACTGCCACTGCTCAGCTCCTATTAACTGTAGCGTGATGTTATATAACCTATAACCTTTCTTGACAAATGGGCTATCCAACACTAAAAGTATTTTTCAAATCGGACCAGTAGTTCCAGAGATCCTAACGTTCAACCAAACAATTAACTCTTCAGATTGACCTAAAATTTAGAATTCTTAAAATTATATTTTTTTTTAAAGATAGATTTTTGATACTTTAAAAGAAGAACTTTTGAGATAATTTTTTTATGAAAATCATATTATTAGAATCCAAGATTATACCAGTGACAAGTATATTAAGATTGGTAACTACAGCGGCATTACTCCACCAGTTCCAGTAAGTTCAGTAACCACATACCATCAAGATAAAGACGGTAATAAGACATTTAAAACGTTATCCAAGTGTGTACATGTAAATGTAAAGCGTAGCTTGGAATCGGCGCCATAAACTACTTTTATTATAACGATGTATTTGGCTGAGTGTACGCTTGCCGCTTGCGAGCTAACTACCACACGCATAATGTGGAGCTGACTGTACCTATTTAAAATTTAGAATAGAATTATTTTAGCCGTTAAAATTATTTTCGTCTATAATTTGTTGTGTCTCTTTGGTCCTGTGGTCATATGAGTTGTGTTATAAGTTTTATCGAAGTTGTAAATAAAATAAAACAGAAGATGCCTTTTTGTTGAAATTGGAAGTTGAATGCACTCTCGAAGAAAAATTGATATATACTTTTAACAATTACAAAGTATTTTATAACAAATATCTGAAAAAAAAAACCATTTTAATAGTGATCGAAATTTGTATTAGTGTCACCCCTTTTTTCCAGGTGGGGTAGGTAGAGGTGCATCCACATATCGCCAGCTATGTTAGGTTAGGTTCTATGTAATGGGGTTGAGCCTATTACTAAAAACCTGGCACAATTTCTAAATTCCGGGCTGATACTGAAATGTTACTAAAGAAAAGCCCAATATCGTTTTTGTCTGACCTGGGACTTTCGGTAGGAACCTGGGAGCTCTTGTATAGCAGATGTATATGCTAACGGTTCGCCGCAGCAGTTCATTGGAATTTGTATCGCATACTTCTAAATAAGTACTCAATATTATGAGGTATTTTATGTATGTAATTTAGAACTTCCATCATAATTTTAACAGTAATCTTACTCAACAATAATAATAACAGTTTTCAAAGATTCCAAATTCAAAACCAACGAACCCATTTAAAAAGAGTCGTATCTACAAAAACAGCACGTAATAAACACGAAATGAAATAAATAAATTCACACCGTAAGCTAACTGGAAAACGACGACACCAGAGTGAAAGTTAATTTGAAAATGGAATAACAGCCGACCAATGGCGGCTGTGCCCGAGGGACCGCCGACCAATAGCGACTCAGGGATTTTCGCGCGCTGAATTTTTATTAGCCAAGATAATAACGCGCCATTTTGCGACAGGTCCCCTTTTCGTTTAGGATTCGGTTTGTGGGATTTCAGAACCGTTTTTATATGAAATATATTTTAACTTCTGTGGTTTTTAAATAGGTACAATTAGGAATTTGTACATTAAATATTCCTGCTTCCTATGTGAACAGTGATTTCACCTTCTCCTCAAGATATAGAGACCTAGAGATCACGTCATTAACGAAGTAGTGTAATTATAAGAAACTTTGTTGCATTCACATTATTTCACTTTCTTCTATAATTGTATAAAATATGATTGATGATGTTAAAAAGACAAACATACAAATACATACATTGATATTTTTCACACCTATTCAGAAAACCTCGTCCGAATACTACATACAAACTGTAATAGATAACCTCCTTGTTAAAAATTACATTTTTATTAGATACAGAACCCAACCCTTAAACCCCGAGTCGTGTATAACCTCCCATCTCTCAATGTTATCAGCCTCAAAATGCGAAGTGACACGAATGTGCTCCAAGCGTCGATTACCAGGATTTCTATTCGATTTTGTGTGTGGCAACACTGTTGTTATAATTAGGGGTGTGGCTTGGATCAAAATAAATATTTGTAGTTATATTTTAGAGGGATGTTTCGGATTGCTTTTGAGATTAGATAGGGTTTGACTCCAATATAGTTACTTTTTATTGCCCTTGTACTTAGGGTTTGAAAATGCTTTTTTGTGTGATTCCTTCGAGTTTTTAATTTGAAATTAAATTCTACTTACCCTTCATCTTTCTGCCTTTACTAGGGGCAACGCATTAGCTTGCCATCCAAGGTGGTAATGTGGCTAGTCTTGGGTACATTTCAGCAGGAACCAGACTTCTGATGATCAGTGATTATATTTTTATAGACAAAGCCATGAATAGAGGGTTCTTTCTTTTTAAATGTATAGCCTATAGATATTTAGTATTAAAGCGCAAAATTTGAGCACTGGAAAATAATTAAATTACGCAGGAGAAGTTGTTCTTGTTGAAAGCAACAATTCTTATTTCAAATTTTTCCTTATTGTTGGCAGAAAACTTTTTATGTGTAAGTCAATGCTGTTGCAATTTTATAGGGAGACAATGTTCAAAATAATTTCGCTTTGATCTTGGCATTGACCTAAGATATTGGTAGCGCTCAGAAATCCTATGACCGCAGTCTTTTGTCAGATTAAGAATAATAAAAACTGTATGGACCTTTTTTTTAATTTAAAAAAGAACCAACCAGTATTCCATCGCCGTAATTTAAAAATAGAACAATATAGCCACTTTGAAACCGTTAACAAATTTCACGAAGGGTTAACTTTACTTATAAATTGTTTTGTTAAAGTTTATAGCAAACTTTGTATCCGGACATTTTCCCGGGCCGGTTCTTTCAATAGGGGATGAAACAAAGCGCCCGGGTATATACCCTGGACCCGGTAATTGTACACAACAATTGTTTTAAAGCTTTTAAATTTATTATTTTCGCTTTTGTGTTAACAAATAATGAGTTTGGTTTTGTGGTTTGAATGTAGATGGTAGTTAATATAGTAGATAATATAATATTGTAGAACTAATGTTTTGATTTCTAGCTCTTTGATTATTAACAAGTTGGTGCCAACACGATTTTTAGTATTAAGTACAAGCGAGTAAAATTATTTAGAGCACTTGAATAAAATGTATCCGAACAATTTTGCGATATCATGTTCTGTAAGGGTTTTGAGTTCAATAGATACCTTATTTGGGAAAGAAAGCACTGTAAAATACCTACCCCACCTACCCTTGTTAATATAACTGTTAAAACGTAAGGTGTGATCCTCTTAGAGCATCAAAAGCATTTCCAATTAGTGGGATAAATTTAAATTCACAAAAGTGCTAACCCGTCAACTAAAAAAAAACAGCTCGTTAAAACTCAACGAAATAAAGTAAAAAGTGTGACCTCTAATATTCTCAACTCGTTGATTGGTAGCGAGTTACAGCCGTGGCTGTATGGAGCGTTTCCTCCGCCCGCGGCGCGCGCCGGCGACGGCTAATTATCTCCCGCCCTTTCCGTTTCCTGCCCGATCAACGGTTCCGAACTCGACGAGATTCATAGGATTTGAAAAAAATTTGGAACGTGGGAGTTTTTTAATGGTTTGTGACAAAATGAAATGTACAAGTTTATTTTAAAATAATAATTGGGGCAAATGTTTTACGAAAGGTTATTTTTTATTCTTTTCCAGAGATTAGTCATGCTCATGAACGTATTACTTATATCCAAGTTGATGGAGAAAGGATAGAGGGCCCGGATGAAAGAAAAGGTAGATAATATGTTAATAGCGTGTGGAAATTGATCTTTAGAACTTTAAAAGTTAGTTAATGGTTCACTTTGATACTATATTTTTTTGTAAATCAGTAATTTAACCAAATTTACATAACGGCTAGTTTGCTATAACAAATCATCTATGACATTATTGTATTTAGCCTTAAAATATCAATGATTTAATGTAAGTGTATACTTCATATTTAGAGCCTTTCCCAACAGCACAATATCTTGAGTATGTCAGGTACAGTCATCGACTGTGAACTTAAGACAAAGGCTATAATGAGAACGTCGCGAGATGAGTCGTGATCATGGCAACATGGCGGCCGCGGCGGAGGCTCTTCATCACGGCGTGTCCTGGATACAACAAACTTTTACTCGTCGTTGTTTAACAATAGAGAATCGAGCACAACTATCAGAGATTCGACTTATAGTTTCGATCATAAACTTCGATTGTTACATTTTTAAAAGAGTTTCTGCTATTATATGAAATAGCTTGGAACTGGTCCCAAGTTTAACTGTCGATGATAAGTTTTTCTGTCATAAAATATATACATTTATACAAATAAATAAAATTTAAATGTCTGTTTGTAATAAAAAAAAATTCAATTCAATTCAGTAGCTCATGAAATAAGCGCGTTAAATCGCACAAACAAATAAACAAACAAACTGAAGACTTTGTTTTATATGTACTAATATTATAAAGCTGAAGAGCTTCATAATATAGCTTTATAATTTTTGGAGGAAAAATAACTAATAATTGCAGTACCTACATAGTTTTACATAAGGCTATAATAGAATAGATAAATAAATATAATACAGGTAAGAACTTTGATAGTTTTATGGAATAATGATAATTATAAAAATATATGTGGTTAAAATAAGAATATTAGATATAAATAGATATTAAGATATAGTTTAAGTACATGTTAGCATAATTAGTATTTAAGTTTATAATATCTCTCATAAATGCTGTGCCCGTCGGGGTCCATAGTGCTACTATTTAATTTTAAGCTCACCTGTAATACCTATGGAATGGCAATAAAGTATTGAGTATAACTAATTATAAACATAATATATCCAACCCTCATACGAAAACCGCTGTAAGTTAAAATTATTGCTTCACAATTATCAACCCAAAACCTATAGGCACAAGATGAAAATTGCTCTATAGACTCACTTTCACCTAACGCCTTTTCCAACCAGAGTAGATACGATATGTAAAACTCAAGTAATGTGTAGGTAATTAGTAAATCTCCATCAACTTATTTATTTGAATAGGTCGCCTCCGTCTAAGACTTTCATTCTACGAATAGTTTTGATTCTTTATCTCTTTCTTTTGTTAGACAACGTCCGCACTAGGCAACAAGCGCTGTCTCGCGGGGGACTTACAATCATACAATTAATTCCACATATCAACATTAAGTATGATAAATACTGCTGCGTTTCGTCTTGTGAATAGAAGCTCCGGATGCCCAATTCCTCCACCTATTTCCTTTTCCTCCCTATTTCCCTTTTTCTTTTCAGATCTCTTTCTTTTAATCAGGTAACTTTAGCAAGAAAACCTCGATAAAGTAAAAATTAAAAGATGCTATGATTAATACAAAAGTATCAAGAAGTAATAATCTTGCTATGAGAGTTTATTCATGCTCTTAAGAAGAATATCTCAAAGGTGTAGCTAACTCACAATATGCGGTGAGTACTGTCGCACACACGAGTGTTTAATAAATATGTAGAATTAAAATTTTGATAAAGTAGTAAGTAAGCTTATAGTATACACCGTTATAGCTTACCGTCTCACAAGTAGCTACTTGAAAAATTTGTAATAATTTGGTTTCTCCAATAAAACTATTATTGCTCAAAAACTTGATAATAGTCACTTTATCTTAGAAAAGAATATCATCCAAATCGGTAGAGCTCTCGCAGACGGCTTTATTGATTTGGATACAACGTTGAGAAAATATTTGAATGAAATGCATGAGACATATAGGTACCACCACTGTTTCTTCCGAGCAAAGTTATTACCTACCTGACATAGTGAACTAACTTCCACCCACGTGGTTTGTGGGTAAAAAGTAGCTTATGTAATATCAGACTACTAGTTATCTATGTATCAAATTTCACACACACACCCACACACACACCACACACACACCCACACACACATTTATTTTTGTTATTAGCTGCATTAAGTAAGTAAAGTACAAGTAAATAAATTTATCACACAAAATGTATATACTTATGGAAGAGCGGAGTCACCTGTCACAGGCAATTTTTTGCTTACTAGGTGACTTCGATCACTACAGAAAATGTAAAACTAGTTGATGAAAATAAAACAATTTATTATTATTCCTCTTTATTAAAATAGATTCACAAAAAATTTTTAAATATATATTTAAAAAATACATTTAAAAATATAAAAATTTGGAGACCCACCGGTATCGGGTACAGGGACCAAGCTACCGGTGGTTAGTGCTCCAGAGAGAGGAACCTCCTCACAATGCGTGCCGTGTCCAGAAGTACTGCCTTCTGCATCTGGCCGACGACCCATCCACCTACCGCGAGCCTCTTCAGGTGTCGATGGAGGCTCTTGACAATCAGTCCATTGACTGAGACGACTATCGGAACAATGATCGCCGAATCCACATCCCACATGTCGACAATCTCGTGAGCAAGGTCCAAATATTTTACTTGTTTATCTTTTTCTGCTTTCACGAGATTTTCGTCATGAGGAACGGTGACATCGATGATCACTGCAAGGCGCTCTAATCGATCTATCACCACTATTATCTGCTTATTATTATTATTATTAAATTTCATATAAATCCTTGTAGCAGTTCTGGCAGTTCTATAATATTAGTAGTACACATTATTTTCTTAACACTTTTGTTTACAACTGTACTTAAAGTAAGACGTCGCCATCCTCCCACAAATTCGGGCGTTGCTTAACATTTAAATGTTGAATCATACTCGGTATCAGCACCCCCTACAAGCCTGCCCACCCCCCGACGGCTTAGTGTGGATAACTCCGGATTATAACTGGGAATGAATAGATAAAACGTATTTTATTTGGTTATATTATAATGCTAGATTAGGCACGCGACTTCGCTTGGATATTGATAAATGTAGCCGATTAATTTTTTTTTAAATTAAAATTTACTTAGGTTGAAAAAGCAAGAAAGAGGTTTTCTTTCTCGTTTTTCAAAACGAAGAAAACACGAATTAATATAATTATGAATGAAAGAGATAATAACGTAGCGATTGCTGAATATGAGAGGTTCCATACTAGATTTCCGGATCAAATAAAAACAGTATCAGGTTTTTCTGTCATAAAATTTTCAGTATCATACTTTACAAACATTAACGAACACAAAGTACACCCAGACCTAGACAAAATATTTGTCCAAAGTGGGGATCGAACCTACACTCTCGTGTTTCACAATTGTATACTAAGACCACTAGACAATAAAAATATACTTAATCATATATTTTATAATAAATTGAAAAGAAACAAGTCCATACTAGTCTTAACAAATCTTAATTCATGCTAAAAGCGTCGCAAGAAAGTAAACACAAGTAAATTTGAAGTAATAAGGAACCCTAATCAGGCGAGAGTTAGTTAATTACGATATATACGCCCCCAATGTCCGAGCACTCACGAACACTGACGAAGATACACGAAAGCTCACGGAAATTGCCGAATGTAGACGAAGAAGGTTTTGAATTTGAAATGTTCACAGACTGGTTGTTTTTTAATAGACATTAAGTGTAAGGAGGTCTAGTGAAGGAGTTCCAAATTGAGTAAGCTGGCTATTAAAAAAAAGGGGCGTGTGTTTCCTGCCAGTTCTTCTCATGGCTCTTCCCTGTCAGCGAACTAACCGTAGGCAAATTAGATTCTTTTTTTGAATAACTTGTTATATTATTATGATTTTCATAATAGGTGCTTTGTTACCTAGATGCATAAATGAGATTTAGATAATTTCATGCCTCATGACATGAATGATTAACGCGCGTTTATTGAAGCATTTTCACTGTTTAGTATTGTAGAGGGCCCTACTTAACATATCATCATAACGTAAAAGCTCCTATTAACGACCCCCTAAAATGTGACTCTATTAACGATCCAATTTTTAAATCACTCATATTGGACATAAAATAGAGTTTCAGAAATGTCATACCTTAAAAATTAGTTACGTATTTTTGTTGGCCACCAAAAAGAGTAAAGTTTGTGTGTTTAAATAGCCAGTGAAAGAAATAATTTGAATGTTAATGGGACGCGCCCGAAGCGGACGCACATTTCATAGTGTCGCGTCTCCAGCCACGTAAGTACACCTAAATATTACTTAAGGAAAATAACACACTAAAACCGGATTTGTCTTCTTGTTATCACATTACAACTGTAACTTATATATTCTTTTTCTAAACTAACTCTTAATATAATACTTTTTATTGGTTTTTGTGTTATAAAATCATGTTTTAATTTAAGGCGGTAATACAATCCAAATTTCAAAACTTGATTGTAATAACGACCCATGGCGTTGTTAAAAATTTTGAGAACATTTAGCATTTTAAAATAATATCAATTATAAACTACCTCATTTGATTTTATTGTTTTCTTGTTCAGTTCTTAAAATTATTTTACATCGTTAGATCTATTAACGACAAAGCTATTTCTTAAAGATTTTGTGTAAAACTCGATTCAACGTTAGACAATATCCCTATTATTATAATGGGTCGCTAATAGAATATTGTAACCTTCATACTTGATTCTATTACCGACTCACAACTGTGACGATATTTTTGGTGATATAGTACACAAAAATAAAATGTATATTTTTGAACAATTTGGCTTATTTCTTGCATACGTGACGTTTTGAGAGATTTTGTCACAGGACATATTATTAATGTAAAATAATATTTGCTATCCAGTTTCAGTCATGCTTCATGGCATTGGCTATATTTCATATGTTTTCAAATCAAATAAAAATGCCGGGACGGAATGCGGGCCATGTAACTTATATCTCTATCTATATGTCTTTAAGGCGTAACTAGTCGCCAATGACCTTGAGAGTATGGGTGGAGCTTAGCTTATTTCACTGCATATCCCCGCTCCTTTGCCAACTCGCGCACACTATAATACAATGGTCACAGAATAAGCGTAAACGCAGACATGCGCTTCTAGCTCGGCATTTTTACCTACGATTCCGGAATAACAGTTTTAAAATTGGTATTTTATTTTGTATAGAGAGTTTAAAGGACTCGTGTACACAATTATTTGTTACCCAATATTTTTATGTATTGAGATTTTTTTAATTTCAATGTTTTGCTTTCGGTATTTATGTAAGTACTTACATAGTTTTATTGGTACTTATTTATTATTAGTATCGAAGATAATTATTTTATCTTGTAAATTATAATTAAATAAATAACTATTTTAACTTACTTTTGTATTAAAAAAAATATTTACCTATTTTCATTGATGAATTTAATGTTTTGTTTACAACACTTACTTTGTAATTACGTTATAAACTACTATTATAAATTGTAAACCATTTTATTGGATCATTTGAAATATTTTGTTTGAGAATATAGCTCGCAGAACTGATGGCCGATGGGGCAAAAAGATTACTCCTTCTAAACGGTTAGAAGTAGTCGTCAGAAAATTAAAAAAAAAAAATTAAAGTTCATAAATATTTGCACAAAAGGTTTCGGCACACAGCGAGAAAGACGTGACGGCTCTGCGTGACACCTTAGATTTATTTACTCGTCCCGCCGCGCTCGCTGTTTGTGTGTATATTATACCTGTAAGCACTATATTCAGTCGATAGTAAAAATGGAGCAACGAGCGACACAGCCTTCCCGTCTGAAGGCTAACGCCTGTCTGCCGCCCGCGCCCGCGCAGAGCACCTTTGAATTTCTAACGTACAGAAATCGTATTATGGCCTATTTTCTTAAGAAAATATTGATCGATTTACATATGCTATGTTCAGATTAAAGTAAATTTTACCACCAATTTATCAGTGTAAAAATAATTTCAAACTATGAAGCCGTTTTAAAGTTTTAGGGATTTTAAGATAAAATATATCTCAACTTAAAATATTTTTTGAGGCAAAAGTATTAGTCGTACGAAAATTTCATATGTTGAAAATGTAGTAGATAGATCAATTATCAAAATATATTTTTTTCAAATTTTTCGAACAAGTCGTTTAGGAGGAGTAGGCTTCAGAAAAAAGCCGTTTTTGGTGCAAAACCGAGGGAAGGCCCTTAAAGATTGTGTTCTTTTATAGAATCATGGAGCCGTAGAAGCGCAAGCAGTACGCCTCTGCTCAACTAGAAGCTGCGCTTCTAGCTATAAATGAAGGGACCAGCATATACGAAGCTTCAAAACCCTATGGCATACCGAGGACAACTCTGCGTGACAAGAGAAAAAATAAATATATATATATATATATAATTAAAATAACAAAAAATAAGTGCTCTAAGCTTTGCAATAAATAATTATGTTGATCTCATAACTATTGTTATTATAAATGCCTTAAAATCGATTTTTTATTTTATTTAATAGTATAGAAGAAGTGACAACTTTGTACCGGTCGGTAAAAGAAGTTGAAAAATCGGTAATAGAATCTTGCCGCATTCTATGGGTCGGTAATAGAATCAACTACTCTTTAGGATTAAATAATTATTTAGTAACTATTGTGTTATTGAATATTGAATTTAAGTACTGAATTGCAAAGAATACTTCGTTGAGATTAATTATAAATTATAACATCTTTCCTAACATAACAGCTTATATCTATTTTTTTAAAGTCAATCCTAAGGCAGCTAAAACTGGCGGTAATAGGAGCATTTACGTTATCAGTCCATTGCCGTTCATTGCTGAACCAATCTAATAGATACATAATATTTGGCCCAATTACAACCAACTATCTTCTTCATCTTAAGATTCTCTAACTTAATTAACCCGCCATTACTACCTAACCGTTTTACTTTAATTATTATCTGTATATTCTGCACCTTTATAATCTATGATTCCATATTTAAATACCGTCCCCTCAACAGAGTCATTAGAAAATTTGAATTAAAAAATTGGATTGGTGTTCTCTTGTTTATGGTTTAATCAAACGGATTAGAGGGGATAAGTGAGTAGCTGTCACTTTTACATGAAATTATTGGTACTTCGTTTTATTATGTTGGTAAATTTTTTGACAGATGAAAGAATAGATCAAATTGTATATTCTTTTTCTTATTTTTTGGGACGTTAAGCGTAAACTTCTAATGCTATTTTGAACACCAGTGGGATTTGGCGTTTGTTAAACTGAACTCCATTTAAAAAAAAATGCAGAAAACCATAATTTTCACAATTCTTTAGGTTTTAGTATTATCAACAAACAAATTTACTTCTTACTACAAGTATTATTAATGCATAATATTATTACTTATATTTTTAAGGATTAATTCTCTCCAACACACGCTATACCAAATTTACACATAATCTAATCCAAGTTTAATCAATCATATCCATTCTAAAACCGATATTACATCCAAATTAATACAGCTGTAATCATGACATGATATTCGTGGTATTCTAAAAGCTGTGAGCGAACATTCGAGAGGTATCGAACACAAAATCCGTATCATTGGGAGATATATTACTCGTATGTAGACTTAGATGGATCGATGTAGAATGGTTGTGGATCGTGAAACACACCACAAAGAGATACAAGGGAATGCCATCAGTCGCGTGCTGTGTCATAAAGTTAGATACACAGTGTTAGCTATAAGATATATTATGGTAAAGATTATTCACTGTACGATCACAGAATTAAAAATTGTATAGGTGTTGTATAGGTGACAATGAGTTATTGATACTCGGAGCATTTTGAAAGTTTCTGGAAAAGACACAGAACAAGAATCGAACAAAACGATTTATAAATATAAGTACTACTTTGGAGTCTTTTTTTCTGGATTGGATGCCATGAAAGGCTTGTTTAATTGAAATCACCAATATTCTTATTTAATCATCTGTTCTAACTTACATTATTATTCAGAGATCAGATATATTCAGTATGGCTCATGCATAGTTTTAATTTATAGCAGCTAATTGCAAACAGAATCAAATTAAGTCAAAACACGCTTCTATATGCAGAGGGATTACAAGGCTTTGTTAAGAGAAATTTCTAGTATAATTATTTATTTGCAGTCTTTGATATTTTAAGTATTTGGCTTAAAGCTTTTTGAATTGTGTGGTCCTCGTAAAACATGTCTACCTTGACGCTGTTAGTAGCATAGCTTGAACTGTGCCGTCGCCTTGTAATCCCTCTTCATATAGGAGCGTGTTCTAATAATATATTTGTTATAAAATTACCCTTTGACATTTTGAATGTAAAAAGCACATTTAGAAACGAAGTTTTCTTTTTACATTTTTTATTCCAAATTTTTATGTGACCTAATACATTTTCTCAATGTTGATATGATAATTAATTTTGTCCAAATGCAAGTTGTCAGTAGTGTACTTTCATATAGTGTTAGATATTAAATATTGTTACAAAAGATGGCAGTTTATAAAATATAAGATTTTAGAATAATAATACCAAATATACATTTTCTGCAAAGTTCAGAAAGAGGAATAATTACATAAAACGATTGAAAAGCTAAAAAATATTTACAAACACATTTGAAATATCCAATATCTCACCTGGCATAGAAATAAATTCAAATTTGCATTCGATATTCAAAACGTAACGGCGCCTTATGTTCTAAGCGTAACGGGCACAATTTGAATTTTCACGTGCCATTGGTAACGTTACCGTCGTGGCAGTCTTTGAGCTTTGTAAACGGATGCGGATGCAGCCCGGTGGCCGTCAATCAGACAAATTGGAACCAAAGAACGTGTGTTTGTGAACGTGCTGCGTAATGTTTTGTAAATGGAAGCTGGAGATATTTGTTTGTTGAAAGAAAATCTTTGTTATTATGAAGAGCAATAACTGAAAGCGTTAAATGATAAATAGGTATTGCTAGACGTAGAGCACTACGAAACCTCTCGCTCGAATTGAGCAGCCTAACTGGAGAACTGCCTCCATAATATAGAAAACCACAGCTTTAATAATACCACTTCGGTAGTGATGTGTTTCTGTTAGTAATAGAGAAATACTTGGTCTCCAGAAGCTCATTGAAAGACAATAGGGGGAACAAACTTCCCTGCTGTTTGCTTCTCTGTTGTTCTTACCGGGGCTCTGATTTCGATGTGCCCGATGTGTAAATGTAAACATAATATTAAACATACCAAACTACACACACGTTCAAAAATGCTAACAAAATTAATCACAAAATCATCTAAAGCCAAGAAACCATTAAATAACCAATCCGTTTCCAAGTGTACAGAGTTGCCATCCACAAAATATATTTGAACCTTATCGCGCGTCAAAAAGGTTGGTAATACATTTTTAATCTGGCAATTCCGGCGTGCGCAGTATTTAATCATCTACAAAGGACGTACATACGAGTTGTATTCAAAACTGACAAAGGAAAAAAAGCAATCTGCCAAGATTGGCATTGGGGCTACACAAAAAGGGGATCTTTTAGGGGAATATTGAAAAGCATTTTGTCATCAACATGTTATTCGGTAATTTAGTGTTGGTATAACGAAGGGATGTAATTGAAATAGGTTTTGTACGCATATGTGGATGATTGATTGCTTTTTGCTGCCGATTTAAGATTAACTTCGCTTTGATGTTAGTGTTAATGGCGAAGAAGATCTCTTCAAGATATGGATTGGTTTTTATTTGATGGAAATTGGTGCTTGGCAAATTGTTTTGGTCTTGAACCTGGAGAGGGAAGTATGAAAAACTTTTTAGAGCAAAATGCTTTAGGAACAATAATACTTTTTTACAGTAACTATCAATACATTTTTTTAAGATTCACAAAACATACAATAATTTGAAGTATCTATACCCAATAATATAAACTATTTTATTTAATAATGTCAGCCTATTTTATTCCACTAATGGGTAAAGGTTGGCCCAAGATTTTCATGCCTTCCTAATGGTACTTGAATATCTAATCCATAACCTCGTATTCATCAGAAACAATAGGTCAGTGAGGCGGACCAAATAACTGCATACCTAGTTACTGTTGTGTTTCTTTTGATAATTAACAGTCTCCGGAGCTCTTATGGTAAGCAGAAATAAGTGGTGCCATGTGTCAGTCATCATCATCTCAACCTATTGCAGTCCACTGCTGGACATAAGTCTCTCCTAACAATCACCATAACATTGGGCACCCCGCCTAAATGCTTATTTAGAAATTAAATTTTAAGTGTTGATTCAAGCACTGCAAAATTAAAACTTATGAAATAAATTTTTATTTATTCATCTGGGTTACAAAGTAAGTCATAAGAAAGTCATAAGCTGGGAATATATCTGAAAAACTAGTTCGCTGACAGGAGCTGGAGCCATGAGATGAGCCATTGGCCTATTTTCCACCACAGTACGTAATTTAAAAATGTCTCCTACTTATAAATAAACATTATCTCCTTAATACGGCAAGTCTAAACAATTTTAAAACACTGTTTAACACATCACCCCTGTTTATTAAGTCGGTATATAATCCCAATACCAATACCCGAGAGAATATTGTAAAAGAAACAACTTTTAATATGAAAAATGGTATTATCATATAAGACAAACACATTATTCATATAAAACAAAATTGTTAACATAAAATTAGACCTTACGAATATCTAAATAAGACTCATGTTCTTATTTGTGAACAGCAAAAACAACTTTGACATAAAAATACTTCGACAAATGTTAGATGCAGATACAAAACTTTTCTTTAAGTTAGTATGAACTCCATTCGTAGTGTATTTAAAGTTGAGTATCAAATAGCAACAGTAAATTCAGGTTTGTTATGTTGGCATCTTTCAGGCGAGTTGTCATGGCGCGAAAATTGTTTAACATTCAGTATGGTTACTTTATTTCAATAAATATGAATGAGTTTTGATGTTATTGGATATTTTTTATGTTATTCTGTTTTTGTTAGATTAATAAAGTTTTGATTCCGCGCCGGTGGGCAAATAACAGAATTAGTACTGACGCCATTTTGAATTAAAAATCGCCATTGTTCAATTCAACAGACCTACTTAGATTGTAATTTTATAAAACTCATTTTGCCCTAGACTTTTTTTTACTGGCTTCGGTTGCTTAACAGTAGTTTGTAGGTACGAAGGCTACGAAAGAGATCCCAAGTTCAACCATATACGTAGCTATAAACTTTAAAAAAATAATATTAAAAATAAACAGAGCGTGCTAACTCCAATCTAAAATGGAACGTCTATACTTTTTTTTTGAACAGCGAATGACAAAGGCGCGCCCGTCAAATGCCATTGCTTAAATGAGAACGCACTCATTCGAGAATGTGGTGGGACGGAAAAATCATCGAGCGAAAATGTCATCGGTACCTCACTACGTCCCGTCAAATAGTATTCTAGTGATGTGACGCAGGAATCGGTAACTGACATTGTTTTTGTATTTTGTTTTTATGCCACGAAGGTAGACAAGCTTAAGCTTGGGTCTTGCGATATCAACGAACAACGCTGAAGTATGCAGTTTCGCACATATAAACCCATGAATAACGCCTAGAATGGTCTCTTGTTCCGTCGCAGTAGTGTTTGATGAACTTTTTTGACATTATTATATTAGATATTAGATATTGTATGCACCTATTTTAGATTTAGAATAAGATATTCTAGCTATGTAAAATTGCCTATAATTTAATCTTATATTGTTTAAGTTTAATATTAATGTAAATTCAGACACAATGTAAATTGTTAATGAATGAAATGAAATTAACCTGCCACTATTCCGGTTTCCGAGCTGGTACAGAAGTCTAGAATCAAAAGTTACATTGTTCAACATGTATAAAATGAAATCTCGTTTATTCATCTAGTTTACAAAGTAACTCTTATGAAAGTCACAAGTTAAGAAAGTAACAAAAAAAGGTTAACCGATAAATAGTGTCAGCAAATTTGCCTACGACCAGTTCGCTGACGGGTGGAGTTATGAGAAGAACTGGCAAGAAACTGAACAAGAAAAAGAACATGCCACTCGTTTAATTTTTTTATGAAATAAAATGATAAAATAGAAATAAATCAAATTCAGGACATTTTGTACAACAGATTCAGATACAATTGCGCTGCACCGCGAGGTAGTCATCATATTTCTAGCCCCGAAACACAAATGAAAACAAAAAAATCAAAAGTATTTTGTCCAATTAATTGTCAGTTACCGAGTGAATAATTGACGCAAGTAATCAACATAGTAGAGACAAAATGCCATGAAATGTTCGACAAGAGCTCGACACGCCGCTATAATGCCATTTAATTATGACTCCACATTTATATTTGCTATGAATTAATCATATTTAATGGTGAAATGCAGGTAAAACATCTCTAGAGTATGTTGTAGGGAGAATACATGATGTACTAGCGGAAATGAGAGAGGAGAATGGTGTCGAAAATAAGAAAAGAGAGAAGAAAAAGGGAGGAGAAAGGAGTGAAGATGAGCGAAAGGAGAAAAGAGGAGAGAAGAAGTGAGAGTATAACACAAACAATAGACATAAATAATAAAGTAGCGTAGTTATAGCGTTACGCCTTTGTTCCTCAATAACTGGTTTTACGCTCATTGCTAATAATAATTGCCAGCTATGTTTAATTTTTGCATTCATTTATTATAATTTTATTGTACCCACTAGGAGCATACTTTTATATTTCTTCTTTGTATTTACTTATAAGTCTATAACTTAACCTTAACCTAAGTTATGTAACAAGCGAAACTATTACAATAGCTCGCATCATAGCACTTATTTCAATTACTGCCACTCTAGTATGTAGTTTTAACTTTTTATTATATAAAAAAACATGTAGGGTAACCATTTTAGTTAAGCTTTCAAAGGCGTTTAAATTTAGCCTGTATAAAGTTCTTTTAGTTTTAATGACTGTAACTGCATCTATTGCTAACTTACACTTTTGTTTACTTGTATGAAATAAAGACCCTTTTAAACAACGCCTTTGTTCCCAAAGGGGTAGGAAGAGGAAGAAACACCCACATTTTGATAAGGTAAACGTCTACAAAATAATTGTTTTCGAATTAAAAACTAAAATAATAATTTTTAAATGATTTAAAACAAAATTTTAATTTATTTTTAATTCGTCTAATTATGCAGCCAGTATTCCAAAGAGAAGTTTGTAATCGGTACAACCTTGTGAAGGCGCGTTCTGATTGGAGCAGGCGTCACCGCGTCACGAGCCGTCGAGCCGCTGGGAAATCAGCGGCCGCGCGACACCGCGTATTTATTCCACGGCTTAGCTACTGTACAGAGTAGGGTGACTACAGGGACTTATTTATTCATTGTTAGATGAAACATTTAATTTTTAGAAATTAAATGTGAAAAGATCATCATCAGCAACCCATTAATGTTCCACTGCTGGGCTCAGTTCTTCTCTTCTCTATCTAGAGAGCTGAGAGGGTTTAGGCCATAATCCACACACGCTGGCCTAGTGCGGGTTGGATCAGACATACCCTTACGATTTCTTCTAGGGTATGCGGGTTTCCTCACGATGTTTTCCTTCACCGTTAGCAGATGGTAAGTCACATGACTAGTACATATAAATTCCACAAAGTGAAATCTACATTGGTGGATACTGCTGGTCGGAATCGAACTCGGAGCGCGTGTTTAGCACACCGCCGGTCACTTTTCCATTCTGCCACCATAACTTTAGATATTGATATAAAATTAATTAATACATTAACTACTGAATTTTCAGAATAAATTATAATTATAATCTATGTCACTGTAGAACACAATATTACGCAAGTGTTACGGCGTAGACAACACCGTAGCAAAGCGTAGCCGCACCGTAGCTGTAATTAATTTGGCCTTTTAAGTATCATTTAAAATGAACATTCGTCTTAAAATATATTTTCACATAACTTTTTTGTTGTTTCTATGGTTATGTTACTCTGTGCAGTAGCCGCGGGCGGGTCCGGCGTGGCGCGTTGACAACGTTCCATTTTCGAATTCGCTGCGATACTAGCTGTTGAACAGCGTCATTGAAGCGACAACCAACACCTCTACCTCTACGTCACAAAATATAAGATTTTTTAAACTATGAACAAACTTTTTTTTGTGAATCAAAAATAAATTATTGATTTTTCTGTTTTATTAAACGTAATAATTATGTATGTGTTTATTCATACAAAAAGTATTTAGTTCTTAGATTTTTTGTTTAAAATAAACTTATTATTACTAATTTTTATAATTAGATAATCATTTTAAACACAAAATGTTAAAAAAAAATATATAAAACTCTAAAAAAGCTAAATGAATGACCTTCCTAAATATTAAATAAATAAAATCACGTATTAGTGTTGCTAGCACGAAATAACCGTTTAATTAGTGTTGCCACCCTCGCAGTTAGTTTGGCGGCTATTAGGGCGAGGGGTTCTGTAGTTAATATGTTTGGTGTCGACTTTATTACTTTATTTGGAGTGGCTTGTTTGAGTAAATAATTATGTGATTGCTATTTATGGATTAAAATATATTAGGTTAATGTCATTGTTAGTATAAGTGTTTGAGAATTTTAGTTTACAATCAATAGACTGTTTGGTTGAACTTTCTTCATAACACAGTTGTTGCCTAATGCGAAATAATTAACACAAGGTTCCAGGTTCGACTCCTGATTCAATTTAAAGGGAAGATTCTTATTAACACATCCAAATTTGAAATTTAAATAAATAAATTATATGATAGGCCTCAAAGATGTCAATACCCCTAACACAGTTTCCCCTTGTCACTCCTTCAGACGTAGTCCTATTGTTCCCCACAACACTAATCTGTCCATTTGAGTACGAGAAGGAACGAAAAGGATCCCTAAATCGTGTCCATTAAAGAGATATCCCAATTCCCAGTAGTGAATGACAAAAACATCATAAAATTGCTCCGTGGCTTTTGGCTCGAATTACCCTTAAGAATTATTAGTTCCAAGGGTCTGGATTAGTTAGGGAAGTTTTGATTTCGTCTATTAATTATGAAAATATATTATGTAAGATATTACAAAAATATTATATTTGGTGGCAAAACAAGCTTACAGCCTGATGGTAAGCGTTTACCGTAGCCTATGGACGCCTGCATCACCAGGGGCATCCCGAGCGCGTTACCGACACTTCAAACCCCTTCCCTCCCCAATGAGCTCTAGAGACCACCACTCACCAGCTGAAACACAACACTACGGGGAGGTACTCCCTTGATGAGTGACTCAGTCTGAGCGGAGGTTACCCATTGTGCCCAAAATCTGGAAACAGTGACCAAAAGGCTGCTATAACGTCTAAACAATATGTTTGGTTATAAAGAAATATTCAATCCATTACGAAACGAAATAGTCCCAAACGGGCACCAAACCTAGTCCTCTTCCCTCCCGGACCATCTGTCGCCACAATAGGCACTTATACGAACACGTTTACTATTTTATCAAATCTAATACATTCCCTAGTCATTCAGATACCAACTTTACTTAACTACAATAAAGTATATTTTTCAATATCACATAATTTCCTCCCCTATTTCTACCCGGATTAAGTATAATGAGTCGTAAATACAATCTTTGACACCTTTTTCATTTCGTTTTGTGAGTGATTTTTGTCGAACCCTCCTTTTTATTCGGTAATGGGTAAATAAAGTTTCTGTTACCTTATTTTGATAGGTTTAGTAGATTAAATTGGAAAACGCACATACAGCTGCTTGTCTGTTGGTAAATAGGTATATATCATGGGTATAAATTGCGCGGTACGATTACAAAAACTGTAACTATAATAACTACACTACTACTTACTCTGGTAGAATTTGATGCGTCTCTGCCAATCCCTTCGATTAAAAAGCTAAGTCAGTTTTTTATTATATTTTTAAATCAATATACCTACTTCTGTAGGTGTATTTTTTTAAAGTTAGGTCAAATGTTTCTTAACAGTAATAATTAACATTTGGTTTAAAGCTATTTTCTAATTTAATTAAACAAAATCATCCCCAAATTAAAGTCCATAGATAATAATAATCACTGCGAGTGCAACCTCATTTCTAAACAGAACACATTAACGTTATTGTTTAGTCTGTGGCGGGTCGGATTTCGCGCCATTTGGCCAAGCGCTCGTGTAATAGGTGGTAGACTTGGTAAGGGTACACGTGCACTGAGATTGTATATTTTGAATTTTTTATCTAGGTTAAATTTTTTTAAGCGTAGAAAAATTATATAGGTAAGGAAAAAAACCATATCAGATTTTTTATAAATAGTTTAGCTGTAGCCGCTACGAATCGAACTTTCTAATGTGTGACAATTAAAAAATAATTATTCTAGGCCCAAATTACTTACTTTTCACATGGTTTTAATACTATTAGAATCTATTTTCAGATTTTTCATGAACTAAAATTAGGGCTGTGTATTATTCAATAGGGCTAACTAGTAGTTTTTTAGATTTGCGCTTTAAAACAGTCAGACACAGCATATCTTTTTACAATAAAAAGCTTATTAAAAGAAGTATGTATTTCTAAGAAAATCCTATGAAGAGCATCGTCAGTGTACAGCATATTAAATTATAAGTTTTGTAGTAAATATTTAACAATAAATTCAAAACTTTATAGCATAATTGATCTAAGTGTACGTCGCCCCCATGGCGCAAATCTCTAATGTTTCCCCGCGCCATTGTCTATTTGAATTTAGAATAAGCTTGTTCGGATACGAATTGAGATGTTTGTTTATGATTCAATGGTTAAATACGCTTCGAACAAGAACACTGGGGTGTGTATCCGATTTTATTGTCATCGTTGCCATTTTGCTTTTGTTTTGACAATTATCGCGCCAATTTATTGTAAGTATTTATTTATTTTATTAACTGCTTGTTTATATTTAAGGGCTAAATTAATTGTAAAATGAGAGCAATTAGTATGATTAAGATTATGAATGTAGTAAAATTTGACAGTCACCGTGTCGTAGTCGTAGCAGTTATGGTGGTCGTCTTACCATTACGTAGAATTATTTGATGACAAAAGAACCGAATAAGTACTGTTATTACCTGACCGGAACACTGAACCCGAAATTTCTTGCTTCGATTCGAAACGATTTGAAACGATTTGAAATTTGATACTCGACCGAAGCGGTCAAATAAGCTTACGGCACGTCTCATGGTAAGCGGTTACCGTCTCCTGCAACGGCAGAGGCATCATATGCGCGTTTCTAAACATTCAAACACCTTCGCTCTTCTATGAGCTCTGTACTCCACTACTCACCAGCAGGGACACAGCAATGTTAATATGGCTGCGGTCTTCGGTAGGGGGGACGTACTTCCCTAGGGGGGGGGGGTCAAGCTTTAATAATATTACGTAAGATAATATATTAAATATAATACATTCTAAGAATAAGAAGGGGGTACTAAAGTAATCTGTATTCTGTAGTTCTGTGAGTGGGCGGCGGGTTATTATAGCCAATAACACAGAATGTTTTGTGGGTACAAAGGGGTGGCATGTAATTGGTGCCAGCTCTTCGTACCTACCCTCCAAATAGGTATGAATTATGTTATAATAAATGAAGATATTTTATATGAAATAAAAAAAATCATTTTCGTTTATTTGATACACTAAGAATATAGTATTCATTCATCAGCAACCCATTAAGTCCCACTGCTGGGCTCGGGTCTCCTCTCCTCTAACTACAGAGCTGAGAGGGTTTAGGCCATAATCCACTCACGCTGGCCTAGTGCGGGTTGGTGGATCAGACATACTCATAGAATTTTTTCTAGAGTATGTGTGTTTCCTCACGATGTTTTCGTTCACCGTTAGCAGATGGTAAGTCATTTGACTAGTACATATAAATTCCACAAAGTGGAATCCACATTGGTACTGCCGGTCGGGATCGAACTCGGACCGCGTGATTTGCACGCCGGTCCCTTATCCATTCAGCCACCATCGCTTGTATCGCTTGTATAATAATATAGTATATAGTATGCATTAAAATAAGATACTCATGGAACCGCATAGATAAGCTATTTATATTGTAAATTTTCTATGTATAGCATCTAATGTAAGTACTTACCTATAACAATTTACCAACTTTATATGACATATTATTACTTTTAAACTCTCGCGTAACATGATATAACAAATATAATTAGGCACCAAATAAAATATAATAAAATAAATATATAAAATAAAATACGCCCTAAATAGGCGAAAAATTTCACTCAGATTTTCGGCATTGAAAAAAATATGGTGAACCCACTGATATCAAAGGTTTGCCTCCAACAAGAGTACATAGCCATAGCCTGTTATTACCCCGGCCTGGTTATTACACTATTTTCTTTTCAAACACCAATATCAACGTAAGCACCAAACCCACATACCTCCATAACTCATAATCCCCATCCCCATCACCACCAGTGCGCTGTGCGTGCCACCCACCGCACTTAACTAAAAGGACATCACCATTCGATCATTTAACTAGTGTTTATAATCATTAACTACCCCCGTCTATTGGGAATCAACCCCTAAGGAGCCATCTCTTAAGGACTAGGTTATACTACAGGCGGAGCGACTAGCGGGGCGGCTAGGCTATTAGAGGAGGAATTGAACGATATAATAATATATGTATTTCTAATATTAATAAAAACTTTCACTTCACTTTTAAAGTCTAGGCTAGTAACATTGGTTATATGTAACGGAAATAGAAACAAGGCAGTTCAGTTCATGTTACTTTGTAAAACATAATAATATTTAATAAATTGTATAAATAAAATTAACTGTTGTTATATGTAGCTTACGCTTTTTCAAAACTTTGATTGAATAAAGTAAATTAAGTGTTGCTTAATTATTATTTATTTAAATACCTCACAATTTTCCCTAGGAAAAAAAGGCCCGGAGAAGGTAACTTTTCCAAGAATTGTAATTTTTTTATAATTACTATTATTATGCGACCTTCAAATCTGATTCCCAATAATAAAATTTCAAATCGAAACCCAAATTCGAATTATGTTTAGGTCAGTGACTAGAGATTTATCAGCGTTTTTTGCCGCTAACCGCTCGATTCCCCGCTCGCTAGCTCTAAGCACACAGCCTAACCCTAATAAGAGCGGCTCCCATAAAATTGGACATGTTTTGCACAGTTGTTTAGACAATCTTTTTATGGATGGCCATGGTTTGTGATGTTTTTATTATTGAGTTTGTAACATGTGGTATAACTGTATACACACATATTTTTGGGGCTTTTATTATATTAAAATTAAGAAAAAAATTGTCTGCAAAAGAGGTTGGGGACAATGAGATAACTTACTTTAGTTGAATAGGTTGATTGAAGAATTGCAATTCTGGAGAATTCCAAGTCAATCTATTTCAACTAGACAACCGTTTTTAGCTAAGCTATTTTGGTAATTTTATAATAACGATTGCGGGTAGCGATAGTCTCAGGTTCAATCCCCGGACCGGAAGACCGGGGAAGTTATTTTTCCTAAACCGACTGGACGACTACAACAGATAGCAGCAACGTATGCAGTATGTTCAAATTCATTTGACGTGCTATCGCTCCACACTACTGATCCGTCGGGCTACATTTGTCTCCCTAGCTTCGTGTCGCATACAAATACATAGAAAACAGTAGTGTCGCAACTAGACGTCCTCGTCCACCTTTTATAAACTTTAAACGTTTATTACAATTTCTTAAAAATATTACTAACCTACAGATAGACATATTAATATCAGCCATTAACTTGATCATGTAATTATGATAACGTGAGTAATGAATACAAACAAATTGTGTGGGTACAACCCTTCACGTTAAGGGTAGTAGGTACCTAACGGGTAATGTTACATGATTTAGCAATTACCAACCCCTCGGATGCTGATTTTTATCTGGGGTTAATGGGACCATGTGATTATGATGTATTTACAGGGTTAACGATGATACTGGAAGGAGGACCAGCCTGGAAATCTGTTCCTGAAAGGACACTAACTTTACTACAACAAAGTGGTCGCACCGTCTTTTGAAAAATCTTTGTGCTGAATGTGGCCAGAATTTCATGCTTTGAAACTTAACGCCTTCTGCTGTTTATAAACCTAACAGTTTCTTTTTTTATAATAGGTGTTCAAGAAAAAGGAAAAGTTTCTGTGTTCGTGGGATCCGAAATTCAGGCGGACTCGTGGACAACAGCTAGTTGCAAGGTAAGTGAGCAATACGATAATAATATTTGCGACAAATTATCGGAAATCTGTGAAACACTATGAATAAATTCAATGCATATAAGAGAAGACAATTATATCTATACTTGCAATATTATAAAGCTAAAAAGTTTGTTCGATTGAACACTAGTATCTCAGGAACTACAGGTCCGATTTGAAAAAATATTTTAGTGTTGTATAGTCTATTTTTCGAGGAAGCCTATAGGCTATATAACATCACGCTACAGCCAATAGGAACTGAGCAGTGGCCAAATAAAGAACGTCGACGTGACTCTAGTTTAAATGACTTTCCTCTTCATTTACATAGGTGCACCAAATATAAAACCATCTCAATCGGTACCTACAGCAGAAGCATACATCGGTAACACAAGCCCCGGGCCAGATAATTACAGACATCAAAGCAGACATCATTTAACTACGCACACGGTACATGCGTCCAATTTTTAACGATGTAACCGATAGCCTATTTTTAATGAATGTTTTTTACATCGCGTCTTTTTAATTGTGTTCAACTAGTGTGTTAAAAGGATTTAGTATACTTTTTGAAGCGATTTTTTAATGTTTGATAAAGTTACTAACCTAAAATACGGTTTACGGTTAAAAGCTATTGAATGGGAAGTAACCGGCACTCAAACATGTGGTCCAAGTTCGTTTTTGACCGGCAGTCATCCTCCTTCATCATTTCAACAATATTTGAAAACAAGATGGAAAATGCTGAATGGACTCAGTATCACTTAATGCCTTTTGCCAACACATGACCAGAGTATAATATAAAGTGCTTGACTATGTGGACTTTACTGTAACTGTCACCATTTCTCCAGAGAGCAAATTACGGCATTATCCTATTGAGCTATTGCAAACCCAATTAAAGCTATTGAGCACTATTCGTCTACAGTTATTCTGTCCAAACAATTATTACACTACAATAAACAACAATAGTATTGTCAACAAATCGTTATTATACCAAATTACCGCCATCTGGCTAACATTTGACAGATCCCAAAGGGTTTTGGCGCGCTAACACCAACTGTCAAGCGGCCATTTTGCGGCCATAGACAAACATTTTGCAATTTACCGCGCCATTGATTTCAAATTTGTTAAATTAGCCATTTGCAATCCGTTTTTCAACAATAGATATTTCTTTAATTTTAAAGTCTGTTTGGGTGATTGGTTCGCCATTGTGTTTAAATTTCGGTAGTTTTTGACATCTCATGCAGAAATTATGATGTTTTAAAGGATTTAAAGTATACAGTTACTTATTACACAACTTGACTCAGGTATAAGTCTGTTTGATATATTAAATAGCGATCTTTCCTTCCTAAAGAAAACGCAATACCTACATTACCTACTTACTATCCAGCAAGCAATATCTATAAACTATTATATTACGTAAATCAATAAAAAGAAGAAAGTATTCTTCTAAGTTACAAAGTAACACTTATGAAAGACATAAGATATGAATGTCTGAAAAGTTGTGTCAGCCGACTACCAGTTCGCTGAAAGGGTTGCACTGGTTAAACTGCTGATATAATTATAATTATGTATTGTTTAATCCATTTTGGTAGTTACCTACTTCTCCTTTCTAAGGATTATATAGTTATATTCTATAACCTCGACATTTTCGCAATAACGTGAGCACGAATGTGGCCAATAATATTTAGTTGCTTTGATTCTGACTATAACCTCTGCCTACTGCTCAGGGAAATTTTACGTTATGCTTGTATCTTTCTTTTATAAAAAGACAATGCCTGGACTAGCGAAGCCCTGTGTCGCGGGGAGTCTACAAACATACAATTAACGGACACAAAGTACACCCAGACTCGAAACAAATAAGTATTTATGAATGACACAAATTATATTTGTCTAGTGTGGGAATCAAACTCACGTCACTATAAGCACGGTGATGCTAGTGGCGTGGCGACCACCTTAACCGCTACTCCATGGTGACTATAGTAAAACACTCATTCAAAATGCCAGTTTAACTTATAATATTAAGTTATCGGTAGTATTATCGATAAGCAATCAATATCGTCCATTAGTTGGTCACAAAGCGCGTCCCACACGGCGCACGGCGCCGGCGGCAGTGGTGCGGCAAATATAAGAGCACTCCACAAAAGGGCTAATAACTCGTGTGAAGAGCCCTTAACGCTCCCCTGGGTTTTGGTACAAGTTGGACAAAGGATAGGGTAGCGGAGCGGGGAGCGAAGCGGGTAGCGGAACTATGCTTTTTATCGTTTACGAATAATCAATACTTTTGTTCTTCTTCATATTTTCTGTTGCATGAATTGATGTTTATGTCAGTAAATATTTTCTGCCTAAAACTCTAAAATTATACTCCAATTTAAGTTCTTTTTCAATGAGTTTTTTTTTATACCACGAGAGTGACAGACAAACGGCCCGCCTAATAGAAAACGCATTAATTATACCTACCTTTGTTATACAATAAGTTATACTTGACACACTAGAGGCGTCAGGAGCCAACCTCAAACCCCTTCCCTCCCTAATAAGCTCTCTTAATTTTTGTCCTTTTTTTGGGAAAAATTGAAAAAAGAAGTTTTTTAAAGAAAGAAAAAATTTTGGTATTAGAAAAAAATTGAAAACTACTACGTACTTTGTTTTTATTTAATTTATCACAAGCAAAAATAACTCACCTGTTTTATGTATTACTAAAATCGCTAGCTCTTATAAACTTGTACCAACTAAAAGGCGATGTGTATGAAAAATATGATTTTTATCTATAGAGCGATCTGATCTATTGTACAAAATATCTATTGTTTAGTTCAGACAGTTTTTTGTATGTCTGTCTGTTTGTACCGACAACGATTGTTTTCTACGTGTATTCATGTTATTTTGTACACTGTACTTTTGGAAATGTCTTATTATTTTGTTACGAGTATTTTTATGTAAGTATATTAAAAAAAATGGAGCATGATTTATTTTTTCAAGATAATTTGCGAATTTTTTTATAATTTTGGATGTACTGTAAAACTGTAAATGGTTTTATTTTGGTTCCATCATCATCATATTATCAGTTCAATGATGTCCACTGCTGAACATAGACCTCAATTTTGTTTAGCAATAGCAAATAGTTTTCCAGATATTTGCTACCTACTGCCATATATCAATATGAACAGTTGGTTTACTATTCCAATTGTTATTTATGACATTCGAACCACGCTTACATATCTATTCTCCCTAAAAAATAACTAAAATATCAATACACCCACAAAATACTCCCCAAAAATGTTGCCACAAGGTAGGCTTGTACCAATTTTTGGGTAAAGCCAAGCCGAACGTAATCCTCCGCTCAAAGCTTCGTTAATAACGTTACTTTACGTTGCAGGTTGTTTTTTGCAACCCATTCGTTGCCGAGAGGGGGTACTTTTTGCAACCCATTCGTTGCAGAGAGGGGGTACTTTTTAATTCTTTTGACGCTGCTATCCGAGTCGCGTGTGTGGAAAGAGGGTTGTACACTTATAGACGATAACTGACTTATTAATTACTAGCTTATGTCCGCGGATCCGCCTGCGTGGTATGTCAGTACAAAATGCTATTCTATACTCTAATCTATGCGTGTGCCAAATTTTATAAAGATAGGACTAGCTTTTCCTTGAGAAAGTGTAAGTTAGACTATTATTTCGTTTATAAGTAACTACAAATTACAATAACAGATTGGTAAAATATAAGTAACTATAAGTAACTTTATCTTGTTTTGTAATGTATAGTACCTAATATAAATTCGCGCTGTCCTCATTGACAGCTATATATTTCCTACTTTGGTAAGCAAAAATTTAGCCTTGTTTAAATTACAGTCACACAAACCACAATAACCTCAATAATATGTTTTGATTGACATTGTTGTTAGCCTAGATTATAGAAATACTGCTGATGCTGATTTTTATGTAAGTGACACCTGATTGTTTACTTCATAATTATCAGATTTTATATTATTTTAAGTGATTCTAGTTAATTTTTTTTAGAAAATGTAACATTAAATTAATATTGTTAGAAATGTTTAGCTCTTACATTACTATTAGCTCTCCAGTCGCCTGTGATACAGGAATTATTATCCTAGTAATATTATTATTACTAATATTATTATTAATATTACTAAATAAGTTCTATTATAATAATATTTGTATCTCTTTAAAATTTGAATAAATGATTTGATTTGAAAATGTAAAGTAAGCGAAAGTAATTTGTTTAGGTTGGAGCTATTGGTGCTCTTGGACCTCTGTATGCTCTAATGGAACGAGCTTAATGGTAGTGCGTGGAAGAAAATCTCTCTCGATATAGGAAACTGGTTACTATGTACATGTAAGTAAAATTTTTATACGAAGGAATTCTCAAGATTGTTTTTCTTTTAATTAAAAAAAAATAATTGTATAAGTATTTCTGTTTAATTATTTTGAAATTTGTAATATTTTTTTAAATTCGGCTAGTGGAAAAGATGCTCTATTTATTAAATATGACTTAGGGTTGTCAATATTTTATCGATAAAATTGTTTATTGTTCTTCTCCTCGCTCTATCTTTCTATATTGTACCACTTATTATATAATTCTCTTTTCTCCACATGTTATAACGCTTATATCGTAATTTACCAAGATATTTTTTGAACATATTATTATAATAAAAGAGCATTGCATCACTAACTCTAATCAACTGTCAAAACAACTACACGCATTATCGATATTTTGTAACCTATATTATCGATAAACTATCGATAAAAGCACCACTGTTTCCCATCACTATAAGCCGAGGTATTTTCACATCAAGCCACCGTGGCCCATCGTATATCATTTTTATCATTTTTATTCAATCCTTTGCCGAAACCGTACTTTCAGTGAGAGCGGCGCTGGCGCTTTTTAATTCGTTTTACAATGATAACTGAACTGAATACAGATTTTTTGTTCAACATATATTACTTTCGGAAAGGTCTACGGGTCGGTGTAAAGCGGACTCTCTGGTTATTGACAGTGCATTGGATACTTGAAAAAAAAGCATAAATGTCCAAGAGTGATTCCACGCCATTAATAAATCTGTCATTTTATTCATTTAAATCCCATACATGATACTTATGTACGTCATACAAAGCCGAAAAAGGTTTCAGTTAATTTTCCTAAAGCCAATTCCGAGACAAAGTTGAGACTTGAAAAGAACTGGCAAGAAACTCAGGCCACTCTCACCAAATAGTTTCAATTGGTTACAATTTGAAATATCATAGTAGTACAATACCAAAACACTATGACTATGCTAAACTAAATTAAAAATTCAAGGTATCGAAGAAGATAAAAAAAAATTTTATTTAAAAAAGTGTATCTTTCTATCAAACATAAAAGTTTTCTTGAACAGTATAGTATGAGGCATTATTACTTGGTACCAACCATAGACCTAGGATCCGCGCGCTACCGACTAAATCTATGGTACCAACTATGTATTTGAAAAGAAAAAACATTTGAACACATTGTTTTGATATGCAATATAAAACTAGATTATTATAATTGAATAAATTAGAAGCGTTAACGTATAACATATGATGACTGACCAGTCACCACAAGTAGCGCCTGTTCAGCAGCACTTATCAAATCGATCTTCACAATAATCATCATATCAGCTCAATGAAGCCCACTGCTGAACAGAGGCCTCACCTAATTACCGTCACAAAAGCTCCACCCCGTCAGCGAACTGGTCATAGGCAAATTTGCTGACACTTTTTTCGGATAACCTGTTACATTCTTAATTTGTGACTTTCATAAGTGTTACTGTATAACCTAGATGAATAAACGAGATTTAATTTAATTTACTTTACAATGCCACGAGAAAAATATTCCCTTTTAAATTTCAGTTACAATGCGGTGACATTGACGCGAATGCTCTGAACGTAAATATCAGTTATGGCGTCATTAGCCGCGCAGTATTTATGGGCACACACCACATACGTACTCCTACGTCCATGCGCTAATGTTGCCAGTGGCATTGCTTTACACGTAAATGATTTTTGATTAGTCGCCATTTTGGACTCGGTTTAGAGGGGACAAAAGGAGGAGGCCTACCTACAGTAAAATTACCTACACAACGTTTTAAGTTGAAGTCTGTAGCAGAGTTTTCGAACTTGAGGCCCTCAGATATATAACAGGAGGTCCATTATAGAATAAAATAATTAATATTAATGTGAGAGTTAATCTTCAAAAAAAAGATAAAATATAAATAATAATATGTTATTTTTTCTAAAGTTAAATACAATATAACCAGTAAAAAAATATTAAATAAAAAAAAAATGATATAAAAATTTTATTTAAATTAAATTATTTTTTTATTAAATCAAGCCAAGCGATCGATATAAATGTGCGTCAAAAACTAAGCCGTACACTTAAGTAATTTAAAAAATAATTACGCGAACCAACCACAAAATAACTATTGTATTGGCAGCCATTTTGTTACAAACATAATGTTCAACAATTAAATCTCGACAGATATATACTCGAAAAGCGTACACCAATAATTTAATCTAGATAAGTTTAGTACGTACTTACACACAAAATTTCAAATTATATTAAAATATCATTACGGCTGCCAAGCGGGGTAGGCAGAGATGTTTATCAGCGCATCACCGTTTGAAATATCATCCCCTAATATAGTGTCCGTATATGGCAACATTTAAATAAAAATACAATTAGATAGGGAATGTTTTGACCGCTGGCAACTGCTTTATTCATTTAGTTTTAACTGATAACTTTGTGGACACATAATGTTTGGACTTGGATAAATATTTACTTTTTATTATAAATGCGAAAGTTCGTTGGATGTTTATTACTCGATGACATCTAAATTTCTGAAAGGAATTATATGAAAGGCACATAGATAGATTTATTATAGTCTTGAATATTATAGAGGCTACTTTCGCGGGTGGAAGCTAGTTGCTATCACTTACCTAGTTATAATGAACTGTAGTATTATTATTTAAAACTAGCGACGCCGACGTTCCGCAAAAGGACGTAAGTGCTATGAAGATACTTACGCTTTTTTGATGCGGAACTCTTACATTAAGCATGGTCTGACATGCTCCCTAAAGATAGTCTAAGACATGGAAAAAATATAGGCGACATTATACTGATATCCCGCGCGACCGAAGGCGCGGGCGTAAGCTAATACTATATATTACAAAATGTTCCCAAGTCCTCGCTCTAAGTAGTACGACACACTTAGGCGTATAACACAGGGGACAGACAGAATTAATGGCGGTCGTGGCACGCGCATTAATTGTTAGAAATCGTCCACGCATTTATATACAGATAAAATGTGCTTCGAACAGAATAAATTAATATCGTAAAGGTATTCGGCATTAATTTATTGCTAGTTCCGGCCCGCGGGTTCACTCGATACTGATGCGAGATACAATGTTCATAATCGACTAATTTTAATAATCGATTGAGTTTTTGCGAATTTATTAGGGGGGGAGCTACTTTAGTTATTACTGTCATGTGTCATGAGTACAAAGTAAATATAAAACATAATACAGCCACGCCTTTTCTCCGAAGGAGTAAGTAGAAGTGTATCACACTCACATTTCGTCAACTTTTAGGTTTCATCACTTATAATATTATAAAGCTGAAGAGTTTGTTTGGTTGAACACGTTAATCTCAGGAACTCCTGGGCCGTTTTGAAAAAATGGACTATCGAACACTCGATAGTCCATTTATCGAGGAAGGTTATAGGCTATAAAACATAACGCTACGGCCAATAGGAGTTGAGCAGTGGTTAAACAAAGAACGACAGGAGCAAAGCCCTGGGCAACTGACAGCTTAATATAAATAATAGGGTGAAACACTCAAACCTATTGCCATTAACTGAACACATTTCCAGGCTCCAAACTCATACTAAGATTTACATCACAGAAATATCCTCTATAAATTACTCATCCCTGGGCTCGAACCCGTCTCCTAACTTAAGGAGTTTTAATGGCGTGCGGACGATATTTACAGATATTATCATCTACAAAACCTTACATACGACATTCTAGTTTCAATAAACCAATAGAACAATGATAATCTAAAATTCGAAACTATTGTTACTGTCCGATCAGTAGCAACATTATTGTAATGAATTAGTCGCAATAAACTCATCATATTGAAAGCACGTTCGTTTAAATTAAAAATCACACCGATCCATTCATCAAGGCAAACTGAACCCTATGACCATAAACATTTGGTCGAAAACGAGCCGGATCAATGAATGGATTGGCGAGCGAGTGCCGGCGCCCGAGAACAATAGGCAGCCGCATTCCTTAGATAAGGTTGTTTAATTGAGGATTAAAACTATTGACTTATTAAAAATCGAAGTGAAAATATTGTTGTGAACTACGTGTTTGTGTTTTTATTGGAATTTGGACCTTTTAATTGTGAAAAATGACATCGGCTACTGCGGAACAAGCGAAACTTTTATCTACGTTAGAAGATGTGGCTGGTATGATACAAAAGGCGCAGATAAACATGAAAAAATGCCCGAAACAGCGATTAACAGAGGGTTATATTAAGGCGAGAATTAAAAGTATAGAGGAGTATTGGGATTTATTTAAACAAACTCACACGAATCTCATGAAGTGTACTCCGCGTGAACAACGGGGTGTTTTGCCATACTTTCTTAATGAAGAATATTACACATATGAAGAAATGTATCTCTGTTTACATGCGGACTTAGCCGATCTTCTGTCACAGTTGGAGTCACAACAGAGATTATCATCGGATGTTTCTAATATGTCTACAACGTCACATATTGGCCAGATCCCGTTCGCCAAGCTACCAAGAATACAATTACCTACGTTTTCGGGGAGATACGACGAATGGCCGACATATCAAGATTTATTTACTGCCCTTGTCCACAATACTTCTATTACCGATGTGCAAAAATTACACTATTTAAAAACGAGTGTTTCGGGTGAAGCGGAAATGTTATTACGCAATATACAAATAACAGACAGCAATTATACACAAGCATGGAACTTACTGAAACGACGATTTGGTAACAAAAAAATGATTGTATCTTATATTTTAAAAAGGTTATTTAATCAGAAAAAAATCAATAACCAATCAGCTACTCAAATTAAAGCTTTACTAGACACCACAGTTGAATGCATCAATGGCTTGCAGAATATGAAAATTAGTACTGACTCCTGGGGTCCTATCATTGTTTTTCTGGTTGGGCAGAAATTGGACTCAGAGACGTTAAAGGATTGGGAAGAGCAAGCTTATAAGGAGAATAGTGATGAGTTGTCTACGTGGGAAGAGTTTAAAAGGTTTTTGGAGGCCAAGTTCCGCACGCTCGAGTTAATTGCACCCGTGACTTCTACCTCTACAAAAGAAAAGACACCGTCACACAAAACACATCATGTCACAACAAATGATACAGCGAGCGATACCCTACAATCTGCGCACACTAACATAGGTTCACCAAAGTCGTGTTCATATTGCAAGGGCGAACACTATATATTCAGTTGTAAAGATTTTGCAAAACAAACAGTGCAGCAGAGATATGACTTTGCGAAAAATAAACAACTTTGTTACAATTGCCTAGTACCTAATCACAGTGTATACAACTGCAAACAAAAACGAACGTGTCGCGT
Organism: Laspeyria flexula; assembly: GCA_905147015.1. Lineage (NCBI taxonomy): Eukaryota > Metazoa > Arthropoda > Insecta > Lepidoptera > Erebidae > Laspeyria > Laspeyria flexula. The sequence continues at coordinate 10,814,464 of LR989972.1, read as the reverse complement.
ATGCGGCAAAAAACATCATTCTCTTCTACATCGCCTGAAGGAAACCACAACAGCAGAGGATGAGAAAAAGGAAGAATTACAAGAACACAAAGTTACAAGCGCACACTTCTCTAAGGAACAACCTGGTCGTCAAGTGTTATTGGCTACAGCACAAGTAAATGTCACATCTCGCGACGGTAAAACACATTCACTTCGTGCGTTGATCGACCAAGGCTCAGAGGCTTCATTCGTATCTTCGAGAGTAGTCGAACTCTTGGGATTGAAGAGAACTGGAATCAACGGTGTTGTCTCAGGAGTTGGAGAAGGAAACTTGGTTCCTATCAAACATGTAGTTGACCTGTCAGTTACATCACGACATAATTTAAAAGAAACTGTTAAGGTGAAGGCTTATGTCTTGAAATCAGTTTCAACGACATTACCCTCAAAATACATTTCGAAGAACTGGCCAGAACTCAAGACTTTATTATTGGCTGATCCTATGTTTAACAAACCGGGTAAAATTGATATTCTGCTCGGTTCCGACGTATTCTGTAAGGTAATACAAGTGGGTTTGATAAAATTAACCGATAACATAGTGGCTCAGAAAACAAGTTTGGGCTGGATACTTTCAGGTCAAATAGAAAACAAATCATATAACGATGAACACAAAATAACCACACTACATGTTACAAGTACTGTATCAGAGGACAATGATATGTTACGAAGATTTTGGGAAATAGAAACAGAATTGTATAAGAAAAGGAAACTATTTACAAAAGAAGAAGAAAGATGTGAAGAGATTTATAAAAATACAACTATAAGAGTTAATGGAAGATATATGGTACACTTACCTTTAAAGCAAGGAATAAAAGAAACAGTGAATTTAGTCGGCGATACGAAACAACAAGCTATTACTAGATTCAAACAATTGGAAAGAAAATTTCAAAAATCAGTAAAACTTAAATCAGATTATTCTAAGGTAATACATGAATATATCACAATGGGTCATTTAAAACAATCAGATGCAACTGATGATGACCTCGTCATCTATCTTCCTCACCATGCGGTAATTCGCGAAGACAAAGACACAACTAAGGTTCGAGTAGTTTATGACGCATCCGCCAAGGGTTCTAATGGTCTTTCCTTGAATGACACCATGATGGTTGGACCGGTTCTACAGCCAGATTTACGAAGCTTAATTATCACATGGCGAACGCATAAAATATGTGTCGTAGCTGACATAATTAAGATGTATAGGATGATTAATATGACTCCGAATCACACGAATTTACAACGCATTGTCTGGCGAGATAGTCCTGATGAAACATTAAAGAGTTATAATTTAACAACTGTAACTTTTGGTATAGCTGCAGCACCATATTTAGCTGTAAGAACATTAAATCAACTAGCTGATGATGAAGCTCTGGAGTATCCTGAAACAGCTCCTGTAATTAAAAATACGTTCTTCATGGATGATTTTATGTACGGTAATGAAAGCATAGAGACAACAAAGAAAATTTGTAAGGAAATAAGGACAATACTAAAAAAGGGAGGTTTTAAGATGCAGAAATGGTCTAGCAATTCTGAGGAAGTATTAAGCTATCTACAAGAAGAAGAAAACACAGTTCAGGATGGAATAGAAATAAAGCTAGATAACATTATAAAAATCCTAGGACTGACATGGGATAGAAAGAAGGATGCCTTTAAATTTACAGTCAGCCTATCTGAAATAAGAAATCCTGTAACGAAGAGAGTAATTCTGTCTGATGTCGCTAGACTATTTGATCCATTCGGATGGTTGTCACCAGTCATCATAAACGCTAAGGTTCTCATACAAAAATTATGGCTATGTAACCTAGGATGGGATGATGAACTGTCGTCAGAATTAATTAATGAGTGGATGAGATATAGAGAGGAGTTAATACATCTGCAAAATATTGAAGTACCACGTTGGTTGAATACAACGCCATTGAATTACAAAACTATTGAATTACATGGTTTTGCAGATGCATCTACTCAAGCATACGCTGCTGTCACATACCTTAGGATTGTCGATGAGGATGCAGTACATGTCACAATGATTGCATCTCGTACTAAAGTTGCACCGCTGAAACAACTTTCAATTCCGAAACTGGAACTTTGTGCTGCTGCATTACTAGCAGATTTGATAAATGATCTTGTAGATCTGCTGAAGATATCGAAAACCAAGATATATGCGTGGACCGATTCAATGGTGGTTTTGGCGTGGCTGCAATCACAACCCGGCCGCTGGCGCACTTTTGTTGCGAACCGTGTAGCTGACATTTCACGCATTTTAGACAAAGATCAATGGAGACACGTTCAGTCTGCCGATAACCCAGCCGATATTGCGACAAGAGGCACAAAAGCAAGTGATCTGGCTTATTTAGATTTGTGGTGGACTGGGCCTGCATGGTTACATCTAAAGGAACTAGACTGTGATACACAAGAAATTATTCAAACTGATATAGAACTAAAGGCTTCAACATTTCACATCAATTTAGAAGACAAACCAATTTGGGAAAAATTTTCATCACTTAATAGAATGAGAAGGATATTAGCATACTGTAGGAGATTTTTGAAGGAACAAAATTTAGAATCTAGGAAGAGATATTTAACAGTAGAGGAATTAGACAATGTTTTGAATTTATGCATAAAATATTATCAAAATTTAATATACCAAAAAGAAACCGAAGATTTACAGAAATACGGAGGGGTAAAGAAACGAAGTTCTCTTATAACACTCTCGCCATTTTTAGATAAAAATGGAATAATTAGAGTGGGAGGTCGATTACAAAATGCATCTATAGCCGAAATTACAAAACACCCAATTATAATTCCTAGTAACCAACATATTACCAGATTGTTAGTGGAAGATGCTCATATTAGGACACTACATGGTGGAATACAAGCCATGATGGCTTTTCTTAGAACTAGATTTTGGATTATTGGTCTCAAGTCCAGTGTGAGGAAATGCATCCATAACTGCAAGATTTGTATTTTGGATAAAGCAAGAGTAAAAACACAACTTATGGGCCAGTTACCTGCTGTTCGAGTCAATCAATACCGAGCATTTAAGAATAGTGGTGTTGATTATGCTGGACCTGTATTTATTAGAACGTCGAAGGGCCGCGGACATCAGGCAACGAAGGGCTACATTTGCCTATTTATCTGTATGGCGACTCGCGCAATCCACTTGGAAGCAGTCACAGATCTTACCACACAAGCTTTCATTGCCGCATTTCGCAGATTTGTTGCACGCCGAGGCCATTGTTCTAACATATGGAGCGATAATGGCACCAATTTTGTTGGCGCAGCAAAAGAGTTGAAAGAGATGTTCCGAGATGGTAAACAAAATGTGGCAAAGGAAGCTGCTGAACTTCTTGCTAATGATGGGACAACATGGCACTTTATACCACCTAGGATGCCCACGTGTGGAGGCCTGTGGGAAGCGGGAGTTCAGTCGGCTAAAAGACACCTTCACAGGATTAACAAAGATACCAAATTGACGTATGAAGAAATGGCTACACTTTTAGCACAGATCGAGGCGTGCCTTAATTCACGACCTATTTGTCAAATGGACAATAGTACAGAAGTACCACTTACTCCTGGGCATTTCTTAGTTGGCGAGCCATTGATAAGTGTTCCTGATACTTGCTATGAAGATCAACCAATGAGCCATTTAACTAGATGGCAATTGATTCAGAAAATGACGCAAGATTTCTGGCATCGATGGCGGACAGAATATCTCAACACACTCCAACAACGATACAAATGGCAAGTTAAGGTCCCAGATCCTGCTATTGGAGATGTGGTCGTTGTTAAAGAAGATAATCTGCCACCTGCGAAATGGTTATTGGGCAAGGTGAAACAGATCCATCCTGGCAAGGATAATCTTGTAAGGGTGGTGACAGTCCAGACCACAGGCAACCATGAGCTTAAAAGACCTGTTTACAAATTGATACCCCTACCAAAGGCAACAATAAATGAATAAGCTATGGTGGGCGGTTAATTGATTATTATTTATTTAGTTTATTATGAGGCGAATTTGTAATACTCTTAATAGATAAAATGTATAGATAAATAAATCAAAGAATAATTAGTATTGTCAAATCAAATATGTACAGCATGCCACCCAAGTAATTTTATAAATAATATACAGTCCATTAGTTCGAAAGCATGAATCTTGTTTAAATCTCATTTTGAAAAACAATGTTTTTGGTGGGCGGTATGTCCGATCAGTAGCAACATTATTGTAATGAATTAGTCGCAATAAACTCATCATATTGAAAGCACGTTCGTTTAAATTAAAAATCACACCGATCCATTCATCAAGGCAAACTGAACCCTATGACCATAAACAGTTACAACAAAAAAAAACTGACAGCAGATGTCAAATGACGTCACAATTAAAAAGTACATTCAACATTTTCAGTTGTCACCCCTAAACTTTAATTGTGATATTTCAATGTGTATCTAATGCGAGTGCCATTAACTTACTAATTATAGTTCTACGAGTATAATCGACTATCCGTGACGAAAAGTACATCACTGGAATTGTCGTTTTAAAGATATTAGTCATTCGGTTTCATCAGCAACACATTTTTTTTTTTTTTTTTTTTTATACCACGACGGTGGCAAACAGACGTACGGTCCGCCTGATGGTAAGCGGTTACCGTAGCCTATGGGCGCCTGCAACACCAGGGGCATCACGAGCGCGTTGCCGACCCTTAAGAAACCTATTCACTCCTTTTTTGAAGAACCCCATACTGTAGTCCCTTGGGAAAACCTCGTTAGGGAGTTCATTCCACATTAATGTCCCGCTGCTGGGCTCATGTCTCCTCTCTATCTAGAGACCTAAGATGGTTTAGGATATAATCCGCACACGATGGCCTAATGGGGGTTGGTTGATCAGACATACATATCGAATTACTTCTAGGGTATGTGGGTTAAGGGTTCACCGTCTTTATTTATTTAAAACTTCATACACAATAATAATGTTGGCGAACTTAATGCCTAAGGCATTATCTACCTTTGCTTTTTTTTTTTAATTTTTTTTTTCTTTAACCTTCCCTTATCCACTCGGCCACCATCGCCTTGTCGTCGGTTTAATGGGTACCAACTTTTATCTATCCGCGTGGTTCAGAGTCAGACAGCCTGTTATGGCAATAAACATGAGTCTAGATCCCTCACCAAGTCCTAGACTATTTTGTATGTTAAATTTTCTATAGATCCATTTGGTTGTTTATGTTAAGTGAAAGCGAAAAAACAAAGTCAAATATGAAAGTATATTTGAACACTAGCTCTATTCACGTAACTCTAAACTCTCGAATCATCTATTCCATTACATCTTTACTTACATCTGCAATGAAAAACACGTCTTATATATTTGCGTGTGAATCGCATCTAAGAACTATATGATTTGCCTCCTATGGGCCCTATGGCATTACTGAATAGTATAACCAAATAATGTATTCACTAAATTAAATAATAACACCTATAAGACCAATTTGAATTTATAATTATTGAAAAAACTACACATCTTTTACTTTTGTATTGCTTATCATTTGCTACTAACTTCACCCAATTCTTCTCAAGATCAATATGTTTTAAAAAAGCTTATCCGTTTGACAAAGACCAAACTAATGCATTTTAAATAAAGTGATTCGTTTCTAATTTCAATCCGAGACATTATAAAAGAGTCTTTGAATTACAATTTACTTTAAACATCCCAGACGACCCCCAAACTCCAATAAAAGTTAAATAAAAACTCAACTTTATTCCAAAGCGTTAGAGTAGTGTTACTAAGTCTTTAATCGACTAAATATCTATGATTTCGAAGCTTTGTAACTTGACACAACACTATTTACCTATTCATTTTTCAAAAAAGGAATTTAACGCCCAAATCGACGTGTTAATACTCAACAAAAGGAAAAATAAACGGCTTTGTATAATGCGACCAACTTATACTTACCATTCTCAAATAATAAACACTACCTTATTTGTAAACATTAAGGTTGAGTTTAGTATTACAACTTGTATTTGTATGGGTAAGGGTATGTTGGTATTAAGTATAAGCAAAAAAGAAAAATACAGCTCCCTACGTTTTTTAAACATGTAATTCGTAGTTTCAAATTGCGAACGCGGTGTTCTTATTTCAAAACAGCGAGGTGTCATTGGACACTCCCTCGTTGGTACGGCAATTTAGAAAATGCGAGTATTTTATGAGATAAGTATATTTTAAACGTTCTTAAATTGTTAGTTCAAGTCTGGCAAGTTGGTCTATTTTGTTGATTAAATGTTTAAGCTTTGATTAACTTTAGAATCTAGATTATGTTCAATCCTGGCACTTTAATTTCCTTAATTTCATTAAATAATTAATTAATAAAACACAGAAATACCTACTCCACAAGAGACATTTACACAAATTATTTTTTTTTACATTTGTTACATAACTATCAATTCACACAAAACTTATTTATATTCCTCACAGAATAATGAAAATATCCACCAATAAACATTACATTTATTAATCATATTAGCGTAATTAAACATTCAATTTGGCGTCTGTCTATCATACGAATAATTAACTGAAAATGATCAAATTTAAAAGCAAGTGCCAATTTAACATACATGATGATAAGCTCAATGATTACCCATTATTGGTGGACCATTTTATTGTTGTGGTTAGTAACATTTTAATTCATAGACAATCGATCATGTAAATTTTGGTGGTTTATTTCAATTAATGAAATTTAAAATAGGTTGTGAATTTTAATTAACAGACTTAAAATTTTCAAATTAAAATATCACAGTATAACTATTATGTATTCTTAATCCGTCAATACACGGATTATATTAATATTATATATTTATAGATAATTATTGTAATGTATTGCAGGTGAATATAATAATAATAATATAGCTTTACTCAGATGCTATAAAAATTTAATTAATTTTGAATGCGCATGGCATGGCACTTTCGTGCATCTATACTATTCTATACCAAAAGTTTATAAATTTGAAATAAGAATCAAATGTTTTTAAAATGGTTGCTGTCATTGTCGTTTGTTTGTTTGATGTCTTTCTGCTGATTGTGTGAAGTTTTTACTTTCAACTCCTGTAAGCCAGGATTATTTACAATTTTTAATAAATAATTAATTATTGATAAATTATTATTGATAATATTCTCGATTTATTTAGAAATAAACTGTAAAAGATATAAAAATATAACTCCCTCCGTATACAAAGCGATACATTCTACCCAAAAATTAATTAATAACCCAATAAGAGATGTGGATCAACAACATACTGTTGTTATCGGTTGTTGTGATCGCGATCCACTCATAATTGGATCAGCTCCACACTCCACATACGCTTTACATAAATACAACATTAGTACGCATGCAGCATGCATTTTTGTTTCTGTACGACTAACTACAGTGTCGCTTTTTTAATTTTTGTGTACTTATAATTTTTTTGTGTGTATGTATGTGTCAACGCTTCCTAAACAGCTTGACTAATTTTGATGCTTGTGCGGATTCTTGGATATCGATTTCTTGGATATAGACCCGAGCCCAGCAGTGGGACTTAATGGGTTGCTGATGATGATGAAATATTATGCAACCCCGGCAGCATCAATATAACTTTTTATTTATTTTGTCAAAACCATCAGGACCATGTCAATTTTTAAGCAAAAAATAAACCGCATCAAAATAGGGGATACGATTTGCGTTGCCACAGACAAACTTATACACCTCTCATTATGCGTCATGGATTAAAAACATGCACATTAATGTATTGTATGAACTATGACAAGACAAACTCTTTCTTTGACATATCAGTCGATTTTAACTACCCTTAAACTTAATTTATCGTCTAATTACTTGTATATCTATCAGTTTGTCAGTAGGAAAGTTAAATATATGCTAATTTATACGGCCAACCCCCAAAACAACGTTTTAAGGGCCTTCTTCGTTTTATGAATATTAATTGTTAATTAGAGGTCAGATAAATTTGTCTATGGTCATTCGATAAATTGATTGTTTTGTGGACACACATGGTACCGATAAAATGAGGTTAATTCCTGTGACGGAAAACGAAAAACAAATAGCTATTTGAGGCTATTTGTTTTTCTGGTAAATAAATTCATTATTTTTGTTTGTGATGAATGATTCTTTCACCTTCTGGTACTCTTGGATCTGTTTTATAAAAGTCTTCTCAGTCTACTTCTTTCTCGCTTATAAGATGTTTTTTTTAATTACGAATCGTGTTGTATCAGGGTTTTTCATCGTGGGTTCTCTACACTTTCTAGGATCATTTCTTTCCTATAAACCAATATCAAACTTATTCCCTCCATTCCTAGGCAACATTACATTTCGAAGGCTTCTAAACTTTCTGTCTCTTTTGCTTTATTTCCTAGTTTTCCGTGAGATCTGTTTAGATTTAAAACAATCTAATCTTCTGTAATATAATCGCGATGTAAGTATACGCTCGTTTCCGAAATCATAGTTAGTTATATTATAGCTTCAAAGATAGGGTAGTGTGGGGTCCCTGGCGGCGTTGTTTGTTGGCAGAACATATGTTGGTTGGCTTGCTAGTGAATTTAAAATTAAAAGACGTTGTATCGAATCTTGTAATTTACTTAATCTTTTGATGTCATCAGCAAAAGTTCCAATTAAGCTTATAATTAACATTCATAACAAATTTTAAAAAGAAACGAAACAAAACCGCAGTTATCTGTGCCTAAAATAAAAATGGGTCAAACTTACACGCATATACGAAAACTAAAAATAAATTTAAAAATGGAATATTTAAAAACATGGAAGATATATTTATCCACTAAATTAACGTCAAATTCAAAACATGTCAAACAAAATTTGGGTAAAACATTTAAATAAGTACTTTGTTTATAAACACCAACTTAATATGCAAAACTAAATTAATTATAAAAAAATAACAATATTTTTAAACATATCGTGATGATTAACCATAAATTATTTAAAAATATGTTATTTAATGTAACTCATGTATTTTATCGGGCGTTTAATTAAAATTCGTATAAATATCGTTGGTTAGGGTCAGCGAACATATGGCGTTCCCCGAATCTGTGTTCATTTTGATCAAGCGCATGTTACGCCTAACTGCGCTGACGTCGCTTGCGAAACATCTTTGAATATTTAATGATGTAAAATTAGGCACTATCTTTACGAATGTAAGTGCATTGTTTCAGAACGGCAGCGAGTTTAAAGAAGACTTTCATGTAAACCTCTTTTTCACAGGTAAAACATAGAGACAGAAAATAAACGATCTAAGTGTAATTAAATAATTTATATTAAAATTTAGGGTTTTAATAGATACAGCAAGTCTTAGCATTCATTTATATAACATAGCGTTATGCCTTTTTCCGAAGAGGTAGACAGAAGAGTATTATACCGTTGTTACCAGGAACATTTTTGTTTTCCAAAATCCGAGAAAATATATATCAATACTTGAATTGAATGATAGAAAAACCCAATACCCAATAATAATTTCACCCGACCCTGAAATTGAATCTAAGACCACTTGTACTGCAGTCGTATACACTTCCCTCTGCGCCACCGAGGCAGTTCATTCAGTCAAATAAATTACTTTTAAAAATTAAAGTCAGGCTGAAACAACAACATATTTGAGGTGCGGACACTCCTGCTACCGCTGCTCCTGTTAGCCTAGTACGTATAATTGCCTACTATAAAAAATAAAACCAACAGCCCACCTAATTATAAGCTTCTAAACTCATTACTGGCAACCCTGACATCGGCGCGTGCGCACATTTCGGCCCCAAATTAATTTATCAGTGATCTAACCGCGAGATAGCGAGCTAATAACGGTCTCCTACAGTGGGTAGGTAGGCAGACATCCAAGTATAGTTGATAACTCGATAAGTGTAGTGTAAGCGTAAGCGGTAATTATATGGGGTGACTTTGATGACCAGGGATAGTAATATTGGGACTAGGTAATAGGCTGTAGGGCTAAAGGTGTTGCGTTTTGCGTGCTTCTTTTTAGGTCGTATTTATTTATCACTCACATTATTACTAAGTTAGGTACTCAGTGTTAATGTAGCATTTCATTTACTATATTTTTTTGAATTTGTTTGTTCGTTCGTTCGGATTAAAGTAGTTTTTGAGTTTATTTATTACAAACAAATATGCAAATCTTTTCTCTAATATTAAAGCAGATCTGTTATCATCAACTAAACAATATATTATGTCCCATTGCTAAGCATGGGTCTCCTCTTACAAAAACAATCTTATTGCACAATTTCAATAGTCTTTATATACATGTAGCATAGTTATACATTGTCGGCTGTAAATCACAAATTAAAATTTACACAGAATATACTTTTAGTTAGCAACAAGTAAATTAGACCCAGCTACAGAATACGAGTCATCATCATATCATCATCATCATATCATCATCATCATATCAGCCCAATGACGTCCACTACTGAACATAGGCCTCACCTAAATTCCAACGAGCGATTTTGTGCCGCCCGCATCCAACGGCCACCCGCAACCCTTACCAGGTCGTCGGTCCATCTGGTGGGGGGCCGCCCTACGCTGCGCTTTCCAATACGTGGCCGCCACTCGAGAACTTTTTTGGCCCATCGGCCATCAGTTCTGCGAGCTATGTGGCCTGCCCACTGACACTTCAGCGATGCGATTCGGTGAGCTATGTCGGCAACTTTAATTCTCCTGCGGATCTCCTCATTTCTGATTTGATCACGCAGGGAAACTCCAAGCATAGCCCTTAGAATACGAGTACTACATTATTATCTGTCTCCATTATTTGTCTCTTCTTGGGTAATCTATACTAATATTATAAAGAGGTAACGATTGTGAGTTATGACGTTTTGGGTATCTCGGGACGAAACCGATAAAAAAATATTTTAGTGTTGGATAGCCCATTTCTCGAGGAAGGTTATAAGCTATATAACATCACGCTACGCCCAATAGGAGCTGAGCAGTGGCCCCGCGGGACGTCTAGTCAAATTATAAATCATGAAAATAGTCACTTTCTAAACGGTCTTACAAAGCTACCAAGCACGGATGGTGTTCATGGTGCAGATTAAAAAGGGCGCGTAAAACCAATAGTGTCGATAAAGTATCGTTATGTTGGCAGCCATTACACAAACGTTAGAGCCCGCACACACCTGCCGACAAGACAACACTATAAATTAATTCATTGTCTTGTCAAACACGTCTTGTAATATTATCTAAATTAATTAGGTTACTTGTGACTAATTTAAATGTATTTTAATAGGGATCAACAGGTTTTTTTGAGCACTAGTAGCAATATAAAACGCCTTTACCACTGAGGTAGACATTTATATAAAAAAATATTTAACTAAGTATCCGTTGCTGTTCTATGATTTTTAATGCTAGTCAGTAATAATATATGATACAAAACCTACTTCTGACTAGACATACTTGGTGTAAGTTAATCCCTTTCGGTACAGTAAGGTGGCCTGGCCTCACATATAAATCACTAACAATACCCCCAGTTTGAGGCACCGATAATCCATAAACTCTTTATATTTACATAGCATAGCATCACGCCTTTTTCCCCGAAGGGGTAAGCAGAGGTGTTTCACACCCACATTTCGCCAGCTATGTTAAGTCCCATGAAATAGGGGGCGAGCCTATTATCATCAACCGGGAACATTTGTTTACCAAGCTCCGGGAAAATCTTAATACTGGAGTTTCATGATAGAAAAACCCAATACCATTTTCATCCGACCCGGGAATCGAACCCGGGACCTCTTGCACAGCAGTCGTATACACTCCCCGCTACGCCACCGAGGCAGTTATACTTTGTATAATTCTGTAAATTCTATAGTATGTACAGTGTACCATGGGCCTTATGTCGGAAACGGCTGCCATATAACCACTCCATTTATTAGAAATGAGTGAAAATTGAAGTTATTAATGGGTAATGCTTTACAAGCACGAAACGCTGAGGTGAAGCAACGCTCGAAACTAACTGTGTATGGATGGGTGACCTTTTGTACTATTGTTATTATAAGTTCGCTGAGTTTTATTTACATAGGCTACTTTTAATCCGTGTTGTGACGGATTAATACATAATGTCACTACCCCATCTCAACCCGTGGGTGTCGTAAAATGCGATTAAGGCAGTAACCAAAAGTGGCCTATGTGTCTTCCAGACTATAATCTATCTGTATGTCAAATTTCATACAGATCGTTTCAGCGGTTTTGCCGTAATTGTAGTAACAAACATCCATCCATAGATCCATCAATTCATCCTAACTGTCTTACATAATATTATAGGAGAAATATATGGTTATGTAAACAAGTAGGTACTATTTTTCTCAAAATATGAGTTTAAGCCGCGCATATAAACTAGTATGCTATATCATTAACGATGCGACTTCACTTTAACGATAGAGACAGTAGACGCAGTGTGAACACGACATTCGCTCGTTACTCACTATTCACATAATAAAGAAGTGTCAGCTCGGTGGCAAAGGAAATAAGTGAAATAACTCGAAATTCGACTTAAATTTAAAATATTTTTAAAAACAAATCACTGTCAAAATGCTGTCAAATTGTATTAAATTCAATTTATAAAATGTTTTCATAAGCCGATACCGAAGTAACAACTTATTAAAAAAAAAAACAAGATAATTTTTTTTTTATTATTCATTGAATTGCTTTTACAAAAACAGACATAAAAAATGTCAATTGCTTAATCTCTATTTGCAGGAACATAACCTCTATATTTAAATAATTCGAAACGACTCATTTCTACGTCATTAAACAAAACATCGTTTGATAGATTAGTCATATTAATTACTTTAGTATCATTGTATTTCAAGCTCCATTAACTTAAACATTTTTAATTAACACAAACGACGTTTTTAACAGATCATTAAATGTTTACCCTATTGTTTAACTTTTAAGAGAAATAGAGTAGTGCATACATAGCGTTTTTGAAATTATTAAAACAAATTTAGAATGTATTTTTTATGTTGACATCTTGACATTGCAAGTAAACAAAAAATACATAGAACATTATATTATATGTAGGTATAATTTACGAATTGTTATTGTTTGTTTTAATTAAGAAGCCCTAAGTTTATTTTGAAAATTGTTTACAAATAAGTTTCAAAGGCAATAGAAAAGCTGTCTTAAAATTTATAATATTAGATTTAAAATTCGTTAAGCACTTTCGAAATGCCTTAATTTACGTGTGTCAGTTTCGTAAAATCGATTAACGTTTCCGTACGCATCTGCCGTTCTAAATTTGAATAATTACAAGTTTTATATAAACACACACTTTTATAACCCAACCAAATTACATAACATCGCTACGACGCTACTGTCTGGAACAATATTTGAATTTAATTTAATTTTTTTCAGCACTTTAATTGTTAGTTCCACATTTTTCCGAGGACGTTTAAATTTGGGCGTGTGTCCGATCCCGCCATTATGGCTTCGTGTTGTGTTATCTGTTACAAACTGACAGTTCACGTAAATTAGCTCTTAACATGTTATTAATTGGTAGTATGGAGTTTTTTGGGCGCTTTTAAGGCAATTAAAAGGTTAATGTAAACAATATGACACTCAGGGGCATCATAAAGGATATTTTTAAATATGTCGATGTTTGGACTAGTTGTCGTAACTAATTTAGAAAAATATGTCTATGGTATAATATGATAGTCGCGTTTGACTTTCAATGTCTTTTTATGATTACTTATCATCTAATTTTTTTAGCGTCATAAAATTCAGGTATGAAGAAGCAAAAGAGTAGTTACAGCCCCATCTCATGTTGTCGATCGAGGCGATAATAACAGTCATGCCAAGTTTTCCATACGCGCTCTCACCGAGCTAAAATCACCGTTTGTAGACAGTACAGATACATACGTAGCAGGACGATAATATCGTCGTGATTCTCTCCCTCCTCGTGGAGACGATCCCTAAGAAACCGTAGTTACAACACTAACCTAACTTTTTTTTTTAAAGATTTAAAATACTCATTCCTGCCAGTGAGTGACAACCAGTTTTCGAGATTGTTTGGATTCTTTCGTGTTACGTGGTCAAAGAACTGGGGTGGTCCGCGGCATTGGGCTGATAATCTGTTTTTTACTTTCAACACATTCAGGATTGACACATTTGTGCTGAAAATTGTCAGGTAGATAGACACTATAGACAGTAAAGTAAAGTACAGTACAGTAAAGCTGCTTCCTATAGGTATCTCAGCGATTCGACACCCACCCTCTTCCCCCTTCTGCCATTACGCTCAAGAGACCACTAAATAGCGTGAAAATATATTTCCCTAAAACCAAATCCAATTAATTTCAAATCGAAATCAAAGAAACAGCTGCAATTTATAAAAACAAGTAACCAACGCGAACGGTGGCACGCATTCCAAATTCAAAATTCAATTTCGATAATTAAGTGACAGTTGATAAAAACAAACGGGAATATCCGAACCTTGCCGAGGAGTGCCGAACGTCAATCGGAGCGTGCCCGAATTAGGGTTGCCAAACATTTTTTTATACAACGATGGTGGCAAAAAAGGGTACGGACGGACCGTCTGATGGTAAACGGTTACCGTGGCATATGCACCAAGAGCATCACGTACGCGTTGCTGTCTCCGTCCAATCCCTTCCCTCCCTAACGAGCTCAATGGTTGGTTGCCAAACGAGCCAAAAATACAATATTTTGCGACACAGACTAACAACAAACAAATTCTTCATATTTTTTAAAATAAGTTTTTTATTTTTCTAAAATAATTTTTGTCTAATCTGGAAAATACTAGATATTAGGCATAGAAGTGTTGGCAGCCCTAACCCAAATACTTGTAGGCACGCGTTATCACGATAAACACCCACCGTTTTTAATTAAATTGAGATTCCATACTAACTTGATCTAATAAAGCGATAGATACTCAAATACAAAACAACCAAATTTATACTTTATGTTCATAACCACTAAGCTAACTTTTCATTGACGATTAAATCCGTATCCTCAAATAAACATGTTAATGCGAATTTCTCAAAATGTGTCATAGTTTCTTAATTATAAGGTCGACTTTATAAAATGACAGTATAGCGTGTTTCCGGATGCATGACGGTAATTAGAGGATTGTCGTGATAAACCAATGTAATCTCTATTACTTAGCGATAAAATCCAAATTGCTTTATGGTAATGGCGATTCGTGACGGCGCGTCGTTTGCGCGGGAAAACAGAATGTTTTGTAAGTTTTTTACGGCGGGTAATAATCGAATTAATATCGCGAATCGCTTAATTAAATTGATATATCCGTAAATGGGCTTTAATGGCGATCATTGATAATATTAATTAATAATGATGATTAATTCAATGCATGAAATATATTTACGAGAAAATTATTTTATTGTATTAATTTGTTATAATAAAGCCGCCATTTAATTTGAAGTCTGCTACGTTGGGCTAGTGGTAGGGTTGCCAGATGGTGATGATTCGTCTAGATTCTCCCGACATTTTCAATGATCTCCAGACTTACGTCAAACGTTAAAATCTCCAGACAGATTAGTTTGAGTAAAAGATATAAATAAACCATTTTCCCATGTCAATTACCAAATAAGTTGTGTCCCACAATTGGTTTTCAGTTCAATATTAAAATAAACTTAATTTTTTATTATTTATTTCTCTTCTCTCTACGAAACTTTTGACGCGCCAGTCTGACATGACTGATTTTTTTTAATACGTACAGCCTATTGATACCTGTAACACTAGGGCAATCCATAAAAATCCTATTCACTCTTTTTCAAAGCACCCCCCATACCTACGTCCCATGGCAATAACTTGATATTCTTAGAAATTCATTCCATGCCCATTCCAGAGTTACATTTTCTATTTCAGTTTTTAGTGGTATTGTATCAGATCACTAGTTCTATGTGCTATGTGGCCTGCCCACTGCCACTTTAACGATGTGATCGGGTGAGCTGTGTTCTTCAGTTCTCCTGCGGATCTCTTCATATCTAATTGCGTGGTGCCCGTTGGTTGGCGGCACAAAGTCGTCGCTGTGCCGGAAATTAGGTGAGGCATTTCCAGCAGTGGAGGTCATTGGTCTGATATGATGATGATGAATATATCAGGTATCGGTTAAAAATGCGATGGTAGCCGAATGGATAAAAGACTAGCATGATAATCATGCGGGCCGAGTTCGATTCCAACCGGCAGTACCAATGTGTACCTATTTCACTTTGTGGAATTTATATTTACTAGTCAAGTGTCTTACCATCTGCTAACAGTGAAGGTATCGTGAGGAAATCCTGTCTGATCCATCAACCTGCACTAGGCCAGCGCATACGGGTTATGGCCTAAGCCCCCTCTCAGCTTTCTAGATAGAGGAGAGGATATTCAAATCCAGCAGCAGGACATTAATGGGTATCGGATGATGATGATGATGATGCAAAGAGGTTCATAGCTATAACACAAATAATAATAAAATCCGGTATCGGTGTCAATATCATCAGTTTTCAGTACAGAGAGGGATTTACTTCCACCCAAATTAAAATTTCTATATTAAAACATCATAACTCACACTCACGCAACTCCATTAAAAATGATTCCCGTGTAAAACAGGCTACCACTTCCTGACCGGAAGTGTGTGTTGCGTCCCGGAACCGGATGTGACGTGTTAACAGAGGCGCCTGCCACGTGCTAGCGTTTAGCCACCCTCCCACCCTCTGGCATGCCTCACGAGCCAACGTTTAACCACCCTCCCATTTTCTGGTATACCAGATTGAAAGATAAAGCTGGCAATGCCACGCGACGATAATCTCAGTGTAATTTAATTATTTTTGATGATTTCGGTTTAATTTAATTTAAATGAATTTTAAAGTTTAATATTTCAATATTGTTCTTTGTTTTAATTACTAGCTGTAACCCGCAGCTCCGTCCGCCTGCAAACCAGATTTCATAGCCACAGGAACTATTCGCCTTCACTAAAGATTTCAAACTATTGAAGATCTACTCGATTGAGTTGATTTCAGAGATATCGCTGTCAAATGTTTGAAAAATCAATGACTTCCTATAAACAATAACGATAAACGATAAAGTCATAGACGCAGAGAGGCAGGCAGTGACTGGCCAGTCACTGCTTGCCTCTCTGAGTCTATGACTTTCCCGATATCTATAACTGAGTGCCATATAATATCAAATTGGCTGCTACCTTGACTATCATCTTCAGCTGCAGCAGAATCTTACCTTTTGGTGTTAAAGTATCATCATAATCATATCAGCCCAATGAAGTCCACTGCTGGACATAGGTCTTACCTCAGTTTAATTAAGAGGGCTAAATAAATGACACTACAATTATTGCATACTCGTTTTATTTCCTCGCCTTACCTCAGCATAATTATAATATTACAATTACGAAGATAATTCAACTACTATCAATAAATAACATTAATATTTTAGAATTAAGCATTGTTTTAATTATTTATTTAGGCTAGCAATATTACAGAATTACATTGAAGCGACATGGCAACGCATTTATAATACAAAAATAATACAAGTACAATCGATTTGAAATTAGTCGATTTTTGAATTTCGAAGATCTATCTAAATGTTGTAATAACATAAATAAAATATTCTAAAATATTTACAATGAGCATTTCTTATTAAATTTATTTTGGAATGTCTGCAATTCTGCATTAATTGAAATGTCAAACTCGAAAGGAACGATTGACAGTTAAGAGATATTTAGAAGCAGTTTACAAAATGACTACTAAAACTCTAGCAGTTAAAATAAAGCAATTATGAACTATATAACTATTTCATATATAACACTATTTTTTGTTCCAATTAAAAAGTGGTTTTTCTATTAAAATTAAAATAAGGGAAAATATTGACGATTACTCAGGTTTAAAATCGACAGATTGCTCCCGCTCGCGTATGATGAGGGTTTAGTTTTTAGGCCTTTAATAAAAGATCTTTATCCATCGGTATCTAGACAGTCAAAATCTAGTTTTTTTTTTTCCAGAGTATTAAGTAAACATACCTACAATAAATCATCTTCGATAAAAAAGACTTCGTGTTGAAGATATAAATTTGCGTGTTCACAAAATAATAAAGATCAAATTTAAAAAAAAAACAAATCAATCGCTTGAAACCATTAAAATGGGCGCCATTTACCACAGACTATTAACTTTTTAACGTTGAAAACTCCACAAATTTAGACTGAAAAAACTGAAACTTACAAAAACGAAGTCAGTTCTTTTTAGCTATTATTTACAAAACTTATATAATAATAAATAAATACATACGAATGATTACTTTAAACATATCTTATTTACAATAATATACAACATGGAGAGCCACTGATTTTTGTACGTTACATTTAAGAATTGTCTTTCTATTTATCTAATACGTAAATAAAATTGTTTGGGCGTGCTCAGATAAGATTAAGTACTTTATAGCTAGCTCGGGCAATAAAAGCTTTTGCTGAATAGCCTTACAGAGCTTAAATCAACAAGTTAGAATGTAGATACGTGAACATTGGAATGGTTAAAACACAAACAAAGAAACAACCTCTCATTTCAAACGCGTTATTTTACATTTAGTGTTTGTAAATTATGTTTAAATTTTTGACGCTGTTTCACTACTACTGAATGTATTATGATGAAACTTGGCACACAGACAGAATATAATAATATGTTAGATTAACACACTGGATACTTTTAATCCCGGTAATGTCTTCCCATAATTATACATATAATAATATATACTCCATCTTAACACGCCCAAACTCTTAGACCAACCTATACATATTACATTTGAACGATTTGGCCATCAACAATCATGATATGACTAGACCCGCGATGCACTAGTACTGTCCTTGGTCAGTGCGTGTGGGGTCAAGCGAACACTACACGAGGCTCGATAACGGAGCCCTGGAGGTCACAGGAGACGCTGGTAAGGGCTGCAGCTGCTGAGGAGCTTGCGAAGGGAAATAAACCCCTGGCTCGTTAAACTGAGGGTGCATCGGCAAAGGCGTGTGAGGAATCGACGTCGGTCGCGACTCATGGTACAATATCGGAACTCTCACTAATCTTTGAGCAGCATGAGCCATGTTAGCAGCCTCTAATTCAGCGGCTAACTGCCTCTTCCACTTATTCCGTCGATTTTGGAACCAAATCTTTACTTGCGTCTCCGTTAAGTGCAGAGAAGCAGCTAAACCAGCGCGTTCGGAGCTGCTCAAATATCTCTTCATATCGAAAGTCTGTTCTAGTTGAAAAACTTGAGATCTGGAGAATACTGTTCTGGTTTTCTTCTTTCTTTTGCCAAGGTTGGCGTTTGGGTCTCTTTTCTCGTCTTTGTCGAAGTCGTCGCTTTCGTCGACGTCAGGGTCTGAGTCCTGGACGTCTGGTTGTTGAGGGTAGAGCGCTGGATGCAGGCGAGGGGAGCGAGGTGATGAACGGGAGGGTGATGGAGGAGTGGGTGCTCTCGCTGGACTGCGGGCGCGTGGAGACCCTCCCGCTGAACCTTCCTCGTTGGTTATTGAGTCATCTGTAACAATAAATGTACATAAGTATCAGCTAAAAGACGGCGTCAATATATTTTGCGTCTTTTAAAAAGGGCTTTTATTGTAAGTAACAAGCCACAGTGGGGAGGGGGAGGGGGAGACTTTAAACTTTTTTTTCTGTCCACCAATATCTCATATTCAGCAGTGGAGGTTACAGTGGCGGTACGTTCATACAAGCCCAAAAGCCCGGCTTGCCCTACTAAAATGCTCGATCAAAAATATCTAATTCAAACCATTATCTATTTTAAAATTCGCGCGCTTATTTCCAAGCGCGAGCGAGAGCAGTGACTCGGTGCACAGAGTACATTTGACTCGGTGAGTGATGAACTGATGAAGCATCAAGCGAGAACGAGAGTTAGAGAGGCGCGCGCTGAGCGCAACAACTTTTTTTTCTATCTCGCTCACCCGCACTGGCTTGTTATGAGGCTTTTGACCACCGTCGGATCTCTCTTTCTAACCTATAGAGAAACTGTCGATTATTGAAATATAACTAGGTTAATTTATATATCAATCAGTATGAAATTATAAGCCGGGCTTTATGTATGAAGTTGTCGACTATGGAAGTGAAATGCCGCGGCCGCGCATGCGTACTCGCGTCTACTAACTTCACTCAGTTCATTTGTTTGACAGGACGAAAAGTTTTGGTTTTAATGTTTACTTACTTTAAAAATTGTTAATTGTAAGATGTTAAAGTGATTCTTTTGTATTTAGTGACATACAACAATGCAAGTAATAATTATTGTTCCTTGTGAGGATTAAAATGTGTTCAACTTTTGATGGGCGAAGAAAAGGTAAAATTTTTGAACTTTGTTCTTTGTTTATATTTGATTTTATTAATGAGAATAACCTGGAAGTTGCCTTGCCCGAGTTTATAAAGTTAACATTTCTTGTTGTAACTATTACGGCTATGTAGTTCTTCGCTGAACGCGCATTTTTATCTCTTTAAACGTACCTATTCATACTTATCTAAGAAATAATATCAATGATAGCTATTGAAAAGCAGTTGTTGGCAGAATTAAAACGTTTACCAACATTTTATTCTTACGTAATTAAGTCATTTCTCAAGAAAGACAGACGAGTCAATTTAGAATATAAATAATAGGTAGTCTTATAGGTAGGTAGGTACCTTTCTTATAGTCGGCAAGGGTCAACTACCTACTTACTTAGCTATCTTCGTTTACTCAAGGAAACCAAAGGGCTTTTTTCAAAGCCACCGAAGGTATGCATGTATGCAATGCTGATTGTTTATTAGGTATATTCAATCAAGCACTAGTATAGGTACCTTCAATGTGCTTTGGCGGGGCGGCGCGGCGGCGCGCGGCGCGACCCTCTATCAACATATAAGAGAAATTGAACAAAATCCATAAAAAAACATTACACCCATCGCCTTTCCAGCGCAGTCAGGTTTGTTTACTTTCATTTTATTAGCCTTCTGCCTATTCTGGAGTAGTCGGGTAAAAAGCATAGGTAGGTAGGTATAACGGGCTTGCCTTATCCTTAAACCCTAGGCACGCCACTGGGAGGTTATAATCTTTTTTTTTAAATAGAATTACTTCACTACTACTTTATTTAAAGTAGTGTTAAAGAAATGATTGATCAAATCTGTATTTTATAATCTGCAAGAATATTTTGCCAACAAGTGATATTGTAAATTTCAATTACATTAGTTTATATGTACATTGCAATGCGCGATCGGGTAGGCTGTTGATACGACATCTGTTTTTAACACCATTGTACACAGTTTATGCAACAAATATCTTTATCTTCATAAACAAAAAACTTTTTCACTCTATGTCCACAATTTGTCCTCTATAACACATTATGAATATTCAACACTATCTAAAACCATCACAAATAACTGTTTAATTTTCCAACAAAATGAATACTAATCTCATTACTAGTTAACCTATAGGAAATCCGTCAAATTGCCTAATCGTAGGCGTTGTAATTAGTATTTGGATTAAATCGACTAACAATAATTGGATCTATCTGTTCCCACTCTACTCTGTTCCGATTCCAACCGCAAAGAAACCTTACTATTTAATCCTTTGTGATTTGTATTTAAGCTCTATTGACTTTACAGAATGTAAGTTTAGCGATAAAATACGGTTTCTTGTAGTTGACTAATTTAGTACAAATAATAAGTATTAATTTGTGTTAATGAAGCTTGTTAATATTACTCAGGTTTAGTCAAATTTACATAAATTATACATGTGATTAATTTTAGCTTGTATAACCTTAAAAATATAGGACAGACAGATAAAACAAATTAGGTATTTAATAAATTAGTATGACATTATTTTTTTGATAAAATGTCAGAATGATGTAGGCTATAGGAAAATGACTTGTAAGTATTTAATTTTAAGCAAGTTTTCAAATAACTTTAAGTGCTCGGTAGCCAGAAGCGCATGTGTACTACTGCTGTTGAATAGTTCCCGGGTTCGATCTCGCCCTCTATTAAATGGGACCAAACCAATCTAGCAAAATGTGGGTGTAATGCACCTCTGCCTATCTTTTCGGGGATAAAGGCGTGAACTGTAATTTTTAACATAAAATTCCTTTGTTCTCAGTCAACAAGATACATAAAGCATTAGAATAATTGTTCATAGTCAAAAGGACCCTAGACTCCAATAAAGGCATTATATTGAAACTATTGAGGCCTTAATCACAGTTAGTTTTGTCTAGATGAATATTACACTGCCCATTTGTATAATACAATCCTATAATGGCCTTTTACTACACCCAAGGGGAGGAATGGGTAGCCTATCTAATAATACTTACTTACAATATTTGCAATTTTAACGATAAATCACATCCCTAGTTCCAATTTGTCCTATTTCAATTCGCGCGAAAAATATTCAAATTTCGTACACAGAAAGGAACTCATCTGTGACGTCACTCAATTGTCACCTACTCGAACGAATCACTACAATAGAATTAGAAATTCGATTCATTCTACTGTATACCTAAACATTTATGCAGTAGAGTCGCAATTACTTTGTTCATATAAACGCTAAAATAATACATTAATAAAGACCTCTATAACATAAAGACACGCGATGATTTGAAAGCTCTTGTTAATTTGTCGTGCAATAACTATCAGCCAGTGTATCTGGAGCTCTTTATTGGTTAGTTTATGTGTAATATAGGGGTCTTTGTAAAGTGGCAGTTGCAATGTGTGATTTGCATTGATTTTAGAAGCCGTGTTGAATAATCCTTTGTTACCGTTCGCTTGCTGTTTACACAAACGCTTAGTAGTTAAGCAGTTTACGTGTCTACGTGTATTATTTCACAATATAATACCTAGTCACAATGTAAGTAATAGTTTGGTCTCTATTCATCATAATTTTCAGGCCACATCCACACACTGCTGGGTAATAGGCCTCTTCTCTACAGCGCCACTTGTCACGGTTCTGAGCCAGCCACTTTTGGCCTTTTGTTGGGTTGCAAATATATTTTTTTAGGTTCAATTCAAATTCATCAAATTTTCTAAATTTGGTACGCAGTTAAACCTGGCCTATAATTATTAAGGCTTACAGCTCTAAGTATTTGCCTATCAGTTACCTACAAAATAAAACCATATAGGTACAATCTCTGTAGAAAATTATTATGTATTGTTTTATCTTGGCTATATAGAGACTACGAACTGCACCCTAACTAATTTTTCTTTTCTTTCATCATAATTTTCATTTTGATTTTCCTTTCATAAGTTACCTACAACCTCCTTGATACCTAAAACTTTGTAGTACAACCATCTGTCAAAATCACAAATTTAAAAAAAAAGAAGAGAAAAAATCGAGCAATCAAACAAAACAACGTTCCGTATAAACCGCATTCGAAAATTAAAACGAGCGCGCGCGACATCGCTGACAGAACGGTGCGACACCGCATTGGGCGCGAACACTTTTAAATATGAAAGTGTACGGGTTAGAGTGAGATAGGTATAGTTTTGTTGTTTCGCCCGGGGTATTGTTCAGTTGGTACGCGTGAAATGGCGCGGCTTTTGTTTCGTCACTGAGATGGGTTTTGGGAAATTAATGTTGGGCGCGGGGTGAACAGGGATGTTATGGTGATTGCTTGTTTAGCGGTATGTGTAGCTTTGATGGCTTTGTTGAGTTTTTGATGTCTGCCCTCGTTTGGAGCGCGTTAGCACTCGACTTTGATATTATGTTAGACGTATGCTGTGCACTTTTGTTATGGAGATTTTTTTTTGGAGAGTTGCCAAACAGACCTTCGAGTTTCGACCCATCTGATTGAAGATGGACATTTTAGAGGTTGGTGGCGATAATACCAAGTAATTATCTTGAGGTTCTTAAATGCTTTCGATACTAAAAAAAATATTCTACGTCTATCACCACCCGTCACTACAAATTTAATGATGACTACCTCAATTAAGTACTAACAGTGAGCCGATCATAATTTAATTATACGAAAGCCATTTTTAGTCAACTACAAATAATTATTATTGGCTACAAAAATGTATTTAACATTTAGTATTTTAATTTCGCCCATTTATTATGCCTATTTGGTCAGGAATTAATATTATCATTTTGTGATTTTAGAGACACTGGTACTGGCAGCATTGTGGTACTTAGATGTTCGGCAAGGTGAGAACATTAAAGAATGTGATAATATAAATGTATTCAAAACCAAATTAAAAACATATATTTGCACACTATAGATCATTAACACAAAAGTATAATTATACATAGATAAAATATTATTATTACATATATATAATAAATAACAATATAATGTACCTACTTACCTACCTTTATCTTTGTAAAGGTGTCTGTTAATGATATTTATAATTTTATATAATAATATTTTGAATAATTTTGATCAAGTAACTAGAGATAAATAATACTAAATGAAATTGTACTTATCGAAATCTTATGATAAGCAAACTGTAAAGTTTTTGTAAGAAAATAAATTCTTTAAACCGGGAGTCCATAGATCGTTTCTAGCATTTTCATTCTCGAGCGTTTCCGTACTTCGGAAGGCACATATTTAAAGCCGTTGGTCCCGGTACTCCCGGTTACCCAGTTGGAAGCCTTCTGGGCGACATGATAAATTTCAACACTAAGGTCACTAAGGCTCAAGGCCATTCGCTGATTAATATCCTAAAATTTTACTTGTAGTCATTCTTATACCATTTCAAAACTGCCCCCTGATTCACAGCTGTCGGAATTTTTTCCTTAAACCGTAAAAATACTTCGTTCTAAGATTCGAAAAAGTTTACGATCTGGGAGCAATCCGACGAGTCAGAATCAGGACCCTCAGCTAAAAGTTGAAACGCATCGAGTTAATCCGGAACACCTGACACCGAGTGATCGAATCAGTTTTGTAATTCGATCCATGCAGAATGACAGAATCGATTAGGCTCCGACGCGACGCCCCACTAGTGCTGTAGTAATCTGTGACGGTGACTGCTGACATTATTCGTTATCTGTGCTAGTACGGATTTGTAATTGTGTTACTATCAATAATGGTTGCGAATTATTAACCCTATTTAAATATAAATGGATGCTTTTAGTAAAATTGTCTGCCCGGCAATTGTCCTCTTTTTTGTAAAAGCTTAAGGTTCGAAATTAGCCGTCTTTAACATGTTCAAGGTCTTGGGCACATTAGACTCATTGACTCGAAGAAATCGTAATGTATTATAACTTGATTTATTTTGTATCTTTGACATCAAGAAAAATTCCAAGATTTCTTTTTTAGAAATTCTAATATCTAAAAGTAGGTATATTCTTATCTATCTTCCTGACAATTTATAAAATTATGTGTGAAACTCAAATATTATTTGTTTGAGTGTACTTTGTGTCCATTTTGTATTTCTGTAAAGTTCCCCGCGACTTATTATGGACATAAGAGTTCTGTCTCTTATCGCTTAATGAGTCCAAGGTCCCGCGATACTCTGGTATGAACTAGGGAGCCCCCATTATTTACAAGGTCCTGAACACTAACCCAAAGTACCAGTGGAATAAAGAGGCCTTACCTTTTCATCTGTAAGTGCGACTTGACCTTGTAGGGAGAAGCTAGCCAATTTGGCGACAGTTATACTTTACCCTCAGAAAACTCCTCAGCCATTTTGATCAATATAAAAATAAAATAGAGTAGTAATTACCTCTAGGTGGTGTGGTCCGGTCCTGTGGTCGTTGCCAGTACCACGGAGCGGGCACTAGACCACCGTATCTCCCCGCAAGCGCACTCCATTGTGAGATTAGGCCCAACCTGGCAACAATACACAGATTTTACATGTCAACATAATTAACTCTGTGGTTCCAATAGAGTAAAAACGCAATGCGCCAGACTTTTCCAATTTCAAGATTTCGTAAAAGGCGATAGTCAAGTCAAAAAATAAAAAACCTATTTTTGTTAAATTGTTATAAACTAAATAAACAAAAATGAAATAGTTTTTTACACTTTGTTAGTTATAATGTATTTCCTATCTTGTTATAAATTCACTATCTTGTCGCCCGTGGCGTCGCTCCTATGGATTTTTGTTTGACCACTAATGACTGTCGTAGCGTGTTGTTATATAGCCTATAGCCTTTCTCGATAAATGGGCTATCCAACACTAAAATAATTAGCTGAAGATTTGTTAGTTTGGTAGAACTCTATAATCTCAGGAACTACTGTTCCGATTTGGAAATTTCTGTGAGTATTAGATAGCCTATATATAGGAAGGCTATAGGCTATATAACATCACGCTACAGCCAATAAAAGCTGAGCAGTGGCCAAATAAAAAACGATGGGAGAGAAGCCTCGCGCGATTTGTAACTATATACATTTTTAACTAAAACCTACGACGTAAAATGCTTTTTTCAAACTGATTTAAAAGACACTTTAACGGTAAATCTTGTCCTTAAAGCGTAACAATATCACTTAGGTACCGTGATTTTAGGGGAATTTTAACACTTAAGTGTAAATATCGTATTAGGTTACAAAGTGTACGTTTACTGTGAATAATAATTAATCGATAAGTAAAGACGAGTATTTTATTTTAATGTAATAATATAATAATAATAATATTCTACCACATTCACACAGCGCCATCTAGTCCCAAATTAAGCAATTATATTGGCTTGTGTTATGGGTACTAAACAACTGATAAACTACTTAAATACATTTTTTTTTTGTAAATACATACATATTATACATAAATTACACCCAGACACAGAACAAACAATTATGCTCATCACACAAAGATTTGTCCTGGGTGGGGATCGAACCCACGACCTCCGGTTTAGCAGTCAGGGTCACTAACCACTAGACCAACAGGCCAGTCAAATGTATATATACTTTATTATATTATGTACCTACTTGTAAATGTTTATTGTTAATAGAATATTTATTCTCATATTGATGTTACTAACTGAGAGCACCTACCTCAGTTTTGTCTCTACATCACCCTAAAGTTGACTGGTAGATAATGCCTCAGGCATTAAGTCCGCTTTTGTACTGTTTTGTGAAGAAAGTTTAATAAATAAATAAAAGTACTAATGAAGCATGCGATTATCAAAGATGACACGGAGAGCAATGCAGACATTACGGCACCGACAACTGGGCATGGTGAGTGATTTATAAAATGGTTAAGGTCACTGACCGCAGTAGCACAGTAGCGTATCTACCTATACAGAGTTACAGGCGCGGCAAGTTCAGGTTTTTAAACTTATTTCTTTCTAACCGAATGGGCTACTATTTTAATGTCACATACAGCAGCATTAAAAAAAAATTGTGTACTTTTTCACAAATTAGGTATTATTTATATTTAACGAAATTAGGCATAGATTGAGCAAGATTTTGACCTACAACTATCGTAGTTTTTTTTTTTTTTTTTTTTTTTTTTTGTTTTTTTTTTTTTTTTTTTTTTTTCTTTTCTTGGCTCTGCACGATTTGTGCTTTAGCCATAAAGCTAAGAACTATCTTAGTTAAAACATTAAGTAGTTCAATAGGGTGAGTGGGGGGAAGATTGAACGGTTTTTTGACGAGATGAGCAGTGTTGTGTTTAAAGTCTTAGAGATTAGTTTATATTAACTTATGTGAAAATTATAGTTGTAGCGAGTAAAGAAAAAAGGGTTTATTTTTCAATCATGTTTATAAAATCCAGTTAAATCTGTTCTAAAGCAGAAAAAACAATAAAAAAAAGGTATTTATCACCAGAATGACACAGGGGAAAGATGAAAGGGTGATGGGGAAAGATCGAAATAATTTCTAAAATCGTAAATATTATGTTCAGACGTTGTTGATTTTCACTAATCTATAGTTTTAAGTGTTCTGAAGCCTCAGAATTGTCTAAAGTGTCAAAATACCTTTTGATAACAAAGATATCACGAAAAAATGTTTATTTCTATTTCAAACTTACCCCGCCGGGGGAAGATTGAAATGGAGGTTCTCAAACTTTCAACTAGAATTGCATTATTACATTGGGTCATTGACCGGGGTCATGGGGGTCATTGCCCGGAGTCGTTGACTCCTACTTCTGGCTGGTATATTTTTTTTTTAATAATTATGTAATTTGCCGCTAAACCGTTGGTCGGAGACAAATAGTTCTCGGATCAAAATCATCTTATTTTTGACCGTATTATACGATAACATCATAAGAACAACAGAATATGGAAAAATATTTTTTCACGAAATCATTTTCTGTCGTTTTTTCATAGTGCCCCGAAGGCTACACCCCAACCGAATTGCTTAAGGTTATACTGAAAATAAGATATCACTATCTCTAAATCCTTTTAATTACTAATAGGAACCAACAAATCTTAGTAAAACAACGAATGTATCAATATAGTTAACAAATACAAAAACATAAACACAAAATATTTCAAAATTAGACAATTAACCAAGTTAACACAACAATAGCTTATCATCGACTTAAGTTCAACAGTTACTTAACATCCTTATCAAAAAAATATGGCTCCATGCCATAAAAAATAAACATAAAAAGATCCTTCAAAAGTGAAGAAAAGAAATATAAATAGGTAGGCTAGGATAAATAGGCTTTTATTTTGTATACGTACGTAGGAATTGACTTGTTCATCAGACCTAAAAACCTCTGACTATTAGTATGAATTTGGAAAACGGGGTAAGATCGGAACTTTTATATGTTCCTCTTACCCCGTATAATATTGGTGGGTAAAGACGAAAACTTGTAATAAATCCTAAAATACAAGAAATATCCATATTTTGATTAAATAACACAATAAAGGATTAAAAATAATGCGTAGATGTCCAAATAAAACACTCTCATCTAACTTGTGAGTGAAGATACAGCACACGGGGTAAGATTAAAACACTCGTTTAACTTGCGAAAAAGTCACACCGCAGACAATTCAATATTTTACACAACTACTCGCTCATAGCGACTAATGCTGTGCAGGTGTGGCGACGTAATAATATGGCGGTTTTAACAATGTTGCCAGAAGTGCAAAAACTACACTAAATCTGGGTATACGGACTACTTTTTATGTTACCCAGTTTTTCATCTTCCCCCCACTCACCCTATTTTATTTTAACGATTTTTATTCGTGAATTTTCAAAAAAAAGTATACATCTGTAGTAGACATTTCATAATTTATCATCTTCCCATATAATGCTGATATCTCTAGCATTAATACAATTCAACACAATATTTTAACCATGACAAGTTATGCAGTTCTTGCCATTTAAATACAAAACCACAAAACCAACAATTCTGTTCAAAAACAAAACACGTTAAAAGAAAACGGAAGCACTTTCTAAAAGTAACAATAGAGTAGTGAAAAAGCATCGATAAATCACTTTGTTCGGTAACTGTTAGGTACTAGAGTAGTCCCTATTGTCGGAACAAGCTTTCTCGCTTACCACCGATCGGTATTCGCGTATAAATATCGATTGTTGCTAAAGAGATTGCAGCTCTAGCCTCTAGGGACCTTGATAGTGTTGCGCAAGTGTTTGTCGATGCTTTTTAGGTGATTATTTAGAGTGTACACTTACTCTAAGATGAATGTGGTATAAAGTTATCTATACTAATATTATAAAGAGAATATTTTAGTATTTTTGTATGTTTGTATGCAAAAACTAATGACCGATTTTAAAAAATTGCCGTTACAAAACTACATTATCACTGAGTAACTAAGGCTATATAACACCACGCTACGCCTAATAGGAACTGACAAGTGGCCAAATAAAGGAGCGAAGCCGCGCGTGACTTCTAGTATGCAATAAAAACTGATGTTATACAATAATAAAAATCCCCGGGGATCGAACCCGGGACCTCTTATAGCCAGGCAGTGGGCAGGCTTTGCTTTACATGTATTAATTATTTCAAACAATATTTAGTTACCTATTTATACAGGAGTTAAAAATTTAAAACTTGCTGACATCCGGTCCAAATACTTTATAAATAATAATAATGTTATACCACATTCACACAGCGCCATCTAGTCCCAAATTAAGCAATTATATTTGCTTGTGTGGTACTAAACAACTGATATACTACTTAAATACTTTTTTTTTTGTAAATACATACATATTATAGATAAATTACAACCAAACACAGAACAAACCTTTATGCTCATCACACAATGATTTGTCCTGGGTGGGGATCGAACCCACGACTTCCGCTTTAGTAGTCAGGGTCACTAACCAGTAGACCAACAGGCCAGTCACTTTAACTACACTATTAATTTTTTTTCCTAGTAAAATATCCTCCTTACCATCAAAATCTAGTTCTTAAACAAGTAAAAAGAAAAGAAAGAAAACAATAACCAAAACGGTGCAGGAGTTTTCGAGAAATGCGCTAACAATCAAATAGTATTACAATTGTAATTATAACACTGGCCATTTGCATTAATCTTTTATTAAAAAGTATAAATTCCATTTTCAGAATTATTGCGAGCTTACAACGCAACAGAAATGTTCTAAAATTAATTCGTAATTGTACAACACTAATGCTCGTAGCACATAGCTACGAGGCTACGACGTAACCGCTACGAACACCGTAGCCAACGCCTACATTATCTACATGAGTGATTTCTGTCATTATCTAATATTTTTATTTCAAATTTTGAAGTTTGATATACTTTATTGTGGCCAAATTTATTAAAATAATATTTACATACATAATATTGCTATTTTCATGAGGCAACACAATACTACGTAATAAGAAAAAAGTTTATTTAAAGAAAGCGTTTAAAATTACTAATAATGCTAAAATTACATGTTAATAAACTTAACTAGTCCATGATTTAAGCTATTATCAACCTTAAGTCATTTACCACAAGAACATTCATAAGTTTTAAATAAAGAACGCGCATAGAACACAGCACTAACATTTGAAATGAATCGACCTCATATTGTTATAATTGCCAAATTAACATTATATATTTTGAACTCTATTTTATTTATCACAAGGCGCAAATTGCTTATCAGGTGTATCATTTACATTTTTTCAACGAATACTGCTTATATAAAAACAGTTTATTTTTCAAATACAACCAAGAGGGCAAATTCATAAGTTTTAAATAAAGAACGCGCTAGGGACTATATTGGTGGTGTACCAACATTTGAAATGAATCGATGCCATATTTTCCAATAACGAAAGAGTTTTATTTGTATCGTCTTTTATCGATAACGTTTTATTGTTCGATGCAGCGAGCGAGGTATAATGGCGAAATGAAAGAATGCTCGTATAGCGGTTGTTAGAGGCGGTATTGTGAATAGCTGTGTTTTGTCACTTTAGGAGCGAATTGGGACTTTTATACAGCTGGTATATAGCTTGAAAAACGTATGATGTTTTATAATGTGTATGAGTAAGTCTGCCTAATCAGTCGGTAGTGCAGCGGGCGTGTATACGACTGCAGGTCTCGGGTTCAACCTCCAGGTTGTGCAAAAGCTTTATAACTTAAGAAATTTTGCTCTAATATACCTCTACCTACCTCTTCAGGGATATATAACTTTATTCTACTTCTTAAAAACACACGCAAAAACTAAGCAAAATACACATAGCTAAAAGTAATTTCTCTCAGACTTACTAACTACATAACATATACGTAATAAGGTCACACCTAACATTATTAACCGCGCAAATAAAACAAAACTCAATAAAGAAAACCAATAACTCCGAAATAGACTCACGAAAATCAATAACAAGAAAGTAAGAGAGGAAATCTAAAAAAAGTAGCACATAGCTACTATCTGGGAGCGCCAAGCTCCGAACGGTATTACCAATTCGCATCCGTGATCCAACGGGCATACTGCGAGCAAATTCCATTACACGGTAAAGCGCTACCGTGAAACGGAACGCGACGCCCGTGCTGATTGGTTGGCACACCGAGCTATGATTGGCCCGCTCGCTAACCCCGCCCCTCCCGTCGGGTATAAAAATCGATGCGCGACGCTCACTCATTCTTTTTGCCGTCGGCCGCGGCAAGCTAGACACTTCCCTTCACACTAATAAAAGGCGTTTGTACCTTTTTATGGGCTAAAGTGTTTACTTGTATCCGTTGTCCGATGGGTGGCATTGTGTCTGCTTTAAAAGGACATTTTCTATTTAAGGTTTAAGATGATAGTGTCTCTTGTAACCGGGGACATTCTGAACACAATAGGCTTTGTGTAAACACTCATATTGTTGGGATTAAGTAGTTGGAAGTGGTTTGTGTAGGTATTCAGTTAATGGACAATTCTTAGGAAAATAATAATTTGTATTTTCTTATAAAAGAATTATTATCTAATAGTTTTGATTACTAAATAATACATACATACATACAGTCACACTTAAAACAAAGTTCGGTAGATTACACAACTTTGTATAAACGATCGAACCTACAATAGTTAGCAGCCTTTCAATGACAAAATGAATGAAGAACATAGCTAAATGTAATAATTATAATTATTATTTAAATGAAAATTTATATTTTACTTATGTTAGTTTGCCAAATGTAACTGACCGAAGTTAAATTAAATTATTTGTAGGTATATAATATATTGGAACGGATCATTAGCACACAAAACCAGAAATACAATCAAAGGCAAACTAATCTGATTATTTCGTTGCAAGGTTTCGAGACAGTAGAAACCGCTTTCTCTGTAAGCTCTTAGTTTCTTAGATTTTATCGGGTACTTCGCCGTTTGACACCACGGTGTCAATCGGACAAGGACGTTTTTAGAATTGGCTGTTTGGGATCATTTTCATATTAGTTTTGTAACATTTTACCAATTGGTGTAAAACGATGAATATCTTTTTCGCCTTCTTCGTTTTACATCATGGTGGTTTGGACCAGTATAATAATAAAATGTTCTAATCAACAATGCCAAAAAGGGTCCTTCGCTGTTTCAAAGCTTGGTGTAAATCGACGAAGACAAACAAGGCATTCGTCGATTGACACCATGGTCCCAAACTGCCAATTCAAAAAAAATCCTGGTGCGATTGACACCGTGGTGCCAATAACTCGTGGTGTCAAACGGCGAAGTACCCATTTTATCATTGTAAGTCATGTCTTACAGAAGACACAGTGATAGGCGGGCGATGATCCGCGGGCAAAATTATCACGTAAACCATTATGCATATTTTATTCCTTTTTAATGAAATAACAGTTTGTTAAAGTTATCGTTTCTATAAGATAGTATAAATAAATAATATAATTTACACTGCTGCGTTATAGCTGAAAACCTATCTCTGTTCTGTAGTTTTTTATTTATATTTATTAGCACAACCACATAATACATATTGTAACATTTATAAGTAATAATAAGTACATACATAATATTGCATCTGATATGTATGACAATTTCGGTGTCAACTATAACTTTGACAAATTTTTATTTAAATAAAATAGGTTTAAACTGATGCAAAACATGTCATCAGTTTGTTTTTAAATTCGATAAACGAGTGATGAAAGATGTCAATGTTTGGATCGCGAATTTGAATATTATTATATTGATAGTGGTTATTATACTAAATTAAATGCTATTTAAGTACACCGAAATTGACAAACATATCAGATGCAATATTATGTACAATTACCATAGTTGGAAATAATATGTAATATGTATGATGTGGTTGTGCTATTATAATATAAATAATTACCTATATATATATTCCATTTAACGAAAAAAAATTTCGGTATAGGAGATTTTTTTTCCGGTTTTATGTTATAATAGAGGAGACAAACGAGCAAGTAGGTTACCTGATGGTCAGTGGCTGTTTAAAAAGCAGTATTCCCGTTTCTTTAAGGTCTCTCAGTCGTATCTGTTCGGAAATATGATCATATTGATTTTCACCGTGGAATAGTGGCTAATGGCACACGGCGATTTTAGTGGTGAGGAATGATTGTGATATTGAGTGACGTGGGTTCGATTGCCACACGAGACAAATATTAGTGTGACTCACAAATATTTGGTGGGTGTACTTTGTGTCCGTTAATTGTATGTTTGTAAATTCACCCGCGACACAGGGCTTATTTCTAAGTGAAGGTGTTATCCTAAAAAAGCAAAATGATTTTTTCGAGAAAACAATCTAGTCAATCAAATGTGGCTATAAATTAATTACATCACTTCAAGCTGAAGAGGAGATCTCTAAAAAGTAAGACAAGTAATTGAATTCCAAAAGGCCTTAAAAGCCATTCCCGTCGGATTCTTTTAGGGTTTTTTATAAGCGAAAAATCTCTTCGAAGTAAGTCGTGGCCCCCTAATTCTTGAGGTAGGCGTATATAAGCAAACATTCCGTTGTAAAAATCACGGGACCCTTATGTGAAACATTCTAAACCGATAAGTAGGTAAGCACGCCTCCCCTATCTTGAGATGGTATATAAATAACTTTAGATATGGGTCTGTGTTAGAAGAATAAGCGAGGAATTGTTTTTTTTTTATACTTACCAGTGGCAAACAGGCAACAGAAAAGGCGTAGGTACCTAACGCCTTTTCTGTTGGTAAGCTTTTACCGTAGTCTACAAACATCAGACCACCACATGTTTTGGCTTTCATTATTATCTAACAATGATTTTGTTAAATGTATTTGTCGTAGGATGATTTGATAATTCAAATTTTCCCGAAATCTTAGGGATTTTACGAAAACCACGGTAAATATAATTAGAAAATGGTGAAGTCTTCTAAATTCTAGATAAAAAGAGCTCCTGAGTTCTGTGTCTGTTATCTTTGACATACTTTTACGTATATATTCTATCGATTAAGTTTCGGCTAATTTATCAGATATTTTATAGTGGTGAAATCAGGGGGCGTACTCTGAATTTCGACATTCGAAGGTTCGGTTTTGATATTGCTGTCAAATGTACGGAAATTTAGATATCGTTGCATTGTATATCACTTTAAAACATTTGACAGCGATATCAAAACCGAACATTCGAATATCGAAATTGTGAGTAAGCTGCCAGGCTCAAATTACCCAAAACTTCAACCAGAAAAGAAGTATGTATTTTGCGGAATCCAAACAGAAAACAAATTAGTTTGAAAGTATTTTAATATTGTAAATCAATTTATAAAATGGACTCGCCTTCACTTATAACTTGTACCAGACAGCACCGCATTAAATTATTTACATTTAACGCTGAGGGAAGTGGCTGTATCGGGAAGACGCTCCTTTAGCCCTATTAAGTTCTAAACAGGTACCTACCCTCGGACCGACAAATCATTTTGTATCTCTGCTTCCATTTTATTTTATAGATATTCAAATAACGAACGTGAAATAATATAACATTTTTTTTAATAACCTAACAGTTGAAATAAGTTATTAATTATATTGAAAATATTACTGGATGGTTTTAATCAATATGTTTAAAAAGTTAAAATAATTCATAAGTTGCATTTTTCAGTAATGAAAGCCACCTAAAGGAGTTACTTTATAACCTAGGCGAACATTCATATTAGCCACGTACGAATTAACGCGTAGAAAATTCGAATTTCGAATGTTTATTATTAGGTAGGGTACAGTACGCACAATTTTTTTTTATTAAAAAATTAATCTATCATTCTACAATCGAATCGCCGCCGTTTTATTATCTTAAAATGGCTGCCATCCCGCCAGAACTCGACTAACCCGTAATACTATGAAAGAATATAAAAATCAATAGGTATAGGTTAAACCTCGGTATCCTCCCGGGATCTGCAGTACATCGTAAATAACTCCGGCGACATATAATATGGGATCAACCTGTCCTTTACGAGAGGATACAGAGATAGCTGAATTTGGCCCAAAACTTCACGTTGCCCTACGCGAGGAGAAATGCCATTATTTGTTTATTTTATTCACATTTTAGGCTTTTCTTTTACAGTATCTAGTATTTAAATCATACAATAAATAATTTCTAAATGTGTGTACGAGTTATTTCATTAAATAATTTGATTTAAAGATATCATAAAAATAAAGTAATTTGCATTTACATTACATTAAAAACCAGCATCAAATAAATCAGGTGTACAATGTAGGCCATATATACATCAAATGTTACCTCCAATTCACATGAAAGCCATTTACTTAATTAGAGAAAAAATATTTTACAAACAATCTCCCTAATTCTATATTCAAAACCGTTTTTTTTTCTTAATTAGCCTTCTGTCAAAACAAGGAACACAGAAAAAGTTAAGAGCAAGATGGCGATGGTGACAGATCGTTTACACAGATACAAAATGTCCCGCCACTGTAAATTAAGATGGGGGGAAGGAAAAAGTGCGAATAAATGGGTAGTGAGACAAATGTTGAGACTTTATGGTGTCGCTTTCTTTGTTCTTGATTACCGGGATTACTTTTTTATTTCCTTTTTATAGAAATGTGAAATTTTTGAGATTAAAAACATCACTAATATTATTTAATGCGAAAGTTAGATGGATGGATAGATGGATGTTTGTAAGGATAGGATGTTTGAAGCTGAGTCACGTAAGGATGGCTTAATGGATCTATATAAAAATTTTCACACAGAGTTTGTAATAGCAGGCGGGCAGAGCCGCGGGTGAAAGCTAGTGTAGTAGGGCTTGCCTTTGTTTACTTAGTGTTTGTAAGTTGACTAAAAATGCACGATGTTTATATATATTGAAGAAACTTAAAATTGAGTCTACATTAAAGTGCGATACGGGGCGTGTCGCTAATATTATTATTTACACACAAAAAAGTTTAAAAAGTTTTTGATTTCCCAAATTATCCAAGATAATTTCAAAATAAATTTCCAAATGAAAACATTCAAACAAATTTGACAAAACATCTCAAGTTTATACAAAATGCCAGTCGTCCCATGTCATGTCCAACATCGACCATTGAGGGGTAATTTGTCCGTTTTACCCCATTCCTTACCCCATTTGGTAGGTTTAAGGGGTGTTGAAGATAAAAGGGGAAGATTCTTGTAAGACTGTTGATTAGATGGGTCAATGTTGCCCGTATAAAGGGCTTCTTTCTGTTTTATACTTGTTTGGGGATCTTGTAATGATGTGGCTTCTGTAGGGTAAGATTGAGCGCAAAACTATTTAATTAATGTTTGGCTAATGGACTTGCAGTCGCTTTTTAGTCAAGTCAGAACTAAGATACTTTTTATTTATATTTTTTTTTCTATTAATTATCTTTTATTATAATCGTTGTATGGATAGAGGTTTGTCACTCAATCACGCCAGAACAGATGAAATTATTTTTATGAAATTTGACATAAACTTAGATGAATTGTAGTTTGGACTAGCACATAAACTATTATTCACCGACATATGTCGCGGGCAGATCCGCGGTCGAATCATAACCATCAACAATAAAGTAGCATTATACATAAAATCAACAATAAAGTAGCATTATACATAAAATTCACTCAAAAGAAAAAAAAGGGGAAAATAGAACGAAATTTAACAAAAACCCTTTTAAGTTTTCGAACGATTTGAAACTCGTTAAGTGAACAGCCGGGCAAGGCTAATAAGGCAGGATATTACCGCAAACTTGCCGTACTTAGCCCCGGTAGGTTTAAACCGATCTTATTCAGACTATGCCTCGTTTAAACTAGCAAGTTACTGGTGCGGTTTCATGCTAATCCAGTGTTGGCCATTATTGTACCAGAAAGACAATTTGTATTATTAAATAGTGTGATATAAAATAAGTGAGGTAGACCGAGAACGTACACTGGTATTTCGCCAGATTAGTTAAAATGTCATCTATTGGTATTAGGAATAGTAGGGAGCTTATACAATTTAACATTTGTTACAATCATCATCATCATTTCAACCCATAATTATCCCACTGCTGGGCACGGGTCTCCTCAAAAGAATGTGGAGGGATTTAACCTACTATACCACGCTGGCCATACGGGTTGGTATAGATTTTATATAGGTTTGTTTCGAATTTTCCTTTTCTTGCAGTGCTCTTGTCTTCATAAGGTTTAGTCCTTAAGTCGCCTTTTACGACACCCACGGGTTGAGATGGGGTAGGGGCATTATGTATTCTTAATGTCAACAAGTATAAGTACAATACAGAACGCAATTTTCTCCAGGTATTAAATACAAGAGGTTAATAGAAACCCTGTTATTTTACGATAATTTTTAACACTGCAATAAAATTTTTAACATATAGGTTTAGGTATATATAAAAAAGCAACAAGATAAAAAAGTATCTTTTAACAGTACATACTCTCATTCTCTTCTACATTCTCACTCTTATCATTTTAAAATATATCAAACAATTAAGTAAAATATAGTTCACAATATATCTACTCACTCAATCCACCTGACATTAGAGTCGAGCAACTATCCAATGTAAAGTGACCTTCTGAGATTAAACCCTCAACCGCGCGGTCGACCACCGATCGATCGGGACATTATACCGGTCTAAAGTGGCTAGTGGCTAGCTACTCTCTCAATATCTGGATATCTGGCGAGTTAAACTAAACACACCTCTGTTGTTAGCTCTATATTATTATAGTCTGTGCTCTTGTGTTCGAATGGAACATGGCCGACGGCTATTTGGAATGGCGGGAAAATTATGTTCTATATAGAAAATGAAGGAATAGTGATTATGAAGTGCGAATTTTTATAAAATTGGTGAATATTGATTGATGTATTTTCGATGATTCGGCGTGTATGTATGTATTTGCAAATATTTATTTCTGATGGGTACCTACCTAATTAAAAATATTAGCGTGATGCACCCTTTTATCGACCCCATTGTGTCAATATCTTAGGATATTACTGTGTGCAATTTACAAAGTGTTGGCGAAACTTCAATTTTTATACTTTAACTATGTTAATGTTAATATATTGTTAAACTCAAAAAAATATGAAAAAGTATATTTACAATAGATCACGCCTCTGTCCCAACAGAGGGGTAGGCAGAGACTATTTCCTTCTATTAATATATTTATTACCTACTTATAACAACCACGAAAATCAAGTTCTACGAGTACCTACCTAAAAATTTAATTTGTAACTAAATTTAACGTTACTCATAGTATAAAAAATTCGATGTCGCTGTCTGTCCGTCCCTATGTACATGTGCTTAAATCTTTAAAACTACGCAACGGATTTTGATTCGGTTTTTTTTAATAGATAGACTGATTCAAGAGAAAGGTTTATATAGGTATAAGATACATACCACGCGGGTGCAGCAGCGGGCGGAGGCTAGTATTGTATAAAATATTAAGTACCTACATCTAAAGTATACGCGTATGCAGTCAGTATGCATAATATAATATGTTCGTTAGAATTTAAAGCCGTTGGTCCCAGTTAATAATATAGTAGTTATTTAGTCAAGTTGGAAGCTTTCTCGGCGACGCTGCGACGTTATAAATATACCTAATTTTTTTGTCACATAACTCCCAGATAGTTTATCAGACACTTATCTGCCAGTTATGAAGTAGGGAACATGTTAATAATATAAAAATCACTTACCTCGATAACATAGCATCGTTCGCAGTACCAAAATGATTGGCTGCTAACGCCGCTTCTAGAACATTCGATTCCCTTCTAGGCTCTGCTCTGTTAAGTATAGAGCTGATGGAGAAACTAGTATATGGAGCACTGCCCGTCGCTTTTTCTTCTTTATCCTTCTTTAATTCATAGAAGGGACTCTTCTGGTCTTTTCTAGAAGGAGAGGAAGTGATGTCAGGACTGCTGGCGCCGGAAACTACGTTCACTTCAATATCTCTGTCGTCTTGTGATGAAG
Source organism: Laspeyria flexula (assembly GCA_905147015.1). NCBI lineage: Eukaryota > Metazoa > Arthropoda > Insecta > Lepidoptera > Erebidae > Laspeyria > Laspeyria flexula. The sequence goes on along the minus strand of LR989972.1, from coordinate 10,774,764 downwards.
CTGGCGAATCCATTTTGATTACTCTTTCATCTTCTGGGTGCCTGGTAGACAAATTATATTGTTAATATTATCCTTACGCTATTTTACGATTGGAGTAGGTAGAGATTAAAGAGCGTTTTGATTACAAATTAGTGCGACTGCGAGCTTATTACCATATCACCAAGCACATTTCCAGAACCCGGACTAAATACACTTTTTGAAAATTTAAATATGTCTTTAAACATTTGACAGCGATGCGCTATCAAATCGACTTTATATTTCCATAAGTTAGTAGTTGCACAAAAACGATTATTTTGTGAAAATACGGATCATATTTTCACAATATCAAAGATACTAAACTAAAGATAATGTATCAGAATTCAGAACCAATCGAATATTAAAATTTCATCTAGGGTCTTCTTGATATTATTATAACTGCTCTGTTCAAAATGAGCGAGATATCGCAAGTTTCAACAAACTCTCCACTCTAACCTAGTCTAGTTATTGTAAGTCCCTCAAAGACGTTTGTGATTATTAATAATTCATAAAATTAAGTGCGTTATCGTTCTTAGCTACGTTTACCCTGTCCCCTGAGCACAGGCTAATATTTAGAGGGGTGAAACAACCCCCCATTGTTTGAATAAGTAATGAATTATAAGGATTTAGACAAAAAAGAATTTTGCAAATCCCGTTTAGGGATAATATGGCTCCGATTTCGGTTTTTGAGATTACTCTGGTGGTATATTAAGTTGATGTTGTTATAAAGTAATATTATGTATATTAAATATAACTACGATGCTTTTGGTAAGGTCTCAGATTTGATTCTCAAGTTGGGTAATATTAATATGTTACTCAGATTTTTAGACGAGATAAATGGTTATAGATTTTTAAAGAAAAAATTCCGAAATGTCGCAAGAAATTAAAATTACACTTTTATGATACATCCTTTTTATGAGTACTAAACTCTAATAAAATATTGCTTCAAACGGGAATCGTACTGCACACTACATTATATAAATAAAAAATCAATTTTAAGATAATTTTGCTCACTGAATTAAAAGTACACGTCTAGTTGAAATTCTTTATGTGAATAAAACTCTTCTATCAGTGAAAACTTGTAAATTTCCATCTTTAGCATTAAGTATTTAACTGCACATAAAACTGTATCTACTATATGTTTCACTCAATCAATAAACTAAAACGTTTATCCAGCGCAATCATCGAAAAATTCCCGTTTTAAATGACAGATCATCATTAAAATGACCGTGTGTCGGTGACAGAGATACATAATACACATATACACATACATACATACAGGCAATTTATGATAAACGTGGCATGAAACGAGCAATTTCCGTTGAAAGGCTACTCTGAACACAGATTATTTGAGTTTCACAGTTGCAAGCGTTGGATGGCCGCTGGACAAATGTGTTCGTCAATTGAATACTAGTGGGTAATCATTGTGAAAATGGATATTTTCATTTTGATAAATTAATTTGTGTTCATGCAGTGATAAATTAGTTATATATGTTACTAGAGGATCAGTTGAAGGAAACTTATCAAATTTATTAGAAAATTTCAATGATCTCATCCTAACATAACATATAAAAAAGAAAGTTTAGCTATAATAATAAGAATTTATTGTAATAAACAGGAATAATAATAATATTTCACCACATTCACACAGCGCCACCTAGTCCCAAATTAAGCAATTACCTATATTTGCTTGTGTTATGGGAACTAAACAACTTATATACTACTTAAATATATATTTTTTTGTAAATACCTACATATTATATAAAATTTGTCCTGGGTGGGGATCAAACCCACGACCTCCGCCCTAGCAGTCAGGGTCACTAACCACTAGACTAACAGGGTTATTCCCAAAGTACTCCATTCTTTTGTTCCAAAAAGATAAGAATCTCATACATTCATTCCCAAGTTACTCCATTGAATTTGTATTATTTAAAAATACCTATTATTTTGTTTCCATTTTGCTCCATATCAAGAATTGCTCTCCAAGTACTCATTATTCGTTATCAATTCTCAAACTGGTCCATCTAAATAATTACCTATAAAATGTTTCAGTACAACCCGTCACAAAAATCTTAAAATAAAGATTAAAGTTTAACCTGATCAAATTTTATGTGATAGCTTTTTTGCGTTTTGTTATAACATCAATGCACATTGAAAATCATTGGCTTTAAGCTTTAACTTGTTCGCTTCGCCAGTCAAGCTGGACGATAACTTTGTTTTTTAACCTGTTTTGATGATTGATTGACTTTGACTAATACAACAATTTCAAAGAGACACTGTAAATATAATAATGCAATAGATATTGATCTAAAATTCAATAAAAAAACACTATTGTCTATGCTTTATTAATTTGCACCTTGTATAATACAAATTACTTATGGTAACGTGTTAAAGAGTAATTTACAAAATGGCGGCGCTATCACGCGCGCTTTCTGCTCGTAAATTGTACTGTTTATAGTTGACAGTGTCCATAAACAATTGTTATTTAGAAACTAATATATTTTTTAGCTTCACTGCTGATTTTTGATAAAATGTTACTAGAACGCAAATATGCGCCATGGCGTAGCGGTTATGGTGGTCACCTCGCACCTCGTGTCGAATGACGTGGGCTCGATTCCATAGCGAGACAAATAATTCTGTGATTTATTCATAGATATTGGTTTCGAGTCTGGGTGTAATTTTGTGTTTGTACAATTACCCGCAACATATTAGGACTTAATGTTTCCTAGAGCGAATGTTGTAAAAAAAAATATAACGTCATAAGTTAATTTTTAATCGAATTTAAGTTGCATATTCCGATATGCCACCTCCATACATTTTACTGGCTTTATCTAATCCGCTATTAATCCCGCGTATTGACTTTTTAATCATAATTATTTGCCTAATTTATTATAAAAAAAAAACAAGAAAAATTTGACTGACAATTCGCGGGTCTATTCATTCTAGAAAAGTCCATCACCATCGCTTATTCGTATCCTATTGTGTAATATCTATAAGTTCTATGTTGCAAGATACTAAAAATAATAAAATAAATAACCTGTTTTCAATAGTCTTTTTCAACTGATGCAACAGTTTCATTTTCAACTGTTGCAACAGTTGAAAATGAAACTGTAGGTAGGTACTTTAAGTGATATTGACTGATCAACGCACGCAAATTTTGCACAAAGATTCTCTAAATGATGAAACTAAAAAATAATTATAGGTAAAGTAGAGAGATAAGTAACTGTTGTCATTATAAACAAATTCATGGGCGAAGCCGGGAGCGAGAGCCAAGCAAAAATATGTTGGAATTAAAAACAAAAACACCTCACTGACAACAACAAGGTGATCACATTTGGTCAAATTTTAAAATCTTTATTTTAAAATATCTCGGTTAGTGTAACTAAATACAATTAAATAGATAAAAATCAAAAGCGCCGGGTGCATCCGATTCAACCGAGCGTAATCGATATGTAACCGATACTTAATATCGATTAGCTTTTTACAACGCCTGTGTGCGCCTTTGTACTTTTTAATTAAGTTTACGTAACATTTTTTATCTGTTGTCATAATAGACGCGGGGGTATATGTGAATTCTCAATTTATTGCAATTTGTTGTTAGTAGTATCGAGTTATTTTATTATTTATACTGCCAAAGGTCGTGAGACCTTATTTCTGAGATAAAATTGTCAATATCTAATGTATTCGCATATATGGTAAGTGCCAGATTTTGATTTTTTATTATTCTGCCAGGTCTTATCTATATTATAACGGTATTTCGGTAACTATTTACCGGGAACAGCCAAACCACATTGGCCTATATTACATTGACTTTATCTCTCTCAAGTAAACTCAAAAGCGCCTACTCGTAGTTTCGACATTCGACAGTCGATTTGAATATCGCTGTCAAATGTTTGTAAAGTTAAATATGTTTTTGTAATGCTTATAACAACTCTGTAAGTACATCTATCACTAATATAACCACAAAGTTACATTAAACTATTGATGAAGTGTTATTTTATTCGGCATGTGTTAATTATAAGCTGGCAAAAAGATCCTGAAATTCCCAGACTTTCTTCTCTGTTATAACAACGTGTGTGAAATACAACATTTTCTACAAACCATGGATAGACCTTGCATCTATCTACCCATTAATTGCTAACCCCTCTAACTCCTTACCATAATTTCTAACCCAAAAACGTCTAATTTCAACATAAGTTTACCGGTACATTTTAACCCGAAACTAACGTAACAAGATTAGCAGATGGTCACTTTTGACCACAGATAGTATCGCTGTAAAGTTTAGTACGTACTAAACCTAACCCTTTGCATGCTAATCGGAAGAGTGTTAATTCGGCCGGCTTACACACCGTAGCGTAAGATCGGACGGTCAGATAACAACGTGGACGTACTAATACAACATTCGTTGAGTTTTTGTGCCTTATTTTTATTTAAGTACAATCATTTTATGGTATTATTGTAGTATATGCTATTGTTTCAGTTAACTATTTACCAATGTGATTTAGTTACATTTATTTAGATACCAATGTGCTAGTCTGCACGACCGTGTGGATATCCTGAAGTAACACCATATAACAATCATTAAAATGATGTACAGGATAAAGCTAATTTATTTAATTATCAGAAATTTAAATGGATATTATCTAAAAATTTTTTTTTTTATATAAAACAGAAGTGACAAACGGACTATAAGTCACACTACTCGTAATAGTGAATGTTATGTAACATCCTCCGCTTAAAGAGATCGATGATGCCAGAATCAGTACCAATTCACTGGATACCTTTAAATAGTAATAGGTTTCTTAAGGGTCGGCAACGCGCTCGTGATGCCCCTGGTGTTGCAGGCGCCCATAGGCTACGGTAACCGCTTACCATCAGGCGGTCCGTACGTATGTTTGCCACCGTCGTGGTATAAAAAAAAAATTAATGAAAAACTGCTAGGTCCTACTGGTCGAACTGCAAACGATATAATATCATCTTATTTTTTAATTTTTTCCTGTCCTACAATACGGTGTAACAGATGGCCGGCACATCTTAGTAAATGCAGTAAAGGGTTATTAAAATTAGACTTTGTAATGTATTTTATGACAACAGTCCACTGTTAAAAACTCATTTATAAATTAAAAAAGTAAGTTTACAACCATTAGCTTATTTTGTATGCAGTTATAAAATTTAAACACCGTTTCAATATATTACAACTAAGTCGCGCGGGGCTTCGCTACATCGTTCTTTATTTGGCCACTGCTCAGCTCCTATTAGCCGTAGCGTGATGTTATATAGCTTATAGTATTCATTGATAAATGGGCTATCCAACACTATTTTTTTTATTAAATCGAACCAGTAGTTTCTAAAATTATAGCGTTCAACCAAACAAACTCTTTAACTTATAAAAATAGTGTAATTTAAGATACTCGTATCATAGACGACAGTAGATATTTTATTCCTATACCTATAAGATAATTACGCGATCCCACGGAAAACAGCAAATGAGTCATTCAAAACATAAACAAAATAAAACAGACTAATTAAAACAAAAACGTACTTAACTATTGATTGTCTATGGTACAATAAAAAAGAAAATTATGTCACACAGATAATTTATTTGAAATTAACCGCGCTGTTCCCCAAGGAGGTGACATTAGCGCTATATTCCGATGTATATGTTCGTGAGCACTCATAGTTTCATATCTTGCTCTAATTATCAACTAACACTTAACTAATTAATACATGAATATGTTCTTTTAATTGTCTGACAAATCGTTGAGTTTTTAATCATCTTTTAATGGAAGATAGTGAAGAATTTAGGCTAAAAGTGGAGTTATTTTGGCGTAACAGGAAAGCTATCGATGGTAAATATTATTAGCTTTCCTGCCCCCTGATTCTGATTCGTCGGATTGCTTCCGGATCGTAAATTTTTACGAATCTCTTAATACGACGTATTTTTACGGCTTATGTTATTTAATGTTAGAATATAGTCTAACGTATAGAAAATTAAAAACTTATTAATTTCAGGTTTTTTTCCAACAAGCATTTATTACTTTAACAATATGTTAAATTACACTGACATTTCGGGCCGAAAATTTTCCGACAGCTCAGAAACAGCGCCCTCTTACGGCAAAGTAACTCCTTATATAATTCTAGAATTTTAGGGACACAACCAAGTGTCAAAGTAAAAAGAGTAAGCAAGAGTCAAGTCCAATCTATTGCCAGCCCAGCAATGTCTCCGTTCATCTATAGAACTGTAGACCCCACCAGACGATGATAGGAAGCTATCAATTTGCTTCAATACACTCCCACAGATGGTTAGAGCATTCAGCTAATGACATTATCGGCTACTCAAAAGACAGCGAATTGAACACTGACAAAACTTAAAAAATGAAAATGAAAGTTCTTAAATTAATGTGATTGGTTTGTAAAACTCTAAAATAATACTGATACTCGCTAAAATGGCGTATAAATGTAAGTGAGAAATATAAATATGGTCAAATTATACCTGCAACTCACGTTATAACAGTATTCTCAACTAATTTGTTTATCGTACCTACTTATGTCGTTGACGGATCCACCGCAAGCCGCCGGGGATACGGAAGGGACATTCAATATGTGTAATTTGGCAGTGGTAGATTTATATTTTATAACATCAATTCAACCCATAAACGTGCCACTGCTGGGCACGGTTTTCCTCCAAAGAATGTGGCGGTAACTTAGCCTACTATACCTCGCTTGCCAGACCGGTTGCTATAAGGTTTGTTTTGAATTTTCCTTTCCGTTCCATTACTCCTTTTCGCCTTTTACGACACCAACGGGTTGATATGAGGTAGTGACATTTTCAATCCGTGGGTGTCGTAAAAGGTGAGTAAGGGAGTGACCTTATAACTTTATGCAGACAAGAGCACTGCGAGAAAAGGAAAATTTGAAACAAAACTCTATACCAACCCAGCGTAGTGTAGTAGGCTAAATTCCCTCCACAATGTTTGGAGGAGACCCGTGCCCAGCAGTGGGACGTTATGGGTTGTAATGATGATGATGAAACAGTTTAATTATATTTGTTTAAGCACACAAATCTCAGGAACTACCAGGCCGATTTGAAAAATCGAATTGCCCTAGATAGCCTGTTTATTGAAGAAAACTCTAGGCCATAAAACAGCAAGCTCTTGTAGCTTGGGGGTGGAGCAGTTACGTTTGTTGCGGTAGATGCCGCATACCACGATAGCTTAATCTTTATAATCCATTTGTAAAAGGAGTTTTTAATTTAATAATGTAATATTCTTTCTGTTATAAAAATAAACACGTCGTTTTTTTTTTATTATTTTCAAAGGAACTAGCGACGTCCACAATCTATGAATAATTTAACATCTAGGTATGCTACAAATATCCAAAATAAGATTTAAAATTATAGATTATTTTTATAAACCATGTTTAAAAACTAAGCTCTAAAATGAACTTCCAAAATTACAAACAGATACACAATTATATCCAACAATTTTTTTTTTAACTAATTATTTTAAATTCGTTGAACACAAAAATAATACCTGGTAAAAAATCAGCTTTTCCAAACAATATCACAGGCACATAAATAACATAGTCACAACACAATCCAAACACAGTCTTTTTCGAACTCAGTTTTAACAGTAAATCGAATAAAACATAAATTTTTGACCGACACGAGAACGAACGCAGCCCCCAAGCGACCGCCACCGACTTCGGCTCGGGTATTCGCAAAACTACCCTTAGAATTTGGGGCGTCACTGTTCCGAAGTACCACCCCTCACGTCAGCCAACCATACGCCTTATATCCATCCTTTTCCTACAAAAATGCAAAGTTAAACTCGGTTTTCTGTTATTGCAATTTAGGCTGTATTAAATAGTTATAGGGTGGATAAGAAATGAACGATGTGGCTGGTTTATTTAAAGGGATATAATCGATCGTAAAAGTAACAGTGCAGAATGGAGACTAAAGCAATTAAGGGTCTCGCTTAGCTTTTAAATCGCTGAAACTGTTCTCATGTTTTTGTTAAATTTGGTGGACTCTCCTTATAATGGTTCATGGTAAATGCGGCCGCCCGCCTGTTATCCATTTTATTACTATTTCAGTATATAAACGTATAAGTATTTAAGTTTAAATGATATAGGTATGAGGTTCTCGTGTCGCTTGCTTTTAGATTTGGGTGTAATTCTTACGGAGTATATGTGATAAGTAATTATTTTTAATTATGTAGACTCGACTTTTAGTGACGCGTTTGGAAAATTATTTACTGAAGTAATTTAAGGGTTTTACGTGTTAATGATGAACCAATTTTATATTACTTTTTGTTGAATAAGTAGATAAAAAATTATGTTAGGTATTTAGGTAAGTACGTAAATTAGCCTACGGCTCATTTAGTAGGTATCACATAGGTATGTTATCTTGGAAGATAACTTGGGGATATACTTATATATAAATAGAGAATGATGATTTAATTATAAAAAGGCCATAGAAGTACTTCGACTGCCACGGTGTCGCAGCGGCTAAGGTGGTCGCCTTGCCACTGACATCGCCGAGTGTTCGATTTTCACACGAGACAAATATTTGTGTCATCATTATATCAGCCCAATGACGTCCACTGCTAGACAGGCCTCGTCACCATGATATAAAAGAAAATAATGACATAAAATTACCTGCTTTCATAAATAGAAAAAGGTACCAAATAAATATTAAGTCTGTCCTTGTACTGAGCACGAATTATGGGTTTTGCTTAAATGCCTCAATTGTGGCCAAACCGCGTGATATTTATGTATTGGCTATAGCAGGTTATGTGTATTTTTGTCATCGTAAACGCAGGCTAAATTCCCTCCAGATTTTTTGGAGGAGACCTGTGCCCAGCAGTAAGACGTTTATGGGCCGAAAATGAAAAAAAAAACGCAGGCACCGCTTATCATCGTACACGTCTGCTTGCCGACGTCGTGGTATAAAAAGAAATGCTAATTTAGAATGTTTTCATAACAAATACACTACATGAATCTTTCTTCTATAAGTTATAAGATAGGTATGGCACAGATAATAATGACAAAAAAAATGATGATGTCATGGTTGCAGGCGGCACAGGACCGTTCGCAGTGCAAGCGGCGTAAATTAGGTGAGGCCTATGTTCAGCAATGGACGTCGTTGGGCTGATATGATGATGATAATGGTACAGATGTTAACTCCCGTCAAAGTACCTCCCTGCTACAGAAGACCACAGCCATAATAACATTGTGTTGTGTTCTTGCTGTGAGTTGTGGTGTACAGAGGTCATTGTGGAGGGAAGGGGTTTTAAAGAGTTCCATTGCACGTGCATGTTATGCTCCTCGATTGCTGCTGTCCAAAGGTTAAGGTAATTACTTACCGTCAGCTTCATACATAATAGTAACCCAACAAACATTTGACAAGTCGCCACAACGTGCTGATTTCTACATTTGGTTCCATAAGCTGGTCGTAAATACGTCACCATCACGTTGGCTTCACCGAGAATAGGTCCATTTTATACGAAAAAGTGTCTTAAAAGAGTGACGTAATCGTCGTATTAACCACTTTTTGGTCAGATAGTGGTTAAAAGACGCCGTTTCTACATAAAACTGAATAATAGTCATAAAAATAGTCGTATAGAAGTTAATACAATTTCTGTATGACTGTAATATACTATATAAGTTATATATATATAAGTTATATAAGAATAAGATGCTTTAAGTCGTATTACACACTAAATTACTTCAATGCGATGTTTACATCACTTTGAGTCGAATATTTTTTATTTATACGACTGAAATTTTTTGTTGAGAAGTATATAAAACTTAACCTAGCTTCTATATACTATTTTGTTCTACTTGCACCTAGGTACTATGCTCTTCTCTGCATCACCCTAATAGGTGTTCTACACGGTTATAAACTTGCGTTCCAACAGAGTCACCTTGGTGGGAGCTTGGTTGCACTCCGCGTAGTTTGTTTGAAATTTGGTTTACAACAGCCGGCTACACGGTTGGAATCCATCAAGGGCAACTCTATGGAGGGCAAGTTTACAACCATGTAGCACAGCTTTGAGGTTTTACAACAACAACCTTTTTTTACTTGATATAATAATAACTTGATACTTAGAGACAGTTTTTGATTATTAAGGTGAATTATTATGTCATCATCATCATCATTATTTCTGCCTATTGCCTATTTATCAAATATTATTTATTTCTTGGAAATAGATAATACAAATAGGGTATTGCAGTTTAATGACAAATCTAAATTTTGGTGGCAGAAAATAAAGGTAATTGCCGAGCAAAATAATATAGCATTAGCAGTTATAATTACCTATCAGTTTTTTAGATTCCAACACATAAAACCCCTTCAAATCTCAGCTTAAAAAACATATTTCTCTCTGCACTTCTTATGATTAAATTGTCAAAACAATGTCACCCCCATATATACCTATCTGTCGGTTAGTACCCTTAAGGCTACATCCACACTGGTCTAAATTAGTGTGGTGCCCCCGGGCAACTCCGGCCCCGTCAGTGTGACTCGCCCTAATGACTAATTTGCTACGTAATTGCCCTTGTAGGGGTGAAGGGGGGCGAGACGATTGTTACTTTACTTACTGCGTTCTGTTGAGTGGTGTAATTTTATAATTATCTAGTACCTACAGTTAGTTTGTTCGTTTTACTAATATTTTAAGCGATTTTTGTTTGTTTGTAAAAGGTTTATGGAAAACTGAGGATAGTTATAGTGATTCTTATTAACACTATTGTCAAGTTCACCGACCCAAAAAGCGCATACATATAGAGCTATGAGCGCAGAAACTTCGGATCAATGATCTCGCAACTCGCTAACCAGTTTATTTTGTTCAGATTTCCAGAGATATCCAGAGCTCATTGAGGAGGCAAGGGTTACTAAAGGGTCGGCATGTGATGCTCCTTGGACTGCAGGTGTCCAAAAGTAATCGCTTACCATCAGGCGAGTGGTAAGCTTGCTGAAAACTATTTTGAATCTTAGAACGAACCGATCTTATAGATGTACTACCTAAGTAGTAGGTACTTAGTCGTATACAAAATTAAATAATACCTATGTAATTTTTTGTAGAACCATCTTTTTTCTACCATTACTTTAATAAATGAATTAGAAAAATTATTAAGTAAGCCTTTTTGTTTATCATTTTTATAAATAGATTTAGTACTAACTCACTCACACACTAGGTTTTTAAGCTTCATAATTTGTCAATTTTTTACAACTAACACACAACTAACCATTACTCTATTTGGAACATTCTGTGCACACATATTTAGAGTTACAATCTAGTTTTACATGATACCTATTGCTCTGTTAACCTTAGTGCGATTGTAATTTGTTTTGTGAACCAAATAAATAAATAAATAAATAAAAATGTTACTCTACTTTAACTTATATTATGTAGGTATGTATATTTTTTCTATTATTTTATTCTACCGCAGAATCGGGCTGGATGCAAAGCGCACACGACCGCTTGACCGGATGTTGGCGGAAAATATGCATTAGAAAGAAAAGGAAAGAAAGAAAAGGAAGGAAAGAAAATATATTTATTCCGTTCTCACAATACATAATTAAGTGGAAAATAAATGTTATAATAATGCATTGAAACTCAATTTAGACATGACTAATACATTTTTATTATGTAATAATGTAAATAAAGAAGTTTACACTAATATATTCGATTCCCGGATGAGACAAAATAGTATTGGGTTTTTCTATCACGGAATTCTCATTATCAGGCCGAAGTTTTGGAAACAAATGTGCCCGGCTGGTAATAAATGGGCTCTAACATAGGTGGCAAAATGTGGGTGACGGATGTGATGACACTCTGCCTACCCATTTTGTGAAGAAAGGAGTGATACTATGTATGTAAGTACAAAACGTTATTTCTACTTCTACCTACACACAGAAAATTAATACCTAGGTGCAACAGGTAATTTAATTGAAAATATACTTAACAATCAAAGAATTTTCCTTTGTACCAAACTACAACTACGCCTGAACAAAATAAATAATACAAACCTTTACAATTTTTCATGAACCGCAGATTAACCCCGCTCAGACCAAGATGAGAACGAAGCCACCTTTTGAAACCAATTTTCTATATTGGTATATATCTATATATAAATATTTATATATTATACAAATATTTTAGTGACTTTTAATTAAATTTATGAAATAATTATAAAATTTAATTCGAAATCAGAATCAGAATAATTTATAATAATAATCTATATATATAAAAATCAATTGCTGTTCATTAGTCTCGCTAAAACTCGAGAACGGCTGAACGGATTTATCTTATCTTGGTCTTGAAATGTTCGTGGAGCTCTAGGGAAGGTTTAAAAGGTGAGAAAAATAGCAAAAAAAAAATAAAAAAATGATTGAGGCAGTACGCAGTCTGCCGGGTCAGCTAGTCTATAATATTTTACTCAAAAGGGCTTTCTCATAACTACATAGCAACGCCATCTATAGCAACACAAAAAAACTGTTTTTCAAATATGCCATCTTTGAGTACAGCGACATCTTTATGTAATTTAGTTTCGTATTTTTGTTTTGTTTATTGCTTAGTTTTAGTTGTAAATATTATTTTCTTGTAGGTATTATGTAAATATTTTCCATATCCATATGTTAAAATTATAAAAAAATATAAGATAAAAAATAATGAACTTCCATAATATTAGTTTTACGCAATATATCCCATTAAAGTTTTATGTAGTTATTTATTGTAGGTTTAAAAGTAACTTCAATATACCTACTCTTCTCCTGGGAGGAATAAATAATATTTAATATTTTAGGAAAAAAGTCATCAGGTTTTAATGATGACTCTCAAATTAAATAATTAAAATACTGGTTAACTAATTTTGACTATCAATCCTGCAGTTATGTGAAGCTACGAAGAAAAAAAATATCTGGTAGTTTCTTCCTACTGTTTTACCGCCATCTGTGCATCATGTTTCGAACTATAATAGCTTGAAACATTATAAAATTTTGTGTCAAACCCTAGAATATTGCTAGAGGGCACTACTTGTATGCATTTTCAATGACTGCTATCTAGGTGGCGCTCCTACCTAATAGTAGATATTAAGGTTTCGTAGTCGCACATACTTTCAATTATTTTGAAAATGATCGGATATACCGTTTTTGAGTTATTGCCGAAAAACTGCGCTTGTCAACAAAAGGAAGTAAGCGCTATGAAGATAATGCTCTTTTGCTGCGGGACCTGCTGTGGTCCGACATACTCTATTAAATTAGAGATTAGGCTATTAAATATCCTTATCTAGTGAACCTTTACTTTTTCATAACAAGACTGCACGTACGCCTGTTGGTAAGCAATTACCGCCTATGATTGGCTGCAACAGCAGTGACGGCACGAGCGTGTAATCACCCTACTTTTATTCGTACAATTAGATACATAGGTGTACAAAATAAAAATCTCCAAATATGTCCAAAATACTTTTAATTATCAACAGCTTTATGTATAAAACATTCTCACTATGTACTAATGTACTATAAGCTATGTTGGACTTTATTTATGTACTAGAACCCCCCCGTCTTTTACATTGGATCAATTTAGTTATCGTATTAGCGCATTCAGCAAAGCGAACAAATTATACACCCGTATTTACAAATTATTACAGAGACAACACTATTTTTTTCTCTGGTATTATTATTATTAAATAGTTTTTAATTAATTATGTAATAAAAAGAACTGTTGTAAAAAATCGGTTAAGTCCCTGTTTGACTATCGGTAGATAAGTGTTTGATAGCTGATACAGGTTTCTGTCATATAATTCATAAGCTATTGTACGGGGCTTCGCTCCCGTGAATCTTTGTTTGGCCCCTGCTCAGCTCCTATGGGTCGGAGCGTGATGTAACAATAATTATTCAATTCGGACCAGGGAATTACCCTCTTCAGCTATTTGATATTAAGTATAGATATAAAATTAGCCACTTATATCTCAGATAGTTTATCAGACACTTATCTGCCGGTGGTTAAATAAGGCTTTAGAATAAACGAGTGGCAAATTATAATAAAAAAAATTAAGAGGGTTTGCTTGCTGCTATCTAAAAAAATGGACTTAATAAAACATTTCGACGTGTAATTTCACTTTGTATAACAATATAATTATTAGATTTAGTATTTCACATAAAAAGTAATAAAATAATACATAAATATAAAACGAAATAAATATTTAATTTTCAATTTCATTTAGGTACCAACCTGAATAAAAAAACATAAATTGCCAGCTCGCATCAAATAAACCCTCTTAAAACTTTTACAGAACATGTTACTTGTGTGTCAGATAATATAATTTATCAGAGACTTATCTCCCTTACTATTAGAAATTCCAAATATCTCGGTATAACTGGAGTGAACAACAACTATGAAATGGGGATTTCGAATTCAAAAATAATTTATTTTACAAACCATTTTCTTATTAATTTACAGAGTCATAATATCTTTGCAGAACTTTTGTAAAATAAATAATTCCAGAATATATTTTTCTCCACCATTTACCCATTCACACCTAGGTCCCTGCTCACCCCTATTAGATGATAATATCATTATAAATACGGGTGTACTCATTCTACTTAATTCTCATAAATTTGGGTAATCTTGTCATAACATCGAAATAGGGAACTATGGTTCCTATACGTCATAATTGCGTGTGGCGCTATCTATAATTCCTTTTTTTTTTTGTTTTAAATTTATTTTTTTAATAAAATTTAATTCGGCTAACGTATCAAAACAGCGCCACAGATTATGTATTAAAGGTAATTTTTTTCTTTTTTTTACTACGCAGTAGCTTTTTTAATCTTAAAAGCTAACAATTACAATTTTTTAATTTGTTTTGTATAAAATTGTGTTATACAAAATATCGCAGCTTCCGATGAAAAAAGTTTTAAGCATAAATACATCGTTGAAAGCAATTTTCACCCTACACTCATATAATTAATATAGGGTTGAAAATTGCTCAAAACCTATTTTTATCTTAACGCATTTTTCTACGGAAACTGCGATCTGTGTCCATCCATTGTGAATATGAGTCACAGAAAAAAAACAAGTTGAACACGACTGAAATACAAACAAGTAAATTTCATAAAGTTCTAATAACATAATTTTAACAATTCCTAAATGCTACGAAGCCATGATCTTAACATATTAAGAGTATTGATTCTGTTCGTAATGAATTATTTAGTGATTACATTTAAATACGTACAATATGTACTATCTATAGTCTTTTCATTCACCTAACTTATCGTTCCTTGGTCTCTAGAAAAAAAAACGGCATATTCATTATCTGTTATATTTTTGACATATGTCAAAATTTGGCGGGAATGGTGTGCTTGATGCTTTACATACTAACCTTATTTATAAAGAAATAAAGTTGATTTTACACTGTTGATGATACAAAAATTCAGATATTAACACAATCGTGAATTATAATATTAGTTACTGTAGAAACTTTATGTAAAATATTTCGACATTTATTAATTACAAAACGAAAAACAAAGTGTTTTTGATTCTTATTAAGTTTTAGGCGCCACACTTAAGGATATAAATTATCTTCCTAGCCGATAGAAACTATGAAATAAAATCTTTAAACTTAAAATCATTACAATACGCTTAGCTTTACGTTTATATTTTTTAAATAAATTATCACCACAAAGATAAAACATAAATATCATCTAGTAACACTGACTAGATTAAAAAATCAATCTAATTGTTGTTTTTCTACGCGGGCAATACTGAGCATGCATAGGTTCAAGATGGCGGCACTGACGCAGCAGCAATATTCCATTTATAAATTTAAAAAAAGGTAAGGATGGTAGTGGATGACATCATAGTTCACAATATGGAACTGGTTAGTTTCATGATCAAATCTAATTATCTACGAAAATAAGGTTTATAATATTTCTGTGACATTGTCATTCATAAAATATTAATAATTATTTTTCGTTTAGACATCACATTTTAATCAAAGTTCATATTATAATTTCGCATTTTTAGTACAAAACAGGTATGAAATCAGATTTATCTGATCAGCAACTTCTATCTACTGATTATCATTATAAGGTTCAAAATTGGTGTCCCTTCGTCCAGCATACTCACCATGGAATCCTGATATTTCATGAATGTCAAAAAACTGTTCTGAAATAGTGCTAAATAGTGCCCAAAGGAAAAAAATAGTGCTCTTGTACTTGCGAAGTTATAGCCATAGTTCGATGAGTATGCTGGACGAAGGTTTCGCCCAGCATACTCACCTCCGTCCGGAGAATCTGTATACGCTTCAAACATAATTCATACTTCAAAAAATAGTTCCCAAATAGTGCCAAACGGTGCCCAAAAAGAAAAAACAGTGCTCGAATAACTTCGGAGTTATAGGCTTCGTTCAGTGAGTATGCTGGGCGTAGGTTCTACGCCCAGCATACTCACCTCAGTGCGCGAATATCGAACGAGCTATAGGTACAATTTACGTCTCAAAAAATTGTGCTTGAAATAGTGCCCAATATCAGTCCAATTTTTGCTTGACTTTTGACCTAGAAAACCATTAAATTTGATTGTAAACTTCTACATACATTACATTGAGTACAGTCGAATACAATATTATTAACTTTCTTTCTAACAATTTTTGTCTTGTGTAAATTATTAATTGTCTATGTAAGGGAGTATTTACTTTAGAATCGCAATATTATTAATTACACATTATTTTAATAATACTTTATAATAATATGATTAAGCCTTCGCGCGTCGCATGGGACCCCGGTAGCTAGGAACAATGATTTTATATATTTTGACTAGATCACGGCGCTTGAAGGATTAAGATATCAAATGAAGTAAATCATGCATGAAAAATAAAGTTGCTGTTATTAATGCTTACATTACAACTGACAAAATTATTCAAAATAATCATTTTCCGGATCAAGGACGGTACCACAACGTTTACGGAATTGACCTGTATTCCTCATGTGATAAAGTTCAATATAGTGTGGCAGTAATGGATGCACGTACGGTCAATAGGTATGGGGCTTACGACGCGCGGCGCCCGCGACGCAAATGAATATGTTTATGTTTAAATACTAGATGGCGCTGCCCTAACATCTTACGATTATTAGACAAGACTGATCTGTATTTTGAAGGTGATAAGGGTCCATTTTGTGTCACAAAGCGACGCGCGGCGCCCGCGACGCAAATGAATATGTTTATGTTTAAATACTAGATGGCGCTGCCCTAACATCTTACGATTATTAGACAAGACTGATCTGTATTTTGAAGGTGATAAGGGTCCATTTTGTGTGACAAAGCAATCGAAACGAACAAGCGCTTCTCAGTTTCTTTGTTTGTTTACTTCGTCGCACATCATTATAATAACGCCGGCTTTTGAGTTTGACTACATAGTGGGTTGCAAAACCAAACAATGTGTTGGTGATGTCATTATTTACCTATATAAAATTGTGTATCTAGTACGTAATCAATATAGGAGCTGCACCCAAATCAGTAAGTATATTTCAATTTATAATAGTGGCATTTAACTAAATTGATTTTACACTCATTCATTAATTGCACTGTAAAACTAGGTAGCAAGCGAGTTGTTTTTTACAAAAACACTATCATTTTTTCGTTGAATATGACACTGTACACTTAAAATTAAGGACATGCTTAAGAAGTTTTAAAAATGGGTACCTACTTAGTTACTTTTTTAAAGGTTTGATGTAGGTAGGTACACACATAATAACGTAATGTAACTTGTTTGTTTATCTAATTGGATCTCAAATACCTATTTATATATACCTATTAACAAAAGCTGTGAACTAGTTAACTAGAATTCTGATTACTTTGGCCCTTTAAATAGTAATAAATAACGTAAGTAATTAAAAATGTTTTTTATTGCTAAACCTTTCATTGATGAAACTATTGGAAAGAGTTTTAAAAATTTGTATAACTATGTCACAGTACTAGTTTTGACTGGTTATAAGTTTTGCCTGCAACATATATACAAAAAGAAACTGTATAATTTCCTTTTTACAATTGATCAAGATATTAATTTTATTGGCTGCAAATGACTGTTTTTATTCAGACAAACACACAATGCAATGAAGTAATAGACTTCATTTACGCTTAAAGTTTCATTCATTTATTATTATTTATAAAATATATAATAATGCATTTAATCGAAAGTTTTTGACATGTGAGAAAATACCATAATTATTTCCAATAACATGAAGTCTACAATTAGAAAGTTTAATATTTTTGTCCAAAAACATGTGTCGACGACTGTACCCCATTTTACGTTAGTATGTAGAAGTTTACATTAAAATTTAATGGTTTTCTAAGTCAAAAGTCAAGCAAAAATTGGACTGATATTGGGCACTATTTCAAGCACAATTTTTTGAGACGTAAATTGTACCTATAGCTCGTTCGATATTCGCGCACTGAGGTGAGTATGCTGGGCGTAGAACCTACGCCCAGCATACTCACTGAACGAAGCCTATAACTCCGAAGTTATTCGAGCACTGTTTTTTCTTTTTGGGCACCGTTTGGCACTATTTGGGAACTATTTTTTGAAGTATGAATTATGTTTGAAGCGTATACAGATTCTCCGGACGGAGGTGAGTATGCTGGGCGAAACCTTCGTCCAGCATACTCATCGAACTATGGCTATAACTTCGCAAGTACAAGAGCACTATTTTTTTCCTTTGGGCACTATTTAGCACTATTTCAGAACAGTTTTTTGACATTCATGAAATATCAGGATTCCATGGTGAGTATGCTGGACGAAGGGACACCAAAATTGCCAGGTGTCATTTCTAAACTTTTAACTCTTAGTACGATTTTATATCTCAATATTGAACTTCGGTCGGTCTTTCTGAATTTCCAAATAGTTATTTATGCAACTGTCATATAAGAAGGGGTATTAAAACACGAGAGTCTGTTTATATGCGATAATAGGTTGACTCGAGTGTTTCAATACCTAAGTTATGTGCAGTTTCATACACTACTTTATCTTCACTCATAGGAAAAATTTAAATTAAACAAAGAATGTAGATTACAAGGAAGTAATTTATTTGTACGCATGCGTGTGCCATTTTTTTTTTCAGTTCGAACTGCGCATGCTTGCGCCTTTTTTTTAAAACCATAGACTAGTTTAATGAATTAATAAAAAATAAGATAGCGGTACTATAATGAGTTTTATTTTTAATTTTATGTATATGCGTTTATAAAGTGCGTCTGTATAGAACCGTCTTTGAATTCGTAATTCGAATTTTTCGATTTGAGTGTAGATAAAACTCTTTACCTAACTAACAAGATATTTCTCAAAATTATTCGTAGATTATGAAATGTCACAAAAATCCGTTGCTACACCAGCGCCACCTATGCGTAACTCCGAGTTGTAAGACTTAATACAATTAATTGGTCTAAAGAAACTCATCACAAGATTAATATTAATTACAAATAACACAATGTACAAGTCTATATTAGACCAATAGAATTAGACAGGGTAGTTGTCATTTAAAACCCTTGTAAGGGTTGGTAAGGGGTATTAACCTGAGCAGAATTTCGCTGTATAAATGCAATTTTAACTCGATAATACAACTAAATAATAACTAAAAGTGTAGTTATACGCTAAACTTGAATCATAATTTTGCATCGTGTAATTAAAGCTGCATTCGTTTTATTTAAAGGCTCATTTTGTGAAATACCTCGTCACTAAAATACTGTTGAATCTACTGTCAGTGCTCAACACCTAATTCGCAGCAAGAGCGATCTGCCCTAACATACTCTGGGAGTGTGCATTGGCAAATTGAAATCAACATCAAGTCAAATAGCTGGAGAGAAGTTGAAACTTTTCTCTCCTTCAGCTTACTTGAATTTCTTTGCGGGTTCCAAGACAGCTGTAGGTTAGCCTGGAACTTCCGTGTCTCATTTGCTTGATGTGTCAAGGGTTTATCATTGTTAATACTAGCTTACAGGTGTTAAAGCGACGAGAGTATAGGTGTGATTGGCCCTTATTTCCAGGGTTGTTAATTATGCAAAAATTTAGACATCCGCGGATGATCTGCATCCGCGGATGTCTAAATTTTTGCGGATGCGGATTATTAAAAGTTCACAACCGCGGATGCGGATTTTTTTACTTGTTGATGTGAATTTGCATCCGTAAAAACTCCGCATTGATTGATGCGGATGTGAATGCGGATGCAGATGTCTGAATTAATGCGAATATTCCGCATTTACGGATGCGGATGCGAATATTCGTAACAACCCTGCTATTTTTAATCTAATACTTTAATTCGCAAATTCCAGATAAACATCTAATCAATAAAATATCATTCTTTCCAATCATATACAAAACTCTCATCAACCAACCACAAACATTTGACCGCATACGAATATTTGCGTCATCCAAACGTATACAAAATTCCGTTTCAGTCTTCTAAGTACATTTCGTGCCATACAATCACATACAAACATCAAGCGAAATTCTACTCAAGACTTTTTTTTGTATATAAGAATTATATACGGCTTAAATTCACGCGATCATGAGTTATTATTATTTTCTGATGTGACAGACGAGCAGGCGGCATACCTGATGGTAAATGGTGATCATCGCTCATGGACGTTGGCAATGTTAGGAGCACAGCAAAGCCGCTGTCTATCTTGAGAGGATAGCTCTCTTTAAACCTCGTTTAAAGAAGGACATGTGTGTATTTGTCTTATTACAAGGTTTTAATTAGCTTACAATCTATGTAGCTCCATTTCAGAATAATATTGTATTGTCATTCCATTTATATTATTTAATTAGTAAAAAATTAAAATTACTTAAATAAATTTATTTCAATGATATGGAACTCACGTTATGATTGAGACAGACAGTAGTACCCCATCAAATATGGGCTCGTATGATTTGATTGTTATGATAAGGACTCTATAGTATAGGTATAGGTATAAAACCTTTTTATAATACTTCATCATCATGAAGTATAATATATAATACTTATTGAGGTTTTATTTATTATCTATACTTTTTTTATATGTAAATACGTCTTCTACGTTGAATGTCTTTCTATAACTGAACGTATTTTCTTTTATCTTGAAAAGGTATATTATATCATAAAGCGTTTTTAAAGAAAAACTTAGAAAAGCATATTTTCTGGATGTTTCGACCAGGGTAAAAGCCAGCCGTCGCCAACACCAGTTGGCTTAATTCATGATCGCGTGAAGTCCTGTCGTATATTTAACCCTTAATTTTAACCTTTTTAGTGACATGACGAGCTCTATGGACAACTGCAAGTCACTGCCTAATTTTTATGATTAATTAGTTATTACTAAAGCGAAAGCGAAGTCAGGGCGGGTTGCACCAAATTTCGGTACACGTCTTAATCAGAGTAATTTCAATTTAATTTGTAAAAAGACAACGCCTACACTACAATTGCGGGGAACTTCAAACTTCAACTATGTTTATGAAGTTCCTTGAAGCAAACCTTGAACGAACACAAAATACTCCCAGACTTGAATTTATATGAATCATACAAACATTTGTCTCTTGAACCCACGACACTTGATCCAGCGATGTTAGTTACGAAGCGACCATTTTAACCGCTACACCACAGTGACTGTCAAAGTTTTAAAATAGTTTTTACTGCAACCGGTAGGTTAAAATAACGTTATATGTTGTATTGCATAGAAATGATAAAAATAAATAAAAAATACATCACAGATTGTATACGACAGCTGCGCAAGAGGTCCCGGGATCAGTTCTCGGGTCCGGCAACAGTATCCAATACGGATTTCGAATCACGAAATTATCAACATCAGCCCAGAGTTTGGAAACAAATGTGTCCAATTGATGGCAATATGCTCTCCCCCTATAACATGGGACATAACATAGCTGGCGAAATGTGGCTGTGATGCACCTCTGCCTACCCCAGGGAAAAAGGTGTGTCATATTTTCGATCACATTTAAAACATATCATAAGTTAGCCTTTTTACAACAACTTTTAACATAAAACTCAGATTAAGTTATATATCGAACTTGGTGCCACTTACCCTTATTATATTTTACAAAATCGTATAGGAACAGTGTAATTTGGCACTTACAAATCTCAATGGAAGTTTAATTAGATAATAAGTTTTGTTACGTCTCCCTCCAGAACTTCGGGATTACTAAGACCAAGAAAATATACTCAGGGGCACCGTTCACTATCCACTTATCTCGAATTACATACAGTTTCTTCATGTTAACTTACTTTTTGTACACTCTAATCGGTCCGAAATGGATATAGGATGTTTGTAAACAATTCACTGTCAAAATAATGTGAAATTGTATTTTAAGATTTCATTTTTTATTTGCTTTTTTTTTCGTGTAGTGACGGACGACCCCGGTGTCCAATCATTTGACAAAAAACAAATGACAAATTTTCATTTATAAAACAACGTTTGACAAAATTATACTTGATACATTTATCATTTTACAAACTATTGTTTAACAAACTACTCATTTGACAAATTATTTACCAGACAAAATTTTGTTATGTCAAAACTTCATTTCATATTATAGATTATTTTTTAAACATGTAGTAGGCAAAACAACGTATGGAATAACATTTGACAAAATGGTTAGGTTAGGTTAGAACTGCGACCACAACGCAAAAACCGAATTCTACTTATTTCGCTTAGTTAAGGCAGTGTGTATTTTTTTAATTGACGTACTTCAATAAAATTATCCAAAATATCTCCTTTTGTAACATAAAAAAGGCGTTTGTTTTTTACTAATAAGTTTTCTTCTGTCATTTTGTAAAAACACCAATAAGACAAACAAATCATTTAGTCAAATGAATATTTTAACAAGTGGAATATTTGCGAAGTAAAACATTTGCGAAACCTGTATTTTGTCAAACGATTGTTTTTAAAGTAATATGTTTTAGAAATGAAAGTTTGTCAAATGATTAGTTTCTAACATTGTTTTTAAAATGATAATTTGTCTTTCGTTTTTTATCAAACCCACTACCCCATCTCAACCCGTGGGTGTCGTAAAAGGCAACTAAGGGAGACCACAGACAAGGGCACTGTGAGAAAAGGAAAATTAGGAACACACCCTATTCCAACCCGTCTGGTCAGCGTGGTATAGTAGCCTAAATTCCCTCCACATTCTTTTAAGGAGACCCATGCCCAGCAGTGGGACATTAACTGGTTGAAAGGATATTTTCATGTGCCAATATCAGTGGCACTAAGCTGTAACTTCTCATTAATTTAATTGGTTTAAAACAGACGTTAAAAGATAGTGAATAGTTGTTATTGACTAATACATCCATTTCGGCCCGAGCATAAGCATAACTTCATAAGTGCGTATCTCTGAAATAAATAAGCCAATCATACCTGCGTTTTGTTTACTTTTGTGGTAAGAAATATATATCACTACATAGTATCAGACGCGTGATTACGCAATAAACTCAAGAACTACTGAACGGATTGGATATAAAATATATATCTATATACCTCGCGGGTGAAGCCACGGGCGGAATCTAATATAGTACAAGAAATCTATAAAAATATAGGTGGCCACTTTGATGTACCCCTGAGTATATACGTTACCGGCAAGTGGCATTTTTTAAAAGTAAAGTTTCATAGTTCTATAAGTTAAACATGATCAGTGGCGGATTTGCCCTAAGGCCCAGTAGGCCCGGGCCTAGGGCGGCCAATCGTGTCAATAAATTGAGAAAGGGGCGGCTGGTACATACTATATTACTATGGCCTGGGGCCTAGGGCGACCAAGACTACAAATCCGCCACTGACCATGACCTAATTATTAACTAAAACTCTGACTTTATTAGGTTTCTAACAAAATGTAAATTGCCAGCAATGTACAGACAGTTGTCACAGTTTTGTACCCCCGTACCACGACATGTAGCGATAATTATGTAGTACTCACTCTACTTTGAATGTGTGGATTTAGGAAATTTAATAACATTATTATCAGTTTTAATAAATGCTCACTTGCCGTAAACAGACTGTAGATATATAAACAACGATCTAATAAAAATTTATCCTGTTTTGAAATAGAGTCCTTTGCTGAAAGTATAAATACACCTTTTAGGCCAAAATTACTGCACACTCATGCAATTAAGAATGTAGTAAGTCCCTTACAAACTTGTTGTAGTCACTAAATGACTTAAGTCACATATTTACAGGTATATCAAATATCTTACTTAACATATATATGGTAGAATTACATTTTTGTTAACCATTTCTGCAAATAATTTTATAAGTAATTACCTGTAAGAATATAATTATATTCAGTATATTCTGATAACTAATTGTATAGTTTCAAAAAGATCCGTCTATTGGACAACCTACAGCTAAGACAAGAGAGAGATAATAATATATAAAAACTATTGTCAAACGCATAATTAAACCTGGTTTTATTAAACTATGTTTACGTTGTAATGTTTGGTATAACTGTACTATTGTATTGCATTAGGTTTAGTATTTAGCATTGGGAAATTATTATATTATAAGATGTGCGCCTAAACGTAACAGAGAACAGAATAACGACTTATTTACAAAAAGGAAAACAAACAAAATTATTTACATCGTGAGGTAATTTAACTAAACAGATAACTAGAACAAAAACAAAATTTATATATAATTCTGTTGTGGCTCTTAAATAAACTTCTTTTAATATATTATTAAAATTGAGCCGGTGAACTGTGGTAGTAACTTGCACCCTTCAAAAGCGCGAGCATAACAATACGACATCTGAGTGCTGATGACTCCTGGTTTCTTGAGCACAAAAGGGGGAAGAAGGAAATCATGTCAAATATGGTGCAACTAAAACATCTAATAATTAAATGTAAGGGGTTAGGGTATGGGTTGAGTTACAAAATCTAGTTTAAATAGCTTAAATAAGAAGCCACAACAACTGAGCAATGATCGAATTTTGTTCGTAAACACAACACTGTCTTTTCGATTGCACAACTAGGTAACTGTCACTTTGACAGCTGTCACATCTGACAGCCGTCATTGCACGCACCCATAGTACTCAATGCAGTTTTTTCGAATGCATTATGGACAAATAATAATTAATTGATATGGGATCCTAAATAGAAGAAAATTAGATAACTTCACATTATGTTTTTATTTATTTAAGATCCCACATACTATCAAAATCACTTAAAATGTATTTAGACAATGCCTACAGTACATTTTTTTATAATTTAGTAGCAATTCCTAATTCATATAATCTCACTCTTTTTTTATAGATTTTTAGTCTATTCAGTGTTAAATCAAACCTAGGTTTGATAGAGAATTACATAGCCCTGTTTCACTACTTCAATCAGTACATTATACAATCATATATTTATTATTGTATTAATTTTATATAGGTACATTAATTTTTGTATTAGTCATACTAAAAATTGCTTACACTAAAATGACTCAAAGTATATTCTACCAACAGTTAGAATAGTAATAATGATGCTTACCAAAGTTTCTATGCAGAAGCCGGCATCATAAAACACAAAAATCACTGTTTTTACACTGATCACAAGTCACACAGTAGGCTGAATCTAATTCATACCTTAGCCACTCTCAAAATACTAGAGCAACTGTCACTTTGACAGCTGTCATTATGACAGATGTCAATACGTTAGAGGTCACTGGGAGCGCAGCCCGAGCGAATTTTAGTAAACGTCAAGGTTTAGGCTCATCGCGTTTTTTGTCATTTTTGCGTTGGCTAAGTTTCTTCTTCATTTCAAGTAACATTTGCTCGAAAGACATGTCATCGCCTCTCCGTGTAGGAGGCGCTGCTGCGCCGTGGAAGGCGCTCTCAGTGTACTTGGCTTCTAAACCATCTGAAAATAGAAAATGGCTGTTGGAGTCATATAATTCGAATATTAATGGCACACGCACTAGCAACTAAAAGGATTCGCGCACATTCAACGGAATACACGTCTGTTATTATCTATGTTATGTTATTAATGTTATTGACGCTTTGCTGTGTTAATGTGCAATAACTCTAACAGCGATAATCTCCAAAACCATCTGAGGGGCTCTAGAAAAGTGGCAATCTATTCTATCGACATGTCAAATCAGTACATTGATCACGTGACATGTAGATAGTTTATGTCAGAGATGTGTTCAAATGTATTGAAGTGACATGTTGATTAGAATAGACAGATTGAAGCAATTGCCACTTATCTAGGGGGAAGGTATGCAGATACTTCGCAGAAGTCGCAGTCTATCATAAAATGAATTTTCTTTATCGGCATCATTAGACACAAAGATCCTGTTGCCAAGACAATTTCTCTTCTTCTTCTTTTAGTTTCGAAGCTATCGGAAACTCACCAACAAAAACACAACACTGTCGAGGAGTGATATTAAATGCTGCGGAATTCTGTACATCTATCAGTCTCTATGAGTTTAGACAGCAAAAGACTTTGTTATAATCATAATCTTTATTTCATAATATCAAATACTCAAAGTATCATGTACTTCATCATCATCATTTAAACCCATAAAGGTCCCACTGCTGGGCACAGGTCTCCAAAGATTTTAGACGGAAACTTAAAATTTTTTCATGATACTTATGAATGTCATACAAAGCCAAAAAATGTGCCAGTTAATTTGCTTAAGGCAAGTTCACCGACAAGGTTAAGCTCTGAGAAGAACTTGACAACCAACTGAGACTACTTTTTTTAAGTGTTAAAATATAAAGAAAAACTTAAGGAATTTCCTGCTTAGAACTCTAAAGATGTGGAATGAATTTTTAAACGGGAGTTCCTTAACCTGTATATCAGACTGAAGTATATTCTGAACAAATAACATACCAAGATCAGCATAGGTTTGCCTACAGAAGGCCCTGCGCCCTCCGAACCCGACGTCGTACTGGGGGAATGTGCTGGCCGCTTCCACGGCCGACCACGCGTCGCGCGCTCGCTGGTATGTCACGAAGCCGTACCGGGAACTGAGGGTAAGCACAGTTCATGAATTTTGAACGCTTCTATACTAATATTATAAAGAGTATGTTTGGTTGAACGTCTTAATCTCATTAACAGCTGACTCGAATTGAAAAATATTTTAGCATTAAGGCAGAAACACATTAGCGTGGCGTGGCGTGTTGCGCCAGAGACACATTTAATATGGTTAGGGACACATTAGTACTGTACTCACAGTAATGAATCTCCGCCTTTAGATAGCCCTTATAGAGGACGACCAATAAAAGCTGGGCTGTGCTGCTAAACAAAGATATAAAAAGAAAAAAGTAAAAGGCGAAAGAAATAAATGAATCTTACCCATCTTCCTTGCTATGAAGCCTAACTTCAACTACACTCCCAAACTTGGAGAACAGGTTCTTTAGCGTCAATTTATTGATGTCCTTCTGAAGTCGCCCAACGAACACTATCCTTCTCTCTTCCACTGGGGTGTTGCTTTCTCTGCAACACACAGTGTATCTATGCTAATATTATAAAGCTGAAAAATTTGCTTGGTTTAACGCTAGGATCTCAAGAACTACTTGACTGGTCCGATTTGAAAATTCTTTAAGTGTTGGATAGCCCATTTATCGAAGAAGGCTTTAGCCTATATAACATCACGCTACGGCCAATAGGAGCTGTGCAATGGCCAATTAAGAATAGCTAAAATTATTCTCTAGGCAGTGACTGACGGTTCAAGTGGCAGAAAAGGAAAATAAAAGTGCGATTCAGTGTGACCACGTGTGGTCCAATCCAGGAGCGGACCGTGGGTTTGTAGGAGCCCGCGCGTGATATCAATAACACGCGGGCCCCTCGGGGGCAAAACCAGCCAAGACTGAGGGTTCCGTATGATAACGCATTTTTTAGGGTTCCATAGCCAAAATGGCAAAAATGGAACCCCCGTCCATCCGCTCGCCCGTCCGTCCATCCATCTGTTCGTCACAGGCATTTTACTCGAAAACTAATCGATATATTATATCAATGACATTTGGAGAAGACGAGTCTTGAGATTTTGTTACTGAACCCTACATTGAGTATGGTCTGACATGCACTTAACCGATTTTTTTAAATTCACAATGTCTTCTTTTGGGGCTGGGGGCCCCTTATATCCGGGGGCCTGGGGCTGTAGCCCCTATAACCCCTACATAGATGCGCCCCTGGTCCAATTCAAATTCTACCTTTTATGAAACATACCTATCTTCAGAGCTATAACTCCTATATCCCTTTATCTTGTAGTTCTCGTCACGTTTGTAAGGGCTGCAGGATCTCATTGACTCCCTCGAGCCTCCTGAGGAACTGGAAGTAGCTGATGAAGAAGACGACGATGACGATGATGAGCTGGAACAGGGTGTGGTGTGTTGTAGTGGAGAAAATAGAAGATACAAGAGAAAGAAAACAACTTTAACTTGTAACAGCTGACTGAACAAATACAATACAATTTTTTTTTTGTAATTCATTTTGGTTTATTTATTTATCATTTAAAGTACAGCGCAAAAACTAAAAATTATTAACAACTAGCGGTAGCGGACTTTGTTTGCGTGCGATTTCATATTATTTTTTCACGGTCCCTAAATTTTTCCAAAATCTAATTTACACCTTGGGATATTAGCTATCCACCAGTGAAAGTCCTGTCGAAATTAGTTCAGTAATTTCGGAGTTTACTTCAAACAAACATACAGGCTAAAAAAATACATAATGTGTTTTTTTATAAGTAACGTTTATTTATTTTTATACTTAGATAAAAAAAATATTGTAACAAAAATAATAACATAATACCGCACAACACATGCACGTACATTATATCCCACGTGGTTCAGTAACAAAAATAGACTACTTTGGTGACAACAGGATCTCGCCGGGGGTTCTCGGAAATGGGTCAAATATCAAAATGTATACTTTAACTCGTTTTAAAAGTATTAATGAAATAGTTAATAAAAAAAAAGTGTTGAGTGGAGCCCAGAGCTCAATGGAGGGGGTTAAACACCTAAAAGTGATAGTCTATAAACATGAGATGTCTACTGCGATAACTGAAGAAAGGCGTAACTGCATCACTCAAATTACATTAAACTTAGATACGATTTTTACGTAACTTATACAGTTGCGTCGTTCTTTATCAATAACAATTATATTAGAAAATATTCTTACCTAGTCGAAGAATCTGAACTTTCCGAGACGGTAGGCTTTCTTAGCGGCGGGGTTAAAGATTTCAGGACCTTCTTCTCCACACCGTTTGTATGAGGACTCTGTTTGACCTTCTTCATTGGACTTTTAGACCTGGTTTCCGGTCTACCAGGCCGTGGAGGCGACCGCGACCTAGATATCTTAGACCTCTCCCGACGAATAGAGGACGATCTTCTCTTATGATAAGGTGATCTCGATCTACGTTTCCTTTTATAAGGCGAGTCTGATCTTCTATATCTACGGTAACGACCACGAGATCGACTGCGACTACGGGACCGTCTTCTGCGACCACGGGACACTGACCTTGACCTGCGTCTGTATTTAGATTCGTATCTGTCTTTAGAACGAGATCGTTTCTCCTTTGTCTCTCTTTCACTTCTTTCTGGACGTGACTCTTTTGGTTTAGTTATTCTGTCGTCTGATTTTCTTTGCTTAGGCTGCTCTGAGTCTATCTTTCGTGTCGGACTACGATCGCTAGAGAGAGACATGTCACTATCATTACGTTTCCTTGCTACTGACGCCTCTTTAACAGGACTTAAAGCTGGTAGTTCAGCATATTCCGGCAAAGAATCAGTTTGTACTACAATAGTTGAGAAAGTCGGTTTACTTCTATGCTTGCCTAAATGTAGTATTACTTTGTCCTCACCGTGTTCGGCTTTAGGATCGTATTCTTTTACTATAGTTGTTTTAGCAAATTTGAAATCACGTTTTTCAACCGGAGACCTGGATTTTGAATGTCTATCAGTTTGTCTTTCAACAACTTCATCAGGCGCTTTTTTCAGAACCACATCTTGTATGCTCGCAAACAATGAATTGCTCAAAATTTTCGTTTCTACTTTGTTCTCAACGCTTTTTAATGTAGCCGTTATATCTTTATATCTTTCTTTGTCTATTTTAGAGTCTCCGTGTTTCTTATCGTCTATAGGACTCCTTTTGTCTCTCTTAACATTGTCAAATACATTCTGTTTCAACACATGATCGGATTTTTTGATCTTAAAATTGATTAATGACTTAGCGTCCACTGGTGGAGATGAAGCTTTAATTTTTTCATGTATTACTTCAGGTTTAGGGAACATATTTTCATCAGTGTTTGTTCCTATACTGACTAAGATAATTTCTTCATAATCGGCTGATAATTGAGGCTTTTCATTGGCTACCGGTGCTGGTAACACTTCATTTCTGGACATTCCTACTATCTTCATCATTTCCGCATCACTTATTAAAGGCTGGAGCTGTAAGTTTTCCACTTTCGGTATCTTGCTCATGACTATATCTTCATCTCTCTTCCTCGTCGCTTCAGCCTTTTGTTTCTTCGTATTCATTAATATTTTTCTAGAAGCCTCTTTAATTGGATCAAAGAAAGTTTGTTCATTATTCACTTTGTCTGTCGTATTTAATAAACCATTCGGTGGCGTTCGTGTTATTGGACATTTAGATGCTTTGTCTAAGCCAGGACTTGGCATATCGGGGAATATCGCCTCTGGACTCACTTGTGCTGAGCTGTTGTTCGAACAAACACTTCTCCTTAACTTATATTCTTGAAGGTTTAATTTCTTCTTCTTCAGTGGTTGTTCCTCTTTTTTAATAGCTGCTTCCATGCACTTATTAAGTTCTTCTTCGAAAGGTCTTTTCTCAGTTTTGGTCTGAATAGCCAGCGGTACTTGCACGTCTTGCTTGTTACTAAACAGGGCCGTGTAAAAGTTCTCACTTTTCGGACGGGGTTCTTCTTTCACAGTAACAGTCTCAACACTACTTACAACTTTACTTTTGTTCCTATCTAATTCTTTTATTCTGTCCTGTTTATCCTCATTGTTCGTTTTATCACTAACACTATTTTTACACTTGTCTATATTTTTATCTTTCTGAGAGTCTACGTGATCACAGTTTAGTATAACTTCAGATTTATTTTTAATAGTTAACTTAATACTACCGTTAGAATTTTGACTACTATTATCACTCGCTTTACAAGCATTTTTGACGATCACAGAACTGTTAGTTTTATCTTTACAACTATCGGGCGCACTGTGGGTAGGTGACAGTTTTTTACGACAGTTCGACTGTACGGGGGGTTTCACACTCGGCTTTACACTTTTCTTTTTAGCATCTGCATCATCCGGTTTAATCACTTTTTTATTTTTAGAACTATCACCTTCAGTCTCCTCGTCGCTACTGAGATGATAAACGATCTTTTTACTCTTACAAGACCGATGTCTAGAGTTTAATATCCTACTGTTGCTAGATAACACTTCAGGTTTCAGTAGGCTCTGTCCTCCCTTCAGGTTAGGTAGACTGTGCCGCTTTTTCGACGAGCAGTAGTCATGGTCAGAGTGCACAGGACTTTGCGACCGCCTGACGGTGGAATTAATTGGCGTCGGCATCTGTAAAACGTATTGCGATACAGTGTGGCCTTTAAGTCGAGCTGGGAAACAACCTTTATTAGAATACTTACCAGAATTTGACGCATTTTGTTCTTGTTCAGTTGCACACCCGCGTCTTGTAGTCTCATACCGTTTGTTAGAGCATTCTTATTGAAACTCTTCACTTTGGGATCTTCAATTTTAACTGAAGGAACTGGCCTTTTCTTAGTGTTCAGTTTTTCTGTAGCTTCGAACTGTTCTAATAAAGAATTTAAGTTATTGGCTTCGAGAACTGGAATGACTGTATCGTTGCAAGACTCCACATCGACAAAATCGTCCAATTCAGCTTTTGGTTCTTTCGGTTCAGTTTTAATTTCTTTCTTTACTGACGTTTTCTCTATGCAGAAGTCTAACACGGTAGGTAAAGGAGTTGATGTCATATTTCTCGAGGGTGTATCTATTATCGTCGGTCCAGTACTAAAAGTAGTCTCAAGAGGTCGATCTATTTCCATATCTTGGGGACTTAAATCATCTTCCTCTTGTTTAATTTTTTTAGTAGTTTTATTAGTTATTAGAAAGCTGTTAACATCTTCATCTGTCAACGTCCTGGGCATATCATCGCTTTTGTTTACGCTGTTCGATTTCTCTTTGTCATTATCGAAAGCCAAGTCGGAAAGATCCAAATTTAAATCTTCAAAGCTCAGACATGTTTTAGCGTCATCAATATCCATGCAGATGTTTTGCATAGGTGACTGTGGCACTGAACAAGATTTTTGATTATGCCTGAATTTCGTGTACGTCATGTCATCTAACAAATACCGTTTTATGTCTTCTATGTTAGGTAAGACTTCTAAATCGGATTCGTTGATCGAAACGTCAGCAGCGTTTGTTTCAGGATCTGGTTCAGGTTCAGCTGGTTCTTGAGAATCTTTGGTAGTATCATTAACAAGAAACTCTTCTACAGCTGGAGTAGGTTCAGGTAATTGAAACTGTGTGCTTTCCTCTTCAGGTAACTTATGTTTAATGAAGAAATCGTCAACATTAGGCACCGACACAGTTTCCTTACCTTTATCCTTTATAAAATACTCATCAACATCTTTAACCACTGGACCATCAGAATCAAGAATATGTTGTTCATTGTTATTATTTTTAATGAAATATTCATCGACATTTGAAACTACTGGACTGTCCAGATTGATATCTATATCATTTTGGCATATTAATGTATTAGATTCTTCGTAATTGATGTTTTTATAGCTGACACCTTCTCTTGGTACTTTATCATGGATGGCGTAATCTTCTGCGTCGTCTTCCGACGATGGTTCTATTAGTTCTAGATCAGGATTGACTGTGTAAATAGTAATAATGTCATAATCATGCCCTTCAACTAAGGTGCTGTCTTCTATACTGTTAGCGCCGTTCACATTCACGTTATCGAGTGAGTTTGAGTGCAGGACCTCTACTTCTTCGTCAACATGGTCGTCATCGTCGACGCTAACTTCACATACCTCAATTTTTTCTGCCAGCTCTGCATCACTATCGTCTCCAGGGTCAAGCAATGGCATTTCTGGTTCTTCTAAATTTTCTTCTGGACCAGAACTGTCATCATCTGAACTAGTGTCTTGACTTGATTGTGTTGTATTTATCTGGAAAATTATATATATATTGTGAATTCTACTTAGATCTCTGCAGTGCAAATCGCGATACTAGCCTTAGAAAGAATTTTTATTTCTAAAACTTTCAACCACAGCGATTACTGTTTAAGATAGACATGTTTTGTTATGTCTTTAGCAGCAGAGGTCCATGGACAGCGGTTACCACTTACTACAAGCTCGTCTGCCATCCTCATTATAAAATAAATATAAGGATAACAGGGTATTCAGTTTTAAAACCTACCGTCTGATTCCGTATACACCAACCCCCATTGTCTTCCGAATGCCGCTGTTGCGTCACACTGATCTGAGGGTATTCGGGACTGTTCTGGTTGCAGCTGCTCTCAGAGGATATGGAATCACTCTTCATACGAAGGATCTTATGGCCGATGGGACGGAAGCGTGTTTGGTGATACGCTGCCTTTAGTATATGCGACTCCATGTCTGAAAGAGGACATAATTTACGTTACTATCACGCTTATTAACATCAGCTGTAAAGTAAATGTATATAAGTATGTCTTTAATTAAAGGCTGAATTCCCTCCACATTCTTTGGAGGAGACCCGTGCCCAGCAGTGGGACGTTTATGGGTTGAAATGATATTCATGATGTGTTTAATTAAAACTAGAGGTATTGTCACTAGTTTTACCAATATCTGTTAACAATTGATATTTAACACCCCACGCTCATCATCATCATATCAGCCCAATGACGTCCAATGCTTGACATAGGAGTCACATAATTTCCACCACTAGGAGCGACTTTGTGCCGCCTGCATCCAACAACAATTTTCTATTATTTTATTGAATTTGCCTCGCTATTGCAGCCATGTCTGTGGTTTTGTGTTAAGGTATTATAATTTATATTTCAGCGTGCGTCAAAAACCTACCCAAAAAATTCTACCAGCTCTGAATTTGATATATCATGTATATTTCTATATTATCATGATAGATAACTAAATTTTATTGAATTCATCAATCAATAAGCTTACAGCAGCGATGCGGAAGAATTGTATGATGTCATTTTGTAATTAGGTAATCATACGGGTCCCTAACGTTTGTCAAGTCAAACAACGAGGTTGATGCGCCACAACCAGGTATAAATCCCTCAACAACGCTACCCCGCACCTCCCCTCCCCCTACCCCTAACAGCGGCGCGCAGTGTGCGGCGCGTGAATATCGTGTAACGAATATCGATTTTTTTTACCCGGTATTCTTAGTAAATTATTATAATTAAATATTAGGTGACAAAATATTCTTATAATAAATTAATAAGCTAACACAATCATAATTGTGTTGATACTGGGGCGGTATGTTTAAAGTTTGTCGTATCATCGATCAGCTAGAGATAAATAAAAATTATTGCCAAATATTTATTGAGATTTTTTTTTAACTTTATAACAAAGATAAGTGAGTCACCAGCTAAGTAGTGAGGTTTTTATTGCATGGTTACAAACATGGTGCAATCTCATGATGCAATCTAACCAAGTTAAAGATACTAACTATTACTAATCTTATTACTATAAGATTGCACAAGATTCAAGACCGTTTCTCTTGTATAAGTTTTTTTTTATAATAGAGGGGGCAAACATCACCTGATAATAAGTCTGTAATCACCTTTAACAGTGGGGAGGTCACAGACGCACCTTTAAAAAAGCAGTATGCTCGTTTCCTGAAGGTTTGTCCGGTTTCTGAGCCGTCAGATGGGGGTATTCATCATCATCGTCATTATCACATCAGCCCAACGATGTCCACTGCTGGACATAGGCCTCACCCATTTACGCCAGCGCTAGGGATCCTGTGCCACCCGCAACCAATGGCCGCCCACAACCTTGATCAGGTCGTCGGTCCATCTGGTTGGGGACCAATATGGATGAGATGGGAGAAAACCGTTCTCGAGTGGCGGCCACGTATTGGTATGACCTGGTAGGGGTAGCGGATGGTCATTGGATGCAGGCGGCACAAAGTCGCTCATCAGCAGCCCATTAAGTCCCACTGCTGGGCTCGGGTCTCCTCTCCTCTAACTAGAGAGCTGTGGCGGAAATTAGGTGACTCCTATGTCCAGCAGCGGACGTCATTGGGCTGATATGATGATGATTAGGGAACAAGCTTCCGCCAGCCGGTTCACTCGCGTGGTATTTCGGAGACGAGAAAGCGAAACAAATAACCAGAGTTATTTTCGGATTTATAATGAAGTACCTAAGGACTACCTGTCTGTATTTGCGCACGCACTATAACTGACTGATTAGCCGTTGTGAACTTGTGACCGATATTCGGGTAAGAGACCAATATTAAGTAGCTAGGTATATTGACATTGATAACAAGCTAATTAATATTTAATAAACATCATAATATCTTTTACAATGTTTTGCGCGGCCACGTTATCTCAAGAACTTTTTACTTTGTCGTTAAATATGTTTTTAACTAAAGGTATCACTGGCGTAAATAATACGATTTGTAGTGATTTTAATATAATTCCTCATTTACTTTAGGGGTAGACAGAGGTGTATGACCAATGTATTCGACAGCTATAGTTGCGAAGGTAGCAAGCCCGGTGATCGAACTCTGAACTGTGTGGTAGTTATACTATAACGAACGCAATTCCAATCCAAAAATCTAAAGTTTGGAAATACCGCACCAATGTTAAATACATACGATGTATTTTTCCTTGACCCGTATCATGCTGTTGGTACATTCTTGCTTTAACTACTAAACCTAGAAGCAGCCCTAAACCTAGACACTTATTCTCTAAATTTCATAATATAGGTACATCGAGTAGTTTTTGAGTAAAATGCGGACATGAGGAATCTACCTATAAAGATTCCGTTTTTGCCATTTTGGCTATGAAACCCTAAAAAAAAGAAACTAGAATTTCTCACAGTAAAACTGGACGCTATCATGACACCATCGTGTCATTTTTGAATAAGCAAATTGCGTGCACCATGAAAAAATCTTTTACGTTACTGGTAACCCGCCCCGGCTTTGCCCGGGTGTATAGTGTAATTGTGTCGGAAATAGTGTTACTATAGAACTTCTTTCAATATAATAGCTTTTCGCCCGTATAGTTCAGTCAAGTTAAGTCGAAAGGCAAGCTTACATTAATTCCCATAAAACTGAAAATTTTGTTTACAAACGTGTCAAAGTTCACAAACGTAAGTTTTTAACTTCAAATAACATTACTTTCTTACAAAAGCTCAAAGGTATATTTTCGGAACGAAAAATAAACCTGATAAGTATTGATCTTTCGTCCGAAATTTATAAAGGCAAGCGTATACGTATGAGGCTTCCCTTTGAAAGACGAGGTCGAACAAATTCCGGGTAGGGGAAGGAGAGGGAACGAGCGAATAGGGAGGACACAAACACAATACGGAACGTCGTATTGTGGCACGTGGCGACGACTTATTGCGGTGGGATATCATCGTGGATATTTACGTAAATGGTGAATTTCCGTTCGTCCCACTCCCACCATTGCAGCATTTGCAGCACTGGTTGCGGTACTGGTAGGGCGATAGAAAGCACACTCCATCACCTAAATGTACGAGACCATCTCTCCCACACGCATCACTGTGAGTCTTGTGAGTCACGATTAACAAAGGGTACATCGCTTGCGAACACCGAGCAGTAACACTCGGGAATCTCGGTGCAAGCCTACCCTACTACACTACCTACCTACGGTCTTGGAACGCGCAACGAATCGAATCAGAAACAAATACTTAAGTACCTATATATAAAACATGATATGATGTGACAACGAGAATGTGTCTTATGTTTCCAGTTTATTTACAGTCACATTGGCAAGACGTGGATGTCAGCGCGTTGGAGTGCAGCTTGCGTAGAATATACGACGTTTACACGAACGCTTTTTGATATTTGCATTTAATAAAGCTTGCCTCAATGGCGCAGAGCGAGTGTATGCGCAAAATCCCTGGTTCGAAGCAAAATTGCTATTGAATATTTAAAAAAAACAAGCAACTAGCGAAATTTGGGTGTAGTATACCTCTGTAACTTTCTGTGGAATTTGCATTTATTTTTTTCGAAAAATAAAAAAACATGAAGCCGCTCCTTGTAGTTTGATTCCAATGGTTTAGAAATTTTATAAAATCTTAACGTTATAATTTTCCTTGAAGAAAGAATCGTATTTATAAGAATAGAATAAAAATATTCTTTAGTTTTATATTGTGTCTGTCTATCTCCTATCGTCTTATCAATCTGAGGATTCACAGAACGAATCAATATTCGTCTGTCAAATCAATACCTATTCGTTACACACCTAGTTGAAATAACGAAATGGATAGATAGTAAGATATTATACCATGCAAATTAAAACGGATTTGTTTCTCTTTCTAATTTGGGTCTATTTAATTTTTATTATTATTTTTAAGTGGATTTTATTAATATTAGATATTTCGCCAGCATCGAACTGTATTCCCTTCTACAACCACTATAATTTAACTGGCAGTTAATACTGACATTTCAAACAACAGCTGACTTGACTGTCAGACCTGACATTTAGTACAACAAAAACAAAGGGCCTAGCAACGCACCAAAAAAAATTAAAATATTAAAAATATACTAAAAAAAAATTATATAAGCCTACAATGATGCAGGTATGGTTTATAAAATTATTATTTCATATTATGATTATTTTATAGGTAATTTTTTTTTTAAATTGTGAATGGCATACACACTACACCACTCAGTATGTATGTGGTGAAAATTAGGTGAGGTCTATGTCCAGCAGTGGACATTATTGAGCTGAAATGCTGGTGGTTATATATTAAAACAGATTTCTGTGATGTCTACTTTACTCAACTATTCAATAATATTTGTCTACAAAAATTACAACTAGATAACTTCAAAACTAATACATTTCACACAGTATCACGGGTATACATGCATATAAAATAACACACCTATCATGCATTAGGTTTGGCAGATAATATAGTGTGTTAATTTCTCCAATACAAACATATCTCTCACAACGGGTAATACCTAAGAGCAAACTAAATAAACACTACTGTCTTTTCCTTTTAGTCAGTAAAAAGATCCGTGTAGTGACGGAAATTAAGAATACATAATGTCACTACCCCATCTCAACCCGTGGGTGTCGTAAAAGGCGACTAAGGAAGTAGGGAGTAACCTTATGCACACAAGATCAATGCGAGAAAAAGAAAATTCGAAACAAACCCCTGTACCAACCCGTCTTGCCAGCATGGTGTAGTAGGCCAAATTCCCACCACATTCTTTGGAGGAGACCTGAGCCCAGCAGTGGCACGTTTATGGGTAGAAAATGTAAAGAGTCATCTTGTCAAGTTCCACTGATAAAATTAGATTTATAACATATTTTACATGAAATTGATAAAAAATTTCTTTTAAAACTAAACTAGGGTTTCTTAGTTATTCAAAAAGAGCAATCATAAAAAACTGAAAATTTGTTACTTAATCCTTACATTCAATATATTACATAAAACATTACTCCATGTAGTGACGGATTACGAATACATGTCACTACCCCATCTCAACCCGTGGGTGTCATAAAAGGCGACTAAGGGAGAAACCTTATGCAGGCAAGAGCACTGCAGAAAGAAAATTCGAAACCAACCCTATATCAACCTGTCTGGCCAGTGTGATATAAGTAGGCTAAATTCCGTCCACAATCTTTCACATGTCCAACAGTGGGATGTGTATGGGTTCAAATGATGATGATGATGAATATAACATTTTTTCATTGATACTACGTTTTAAAAACAATACTGATATAAAGGAAAAATAATTTCATAAACAAATATATAGTTATGGTCATTTCATTAAGGATTATGATTATCTACCTACCTACTCAATTTTGAACTTTATGGCATGTGCATATTGGGTTCACTGCTAAATAGACACACATGGGACTGAAATACGTAGACATGTCATGTCGTTTATTCCTGAAGATGTAACCACACTCAAATTTCGCTAGTTATGTTGCGTCCCATGTAACAGGGGAGGTGGACGTTGGGGTCACCTGGTGGGATCCTTAGCCAAAATAAACAAAGTTCACTGTTGCTTACAATTTACATAGTAAACCAGTCATTATTATACAAAATATCATGAAACATTAATCCACAAGATCATTGAAATGTCTCATTTTTTGTTCAGTTTACGAATTGATATGAATAAATTAAGTTATTTTTCCTTTGTTCTAATACAAATATTTTTGCGATGATATGGGTAACAACTTTAGGTTAACGAACTTGTTGCGAAACAATGAGTTGTATGTAATAGTGTCCATGACCCTGGTAACTAATTAAACAGCTAAGTTACCGTAAACTTGAAAACAGGGATGTTCCATATTTTATCTTGTTATTAAACTATTAACCGTTTTTTACCGTGATAGCTTGTAAATGAAAATCAACCCTATAGATACAAGTGACAAGAGAACTTTTCATGTAGAAAATAGTTTGATATAATAACAACAATAACATTAATAACCTTTACTGGTAAAAAGTGAAACACATTAGATAGAATATTATATAATATAAATAATATATTAATAAAATAGTACTTGTTGCCTGTGGCTTCGCTTCCCTCTCTCTTAATTAACGCTTAATTAATTTGGTTGAATACCAAACAAATCAAATCTTCAGCTTTCAGCAGCATATTAGTATATATATATGATAACTGTCTCAGTGGTGCAGAAATTACTGACACAATACACAGTTACTGAGGCATTGGGTTTAATCGCCAGGTCGGAACCAATATTTGCATGATTTGCAAATATTAATTTTGGACTTTGTTTACTATGTAAATTATGTATGTATAATTATATTTAGAGGTGTCTAAATTCCATAACACAAGCTTATATTAGCTAACTTTGGGATAGATGGTGCTGTGTAAAAAAATGCCTTATTGGTGCAGCTGAAGTGTAAACAGCTGCACAAAAGTCTTGGGTTTGATTCCTAATTTGGACAAAAATATTAATGGTTTTCTCATGAAATTCTCAGTAGGATTTGGAAAATGCTTATTTCATGGCAATATGCTTGTTCCAATTTCATGGGACCTATGAGTACATGGTGACATTAGGTATTCTTAATCCATCACTACTGGACATATTTAATTTGAGGAGTAAATTTAGACAACTTCAATTTTGGAAAAAAAACTGTGTTTGA
Organism: Laspeyria flexula; assembly: GCA_905147015.1. Lineage (NCBI taxonomy): Eukaryota > Metazoa > Arthropoda > Insecta > Lepidoptera > Erebidae > Laspeyria > Laspeyria flexula. Next base: position 10,734,427 of record LR989972.1, on the reverse strand, counting down.
ACCAAACAAAAATTATGAAACTAAACATGAACGAAGTTGCAGGCATAACAAGTACATCAACAATAATGAAACATTCAATATATTGTTTCTTTTTGCCAGATTATGTATTCTTATTCATTCATACTTTTGTGTTTCTGTAAGCATGTATTTGTATGAAAGATATCAAGAACATATGGTATCTTTTAGTCTTAGAATCTGTTGTTGAACATATTGTAGATAAAAAATAACAAAATATGGTTTGCAATGATTGTCATTGTAGGTAAGTAGTTATAGTAATATATAAATTAACTTTCACCTGCTTCATTTAGTTGCACAATTTTAGTTATTGGTTTTTATTAGGTTTTACTTCCATTACAGAAATTTAGGTTAAAATACTACATATTAATTACAACTTTTATTTACCATATTGTTTTTATTTATTATTATTACTATTGAGTACCAGATAATTAGAAATATAGTTAAACGCCTTACAATCAGGTAACTCAAGAACATAAACAATCTGCATGATTGTGCTAATTTGATGTTTACAATACTGCACACAGACTTACTCATTCAAATGCAAAGAACATGTTATCTGCTCATCTGACGCCAAAAGCTCTCGATATTTTGTCGTCATTGACGATAAGGACCAAAATAATCATCGGAACTGTCAAACCATGCTTGAAATGTAAAGATTCACGTGACCGAATACCGCATCCAACACGAACGAATACAATATCTTTACTTAACTGCCAATAGTCTTTAAAACACGCGCGAACAACCAAGATAACGGTTAATCCATAGTTTCGCTGTACTTGCAAAAAAAATGCACTACATAATGTCGCGCTTTTAGGTTAGGTGCACGGTAACAGATTTTTACATTTGTTTATGCTCCACGACGTAAAAAATACTTTAAATGCACATTTTTAATGCATCTTACATGAAATTATGATCGATTGTTATCAATATTAGAGAAATACACAGAGATTGTGCGAGATAAATCGCCCGCGCGAACCTAACCTTGATCACGGCACTCTGATAGATTTCTAGTTCAAGGTCTAATGAAAAACTGAAAAGTCACATGAAGGCGTTACACAAACAAAACTGAAATATCATTGCGACCCGCACAGAAATCTATTTTAAGACAAACAACAGATGAAAAAAGCACTAACCTTTACCACCTCAGGTGACGGCTTTATCCATGTAATTTTTGTTGCGGCTTTCGCACGATATTAACACAAATTACACTGCACCAAACACAGAAATTAATGTTTTTTAATACTTTTAAGACACCACGGATGATTAAAAAAGGTTTTTCGTAAAAAAATTAACACTTCACGAAACATCACATGTTACAAACTTCACGACAGCAGAACTTAGTGTTGCCATAATTTTACTACTAATAATTATTTTGTCAACCGTTAATAAAATTGATATGAATTTCATTTGTAAGAAACGTGTTTGTTACGAATAATCGATTAGTTATTTGCATAATAATTATAATCGATATTGGAATATTTCAATATCAATATTCAAGTATAATAAATCAAAATAATAGTACATTGGTAAAAAACCTCTTTTTAATTTCATTGCTGTTTAAGGTTCTGTAGTCAAAATGGCAAAAATTCAGGTCAGGGTCTTCCAATATGGACTTCTGAACTTTGACGGTTGATAGCGATCTTAAATAGTTCAAGCTACATCTGTGAAGTGTTGTCATTTATTCAGATATAGCGTTTAACAACACGTGCAAATTATTAAAATGGGTTTTCTGTTGGAGCAACTTTTCACGCGCTCCACCCATTTTACTGTCGCCATAATCGTCCTATCGAGTTCTCCTGCAGACTCCTACGCACAGCGGTGATGATAGCGGCAGATATTGCGTTCCTCTATCGAATGGGTGTTAGTTGATTGTTCACTGAACCAGTGAACTGAAATTTATCCATCACAAGAGAAAGACACTCGGTTGGACGATTATAGCGACCATAAAATGGGCTAAGTGCGGGAAAGATTGCCCGAGAAAACACCAATTTTGTATCATTTGCACGCGTAGTTGAATGCTATATCAATTCATGGTAATTTGGCAAAACAGACTCAATTAATGACAGCAAGAGAAAATGGATGTTCTTATTGAAAGGCATTTTAATCAAAAGCTAGGATGTATATTGATGAAATTAGGAGAAGAGATGTCTTGTGTGGGCTGCTGCTAGATTAGCTGGTTAAATAAAAGAATAAAATATTTTTGAGGGCACTCCATACATGTAGCAGAAGCTGAAAAATATCTATTTCACCAAACATTTACGAATGGTACATACTTCGACAGATTTTATAACACTTTGAGGTTTGTAAGGTTTTTTTGATAAAATATTCACTATATTTTCAGAAATTGGTGCCTAAACGAAAGTCGCATAAATTAAACCCCCCCCCCCCCCCTATCTATTTTCTAAATCTGAAAAAAAAAGAAAATGAAAAAAAAAAGATATGTAGCAAACATTGTTATGACGTCATCATGTTAACAGGTAATGGATAATTTTGATCTCAGGGACGTCCGCCTACGTAGCTCAGTAGGCAGAGCAGTTCAAGTCCCGGCGTGGAATTGAATTTTCCATTACATGTTTAGCATTTATATCAAAATATTTTGAACAAGATATACCGTTTTTGGGATTTTGAGTTATTGCCGAAAAACTGCGCTTTTCAACAAAAGGACGTAAGTGCTATGAAGATATAATATTTTGCTGCGGAACCCTACATTGAACATTTTTTTAAGTTTTAATTACACTTGTTTTATATTTTTAAATAAGATGGTTTAACTATAAATATTAATTGTAGATAGCCTATACCTAATAAATACTTATGTAAAAGTCAATGCATAGGTACCTATGCCAAATACTTACCTTATAATATAAAAAATCACGTACACAGCATACTACCTCAGAAAAAGAAGTTGACCATGAGATTTCATCACGGGAGAATATTGTCAAAATCTCTGATACTACGAACGTGCTGGAAATAATTAGAGAGGAACAATTCTCTCCTTCAACGTCAATGAGGTTACTACCATCTACCAAAACAGCTATGGCAGACAATTACCTCACTCCAAAATGTTTGTGTGCACAAGAAACAATTGTAAGTAGTCGAGCTTATAAGTAGTAAGTGTACGAATAGGTGCGTTGCTACTGTATCAATTTATCTACCGTGTCTGTGATCCCACAAAACAGTCCCCGACTGTGTTCAAATTAAAATAAGACACATCCTAGAATTTTGCTACAATCGGTTAAGGGACCTCGGTTAATTTTCCTAAAAGGCTCTTTTGGCATCAGTAACAGCCATGTGTAAATAAAAATGATTCAATCAATCAATTAATCATCTGGATGGCTCAGTAGGACTCTATACGAGTACTTCGCTAGAAGTTCTAGGTTGGATTCCCAGGTCACTTTTACCAGTGTTAGAATATGTATCATAGATAGTGTTCATCCCAGTATTTCACTTGTGTGCAATTAAGTATCGTGTTTTGGCTAGATAACTGTAGAAAGTTTAGGTTAAAATCCATTATATGACTATGAGTCTCATCTCTTTCTTTTAGTACCTAGTACCTAAGTTAAGTAACTTTTTTAATATGATTGTAGCTCAAGAGAGAAAAACTGGAACCCCACTTAGTCGAACACATAATAAATGAGAAGATTGCAGAAATTCGTGAGGAGTACGACAAACTGTTGCAAAATGAAATCGTGGCAATGAAAAAACGATTCGATTATATCCTACAGTAAGATAACTGTTGTGTATTATGTTAAACTAAATAATTAAAAAAAAACTACAGTAGCATCTGAAATACTATGAGTTCACGTTAAAGTAGGTATGTATTTGTCGTTGGTAAGACATAGTGACAAAATAATTCCAATTACCAAAATAATTTCATTCCTTTCTGATATAAGGAAAAAAGAATAATATGTCTGAAGAGTGGGACAAAAATATAAAAGGTAATATTGGAATCGTCTTATAGAGTAAAAAGGAAGTTTCGCTTGCTTTCCTCATTTCTCTCATTAGATCCACAAAATACATTAAAATTCTTTTGAAATATTCCATTTTCAAACTATGTACATAATATTATATTTTGATACAAATACAGGAATGAACAAATACGTACGTCCTACATGCTCCGAGAAGCACATAGAGAGAGACAGGAAAAAATAAGAGCTTTGGAAAGTAATCTGCATTGTAAAAATTTAGCTGCTTTAATGTACGTCATGTGTTCAGAGAGAACAAGAAGTAGACTGGAAAAATTACAACTTATTGAAGGTATCAGGGTTTATCAATTGCAATTCTTTCTAACTATAAGTGTATGAAGCATAGCAATATATTCGGTTATTTGGCATTGTTAGAGAGGTGATGTGTATAGCTACTTCAATGTCTTTGACATAGAACGATTGTATGTACGTCTTGTCTTCTGAAAATGTTTTTGTATATTTTTGAAATTAATAGTAAGAACTACTACTACTGATTGATGAATGGACTTTTTAAGCTTAATCATAATTATTTGTTTCTAAAACTCTGTTATATTATGAGCAAAGTGTCTGAATTAAAATGCTTAAATCTCTCCAAGCAATTATTAGACGGATGTTGCCTTTCCGCTAGCTTTACACTGCCATTTTTTGGGGGAAGTGAGGTGTATATACAGTCGTGGTCAACTAATTAGGGACATTCAAGATAGTGAAGAGCTATAACCGGTTATGTACATATAATTATAAAACCCTATTGATTTCTAAGCACCTATTATTTGCATAATTTGGTCCGATTATTATGCTATAAATGGCTGTAAATAAAATATTAATTAAATAGAAAAAAGTATTTAATTTCAAAGGTTAATCATGTATTCAATTTTAATGTACAATTGTGTAGCTGGACACTTAGTTAAGGACAGTAAAGTATAGTGAAAAATAGAGTTAAACAAAACTAATAATCTGCAGTATTATAATATTTTTAACAGCTCCATTTTATTACGTGTAAAATCAGTACCCAGTAGCAAAACCTTTGTTATTAATCACCGCTTGACAGCGATGTGGCATAAAGATTATCAGTTTCTGACATGTTTCGACAGTAATGTTTGCCCATGCCTCACAAAAAGCTTCATTAAGTTCATCTAAAGTTGTGGTACGATAAGTGGCAACTTTTTTCTTGATTTCGTGCCAAAGGTGCTCAATTGGGTTGAGGTCCAAGCTATTTGCTGGCCAATCTAGCACCGATATTGACTGACTGTTAAGAAACGGCTGAACGGGCGGTATGTTTCGGGTCGTTATCCTGCTGAAACGTCCATATAATAGGGCGTCGCTCCTCAGCATAGGAAATCATTTTTTCCTCCAATATTGCCTTGTATTGATGTTGGTCTAAGTTACCCTGATCTTTCCTCACATGTCCCACTCCACGTCCAGAAAGGCACCCCACATTTTAATGTTTCCACCGCCATGTTTCACCTGCTTATTTGTGAATCTTGGATTCATTTCCGCTTTTACAGAACGCCGTACATATTGCCTTCCATCTGAAGAAATCAAATTAACCTTGGTCTCGTCAGAGAACAATACATGTTGCTATTGGGCGTAGGTCCAATGACCATATTTACGTGCAAACGCCTAACGAGCATTTCTATGTTCTTTCTTCAACAACGGTACTTTGCGAGCCACTCTTCCGAACAAGCCTGCTTCTACCAGACGTCGTCGAACGGTCCTCGCTGATACACCGGCTCTTTCGTCTGCCCCAAAAACTTCGTGTTTAATTAAAATAGAGCCTAGAAACGGATCTTTCTTTAACCTAGAGTTGTTTTTCTCGATCTTTTTGTTCTGGGCACATTCAAAGCTGTGTTAGTGCGCCTGAATGTTGCACTGTATTGCATACCATAGTTTTTGAACAATGTAAATGTTGTGCTATCTTTCGGTATGACCAACCACGCTCGACAAACTTCAAGATAATTTTTCGTAGTGTTGAATTGCAACTTTTATTTTTGCCCATTTTTCTTCAAAATAATTCTCAAAACTTAAAATTAAAAATCTAGATTGCCGCCAAAATTACCACGAAACAAAATAAAAAAGTATTAAGATTCAAATTTTGAAATTAGAACACAATACCTCAGTGTCCCTAATTAAATGGCTAGCCAGCATTCGTTGAACTATTAATACCACTATGATAATCTATCAGCTATACTGTAAAGAGGTTTAATGTTTAAGAAGTTGTTATTGTTTGTATAATCGGGCACATCAATGACTATTGTACTTACATGTATAAGATATGGAATATTGTTAAGACTCGCTGGAAAATAAACAATTAATTCACAATTTGGCTGAACTAGAGATTGTCCCTAATTAGTTGACCACGACTATATATATATATAGCACACATCTACGCACTGCCGGACACTCACAAGAACACAAGAAGTAAATCACGTGTCTATAATCGCACCCCAAAATAAAAATTAAATAATGAATGATGAATGAATAATGAACATATTGTTCGTGTAAATTGTCGAGGAAAAATTATGCGCTTGTCCCGTCTAATTGCTCTGAGCTTTCAATCAAGATATTGTGCCGTCTGAATTAAAGTAACCCACACAACTCTGACATGAAATAAGTTACTTTATTTAAAAATATATATTATGTATCGATTCTAAAAATCGATTTTGATGTTCTTAAAATCGATTCTACTAGTTTCATGTGGCAACACTGACCTGCAATGTAGAATAGAATATCCACCACGCAGGATTTATGTGCGTGAAACGAAACTAAATTTCGCGCACTATTTCCACCACGAATACAATTTTATTCTATTATTAATCTGATTTAGAATATTGGGTCATTTGGAAATAAGACACAATTATTAATATAAATAAAGTAAATATGTAGGTATTCTGCCCAACTTCTATTATAATCTTCAAAAATTTCTGGTGCCATCATCCATACGAATTGGGATCCAAAAAAATACATTTTTATAAAACGACGTTACGCTTACCACTATAGTTGCTTCTTTCTTTTCGCCCCTGTGTTATGCTACTATATTTTATGAATTCAGTCGTAGTGCGTTTGAGGCTTTGAGCATTAAATTACGTTTCAAGTTAAATTTATAGGGTGAAAATATTTGCCGCCATTATTTTTAAATTCAAAGGGCACAGATACAACAGACGCCGACGCGGTAGCGGCAACAGATAAATATATTCTAATGCTATTTTCACACGAGGGCAGGACGGGTGCGCCAAAGTTCACCTATATTTTCAACTCCGATAATTGGAAAAAATCCGAAAATGTTCTTCCTAACATTTTTCATCCTAACAATCACAATTCCTAACTACTCTGTCTCTAATGTTCATAATTTCGAAGCATTCAACTTCATAATGTCAGCAGCAATAAACATCTATTATACTTTTATTTGTTTTCCTATATTTTTTCAACATAACCATCTTTTACACTATTATTCAAAGTCATATCTTTTTTGTTTAGATTTCTTTTTATTCATAATAATCAGTATTATATACATTAATTTTGCGTAACTTTTACAGTTTTAGTTATTTATTTAAGCGGTGTGTACCTGCAAAGATAATAGTAAATCTTCAGGAATATATTTTTAAACAATAACACTACCTACCCTTATACCACGGTATATAAACTAGTCTAGTAGTAGATTTTGATTTTCAAAAAGCACGTAAGCGTTATGAAGAAATGCTCTATTGCTGCGGAACCCTACATTGAGCATGTTATTTAATTCTATCGTGCATAGAAGGAACCAAATAATTATAGGTTCCCTATTCCTTTTACAGAGAAAACTTTTAATGTTATGTACCTACTTAATAACATTGTAGGTTCCGGAACGTTTTGTATTTGTATGATGACGGGTAGGTAATGTTTTGATTACCTAGTGGAAAAGTTGTCTTTTCAAACAAAAATCCCTCGATCTAGTAACGACATTCGTATTTTATCTTTGACAGAATACACAATTTATATTAAAGGACTGCACGAATTATTAGACGATGGACAAAAATTAATACTCCATTTGTCTAGGGGGTATAAAACAGCTGCCAGAGTAGACCATGAATGGAGAGAAAAGATGAAAAAAGTTATTGCCGAGGTTTGTTATCTATACTAATAATATAAAGATGTAGAGTTAGTTTGTTTGGTTGAACGCGAGGATCTCAGGAACTACTGGTCCGATTTAAAAATTTAGTTTTTGCAAATTTACTTTTCCTTTCCGCAATGATGACAACAATAATAGGCAAATTCGATTAAAGTACCTGTGTAGCTTATTTGAAAGAGAACTGGAATTCGAAATGTCAGGGTCGTGGGTTCAAGTCCCATCATGCAATCTAAATAGTAAATATTGGGAGGGATGATCGTGATTTGTTACTCAATCACGACTGAACGACTGAATAGATCTGTAGGAAATTGGCACGTAGATAGCTTATATTCTGGAATAGAACACAGACTAGTTCTTAACGACATACCACACGGGCAAAGCCGTGGTGGAAACTAGTTTCAAAATATATTTTAAGTTCATGAACTTCATCTACCACTTCGCTGGAGGTCCTCCGGAAAATAACCAGTACTTCTTCGACCTGCCGGCCTTGTTGAAGACGGAGGCTCCATTATTGGACGACCTTGAAGAGGACCCTTGCGAGGAGGAGAGCGTCATGGAGGAGAAAGCCATTGATTTAGAGAATACTGTCACGTGTGGAACTGGTAAGGCTGAACTATCATACTTGCTGTAGCCCCCGGCTTTTTCCCTGAAAAGGTAAACAGAGATGGTTTCCCTTTTCACCATAAACATGTTAAACATGTATCGTAAAAAGTCGCTAAACTAAGTTATGTTATTTTGAACCTCTGTCGCCAAAGAGGGGTGTTATCAAGTTTCACGTGTCTGTGTACCGTGGGCCGTTTCTAATGTGTTTTTTCTCGTTTGGGTTCTTGGAAATGTTTTATTAAAATCGGTGCAGCGGTATGAAGGTCGTCAGCTCTTGTGGATGTGACGTAAAATTTACATTATCGGATTAAATAAAAAAAAAATTTTAAAAAAATTAGCTCAGCACAGAATAAGTAGGTATATACTAACGTAACATGAGTGAAAGTGGACTGATAGATAATACCTTTGACATAGTAGATACCTACTTACTTCCTCTCATATAGCTACATGATGATAGATTTGAATTAATATTCACTCCTGGACACCTGAATCGAGCCACCTTGTATTATTCCTATAATAGGTACTCAAAAATAAGACAAATAACAACATTTTACCCATTTTTTTTTAAAGGTTTCTTAGAGTGGACATATAATCAATCGTTGTTTAAGATAATTTTTGATCTTTAATTTGAATTTTGAATTCTAAAAAAGTATTGCAATGTAACAAGTATTGTTTAAGCGAGGTTTACATTTTTCTTCGGCACAAAGTTGATGCACACTTTTTAAAAGAAAACGATAATTTACTTTGAGTAGAAGTTTATTTAATAACTGGTATTACCCCCACGAGCATTAATAACGGCAACCATGCGGTTCGGCATGGACTCAATTAATGTTTTTATGTAATCTGGAGGAATGTTGTCCCATACTTCCTCAATGGCAGTTTTTAGCTCCTGCAATGTCTGTGGTGCTGGTTGATTAGTTCGGACACGCCTTTTTAATTCACTCCAGACATGTTCAATTGGGTTCAATTGGATTCATATCCGGGCTCCTTGCTGGCCATTCCATGACGGTAATACCAACGTCACGAAGGTATTCACGAACGATTCTTGCGGTGTGCGCCCGTGCATTATCGTGCATAAAAATGAAGTTCTGACCAATATACCCGGCATACGGCATCATATGTGGCTCTAGGCACTGGCGTATATAACGGTCAGCCCCTAGCCCCACTATTAAATGGTGGCAAGCGAGGTCCTGTCACAACCTCGAGACAAGTTTTTCCTTCAGCAGAAATACCACCCCAGACAGTCCACGATCCACCTCCATAACTCACTTTCCCTTCTATACAGCATTGATTAAATCGCTCTCCTTGTCTACGGTACACCTCTCTACGTCCATCGTTTCCAAACAACATAACTTTTGTTTCATCACTAAAGAGTACTTGGCTCCATTGACGTTGTGTCCAATTCAGATGTTCACGAGCAAATTGCAGTCGTGCCGCTCGATGCACCCTTGTCAATTTCGGTCCATTGGCTGGCTTATGCGGCTTCAGACCAGACTCTGCAAGTCTCCTTCTTACAGTACGAGAACTGATAGCCACTCCATGGTAATCTCGGAGTTGTTCTTGGACCTGCAGTGAGGTCAAGTGACGATCCCGTAGGCTAGTCATGACGATAAACCTGTCTTGTCTTGCTGTAGTGGAACGGTTGCGTGGTTCTGCTCTTCGGCGTGTATAATTACCCGTCTTTATATACTGTCGATACATTCTTTGCACAGCTGAACGACTTAAATGGAGTTGTGCACTCACATTTCGCTGGCTAAGACCAGACTGAAGCAAGGCCACGGCCTGAGCAGCAATTTCAGGCGGAGTATCCATTAATATAGGTCAAAAACTAAGTTCACTAAGACAAAATACAATTTAAAACGTTCGTTTATGTAAAACAAAGCAATTATATAAAGCAATTTAATTTGTTGAGATAAAACTTGTACTATTTTTACTTACTAGTTATGGGGAACTGGTGATCGGAATGACAGGGTAAAACCTAACTCTAGACACCAGCTCCTCACCAAAATAGACTGGTACCACAAGAATTATCTTGGTAAAATTGTTTTAGTATGTAAGTCTTTTTGTGAGGAGAAATAAACTATATTATTATTATATTATTATCTAAACAATATTTGATTTATAAGCTGTAGTTAGATCCCTTTGGCGGTAAAGAGAACGAGCAAAAAAAAAGAAGCATTTAAATTATACATATTCTTTTTATTTTTTAAATTTGGAATATTTCTTACAAAAACGACATTAAAACTTTTTTGTGTTACATATCAATATTTTCTAGGATTGACCTTTAAATACAAAAATGATGGGTGGCTCGATTTAAAGTGTCCAGGAGTGTATAAGTAATATTTATTTCCTCAGGCGAAGATAAGAAATGGTGGGAGACACTCGGAGGAGAGAACCGTCCATTCATAGTGTTCGGTGACATGGCTGATTTCAAGCCGCCGGAGAGACGAGCCTTGCTGAAGACAGTAAAAGCTAAAAAGACTGCGCCTAAGGTTTGGAAGGAATACAGTAAGTGTCTCATTATAGTAGACAAAAGAAGACCCCTCCACCGACATTAGTCCGCTAATTATACGCGTAGGCAAACGTACAGAGACCAAGCTCCTAATGAGCGCAAAATTCTAAAGTAACAAATCGTTCCCACCTGTTAGGGGTAAGCTCTGGGACACTTTCAGCTTTTATAAAAAGTCTGGGGACCTCGGGCTCTTGGGCTATTAGAAACTTATTACAGAAGCTACGCATCCTCACACCGCTCGGTGGCCAAGCACAATCCTTGACAGCCTCGTTACTTATTCTCGTAAGAAACAATAACTACCTCGCGAATCTCTGATCGAAGCGCAGCCGAATGGCTGTTTAACAGCGAAAAACATTCTAGTGGATCTATAAAGAACTATATCCAGCCTATAGCTACGTGAACTGCTAAGTACTAGCTGGTTAAGAAGACGTTTATTAACGGCTGGTTAAAAAACATTTCAGACTTGCATGAGCTGTAAATTTGTATAGTCTTCATTTCAACCCATAAACGTCCCACTGCTGGGCACGGGTCTCCTCCAAATAATGTAGAGGGAATTTAGCCTAGTATACCTCAGTGGCTAGACGGGTTGATATGGCGTTTGATTCGAATTTTCCTTTTCTCCCAGCTGCTCTTGTCTGCTAAAGGTTTACTCACTTAGTCGCCTTTTACGACACCCACGGGTTGAGATGGGGTAGTGATTCTTAATCCGTCACTACACGTATGAGTAATGTGACGGATGAGTGACCCGTAAAGTGTAGTCTTACTCCACTTTAATTCCAATCGTGAAAGCATGGCGTATGCCACCATGTTTAATAAAACACGGATAACGAAGCTTAGTCCTGACCACAGTCCTGTCGTACAGGGTTTAACAGCAGCACCCTGCTGCACTTTTGCGAGAATCACGACGACATTAAGGACACGATGACGTACCCTCGCTTCAATAAACATGCAGTTTCATCAGAACAATCCGAAGTCGACGTGCCTTCCGTCAACAAATATGATGGCGTGTCTACAGTTGTAAGTGTTTACCATCTTATATGAATAAATGCCGAAGTTAGGTTTAATGCATGTATGGATTGTTTGTTACTCAATAACGCCAGAACTGATGAAGGGATCTGTATTAAATTAGGTACACAGATAGATGTACTATTCTAGACTAGCTATCTGTGTGCCTAATATAATATACATCCTTTCTGCCGTTTTGGCGTGAAGATACATTCATTCATCCATACTTTAAAAATATAAATACTAGAAGTAGCGCGGGGTTTCGCTCCCGTTGCCACTGCTCCTATTAGCCGTAGCGTGATGATATATTATAGCCTATAACCTTCCCCGATAAATGGGCTCTCCAACATCAAAAGAATTTTTCTAATCGGACCAGTAGTTCCTGAGATCCTAGCCTTCAAACAAACAAACTCTTTAGATTATAATATTTATATAGATAAAATTATCGGATAAGGGTGGGACCACATCAAGTCGCACTTTCCTGTTTCTGTCACTTAGAACCATCATGCGTCGTTTACTCGAGCAAGAACGAAAGCGGGAGTGTCGCGGCGAAATCGACAATGCACTCGACTCACTCCCTATCTCGCTCTAATGAATGATGGTTTTAAGTGACAGGAATGGATGCATGGGAAAGTGCGGCTAGATGTAGTGCAGCTATTACCGAGCAAACACACGTGGCGCGGTGTGGCGGGCGTGGCGCGACAAAGGAGCATATCGGTTTCTTAGATTTTATATGGTTAGGGACATACCTATTTCAGTGTCGTATCGTGTCGTGGCGCCACGACATTCTATTGTGTCCCTAGCCATACCCTAGACACCTAACCTTCGTCGAATCGACGACTATCCGTCACAAATATCGCTATTTCTTTTCGAGGCTTGCACCGATCTTCATGGCATCGCGTGCCAAATCAGTACCCGCCGAGCTCTTTCTGCTAGACGCTCCACTCAGCCGGTAAGTACCAAATTTTTCGAGTTATTACAAAAATATTCGTCGCTTCGATGAATGGTTAGGGTTTGTGTATATTTTTTTGCAACTACTTAGTATTTATATAAGAATTTTATGCCTTTTTACAATGAATTCTAAACGATTGTTGAAATAATAGGCGATTATATTGGACGAGGAGGACTTCAGTGTAGCGAAGGGATCACCTGGAAGTGAAAGAGAAGATACCTAATGTAGAGGTTGATATGATGCGGAAAGTGTTATCCATTATGAGTCTTCTGATCATGAAGATACTCCCCTGAACGCTCAAGAAACTTCTTCATCTGCTTTGCTGGACAATGTGCTGGAGCCTCAAACATCCTCTGTTCCATCAGATAACAGTTCAGGTACTAATCCAGGTATCATGACTTTGTCACAAAGCAATATCCGCAGTCGAAATCGCCACATTTGGGTGACTAGCAAAGGGTGTATTTCAAACAGAGTATCTGCGTTAAATATTGTACGTATTCCTAGAAGAGGACCTACTGGTGGCTGGTGGCGTCAAGGATATGGTAGATCCGCAGCTTGCAGAACTGTGGCTCAAAATCCGACTGCAAATCCGTTCTATATCGACACACATCAAGATCAAAAATTTTATTTTAATGTTATTAGATGATGAGATTATTAGGTGTGTGTGATGGTCCAAGTTCAAGTCATGGCAAAGGTCAAGGTGAAGGTCAATCATCTTCCAGCAATGGCCTTCAATTAGTAGAAACACTAAATGGGAAAAGTAAAATTTATGGTCTATCAAAAAAGGCGCATCATATCTCTCAAAATGTAGCACTGCAATTTGTGGAGAAAATAAAGTTGATTTTTAAAAATAAAAAAATAAAATAAACACCAATTTTTTATCTAAATATGAATACTCTTACTTATACATTTTGCCAAAGAAAAAAGACAATTTTTAATATATTTTTTTTTACTTACTTATTTGAAATTTTATACTTATAAAATTGACAACAACTTATTTGATCGCACGTGATCTCATTTAAAAGGTGCCCTACAAAAAGTATTAAATGTATGAATGTGTTAAATTTAGTGAATAATATTATTGATAATTTATTTTAATTTAATTTAATTCTAGTTTAAATTTTTATAATATTTGCATGCTATCTAAGATTGCTGGATAAGCTAGAGTTTATATTCTTACCTTTAATGTAACACCTATATGTACCCAATTTATAGCAATAAAGATTATGATTATTACGTGAATATATTTGTCTTAAAATGCAAACTACCTATTTTATTTACTTAAATAATAATTTTTTGACCTATTATATTTGTATTAAAAGTAATGGAAATAAATATTTGTAGATATAATAAGCACCTCAAAAACTTATTCATCGCATCGACGAATGGTTAGGTAAATAAAGAGAATAATAAAGAGGTAGGTTCAAACGTTAGGAGGTTAGGGTTAAATTTAATGTATAAAACCGATATCCGCTAGGGGCGACTCTTGTACGCCGCACCACGCCACGGCACAGTAATATGTCTATGCATTTAGTAGAATTATTCAAGTACTTATATTATATTGATTGTTGCAGACAGTGAACTCACAAACACAACTCCGACGTGCGCCTGCTCACAGCGTGGATATCAGAGGGGGCAATATGGGATCATTACTAAAGCTTATGTAAGTTACTTAATATTTTATATCAGTACTAGACTGAATACGTCGACTGTTGGACTTAGTTCTCCTGAAGAGGTGTCCAATCGGACCAGTTAAAGAATAAGATAGAATCAACATTTTTTTGACAATATATTATACCTAATTACTTACTTACAAATTTTCGCCCCCTTATTACAAAATATGGACTAAGCATTAAACCAGGTTTTAATTGACAACTTTGACATTAAAATAATGGCTTAAGTATGTCAAAAAAAAACCAAAATAAATCTGGTATTAATGCTTAGTCCGTATTTTGAAATAAGGGGAATTAAGTTTATGAAACGTATTTAGTTGTTTGCTGGTATACCTACACAAGCTAAATATATTAAATTAGCTTTTGCCCGCGACTTCGTCCGCATAGATTTCGATATTACATAGATCTTTGTTTTAAGTACAATTCATGAATTCCACAACACCCCACTACAGGAGTTGAATTTCATTTTACGTCAATATAGATAACATTTTCGTAATCAGCGTCCCTGAAAACCTTGAAAACGACATCCAGATTAATTTCTAATAATTTTCACACCTATTTCATCCCTTAGGTTAATCATCCCTTAAGTTTTTCAAACACCAAAAACAACCCATCAACTCTCTTCTTTACTGAAGTTCACAATAACTTGAAAAACAAAGAACTGTCTATTTAATATTTCACCCCCTGAACCCATCCCCCAAAAATATTAAAAACAACATTTTAAATTTCTATCCCAATACTAATTTGTAAAACGTTAACTTCAAAACAAAGATCTTTTCATACAACGTTTCATCCCCAATTTCACCCTTCCGAAGCCACCCTTGTCAAAAATATTGATGAGGGTATTTTTTATTTTGATAGTAGTACCCCTAAACAAATTTTCAAATCTTTAAGTTAAAAAACAAAGAAGTTACATATATACAATCGTTTTATCCCTTTTCACCCCGTTAGGGGTTGAATTTTAAAAAAACCCTTTCTTAGACATTAGGACAAACACACCCTCCCATTGACCAGCGGTTTAGGCTGTGCGTTGTCTGTCAGTCAGTCAGTCAGTCAGGACAAAGCCTTTTATAATATGTATGGATTTGTGTTATGAGTAGGTACCAAGACTCTCGTATTATGCACATGTTTAAGTATAGAAGGAAAAATTAAAAATTAGGAATTATGGTACCTGACATAGCTGGCAAAAAGTTGCGTACCCGTTCAGAGAAAAAGCTATTTCGAAAATAATAAAATTTTTGCCCGGCTCACAAATGGAACCGAGTCCTCTACACGTCCCGCTGTCCCAATGATATATAGTTTGTAATTCAAGTCAAGGAGAAGTGAATCGAATTGTACCAAAAGGTCAAGAGGAGAGCACAGAACAGTGGCGATTTCTTCACCGACAAGAGTTAAACATTTTGTTAACGTCTCAAAGATTTTAAAATACGGTTTTTTATATTATTTTCAGTACAACTGCTAATATAAATCATCACCCAGACGATAAAGCTACCTTATTAGGAGTAAAAGATTCTTTGGAAGTTATGTCGACTACAAAACTGGTATGTTAACTCGTTAATATTATCATCATCATCATCATCTCAACCCACAAACGTCCCACTGCTGGGCACGGGTCTCCTCCAAAGAAGGTGGAGGGAATTTAGCCTACTATTATACTACGCTGGCCAAACGGATTCGTTTAGAATTGGTTTCCAATTTAACTTTTCTGGCAGTGCTCTTGTCTGCATAAGGTTTACTGCCTTAGTCGCCTTTTACAACACCCACGGGTTGAGATGGGGTAGTGACATTATATATAATAATATATATTCTACTACATTCACACAGCGTCATCTAGTCCCAAATTAAGCAATTAAATATATATTCTTAATCCGTCACTACACAGATAATATTATACTTCTTAGTAATAAGAATTTATATTTTATGGTACCTATTTACTTTATTAATCTGTGGCATAATCTGATAGATAAGGAATTAATAAAGATTATTATTCTCTTCGATTATAAATATTCAATTATTACAAAATGTTAAAGTAAAACTAGTTTTAAATACCTTTTTACTCGACTGCCAAAAAAATAGTGTGTTAATGATTTTCGGAAAACAAGAAAGGACCTTGTTAATGATATTATACAGAAATATTTACATAAAGAAAAACAGTTTTAGGGGTGCTATTCTGTAAAACCATTTCTAATAAATAAATAAAATAATAATATTGTTTTCCTGCACAGTTGTAAAGGGATGACTATTGATCGTATTGAAGTAAAGCCCATTTATGTTCATAACGCATAATTTACAACGTAAATATGTATATAATGTTATAAATTTATAAATATGTTAATTTATAAACAATAAGTATGGATATTTTTTTGAAGCCGGGTCCTAGTAAGAAAGTTACCAAGGTACGTCAAAATCTATGAGAAGAGAAAGACACATAATTTTACCCTAAAACTGAGCCTTGTAGCTCGACTAGTAAATAAATTACCGTTCAGAAGAATGCAGCTAAACCTCATTGGGCGTGGGCGATGAGGAGAGTAGCTTTAGGAGCGGAGCGTTACAAGGCTTTTGGCATTTTCTTTTAGATTTAGGGACCAATTCGACCATTACTAGTTTTGGTTTGTAAGTATTGTATTTTTTGGTATTAAAGTACTTACTTAATAACTTAAATAATTTTTTAACCTGTTAGTTTAAATTAGGTGACCGATTTTGGTGAATATTTTTTTGGATATCACTTTTATTAACTGTAGTTAGTTAGAACAAAAGGAATCCTATCTGCTAACGCACACGATGCGTTACCCTTTGTTTTGTTCGCGGTGAAAATTGCAGGCCCGCAGGGCGTCCCGTCGTTTGTTCGGGGCCTAAACCACCACAACCTTATAATTACAACAAATGAGACAAAATTAGATTTATTTTTACAGAAGCATCATTCAGCTGAGTCGTCGACGCCATGTGGGATAGTGAACGAGAAACTAGATATCGGAAAGAGACATGTAAGTTTTATTTGGTATTATTATTATGTGAGTATTAAACAGGTAGGAGGACCGCTCGCAGGACGCAGTGGCGTAAATATGATGAGGCCTATGTTCAGCAGTGGACGTCGTTGGGCTAATGTGATGATGATGATGATGATAATGATGAAGTATTAAATAGTGTTGGTTAAATAGTGTTGTTTTGGACATTCACACACAGCGCCATCTAGTCCCAAACTTAGCTAATGCTTGTAATATGGATAGATACTATACAACTGATATAATATTTAAATACCTTTTTATTTTATTTTTTTATACCACGACGGTGGCAAACAGACGTACGGTCCGCCTGATGGTAAGCGGTTACCGTAGCCTATGCATTTATTTTTTATTTGTAAATACATACACTAGAAGAAATTCTATGGGTATGTCTGATCCACCAACCCGCACTAGGCCAGCGTGAGTGGATTATGGCCTAAACCCTCTCAGTTCTCTAGTTAGAGGAGAGGAGACCCGAGCCCAGTAGTGGGACTTAATGGGTTGCTGATGATGATGATGAAATACATACATATTATAGATACATAACACCCAGAAACAGAACAAATAATTGTGCTAATCACACAAAGATTTATCTTGCGTGGGAATCGAACCCACGACCTCTGTCCAGCAGTCAGGGTCACTAACCACTGAGCCACGGAGGCTTCAATTTTAATTGTAATTAAAATATGCCCAACACTGAGTATAAATTTAAAAAAAAAAACCGGCCAACCGCGACGCGTCTGACCGTGTGACTGACCGCGCCGCGCTACCGTCTACAATGGTTCATATAAAATCGTTTCTTCGACTCATGGCGGTCAGCCGCGGCGGTCACGGCGCGGCGCGGTCTTTTTTTTGCCGCTCTGTGCGTTAGCAGATAGGATTCCTTTGTTATAAGTATAGTTCTAGGTGAAAATGGCCGGCCCGCGCCGTCCTGTCTTTTGTTCCTAAATAAATTTTCTCGTTTATTAAACCTAATGTTTTATGCTCACTTATAGCAATCTCATTTCAATGAAATGGTAGAGAAACAACAAAGCAAGCTACGACAAACTACTGACCAGTCAATGAATAACATGTAAGTGTCTTTTACTATTCGTAACTTAATAGGCAAATCGATTTATTTCTTTACTTACTTTGCCGCGGGCCTTTGCTTCTGTGGATCTTAGTTTGGCCGCTACTCAGCTCCTATTGGCTATAGCGTGATGATATGTAGCCTATAGCCATCCTCGATAAATGGGCTATCCAACTCTTAAAATATTTTTCTAATTGGTTTAGTAGTTTTTTACATCAGCGCGTTCAATCAAAGTAACTAAACAAACGAACTCTTCAGCTTTATACTCGTAATATTAGATAGATATCATAGATTCAAATTGATAGACCAGTGAGCTCTATATTGAGCAAATACGCCGCTAGGGGCGCTGGTGTAGAGTGAGGTCTCCGAAATATTGACTGTCACCGTGGCGCAGTGGTTAAGGTGGTCGCCTCGCCACTACATCGCCGTGCTGGGTGACGTGGGTTCGATTCCCACACGAGACAAATATTTGTGTGATTCATAGATATTTGTTTCTAGTCTGGGTGTACTTTGTGTCCGTTAGTTTCATGTTTGTAAAGCTCCCCGCGACAAAGGGCTTGTTCCCTAGTGCGGGCGTTGTCTTTATATAAAGAAGAAAAAAAAAAATCTAATTTGTATGAGCTACGTGGCTTTATTTGTAAGAACAAAATGGAGAGAAACCGTATGCAGCAGTAAGTCATTAATAAAGTAATAACTTTTCAGGTCCAGGTCATCTGAAAAATCACAACAGAAAATGAAATCAAAACCTATTATTAATGAATCTGCCCACGACACTACGCACGCACATAGAATGTATGTACTAGGAACCTTTGACTTTTACTTAGTGTAACAGAATGGTGATGTCGTCTTTGATTTTCGGAGATATTCTTATGACTATGGACATGTAACAACTCTTCGAGGACAGTATCGCTTTTATTTACTTTAACTGCGACCTGTAACGTCTGCGACGCGTTCTCGTTTTCTTTTCTGTATGTGCCGCCCCTTACAGGAAAATCGCTGCCCCGGCAAAAATATACTTCTATCAAAATCTTATATCGAACAGAAAACCAGACATACATAAAACATCACATAAAGGCAAAAAGATGTTAGTAAATTTGCCTAAGGCCAGTTTGCCGACAGTAGAGTCTTAAGAAAAGCGGACAAGAAACTCAGTCTGCAATAGCTCCGGCCTTTTGTTAGAGGACAGCACTTTATGGAGATTTCCTACAGCTTTTGGTAGCTGTAGTAAATCTCTAAATAATCTGTGTAATTTTGATTTGTTTTAAGCGACAATCACTGCGTGAACTTCATCCCCACGATGCTACCTGAGGAAGACTACAAAGTAAATTATGAGAGGGTACGTGTTTAGCTATTATTACACATTAATTCACATTACTATACTCATAAGAGGAAATAATATTTAAACGATGACTGATTAAAAAAAACTAAAGGAGTTTAGCATATGGGATGACACATCAAAAGTATTTTTGTAAATTGTACTTGTTCTGCTATGCCAAGTGCCAACCACGGTAGATATGCCGTAGCGTACTGTTGCCGTAGCGGTTACGGTGGTCGCCTCGTCACTAACCTAGCTGTACCGCTGCCGAGTGTGGGTTCGATACCACACTAGAAAAATATTTGTAGTGCGAGCGGTGTCTTTATTAAAGAAGTTGTCGTTTTTCGTAGATATGTCCAGTGTCGCAGTGTAAACGGATGCAAATGGACTCGTTCACGAGGAGTCTACCTAACTACATGAAGGCCAACCCCTTTACACACTTCCAACAAACATTCGAAGCATATGAGCCTTGCACTAATGGTGAGTTTCTTCCTGTATTAGCGCCATTATAACTGAGCATTGTGTGATTGGTAAAAAAGTATATTTTCTCAAGGGACTATAGGGATCTTGAAATAGGGATTGAACAGGGTTTTGATAGGTCGGCAACGCGCATGTTTTTGTTGCTGGTGTCGCAGGCCCCTTGTTGTCCGTGGTAATCGCACGAGCAGTCGGGCCGTAAACTTTTGGCCACAATCGAGGTTTAAAAAATCGATTCTCTTTAACAAAAAGCAGATGATTTTTAAGAAGCCTTCGTGGCTCAGTTGTTAGACCCTGACTGCTAAGATAGAGCTCCATGGAGGACACCTTCTCCATCCTGTCTCTCCGCAAATACCCTCAAGATGCTGTTGATACTTTGTATTTAATGTTTTATTTGTATATTGCAGAACAAATGGAGATATTAAAAGAACGCCTGAAGAAGAAGCAAGAGGGGGTCCCCCAACACTTGAATGAGGAGTCCCCCCTCAAGGAGTGGGAGACAGGGATAGCGACACAGACTTCTGATTCATTGGAGTCCCTCATGTCTCCTTGCACCTGCCCTGGACCCACCCCTTCACCTGTCTACAGCAATGAAGTTTTTGACTGTATGTTATTTTGGAATTCGTCTTTATCGTCGTTTGTGTGTTGTTCTTCTTGCCAAATTTCATAATTATAGGTCAACAGGAAGTACCTTATAGGTTTTGATTCTCTTTCGTTCGTCAAAATAGCAATTCTACAAAAATGGAGCATAAACGAGCATAAAAGTGGAGCATAAATCTTTGATTGTGTTTACTTAGAACTCTGATTTTTCACTGCTCCGAGTGATTGAAGACCCTGGTATTTGATATTATTTTCCTAACCCTACTTATTATTTCCTATTTATAACTAAATGGTAATTATAAGTATGATAACTACCTACGTATATGATTTCCACGATGGAATACTCGAAGTGAGTAGTAGGTCTCATAGTTGCAAGCAAAAGTAAAAACATACTTCGCATAAGTGTCTGAATTCTTGGCAAATATATTATTTCTATGTACTTATAGTTAATGTGAAAAATGTATGTACCTTCTAGTATAATATATAGGTACTTTTGTGTCTTATGTTCAGTACAAAACCTGCGGCCAGTGAAGTTCTTGTTAGACGCGATCGAGAAGGAATGTCTGTTCGACAAGAGAATCGAGTTCGACCGTTTCGAAGTCATCGGACAAGAACACTTGAACACGTAATATCTCTTGACTCTTACTTCATTTTTATTTAATAATTCTCTTCAAACTGAGAGCTACTGAACCAATTATAAGAATGACTGCCAGGTATGATTGCATGTGTCTCGAACTGTTTGTGATGTTTTATACAGTTACACATAGGACCGTTTTCTGGTACTTGTACTGGTAGAAGAACGCGAACCAACGGGACAATCCTACCCTCATACCCACCAGCTATGACCCTTGCGTATACCGAGTTGTGACACTCAGGGAATGCCTAACCCACTGTCTCGAAATCCGCAACGAAATTAATCAGAAATAAATGAAGGAGTTGGAAAGAAATTATCCACTTCCCTCCATGGCAAGGCGGGAGACAAAAGTAATCTGTATAGGATCTAAATCCTATTTGAGAGAAAGCACCGTGGTCAAAAAAATTAGGGGACCTGTTGACAAAGTTGAGTCTGATTCCAGTAGGTAATAATATGGCAAAAACTTTAGTCAGCCATATTACCGAGTCTAAAAGCCTATTTTCCCACAGCTGACTTGCCATCAGTCTCTATACCACAGCCATCCACTGTATGCTGTTTCAATTTTCAACTTTCAGTGAACAAGTCAGCGAAAAGGAGCACGACATTGAAGAATTCAAGGCAACTCGAGCACAAATGATTAAAGAAATACTACACCAGCATCCAAGCCTACTAGACTTATTCCAAGCCAACGCACGCTGTTAACTCGTGATTTAGTATATCGCTTTCGGCAATGTTTTCAGCACCTTTGGTATGAGCATATAAAGGCGGGTCCAGATATCCAATTGCCCTATCCGAATCACCGAATAATAGTCCATAGTGTCTAATACTTAAATAACTTTTTTTTAATACATCCAAATTATAGATACATAACACCCAGAAACAGAAGCAATAATTGTGCTTATCACACAAATATTTGTTCTGGGTGGGAATCGAACCCACGACCTCTGTCTCAACAGTCAGGGTCACTAACCACTGAGCCACAGAGGCTTCATGTTATATCATTCATCATGCTGTTATATCTTAAGTGTCTTGCCAATTTGTGTGATAAGCCGTGCCCGCAGCGGGCGCACGGCAGCCTCGATGTAGTGGCTCGCGAGCTCGGCCTCGCGAGGCCGATCCATCAGAAGTCCCCGAGCCTTCAAAATGGACAGTTGTGTAATTTTTGCTGCAGCTATTTTTATTTTCTATGGACTGTGGAACTTGATTGTCCTCGTTGATTGTCCGTTTTATTATACGAAGATTGTGGGCCGTGATAACAACTTGTGAAAATAGCGCTCGTGAGCCAAAAACACCGAGCCGAGCCAACGTGCGCGAGGCACGAGGCCGAGCCAATTTGCGAGAGGCACGAGGCCGAGCCAAAGTGCGCGAGGCACGAGGCCGAGCCAACGTGCGCCCGAGGCACGAGGCCGAGCCAACGTGCGCGAGGCACGAGGCCGAGCCAACGTGCGCCCGAGGCACGAGGCCGAGCCAACGTGCGCGAGGCACGAGGCCGAGCCAACGTGCGCCCGAGGCACGAGGCCGAGCCAACGTGCGCGAGGCACGAGGCCGAGCCAACGTGCGCCCGAGGCACGAGGCCGAGCCAACGTGCGCTAGGCACGAGGCCGAGCCAACGTGCGCGAGGCACGAGGCCGAGCCAACGTGCGCCCGAGGCACGAGGCCGAGCCAACGTGTGCGAGGCACGAGGCCAAGCCAACGTGCGCCCGAGGCAGCGCCAGCCACGTCCACACCGACCGACACTGATCAGCTGGGGCAAGTGATACATAATATCTGGACCCGCCCTAACCTATTCGGAAAGCGAAACAACCCGTTTTTATAATCAGTAAGAAAACATTTTGTGTAAATATTTTTATTTCTAAACCACAAGTAACAAACAAACTAAACGCTAATAAAGACATTAAAAAACAGAGTATTTTAATTCCTAACTACATTAAGACTTATTTTTAACTATAAGATTTACAAAATGTAAACATTTTGGACACTTCAGGCTATTTGTACCTAAACAGATTTAGACATGATGACTTTCACATTAATGTTCGATGAAGGTACTTGGGCGTAAGTAAAACCGATACCTGATATTATATATCACTCATATTATTTTTTCTATTCCGAACGGATACCACTTTATATAATTAATCCGTTCGGAATTTATATTGAGTTAAAACAAATAGGTACCAGTAGAGAGTGGTATTTGAATGAATAGTGCCTGAGTTTGTTTTGCTAGTTCTTTTTCAGGCTCAATCTTGTGTGAACTGGCCTTAGGCAAATTTGACACCTCTTTTAGCTTTGTATGACGTTCACGTGTCATGTGGTCACATAACCTATATGAAAATTAAGTATTGAGTAAATGGAATAGATCATCTGAAGAAAATCAGTTGGTTTGCGAAGCTCGATAGGTATACCTTTCTGTTTTAAGAATCAAAGACCACATCTAACCGCACACTATCTCACTTTCCTATGGCACCACCACCATGAACGAGTGCATCGCAACGATTCCGCCCTTTATCGTTATAATCTTCACGGTAAGGCGATTATTCCGCGAGCGTATTGTCACGACTCGCACCGGACTGGCGCGCGCCGCGACTATTCATCGCACCTCGCGACACAGCGCCGTGTCCACGACGACAGGTTGCCCAGTTTTGTTGAGAAGAGCTAATTTCGGAGACAGACAACACGCTTGATTTATTAGAACAAAGCAGGTGAGGGAGAAACTGATCAAAACATTCCTTATCGGGAAGCAGTTGGATCATTGATGCACCTTGCTACAGATATTGCATACGCTGCAAGCTTGGTGAGTAGATTTTTAAATAGTTACAATGAAAGTCATTGGAACGCCGTGAAAAAGATTTATAAGTATTTAAAGGAAACTCAAGATTATAGTCTGTATTACATGTCTGAGCCTAGTACGATAATAGGATACAGTGATGCAGATTATGCCAATGACCCAAGTACAAGACGTTCAGTCACTGGATATGTTTTATTAAAAACGAAGCCGAAGTGACTTGGGCATCTCAGCGACAACAGTCAGTGGCTCTTTCAACCACTAAAGCGGAGTTCATGGCCGCCTGTGTCCACCAAAGAAGCTATTTAGGTTAAACAGTTGTTATGTGACATTGGTTTATTTCATAAAAAATCTGTGTGCTTAAATTTAGATAACCAAAGTGCTATAGTGTTATTAAAAATATAAATTTTCACAAACCTTGTAAACATATATACATTAAATATCATTTCATTAAAGCTAATATGCTAAAATTATTGAATTAAACTATGTATGTATTTATGAATAGTATGCAGATATATTATTTACTAAACCTGTTTGTAAAACCAAATGTTGTTGTCTTAGAGATAAAATTTGAATAATATCTCATTGTGTAATTAAGAATACTTAGCATGTACTTGTTTGTGCTTATAATAATTAAATATATTTTAATTAAACTTATATAAGGCTTATTTTGGAAAGCGTAGCGTGGGGCGGCCCCGCGCCAGATGGACCGATGACCTAGTTAAGGGGTTGCGGGTGGCCGTTGGATGCGGGCGACAAAAAATCGCTCACTGTGGCGGAAATTAGGGGGCCTATGTTCAACAGTGGACGTCATTGGGATTGATGATGATTATGATATAAGGCTTAAATTCAGGAGGAGTGTTGTCATATTTATAATTTACATCTCCTTTATTATTTATTTTATTGTCTAATCTATGATAGTTTAGTTTTAATTGCTCTCTCTCTCTCTCTGGTTAAATGCGAATCTGGTGAGTTGATAATCTGGTGAATTGAGAATCTGGTAAACTGCTCCTGAGGGAGGATTCATTAGGATATTTTCATTTAATAAAAATAGACCCAATCAATATTTCTGGTACAAACTCATATATTCGATGGGTACAAAAGCCGTCGTGAAATACAAAAGTCGTCAAGACTCTTATAAAACATCACAAGATACTTTCAAACCATGATTTTTTTTATTAAAACAATACGACATTGATTTTGTCTATAACAATAACTTAATTACCAAAATATTTAATTCCCCGGCCATATTGTTTCCATCCTTGTCCTATGCCAATTGCTGCGGCTTCGCCAACTCGTTAATTTCATTCTGTATCGTCACTTCTATCGACATCAAATCATCTTGTACACTATCTTTATAATCCTCATAATCTGGACTACTACTGTCCGACTTCTCCCTATCCAATTTCTCTACGCTGTCTATTTTTTTTGCATTATTAATACTAAGATCACTTGTAGAAGGCTTTGGTCTTTTGATTACGTCCATTGGCATTTTACCTTCACTTTTAGAATTGACAATACTTACCTTTGAGCTCTCAATCTTATTAAACAAAGCGATTGTTTTTAATGAAGATACTTTGGCAACTGGGACGTGACAATTTTCCATTGATAGTATTGGACTGGTCGCTATGGTGTCGGTCAAGATTGGGACTGGGTTCTGTTGGACTTCCACCTCCTTTCGTCTAGCCTGTTTTCTTTCTAGCTGACGTTGGAGTTCATCTATCCTCTCGTCTTTTAGCTTTAATAGGCTGTCCAAATGTTCCACCTGTGAATCAAATTAATAATGTAGATTAATGGTAGAACGAGATTTTGTTTGTATTTTTTCATTATACATATAAATAAACCGCGTGGTGGACGTGGCGTGGAGACCATTTCGGCTCCAAGGTGTAGGGATGAACTCAGTGCCGATTGTGAGCCGTGCGATGATAGAAAGTGGCCGTACGCATTATCTTAAACAGTCCTTCTTGTGCACCTAATCGATGCTACAAAAAGACAATTACAAAAACCAACCTTTTGTTTAAGTACATCTGCAGATTCTTTGGCATCCTTCAGTTCTTCTTTAAGGTTGCAGTATAATTCGTTGCTGACCACTTTCTGCTGTATTGTCTCCAACACACCATTGACCCTCATCTTCACTGGTACCACCAGGACGTTGTCTAGAGGACAGAAGATTTAGATCATCTTTAGCCTATCGCAAGCCACTGCCGGATCTAGGCTTTGTGGAGGGAAGACATTCGCAGAGTAACTAAGTGGAAGAAGAAAGACGGACGCGGACTAAAAAGTGGCATAATGAAATGAAAATAAAAATGATTAAATTTAGAAAAGCATGGTGCAGGAATAATTTTCAAATTTTTCCTGCACCATGCTTTTCTAAATTTATTAATTTTTGCTCCAGTATGGCGCCCCCGTTATGTAGCTAAGTAAAAAGTAACATAGATATAGTCAAAGACTTGGAGAAAGACATACTCCAAGTCTTTGACTATATCTATGTGCAATTTCACGAATAACGGATGAGAAATTTCGAAGATAACCCCCTACACACAAACTCATAAAATAACTCGCCATTTTTTGTTATAGATGCTCAATATGTCGCTTCTCTTGGCCTGATGGAAAAAGGATGGTCAAAAGAAAAGCCCAGATTACACTGGCAGCACGTCGAACTAAAGTGCCATGCCAGCTGGCAATGTTATTCCTACTGTTCCGGAAGGTGCTCCTTAACGCTTCGCTTGAAGGAATGTTGTAGAAAAAAGGCAAGACATACAAGCTTCTTTCTTAATATTTTTTTTTATAAAAAAATTAATTATAATAAAAATTATAATATCAGTACTTACCATGTCCATTAATTATTGTGTAAAGGCATGTGCAATCAATTAATTCATACCCCCCCCCCCCTCCCTCATTTGTGAAAGACCGTGGTACTTACAGATGTAACAATCAAATTCTGCTTACCTTCCTCACCGCACGTCTCGTAGTAGCTGCCACCGCTCGACAGGTTCTTCTCAGCGCTCTTATTCAACTCCTCATCACGTCGAATCTTGTCTCGGACTGAAAGTATAAGTAACTATAATAAATTTATTGGCTTCTAATAACAGACTAAATCGTCGGTCGCCGATGCTGAAAGTAGCGTATGTATTATGACCATAAATACTGTTAAGTAAAATAATGATGTCCATAAACGTATCATGTATTTCGTCCCATTAGAAGAATAATGTTTTATCTTCACATAAAACAAAAATGAAATTATTAAAAAAATTGGCATTAAAAACCGTAAACTATCGATTGATAATTTTTTATTTTATTCTTTAGTCTGTATTTTACAAAATACGAATTTGATCAATTGAGAGTTTACGGTTTTTAATGCCAAATTTATAATAATTTCACTTTTGTTTTATCTGAAGATAAGACATTATTCTTCTAATGGGACGATTTGATCCAAATGAAATAAAGATTTTGACTAATGTATTTTCTGTTTAGATAAAGGCTGCTAAAAGAGAAGATTTCACGTTTTTCTATTACACTCGTATTACATTATAATATAGACAATGCTTTATCATTAATATCAGCCGCAGGAGGTCAACTGCTGGACATAGGCCTCCGCAAGAGATTTAATGCTTAACAATAACTATATGTCTGATGTGTATATATTTGTATATAACAGCCTATACCTACTGCCACTCATGAAATGTGAGATTGAACACTTTTCATGTGAAGAGGCAATAAATTCACAGTTTTATGTCCGTACATTATTAAAACGATTAGTTCTTGATATTAATATGGCAGTCATCGACACGAGCCAATTATAATAATCAAAAATCACAAGATTGAAAACGATTCTCATTTTACAAGAGAGGAAAAATAAAAATTTTGATTATTTTTCCTTTTATAATTACCCGACTGTCAGGATGGGTATTGTTCTTGGCGCGTATCTTGTATGTAAATTTCTTTATTCCCACGTTTCTTCCAAACGGCTGGATGGATTTCGACAATTAAGGTATCGTTAGATTCTTCTCATAAACCCAGGTGTCCTTAGATAAGTATTAATAAAAAAAACGGCGGACTTTTGGCGCCAAATTATAAGTAGTTCACATTTTTTTTAACCAATCGTATTGAGTAGGGTATCAAAATAAAGAGAATCGAATTGAGATTACATATATATTACATATTATTATGTTATATATAGAAGCGGTTACCGTAACCTATATTATTATGCCCTGTAACACCAGGGGTATCACGAGCGTGTTGCCTTAGGAAACCTATTGACTCCTTTTTTGAAGAACCCCATACCTACTGTATCTTGGTGTTGTAGGCATAGACTACGGTAACCGCAAACCATTAGACGGGACCGGGACATAAGCCTGTTAGCCACCAATATAAAAAAATAAATTATAAATGCGAAAGTTCTGATGTATAGATGGATTTTTGTTACTCAATCACGGCAGAACGGCTTGTATAATCTGTATGAAATTTGACACATAGATAAGTTATAGTCTGGAGTAGCACACACAGACTAATATTTACCGACATACCATGCGGGCGGAGCCGCAGGTGCAAGCTAGTAGTGGCCTAAGAAACTCTTACCCATAACGAGCACTCGTTCAATGACCCCGGGCGTGCTGTCAGCAAGCTGTTCCATGGTGTTGCAGCAGAGGTTCAGCTTGATTTTCTTGAGCACCTTCCTGTTGAGAGTCATCCAGTTGTTCAGCTTCAACGAGTGGCTGTTCCGTGGTGGGTAGTTGTGCATCTCGACCAATTTCGGATAGTGAACTGCTAGGATTTCTGCTAAAAGTACTGTTTAACAATAATTTAAACATTACTGTCTTTTGCTGGATATAAATATTGGAAGAGGATTCTCTCGATGGTTAAGTTATTTCCGCAGAATTTTGTGACATTATAATATGTAATTGTATGAATCCACACGCACTTGCGGAAAAAAAAGTCAGTATGCGGGTCATAAACCGATAATATTGCGCGTGCAATTTTTACAGTACGAGCTAACCCTAATTACTGAAAGGATGGCATTTTTGTCAAGACCGTGTCTGATAGTCAATTGCTTACATCATCATCACATAAGCCCAACGACGTCCACTGCGAACATAGGCCTCACCTAATTTACGCCACTGCGAGCAACTTTGTGAATATAAAATTGCTTTACATAATTAATAATATTCATAACAAATAATTGTCCCCTTTTCTTTGTTCTTTTTATGTAGGGCTTTGGTACATTCAATTCAAACCTAACTAAGTTTAAATCTAGGTAATAAAATAGTTATGCTAAAAATAAACTAAAGTCTTACCAGCATCAGAAAAATCCCTATTTATTTTTTTAGTTACTCTAGATAGTTTGAATTTATCCACCCATGCCAATATGGACTCAATATCCGACAACGGAATTGGGGACATAATATCATGCGACATGATATATTGTGCCTCAATTAATTACAAAGTACCAAAGACGAATTTAATTTATTATTTTATTTTACTGTGTATTTGACAATAAATTTATTTGGTTTGTTGTCACATGCATTTTATTTGTTTGTTAAAATACCACATTTTATGTGTGTGTGGCCTGGAGTAGCAAGTAAAAGAGGTTGACTGAGACGTTTGTTTATAAATACTCCTTGGGGGCCGTAGGCTCTAGTTTTTGATTCTATGTCCTCTTGTATGGGATCGATCCACTGTGCGTCGTCTCCTTTTCGTTGGTCCGATGTAGGTACCTACATAAAATAATATAAAAGTTTTTTATTTCCATATCTAGGTTACAAAGTATTTTTATAATAATGTTATTACATATTTTAAAACTAAATAAAAACTATCTATTTACATATCTACAAATACTATTTACAATACTATAAATAAATAATAGTACAAAAGGTAATATGGGCTAGGCGTCAAAGTAAAAGTAAAAGTTCAATTTAATTGCGAAGAATTTGAAGTTTCGATGCGCTGAGTATTTCACTGAGAATTTCAAAACAGAAAAACCCAATAAGTACCTACCATTTTTACTCGACCCGGGAATCGATCCCAGGACCTCTTGCGCATCAGTCGTATACACCCGTAGGCAGTCAGTAGAATCAAGAATGTAACGATTTATTGTAAGTACATTTATCGCTCGCATTGGCGGAAATTAGGTGAGGCCGGCGTGCACTATGTCCAGCAGTGGACATCATTGGGTTGATATGATGATGATGATGATTGCAAGTACACCAAACAATTTCTCCGAACATACCTACTATAGAAAGTGTCATTTCGCTCACTTATGGTCCATCAAACTGAATGCATCGCTATTATATTTGCCGCAACAAGTCCATATTATTTAGACCCGTGAGCTCTCCTAATACCATAGAACTTGTTG
Source organism: Laspeyria flexula (assembly GCA_905147015.1). Classification (NCBI taxonomy): domain Eukaryota; kingdom Metazoa; phylum Arthropoda; class Insecta; order Lepidoptera; family Erebidae; genus Laspeyria; species Laspeyria flexula. The sequence goes on along the minus strand of LR989972.1, from coordinate 10,703,369 downwards.
AAGACTGATGCGTTTGCAGGTGTCAATGTAAAGTGGTCAATTATAAAGGTGTTGTAACTGTAGTTTTCTATAGAAATTGTGCTTTCTATGAAGAGACAGTTGCATGCTTTGATATTTAGGTTAGCTGTGATATATTATGGATCTATATTTCGTTTCAAAAGTTTACCGGGTGTAAGTGAACCCGCTCGGCACCAAAAGCTATACCTATATATACCTGATACAATATAACGGCACTAGAAAATGTGCCTAGTTATTCATCAAGAACCCGTTAATGTCCCACTGCTGGTCGGGTCTCCTCTTCGACTATATAGAGAGCTGAGAGGGTTTTGGCCATAATCCCCACACGTTGGCCTAATGCGGGTTGGTGCATCAGACACACTCTTAGAATCTATTCTAGGGTAATGTGGATTTCCTCAAGATGTTTTCTTTCACCGTTAGCAGATGCTAAGTCACATGACTAATAGACCAGGTACATATAAATACCACAAAGTGAAGTCCACATTGGTACTGCCGCTGCCGCCGGTCGGATTCGTACTCGAATCGCATGATTTGCATGCGGCTTACTTCGGCCACTTCATATTCGGCCACCATTAAAAATAGTCATCGTCATCTTTTCAACCAATAAATGTCCCACAGCTGGGCACGTGTCTCCTCCAACTGGTCAATCATCAATCAATTGGTTTGCGAGTTAGAATTTGAAATTGAAATTGCTTGTAGTGTTTTAAAAGAGAACGTCGTGTCCCGTGGGGGACTTACAATTAACATACACAAAGTACATCCGGACTCGATTGTCGCCGTGCCTATTTCTTATATCTGAACAAGTTGGAAGAAGAGTGTTTGAAAGTTACGAAAATACTGAGAATACAGTCCGTTTAGTTACATGAGCAGAAACAACACTTTCTATAATACTTAAATGAATGTTTGTGTTTTCTCGACAACTTGGTGCCACGCCGCAAGTGAAGCCGAGTGAAGGTACCGTTTTTGTACAAACAAGTACTAAAGTTTTATACATTTTGTACCTACATAAATTATTGCAACTTTCTCTTTACGAGATCAAGCTTTTTAACTGTTCGAAATAACGAGATGTCTCGAAATGTCTCCGATAACGAGACGTTTTGAATCGATATTTCTTAAAAATGTAACTGCACTTTGAGTGAAAGGTTCCGTATAATTACGTAGGTAGGTACCTATCTTACCAAATTTTGGTTTACTTTTTACCAAGTTATTTATAGCTGTTAATATTTTTACTTTTAACCGACTGCGGCAAAAGGAAAAGGAGGATTAAGTATGTTTAACTTATATAGGTAGTTAACTAGCTGTGAGCTTCGCTCCCGTAAATCGTTGTTTGACCACAACACAGCTCGTAATTCTCATAGCATGATGTTATAATTAGCCTATTGACAAATTTTCTTTTCAATACTAAAATATTTTTTCAATTCGGACCATAGTACCTGAGACTAGCGCGTACAGCCGTACAACCAAATATACGAACTCTTTGACATAATAAGCAAAGATAATAAATAAGTAGTCAACGTAGCTTTTCAATAAACACTAAGTTTACACTAAGTTGTTTTTTAAATACTACTAAACAAACATTACTTATATATTTTTAATTACTCTTAAAATATGTGCTTGTTGTGGCAACTTTAAAAGATTATGCAACCGAAAAGAATCTTGTATTGTACCTATTGTACCTAATTAAGTTATTGTTGTGTGATCACTAGTTGTCCTTAATAATAAATAAATAAAAAAAAAAAAAAAATTAAAGTCACACAATGTCGCATTTATAATATACATATATAAACTAGAAGTCGCGCGGGGCTTAGCTCCCGGCGCTTTTGTTTGGCCACTGCTCAGCTCCTATTTGCTGTAACGTGAAGTTATATATAACTATAACCTTCCTCGACAAATGGGCTATCCAACACTATCAGGTGGGCCGCTTGCTCGTCTGCCACTACAGGCAATAAAAAAAATAAAAAAATAAAAAAAAAAATTTTCATATCGGACCAGTAGTTCCTGAGATTCGCGCGTTTAAACAAACAAACTCTTCAGTTTTATAATATTAATCATAGATTGGAAGTGCAATGAAGTTTTACAAAATCTTAGTGTACTTCCATAAGCCAGTGAGCTGCGATCCCCCCATGTTTCCTTCCCCCTGATTCTGACACGTCGGATTGCTCCCGGATCGTAAACTTTTTCTTTTACGACGTATTTTTACGGCTTAAGTTATTTATTGTTACAAAATAGTCTAACGTATAGAAAATTAAAAACTTATTAATTTAAGATTTGTTCCTACAACCATATTTTTTTTAACATTACGTTTTTAAGTTTAATTAAACTGACATTTCTGTCCGAAAGTTTTCCGACAGCTTAGAATCAGGGGGCTTGAGTAGCTAAGTCACCGGGATCGTTACTGTACCTAGTATTGAGAATATAATTCCTAGAAAAAGCTTTTCTTTTCGTCTGTCCATTCTAGAGCTTACAAGTCAACAGTTATGTCAATATTTATATATTTAACAAGATATAAACACTCAATACTGTCGCGATGTAGATGAGAATAAAACGGAAACCTTATGGTTCCGTCATATTATGTCCGTCCGTGTGTCACAGGCATTTTCTCAAAAACTATTAGATGTTAATTGATAAAATTTGGAGATTATGTGTCTTGTGTGGAACGCTACTAGGTTGGTAGTTGAACTTATATTCTAAAACTTAAACCGTAAATAAACTACGTTCTATGATTCGAAAAGTTTCCGAAGCGAGAGCATTCCGAGGACTCGGATAGCTTTCTTCAATAAAAAGGCTATCCAGACCCAATCTTTTTTTTTAATTCGAACCTAGTAGTTCTTGAATTTAGTGTGTTCAACCAAACAAACTATGGCGTAAATTAGGTGAAGCCTTTGTCCAGCAGTGGACTTCGTTGGGCTAATATGATATGATTAAGCGAAATTCCCTTTTTCACCCGACTGTCAGGAAAGGTATTGTTTTTCGCGCGTATCTTGTATGTTTGTAAATTTCCTTATTAGTCCAAGTTATTAACAGACTGGATTCAGTAAAGTAAATTCACCGCTACATTTTTCTTTATTTCCGAGAGCGTTTTACTGCCACTCTAAATAACGCAACCGTAATAATTATACACTAAATTACTTCAGTGGACATTCAGTATACTTTGGCCTAAAAGCACTATCATAGAAAATTAATATAAAAAAATCTCTCGTTAGTTTTTCAATGCCCGATGTTGGGCTAGGTCACACAGAGAGCAATGTCACTCGCTCCGCTTATGATTTTCTTTTGCAATTTTACATTTATTATTACTAGGTATGAGTACATAGGATATTATGTAAATATTTTCTTAAGAACTATGTTAGTTAATCTATTAAATAAATAATTATTACTAGGTAGTTATATCTATTTACATGCGGAGATTTGGACAGCAAGTTTGTTTTAGGAAGAATATTATGTTGTTTTTAAAAAAATAATTGTTATGACACAAAATTAAAATAGTGTAATATAAAATTCATTAGAAACTGAAAAATAAATTGTAATATTTCCCATCCGATCCGTCAATCTGTTCGCACAAATAGAATCGTCTTGATTAGTATTCCATTTGTTATTTATTATTCCAGTATCCCACTGAATAATATTTTCAATATTAAAAGGTTACGCGGTCTGCGGGGAATTTGAAAGATAGATATTCAGATAAACTATTGCTGTCGCGCTTCGCCCTTACCTCAGGTCTACAACTGTAGAGTGTGATAGAGTCAACTATAGCTCAGACAATTTATAAAAAATGATTATACTAACATTCAATAATATTTTACATAAAATTTTTCAGAAATAATATAGCTACTCACTTGATGTTAGGTAATCACCGCTACCCATATTGGCCCCATCATCAGTTGAAAGCCAAAAAAAATATTTCTACGTCACCGCCATAAACCGCTTCCCGCCTACAATACAACCAGACCTCCCACTCAATCTTTACACCACCGTGTCACTTAGCATTTACAATGTACTTCGAAGAAAGGTAACATTTCTTCAGTACAGTAACGAACGTGGTCCGATACACACGTGTCAGTGGAGTGTATAATATAATTAACTGTGATTTGAATACCGGGATACCGAAATTACAGGTAAGTTTTTTAATTTAAAGTATTAGTTGATGGCCACGGCGTCGCCTGCGTGGAATACGATTTAATATAGATATAGCCAATGTTACTCAGTGTTAACCTTCAACGCCAACGTCGGATATAGTCGACAAATATAAGTGCGCCCAGCACCGATGTCGGCTATAGTCGACAAATCCGGTCCATATAAAAAATTATACTAATATTGTACAGCTGAAGAGTGTTTTGGTTGGTGGAACGGTAGGATCTCAAGAACTACTATTCCGATTTGATAAATTCTTTTGTTTGATAACCCATTTATCGAGGAATGTATAGGAAGGTATATTATACCACGCTGCGGCCAATAGGAGCTGGACAGTGGCCAAATAAAGAACAACGGGAGCGAAGATGAAAATCGGTCCAATAGTTTAGAGATTTTCTCTTTCATCATCATCATCATATCAGCCCAATGACGTCCACTGCTGAACATAGGCCTCACCTAATTTCCGCCACAGCGAGCGATTTTGTGCCGCCCGCATCCAACGGCCGCCAATCTTTACCAGATCGTCGGTCCATCTGTCTGGTCTGTCCATTTTCTCTTTATCTCTATATTATTATTAGTATATAGTTATAGACTAATAAAATAGCCCGGTTTCTCATAATATGTATTAAGTAGGTATTCAAATTTCCAAATTGGTGAATTTTCCAAATATTATTCTTTCGAAGAGATTTCCAACAATTTTTTTTTTTTCTAATCATAATAATCATTTTGTTTTGTGGGTCTATTTTTTGGTTTCCATTAATTTCTTTAATTAGATAGCGTCATGCCCCATAGGGATTGAGTCACTTAAGAAAGTGTAATTAACTAATGGAGAGAAGTATTTTAATGTTTTTCATTGAAACTGTTAATTACTTACAACTTACAAACAATAACAAATCATTAATCGGTTGAGCCGTTGTTAATTAAGTATATTATGAAAAGATTTTTGTTGGGGTAAATTATATAATTATATTAATGTGATATTAAAACCTTTTTGCAAAAGAATATCTTTATTGAAGAAAGCTTTTTAAATCTAAGTATTTTTAATTTAAGAGATCAGCAAAAAGAGCGGTAACATAAAAGTTAAGGTTTAATTAGCGTCACACCTTTTTTTAACCTTCGACGCCAAAAGAGGGGTGTTGTTAGTTTGACGTGTCTGTGTATCTGTCTGTGGTATCGTAGCTCAACGAATAGACATATTTTGATGCGATTTTTTGTTTGAAAGCTGAGACGGTCGGATAGTTCTTAGACATGTTTTATTAAAATTGATGCAGCCGTTTCAAAGTCATCAGCTCTTGTCAGAGGTCACTTCAAATTTCCAATTTTGTTTTTTCCGGAAGCCCCCCTCCCCCCTTTGTGAGACGTATCGAACCCACAGTTCTTCCATGTAATATGAGACGAACTTACTGTCACTAACCCGGCATATTTCTCTCTGAACCTACGGAGAATTACGATAAAAAACACAAAACAGTTTTTGCGACCGCGACAGTCATTATTTTTGTCTGCTTTTGGTTTTATTTACATTGTAATAACAGTGTCTCTATTGGAGAAAGCAGTTGTTAGGTTAGGTACCAAAGTAGCCCGAACCGCGACTTATCAAAAAAAAACTTTGAGATCGAGACACTTTTGGGCTGCGAAAGAAAAAGAGGTGACACAAAAACAGCACATGTCCATACAAGGAGATTCAGCAGTCCAGTAGTAGGTACACAGTATATGTTTTTTTTTTAAATATATTTATTCTCTTTCAGATACATATTTTTAAATTTTTTACACAATCGCCAAACTGCATAAGCAGTTTGTTGGCGAAACTTGTTTGGAAACTGACCGAGCGGAAACTTTGCTCATTGTACCTATGTTACAGCTAAAAGTCATTGTATTTATATTTACAATAGCTTCCACACTAGGGTCCGGCCACGTGTATATCGTAAAAAAAGTAACCTATGTACTATTCCAGACTATAATTTAAATCTACCTTTCTGATGTGATTGCGTAACAAACATCCACCAATCTTACTTTTGCATTTATAAAACTACGAGTACCTACTAGGATTTAAAATATGTATTTGCATGTTATTAGAGTAGTAAATTCTATGCAAACGGTAACAGAGTTCTACACGGGATTTACCAATTAACCAATTGCAGTTGTAGCTACGGAGTTTGCCGCAGATGGACATTGAACCCAAAAGCACCTTTCTTTAGATCCATATCGCACAGAACTGTAAAATTAAATTTTGTGAAAGGTGCACCACTGGACACGCGGTCCACTGGTTTTGGAGAACACTAAAACTTTCTTATAATTCTACTAATTACACTTAACATTATTAATTACAGTTCTTTATTATTAATGTATTTAACTTAATTAATGTAATTGTTAGATTACATAATTGTATTTTCGTTCTCGTCTGATTACCTACTAATTACTAATGTCTATCGGATCCAATTGTAATCAATAATTCTTGGGCTCAATGTCACACACATATAAAATATCATAAAAATAAGCCAAACAATTGAGGACAAAAGAATTGCAATCACGGTATTGAGTTTTTAGGACATGAAATTCTTAGTATCAGCGTCGGGTTCGATTTCCGGGTCGGGTGAAAATGGTATTGTGTTTTTCTATTATGAAATCCCAGTATTGTGATTGTCCCAAAGTTAGAAAAATGTTCCCTGTTTTCGTCCCCTATTAATAATACGTAATGTCCCCATTTTAACCCGTGGTTGTCGTAAAAGGCGTCTAAGGGAGTAACCTTAAAAATACAAGAGTACTGCGAAAAGGAAAATTCGAAACAAAACCTTTTACCAACCCGTCTGGCTATCGTGGTATAATAGTAGGCTAAATTTTCTCCACATTCGCTGGAGGAAACCCGTGCCCAGCTGTGGGACGTTTATGGGTTCTAAATGTTCTAATGATGATAACATTGGATCTAGCTTAGATGACAAAATGTGTGTGTTCCCCATGTAGACGTTAAATTATTCAATATTCAAATGCTTTGCCTCTAAGGCATGTTAATACCGTTGTTTATCCATATCATTAAAGTTACTATATCCACTAATTATACTGCCTATAGGTACTTATCGGTCTACGAATTAACATCTCAAGGGCGTTGACGTCTAGACGGATGAGCAACGTGGCATAGTTGAAACATATCTATCTAAATGTTATTTTTGGGAGTGGTCATTTTTTTTAGACTGTCACTGTGGCGCAGTGGTTAAGGTGGTCGCCTCGCCACTACATCGCCGTGCTGGGTGACGTGGTTTCGATTCCCACACGAGACAAATATTTGTGTGATTCATAGATATTTGTTTCAGGTCTGGGTGTACTTTGTGTCCGTTAGTTACATGTTTGTAAAGCTCCCCGCGACACAGGGCTTGTTCCCTAGTGCGGGCGTTGTTTTTTTTTTTTAAAAAAAAAAAAAAAACTTGTGAGAAAATTACTAAAACTCCTATAAAATTTCTCGTTACACGTACTTATTACTTCTCGTTTTAACTGGATTCATTTTATTTAAAGGAGGATAAGGAGGTCGATTTTTTCGTATCTATGTCACAGAATTACCATATAGTACGTACAAACGTATCTGTTTATATTATATAGTCTTTTCTATATTTTTTAAAGTTCACAAATACTTAGGTTCCTACCAAGACTTTGTTCTGAATCTGAGAAGTGAGCACAGAGCTTACAAGCATCCTCATAGTACATGACATAATGAAACTTTATGTCTCATAACCGAAAGATATTAATAATATATTGAAAAGAGAAAACAGCCGCCATATATGAAGAGTCACGTATCGCTAAATACAAGCACTTTGAATTTGCAAACCACGAACTTTCTAGAAGGAGTTATTACTTAGGTACCTTTGTGTTCTTTTATTATGTAGGTACTTCCTCCCGTGTTGTATGTATGTAATACTCATGGAATATTAAGTAACAATATCAACACTACTTACATACTGTGTCAAATTACAGTATTGTTTGTAATTCGTTGAAAACTTATGCAGCGCAATTTAATATGCAACACCACGGTCAGTGACCCCATATACAGTACCTACACTGATCAGGAATTGTTAGTAAACTGTCTGTAATAGGACCGATACATTTTGGATTATAAAAATCTCTGAAATAACACTGAGAAATAAATCTTGGTTTTAAATATTAATCATAATGCGTTTAAAGAAACATGGATTTTTCTTGTGTGCGTGTGACAGATGTTTGTTGTACCTACCTATATACATACCTAACCTACCCCAAAAAGTGGCAGAAAAAAAATTATGTTTCGTATAATTGATTCATAGAATTGACTCCTCAACACACCTGCAGACATTTCCACCTTACAGATTTAAAACAACGATTGTGTAATCAATCTTACAACAAACGAGTTAGATCATCAAAAGGGCGTCAATAAATTGTCAATTTTACAATACAAAATTCGGCGGAAATTAGGTGAGGCCTATGTTCAGCAGTGGACGTCATTGGGCTGATATGATGATGATGATGACAATACAAAGTGTTAACTTAATGACATTTCTTTGTATTACCTATACAATAAATGTCAGGTGCCAGGTGCATCATAAGTCATCATAAGCTTTCACTTTTACATTAAGGTACTCTTAATGTAAAAGTCACGCCCACACTTGTTCTTCGTTTGCATTGCACATCTGACATTGGCAGAATTGTGGACATCGGCACGCTTGCCATATAGAAAAATATAAATAGAATTCCAAAACATAATCTAGGTATACTAATAGGTATCATAAAGTTGAAGAGTTGGTTGTTGAATGCGCTAATCTCATCGCAGGGTTCGATTTAAAAATAACCTAGTGTTGGATAGCCCTTTTATCGAGGAAGGCTATAGGCTATAGAACATCACGCTACGGCATATAGGAGCCGAGTAGGGACCAAACAAAAATTCACGGGAGCGAAGTCCCGGCAACATCAATGTGCAAATATACATATAATTATGATCGCAGTTGTAATTAGGAATGTGTAATTATGTGTTTCGTACGCGGTAAGAATGCTGCCTTTCCACCGAGTAAAAATATTATTACATTGGAGATAATTATGATTAATAAAAAAATATTTATTAGTAGGATAATTATTTATATTAAATTTTATTTTAATCCTTTTGATTGGTACATGTACACATGCATGATTACATATTTTTTTGACATTTTTACATGTTAACTTTTTAATTTTGACATTAATTATTAATAGTTTTGATTAGATTTATTTATGATATTGAACTTACAATTACTGACTTACTAAATTGTCGAATTATATTTTAATTATCTTGCATGTGTTACTGTATCCAATAACTGTGTCAGTTTTTCTCAGCTAGAATTCACACACAATGTAAAAATTGTTTTTTGAATGAATAAATGAAATGAAATGAGTAATTTATCAAAACCTTCAAGCTTTTCTAAACGCGGTTAGTATCCTCTTCAATTAAATAACTTGGACAGTGAAGAAACCAAATTAAATTTAACAAAAAGATACGGACGTAGTTAGTCACTTGGACCACTAAGAACTTACCAGTATTCGTGTAAAAAATCGCGCTGTGTAATAACTTAAGTGAAAATAAAGTAACATGCGGCCCTCCCCGAATGTAATTCCTTTACTCTGCATAATATTTTGTGTTTTAACATTTTCCTCTCGTCTATCTACAGTTTTAAAATACACGCTAATGACAATGAGCTACGAAAAATGCGGCTTTCCTCACATTCGTGTGCCTCCACTGTTTGCTGATGGGAAACAAATTTACAAACAACAAATTCTACAAAGTCAAATCCATATTGATGCTGCGATTTCGTCCATAAATGTTATCAAAATACAAATGAACAAGCCCATTAATATTTTTATCACATACGTATAACAAAACAAGTTATACTACACTGTCTGATCCTTTTAATCAAATAAATAAAAATTGTAATGTCTGTTTGTTATATCAAAACAACAGTTTTTGAGAGTAGACATACCTATATTATGACAACAAAAGCACACTTTTCAAAATTGTTGTCTGTTTGTTTGAGGTAAACTCCGAAACACCTAAACTGATTTCGACTGGACTTTTACTGGTGGGTAGCTAATGAATGACACAAGGAATAACTTAGGATACTTTGAATTTGGAAAAATGCGATGGTACCCAAATGGTATGCAAATCATGCGGCCGTGTTCTATTCCGACCGGCAGTATCAATGTGGATTTCACTTTGTGGAATTTATACGTACCTATCTAGTCAAGTGACTTACCATCTGCTAACGGTGGTGGAAAACATCGTGAGGAAGGAAACCCACATACCTAGAAAAGATTCTAAGTGTATGTCTGCTCCACCAAGCCGCATTTGGGCACGGTGCGGTGTGGGGAATATGGCCTAAACCTATAAAATCATTGTCCACGCGAACGAAGCCGCGGACATACCTAGTAGTATTACATAGTTACATAGTCTAAACATTTATTATTTAAATAAGCACCATCAGCATACATTTACTAGCCTAATTTAAGCATTTCTATAAATATACATACCTACCTATATTATCTGTTCCGGGTCAAAAAGATAAATAGAATTTGTGGTAAATAGTCACTATAGTACAACATGCAGACAAGAGAACGTAGTAGGTAATAGTCTTCTGTAAATATTGAGTTACAAGTATGTATCAAGCACGGAACAGAAAAAACAAGCACATCTAGACAAACTTCTTGCCCTAAGCTAACGTTCTTTAGAGGTCAGACGTTTAAGTGGCCTTCATGTTAAACAAGTATTTTCCTACTAAGTATAAAAAAAATATAATATAGTTCCTAAGTAACATCAGTACGTTATTTATTTCCTCACGGAAAAGACGTCTGGATTATTGTAATTTATATTTATCCGTGACTTCTTATAATAATTGTGGAGATCAACAAGTGATTATAGAGGTCATTTGTGGTCTGTGATTAGTTTTGTTCGGAGATTTATAATGATTGTAAGTACTGTCGGGTTTTTCCAGCTTATTAATGATTAAACCACTTAATGATATGCTTATTACTAAGTTGCATTTTAAGTAGGAATGTTACTAAGAGATTATTGAATAAAATATCCGTGTTATATAAAAATAAATAAAATCCACGAGTGATGCCATCAATGAAAGGATTATTCCCAACATAGTACCTACTAGTACTTTTTTTATTGGAAAAGACCTTTTTAAAACGTATTTTGCTAAGAAATCCTACTATTCCTGATACAATCACAAAGTAAATTCAATTTTGAATTTTCGTCTACTTACTATTTATACTTACTTACTGCTATAACCACTTAGCGCAAGAGGAGTCTTTTCTGACAATTGGAATACCTATCTCCATGGCACACGAATATTTTTGCCCTGTTTGGGAATCGAACATAAACCAGAGTAGGTATAGGTATTTTATTCACTATCAATATTCAGCAGTAAAGTATGATATTATTATTTTTCCAATTTTTTTTTTTAATTTAATATTTGTTACCGTCATCATGAGTCGATTTAGAAAATTCTTTTAAAATGTCTATGTCTTTCGGTAGGGTAGGTATGTAATGGTATGTAAGATGTAAGTAAATAAATCGGTTTGGTACCGACACTTTTAATATTTTAAAATGTTTAATCATCAAATAGCCGAAAATAAATTATTGTGCTATAACTAAAAAATATTTTCGCATTTTCATTTTCCCGCCACATTTTCAAGGTGGCTTTTCAAATTATCTCTAGTTATCTCCTTCGATCAAGATCGAAGGTTATCTCATAATAAAAATTCCTTTTAGATCTTCTTTAAATGTCATGTTGGTTATGTAGATAGGTAACAGGTATTTTATAACCCGGCCTATAAAATAATAATTAATGACTTTAAATCTATCTCTGTCTTGTTCTAAACGTAAATATTTCACAACGTTCAAGATCGAAAGTTTAACATTACGATGTGTAGACCCACACACGTGTTGACTTTGTACGGACTACGGTAACGTAACGTTTTCTAAATTCATACCTTTGTGTTAAATTGTATAGCGAAACACTAAATTGTTAGGTAGGTACCTAATTAATTATTATCTACTGGTATTTTTTTTTAAACAATAGTGTTACTAAATATATTGATTAGGTACTTACATTGTTTTGTAATTAGAACATACGACAATTTTTAATTACTATCAATTGAACTCAATAGTTGTGTCTAAATAGGGTACTGGGTTGTTGACCTGTATTGATTTTGAGGTCAATGTTAATCATTAGGTAAGGTATTTAGGTAGGTAGGTACGTATACAATATATTGCAATAATATGGGCGAATATTGCCTGGCATATAAATGGTGGCAACTGGCAACTACTTGCACAAACACAAATTAGATTAGACCGGAAAAGTTACTGATTGAAATCTTTTCATCGTTGGCATATTTAAACGCGGAAGCCTTAAAGAAATAAACTATTTTTAACAAAAAAGTATTAAAACGACTTCAAATCAGTACTAAAAAGCGAAAAATAAACTGAATTAGATATTTAATTCCAAGCTAAAAAATACCTACCTACCTGTTTAAAGTATAATACCCTATTACTAATCTGTTTGAAGCCGGCGCCAAGCCTAAAGAGTTTGTTAAGCTACGTACTACTTAGTACGTACATCTGTTACCGCTCGCTACTTCACACCACCTCGCACTTGCGTGTACCTAGTGGACGGCTCAAACTGAGTGATACAACCTCATTAGACTGGCACCGACTTCAAACAGAATAGTAATAGAGTATTATACTTTAAACAGGTAGGTAGGTATTTTTTAGCTTGGAATTAAATATCTAATTCAGTTTATTTTTCGCTTTTTAGTACTGATTTGAAGTCGTTTTAATACTTTTTTGTTAAAAATAGTTTATTTTTCCATTTTTAGTGTACTTTTTATCTAGCAGATTTAATACCTAATACTGGCTGGCAAACTAAGACGGAAAACCGAAATAAAGAATCTACGATAGAAGGGAACGTCTATTTAAATATTTTAACAACACAACCTGATTGTAGAATAGAGGAATCTCAAAACTCTCAGCTTTTTATGTTTTTCTTTTTTCCTATAAAATGCGACAGGTAACAAGTATAGGTATACAATGCAGGTAAGATACTATATCGAAAACTTAAAATATCATCTAAGAATTCCTTTGAATTATACAACTTTATCTTCCATCAAGAGCTCTCACCTCAGACACTTGAAATAACACAACTTAAGGTTTATAGATGGATGTGATATTTAAAGAAATCATCTTCTTACTCCTAAACATTAAGAAGTTTCCCTTCCAGTGACAGCTCACCTAAATAACCTACAAGAATACAACTATAGGTTTATAAGTACCTATAATGTTGAAAGAATTATCCTCCAACTCCTAAAAGTTAAGGAGTTATACCTTCCAGTGACAGCTCACTTGAATAACCTACAAGAATACAACTATAGGTTTATAAGTAACTATAATGTCGAAAGAATTATCCTCCAACTCCTAAGAGTCAAGGAGTTATACCTTCCACTGACAGCTCACCTGAATAACCTACAAGAATACAACTATAGGTTTATAAGTACCTATAATATTGAAAGAATTATCCTCCAACTCCTAATAGTTAAGGAGTTATACCTTCCAGTATCAGCTCACCTAAATAACCTACAAGAATACAACTATTGGTTTATAAGAACCTATAATGTCGAAAGAATTATCCTCCAACTCCTAACAGTTAAGGAGTTATACCTTCCATCACCAGCTCATCAACATGAGATGTTGACTATCAGACGTAAATACTTGAATAACTTTAAAAAATATATGAAAAACGTAACATGTGCCTATAAAATTTGAGGGTTGCCTTCGATTTCCCTGAGATTCCATCATCAGAACTTGACGTGATGAATAGGGGACCAATTCGGAAGTATACCCTTTCAAACAAAAAAAGAATTTTTTAAATCGGTTCAGGCATCTCCGAGTAATCGTTGAACATACATAAAAAAAAAAAAAATACATACAGTCGAACATATAACCTCCTCCTTTTTTGAAGTCGTTTAAAAAAGCGAACGGTGCTTTGGTAAAAAGTGACCGTGGGCATCATATCCGTTTCTTTTTTTTTCCTTCTCAACATCTCAACCTAAAACGTAGTGATTATATTCTCTTGAAATGCGATTGTGGCTGAATGTGGAAATTATATGTATGTACTAGTCAAGTGACTTACCATCTGCTAAAGCTGGCTAAAGGTGAAGGAAAACATCGTTAAGAAACCCCCATACACTAGAAGAAATTCTAAGTGTATGTCTGATCCAGCAACCCGCACTAGGCCGGCGTGTGTGGAGTATGGCTTAAACCCTCTCAGCTCTCTAGATAGAAAAGACCCGAGCCCAACAGTGGGACATTAATGGGTTGCTGATGATGATGTTAATGATATTATCTTGACCCAACTCATTATGCAAGTGGTATAACGCACATAGGGAAGCATGAGTAACTATAAGCATACAATTTTCTGTACTTTCGAAACAATAAAACACTACTTTTGTTACAGACATGATCGTGGCAGAAGCGTGGAAAGCCAGCTACCTCTACTGGGTGTTCCCAGTCCTGCTCATCCTAAGTGTGGCGGCGTTTCTTGGTCTTTTTGGTGTACTCCTTGGTCTTCGACTGTTCGCCAAGTACACCTGTGGACGTTACCGCAAGCCCGTCAGGATGGATGGCAAGACTGTCATTGTTACCGGGTGCACCAGTGGCATTGGCAAGGAGACTGCCAGGAACCTGGCAAATAGAGGCGCCAAGGTTATTATGGCATGCAGGAATGTGGAAGCTGCTGAGAAAATTAAAGGTAAGTAAATAGAACTACCTTATTTGTTTTTTGTTTAAGTATTTTGTTCTGTTAACCAAAATAGATACGTCTCGGTATCAATAATAGTTACCCAAAAAAAAACGTACCTAGGTATACAAAAAAAGACACTGTACCAAAAACCGAATGTCTAAACTAGTAAATACACATGTCAAATAATTAACACCTCAAACGTGGAATACCTACATGTGCAGTTACATTGTAATAACTTCATATTCCTCAATTTACAGATGGCATCATTAACTGGACGAAGAATACAAAAATTGTCGTCAAGAAACTTGACTTGAGCTCATTCGCTTCCATCCGAGAGTTTGCAGCCGACATCAACAAGACAGAGGAGAAACTAGACGTACTCATACACAACGCGGGCTACGCAGAGACATTCAACAAGAAACGTTCTGTCGACGACATTGAGATGACAATGGAAACTAACCATTACGGACCTTTCTTACTCACGCATTTGTTAATAGATCTATTGAAAAAAAGCGCGCCATCAAGAGTTGTCGTAGTCGCTTCTTCATTGTATCGCTTAGCATCTGTAAACTTAGAAAATCCAAACCCAGTTGATACTTTGCCGGGCTATTTGTATTACGCGTCAAAAGAAGCAAATATTCTTTTCACAAGAGAATTGGCGCGAAGATTAGAAGGCACAGGCGTTACAGCAAACTGCCTACATCCAGGTTTAATCGATTCTGGAATTTGGAGAAATGTCCCCGCGCCGCTCAGTTGGGGTCTTACTTTGATAAGTAAATGTTTTTTCAAGTCTCCAGAACAAGGTTGCCAGACTACTGTGATGTTAGCCGTCGAAGAAAAATTGGAAAATGTTTCTGGGAAATACTTTTCTGATTGTAGAGAAAGTTCTGTGTCCAATTCTGCAAGTGATATGAATAGAGCGAAGAAACTTTGGGAGGTTTCTGAAAAAATGGTCAAGTTGGAAGAGAATGATCCTAGAATTTAATCCTAAATTATTGATAATTTATTTATTATAAGATGGTTTAAAAGGTAATTTTATGTAAAATTTTTAAGTAATCATAAACTTAATGTTCTAGTTTGAAAATTGTTACAAAATAGCATTAAATTTAGATTTCGTATTGCCTATTGACGGCCTATTGCCAAATAGGTATTTTTTTAAATGTAACAGTATTTTAAAGAAAAGTCAACTATTAGATACTTATAACATTAAAGATTTTGTAATATATATTTTGAATTTGTATTGTCATCATATTTGTATCTTTACCCCAATAAAATCTAAGGTACAAAAATATCTATGGATAATAAGTACATAATTTGTTTACAAATATACAATTAAATTGTTTAACTCCATTTTTTTCATTGTTTTGAGCTTGTTTAGCTGTTATACCATTACGCCAGCCCAATAAAAAAATTCAGAACTCAAAGTTGTTGGTTAAAGGAGAGTATTTTTGTAATTATTATCTACCCACACATAAAATTTACATGAATGTTGCCAGTAATAGTGTAAATTTACCACAAAAAAAACACGGCAATTGCAAATTGTAAAATTATTTTATTGAAACAAATTAGTAACTTATTCTTAGTTAATCAGAAGTTACAACAATAAAATACTAATATAGGTACCATATTTTATGCTAATATAAAGCTTTTGAATAAAATGACACATAATTATTATTACAACAAAGAATAAAGATCCGCGCAGTGCGAATCGAAGTGTCCTGTCACGCAAAGCTTCAACTATCGTTTCAAGGTCACGTGCAACGTCACTGATAGAGCAAAAATATTAAGATCCATATCTGCGGATCTTGACACCAAAATGCATTGCATTTTTGATGTTCCGGCACATCACTAGTAGCGATGTACCCAGGAGCATCACAATCGCCGACCCATTAAGGTTCCTTCCCTCTTCAATGAGCTCAGTATAGCATATTTAAAAGTAGCTAACAATACCAATAATCACTTAAACTAACTAATACTAATCTATCAAATCAAACTGATCAAGGAATGTATGGTCCACCCCCAGTGCGGTCCCAAGACTTTCCCTCGGCTTCCTAGACACTACATCATCAAAATCAGAGCACAGCTGTTCCATATAGTCTGATGTCTTTTTCGAAAAGACACTGCAACTTGGACTTAATAAATCAGGCAATAAGATTCTATTTGCGTTGTAGATTTCTATATCTGCTGTGTTCATATTCTCGTTTTCTTCCGCAATAGTTTTTATTTCATCCTCCTTGTTCTCTGATGGCAAGACGTTAGCTCTAACTTTCTTAAATCTATTTATAATTTTCTCTAAAGAACTAGCTTTTCTATCCAATTGTGTAGTATTTTTAGGTGTTTCAGTCTTTATATGCTCTTTCTCTATAACAGTTTCATGTAAGTTAGGTGTGTTAAAGTCTGAAAAACTTATTTTTGTCGAATGACCTTCTGGTTCACTTAATATATTAGCAGTTTCTGTTTCCTGAGTTGCAATAATAATGGGCATACTCGTTGCATCAAATAGTTTTTTTGAGTTTGATAACTTTACCACACCTTCTGGGCTAGCATAGCAATTATTATCGTTGTCTAATGAGGATATTCCAGAAACTTCGAAAAGCGGAGGCTGTTGTGTCATAAGAGATTGTTTTCTTCCTGTCCTGGACTTCCTGTCTCTGTGCTCATAAAGATTTGGAGACGAGACGCTTCTATATAGTCCATTGCTATCAGATGTTTGTATAGTTTCATTAAACAAATTACCTTTTTTAATACATGTATTAAGAGGCCTCTCAGTCTTATATTTAAATTTCTTAGAGCTACTAGGCTTCTTAGTAGACAATAATCTCTTCATCTGCTCCTTTGTGAACCCAGATGAACATTCAGCAATTGTCTGTTGGTGTAGGTTTGTTTGGGAAATAACAGATGTATTAAAGTTCTGCGTTGAATTTTGACGGTCGTAGGAACTGACACGGCATGATATGAGGCTCTTTAAGAAGTCGTCTCTGGGCCCTTGGTAGAATGGAGCTATTAGCAGGGACCGAGGTTGAGGTTTGACGAATACTGTGTTCCTCTGTCGCAAGTTGAACTGGTGTTTAGATATGTTGAGTGGTGTGAAAGTGTCAAATATTTGAGAGTGCGGTTCCCTGACCATCTTAAGGTCTGAGAGATCAGGCAATGGTGGTATTTCAGCAAAGTCCTTGAGTGATATTGACTGTTTATATGATACTTGTCTCGGCTGAAAAGATAATAATAACTGTAATTAGAAAATGGAAAGTCTAATCTGGTTATTTCATTTATAATTTGCTTAGAATAATAAAGTTTATTCTTTCTATTATATCTTCGTAATTATATTATGATTTGAAATAAGCATGTATTACAATACATGCAATTTTTACTCTAAAAAAGTGTAGGTCAGTGCTGAAGTTTTTTATTTACTTCATTATCATCATCATATCAGCCCAATGACGTCCATAGGCACATAGGCCTCACCTAATTTCCACCACAACGAGCGATTTAAAAGGACATGAATACTTCATAAAAAGCACAAAATAATTAGGTGTATGGTGCATAGCAGGTTCTTGATAGAAAGTTAAGGTTAAAGATAATTTTTTAAGATATTAAATATATGTTTTAATTATGATACAATTAAAAAAAACCAGTGATGAGAATAGGTAAAAAAATTAAGTTCTCAGGACAGGATATGTAATTGTGAAAAATATTGCGGTTTAAAAAAACTTATTACTCACCACCAGCTTGGCTTCAACCCTCATAACTCGGTCAAGTAACAACCTCATAGACGACACCATTTCAGTAAATTTTCTCCGTCCCCCATCTAAGTACTCATTGAACTTATATATCTCATTGCCATGATCTGCATTCCTTTGTATAAAAGATACCGCAATTAAAAATCCTCTAATTAGATTTGGGAAATTAAGTTGGTTGTTTATTTCAATATTTTTTAGAATATATTTCTGTTCACTGTTCACTTGGTTTTGCAATTCTTTCGTACATAAACTGTCAGTTTTTGGATTATATTCTAATATGTATGTACTTCTGTCTGCCTCACCCGTCTGCCGGGCAATTAATGTCTCAGTAGAACACTGTGTATGTTGAGATAATTTTAAAAATGATCCCATTTTTTCATCCCATTTACTTTCCATTTGATATATAGATTTATCTACATCTGAAAGCCAAGCATCAAAGAATTTTGATGTTCGTTGAACATTCTTAATGTTCATAATTTCCGTTTTCATGACATCATCAACATCATATTTCTTAAGGTACCCATCAACTAATTCATTTATATACTTTTGTGCCCCTAACGTTGACATTTTAGTTTCCATCTCTGTTATTCTCTTACACATGAGTTCAGCTATCTGTACCAACTTTTCTCTTTTACACATATAGTTTGAAAATTTACTTGACATAGAGACAGTCTCTTTTTCTACAATTTCCATGAAACCTTCCTTATTTTTGGAGTTTAACCTCTCTGTAATGTCATTATACCGCTTTTTCTGACTTTCCTTGTTCATATTAGACAGTAATGTTCTTTGTAAAGCTAACTGAGACATTTGGAACATCAATAAAATAACTTTGTAGCAACCAGGGTTTACTAAATAAGACGAAATGACTGGAGATAGTAGACCTTTACTGCTATAGTCATTAATAAAGTTTGATAAGCCCGTTCTAAATGCCCTCTCAGTCTTCGTATCATACAACGGCCAGGATAGACCATTGCCAACTTGTTTATCAATTATCATCACCAAATAGTGAGCAAGGTGATTAAACAAGTTTTGAGTCGGTTTTTCTAGAGCATTCTCTTGAAATATTTCACGGCTGAGGTATGAAGACATTGGATGCAGCCTACTCAGTATTCTCGCGGTCTTAATAGTCTCTTTTTTTAAAGTTATAACAAGATCCCTTTGCGTTGCTATAGTCACCATATTTACGATGTTCGTTACACTAAACACTTCAAAATTGTCTATAATTTGTTTGGAAATAATAATATTAACAACGTTTATTTGGTGTTAGACCCTATTAGTGAATATACACAAACTTTAGTGGATATTTATATATCGCCGCTCAGTCAAAACACCACCACACACAAAAGCAATTACATTACACATAAATATATTGTAATGTCAAAATTTGAATTTTCCGTTGACGCCATAGTGATGTGTAAGCATAGTGCGCCATGCACTCACATAGTGTATTTGTCTATGGTGCATGCATCATAGACGCAGATGCGGGACGTAATGTCAGTTAAAAAAAACATAGAGGTAGCTTGGTAAAAAAATCAATGCATACATATAGATCATTTCCCAACTGAGGGTTAGGCAGAGACCATTTCCTTCCACTTTACGACGCTACGATTCTGACACACATCTTTGGCTTCTTCATCATCATCATTATCACCATATCAGCGGAAATTAGGTGAGGCCTAACATAGGCCTTACCTAATTTCTGCCACAGCGAACGATTGCGATGGCTTCTTCAACATCAAAAAAATCGATACATAATTAAAATACCAAAAAAAGTCTGACAGCAAAAAATCAACAGATAAGCAACGCAGGCACTAAAGAAACAAGATTGAAAAAGCAGTGCAATGATATTTATCATGCATAGTGATATATTATATAAACATCCAAACATCACTAAACTTTCTTCACTCCAATATACGTAAGAATACGCAATGCATAATAAATTTTGATACAACTAACTGCATCGGAATACCTTGAAAATAACGAAATGTATTATCAATAAATTGAAATAAATAAAATAAGAAAAAAAAAAATAGAAAAATAAAAGAATTTTCTAATTTTTTTCATGTTGTTGAAACATAAAATTTATGACAAGTAATGGCGTGAATAGAAACAACATAACCTAAAAATAATTTTGGCAGCGGGGTAGCAAACAAAACACACGTGTGTCTCCCTGTAAAATGAAAATATAGTGATAATAGAAAGATACAAAAATGGTGTGTAATGTTGGAAAACCTTATATACACATTTGGCTTTAAGAGTTATGTTTAGTTCAGTGTTAATTACAAATTTCAGAGCAAGCTATACGTGCTGTATGAACACAGCGCGGGCTTCGCGTTGTTTCGTGTGGCTGAATTTGAGGAGCTGGCAGCATTCCTGCCCCAGGTAGAAGCGTCTGTGACTGATCTGCAACGTTTCAACTCTGTTGTTACGTTAATTGCGTTCCAACCATTCAAATCTGCAGTCGTCGCTTTAGAAAATATTAACGCGATATCTGAAGGTTAGTGACCGCGTGTAAGCCAAGGCATTTTAGCATCATAGTTGTTGTGTATTTTACAAACATCATGCTTGTCTACCATTAGGGTAGATAGACATCATGGTCTATCGAGTTGATCTGTGTTAAATTAAAAAATATTGTCTATTAATTTGATTAATTTTTTTTATCATTAAGCTGATTTATGTCCAGCAGTGCATCGCAATAAGCTAAACGATGATGCTGATGATTATAATTATTATAAAGTAACACGACTCCATTCAGAATTTTCCTTTTCGCACAGTGCTCTTGCTTGCTTATGGTCTTGACTCCCTTGGTCGTCTTTTACGCGATACGGGTTGAGATGGGGAATGGGTTGTGACATTAAATGTTCCTAATCCGTGTACTAACTACACGGACATTTTATTGTTACTTAATTTTAGTTGTAATTACATTTTTACAAACTTAGTTTGTTCCTTAGGTATTGTACCTGAAGACCTGAACTTATTTCTTGAGGGTGCCCTCCCCAAGAGAAAGAAGCGTGGCAAGTGCACCCTGGGTGTGCTGGACCCTAAGCTTGGTGCTGCTATCAGTGAAGCTCTTGAGATACCATGCTCGCACACAGGAGCTGTGCCCGAGATACTCAGAGGTATGTTGTTTACTGGAAAACTATCATTACTCTTTTATGTATACATCTATACAAATAAATAAAATTGGAGTGCATTAAAATCCTTTTTGTGCATTCAAAGCCTTTTACTACATGCATATGAATGTATATACAGTACATATACCAAAATTATATTTTTTACAACTTTGTCTGTTTGTTCCGGCTAATCTCTGGAATGCCTGAACGGATTTTGACGGGACTTTCACTGGCACACAGCTGCTGTAATAAGGAGTAACTTAGGCTACTTTTGTTTTTAAAAATTCTAAAATTATTATAAAAAAATAATGATGCTAAATCCAAACTCTCTCTTTGGCAAATTTAGTTAACCTGCCAGATAAATACTTTATGTAAAATTTTTGTACAACATTAACTACCAGTTGGCCATTGGTTTTATCATACAATAATTTGTTTATCCACAGGTATCCGCCACCATTTCCATGCATTGATCAAGGGTCTAACACTCAAGGCATGCAGTGTGGCAGAACTAGGTCTCGGCCACTCATACTCAAGGGCTCGAGTCAAGTTCAATGTACACAGAGTGGACAATATGATCATTCAGTCTATCGCTCTGCTCGACCAGCTTGATAAGGATGTTAATACTTTCTCTATGAGGATCAGGTAAGGTTAAATATGTGCTTGTGTATGTGCTATTGGTGATATTTTTGTGCATCTTTGACATAATAATATATGAGTGAAGATACACCTACTATATACACTACTAGCTGATCCGGTGAACTTTGTACCGTCATATTTTATTATTTGTAATAATGTTCAATTTTCAAATGTTTATATGGAGATTTTAAAAACTAAAATTTTTAATTTTACACCATTTTTTGTTTAATTTATTACATAAACGTTTCCTCGACAATATCAAATACAACAAAAAAGAAATCGGTCGAGCCATTCTCACGGGAATCCATCACATACTTTCGAGTGATCCATTTCTATTTATAAAGATATATAGCTTTTCTATTATTTCTCCAGATATACCACTTTTTTGCTTGTTCTGTAATCACTGTGATTTTCCAAGATGTTATTTATGTAGGGCAGGGTTCATCATCATATCATCCACAGGAAGTCCACTGCTGGACATAGGCCTCCTCAAGAGAGGTAGTGCTACTTAATTATATTAAATGTTTATTTTGTTTCTACTTAGTAACATAATTAAAACTTCTTTTATTACTTAACAATAATGTCTACTCAATTTGACTTTTCAACAGAGGTTTTGAGCCCACCAACAATAATTCATTATTCTGCAGGTATTGGTCGGACTGCATGAGGGATTGCTATACTGAATGGTATGAACCTGATAAATAAACAACAATAAATATTTCTTCACAGAGAATGGTACTCATACCACTTCCCAGAGCTGATCAACATAGTCCCAGAGAACCATTTATACACCAAATGCGCAGAGTTGATCAAAGACCGCAAGTCTCTCAGCGAGGAGTCTGTGGAACCTCTCACAGAGATCCTGGGCGACTCGGAGAAGGCCCAGGCGATCATTGACGCGTCCAAAATGTCCATGGGCATGGACATCTCGCCTGTGGATTTGATTAACATACAGATGTTTGCTGGACGTGTTGTAGCACTTAGTAATTATAGGTAAGTTGTTATTTAACAAATAGGATATCTTTTTCATATATTATAATACGACCTCCCCATTTCTAACGAGTCCAAAAATATTGTCTCCTTTAGCCATTCTAATACAAATATAATTGTGTTACCCAGAAAGCAGATATCTGAGTACCTCCACACTAAGATGCAGTCAGTGGCTCCCAACCTGACGACCCTGGTGGGAGACCAGGTGGGTGCCCGGCTCATCTCCAAGGCAGGCTCCCTAACCAGCCTCGCCAAGTATCCAGCTTCCACACTTCAGATATTAGGTATGACGTTGTTTTTAACTCTATTGAACATAAAGTTTACTCGGTCCGTGTCTTATCGGTAAAATGTTAATCACAGAATTAACATCTTAAAAGAGCGCTTATCTAAATACAATTTTGGTTATAATTTGTTCAATTCCTATAAAAAATAATATTAGCACACTTTGATCTATCGTCAGTAGCACACATACACTGGTGATAATTTAAGTAGTGCAAGACTAACGCAGAGATATCCACACACAAACATTCTTATGTATTGTGTACTAAGAACCTGCTACAAATAAACATTGAGTATCATTGAGTGATACATGTTGGTGCCTACACTGATGTACGGAAGAAGCTGGGTTAGTAAGAAGCGTGAAAGAAAATAATATAGGATAAAGAACAATGTGGCATAAAAGATGTTGGTATGCGAATAGAGACAGGAATGTTAAGCTGATTTGGACATATAGGGGAAGGAAGGATGTCAAAACAAATGAATAAGGCAAATGGGAATAAAGGAATAGAACTAGAAGAATGTTTCAAGAATAATCGGGGAGGTTATGAAAAACTGTTCTGGTTAGAAGTAGCCTATACTACTTCTGACCAGAACAGTTTTACGGCGATAAGAATTGATGAATATCGAAGAAGCGAAAGATTTATATATTTATGTTAGTTACGATTGTAATAGCTGGAAGGAAAACGACAGTTTTGAATCCCATTTAAAGATTTTGTTTGAGAAATTAATTTATCTATAAGTGTATTCGTTCTATTTGACATCCAGGTGCTGAGAAAGCCCTGTTCCGTGCGCTGAAGACTCGGTCCAACACGCCCAAGTACGGGCTGTTGTACCACTCCACGTTCATCGGCCGCGCCGGACTCAAGAACAAGGGTCGCATCAGCAGGTACCTCGCCAACAAGTGCTCCATAGCCTCCAGGATTGATTGCTTCTCCGGTAAATATACATGTTTGTAGATATCTGCCCCTCTAGACAAGTGGCAATCGATTCGATCTATCTATTCTATCGACATGTCAAACTAGTACATTGATCACATGACATGTCGATAGCTTATGTCAGAGATGTGTTCAAATGTATTGAAGTGACATTGAAATATCATCTTCATCATTCTTTTAATATCATCAGTGATTTGCCACTTGTATTAGTCTGTTTAAGTAATCTAATTACGTGTCAAATTAATAGATCACATGACATGGTAGCCAGGATGTGTTCAAATGTAACATAAAAAAAGTAGAATTTATTTGTATAATTGTATATATATATATTTATTTGTAGAATTGTCTAGGGGAACTGGTTAATTGAATAAGTTTCTGATGTATTTGGGAACACACCGTTAATACACAGGAGCCATAATTATACCATTCGCTGTAGTCCGTATGATGACATTGTGAACTCAGCCAGCACAGATTGGTCAAAGACCTGCATCGTCAGTGTCGAGTAACCACATAGGTACTAATGAATATATTATTAAATGGCTCAAAAATAAATAACGGCCCCCACAAATACAAGCCGTGCATTGGCTCTGGCCTGCAGGAAGGTCTTTCACATCTCCAATCAGCTTTTCAATTTCTAAAATGCCATAAAACGGCAAATTAGCACACTTTGATCTATCGTCAGTAGCACACATACACTGGTGATAATATAAGTAGTGCAAGACTAACGCAGAGATATCCACACACAAACATTCATATGTATTGTGTACTAAGAACCTGCTACAAATAAACATTGCGCACTTTCCCTCTGAAAAATAGGCACAGAGGAATAACGAGGTTTTCCCAAGGGACTACAGTATGGGTTGGTCGGCAACGCGCTCGTGATGCCCCTGGTGTTGCAGGCGCCCATAGGCTACGGTAACCGCTTACCATCAGGCGGACCGTACGTCTGTTTGCCACCGTCGTGGTATAAAAAAAAAAAACACCAATTTCTAATTTGGTCGTTGCTTTGATTGTGCACGTTTATAATATGGACTTATGAATAGTAGTCTATAATATAAGTAAAATACGTAGTTTCCAAAACCACTATTATTTCAGGCTGTATAATGCGTTCTCGAAAACTGGAATTTGACTGGACTCAAAGAACAATCTATATTAATATTATAAATCTAAAGAGTTTGTTTGAACGCTAGGATCTCAGGAAATACTGGTCCGAATTGAAAAAATCTTTTAGTGTTGTATAGCCCATTTATCGAGAAAGGTTATAGGCTATATATCATCACGCTACGGCTAATAGGAGCTGAGCAGTGGGCAAATAAAGAACGACGGGAGCGAAGCCCCACGCTACCTCTAGTATATAGATATCGGCTAGTATTCTGACGTCAAAATTCATTTATTATTGCGTACTAAAGTTAAAATATTATGCATTTTAATGTCTTAATTACATTTATTTATAAATTACAGAAACTCAATCAACAGTATTTGGTGAAAAACTTCGTCAACAAGTTGAAGATCGTCTGAAGTTCTATGAGACAGGTGATATACCTAAGAAGAACATAGAGGTGATGAAAGAAGCTCTCGATGAACTGCAACAGGCCGTAGAGGCCGAAGCCAGTGCCAAGAAGAAGAAAAAGAAGAAGAAGAAGAAGGAAGATGAAGCTATGGATGAAGATTGAAATGTCAAAAGTGACAGCTGTCCATAGAGAATATGCTTGTCGTTTTAATTAGTGAAATAAAAAATAATTATATATAAAATTTTGCTTAGAAATAGTTAAAAATTGGACTGGTCATGTGTTCTATATTCCGAGATAATTCTACAAAACTAAAATCTGTATATATTTTTGTTATCAACTACCCTATTAGTAAGTATTATGGGCGCCTTGAGTCGTGTGACTTACCATCTGCTAACGGTGAAGGAAAACATCGTGAGGAAACCCACATACCCTAGAAGAAATTCTATGAGTATGTCTGATCCACCAACACGCACTAGGCCAGCGTGTGTGGATTATGGCCTAAATCATCTCAGCTCTCTAGATAAAGGAGAGGAGACCCGAGCCCAGCAGTGGGTCACAAAATGGGTTGCTGATGACGATGGGCGCCTTCCATTTTTGTCGACAAGAGGGTGGGGTAGAGCTTATATACTTTTAAAGTAGAGAGAATATGTGTTGATCAGGTTAGATCGCGACTTGCCAATTAAAATACGTGCATATTCTCTAGTGGTTTTACAAGGCAAGTCAATATGACTTTATTTTGTATAGTTCTAAGTGAATTATAAAAGTTAATAAATTACTATAAGGTTCTACATTTTTGTTTAATTTTGTACCATAATTAACCCTTTGAACGCCAGAGACGTCTATGCACGTAAAATGAAAATGTGCTCACCACGCCAATGACGGCATGGCACGTCAAAAATGTACTGCATTTTAAAAGCTTGGCGCACAAGGCACGGCGATACCGATTTGACGTGGCGGTCAAGAGGTTAAACCTATGAATTCACCTTCGTTGTGCTGCACTTCGAGAGATTGAACAACACAATTTTAAGATTGGCGTGTCTGGCACCGGCTTGGCCACCGTCACAAGAAGCAATATGGCAAATTTTCGTAAGCTTTTCGAACTAGCTCTTGGACTTACTTCCGCCCTAGCTACGATTCAGACCAACCGGCTCGCATCGGCCCGCGCCGGGCGGCATTTTACAATGCGTTAAAGAACATTGAAATGTATCAACAGTAATTACAGTTCATATTTGCATGCAACTGTTCTTTAACGCATTGTAAAATGCCGCCCGGCGCGGGCCGATGCGAGCCGGTTGGTCTGAATCGTAGCTTACACACGTTTTTCTTTGTTTATACTAAAGCTGAAACACCCCTCTTATTTGCAGAATAAGCATAAAAAATATAAATTTTAAAAGAATTAAACTTCACCTTGCCATGCGCCGGCCGAAATTGGAGACCTATGTCCAGCAGTGGACTTCCTGCGGCTGATATGATGATGATGAATGTGTACCACATTGTCACCATGATATATGGGATAAGGAGAACAACTTGTTAGTTTTTAATATATTTATTTATTCAAAACGTAATTCTTTAACTGTTCTGTACTAAGCGCCCTCCCCCGCCCCCGCCGTGATAGCGAGGCTCTGATTACAATTAATCTTAACATTAATATTGACGCACGCGAGCTGCGTCACGAAGAACTTGAATATGTACGGTATAGCCACCGACACCAGGCTCCCCTCGCCACACAGACGACACGTCTCCTTGCTTTGTTCGCTTCTCCCCACGATGGGACCTAGGAGAGTGCCGCATTTAGAACACAGGGTCGCCTGAAAAGAAATATAATGATTTAGAACATTGTTTCTGTGTCTCAAACTTTTCTATTCACCATCCGTAATGCAAAAAATAAAATGCCAACGTCCCCCTGAATCAAGCCAAGGGGGCATAGGATTATATACAATATATACATAACAATAAGGCATCAAGTCTCTTTTTACCAATGGCGCACGTGTATCACACAAACGTTTCATCAGCTATGTTTGGTCCCATGTAATAGGGGGCGAGCCTATTGTCATCAACCAGCACATTTCAGACTCCAGGCGGACAATGGAAATTTTTCCGCTATGTTTACAGTTTAAGATGGGACTTTTTTATGAATAATAGTTACATTTTTAAGGTATAGTTCAAGGAGCTAGGTAATTATTCGTAAATTCTTCAATCTAGCTCTTTGTATTTGACGAATTATTTATAAAATTTTGACTAATTTTTTTTTTCTTTCTATATCCTGCATCTTGGCAATAGTCCAATCTGCTGTCTGAGTGTCCTCTGAGTAAATTGTCACTATTATGGGAGACTTGTCCAGTGAGTCATCTCTCATTCTCTGGTCGCGTATCTTGCCGCAAGTTCTGGGATACTATGACGTTTCAGCCAGAGAATAAGAAGCTTTCAGGGCCCTGCAGTTGGACAGCCAGAACGTTCCTGCGAGTGTTGAGTATGGTATGGTAGTTTTTGCTACATGGTTCAAGTTCCTGTTTGACCGTTTTTAGGTTGATGTCCGAGTACATGAACACATTGCTGACGTGCCGAGGTATGTTCAGCATGTTTCTGATAGTTTTACTTTGGAATCTTTCTAGTATCTCTGTGTTGCTATTGCTTGCCGAGGCCCCACAACTGAATCCCATAAGTCCAGATAGGTTTGATGATAGTTTTATAGATGGCTATTTTGCTATCGTTCGTGAGTTGGGATTTTCGTCCAACCAACCAGTGTAGATTTCGGATCGACTAATTAGCGAAATTTTTTTTGTGGTGATGCATGGCCAAGCCAGTGTCAGACACTCTTGGAAACCATACAGAATACGGTAGGTCTGACCAACATGAGGAACACATACCGGTTTATGTCTTTCCTCCTTCCTACGAAGCGAAGCGTGAAGAAGCCCTTTGAGGTTTAGTATGATTGCCAGCTAACATGGCAATTACAATGTGGTATCCTGTCAGCTGCCAGTGTAAGCTGGACTCCTCTTTTGACTACTTATTTACTTTTTGGCTACTTTACTGAGTTTCCATAAAACCATTTACCTCAGTCTTGTCGGAGCAGTGGAACAGTCTGTCGTGCAGGATGAAGGAGGCGCCGTGGGACGCGAGGGCGTCACGTTCCATCTCTCCGAGGCGGACTCCTCCTCCTCTCCGTCTTCCTTTCACCGGCTGTCGAGTGAGCGCATCCATTGCGCCTGTTGTACGCACCTATACAGACAATTACATACTTTAAAACTTCCTAAATTGAATGACACGATGGACCCAGCACCCGCACCTTGCCGGTCATTTATCCATTCGGTTCTTGTAAGCATGAGAACCGAATTAAAAACAAACAGAAGCAGTTAACTAATGAGAAGCGCTCCTAGCATGTTCGTTAAGATCATCGAGGTTAAGCAACACTCGGCAAGATCAGTCCATGGTGGGTGACCGTTTGCGGCAATTTCATTCTCGAGCGTCTCCGTGCTTCGGAAGGCACGTAAAGCCGTTGGTCCCGGTTACCACTTAATGTGGTAGTCGTTAAGTCAAGTTGGAAGCCTTCTGCGACTTGATAAATTCCAACACCAGGGTCTGCCGCAAGCCCACACAATAAGAAATTTTTTTTTTATATATTTTTTTTTTTTAAAGACAACGCCCGCACTAGGGAACAAGCCCTGTGTCGCGGGGAGCTTTACAAACATGAAACTAACGGACACAAAGTACACTCAGACTAGAAACAAATATCTATGAATCACACAAATATTTGTCTCGAGTGGGAATCGAACCCACGTCACCCAACACGGCGATGTAGTGGCGAGGCGACCACCTTAACCACTGCGCCACGGTGACAGTCAAAAATAAAATAACTAGTAATTACAAATTAAACAAACCTGCCACTTATCAGAGACCATATGCCTGAGTCTCTGGTAATGTATGACTCCGAAGAATATGTCTGCTTGCATCTCCCGGCCATCGACCCCGCTGTACATGCGCTCTGTGCCGTAGTAGTTGTACCCGGATGCTTCGAGGAGTCGCCCGAAGTAGTTGATCGCTGTGTCCTTCTCGTTGAAACGGAACGGTGTCGCGTCGTGGACCTGGCCGTGTCATCAATGTTAATTACTGTCATGCAAGAACGGGGTTTTCTTACATAAAATATTAACTAATTACATATACTGCCTCATTAAGAAAAATAGGCGCAGTTGCATTACAGAATCTACTCGAAAACACATACAAAGTAACTGGCTTTAGATACAATTTCCCTTGCACTTGACATGCAGTTATGCCGTTCTTTTTTGGTAGGGCAGTATAGATCACGCCTCTTTCCCAACAGAGGTAGAGTAGAGACTATTTCCTTCCACTTGCTACGATTCTGACATACATCTTTGGCTTCTTCAACATTCATCAGTTTTTTCATGCATTCTCGCCGGTTGTGGATATTATATAAATAATATTTTTAATAATACTTCACCAACTTCACACAGCGCCATCTAGTCCCAAATTAAGCATTTACATTTGCTTGTGTTATGGGTACTAAACAACTGTTATACTACTTAAATACATTTTTTTTTTGTAAATACATACATATTATAGATAAATTACACCCAGACACAGAACAAACAATCATGCTCATCACACAAAGATTTGCCCTGGGTGGGGATCGAACCCACAACCTCCGGCTTAGCAATCAGGGTCACTAACCACTAGACCAACTGGCCAGTCGATTTTAATTACAAAATATATATTTGCTGTTAATGCACAATCATCTATGTTAACCCCAATTTACAATCCTAGATAAAGAAAAAGACTAATAACACCGACGGAAATCTTATTGAAATTAAGGGGGTTCACACAGACGAATGGCAACGACGCTATTTAGTGTCATATTTCGTGGTTTTCGATGTTTATTATTTAATTGGAGCTATTTTTTTTAAATGTTTTCAATACACTATTGCAGTCCACTGCTGGACGTAGGCCTCTGCTGAGGCTGAGATGATGATGAATAGAATCGCTTCATTTACCTGACGACAGGTAAACGCAGCTTTAGTGATTAACAATTGTGTAAATATATCGATGACGGTATTTTTAAATTTAGCATCGGATCGATTGCCAATACGTCGATGTGTTCAAAGTATTTATTATAGGTTAAAAATAAGAGTATTCTAAATTCTAACACATTAAGGCAGTGTGTCACTGTCAACTTACATGCCCGTGTATACTGGCGGCTTTCCCCGCCATACACTCGATCATCATGGCGATCGTCATTCTGGAGGGGAAGCCGTGGGGGTTGAACAGCACATCGGGTACTAGACCTGACTCTGTAAACGGTAAGTCTTCAGCTGCCCACTTCTGAGAGCAGATACCCTTCTGACCGGCACGGGAAGCGAACTTGTCACCTACTGTCGGGTTACGCTGTGGATAAAATAAATGGTATTTTTTTTTTCTTAAAAAGACGACAACTGCACCAGGGAAAAAGCCCTGTGTCGCGGGGGATTTTACAAACATCCAAACTCGAAACGAATATCTATGAATCGCACAAATATTTGCCTCGTGTGGGAATCGAACCCACGTCACTCGTTGCGATGTTATGTTCCGCACACTTTAAACAAATTTACAGGTCATCTTATGGTAAATAGTTACTGTAAGTAAGATGGCAAAGTATTTGTGCTGTTGAAATAATCAATTAAGAGGGTTCATACATAGGAATGGCTACGTTTAATTAGTGTCATATTTCGTGAATTTCGAATTTATATTATTTAATAAGAGCTTTTAAATGTTTTTATTACACTTTTTAGAATTAGGTGAAAGGTGATTAAAGTTACGAAATCATTGCGTTTACAGTTCTATTTATATGCAAATAACACATTGGAACTTGCAAGGCGTTTTTTTCATAGTAAAATAAAGCAAAAAACAAAGTAAGCATTACGGATAATTACTTTTTAATACAAATTAACGTAATCCTAAATAATGTATTGAAAAAATTTCATAAAAATAGCTCCAATTAAATTAAAAATATCGAAAACCACGACATTATGACACTTAATTGCGAAGTTGCCAGTCTTCTGTTTGAACTCTCGTAATATTCACCCGAAAACTTTTAATAAGCTATGTGATAAAATAAAAAAATAACCAATAACAAACAAGTCGTACTACCAATAGAGTATTACGATCGCCAACTAACCTGTAACCTCAGCATGATGCAAGCCTTCTTGAGCGGTCTGGAGCTGAAGTCCCCACAGAGGCGCACGCTGTCCACAAAGACCTCCTCCTTGCCGTGGTACCGACACACCACGAACTTACTCTTCTCACCGTCGTAATAACTACAAAAAAGCCATAGGTACTTATATTATTAGCTCCCGTCGCTTTTGTTTGGCCTCTGCTCAGCTCCAATTGGCCGTAGCGTAAATAGCCTATAACCTTCCTCGACAAATGGGCTATGTGACACTAAAAGAATTTTTCAAATCAGATCAGTAATTCTTGAGATCTTAGCGTTAAAACAAACAAACTCTTTAGTTTTATAATATTAAGTATAGATAAAGCTGACGAGTTTGAAGGCATATATAACATCACGTTACGCCCAATAGGAGCTTAACAGGCGCCAAACAATGGCGGGTGCGACGCCCGCGACCAACAGCTAGTAATATTATACAGTTTAACAATTTCTTTGTTTGGTTGAACGATCTAATTTAAAAAACTACTGAACTAAATTGAAAACAATCTTTTAATGTCGAATAGCCTAATAGTCGAGGAAGGTTATAGGCTATATAACATCACGCTACAACCAATAAGAGCTGAGTAGTGGCTAAATTAAGTTCCACGGGAGCGAAGCTATTAACTTACAGCTATTACTTAGTTATACATGTCGGAAGTCAAACTGACAATCGAATTCAACAGTGACGTCATCGTCGAGTCACGCTCGGAGGCGACGTTGAGCGACATCAATGAGATATTTCAATAAAAGTGCTAAAGTGAATATTGTCATTAATTTATTGTGTGTTAAAAGAACGGTATAACTTCATGTCAGGCACAAAAGAAATTGTATCTAAACCAAGTTAATTTACATGCTTTTTTCCCGTAACTTATGCAATTACGCCTTATTTTGTTAGCGAGGCAGAATAGAGCGCTAATATTGGTCAAGGCGACCCACTATCGGAACTTGAGGAGACAACATGCCCACTGGATCCTGTCAGCCATTCTGTGAAAAACTAGCGTAAGAGAATTCAACTCACCAATAAAACGGATCCTCAGGCTTGACCCTGGCGCCGACGGCAGGCAGCCCGTCATCATCGATGTACTGGCTCAGCTCGGGCTTGCTGCTGTCCCTGCAGAAGTAGGAGGCGACATGCTGCAGCTCTATGAAGTCCGCCTTGTACACGGACCCGGCACCGAACCCGCGCTCGTACGAAGACTTGTTTATTATCATCGCGTCTTCCATGTCATAACCCTATAGATAATTATATAGAAAGGTAACGTTTAGACAATTATGATCCTTCGACCCCGACGGTTTGTGGGTCATTTTAATATAATTCCTGTTGCTCATTTCTGTGATTCACCATTTCAACCCATAAATCTCCCACTGGTGGGCACGGTTCTCCTCCAAAAAATGTGGAGGGAATTTAGCCTACTGTACCACGCTGGCCAGAGGGGGGATTATAGTATAGGGTTTGTTTCGAATTTTCCTTTCTCGCAGTGTTCTTGTATGCATAAGGTAGTCCTTTAGTCGCCTTTTACGACACCCACGGATTGAGATGGGGTAGTGACATTATGTATTCTTAATCTGTCGCTACACTGATTGTCAAAAATGTCAATTCAAATATATAAAGTGAAATACAGTGCATTCTTCGTTATTTTCATATAAGGACCCCCACGCTCAAATCATATCAATTTTATTTTGCGAAATATAGGTTACATAAGATCTTATTGCAATTAATATAAACAGTTTCACCATATTTAGCTTTTCAGCATGCAAAAATAATTTTATGATGCTGATATTAATAATAATAATAATGAATAAGTTATTTAAATGTGCAAAATACAATAAAAGGTAATGTCAAATCATAAAATAGTCAAGAAAGTTTGTCATTAAAATATTCCTTGACAGTGTAATAGGCTTTTTTTACAAGAAATTCCTTAACATTAGTCTTGAATTTATCAAAATTTACAATTTCCAATATTCTATTTGGTAGATGGTTGGCTCTTTCCCACAAGAAGTCTCCTGCTTGCTCCTGACTCTTCTGCCTAGCGGCCCGCCTGAAGGGAAGGTGGAGACCGCTAGAGGTTTACTTTTTCAATAGCTCAATGGAAAAAGAAAGAAAAAAAAATTTTTTTCAACGATTACCGAATCTACACAAGTTAAAAGCTTCCAGGTTTTCAACTGGACCCTAAAATGCTCTTATAATATGAGTAAGAAATAAAAAAATATAATGTTTAAAAAAATCTGTTTAAAAAAGTAAATATTTACGGTATAAGATATAACAGCGACGATCGCATTAGTGCCACAAGGGTAGTCGTCCAGTCCAACGTTGTCGTAGTGTGTGGGACGGAACAGGGGGGTCGCGGGGGTCTGCAGCCGGTACAGTTTGGTCTCACCGTTCGTTAGCCACGTGTGGATGGGGGTGCCCATCGTCTGCTTACCCATCTGACATTGGTACATGTTACTGGAATGATAAAAAAAAAATTAAAAACGGCTGCACCGATTTTGATGAGACATCTAATAACCATCACGATTATATCAGATTTAAAACCAAATAAACTTGCATTAAAATCAGCCCATTCGTTTAGGAGCTACGATACCACAGACAGATATACAGACACGTCAAACTTATACACACCTCTTTTATCATTGGAGGCTAAAAATTAACATCAAAATCTTTGAGCCCATTTATATGTATTAGTCAAGACCATCTCATCATCATCATCAGCATCCCATTAATGTCCCACTGCTGGGCTCGGGTCTCCTCTCTTCTATCTAGAGAGCTGAGAGGGTTTTTAGGCCATAATACACTCACGCTAGCCTAGTGCGGGTTGGTGGATCAGACATACTCATAGAATTTCTTCTAAGGTATGTGGGTTTCCTCACGATGTTCAGACCATCCGCTTACGGTGAAATAAAACATCGTGAGGAAACCCACATATCTTAGGACCTTTGAAATTCTAAGTGTATGTCTGATCCACCCGCATTAGGTCAGTGTGAGTGGAATGGCCAGAACTTTCTCAGCTCTCTAGATAGAGGAGAGGAGATCCGAGCCCAGCAGTGGGACATTAATGGTTTGCTATTTTACTACCTATGTGTAGAGAACTCACCGAGGTGATTGGTTACAATCAGGCATGGGCACCAACTGCGCCAGGTTACTCATGAAAGCTGTTTGTGATAGCTCCATGTGGGTCGTCTTGCCTGCAACAATAAACATGCTACTTTTCATTTTGTATTAGAAAAATGCAAATAAGTGCTAGATAGTCTATATGAAACTTAGTTGACAGATTTTATAATATATATACGCGCTATACGGCTCATTAATATAATAGCTATGGAAGTAGATATATAATAATAATAATATTCTACCACATTCACACAGCGCCATCTAGTCCCAAAGTAAGCAATTATATTTGCTTGTGTTATGGGTACTAAACAACTGATATACTACTTATATACTTTTTTTTTTGTAAATACATACATATTATAGATAAATTACACCCAGACACAGAATTGTTGGTCTAGTGGTTAGTGACCCTGACTGCTAAGCCGGAGGTCGTGGGTTCGATCCCCACCCAGGACAAATC
This sequence comes from Laspeyria flexula, assembly GCA_905147015.1. Classification (NCBI taxonomy): domain Eukaryota; kingdom Metazoa; phylum Arthropoda; class Insecta; order Lepidoptera; family Erebidae; genus Laspeyria; species Laspeyria flexula. Next base: position 10,667,467 of record LR989972.1, on the reverse strand, counting down.
TTTGTGTGATGAGCATAAAGGTTTGTTCTGTGTCTGGGTGTAATTTATCTATAATATGTATGTATTTACAAAAAAAAATGTATTTAAGTAGTATATCAGTTGTTTAGTACCCATAACACAAGCAAATATAATTGCTTACTTTGGGACTAGATGGCGCTGTGTGAATGTGGTAGAATATTATTATTATATCTTCCAAATTAGTTCCCTGGGAGTTCCGAGGGTCATAACACCGTGTTCACAAGGGACATCGCTGATAATCATGGCTTACAGGAACTGCAGTGGTGGTGTCAAATAAAATCTATACCTTTATATATCTCCTGGTGCGTGACGGCGATGTCCAGGTACAGCTGCTCCATGGTCCCGACGAGCTCGAGCTGTCCGGTGGACAGGTTGATGACGGGCCTCATCATACGCGCTTCGCTCGTCATCAGGAACACGCCCGCGTATTGGGCACATATCTACAACAAATTATATAAGTAATAATAGCAACGCATTGAAGTCCCACTGCTGGGCAAGAGTCTCTCCTCCTCTATTTAGAGAACTGAGAGTGTTTAGGCCACAATCCACATGCGCTAGCCCAATGTGGGGTGATGGATCTGAACTAAGTGCTACTATCATGCCTTGATACTCGAAAAGGGTATGGGATGGACCAACGACATGGTTAAGATGCTGTTGGATACAGACCGGCACATAACGTTGGCAGTGGCAGAAATTAGGTGACGCCTATGTCCAGCAGTGGACGTCGTTGGGCTGATATGATAGTGATTATTTTTGATAACATATAGAAAGCTAACTGTTTTAAATTTCAAAATATACCTAGATACCAACAACGCCATCTAGCGGTAGCTGCCTGAATTTAGGAGGGTCACATTAGGCTAGGGGCAGGCGAAGGAGTTTTAAAACATCCAATAAATTATTGGATTGATTAAAACATTTTTAAATTTGATTTTGGAGGGGGATAGTATTCTTACTTTAAGACTTTAAGATATTGGGACATCAAATTTTTACTAACCTGTTTCTTATGAACGACTACAATCTCAGTAGTAATAGGTATATCTTCACCCTTGATCTTTAGCGTGCGGAGGTAGGCAGCGGACTTGTCGACAACGTCCTCGGACAAGTAGCCCACCAGCCGCCCGTCCAACATCACTGGGTATTTGTACACGTCACGGGATAGCTGCGTCTGGGCTATTGAGCTGATTGGTTCCATGCCTGGAACAGACGTTTAAACCCTCATGAGTATACTTATATAATGGTAGCTTCTGGAATCATCATCATCATCATAAACCCATAAACGTCGCACTGCTGGGCACGGGTTTCCTCCAAAGAATATGGAGGGAATTTAGCCTATTATACCACATTGGCCAGACGGGTTGGTATAGGGTTAGTTTCTAATTTTCCTTTTATCGCAGTGCTCACTGCATAAGGTTACTCACTTAATCACCTATTATTACACCCATTCTGCCCTACTAACGAAGAACAGATCCTGCGTGCTTAAGTTTTTTAGAAAAATGTGTCTAAAATCATTAAACGTAGATACCATTTTTGCAAGACTTGTGCAATGAATTATTTCATTCTTGTTTAGTACAGCAGCATTGTTGAGATGACAATATTTATTTATTTATTTAAATAAGAAACAAACATTCAATTACAATAATAAAGTACAATATATAAATAGACCAAACAATTCCATAAATTTACTATAATACACTAAATAATTTTGAGATAACAGATACAGGTCGCACAGAAGGTGGATACACACAGTATAACAGAAGATAATACAAATACATAGAAAAATATCATCTTAGGAAAACATTATGTTGCGCAGCTCTCTTTTAAATTTTTTTTTTTCGCCACATTCATCCAGCGCCATCTAGTCCTAAATTAAGCAATTATATTTGCTTGTGTTATGGGTACTAAACAACTGATATTACTTAAATACTTTTTTTTTGTAAATATAATAATAATAATAAATAAATCTTTATTTTCCTTTCACAAATTTCGCTTAAATGTAGACTTACATGCTATGAAATAATATGCATGCTATGCTAATACATACATATTATAGATAAATTACACCCAGACACAGAACAAACCATCATGCTCATCACACAAAGATGTGTCCTGGGTGGGGATCGAACCCACGACCTCCATTAGCATTCAGGGTCACTAACCACTAGACCAACAGGCCACTAAAAAAATGCTTCCATAGAAGTTGTGAACACGTCGAACACTTTACGTCTGTCAATTGTTATATATAGAACAGGATTCTCTCAGTAATATATTTTTTGCATAACAACAATATACATTCTTAATCCGTCACTACACGGAAGACTTGTTGCATTGAAATAAAAATAAACTATTATTATACTAACCACATCGCTCGAGCACTGATGGTAAATTTGCTAATTTCTGTGGATCAGGATGTTGAGTCACCTATGGATAAAGATAATTAAGTTAAAGTTTAATCATCATCAGCAGCCCATTAATGTCCCACTGCTGGGCTCATGTCTCCTTTCCTCTATCTAGAGAGCTGAGAGAGTTCTAAATATAAAATTTAAAAAGGCAAGCTTGATTCAGAATTAAATCCAAATTGTATATTTTGTGTTATAATACTAATTTCACAATTCTATTTTATTTATTTTTAATATAATTTATATAATTAATATTGTATGCCTTTGAAGGCAAAACATAGTGATACTGAATTAAATTTTTATATAATGTAATCCACAATACCTATGTTTTACAATGAATAAATTTGAAGTTTGAAATTCATTCATTGCAGCGTCAGCGTCATTGGTGGCCGAAGGGATAAGTGACTGGCATCCGCTGATATTGATATGAAAAAATTAACATCAACAGTTGCCAGTTCTTCTCATAGTTCCACCCCCTCAGCGAACTGCTTTAGGCAAATTTGCTGACACTAATTATCAGATAACCTGTTACATTCTTAACTTGTGACTTTCATAAGAGTTACTTTGTAACCTAGATGAATGAATGAGATTTTATTTCATATAAATATCTGCTGGTGCAATAAAATCCTGGATTCAATATGACTTGATTAATAATAATAATAATAATAATAAGCATTTATTGATTCAATTTCAAACCTTTTACAATTGTCCTTAGAACTAGGGTACATATAGGTGAAGGTTATACGAATAATTTAAAACCCCTAACTCCCAAACTAGGTATTCCTGTGACTTGGGAGTTAGTGTTCTGCCGTCACTATAGCTACAGTGATCATCGGTTGTAGGTATTTAATACAATTGTATGTCTATAAAGGTTATGACCAATAAAGTAATTAAATTAAATTAAATTAAATTGATTGAATTGATAAATAATTGATAATAGTCATTAAAAATTAGAAATTAGAATTTGAATTAAAATTAGGATTTTTAATTTGGCTGTATAATTAACGAATATGGGAAATAAAACAAAATGTAAAATATAATTAATAGTGAGTTGTGGTGTGTATGTGTGTGTGTGTGTGTGTGTGTGTGTGTCTTTTTATATGTATTGGAGTGTGTATGTCGAGTGTGCAAGAGCATGCATGTTTGCCTACTTTTGTGTTTGTAGTAGATCTTCAGTTTGAGAATAATCGAGTTTTTGTAACCACGTTTTTAATTTTGACTTAGCTTCATGATGGTTTAGACCACATAATGGAGAGATTCTGGATAATTTCTTGTAAACTAGACAGCTTAAGATATAGAATTGGCGACCAGCGAATGCAGTTCTGAAATTATCCATTGGGCATAAAAGTCTTGTTTTACGCTTAGTATGGTCTGGCAATGGGACTTGTCTGTGCCTCCTAAGAGTGGCTCGTAGCACAAATAACTGTCTCACAGTCAGTACATTGAAATCCTTATATAGTTGGTCAGTCGGAAATCTGAAGGGTCTACAAAGTAATACCTTAAGGACAGCTCTTTGTGCTCGCTCCACTTCAAGGAATTTGATTTTGGAAGCGCCACCCCAAACTGGAATGCAATAATTGACGACAGACTCACAAAGCGCTAAGTAAACTAATTTCAGAGTATCTATGTCTGCGCAATGTCGTAAGGATTTAAAGATATATATGAGTCTTCTGATCTTTGAGCAAATATTGTTAATTTGATTGTGCCAGTTTAGTCTGTCGTCAATCATTACACCCAGATACTTTATGCAGTTGACACGAGCAAGTGTCTCACACGCGCATGAAGTCTGATCAGAACATCCATGAACCTTAATCGAGAAATTTTCTGGGGCTTTGTTTTTATGATTGATCATAAAGGGGACGAAGTTTGTTTTGGTCACGTTAAGGGTCAGCAGGTTGAGACGCAACCATTGGGAGATTCTATTCATGGTATCCTCCGTTAAGCTTTTAACTTCACTCCACGTGGCGCCATGAATTACAATTGCGGTGTCGTCAGCGTAGGTGAAGATCTTTGATTTGTGGAGTGGCAGCAGACACAGATCATTTATGTATATTAGAAATAGGGTCGGCCCGATGACACTGCCTTGCGGCACCCCGTACGTGACTGTTTCTTCATCACTTACATAGTCTTTTATTTTGACTACTAGTTTTCTGTTTTGGAGATAATCCTTAAATAGATCTAGGGGTTTGCCACGAATACCTATCGATTCTAATTTATGTAAGAGGGTGGGGACAGAGACCGTATCAAATGCCTTCTTTAAATCTAGGAATACAGCTAAACATTTTTGTTGGGCGTCTAATTTCTGTGCTACATATTGGGTGAGGTCGATAACGGCATCCTCAGTAGAGACACCCTTTTTGAAACCGTACTGATTAGAAGCTATGATATTATATTTGTCCAAATATTTAACTAGCCTACTATTAATTAATTTTTCCATAACTTTAGAAAGTGCTGTAAGTACAGAAATCGGTCTGTAGTTATTTATACAGTGTCTGTCACCGCCCTTGTGAATCGGGTGAATCAAAGCCTTTTTAAAGTGCTCAGGAAACACTCCTTTAGTTATACATATGTTGATAATGTAGGTTATTATAGGGACAAGGGTGTTTCTACACATCTTTAGGAGCGCGGCTGGTATTCCATCCCAACCTGTTGCACTATCTTGCCTTAGGTTCATGATGGTAGACTCAACTTCAGACTCATCCACTTCAATAATCATAAATGAATTACAGCGTGTATTGCATTTAGAAAGAGGTTGTGGGGTTAGTGGTGTTATTTTTGAAGCCAAGTCAAAGCCAATAGTGGCGAAAAATTTGCATACATTATTTAGTGCCACTCTTGGGTCAGGTTTACTACTCAACAATTCTGTTGGAGGTGCACACACTTTTTTTGTGTTGGTAATATCCTTAATTTTGTTCCATAATTGTTTAGGATTATGTTTTGCCTTATCTAGCTCATATTTGTCATGTATTGTTTTAAGTTTTCGAAGTAGGTCATTGCAATAATTACGATAGCGTTTGTAGGATATTTGTAGAATTGGGTTATCAGGTGATTTTCGTGCCTTATTATGTAATTTATCGCGATGACGGATACATCTCAACATGCCGGGGGTAATCCAGGGCTTTAAATTTCTATTTCTTTTAGGTATTTGTTTTATTCTTGTATTTAAGCTTATAATTTTTTGAATCGCGGTTATTAAAGCGAATGACGCTGCATTAGGATCGGTTAACTTTAATATGTGTGTAAAGTCGTGAAGCTCTATATCATGTTTGACCCTAGCATAATCAATGATGGGAACTTTGAAAGTTGGGGAGGGTTTACTACCAACTTTTGGTCCATTAATTTGTACAACTAAAGGCAGATGATCAGTAATGTGTGACTCCAAGATAACAACAGTAGAAATTGTTTTAGTTTTGAGGATGACATGGTCAATGCAAGAGTCCTTTCTGGTGGGAAACGAGTGAGCAGGCAGTAGGCCATGTGCAGCGTTCAGTGTCAGGTAGTGTGCAGAGCGATCATTTATAGTAGAGGGTATTATATCAATATTAGTGTCGCCTATAAGACAAATGTTTTTGTACTTGTCCACGGAGCTTAATACGGTGTCGAGACATCGTAGAAAAGATTCAAACGATTGATTAGAAGTACTCGAAGGAGATCGGTAAATGGCTACTATTAATATGAGATAGCATAGGCTTTCTCTGCGACTCCTGAATGTAATGACTCGGTGTTTGCAAGTGTTTATCGCTGTGAATGCTGTGGTTTACGTGTGTGTGTGTTATGTGTTGTGTATGTATGTATGTGTGTGTTATGTGTTGTATGTGTGTTGTGTGTTGTAGGTACCTGCGCGGAGCAGGTGAGATGGTTGAGCAGTCCGCAGGGCGCGCCGTCGGGCGTGTGCACGGGACAGACGAAGCCCCAGGCGTCCGGCAACAACTGCCGCGCCTCCGTCGTGCGCATCTCCATGAAGAACGAGCCGCGGTGGATGGACCTGAGGACCACCGAACACTTCTAACTAACAGACTTCCATCATTATATTGTATTCACCACAGTACGGTATGTGACGGTCATATGGCTGTCTGACCGTCTCACAGTATTTTGACCTATTTTATTTGAACATATTTATAATCTGTGTATCAGATATGTCAGCCAAGATACTGACCTCTATTATTTGTACTACATTTTATATGTTATGGGCATGCATGGGAATTTAGAAATCATTTTATGCCTGACCTCTAATAATTGTTATAAATTGTCTGTTTTTTGTTTTTTCAATTTAAGTTTCAAATTTAGAAATTCGTTCTTTTCAACTGTGACATTGGCAAAAAGTTCAACAAATTGCCATAGAAAAAAAAAATCCGTTCTTATTATTTACTAGCATTCACCCGCGGCTGCGCCTGCATGGCATATCGGTAAAGCCTATTTTTTTAAGTTAGACCTCTAGCAATAAGTTGGTGAAAACAGCATTCAATTCCATGTAGTAGTTTTTACGTGATACAAACATTCTAGAAATTGTTGATTTGGCTTCTGTGGCTCTAAAAAAGACCCCTACATAATTTATTCTTCAATATCTTTAATGTACCAGACATCAACCTGTTACAATTTTAATAAACATATAGATAATGCCCACTAAAGATTGATGTCTAATTCTCATCTCATCCGATTCATTTTATTCTGACCATACTTCTACTACCATATAAAAAATAAAAATATACAATAGTTAGTGCATATAAAATATAATTGAATTAGGTTATTAATTAGCTTTCATCTGATACCCATATTGCGGTAGCACTAACAAAACGTCTGAGTTGACAGTTTACGGCCGCCATATTGGTTTGTGTGTTGACGTCACATAGCCTATGACACTCGGGGGAAAAATACAAATCTAATGACACCTCGCACTTTAAAATCAGTCAAGCCGTTTAAACTACAGAAGGTCACAATGGAACAGAAAAGCCCACATACATACATACGCGCGAAAATTGACTGGCCTGTTGGTCTAGTGGTTAGTGACCCTGACTGCTAAGCCGGAGGTCGTGGGTTCGATCCCCACCCAGGACAAATCTTTGTGTTATGTTCATTGTTCATAAAGGTTTGTTCTGTGTTTGGGTGTAATTTATCTATAATATGTATGTATTTACAAAAAAAAAAGTATTTAAGTAGTATATTCAGTTGTTTAGTACCCATAACACAAGCAAGCTGTTGCTGACACTACTTTTCGGATAACCTGTTACAATCTTGTGACTTTCATAAGTGTTACCTTGTAACCTAGATGAATAAACGAGATTTCATTTCATTTAATTTCAAATATAATTGCTTACTTTGGGATTAGATGGCGCTGTGTGAATGTGGTAAAAAAAACATTACCCTCCTTTTTGGCAGTCGGGTAAAAACTGGTCCTGATTGTACAAATAAATAAATTGTAGGTAGGAATAGTTCACTAACTTGAAATGTGACATATATCGCATTCTGTTGATGTTCTCAGCGACTATGGTCAGTCCTTTGTACTGAGTTAAGGTCACGTTGCTGGACGGCGCGTTGCCGGTAGCTAAAAAGGTCTCCATCTTCTGTTCCAAGTTGCCGGAGCTGCGCAGTATTTGTTGTAATTCGTGCTGTTAAATAAAAAAAAATAAGAAATCTTGAGTTAGAAATTGTATTGCTCGCTGGCTGAAAGGAAAGCGCTCAATTACCGGATCTCACAAAACTGGTATTGGCTATTTCTCTTTTTTTTTTTATTCGGATTTGGAAATATTGTGCCCAGTTGATGACAATAGGAGCGCCCCCTATTACATGCCACCTTACATAGTTGGCGTGACGCGTGTGATTATAGATTAAAGCTATAATCTATACTGATATTATAAACAGGTGTTTTATAAAATTGTGAGTTTGGTTGTATAGAGGTGACCTATGAAACTACTCATACAATCTTCATGAAATTTTACACAGAGATAGTTTAAGATAAGGAGAAAGATATAGCCTATTTTTACACGCAAGCGAAGCCGCGGGCGGAGGCTATTCTAAACAAATCTCACCTGTCCTATGACTAGTTTCTTTGAAGTCTTCGCTTTCTTCAATATCTGCAATCTGACGATGACTATGAGTTGCTGAAGACGCTCCTTCAGCACCTGAAGATACAAGTGACCTCCCACCAGCAACTCCTGGACCATTACAGCATCAGCGCCCTCCACCTGAGGAGACGAATATAAGGAATATTATTTTTATATCCATTTTTATATACCCGGTACTTTGGGAGACTTACACGGGTATACAAGTTCAACATGCAGTGGCTTTTAATGAAAAAGGTTGAGTGGTTGCCTACACCATTATCTGCAAGGGCATGAGTAACCGCAAATAATATTACAGCTACCCTATCATATTGGAATTTAAACATGGAATCTAAAGCTAGGCACAAACGACAGCGACTTAACACACTTTCTCATATATTTAGTATAGGCGCGCCGCACACGTGTAGCCGGTGGCGGCCACTCGTTGCAGCAATGTCCGCGACTCACTTAATTTTCGCCACAGCGAACGTACGAAACGTCCCACTGCTGGGCATGGGTCTCCTCCAAAGAATGTGAAGGGAATGTAGCCTACTATACCACGCCGGCCAGACGTTGGTAAAGGGTTTGTCTCAAATTTTCCTTTTCTCGCAAACTCTTTTACTTAAGGTACCAGTTAGTCTGCCTCTTACGTCACCCACGGGTTGAAATTGGGTTGTGACATTATGCACTCTTAATCCGTCTCTTAACTCTTAATACACGGATTATTGGCACTTACCTTGCATTTATTCTGCACCAAATCATAAAGCTTCTGCACCATGAAGACCAGAGCATGACACTTGTCCTTATGATCCTTGAGGTGTATGAGAACACATCGGTCTATGAGGAAGCGCGCGGCATCCAGGTCATCTGTCCAGGGAGGCAGCTCGTACAGCTTGGGTCTGAACATGCGGCCCAGGTATGAGAGACACTCCTGGGAATTGTGCAGGCCTTCCTCGTGAAGTTCACGGAGCATGTTTTGGATACAGCTGTAGAGAAAAATTTGATTATAAAGCTAACAATATTACTAATATTATAAAGCTTAACAGTCTATATAACATCACGCCATGACAAATAGGAGCTGAGCCAAACCAAGACCCATCGGAAAACCCTGGGCAACAGCTAAACAACAGGGGGCCGATTCACAGTGTCGCGGGAACACGATTTTTGTTACATTGTGTTTTTATTTACAAAATTGATAGTTTACATCTTTCTAGTCATTCCGTTCAACTTCGACTTTGATACGACTTCTAGTTTTTTTTATAAAAAATATCAAAGTATTAATTATATGAATTGTCCGTACACTAACCTACCATTTCAATTTCTATTTATTTGCTATGAATGGGACGAAAGATATGATTTTTTTTTTATAGTTTTTCGTTTTTATTTTTTTATTCAACTATAACACCGTATTAGTTCGTGATTCCTACATCAAACGATTGTTTATACTTTATTCTACATAATCCTTAAAAACGACAGCCTAATTCCTTATTGTGTGGAAGTTATTACAATTTTTAACAAACCAACAAGCAATTAAAAACATAACAAAAAAACGTCGATAGCAAACCAATGGACTAATACCGACCAATCACATGCCGGCAATATTGCGCGATTGACTTAGTAAACCAATCACAGCTGTCGAATGAGACCATCGACTTACCATTGTGTTAGCAGAATCGGGGCCCTGGTAATATATAAACTTACTTGACATAATACAGGTCGTCCTTCTTCCCGTGTAACAGTAACCTGTATATGTAGTGATCAGGCCAGTCCACCAAACACTTCATGATGAGGAGGATAGGAGCGTAGTACATCATCTTACGATAAGAGAACATCAGCTTGCAAGTACCGTTCGTCAAGAAGTGTAGGACATTGGTCTGTTGACAAATGTGTTCTGTCTATAGTCAAATCTTTTATTTCTACAAACAACGTACATGATACTTATAAACTTCATACAAAAAAGGTGTCAGCAAATTTGCCTACGGCCAGTTCATATACAAGGTTGAGCTCTGAGAAGAACTTGGCAAGAAACTCAGGCCACTCTTTTTATTCGCTAATGTAGTTACATATTCAATTGGTTACAGTTTGAAATATCACAGAATGGTACAGAACCAAAATACCACACTAGATTAAGTTCATTAAAAAAAAATAGTTTTCTTCAAACAGTATGGTATGGGATCATCATTTGGTTGGTATGTACTAACTTTTTAGTTGATTAATTTACACATTAAAAAATATTACGGTTCCGTGAAAAAGATATTAGAGTTCAGTGATAGCAATAGAATGCGAGATTATTTTTACACGCGAAGTCGCCGACACAGCTAGTTAAAAAAAAGAGTAGTTACCGTGCTAGACTGGTCAAATGTGACACAACGGACCATGATGCCATAGTCAGAGAACAGATTGCCTCTCAGCCTCCAGCCAGACCTCTTAATAGCCACCGGGTAGTTCCGTCTGGTCACCAAAAGCATGCGGGCTAAGCGTTCGTGCCCCTAGAAACATATATACAGTATTTAAGATAGTACTTCAAGATAACCTTAAATATAATGAGTCTTATTTTTAAAAGTTGGCCATTTAATTAGTGGAACTCAGATCTCCTCTCATCTACCTAGAGAGCTGAGAGGGCTTAGGCCATAATCCACACACGATGGCCTAGGTTGATGAATTTACTGCTATAATGACGTGAATTTTTGACACAAAAAATTTATTGAGCTATGCTGCTTGCATGCTTCTTTCTCATGCATTTTTCTCATATTATTTATATAAATATTTAAATATTATCACTCTGTCAATAACATACATCACCATCATCATCATTATAATATCAGCCCAATGTAAAACTTAAATAACTCAATACTTACTATTTTTTTTTTCATAGCAGTTCTCCTATAGCTTTGTGCTGGTAAAAAACTTACCTATTTATTGACGCTTTTTTTAATAACTAATTGCCTGTTATAATTACCTTGACAATGAAGTATCCCCCCCATTCATCGGCGTGTTCATTATGTTCAACTAATTCTTCAGGCGACAGGTCAGCTAAGTGACAGATTTTAGACTGAAAAAAAAGTAGTTTAACAATAATCACATTTTGACACGTAAAACACCAAACGTACATATAACTAGTCTTTTCTCTAATGGTTGTTGTATGTCACATGGTACAATGCACACTGAAGTAAATTATATTAATTGTAATAAAATTGGATTCAATATAAAGCACCGTTAAGGTTGTGGTTGTGAACAGTGAAGGTTCCGGCCGTCAGCAAATGATTTACAGTACAAGACAGTCTCGGTTTGGTTTATGGTGAAAAGAAAAAAATAAAAATTGAAGAAATAACCTCAGATATACAAAAGATTATCCTAATTAACCAGTGAAAGTGGTTAGTATATCTATTCTATATCAATATAACAAAATACCTTAACCATCACAGGCAATGATCCCAGAGATCTATCAACTGTAACTGCTTTCTCATCGATAAGCACTGTCATTCTGATTTTAAAATCTCCTTTATATGTAGCTGCTCGCTGTCTACACTCTGTAGGTAAGACATTCTGATTCTTAACACCAATTGCTTCCATTGGCACACTGGGCTTAGAAAATGCGGCTTCATCTATAGTAACTTTTACTCGTTCACCTCCTGGCAACTCAAATTCTGCAGGAATTAAGTCAGCAATGGCAGTTTTCAGCCCATCTTGTAGCATAAAGTTGAACGAATCTATGTGTGGAGCTCCCAAGCACTGAAGATACTGAAAATGTAATAAAATAGGAAATTATTTCAAGTTGTTGGCAATCTGATGACATCTTGTCTCGGACCAACGGTTTAGCACCATTGCCATGCATTTTAAAGTGCTTAGACACTAACAAAAACTTCAACCGTGATATAGTAGCCTTCGGGGCACTATGGAGATAGAACTTAAAAATATATAGATGTAGCAAGCTGTTGGCAGAGGAGGCCCAAATTTATGGGATTATTATTTATGCGATAGCAGGCGAGTTTTCGAGATACGATGATACGATTCAGAGCAATCGGAGTGGTTAGGTTAGGGTTATTTTATTGTTTTTAAACCACCCAGATGTAAAATTTTAAAGTATTACTAGACTTTGTCTGTCTTTTTTCCATAGTGCCCCGGAGGCACAACACTGACCCAACCACAACTAAAAATAAGAACAGGACATGCGAGACGCATTCAACGTTTAACGAGACAATTTTTCAAGATTTTGCAATGTGAAACGGCTGGCCGCCTTATCAAGCTAAAATCTACTGAATATATCCCATTTTTATCAACATTTTCTAAATCAAAACAAAGTCATAGGTTAGTTACCGGATTTGCGATCTTGGGTGGTTTTCTGTAGTCTGGGTTGCTTGTGTACGCCAAAGAAGGGTTTTTGGCTATCTTTTTTAAATTCTTCAAACTCATTTTATATGAATTTCACGCATCTAATAACAAAATAAAAACTAGTTTATAAAACGCACGTGCGTCAGATGCCAAAACGAATTTGACATTGACATTATGCATTGACATTTGACATTATTGATATTATCCTATAGGTACTGAAGTTGGGCGGGCGCATACTCTACTGTTGGCCTTCTTTGCACAATAAGGCACGGCAACTTACTCAGAATTAAGTGGAATCATAATAATAATGACTACGATTTATTTACACACGGGGCGATCAAGTAAGGATCTAGCGTGCTTCCCACTACTGCTCCGATATTGCCTCTGATTTTAAGGCCGTGTGTAGAGCCCTTTATATGGGAATCAGTAGTCAAATGAGGAAGATCGAACGTTTTTGTATCTATGGATTTGGTTTAGGGTGACCGGACTGTCGCAGTCACCATAAACGCATTTATAATCGGGAAGTGAATATGAAGGATGCTTCTGCAGGCATGGCAATTGCTGCTTTAGATGCACTAAAAAATATAGATGCTATGGCTGATTTTCAGTACAGTTTAATATAAGTGATGCCATTGCTAGGAGCAACGTGTCGTTTAGTCTGAGAAACAAGTAACCACTGTAGGTACTTACTGACCATAGTCTACAACGACAGACTATTGATGGGTTCAATTATAGTAGGTATGTATGTGGTTAGTATTCAGTTTTATTTAATCATTTTTTATTTAGTGTGAAAATTGTATTCAAAAAATGAATGAATCCATGATATATATATACTACAATTTAATATAATATCATCATAAAAAATGCGTTATCATCAGAACATCGTCTAAGGGAACAAACAAAAACCTAGCTCTGTTCTATGGAACAAATGTTCATGAACAAAACTTTTATGTTCAACATTTATGTAGCTGCAGGTGCACACACTATTATTTCTGATGGAAGACTTGATCCAGAAAAGGCGGGGTCACCGTCTATATTTAAATTATAAAAAACTGGCCAATTGCGTGTCGGGCCACGCACAGTGTAGGGTTCCGTAGTAGCCCGTTATCACAATATAGTGCAATTCAGTTGTTCTTTATTCTGAATATAAGTAATGGTAAATATATTAGGAGTAAGGATTTTGTATTTGGTACAAAATTATCCAACACCCAAGTTCAACGACTATATTATATTACTGCTAAACTAGTAAAGTTATCTTAACCGCTATAGTTTTCATTTAAAGTTCATGCTGGCTAGAAAAATCTGGAATGATGAAATTCATGATGATAGTGCATATCATCATTAATTTTTCCAGATTTTCAAGCCAGCAGTTTAGCTTTTAGAGGGGTGGGGGGAGGGGGGGCGCCCTACTGGAACAAAAATTTGTTCTTTAAAGTTTAATATTTCATAAATGGACCATTAAATTGAAAAATAATGTTAGTAGTCATTTTAGAAGACCTATTCAACGATAACCAACACGATGGGGTTGACGACAAAAAAATATTCATCCCCACTTCACATGTATGAGAACTAAACTAAAAAAAATTTATCCCAAAATTTTATTTTACCACTTTGTCGACGTAATTGATATACACACTCCTACAAAATAACAGCTTTCTAGCACTAACGGTCTCTTAGCAAAACCTTGGACAGACAGACAGACGGATATAACGAAACTATAAGGGTTCCTAGTCAGAACTACGCAACCCTAATAGCACCCTTTTAGGACTTCACTACAATCCGTTAAAAATATCTGTTTTTTTTTTGTAATAAAAAAAAACCATTTCAAACTTCATGTTGCTATTATATTGTGTACAATAAAAACGCTCTTTTATTATTAATAAAACTCTTTAATTAGAAAGTATAAGAGTACAATACCTTTATAAACTAAGTATCAAAAATTATTACGAACTATACCTAATCAAATCAAAAGGAAAAAAATATGCATAATATCATAAAGGGCATCTTACACAAGACTTAAGTCCAGCAGTGGGCTACCTTGGCTCTGATTCTGACCGGCTGGAATGCTCTCGCATTGCAAACTTTTCGAATCTTATAAAATAATAAACATATTACTACTGTTTGTTTTTTAAATTTTTAATTTATTTTTTAATTCCAGCCCGAAACTTTCCGACAGTTCAGAATAACACCCAAAACTAATCCTGGACATGAATTGTAATATCTAAACGTTAAATATTTGTGAGCGACTCTTTCACATTATAGTATGTATATACAGGGTGTATACGACGGTACGACATTAAATGAAACCACGTGAAGCATGTGATGTTAGAAGACTATACCAAAAAAATTAAACAGAAATTTGCAATAGTTTAGACGCAAATGTACTTTCTTTATGTCACAGTTGTTCACAGTTTTAAACAACCTGTAGGTATTTACGTTGATCGTATGTTGTCATTACGTCATTCAATTCGTTTAAATATCTCTGACTCTTTCATATTATCTTATCTCTTACTCCGTTCCTCACTGTTGTCATCGTCATGTCGAAAACGTCATGATAGAAAAATAATGTGTAGTTGTATTTTCTTAAATTTTTCGACTTTAAATAATGTGCAAGTACCTTTTTTTTTTTTTTTTTCTTTTTTTTTTATAATTTATATTAGAATATATTTATAAGGGTTAACACTGGCTGCCTTGTCATTTAATGTCGTATCGTCGTATACACCCTGTATATATAGTATGCATTATATTATATAACCTAACTAACTTATTTCTACTCATCGAATCGAATCTCACATTAAGGCTCCTTTCACACTTGACAGAATCAGGCGTAAGCGCAAGCGTGGTGAATGTTTATTTCCCCTTACAAAAGGATTACGCTCGACGGATCTTCAGTCAGATGTGAAACTTTTAAAAATTAATATTATATAATAATCAGAATGATGATGGTTCATGACGTCATAAAAATCAAGTGGATCCATTGAAACTATGGTCCCACTATTTGCTAATGAGACAAATACATAAGTCAAACTTATTTTGACCTATGTTGTGTGGAATGTTGAACCTTTAGATATAGATATTTTTTATATCGATTTCGAATTTATCGATTTTACATAATTATGTAGATTTCGATCTTCAACACCATAATATTTCGGTGTCACCTAAATATGTAGTTAAAACTGTAAATATACCGATAAACTATTAAAGATTTCCTTGGCGTAAGTTGTTCATAAATGCTAGGAATAAGTTATGCCTCATATTCTCAAAAACTCGTTCTTGCAACCTTTGTTCCTTGAAGCGAGCTAACAACTGTTGATGTTCGTCTTTACATTTCTTGTGTTCTGAAGTAGATAAATGGTCCAACATGTCGTCCCAGTCATTTTCCACTCGTCCACAATAAACGCAGTCAAATAAGTCCGGCTTGAGCTGCGATCAAATATCAAACAAAAAATATTAATTTAAGAATAGGCGTTCCATTAACAGCCTAGCCGTTTTACTAAACGGTGCGTCATTTAAATTTAGTTCTTCTTTTTGCCACCTGGCGCTGAAACCCACAAAATGGCGCGGGTAAGCAACAATCAAAAATATAATTCTATCATTTCTAATGCCAGATGTTTCATTTTTTTTTCACATCATGTGCACGCGATTTTATTAATCACCAGCCAGTCCGTTAAAAGTTGTATTAGACATTACGGCTGAATATCATATAGGCCGTTATCGTTCAGGTCGAAACATATACTGGTGCAAAGAGAGCGATTACGTCATTAACTAAAATTAGTGGCCCCGGTGACGATACTGTTTGATGCCACTAAAAGCAGCAGGATAAGAATAGCTAGTTACCTAGTTAGAGGGAGAATCATCTTTATACGGAGTAGCGACGAAAACCTTTAACCCCTAGAAAGGAAGGGGTGAGACTACCCTCTAGAGGAGGAGAGTCATGACCTCGATGCAACCCTAGTGCCGCCGCTAGTACTGGACCATAATAAATCAAATATGAAAAATGTTCCCTCACCTGTCTAACAAATTCATCCTTATGCGAAGTCACCAAGTAGCAGTTCTCTAAAATTTCACGGTGATATGGTTCTGATATATGCAAGGCAAGAAGCATTTTTGGGTTCAAATCTATATTGCAAAATTGGCAAATGAATTTGTTTTGGAACCTCACGATACCGAAAAAGTTGGGCTCTCGTATTAAAAAAGTATCATTAATAATAACATAGCGACTTAGACCTTGCTGCACAAACTCAATCGTTTCGCCAAATTGTTCTAAGGTCACTTTTTGAAACTTTTGCAATGGTTGTTTCTCATCGTTGGAAACTTTTGTCAAATTCTTTTTGTGCTTGTGCCCTGCAATATGTTCATTTATATTCTGTACTGTTGCAGTTATATGTGTGCTGCATACTTTACAGTTAATTTTGTTTTCATCCTTGTTCAAAGACAATCCATGTTTCTTTGCTAAAATCTCCAATTCTTTTAGATTGTTTGTCTTTTCTTTATTATTCATAAGCACAGGTTTGGTATATAATGTTTTTCCATCAATTTTATTACACTTTTCATCTGAAAGTAAAGGTTTAGAATCTACAGATACTTTACTATCATGTTCAAGCATATGACGTTCTATATCTTTGATATCGAAGTGCAAATATTTCGAGCATTTCTTACAAACAATGATATCCTTTATTAAATCTATATTTATGTCTGTCTTATGATGAGTTGAAACGTAATGCAGAACTTCAGATTTGGCATCTATTTCTTTACCATCCCTGCCGTTAGCATTTGTTTTATTATTTTTTTCTGTTATAATTCGTTCGTTATGCATATTTAATAGAGTTTGATGATGGTAACTTTTGACGTGCTGTTCAATGCTACCATCTATGATCCAATCACATATTCTACAAAATTCTAGATCTTGATTTAAGGTAAAGTGTTCAGTTTTAGTTGATACATTTTCATCGCTCACTTTATCAACCTTATCATTATTATTTTTCTCAGTTGAAACAGATTGTAACTCACTTTTCAAAGTCCCCGTCTCATTATTTTCCTCTGCATTAATTTTCTTGGTATTATATTTTTCTATGTGCTCTTCAGAGCTCAAGTGTTCTTGGAGTACATTTTCGGATACTACAACATTACAAGTTAAACATTGGAAGACGCCATCGATCTGGAAAAATAATATGCATTTAAGCAATTTTTTAAGCTTTTGTATTCCAGAATATCTCTTTCAAATTAATTTAAGGTTTCAAAACGTATATACTGTCAGTGCATACATTTCAAAGCCCTAATCATCAGAGAGCTCAGAGATCAGAAAGCTAGGAATTTCATTTAACTGTCTCGGTGGCGCAGTGGTATGTGGATACGACTGTTCTGCAAGAGGTATCGGGTTCGATTCCCGGGTCGGAACAATTATATGTTTTTTAGTTTTAATAGAACTTTAAATTCGAATTTTTATAATGATTATAAATAATAAATATTTGTAGGATTTGCAAATGTTTCTTTCAGAGTTTAGATGTGTACAACTATTATGTATGTGTGTATTTGAATTTAAAATGAATGTTTATTAGTTGTCTTAATCCCATAACATAAGTTTTATATTAGCTTACTTTGGACTAGATGGCGCTGTGTAATAAAAAAATGTTCTAAATATCCGGAGTGTACTAAATACATTAATCCCCTTAAACGTTTGTGTGAGGAAGGCGTCAATACGCAAAGAATAGCCACCGCTTGACCTGATCACCATGACCACTAAAAGCGCATGGTGTATTTATAAAAAGGATTCGTTCTTTCCTCATCATGGTGCCGCACACTTGGAGCATACTTTGAGCCGTCCTGCAGTCTCGCCTTCGGTCTCGAGTGGGAGTGTTGTAGAGACATTAACCAGCAAGTAGTACCCTCGAAACTTACCTTGCGGCAGATGTTGTTAGGCACCGCTGTCACTTTACTTCTGATCACATTTAAAACGTGATTTTGTTCACTCTTGTGTGCAACATCCTCGTCAAACTCAGCATTACAGAGTACACACGTTGTACCATCCACAATGCCATTCCAAGCATCGTTCGTAACTTGAATGTTATGTTGAACAAAGACGACCTCATTGCCCTTTCGCTCCAACCTTCCACTTTTATGATCCAAATGAGTTAGTTCCTTAACATGTAGCCCCACTTTAGCGGCAGTCGGGAAAGTAACGTTACACAACTCGCAGAAATAAACGCTTTTAATCTGGAAGAACAAAAATAACAATATTAACTCTTAGAAATGGTGTGGCTTCGCTCCCGTCGTTTATATTTAGCCACTGCTCAGCTCCTATTAATTGGCCGTAGCGTGTTATATAGCCTATAAGCTTCCTCGATATATGGGCTATGGAACACTAAAATAATTTTGAAATCGGACCAGTAGTTTCTGAGATCTTAGCGTTCAACCAAACAAACAAACTCTACAGCTTTATAGTATAGATATAATATAATTTATAATACTTAAAGAATATAGATATCCTCATCATCATCATCAGCAACCCATCAATGTCGCCGCCCCGGGCTCGGGTCTCGTCCTCAATCCAGAGAGGTATATAGATATAGATAATAATGTATAGATTAGTATAGATATACAATATCAATATCGCTCGTGCGAGCGCAGCGCTAAGTCTGTCAAGCTTTCAAGCATCCGCCCCCTGATTTTGAGCTGTCGGAAAATTTTCGGCCCGAAATGTCAGTGTAATTAAAGTTAAATACATATTGTTAAAGAAATAAATGGTTGTAGGAAAAAACCTTAAATTAATCAGTTTTTAATTTTCTATACGTTAGAGTATTTTCTAACATTAAATAACATAAGCCTTAAAAATACGTCTTACTAAGATTCGTAAAAGTTTACGATCCGGGAGCAATCCGACGAGTCAGAATCAGGGGGCAGATCTCACATGCTGTGCAAGAACTACATTGTGAGACTGGACATTCTTTTTAAATGGCGAAGTACAATACGTGTAGAGGACTGGCAAAGTCGCAATTAAGTGTCATAATTTAGTGGTTTTCGATTGTTATAATATCGGAGCAATATTTTTTTATTTTTTTAATAGGATTAGGATTATGATTACGTGAACTTGTATTATTATTTTTTTTTATTTTAAAAAAGACAACGCCCGCACTAGAGTACAAGCCCTGTGTCGCGGGGAGCTTTACAAACATGAAACTAACGGATACAAAGTACACCCAGACTAGAAACAAATATCTATGAATCACACAAATATTTGTCTCCTGTGGGAATCGAACCCACGTCACCCAGCACGGCGATGTAGTGGCGAGGCGACCACCTTAACCACTGCGCCACGGTGACAGTATATTAAAAGTTTACTATGAAAAAAGAACGCCCTGCAAGTTCCAATGTGTTATTTTCATTTATATAACTGTAAACGCAATGTTTTCGTACCTTTTACACACCTTTCACCTAATTCTAAAAAGTTTATTAAAAACATTTGAAACAAATAGCTCTAATTAAATTATAAAAATCTATAAATTGACTGGCCTGCTGGTCTAGTGGTAAGTGACCCTGACTGCTAAGCCGGAGGTCGTGGGTTCGATCCCCACCCAGGACAAATCTTTGTGTGATGAGCATAAAGGTTTGTTCTGTGTCTGGGTGTAATTTATCTATTATATGTATCATCATCATATCAGCCTATCGACGTCCACTGCTGAACATAGGCCTCAACTAATTTACGCCACTTATTTTTTTAAATTTTTTGTATTGGAAGGCGCAGCGTTATATGTATGTATTTACAAAAAAAAATGTATTTAAGTAGTATATCAGTTGTTTAGTACCTATAACACAAGCAAATATAATTGCTTACTTTGGGACTAGATGGCGCTGTGTGAATGTGGTAGATTATAATTATAAAAATCGTAAACCACGAAATACCTGCGACGACGTGGCCATTCTCTGTATGAACTCTCTTAATATATGTTAGTATAACGCAATGTTGAACAGTCAATTATTATAATCAACCTTGTTTATCAACTACGCAACTTGTTTATCAGAATAAGGTACCTAGCCTACCAGAATAACTATTGTTTTATTTCGGAGAATAAGTAGTATCCGCAGTCTTACAATGTTCTTTGTTGTTTGCAAGTTAATACTTTGTTGCTTGCAAGTTAAATGAAATGCTTATTCAAAGACTTCGAGATGATTTTAAGGCTGAGATCTGTGCATACTTGGACTTTGCTCTGACTAAACTTTCGAGATAAGACAAAATCGGTATTTATAGTGCAAACTTTGACTTTGTCCAAGCCCAAGCTAAGCAAAGTCAAAGTTCTCAAATTATACTGTAAAAAATAATAGTGTACAAATGTCATAATTTTAAAATGACTATTGAACTTTGTTGCATAACATTAATTGAACATTGAACAGCTGTCATTAGCGATCCTTTACTCAATTTCTTTAACCAATATTAGACAACAAAATTTAAAAATAATCTAGTAATTTTAAGAAAATGGAGTATTTGGACGATTATAAATTACAAAAAGTATTCTATCATTCTTTTTATCTTTTATTTTACAAAGAATTCAGCTGAAGATGATGCATGAAATGAAACACCTACTCGTGCTCGGGCTAAGCAATGATATCGTCTATAGACTGAGCAAAGTCCAAGTACGCTCTATAGATCTCAGCCTAAGTGCAGTGGTCAGGAATTAATCAATAGGCTCGCCCTATTACATGGGTGGGAGGGACCTAACATAGCTAGAGAAATGTTGTGTTACGCCTCTGCCTACCCCTCGCAAGAACTCGTCTCGTCTTCCTCACTTCACTGTCGACTGCAGTTAAATATAAATAAATAAATACCTTTCGAATGTAGTCGTGTTTGAGCTTTTGTAGATAGCCGCAAGCGTTGAGTTTGTCCTTATGCTCTGGTCGTTGAATGTGCTCCAGTCCATCCTCTTCGGAGACCAGGTACTTGGCACACGGAAGACAGTAAGACTCCACCTCGCCCACATTGATGCAATTTTTCGAAAATATTGTCGGCATCCTTGAACAAAATTTAAGCACTTAGATAACTCCTCTTGCGTCAGCCGCGCAGGGGTGGATCTCTGTAGCGTAGGGGCTATAGGGGCTGCATCCCGAAGCCCCTGATATAAGGAGCCCCCAGCCCCAAGAAAAGACATTGTGAATTTAAAAAAACACGGTTAAGAGCATGTCAGACTCAATATTACTTAGTAGTCCACACAAGACACCTATTATATACATCGAGTAGTTTTCGAGTAAAATGCCTGTAAATTGCCAAATATAAGGGTTCCGTTTTTGCCATTTTGGCTATGGAACCCTAAAAAATGCATTATCGTACGGAACCCTCACTCACTCTTAGCCGGTTTATTTAGAAAGGCCCGCTAGGGGCCCACGCGTAGTATCAGCCCAGGGCCCCACGAACTCACAGTCGGTCCCTGCAGCCGTGCGAACACAATAGCGGTGGAATCTTGATAAATAGTTAGCGACACGCCGGCGCCGGCGCCGTGCTATCCCAGACTAAACTATTTGTGTAAATATCTCATACAGATCTCTTCAGCTGTTCAGGCGTGATAAAGTAACAAACATTCACCGCATTTATTATTCATCAAAATCCATTTTACGAATATAGTTTCTGCGTGAAAGAGTAGGTACCAAAAACGCAAACAAATCCATCCTAATACTTTTATAATTACTTATTTAACATAGATATGTACCGATTAGTATTTTATCATTGTTTGTGTTATTAATGAACATACACATAAGTAGTAGGTACCTATCACTTATTAGTCTGTGGTAGGTACATACCTACATAATGTGCTGTCATAATAAATCAAAGTCAAAATAAATGTTCATGTCTACTTAAGTAATCACTACATAGTATAAAACAAAGTCGCTTTCTCTGTCCCTATATCCCCCTATGTATGTTTAAATCCTTTAAACTTCGCAATGGATTTTGATGCGGTTTTTTTTAATAGATTGATTCAAGAGGAAAGTTTATAGGTATAAAATACATACCACGCGGGCGAAGCAGAGGGTGGAAGCTAGTAAATAATATATTTCAGTGATATAACTACACGAAGTACCCACTAAGTCCCAGGAGTGGGACTTAGGCTAAGTTCTATAGAGCGTACTTGGACTTTGCTCTGACTAACTTTCTTTATAACGACTAACTTTCGAGATAAGACAAAATCGGTATTTATATTGCAAACTTTGACTTTGTCCAAGCCCAAGCTAAGCAAAGTCAAAGTTCTCAAAATCGACGAGTTACGAAAATCTTTGGCTAATAATAAAGTATAAAAATGTCAAATGTCATAATTTTAAAATGACTATTGAACTTTGTTGCATAACATTAATTGAACATTGAACAGCTGTTATTATCGATCCTTTACTCAATTTCTTTCATAACTTAATATTTATTACATTTAACCGATATTAGACAACAAAATTGACTGTCACCGTGGCGCAGTGGTTAAAGTGGTCGCCTCGCCACTACATCGTCGTGTTGGGTGACGTGGGTTCGATTCCCACACGAGACAAATATTTGTGTGATTCATAGATATTTGTTTCTAGTCTGGGTGTACTTTGTGTCCGTTAGTTTCATGTTTGTAAAGCTCCCCGCGACACAGGGCTTGTTCCCTAGTGCGGGCGTTGTTTTTTTATAAAAAAAAAAAAAAAAATTTAAAAATAGTCTAGTATTAATTTTAAGAAAACGGAGTTTTTGGACGATTATAAATTACAAAAATTATTAAATTATTTATCCTTTATTTTACAAAGAATTCAGCTGAAGATGATGCATGAAATGAAACACCTACTCGTGCTCGGGCTAAGCAATGATATTGTCTATAGATTCCAAATCACTGCTTTGGCTCAGATTACGCTGAGCAAAGTTTTGTTGGAGTGAAGTCTGAGCAAAGTCCAAGTACGCTCTATAGATCTCAGCCTTAATGGGTTGCTGATGATGATGAATATGATGATGATAACTACACGAGTACGATTTTCGAATTTTTAATGATTCATATTCAACGGGAATTACCCCATAGGTAGACTTTTGACTTTTTAATCGTGAAACCACATAACTCATGTACCTATAATTTGCTGAGTATTCACTTTGTACGTTATCAATGCATTCGATGCATAGCACTTTGTACCACCTAGTCCAAATGAATGTTTCTAGAGAAATCGACCGAACGTACCTAAGTGATAATTTGTCAACCCTGAAAGATCGATTCAGATCGAAAAACAAAAACAAATAAAGATAAAGCACTTACTTGTTAGTCGTTGTTAGTCCTCGGAAGCAAGTTATTTTAAAAATAACTAGCAATCCCTACTTTACTTTATAGAAATATTAACACAACTGACTTCTCTAAATCTCTATCGAAGACTGGATTGGCTGCACAAACTGCATCGAACTTCCGTCCTTGATTATTACAGAACAAGGTATTCCTCGACCATAGACTATAGACTAGAATGAGTCAGATACAAATATAAATAAACTAAGAATGCGTTCATTTTACTACAATATGTATTGTATCTGTGTATAAATAGTATAAAACGGTTTTCATGACTATTACATTTTTACATACCTAATTAGAATTCTGTTTGCCAATTTCTAAGCTACTGCTTTTAGTCTAGTAAATGAATGCTGTACGAAATGGTCCTGTGGAGGGAAATGTCGAGAGCAGAAACTTTGACTTAGGAACTTGGTTTGGACTAGTTAGGAGATAAACATACTAAAAGTCCTTACCCACCGAGATGAGCCCGACGTGGGAGCACAAAGAAGGTTTTTGGTTTTGTGCTTACATCTCGAAAACAGTGCGTCGTACGAAATTTTATTGTAACACCCAATGAAAGCTGATAAAATTCTCTACAACTTGGCTTAAACACTTTTTCATAGCTATCTTTTAAAAATGATCGATTTTCAAAAATGTGTTAAATTCTCTAGCACAGGTACCATTTTTTGTTTTCTGCTTACATCTCGAAAATAGTGCATCGTACGAAATTTAATTGTAATATCATAATGAAAGCTGATAAAATTTTCTACAACTAGGGCTTAATACTTTTACCCAACTACGGCGAAGCCAAAAGGAAGGTTAATGTTTTTGGCAGTCTATGGATATTTGTATGTATGAATGTTTCTATGTTTCACCGTAGCGCCTAAACTAATGAACCGATTTTAATGAATGAAGTGTCAATAGATTTGTAATAATAGCCCGGGTAACATACGCTATATAATTTTTTTCATAATTATCTGACGGTATTGAAACCTCAGATTCTAACCTCGAAAAAATTAAACCGAGATAAATATCAAATGTTTGATATCAAAAAAAGGTCTTGGCTAGCACATTACAAACATGTATAATATACATCATATCGGGAAACGTAAAAAAATAAATAAAAAATTAAGTTTAAAAAACTATTCTCTCTTTTAGGGTTTAAATTACGTCATATAATATTACGAAAAAATTATATAGCCTATGTCACCCGGGCTATTATTACGAATCTACTGACACCTCATTCATTAAAATCGGTTTATTAGTTTAGGCGCTACGGAGAATTTAATACTAATTAATAAATACTAATTAATAATAATTAATAATATAGTAAGGCCCCCTAGGGGTCCCCGAGTAGTATCAGCCCAGGGCCCCACAAACTCACTGTGCGCCCTTGGATTACTGCCTTATTCACCTTTTACGACACCCACACGGATGGAGATGGGATAGTTACACGTTTTCTTAATCTGTCACAACACGGATTAAAATCATGCAAAAATTATCATTACTTCGTTTAAATTTCTGATTACAATCAGTGAAGTATAAATATTATTAAATATAAAGTATCTTTCACAATCAATCGACGCAATCACTCTTGTTAGGGACTCATTATTATGTCTTGGCGCCACCGACACGACATGCATGACACTAAAGTAATGTGCATAGAGTATTATAATTATAGGGGGAGTAATGTGTTAGCGCCTTTATTCTATTATATTCTACTTAATACTTATAGTCTATGGTCGGTAAGTACCTTTGTGAGTAATTGTGAGTTGGCGTCAGTTTGTCACTGACTTGATTATTGTTTTAAATAATTTTGGTTTGGTCGAAAGCCGGACTGAATTAAATAGTTCTCGCTCTTGGACTCAAAAGAGTTTAAAGACTCTTTGGTATTATAATCTCTTGACTCATAGCCACTTCATTCTTCGATATAAATTGTGAGCAGTCGGTTGTGGTATATTTCGGTACATTGCAGAGTATTGTTGTCAACTTCTGAGGACTAGCAAGTAAGTATCTATCTTTAATATCACATATTTTGATAGCTCTCTTCCCAAACCAAGCTTCATCATCATCATATCATCCACTGTTGAACATAGGCATACCAAGCTTATCAAAGAGAAAAATGAGATAGGTACCTACTTTTTGCACATCTACAGCAGTACAGCTCCAGCAGTACTTTAGATTAACTGTACTATCAATACTACTAATATTTCTATTTTTTAAATTATTTATTTAATTAAACCAATAAGTTACATAAATTTAATTATAAAACATTTTGCATTAACTTACATAAGTACCTACATACTTATCTATTACTCCTAAATTTTTAACTAGCTTTGTAAATGAAAATAATAATTTCACAAATTGTTGGTGCGCTTGCCAAAACTGCTATGTGCATATTAGGAACTTTTCAAAAAAAAATTATATTGTTTCACAAATTAATATATTTAAAAAAAAAACAGTTTTTTTCTTGTCCTGAAAAGTTCCTAATATGCACATAGCAGCTTTGGCAAGCGCACCAACGAAATATTATTATTTATTTATTTCCACATAAACTTACATTCTATAATTACAGGTTTTAGCCTATTGCAACAGTGAAGTTAACATTATTTAATTCTAATACATAGCATACCTAATATTATAAGTACCATAATGATTGTGTAACACACAGTACAAGTATGTCATTTATGATCTTCATAAATGAGTATTTTACACTCACAGACAAAAAAATATTTGATATAAACAAAATATTCCTATTTTTTTTGTAAAAGAAACAGTAATGAATATAATTTCATTGACTATTTAAAAACATCTAAGTATAAAGTTTCGAACAAAAGAGGTTAATCATTTTCTTATTATTTCTTTGTCAACAGAAGCTCAACGGTGGACTAAGAACAGGAGCACAGCTCTAGCAAGTAGTGAGTAACGAGCCCATCACAATGAACAGCGGGAACCCATCATTCATAGAGGGCTGGTGTGTTACAGACGTGAAAGCAAATAATTACCGCTTCAAGTGGATTATAAACGATTTCCTTAAATGTGCCCTAAAAAAAGGTAGGGATTATAGGTATTTATATTCGTCACGTTTCTCAGCTGATGATATAAACGAATTTCGTCTCCAAGCTATGAAAACAATAAGAACTATATCAGGTTACAAATAGAATTAACGTCTGTTAATGAAGTCCATGCAACCTACAAGTTTTCAGTAATAGACGCTCAAGGTAAAGAGAATAATATCACAGACTTAATCCGGCCAATTAAATTAGAAAACAGTATGGAAGTGGGGTATTACTATACGGAAGAATTGTTAAAAAAGAACAACTTCACGATATTGTTCGAAATATCAGTGCTTACTGATATTATAAACACCAGCGGTCACGACAAAGTGAAGTTGAAAGTACCTGCGTGTCGATTGTCAGAGCACCTTGGTGACTTGCTCAACAGTGAAAAGTTTTCTGATATCACGTTAGCTGTGCGCGATAAGGAATATAAGGCACATAAAGCTATTCTAGCCGCGCGGAGTCCTGTATTTGCAGCAATGTTTGAACATGACTTGGAAGAGAAGAAAAATAATCGAGTAAACATTACAGACGTGGACCACGAGACGTTCAGTGAAATGTTACGTTTCATATACACGGGATGTGTCTCTAATATGGACAAAATGGCGGGCACTTTACTGTCAGCCTCTGATAAGTATGCTATAGAACGACTGAAAGTAATGTGTGAAGAAGCCCTGTCTCAAGGCATATCGGTGGAGAATGCGGCGGACTCCCTCATATTAGCTGACTTGCATTCTGCTGACCATCTGAAGGCGGCCATCTTCAATTTCATAAATAACAAGCACACGAAAGACGTGATGGAGACGACAGGGTGGCAGCTCCTGACCTCGTCGTACCAGCACCTGATGGTCGAAGTATATAACTCGCTGATCATGCAACAGACTGACGCGCGACCTAATGACATCGTCTCAAAGAATGAAAAAGCTTAAGTTTGAACGTTAAAAATCTATTTCGTTTAGAATTAAGCACATTTTTTTTTCTATTTTTAGGCTAGTGCAGTCAACAAGGGAACCTTTTTAGTTTTTCAACGTCTGTCTGTATGTCTGCAGCTTAGTTCTTAGTGTACCACTGTCTTCGTGCCTAATGCATTTAAACGCTTAACTCATGCGCCGGCGCGGCGCCCCGCAGCCGCACCGTTGTGGCGACGGCGACGACGCGACGGTGAAGACGCAAAATTAAACTTTGATAAACAAGTAGGTACTTACAGTTAACTTGAGCACAGATGAGTGAGTTTGCACACAACAGCAGTGATTTTTTTTGACAAGCGATACACAATTTCCCTTCGATTCACACACCAAACATACATACTGCCGTACTCCGAGACGATGCTTAATTTTAAAGTTTATATAGTAAAAACGTGTATACTTCAGTCTATAAGCCTGAAGACGATTATTCATTGAAAAAATTGTGTTAATGAAAGATATATGTATATAAATAGACCATTTACGTCAACCCATTAAGTCCACTGCTGGGCTCGGGTCTCCTCTCCTCTATCTAGAGAGCTGAGAGGGTTTAAGGCCATAATCCACACTCACGCTGGCTTAGTGCGGGTTGGTGGATCAGACATACTCATAGAATTTCTTAGAAAATATAAATAGTTACTTATTTTAAATAATGACATTTACGCGGTGTTTGCCGGCGTGCTAAACACGCGGTCCAAGTTCGATTCCGACCAGCAGTACCAATGTGGATTTCACTTTGTGAATTTATATATACCTATTACCTACTATTAGTCTCTAATCATAATTTACCATCCATGCTAACGGTGAAGGAAAACATCGTGAGGAAACCAACATACCTTAGAGGACCCGCATTAGGCCACTGTGTGTGGATTATGGCCTTAAAACCCTCTCAGCTCTCTAGATAGAGGAGAGTAGACCCGAGCCCAGCAGTGGACTTAATGGGTTGACGTAAATGGTCTATTTATATACATATCTCTTTCATTAACACAATTTTTATATTATTATGCATATGATTGCCTGATATTTGTGTGAAATGTCCAGTAAAACATCAGATATTACGTGAAAACACTGATTTCGTGATTTCCTTGTCACATTTTTTTAAATATTTTTATTTTCAAAGAGGATAATCATGTAAGATGCAAGTTATTTTTATTATCAATACTTAATTAGGTAATTTCAATGACGAACATTTTATTCTTTTGATTTTATTTTATTTCGTATTTGCCACCAATTAACTAACAATTACTTAGTTAATTTTTATTGGAGAAAATAACAAATATTATTAATTGATTAGTAATTTTTCACAATTACAATTAATTTTTAGTTATTTGATGGCAATTAAACATGCAATTAACTGCCTCGGTGGCGCAGCGGGATTTGTATACGACTGCTATGCAAGAGGTCCCGGGTTCGATCCCGCGTTCGGGTGAAAATGGTATGGGTTTTTCTATCATGAAATTCCAGTATTAAGATTTGCCCGGAGTTTGGTATACAAATGTACCCGGTTGATGACAATAGGCTCGCCCCCTATTTCATGGGACCAAACATAGCTGGCGAAATGTGGATGTGAAACACCTCTGCCTACCCCTTCGGGGAAAAGGCGTGATGCTATGTATATATGTATTAATTGTTAATTACAATTAAAATGTATATATTTTTATCCGGATTCAAGAAAAAAAGAGCGCGTTTTTACAATTTAAACACAAGGAGGGCCCTGTAGTGTGGAGGTGGGGACCTCCACACTACAGGGCCCTCTGTTAATGTGTGTGTATTATTGATACAGGTAGGTAGGTATAGTGGCCAAATCCTTGCAACCAAAGAGTTATTATAAGAGAATCATTTATTATGAAATAGCTTTTGCGCGCGACTTCGTCCGCGTAGATATAGATCTTGATCAATCACCCCACTACAGGCATTTTTATATAATAATTAGATAATTTTTTAATCGATTTAACATAGATTTCCGATTTCGATATCTGCAACATCCTATTATTTCAGTCTCACCTAAGTAAATAGTTAAAATGTAGGTAAATATACCGATAAACTGAAAATTTTATTAAAGAAAGTTGTTCATAAATGCCAAGAACTGGTTATGCAGGAATTGCAGGATATTCTCAAAAACTCGTTCTTGCAACCTTTGTTCCTTGAAGCGAGCTAACAACTGTTGATGTTCGTCTTTACATTTCTTGTGTTCTGAAGTAGATAAATGGTCCAACATGTCGTCCCAGTCATTTTCCACTTGACCACAATAAACGCAGTCAAATAAGTCCGGCTTGAGCTGCAATCAAATAATGTCTACCTAATAGTAAGAAAACATAATTATAAAGCGTAAGAAAAAATATGTAGGTATTAAATGTCAAATTTTTATTGAGTCCTTGATGACATAAAAATGCAATGAAATAATCTTGATATTTACAATGCTCCTAGACTATAACTTAAAAATTGAACTCCTTATATCTTTTAAACTAAGACCCGACCAAATTGATATTTGTTGACTAATCTCGGCCTCCGGAGAAAAATAAGTGATGATAGGTATATAACGTTTAAGCTATTTATATTTATTTGATTTAAAATATTATGCAGGGTGTGTAAGGATTTAAACAGTGTGCAAGCTATTGAATACACTGTTTGAAAAAATGTTGTATCTACAGTCGAGTTCATTAATATATTGGCACCATCATTAGATATTTTTGTTGAAAAGGGTGACTACCTACAACTTATTGCATAATGTACAGCATATTTTATTGAACCATTCACATAAGGACATATATTTGCTCCATATTTTGAATCCTTGATGGTGGCGGTGCCAATATATTAATGAACTCGACTATAAAACTGCGTGTATTATCTGGAATGTCAAATTTGATAAGTAGGCACACCTCAAAAGAAACACCGTCAATAATGGTGGCCATACACCATGCTGGGTATCGTTCAATCGGCACGACGCGACGCGACGCTGCCGATTGGATCAAGTAGAACTGACCGTGTGTGGGCGTGAATTGGCATGACAGATAAACTTATCGGAACAATCGAAATTCAATTCTTTTGGCTCGATCAAGCCGATTGGACGATGGGCAGTATGGTGTATGGCCACCATAATCAGGATATTCTACTTTATTCATAATATTTATAAACAACTTTCGAGCGCCTTACAAAATTATAATAGCAAACACACTCTTTGGACTTAATGGACACTTTTTGTTTCAGGAGAATTGTTATTAGATGATGCTTACATCTGAATTGAGATGAACGTTATGAACATTACATTACTCATAAGAACATAATTATTCCCTTAACCTTTTAATCACCAGACTTCTTATGTCTCTTTTTTAATCATCATTGTTTTTAAAAAGACTAAAAAACTAGTGAAAACTTTATTGCCCATATGTATAAAAAATATGTAATTTCACAATATATTACTAGTGCTGTATGTTTTACTATAAACAAATAAACAAAGACTTGGTTCACAGAAGAGAGCGACCATGTTGTCCTCGTAATGCTACAATAAAATCTGAACTTATAACTGTAGGTTTAGGTTATTTTTTTATTGTAAACATTATTTTGATAAAATAAAGTTTATAAACGAGCCGGAGCATTTGGTCGTAAATTATTGACCTTGACATGTATAATTAATTATGATTTTATGACATTTGCTAAATTAACTTAATATTAATTTAAGATTCATTATTTAATAAGTATTACCTACTCTATTTTTTATATTTGAATGACATAAAGTGTTATAGTGAGATAAATGTAACTGGATGTAATTCGTTTTTTGTCTCAATAAACAATTATTATTATTATTATTTTATCGTTACGACTCTAGCGGGATAGGGTTACGAGCAGAGGAATCGTATTGGTCACCTATCCCTTATGCCACTTGTTTAGAAGATATAAATTCCACAGAGTGAAATGCACATTGGTTCTGTCGTCGGTCGGAATCGAACTCGGACCACATGATTTGCAATGTTTGCATGGTCACTGAATCCATTCGGTCACCATTGTACATTTACTTATAGATAATTCCGTCTGCAGCTTCACCCGCGTGGTATGTATTTAATAACATTATATACTTACCTAGCTATTTATCGTGTGGTGACAGATTAAGAAGACACAATGTCAATGTCATCTTATCCCGTGGGTGTCGTACGAGACGACTAACCTAGTAATCTTATACACACAGGAGCACTCTAAGGCTGAGATCTATAGAGCGTACTTGGACTTTGCTCACACTCCAACAAAACTTTGCTCAGCCTAATCTCAGCCAAAGCATTGATTTGGAATCTATAGACAATGTCATTGTTTAGCCCGCGTACGAGTGGATGTTTCATTTCATGCATCATCTTCTGCTGAATTCTTTGTAAAATAAAAGATAAAACAAATGATACAATACTTTTTGTAATTTATAATCGTCCAAAAACTCCGTTTTCTTAAAATTACTAGATTATTTTTAAATTATGTTGTCTAAAATTGGTTAAAATGTAATAAATATTAAGTTATGAAAGAAATTGAGTAAAGGAGCTGTTCAATGTTCAATGAATGTTATGCGACAAAGTTCAATAGTCATTTTAAAATTATGACATTTGTACACCATTATTTTTTACAGTATAATAGCCAAAGATTTTCGTAAGTCGTCGATTTTGAGAACTTTGACTTTGCTTAGCTTGGGCTTGGATAAAGTCAAAGTTTGCACCATAAATACCGATTTTGTCTTATCTCGAAAGTTTAGTCAAAGTCCAAGTACGCTCTATAGATCTCAGCCTAAGAAAAGAATAATTTGAAACAAAACCCTATACCAACTCGTCTGGCCAGCGTGGTATAGTAGGCTAAATTCTCTGCATATTCTTTGAAGGAAACCCGTGCCCAGCAGTGGAACCTATATGGGTCCCACTGCTGTTGATAATAACGATTATATTTTTACTCACAGTGACTTTCGTTGATATATCGTGTACACTGCAGTTTAATACATTTTTTTTTTCAATTTCCCAGTGTATGATACACCTATTACCTACTTAATATACTGTATACTCCCATAGTCACCTTTTACGACACCCACGGGTAGAAATGGGATAGTGATATATATTCATAATCTCTCACTACACGGACAAATATCAGTAAAAATATTATGTGTTGCATAATTTAGTTTAGTATGTGGTGGGAGTGGGATTCTGTGCGCGTATACAGCGGGCAGCGTACGCACTGATCCGAACTGTATCCGTTTAGTTTATTTCGGCCAGTACTCTGAATACCCGCGAAGAGCGCGCATCGCTCGCCGCACACCGCCACCATAGCCCGCGCAAATAACTTTTGACATTACATAATTTAGAAAAAGTTTTGTTTTAATTTCGTGTTGTGAATGTTGTGATTTGTTTTAATTTATTATTATTTTATATTTTCTCTAATTTGGTGAGTTTATTTTGATTTCGTTTTTATTTTTTAAAATCTCTTATGGAAGAGGGGGTGTCCTAACACATGTATTCAAATTCTTGAAATGAAACCTCCATCCTAAGTTATCAGAAATATGTAGAAGTTAACGAAATAGATCATTATTTTCAAATTTTTAATTATGTGTTTTACTTTTGATATTACTATAAATATGTCACGCGGGGTTTCGTTCCCATCGTTCTTTATTTGGCCACTGCTCATCGCCTATTGGCAGTGGCGTGGTGTTGTATAGCCTATGTTACTCAGTGACAATGAAGCTTTCTAACGGCAAAAGAAGTTTTGAAATCGGTCAAGTAGTTTTTAAGTTTTAAATAAAAAAATACAAATCTTTTCTCTTTAAAAAAATCTCTGTATAGATAGGTCCCTATAGATTACTTATTAGGTAATTACTGAAAGCTACTTGATTTAAAACAAATTTATTTTACATAAAATTTGTACAAATAATTATGAAATTATCCATATATTTTATAAATGTGGGTAGTTGTGAAAACCGAATTTTTTTAATGTTCATTTATAGCTTTAAAACTACCACTAAGAACTACCTAATTAGAAGTTATTTATAAACTTAAATGTTTACGCTACGAATGACATAGATTATGCGTACGTACCTAAATCTGATATTACTGTTGAAATAAAATATCTAACTAATTTTTATTATCTATCTACTCTGTAGATAATTACTTATTATTGACACAATATGTTTACGCAATGACCAGTACAATCTACATACAGACATTAATAAAACATAGGCATTTAATTTGTATGTAAAACTTATGCAGGAATAATTTATAGGTAGATATACCTTACTTATACCTTACTGATAATATTGAATGCTGTTATAAGTTTATGAGGATCTGAATAGAATAATATTATTGGAAATTTAGGGTTAAGTAAGTAAGAACACGTGTAGACGACGAAGCAATGGTGGCTGAATGGATAAGGGACCGGCGGCGTGCAAATCACGCGGTCCGAGTTCGATCCCGACCGGCAGTACCAATGTGGATTCCACTTTGTGGCATTTATATGTACTAGTCAAGTGACTTACCATCTGCTAACGGTGAAGGAAAATATCGTGAGGAAACCCACATACCCTAGAAGAAATTCTATGAGTATGTCTGATCCACCAACCCGCACTAGGTCAGCGTGTGTAGATTATGGTCTAAACCCTCTCAAGTCTCTAGTTAGAGGAGAGGAGACCCGAGCCCAGCAGTGGGACTCAATGGGTTGCTGATGATGATGAACACGTGTGAGACGGAGACTAAATATTTTATTTATTTATTTAAATTTTATGCACAACTAGCTGTACCCGCGACTTCTTTCGCATGGACAACTTATCCTGCATTCATGGAGTTAATTTTTTTTACGGAACTCTGATATTTTTTCAAAACCAAAGTAGCTTAAGTTACTCCTTGTGACATTAGCTATCCGCCAGTGAAAGTCCCGTCGAAATCGGTCCAGCCGTTCCAAAGATTAGCTGGAACAAACAGACAGGCAGAAAGACAGACAAAAATTAAAAAAAAATGTATTTACCGTATACACATTCAAATGCATGTAATAAAAAGCGGTTATTTTATTATTACAAACAGACACGCCAATTTTATTTATTTGTATAGATAAAGTACAAAGGAGGGCTTAATGACAAAGGCACTGTCTACCAGCCAACCTTATGGTGATGCAGAGAAGAGCAAAGTGCAAGTATTTTCTTTCTTTTGTTTCAATAAAGCGGGGTATGCATCTATGCGACTCAACATCATCAGCAACTCATTAATGTCCCACTGTTGGGCTCCTCTCGACTATCTAGAGAGCTGAGAGGGTTTAGGCCACAATCCACACACGCTAGCTTAACGCGGGTTGGTGGATCAGACATACTTTTAGAATTTTCAATAGCACCCAGGGGCGGATTTATGTAGGGGCTATAGGGGCTGCAGCCCGACGCTCCCGGAAATAAGGGGCCCCCAGTCTCAATTAAAAACATTGTGAATTAAAAAAATCATACCAATGTTTAAAAAATATTTATTAATATTTAACTTTTTTAAATTCATTATAAATACCTACTTTACATTTGGTGGTTTTTTTTAATGGCAGTTAATTGATAATTTGGACCGATTCAAGCAAAAATGATCCAATCAACACAAACCCCATTTTGAGATCTTTGACTTTATTTCATTGCAGTATTTCTCTGGCTTTGTAATGCTAAATTTTGTTTTTGTAATTTTATGTAATCCTATATGAACTTAACTAAAAGCCAGAGAAATACTGCAATAAATTTTAAAGTCAAATATTATATCTCAAAATGAGGTTTGTGTTGATTGGATCATTTTTGCTTATATCGGTCCATTTATTTAGACCCCCTAGGGGTCACCGAGTAGTATCAGCCCAGGGCCCCACAAACTCACGGTCCGCCTCTGATCGCACGCATCCAGCGTGATTTACATTCGAAAAGTTTTTTCCCCACTGTATGTTAGTAAAGTTTCAAATGTCACACATATTGTCACAATATAGTTTTATATAGCTTTACGATAACCGATCAATCACTCTTGCGTAGGGATTATGTTATCGAAATTATCAATTTATCACCAATCACACCTATCACAAGTTTGTTATAGATCTGATTTGATAAGTACAAATCGTAAAAACCATTGCACCATTTTCCCCCATGGGGTAATAAGTACGTACACATTTCGCACAGCCATGTTAGGGATCACCTCCACGAGCGAGAATGTCGCGACGATTTCTACGTATTTCTATACGTTCTCCCAACGCGATAAAATCCACATTGGTAGGTACTGCCCATAGAATCCGCGCTGCCGCAAGTACTGCCGGTCGACCGCATGATTTGCTTGCCATTCACTTATCTATTCTGCCACCTTCACTAAAAGAGGTCGTAAGTCTATGGTGCCTTACTTTATTCTCTTTTCATAATTATTATATGACATAGGATGTAGTAAGTTCCTTTATGACAATCGACCAAGGAACAAGATATAAAATTTTACTGATAACGTGATACTAATATCGCCGTGTAGTAGACACATTTTAAGGAAATGCTTAGAAAGACGTGGCACGTGTCGGCACGAAGATAATAACGCTGCGATTCTCTCGCTTGTGGAGGTGATCCTGTAGACCCCCTATTACATGTGACCACAGAGTACTTAGTTGAGTTGGTGTGGAGACCCTGGGGCAACAACGATGAAGTGGAGGAGGCCCTTGATTAATTTCCGAATAAAAATTTAAAATCAAAATCGTTTATTGCGAATGTATTTGTTAGAACAATGTTAAACGATCTTCTATATTCTACCATCTAGCATCTAGTACAATATATTTGCTTATGTGTTTATCAGTAAAAATGCGAAAAAACTATTAAAAAACACGTTAACTGCTGACCCGTCGAATTTTTTTTCTCCTTTATGGGGGCCCCTTTCTAGTGGAGGCCCCGGGGCCTTCGCTCCACCTGCCCCGCCTTACCTAAATCCGGCCCTGGCCAAGCGCCCGCTCTCCCCTCTGTCGAAGTACCTAGATGAACAATTGGTTCTTGTATGTAGTTTATTTGTTTTTCTCTAAAATAAAGAACTGCTTGCAAAATCCATAATCATAATCCATACTACTTAGTTACTTCGTCGCCTATTAATACAATTACTTTATTAATACAGTAGGATTTATTATTCAGCACTACAATGAGTAACCGTTTTCACTTAAGCACCCATAACACTTGTTATTATCGAAGGATTTACTCAAAGCTTCTTGTTATCTTCCTATTAGCTGTTATCATAATATGCAGTAGCCAAATAGAGGGCTATCTAAACCCTGATTTAGATAAACGAACTACTTCCGACTATAATAGAACTGTTATTATAGGAATTAATGGGTCCTCGAGCTGCTTGCGCGGATTTTTTAGAGATGCTTTCTTGATGTGTCGATTATTTTCTTTGTCAGAATGCTTTTTTTATTATTATTTTTTGTGTTAGATGCCATCATCATCTCATCATCTCTACGGGCCTGTTGGTCTAGTGGTTAGTGACGCTGACTGCTAAGCCGGAGGTCGTGGGTTCGATCCCCCACAGGACAAATCTTTGTGTGATGAGCATAAAGGTTTGCTCTGTGTCTGGGTGTAATTTATCTATAGTATGTATGTATTTACAAAAAAAAATGTTGTTTAGTACCCATAACACAAGCAAATATAATTACTTACTTTGGGACTAGATGGCGCTGTGTGGATGTGGTAGAATATTATTATTATTATTATATCACTGCCATGAGCAGCTTCTTTACGTCGACTAAATAATTACTGATCTATTATAGCGCACACACATACACTTAGAATTACTTTTAGGGTATGTGATGTGGGCTTCCTCACGATGTTTTCCTTTACTGTTAGCAGTAAGTCACTTGACTAGTATATATAAATTCCACAAAGATAAATTCACATTGGTACTGCTGGTCGGAATCGAACTTGAACCGCATGATTTGCATGCTGGTCGCTTATCCATCATCTCAAACTGGCTGGCCTTTTCAGATATTAAGTTTTATGAAGTGGCAACTGTTAATTTAGCCATTTATGCGTAATAGCGGAATAAAACCTCCCTTTTATACCACCATGGGGGCTTGCAACACCAGAAACGTCACGTGTACGTTGTCGAATTATTTCTTAACACCTTTTTGGAAAACATCCATCTCGTAAATCATCATTGCAACCCATAACAGTCCCACTGCTGGGCACGGGTCCAAAGAATGTGGAGGGAATTTAGCCTACTATGTATACTATGCTGGCCAGACGGGTTGGTATAAGGTTTGTTTCGAATTTGCCTTTTCTAGCAATGCTACTGTCTGCTTAGTTCCCTTAGTCACCTTTAGACACACACACACACACTTAGTTACGATACCCTCGGGTTGAGATGGGGTAGTGACATTAAATGTATTCTTAATTCGTCATTACACGGATATCACGTGAATAGTTTGAGGAAATGGATGGCAATTATTATCTATACTAGTTCTGCTCTCGTTACTGATCGTGACTATCTGATGTCTGCGGTTAATAATCTATGTTGCTGTAATAGTATACAGCCGATATCAATTTCAGATGAACTCAAAACATAATACATTATTTTCATTTATTTATCGTAATATAAAGGATGAAGTATAAGGGGAAATTTTTCTCCCACTCATTATACTTAGTATATATTTAGGTATAATAAAATAAAGCGCTTGAATAATAGTGTAAATAAATGCTACTCCTCAATTCAGGAATATTTTGATGACAAAACGTACGTAATACATTTTTTATTGCTATGACATGATTATTTAAGTGACATTGTTTAATTTTGAATCTGATTTAATTGGATATTTTGACCTAAGTATATTGTTAAAATTAAGTTTAAAATAATATGTACTGTAAAACACTTATTGTAGTTTAAAGCTATTTAAAATAGAATTACAAAACCAACGACATTACCATGATCCCGCCAAAAGTGAAAAGTCAGAGACAAACTAGCGTCATCATAGCTACGATTCAGACCAACCGGCTCGCATCGGCCCGCGCCGGGCGGCATTTTACAATGCGGTAAAGAACATTGAAATGTATCAACAGTAATTACAGTTCATATTTGCATGCAACTTACGTTACCTCCGTCGGCATCCCGCGACGCGTCGCGACGGGGCCGACCGGCTCCGTCCGGCTCCGACCGGCTCCGACCGGCTCCGACCGGCTCCGACCGGCTCCGATCGGCTGCCGTCGGGTCCGCTCGGAGCCGGTCGGCCGTGCACTGTGATTCACGTTCCATACAAAGGCTCTAACTTACGCATAGTTACCTCCGTCGGCATCCCGCGACGCGTCGCGACGGCCGACCGGCTCCGTTCCGATACGGCGCGACGCGAGCCGGTTGGTCTGAATCGTACCATAGACATCATAGAGGCGTGCTACCGGTACTGCAGTGATATAGTGTTGCCACCAATTAATCGATTTCTTCTTTTTTTTTTTTAATGTAAAGTAAAATGCACGGCTTCTCATGCTCACATACTAATAATCAAGGGGCTCCGTCTAAAACTAACTGTACCTACTTTTTAAATCTTAGCAAAGAGTTTTTATGTCAGAAAAGTGGTCAACATTTTATGAATAAAATTAACTTTGGAAGATAAAATAATTATGATATAATTATATAAAATAAACATTTAATTCTTTAATTTAATTAATTAAGTCCATAAATTACAACCATTTATCTGAACTAAAACACAAAAATATTAATTTACTTTATAAGTTTAGTAATACTGGCTGTTTTTGTGTTATTGCCTTAAAAAAAAGCGCTGGTGCGCGCGCATCGATATAATTCATGACAAGTAAAAATTAGTCCGCGCGCTTTTTCTTTTCACTGTATTTGTTTTTTTTTAAGAAAGTCCGAATTTTATTTATTTCCTCGCAAATATGTTATAAAACGTCGTATGACATTCGTGCACTTTGATAATTACAGTCTCTGCTTTCTTGTAGCAATAATATCGCCTCGGCTGTAATTATCAACTTACCGCACTTTTATCATAATGTACTATTGAATGACAATCGATCAAGGAAAGTTTACTTGCAATCGACCTAGCTGATGTACCTAGTGGACGTAGCAAGGAACTTATATCTATAGTTAAGAGATATAAGTCCTTGGTGGTTATTTTCTTTTTGACAGAATATTATGATTAGAATAATGTCAAATATTATCATTATAATGTAGACTAATAATATAATGTGAAGCGATAGTTTATCTATCTACTTATTTATAATATTTTTGAATAGTTACATGCTAATTTATATTATTATATGTAGCATGTAAGAACCTCTCGTCTGAAGCACAGGTTTTTACCTAGTTCAGGCAATTATGTATTTTTGTATTACTATTATATAACTTATGAATTTCTTAACATAGGTACCTATTTGTACCTTTTTACATAAATAAACAATTTATTATTATTATTTATCTATTAATAGGACACTACATTCATTTATCCTACGTGTGTATGGTTGTTAATGATTAACTTTCATGAATTTTACTGACACGGCTGATTAATAATTATAATTAATGACCTTTAAAAGGTGCATCAGTTTTATCTGGTGAGCTATTTCAGGAGCGTATAGTCCGATTCCAAAAATTCTTTTAGTGTTGGATAGCCCATTTATCGAGAAAGGCTACAGGCTATATAACATCACGCTACGGTCAATAGGAGCTGAGCAGTGACCAATTAAAGAACGGCAGGAGCGAAACCCCGCGCGACTTCTAGTTTATAACATTATTATAGAAGTATAGATTGGATAATAGGCAAGCTAAAAGGCGCACAATCGCGGCCAAATCTTCATGAGCTGTTATCAGATCTGTGATTATGATAATGCACGACTGTCACCACTATCGAATATCGGTGCCCTGGAGTGGTTAGACCTTGGTAGATAACGTGCACGTGGGTGGTATAGGGTACTCACTAGACCTCATTGTTACGTTTTATATTCACTGCGCTTTCTTTGTGAAAATATTGCGTCATACCTTCTTACCCGACTGCCAAAAAGGAGGCCAATGTTTTTTCCTGAAGTGATAGGAATTCGCTATCCAGTCGACCGATCTTCATGAATTTTCACATACCTAAGTCTTGGTTGCGGGGAGCCATTAATTACAGGTGGCACAGAGCTGAAAGCTGTAGAGAAACTGAAATGAGGCCTGTATGCAGCAGTGGACGGCTACAGACTGAAATAGTGACTATGATGATGAGTAGTCTAGAACCTGGAGAAGAACACACGTTTTATCGACATATTACCACAAATTGGTTTTGACAGTCGAACAAACAGACAGACAACGTGTAACGGTTGCACCCGTTGCAGGCTACGTCCTGCACGAATGCACCTCTTTTGACCACCTTTTGGATCAAATAAACTTTCGCGCCTTGTAAACTACATATGAAATTATTTTATGGAACGGGTCTACGTTATGTATTATATTTAGAGAATATCAACATCATCATCATCATATCAGCCCAACGACGTCCACAGTTGAACATAGCCCTCACACAATGGAATACCTTATTTATTTGTCATGACAGTAAATTTATTTGAAGGTATCTTTTGTTCTACCACCATACTTCCACATTTATAATATTAGTAAAATAAATTGAACTGATTAAATGTTAAACGGGGGACAAATTTTAATAAAGGTCTGAAACAGCATCATTCTTTAGAAACACATAAGACCTTATTTACAACTCTCGTCAAGTATAAGATTTGCTGCAAACTGTTTGCTGAAAAGTGACAAATAGCAGCATTAGATTATTTGAGTGGTTCATACTTGGCATTTGACTGCAGCAATCTTCTTCTTGTTGAAAACAGACAACGTGTAATGGTTGCACTCGTTGCAGGCTACGTCCTGCACGAATGCACCTCTTTTTACCACCTTTTGGATCTCTTTTGATTTCTTTTTAATTTACTTTTAATAATTTAAAATTCAAAATCCTAAATTACTTAATACAAATTCGAACCGAGTCTTCGTCGGAGCATCCATCGAAGACTTGAGGCTCATTACAATTTTAATTTCTAGTGCAGTGCACGCTATTCTGGTCATTTAAATTAATACTATAAGTTTATAACAGTTTATAGTAACACCCAATTAATACTACCGAAGATCAGTTCTGTGTTTTATTTTGAGGGCCCCACGCCCTTCCCCATATAGTCGGATCTGCTTCTATACTCTTGCCTAGCGCCCACTGGAGGGGGACAGTGGAGAGCGCTAGAAACGGAGTGATTCTATATAGAATTCGTCTGTGATTCTCGGTTACGTTTTTTTCCTTTTATGGCACGGAACTTCTAAAAATAGAAACTTATAAAACTTTTTTCTTAAAAACGTGACGTATTATCTAAAATAGATTTACTCTAAACAATACAGTTTTTCCTCATGTAAGCGATAATTTTGACATATTATCATATATTATTGTTTAGCACAAGTTTAAGGTCAAATAAATACGTAATAACATCACGCTGTTCTTTAATTGGGGTAAACGTTGCGTTAGTGGATACAATTATTCAAACAAATTGTTGTTTGAACGTAGTTTACTTACTTTCCTTAGGTGCTTATTATAGGTAACTAAGCTGTTGTGCGGGGCTTCATTCCCGTCGTTTTTATTTGGCCACTGCTCAGCTCCCATTTGCCGTAGTGTGATGTTATATAGCCTATAGCCTTCCTCAATAAATTGGCTATCCAATAGATCAATTTTTCAAATTGTTTACGGCCTGGCTAGCATAGGGAAGTTAGGTTCGGTGCATAGTCTCTCACATACCATATGCTTAACTATGGGGCCCGTTATCACCTCCCATAGTGAGTCATATACTTATTATTCTATACGCAAACATGATAACACACGTACACAAAGTGCTTGGACACAAGCACTGATTTACCGAACCAAAAGGTCACTTAATGAGAGCACAAGATTATCAGTCTCATTTTTATATTAAACGTGTTTGTTCAGAGAGAATACCTACGTAAACATTTTGTTGGTAGGCAATTTCAACCTTAAGTCTATTGAAATATGATATTATTTTACCGAACAGATGTTTCTTTTGCGGCTTTTTTGTGATAAAATTAATTTTGATAAGCAGATATAGGTGAGAGGGTAAATTATATATACATTTTATAGATTATGATTATGACGATAGATGAACTTGTTGATGTTACGATGCTACAATCTCACATACACTTAACTATATTTGTCTGCTCTCTGTACATCGGCAATGCTGACGATAATATGGTTATACCCCATCTTAAAAGTCCTGCTAAATGGATATTGAATAAACAATTTTTTTAAACTTTCGCGTCTTGTACACATGAAATTATTATGGAACGGGTCTACGTCATGATATCATCGTCATACGTTATATTTAGGGAATATCATCATCATCATATCAGCCCAACGACGTCCACAGTTGAACATAGGCCTCACCCAATGGAATACCTTATTTATTTGTCATGACAGTAAATTTATTTGAAGGTATCTTTTGTTGTTCTTTTGTCACCATACTTCCACATTTATAATATTAGTAAAATAAATTGAACTGATTAAATGTTAAACAGGGGATAAATTTTAATAAAGGTCTGAACAGCATCATTGTTTAGAAACACATAAGACCTTATTTACAACTCCCGTCAAGTATAAGATTTGCTGCAAACTGTTTGCTGAAAAGTGACAAATAGCAGCATTAGATTATTGAGTGGTTCCTACTTGGCATTTGACATCAGCCATCTTCTTCTTGTCAAAAAGATTTGTGGCCCCGTCTTCAATGGAATCCGACAACTACATATAATCATCCACAAACAATACGCCTAATATGAACAAGTAAAAAGTCCTTATTCAATAGCAGAGTAACCGTACTGTGCAATTTTATGAACCTGTCAATCGTTTGAGATGATTCAGCCAACACCTCGTTCCATCCAATGAACTTCGTTTAAGCATTTTATATGACTTGTGTTTTATTTATTGAATACAGTTGTTTACTTCGTGTGTACGAGCATTCACTTGCATATAGTATTAGTTTATACAGTTTTCAGCCTGGAGATCCGTCACACAGGTTTTTGAACCTACTACGGACTCCAGCTCTCAAAAAGTTCTAGTTTAAAAGCTACGTCAATTTTGTATACCATTGCAAACGTTTTGAGAGAAAAAATAATTAAATTAAACATCTACTTACATATTAAAACTATATATACAATTAATTACAAACAAAAAAATAAAGTATGTAAAACGTAAACTTAATAAAAAATAAAAAAATATTTTTGCGAGAAATAAATAAATTAGTTTTAGTTAGGGGTTATTCCCAAAGTACTCCAAAAATGATTCTCAAACTACTCCATGAATAATTATATATTTTAAATTAGGTTTCATTCTACTCCATGAAAATATTAAGATGTTCTCAAAGTACTCCACGCTATTGTTTATATTACATTTGTTACATCATCATCATCATAATAACCTATAAATTAATGTCCCACTGCTGAGCACGGGTCTCCTCCAAACATTTTGGAGGGAATTTAGCCTGCTATACCAGCTGGCTAGACGGGTTATAGGGTTCTGTTTCGAATTTTCCTTTCCTCGCAGTGCTCCTATTGCTTAAGGTTAGGCCCTTATGGCCGTTTTCAATAATCTATCTATGGATTTGGCTACTAAAGTTAGAATTTTTACATAAGCTCCATACAAAATATGTCAAAATTCTAACTTTAGTAGCCAAATCCATACCTAGATAGATAGATTATTGAAAACGGCCGTTAATCGCCTTGTCGACACCTACGGGTTGAAATGCCGTTTTAATGCCATCCTCCGCTGTCTTAGCGCCTAAAATCGCCTATTTCATGTTATGCTTACCAAAGATCGCATATAATCATTATTTATTGATATAAATGTACTTGTCGTAGTATTTTCCACGCGTGTGTAAGGTAGTATCTATATAAGGAACAAATTAGTACTATTAGTATTGAATTAGCATTGA
Source organism: Laspeyria flexula (assembly GCA_905147015.1). Classification (NCBI taxonomy): domain Eukaryota; kingdom Metazoa; phylum Arthropoda; class Insecta; order Lepidoptera; family Erebidae; genus Laspeyria; species Laspeyria flexula. Next base: position 10,622,480 of record LR989972.1, on the reverse strand, counting down.
CATAGCAATATCGAAGGTCAGCTTCTAAGATTATCTACTTATACTATCGATGACTTGTTGTGGCACACTGTTTTATGTGGTGTGTTTTAGACAATGCTCTTTAAACAATAAATTTATTAATTAGAAGTCGCAAAGGGCGGAACATACGTATGGAATGGTAATTACCCGCAGTGTTTTTCTCGAATAGGATTAGATTCTAATTATACAGATTACTTTTGTCTCCCGTTTTGCTATGGAGGGAAGTGGATAGTTTCTGCTATTTTCTAATTGCCAATACATTTCGTTGCGGGTTCCAAGACAGTAGGCTAGGAATTTTCTGGGACTCCCGAGTGTCAATGGCTGACTATATAATCACAGATGTATGATCAATTTCTTGTATAAGTACTCTTTTCGCGCGCGTTTGATATAAAATTACTTTTTTTAATATATTATATAGTCCAGGCCATAAACATAATATGGCTTGTACTAATAATTATTTAAGCCTTCCTCAATAAAAAGATTAGCACACTATATAACTCTGTAATATTATATCTAGTATTGATTTCATAAGTCACATAACTGCTGTAATATCAAATCACTAACTGATAACCTATCTATAAAATATAGGTAGTTGGACTGATTTGGCTGTGTTTATTTTAAAATTAATTAATTACGTTAAATTATATCAATGTTTTAATAAATTTTATATTTATCAACGTTTGTTCAGATAAGGCAAAACGGGTTGGTATAGGGTTTCTTTCCAATTTTTCTTTTCTCGCAGTGCTTTTGTCTGCATAAGGTTACTCCCTTAGTCGCCTTTTACGACACCCACGGGTTGAGATGGGGTAGTGACATTATGTATTCTTAATCTGTCACTACACGGAGGAAGACTCCTAAAGGAAGAGGTTAATCACCAATGAGGGACAAATGTGGTGAACTCTTTAGTGAATTACTGTTTATGGTTTTATAAGGAAATTATCCATTCTTTAGTAACTATGTTTTCTTGATATTTAGCTTTTGTATTACGAAATAAAATGTAAAGTAACTTTTTTACTCACGATTCTAATATTTGCAAATTTTTATTTTCATATCATTTCATTTAAATATTTCGTCCAAAAACAATTTTTACATTGTGTGTGAATAATAATGCATTATAAAAAATAAAAAAAATAGATAAAATAAAATTACATATTGTGATGTCTAGGTACTAAATAAAATAATAACTACATGAAAGATAAATTAATTAAGATGTCAAAAATGCAATGTCAATGTATATCATAATAAATTTTAAAGGTACATGTCATATCACAAATTAACTAACAGCATATTAAATGTCATTGATGGAATTATAACATTCTTTTAACAACAACTGCTCGAGTTTGTTTTGGAAATCTTTTTTATATAATAGTGATTTTACTAGTATAGGCAATTTGTTAAAAATCTTAACCGACCTGTAAAAAGCGCTATGTTTCACAACATTAAGACTTGGTAGAAAATTAGTTTGTAAATCCTGCCTTCTAGTGCTCTCCCTAAATTGTCTTTCTTCTTGACTTTCATACTCATTTATAGTTTTTGTTAGATGAGTGAGTAATACTAGGATGTACAAACATGGGACTGTCAGTATTCTGAGTTCTTTAAAATATGGTCTGCTACTATGTTCGTAGAAATTTTTTCTAAAGATTTCTGTGTTTTGTTACAGAATGCGAAGAAGATAGCAAGAGTTAAGCGAAGATGGATAAGACTACGACGCATATGCTCTCCGTGCAGGAGCAGGGCACAGGAGGACCCACCAGGAAAGCCAATCAGTACATAGCCGCTGTTGCAGGTACGTACTGATCTATTTATACATAAATGACAGAGTTCTGAGGTAACAAACATTTAAAAAAAAAACAATCAAGTAAAGATCCTCCTCCTTTTTTGAAGTCGGTTAAATACAATCGAATAGAGATTTTCCTCCTTTTTTGAAGTCGGTTAAAACAAAACATGTACGTCAGTAGGTAGGTTACGTGTATCGTGCTTTGGTCGGCAGATGCGAAGAGATTCTATTTAAAACTCAAGCTATAAACGTAACGTTCATTCAATATCATTATAATTCATGCACAAAGTCACGGGAGGTCATTAGTCGTATTGTGTTCTGTAGTAGGTAGACTAACGCCCGGTTTCTGAGCCCTCGGATTAAACGTATTCATCGATTAAAGTAAAACAATAGAATTAAGTAGTTTATTTATACAATTGTCATTTTTAATTTGTTTGCGCCTGTTTATCCACTGGCAAATAAGTGCTAGATAGTATACGTAAAACCTACTTGACAGATTTTTGACGTATTTTTCATATAAAATCTGACAGAAAAATCTGAGGTAGCTTATAGACACTTATTTGAAGGTGGTGAAACTGATCTTTAGTTATATTTCATCCTATCAATAACCGCTATTTGACGACTTAAAAACCGGGCAGTAACGAAAAGTCGAAAATAGGGTTCCTCAAAAAAGGAGTGAATAGGTTTCTTATGGGTCAGCAACGCGCTCGTCGGCGGGCCGCGCGTCTGTTTGCCAACGTCGTGGTAAGTATACAATACAATAAAAAACAAAATTAAAAATTTTGAAAAAACCCACGACGATAACATCTATACAAAATAAGAAACGTAACATATAAAAAGGTTTAAATAACTTTATTTTAAATCCCCGACGAAAAGATAATAAGTAGCGTAAAAACAATCCCAAGAAAATCCGTCGGGGGCTGCCATACCCTGACTTGAAATGAACAAAAGTATTACAGTTTTATGTATTTGATACCTACCTAATTATTAACAAGATTTAGTTCACAATATATATTTAATACTAGAAATAGTAATGATATTGGCAGCCCGCGACGAATTTTCTTGGGATTGTTTTTACGCTACTTATTATCTTTTCGTCGGGGATTTAAAATAAAGTTATTTAAACCTTTTTATATGTTACGTTTCTTATTTTGTATAGATGTTATCGTCGTGGGTTTTTTCAAAATTTTTAATTTTGTTTTTTATTTTAAATATTTTCAAAGAGCGCCCTATCTTACTAACTGTAAGTAACTCGTATAACATTTTAAGAACCTTGACAGATAAATAAAAGTTTTATATTAAGTTATAGCACAAACACATTTTTTTTTAATTTACTGTTGCAGTAAGTCTTATAACTTGAAATTATCATTTTAATTTTCTTATTTTAAACTTTTTAATTAGCGCCTTATCTCACCATGTAGAATGTCTACTAACTCACTCTAGAATGAATGGAATTTGCATGGAGCTTCGACTATATTATATATATTTTATTTTTTGTTGACTTGTGTGCTCATTCGTCGCACAAAGGTCGCCGGAGCCCCGCTTCGCGGAGCGCCTACTTCTGGGTGGTTTGAAAAAAAAAATAACCCTAACCTAACCAGTCCGATTCGGATTGCTCTGAATCGGGGGGTGTTAAGTTTAGCTATCGCACATTGATTGCCGTAGCCGGACTGCCTTCGGCGTTAGCGCAGATTTCCACCTATAATAGCTTGTATCTCGAAAACGGTGCGTGCTATCGCAAAAATGATGAATATTTGGTTACACCCCGAGCACGGGATACCTATAAGTTAGAATAAATAAGGTAGGTAGGTGTTTATATAACGTCAATCAATAAACTCTCACTCTTACTAATTTTTTTAGGCTTATCATTGTATACCTCAGTACTAATATTCAGTGATATAACAACACGAGATCGGTTTTCGGATTTTTTCCTTTACTTGTGCAACTTGTTATTGCTTCTGGCCAAATTTCATGATTCTAGGTCAACGGTAAGTTTCCTATAGATTAATTATGATCGTCAAGATAAATCGTCGAAAATGGAGCATAAACAGCTGTATCTTTTGATTGCGTTAACTTAGAATTTTGATTTTTATTTTACGCCGAGGGTTTGCAGACCCAAGTAAATGATATTAATTTCAGCTTTATACCTCTATGCGTTCTTGAGAAAAATATTCTAGACAGACGGACAGACAGACAGACAGACAGACATACAACGGAGTGATCCTATAAGGGTTCCGTTTTTTTCTTTTGAGGTACAGAACCCTAAAATTGCATAAACGGTCACCCATCTATGAATTGACCTTATCCGAAGTTGCTTAACCTCATGAGTGTAATCAATATCTCAGTACTACAATGCTACGTGCCCCTATACAGTAACAGGTCTAATTATTTTACAGAAAACTAAATATAAGTTTGCTTAGTCTATTGCAGCGCCCCCTGGCGAAAAAATACAATATCGTGTATCCAAAAGTCATCCTCGATAAATCACAAATACATTACAGAAAACCGTATCGAAATCGGTTTAATCGTTTTAAAGATAGGAGGGCACAAAGGTTTCAACGAAATCAACATAGGTTTGCCTAGTCTATTGCAGCGCCCCCTGGCGAAAAAATACAAAATCTTGAATCCAAAAACAATCCTCGATAAATCACAAATACATTACAGAAAACCGTATCGAAATCAGTCTAATCGTTTTAAAGATAGGAGGGCACAAAGGATTCAACGAAATCAGTGTATTGTAGCGCCCCCTGGCGAGCTATTAACATAACACCTATCTAATAACCTGTCCCCCAGAGCCGCACACACTTTACAGAAAACCGCATCTAAATCCGTTTCCGTGATATAAGGCATTATGTTGGAACACACAAACACACAGCCTCTCACCCCAAACGCATAATATACCGTCTCCGTTCCGTCGTGGGTAAAAAAAAACATAGCTATTGTCACGCCTATCTTCCATTGTAGTAGGCAGAGAACATCAGTAGCTTCGATACTTGGCAAAAATACCACTTTCGCATCCTTTTTTTAGGGCTCCGCAGACAAAATAGCAAAAACGGATTATAGTTTCGACATGTCCATTCGTCCATATATGTCACAGATATTCTATTCAAAAACTACTCGTACATGGATACATGCATATAGATCACGCCTCTTTCCCAACAGAGGGGTAGACAGAGACTATTTCCTTCCATTTGCTACGATTCTGATATACATCTTTGACTTCTTCAACATTCATCAGTCTTTTCATGCAATCTCACCGGTTGAGGGTACTCCTGATCTGTCCCTTCTTTAGAACGTCACGTTTTTGGTACATTGATCAAATTTGCTAAATAGGTGTCTTGTGTGACTAGTTAGTTTAGCAGTTAAAAAATATTTTTTTTATAAATAAGGCGGCACCCCGTACATGTAAGAAGCTGAATTTATTTTTTCTAAAACATACTTTGACAAATCTTTATAATAACTAGGTATGTCTTATCTTTTATTATGTTTTAATAATGTATATTGTAATATTGAATTTTTGGTGCTTGTTATTTTAATTAGAATTTTATATCCACGTATTGACATTTATTATTTTATTTTTATTTAGAATTATATTATAATGTACTTCTCTATTATTATTATTCTGTGTAAATTTTATGACATCTTATGTATTTATATTATGACATTTTATTTTGTATTAGGTATATGTGTGTGTGTACGTTTTTCTGTAATTGAGCCTCAGTTGCTTTATAAATAAATGATTATTATATTATTAATAACACTTTAAGAGATCTAAGCAAGTTTTTTTTCAGTATTTTTTAAACATCTGACAATTTGAAATATCTAAATTGTATGTTCTTATTGCTTTGACAAAAGGATGCGTTTTCATTTCCCGTCCATGTTGATTTATATAATGGTGTGGCAGTTAAGCTAATAGATAATGAGGTTAATAACAAGCACCTCCAGTTTTCTTTTCTCAAAGAATATTGACAAAGTGATTTCAAAGTCGAAACAAAAATAACTAGAATGGTTCTGGTTCAAAGATCGTGATTTTATAAAGACATTAATCATTCAGACTAAGCTGTTGGCGACTTTTCGTGTCTATAAATAAAACTTTGTCTTTTCATTCTGCGTCAAACTTTATTTATATTCAGATAAGAATTAACAGCCTCGTTGTTTTTAAAATGAAATCACTAAAAATATTATTAAAACACTAGCCACCGCCCGCGGCTATTTGGTAAAAAGTAGCCAGGTCCTGCAATCTTGCTCGTAGTCTTAGATAAAATTCAAATTCCTGAATGACTGATGTCTTATATCCTCCAAATAATGTAGTGGGAATTTAGCCTACTATACCACGCTGGCCAGATAGGTTGGAATAGGTTTTGTTTCGAATTTTCCTTTTCTTGCAGTGCTTTTGCCTGCACAAGGTTACTCTCGTAGTCGCCTTTTAACTCGTTGATATGGGGTAGTGACATTAATATGTATTCTTAATCCGTCTCTACACGGAATACGTCTTAAACAACGCAAAACCTAAACCACTGATCCTAGACTAGGTAGTTTTTTATGATGTTTATCCATTATGGGTTTTAAAAATTCAACCTGTAAATAGGTGAAACATGCGATCAAAGTATGTATGGTGAAATTGTATTGAACTGGTTTTATTTGTTATTGTTGTTCTAACTACTGACTCATTCATAAAACATGTGGATTTTAAAAATAGTGTCTGTTTGACCTTCGAACAAATATGATCGGTGATGGTGATTCGTATAAATGTGATCGGTGTCGAGTTTGTTTGTTCATATGGTACCTGTTTAAATTAGAGGCCTCTCAAATTGTATATCTGTCAGTCAAATTATCTGTCAGTTAAGGGTTTAATTGCCATTGGGCAGGCACATAGCTCGTAGAATTGATGGCCTATGAGGCAAAAAACTTCTAGAATGGCGGCGAAATAAGTCTTCATACTTAACGACAACCTCGCAATTTAGTAGTAATTTTTATTTATTTATTATTATTATTAATTCGGAGCTATATTTTAAAAATATGTTAATAATCTTTAAGTGTCTAAAAGTTAATAATTCATTGCGTTTACAGTTCTATTTAAATGCAATTATCACATTGGAACTTGCATGGCATGATTTTTCATAGTAAAATAACAAGCATTACGGATACTTACTTTTTAATAAATAAATTAAAATTCACGTAATTCTAAAAAGTGAACTGAACACATTTTTAAAATATATCTCCGATTTAATGATAAAAATTAAAAACGAGACACTAAATTGCGACGGGTAGGTGCTCTTCGAGGAATATGTTAGGTGCTATTCGCGTAGGTGCGATTCAACTGGGTGCTCTTTGAGGAATTCTTTGTATAAAGATGTATGAACGCTCTTAAAAAAACTGAAATATTTATAGATGAAGATTATAATTATGTATGTCTATGTATCAACTGAAATTGAAATGTATCAACAGTAATTACAGTTCATATTTGCATGCAACTTACGGTCGGAGCCGGTCGGCCGTCGCGACGCGTCGCGGGATGCCGACGGAGGTAACTATGCGTAAGTTGCATGCAAATATGAACTGTAATTACTGTTGATACATTTCAATGTTCTTTAACGCATTGTAAAATGCCGCCCGGCGCGGGCCGATGCGAGCCGGTTGGTCTGAATCGTAGCTATGTCTATAGCTATAATGTTATCTTTCTTCCACAGCGGCTATCGGTGCCGTGATAGCGGGGACCCTGCTGGCGTGGACTTCACCCGCCAACCCTCAACTGCAGCCAGACAACAGTACTCAAATCCCGGGGGAGTTGATCAACTCTCTTGGACAACCTGCAGACTTCCTCCTGACTACTACAGAAAGTAAGTATTTTTGCTTGTGATTCAAATAGGAGTTTAACTGGTGATATATTAACTTTGTTGGAATAGGGTTTCCAAAATAAAATAGTATTCAAAAAATTGCTGTATTCAAATTTTAATGGCACTTACTAAACACAGTGGCGTAAAAAAACACTGCATAAATATTAAATAGTAATATTATATGCTGCGCTTGCCACCCACAAGGTGGACAGATGACCAGGCTCGTGATTCTGTCTCGTCGGATTGCTCCCGGATCGTAAACTTTTTCGAATCCTAGAGCGACGTATTTTTACAACTTTTGTTATTTATTGTTAGAAAATAGTTTACCTACCGTATAGAAAATTAAAACTGATTGATTTAAGATTTTTTTTACAACCATTTATTTTATGAACATTATGTTTTTTAACTTTAAAATAAACTGACTGCGGCTGATTTGATAATATAATATATAAATACATATACTAGCTGTCACGTGGAGCTTCCCTACCGTCGTTCTTTGTTTGGTCACTGATCAGCTCCCCTTGGCCGTATCGTGATGTTATGTAGCTTATAGCCTTCCCAGATAAATGAGCTATCCCATTTATCGAAGAAGGTTATAGGTTATATAACTTCACGCTACGGTCAATAGGAGCTGAGCAGTAGTCAAATAAAGAACGGCGGGAGTGAAGGTGATTTTCCACCAGAGTGGCGAGACGAGACGAGGCGAGAAGAGAATTGAAATCGCACTGACCTTTTACCACTTAAAAATAGCCATCGCGAGCTCGCGCGTGACCGCCGACCTCTAGTAGAAAAGGCTTGTACACGGTAATAAGTAGCAACGAACAACAATAAGCCTCTCGCGAGAAGTGTGTTTCTGTTGCCAAGTTAATTTATAATCTACATCGGAAGCAATACGGTTCATTTTTACACAAACAAATATTTCAATTCACGCCTCGCATATTCTCGTCAATCCACACTGTTTCCACCAAAGATGCGCTGGGAGAGGATTGAAAATTTGCCATACAAATTTCAATTCTCTCCTCGCCTCGCCTCGTCTCGCCACTCTGGTGGAAAATCACCTTGAAGGTCCACGCGACTTCTAGTACAATATATTCGCGTTAAACTAATATTCTGTAGATATCTGACGCACACACATATCACCACATTCCTAGAATAAACCGACAGCTGCTGTCGTCACAGCACACACCTTCCCAGTCATCAATCTATTCGTATCTATCATGATGCACGTGCTTCTCTCTAATGTGTACGGTGACGTCAACACCAACCGGCTATAGTAAACACACCATGACTGTTTACGTTGTTAGGGGACACCAAAAGGAAACAACTGTTTTTATATTCTCTCAATAATTATTTTATAATTGACTTTTGTGACGCGTGTGACAAGCAGAGCTTTGGGGCTTGTGTAAAATACAGTCAAGTGTTCGTATAGCGATCGTCTATATTACTGATATGTACAAGTTAGGCAGAGATAGATTTACTTATACGTTGAAAAGAGACAGATTTTTGTTTTTGTCTACTCCAACATAGATACTTGGTTATGAAAGACTGCCATTTTCATAATTTCAATCCATTAACGTCCCAAATCTAGGCAAGGGTCTGCTCCAAACGTGGTGGAAATTTACCTACTATACGACGCTGGCCAGACGGGTTGGCATAGCCGCAAAGAGTTTGTTTCGAATTTTCCTTTTCTTGTAGGCTCTCTTGTCTGCATAAGATTATTCCCTTAGTCGCCTTTTACCACACCTACGGGTGAGAATGGGGTAGTGATTAAGAATACATAATGTCACTACCCCATCTCAACCCGTGGGTGTCGTAAAAGGCGACTAAGAGAGTAACCCTAAGCTTCAAAAGCACTGCGAGAAAAGGAAAATTAGAAACAAAACTCTATACCAACCCGTCTGGCCAGCGTCGTATAGTAGACTAAATTCCCTCCACAATGTTTGGAGGAGACCCGTGCGCAGCAGTGGGACATTTATGGGTTCTAATACGGTTCGATGCGGCCATATGTGGTTCAACCCATACACGCGGGCGAAGCCATAGACAGAAGTTAGTTATAGATAAGCCAAAGTTGAAAATAAAAATAAATATTATCTAACTAGTAGTTGTTGACATAATGCATCCACCGATAACCTCAGGATCCAGCCGACATCCGACATTAGATAATAATTACTGATAACGGATCTGTGTTCGTTTTCATTACACAGATAAAACTCTGCGTTTTTTTATTGTTTACTCTTCTGTGCTTTTCGTCTAGAACTTTCTATGTAATGCAAGTTTGAGATGATGAATATATAATCTGTATTTCGCCTACGATTTCGCTCGGGTGGTATGTAAGGTAAAAAAACTGTATTTTTATTTATTTAATTAAGGTTCACCAACAGTTGTTACAGATATTACAAAGCTAGAAACATACATGTATTTGTATCTTAAGTCTAACTGCACAACCAATTTTAGGCAAACACCACATGCAGAGTGTTTTTTGTACTAACATCTGTTGTATTACATAGTAAATAAGTTAAAAAAAAAATACAGTCGAATTGATAACCTCCTTTCCTCCTTTTTTTGAAGTCGGTTAAAAAAAAAAAAAAAAAGTAGAAACCGTTCCAGCACTTAAATTCTTGTTAACTTTATAGATACTAATGACAATAACTTTTGAATGTATTTTACTTTTTATTACATCTTTGATTGTTTATGGTTACTTTAACAAACGTCGATATTGAGTCAAAGTGGACGTCAAGCAGGTCGCTGTATTCGTTTATAAGTTTACACAACTGTATATTTGAACCTTCCCCATACATCACTCTATCCATTGGAGAAAACCACATGAAAATCCGTTCAGTAGCTTTGAGTTTATCGTTTATATAGGCGGCGCGGCGGAGGATTTAGTTTTACACTATGTAATGATGAATCTCTATTTGCCTTGTTCTCCCATCTGAGGACAGGCTGCTGGACCAATTCAACTAACTTTTTTTAATGTGGGGAACACCCACATTAAAAAAAGTAAAGCCAGTAAAATGTATGTAGACCTTAAACATTCGTAGAATTGAGTTCTTCTGTCATGAAATTCTTAGTATCAGCTTGTAGTTTGTAAATAGGCAAGTCTGATGACAATAGGTTCGCCTCCTATTACATGGGAGTTGGCCCACCAGGGACCCGATCCTGCTAACACAATCGTCTAACAATAGTTAGCCGATGATCTCATTCGACAGCTGTGATTGGCTTACTAAGTCAATCGCGCCATATTACCGGCCTGTGATTGGTCGGTATTAGTCCATCGGTCTGCTTTCGAGGTGTGTAAGCAAGATCGGCCCTTGATGGTAAGGGGTAACCACCGACCATAGACATGACTGTGTTCTCTTGGAATTGACTAAATAACAACTACACTGTTTAGCAAAAAGGAAATAGGTTAATAGGCAGCAAAAGAAAACCTAAGGGTATTGCAAGGAGGAATTGAACCCCCGGCGCTTCAAAATTAGATAAAATAAAGGAATAATGATAACAGACTACATATTCATGCGTCAACAATAAATTGTGCGCACACGCAGATAGGTAGTTAGTTTTCGTTAAAATAAGTTGCCCTGACCTATTTATGTCTGAACATAACAATTTCATAGTTATACACAGAACTATTATTTTATTTTAAACCAGCTGACCAGACATACGGCGTCGTTCTGTCAAGCTGTCGCATGTCGGTTTGAACAGTTTGTAGGTATGGGAAAATAAAATTGTTGTTTTTACTATTTTCCTCGCAATTTTTCCATATTTTCTCTTGGACTTCCACAAATATTACAAAAACAAATTTACCCAAATCAGTTTAAGCGTTCCCTCAGAATAGAAGCACAGTCAGTAGAGTAATTTATGCGATTATACATCAGTGACGTAGCCGTGACGTGGCTTAGGCTCGGCTCACCCCCAGGATCTCGCCCCGTGTGATTAAAATGCTCCACTCGCCCCCTTTTTATTATTTTGGTGTAGTGACTCATCCCTTGCCACGGGGCGAGTTAAAATGTATGTCTTGGTGGTTCAGTGAGAGAGCTAGCAACCTAATTACTAAACTATAGGAATTTATTGAATAAGTTTTTCATTACGTAAGTTTATTTAAAACTAGAAGGCTCGCGAGGCTTCGCTCCCGTCATTCTTTATTTGACCAATAAGATCCTATAGCATTCTTCGATAAATGGGCTATCCAACTATAAAAGAATTTGAAAATCGGTTCAGTAGATCCCGAGATTATCCCTACAACATCACAAACTCACAAATTTTACCTCTTTATAATATTAGTATAGAATCAGATATAATATAATATTCTACCACATTTACACAGCGCCATCTAGTCCCAAATTAAGCAATTATATTTGCTTGCGTTATGGGTATTAAACAACTGATATACATTTTTTTTGTAAATACATACATATTATAGATAAATTACACCCAGACACAGAACAAACCTTTATGCTCATCACACAAAGATTTGTCCTGGGTGGGGATTGAATCCACGACCTCCGGCTTAGCAGTCAGGGTCACTAACCACTAGACCAACAGGCCAGTCAATATGCGACGTAGACACACTTAAAAAAAAATCAACTTCTAAGTAGTAGCGAAACTTTAATACTTAATTACGTAAGTCTCGACCATCACGAAAGAACAAAAATACAAAAACAACATCAGTTAGATGTTCTGACAAAAAAATCCCAATACGTTTTATTTACAATATTCGTTGCCAACTACATGGTGGGTGTTTGGCTGAACCGTGCGGTTATTTTTAGATAGCGTACGTAAAAAACACGCCTCCCATTAACGAAGTAAGCATATTAAATTATCGATTGATAAAAATACAAAGGTACATTGAGATCTCTTTCTCAATTGAAAGCCCGCCGGGTGTAGTTCATAGAAGTCGCGCGGGGCGTCCTCCCGTCGTTCTTTATTCGGCCACTGCTCAGCTCCTATTTGCCGTAGCTTGATGGTTTATACCATATTAACTTCCTCGGTAAATGGGCTATCTAATTCTAAAACAATTTTTCAAATCGGTTCAGTAGTTCCTGAGATTCTAGCGTTCAATCAAACAAAATCTACAGCTTTATAATACTAGCAAAGTATAGATTTTCCTACTACTGCGCTGCTAGCTGCCGGCATATTCGTCGTAGGCAAATTTGCTGGTCACTGTTTTTCGCAAGAGTTACTATGTAACCTAGATGAATAAACGAGATTTAATTTCTATCATTTCAGCTGTTTTGGCGTGATTGAGTATGACACATCCATCCATAATGTAACCTAACTTTCGCATTTATAATATTAGTAGTTGTTTAAACCTAACTCCAGCTAGTTCTTGCAAAACGCATTTAAACACGCCAAGCCATGCATTTTAGAAGTATGTATGACTCGTCTATCATCTGTAATAACATGGGACCAAACAGCTGACGAAATGTTGATGTGATACACCTCTGCTTATCCTTTCGGGGCAATATTGATAAAATGTTATGTCATGTGTCTAATCACTAGACACAAAAACAATATAATGCCGTGATAGATGTAAATATTTAACTATAACCTGTTGACGTATGTATATTTTTGTGGACGTCTGAACAAAACAAAACAATTTTAGTTGGCGCACAGCCAGCCGACGTCATCACACATCTCCGGGTCACAAGACACGCCTCCGTTTTAAGATTTACTTTATTTATATATTTACGGGAGCGTGTGACGACTCTGACAGAGGTCTAATGTTCGATTCTCAGGTAGGGTAAAGCGTTATTAGGTTTTTCTGTCGTGGAGTTATTATTGGACCGGGCGTCTGGAATTTTTCCGGCTATTGTGTGATATAGGCCTCACCTAATTTACGCCACTGCGAACGGTCCTGTGCCGCCCTCAACCAACGGCCGCCCGCAACCCTGACCAGGTCGTCGGTCCATCTGGTGGGGGGCCTATGTTCAGCAGTGGACGTCGATAGGCTGATATGATGATGATGATGATGATGTGTGATATAGAAAATATAATAGCGCCACGCGTTTACTACCTAAAGAGGTAGGCAGAGGTGTCACATACACTGTATTTCACCAGCTATATAAGGAGGACCTTATCTAATGTTGTAATTGTATTGTATATAAATGTGGGAAAACTTTAATAAGTTTGGACCCTATTATATAGGACCTATAAACTGGACAGATTTCGGATCACGAGCAGGTCCTAAGAACAACTATCTATTTTTAATTGAAGATCAAAAATAGGTAATGTAACAAAAAGCTAATATTTGTTTTTAGATTGTGATAGCTTTAAAGTCACTCTCTGTCTGTTATGTCTTCCTAGTATTTATTTGTGATTATACATAGGCATGAATATGAATACGAACTTGTTTTGTAATCTTCCACATTCATCACTCAGGTTTGATAGCGGCCAAACCTTGCCAACACTGAGTTTTGACACTCGGGAGTCCCAGGGCGAGATTCACAGTCTTGACTTTACAACAAAGGCGTCTTCCCAAAGTATACTTTGAACGCCGAAGTTTACTTTACGTTTTTTGAAATTCATAGACAGTTTCTTGACTTTTCTAAGCAAGGTATGAACCCAAAGTAAAGCACGTGCAGACAGAGATTGTTACGTTTACATGTCCATAGATAAAACAACAACGTCATACGTCAAATCAATATATGAAAGGAACGTATAACCCGACTAAAATAAAATGTCGTTTGATTTGTAGAAAACATTGATAAGGTAAAGGTCTACAATAATTGTCCGTATATTAATGCAAAGCATACTTTGCGGCCAAAGTCGCCAATATCGTCGACTTCGCCTTTACTAAGCAAAGTATGGTTTCGGAAAGTAAAGTAAGGGTTTGACAGGACTGTGAAACATAATTTTGGTTGAAAGTTGAACTTTCCCTCAAAGTAAAGTCAAAGTACGGTCTGTGAATCTCGCCCTCAGTCTTGGAACCCGCAACGGAATTAATCAAAAATAAACTTACCTTTTTGTCAAAATTATTCTGTATAGAAGACGCGCGGGGCTGCGCTCCCGTCTTTTTTATTTCGCCACTGCTTAGCTCCTGTTGGGCGTAGCGTGGTATTATATAGCCTATGTTACTCAGCCTTCTAAGGGCAAAGGAATTTTTTAAATCGCTCCAGTAAGTTAATTCGTTACATACAAAAATAGAAATCTTTGCTCTTTATAATATTAGGGTAGATGTCGATTGTATTGATTCTGAGTGCCAATATAAGTGACGTTATCAAAGTTACGAATGAAATAAAGTGTAATATTTTATCTGTGAGGTTCACTACCCACAGTAACTGTCTTGTTAACCAATAACATGCAACAGTTATCGTTTGACCTCTTGCTGTTTGACTCTAAGTGGATAATGGACCTCAAACGGTCTACGTCAGAGGTTCCCCAACTTTATGTCATTGGCCCACGTTCTATATTTAAATACGTATTTATTAGAGAATAATATTAATTAACAATGTAATCTTCTTAGAAGAAAAAGTTATTGTAAAATGAATTCCTATATACATATTATGTATTTTTCGTAACGATTAGTCCCATTTAGGGCTTGCAAATATTCGAAATATTTGGTATTCGAATATTCGTTTTTTTTTTAGGGTACTATTCGAATTATTCGAATATTATTCTAATAATAAAAAATGTTGTAATAATGTTCTATGCGATTAAAATAAGAATGGGACTGTCAAATCAAGACGCCATTTATGTTGGTAAACTACCCCATCTGGTTTTACAATCTAGGATCAACATCATCATTAAATTTTGTACCAACAAAAGTCCTGATTTTGGTGTTCAAAAAAATATTCGAATATTGCAGATTTGATATTCGAATATTCGATCCAGTTTATTATTCGAATACTTCGAATATTCGAATGCAAGCCCTAGTCCCATTCTCTCTCGTTTCACTGCTTCATAAGGCACATTGCTTGTTGATCTCAGTTCTTTCTCGTGCCTTAGAAGTCTTCTTCTTATATACCAGTTGGGCAGCCAGCGTTACATGGGCCCGTAAATGGAATACGTTGAAGTATAATTTATTTTAAGTCGATAACTGTATAATTTATTTGATGAAAATAACGTAGGTGCTGAGTGTGCACCTACGTTATTTTCATCAATAAAATCAATAAAAGTTTAGAATTTAAGAATTTAATTTAGAATTATTTTTTATTGATTTTGAGTAATTTAGAGGAGAGAGCGAGCCCAGCAGTGGAACTTCATGGGATGATGATGATGATGAAATAAAAAGTAATCAAAAAGTTAGAAAAGGCAATTAAAAGAGGTGCGATCGTGAAGGATATAGTCTGCAACGACCGCAACCGGTCATGGTTACCACTTTCAATATTCTTGTAAGTCAAGTTGAAAGCCTTCTGGCTCTATGGTGTGCCTCAAACACATTCTCTATGTAGTGGAGTGGTACTATAGACCGCTGGGGGTTAAAGACCACTTTAAGTATCACAGTAACCCCCAGTTCTCTTCTTCCTTTAGTATCACAGATCTAGATTAGAGTTTTACAATTTTGTACTGAAATTGGCACTTGAAATGTGACAAATAAAATGATTGCTACAATACAATGCCTACACCGTAGTTCTACATTAGGTTTAACTGATCATGAACCTTGCTGAGTCTTATAGATCCGATACCAACGTACCTATACGACAATAAATATTTTGTTCCAAGTGTAAGTATCTTTTTCTGTAAACTAGCTATTGCTCGAATTGCCGAATTCGCCTCCCGTGATTGCAACTCACTTTGTAGGGATGAATTTCTATAAATCCTTGCCCCAGATTTAAGACATCGTTGAGTTACAATTCTTGCAACTAGACTCAGTGGTTTCGGCTGTCATATGATCAGTCGGTTGCTAGCTCTGACTGGATGCAGGTGGGCGACCAAATGTTACGACGCGAGTTAGAAGAAGCTATTGTCCAGCTGTGGACGATGATTACCCATCATCATCATCATCATCATATCAGCCGTAGGACGCCCACTGCTGGACATATGATGATTACCCAATACATATTTAATTTTTTATATACCTACAAGTTTCCGTGGTAGTAGTAGACCGTAGTAATCAGTAACTTTAGTTTATATTAATATTAAAATACAAATACTATACGACTTACTTTCAAAATACATTTTGCTTGTTTTTGATTAGGTACCTACTAAGCAGATAAAATAGGCGTCTCTACCCGATAATAGTACTTAATTCAACAAAGCTTTTTTAGGGTTACGTAATGAACGCACATTTAATGTTATTGACCTATCGTCTATTAATAAAAGAAGATAATGTTGTCCGTCCGGCGTAGATACGAGATAGTAGACTACTGTCAATACACACGTTATTTGCTTTGGCAACACGCCAATAGAGGTATTGTATTACAAATATCATTCATGTTTAAAGGGTTTTGTCTTTTTTTTTGGTAATTTTTTTTTATACCACGACGGTGGTAAACTGGTGTACGTATTGCCTGATGGTAAGCGGTTACCGTAACCTATGGATGCTTACAACACCAGGGGCATTACACACATTCGTAAGCAGATAGGTACGTTTCCATTAGGTAAAATATAGTTTCTATTTTTCTTTAGAAAAGCACATTTAACGGCTCAGAAATTTTCTGATTCAATAACAAACATAAGAGTTGCAACAAAAATAAGAGTTGGCAAACTGAAATAAAATTAAGAGCGTATTTACAAACAGAGTGGCAATGTAGCAATTTTAACTTTTTAATCAGAGCTATATTTTAACAATAAGTTTATTAAACTTTTTAGAATAAGCTCCGATTAAATTAGAAATTGAAAGCCACGAAATATGACATTAAATTGCGACGTTGAAATTGTTTGTAAATACGCTCTTAAGATTCACTTAATTAATACTTTTGTATTGATTGACAAATCAGAACGTAATTGTGTAGTTAAAACACGTTTGACCAACTTAAACTTCCTTTATAAGTTGAATATTAAATGGATGTTAATTACTAAATATCCATTTCTTGTTTTCCAGCATCCATAGTATCTTCAATCCTCGCCATCGGCGCGGCTGTAGTAGCTTTCCCCGTGGGGGTCTTGGCCCAGAAGGTGGGCAGACGTCCCACCATTTTGGCCCTGACGGTGCCTTTCCTCATCAACTGGCTACTGACCATATTCGCTAATGGAGCTGGTATGCTGATTGCTGCAAGGTTCTTTGGTGGATTGGGCACAGGTATGTTTAATGTATACCTATTTGACACAATAGAAAAGTTTAATAGCTCTGAATCAATGATATTGTATGTTAAAATTAACATACAATATCATTGCACTGAATATTAAAGTGACATGGGCTTTGGAAGCAATTAGGTGTTTCAATGGACTTGTATGAACTCACGAAATTATAAAATAAACATGACATAAGATAGATCTTTCTGAAGGGGTAAGCAGCGGTGTACACACCAATTTTATTTATACTTTATTGCACATTTGTGTGAAAAGAAAAAATCATACAAATAATCTTAAACTCTAAACAGGAACACACTCTAAACAGCTAACAGCAAACCTTAGAGTGGTAGAGGAAAGAAGTAAAAAATTGAGAGTATAAAAGAAGTGTACAACTAAACAACAAAAGAAAGAAAAATATTAAAGTAGAATAGAGTAATGGAAGGAAGAAATATGTAACTCAATACACAATATCATAATTTCATTTTGTTTATGTTGACCATGGCGCTTCCGCCTAACCTGAGGATGAAACCCACGACCTTTTGCTTTGTATAACAGGTGGAATTTGCGTGGCAGCTCCGATGTACATAGGAGAGATAGCCGAGACGTCTATCCGTGGGTCTTTGGGCGCGTTCTTCCAGCTGTTCCTCACTATTGGCATCCTGTTCACATACGTGGTCGGGGGCTGGACGCATTGGAAGACCCTCTCCATCATCTGTGCTGTCTTCGTTCCTATTATGTTTGGAGTTTTCTGGTAAGTTGTAAAACTTAACTTTTTTATGGAGTTAAGGTACAGCACTACATTACCAGTGTAGTGCCGGATTAAGAATACATAATGCACTACCCCATCTCAACCAGTAGGTGTCTTAAAAGGCGACTAAGGGACACACTCACACTCAATATACAAAATTTAACCTCAACTTAACACGTACTGAGAACTTCCACGATACCTACACCTACCAGAGTCTGGAGAGGCTGGTAATCTGTCATACAGGTCTCCTAGTACAGACACCATTCTCCCAAACAGATTATATAGGAATTTGTAACTGCGACTAAATATTTTACTTACTTATATGCAGAGAGAGAGAAATAAATCGATTTTGTATTGTATTGTATTGGAGTAAGTAACCTTATGCAGACAAGAGCACCGCGAGAAAAGGAAAATTTGAAACAAACCCTATACCAACACGTCTGACCAGCGTGGTATAATAGGATAAATTCCCTCCACATTCTTTGGAGGAGACCTGAACCCAGCAGTGGTACATTTATGGGTTGAAATGGAGAGGATCTGGCATCTCCACCGTCCCCTCCAGTGGGCGCTAGGCAAGAATATGTAGTAGGATCCGGCTTATAATATATGGGGAAGGCCGTGGGGCCCTCACAATAAAACACAACTGATAAATACGTACTGATAGTATTAATTTTAAATGTCAACAAGTGCGTGCACTGTACAAGAAATCGGAATAATAGTGAGCCTTTAGTCTTCGACGGGTGGTCCGACGAAGACTCGGTTCGAATTTGAATTAATTTAGGATTTTGAATTTTAAATTATTAAAAGTAAATTAAAAAGAAATCAAAAGAGATCCAAAAGTTGGTCGAAAGAGGTGCAGCCGTGCAGGACGTAGCCTGCAACGGGTGCAACCGTTACAATACCGGGGGGGCCCGGGTAGATAATAATTACAATTGTGATTACAAAAGTTCATAGAATTTTAGTTTATATTTGCTTTTATGTTCATATGAGTCGGATGTGCTTTGTATTGACTTTGTTTTGTAATCTGCTATCATGGAAGGGTATGAATATCTAATAAAAGTTTGGCATTTCTTTGTGCGAATATAAAAGGGAGTCTAGTATTTAAATTTGTAACTATTGTTTTATTATCATTATATTATAATGTATATTATTATGCTAATAACACGATACAATGGAGCCCTTGTACAATGCAGACACATCTGTTGTGGATAACAGATACGTTGTTTTTCTGATGTTATGAGATAATGTAACAATGATTAATATTAATTCTAAACTGTATGAAATGGAAGATGCTGACAGTGTTACTAATACTTGATATATAAACAATGATACTAGAAAAAAATCTGTTAAATGCAAGTCAGACTTGCACGCCGAGGTTTCTGTAGTATCATGTATTATGGCTAAGTATAATCATCATCATCATCAACAGCCCATTAAGTCCGACTGCTGGGCTCGGGTCTCCTCTTCCCTAACTAGAGAGCTGAGAGGGTTTAGGCCATAATCCACTCGCGCTGGCCTAGTGCGGGTTGGTGGATCAGACATACTCATAGAACTTCTTCTAGGGTATGTGGGTTTCCTCACGATGTTTTCCTTCACTGTTAGCAGATGGTAAATCACATGAGTAGTACATATAAATTCCACAAAGTGAAATCCACATTGGTACACATTGGTACTGCTGGTCGGAATCGAACTCAGACCGCATGTTTAGCACGCCGGTCACTTATCCATTCAGCCACCATCGCTTTTAATTAAATCAAATGATATAATTTTCCAGGTGGATGCCTGAAACCCCTCAATACTTATTGGGTAAGAACCGAAAGCGTGATGCTGAGAAGGCGCTGAGGTGGCTGCGAGGTCCTGACGCCGACATCACCTTTGAACTTGAAGATATACAGAAGGAAGTAAGTACCTACTACAGCTATTCTAGAGAGATTGGGCTCAGTGGGTTAACCCCGCTCAAATTGAGCTAGCCGCATAATAACATAAGTGTTAAGATAATAGATAAAGTTAAAGATATTTATTCGCCATGAACATGGTACAGTGGCTTTAAGGCATGCCAATTTTACAAGAAGTTCATTTGACTGGCCTGTTGGTCTAGTGGTTAGTGACCCTGACTGCTAAGCCGGAGGTCGTGGGTTCGATCTCCACCCAGGACAAATCTTTGTGTGATGAGCATAAAGGTTTGTTCTGTGTCTGGGTGTAATTTATCTATAATATGTATGTATTTACAAAAAAAAAGTATTTAAGTAGTATATCAGTTGTTTAGTACCCATAACACAAGCAAATATAATTGCTTACTTTGGGACTAGATGACGCTGTGTGAATGTGGTAGAATATTATTATTATTATTAATTAGTAACTAAATATATAATAACTAAACTTACATCTATACAGTTATTAATATATATTATATGTACACGAAACACCTATAAAGTTTTACGATAAAAATATTGTTTTAAGTTGTAAAAACATTTTTCAATCAGCCAAGACTTCAGTCTTGACTTGAATAAAGATGGCGGTAACTCTCGGATCTTTTTTGGAATCTTATTGAACATTCTAATTATGTGTTGTGTAATTATATGTTGTGTTTCCTCTGATGAGTAGTGGGGAGATTATTGGGGGGGGGAGGGGTTTAGTGTAGGCAACGCGCTTGTGATCTTCCTGACTCAATAATTTGACTTTTTTAATATCTTTATATGTATTTTGAAATAAAATTAAGTGAGATAATATGTAAAATAACCGTATATAGGTAGGTGTAGATATTTTTCGTTGGTCTTTTTTATTTTTGAATTGAGCAGCGGTGGGACAGATCGAACTTTTTAGCAGTGACTAAAGTTTTATTTGTCCCACCATGAGCAACGGTGGGACAGACCAAACTTTTTTACCGATCTGTCCCACCGGGTAGGACAGATCGGTGGGACAGACCGGAATATTCCAATTTCGCTATGTACACTACTGTAATGTATAATTATAATAAAATGGATAACTTACAACAGGTGTCCAAAAAAGTCTGTAGGTATATATGTATTATACCGGTAAGTAATACTGTTCGGAATAATCCATGCGTTTTTTTTAATACTTATACCTATATGTAAAATAGCAACGTATATTCATAATTCTAGAACTTCAGACAGTATAACTTATTTACAATATCCCAGTATTTTTCCAAAATATTTAAGTAGCTGTCTGAGAGTTTTAAGTTCTTATGCCCATTTTAAAATGTACCCCATTGGTTTAACCCGGTATATTAATTAAAGTAGTATTTAGATAAGACCTTATTCATAAGTTAACTTAGAAATGGATTTTGATATATAACATTCCATCTTCCAGATAGACAACGCTGCCCGTCAGAAAGCTGGCATCACCAGCATGATCACCAGCCGAGGACCTCGCATGGCTCTCATCTGTGGTCTTGGCCTCATGTTCTTCCAACAGTTCAGCGGCATCAACGCCGTCATCTTCTACACCAATGATATCTTCAGATCTGCTGGCTCCACCATCCCGTCAGTCATCGCCACCATCATTGTAGGTGTGGTACAAACCATAGCTACCTACCTATCTTCAGTACTCGTAGATAAAGCTGGCCGTAGACTACTCCTTCTCCAAAGTTGCATCATCATGGGACTTAACCTTATCGTGCTAGGAATCTACTTCAAACTACAAACTTCTGGTTATAAGGTTGAGTTTTTGGGATGGCTTCCATTACTCTGCATGGTACTGTTCATCATTTCCTTCTCAATGGGTTTCGGTCCTATACCCTGGATGATGATGGCTGAGTTGTTTCCAGTGGAGTTCAGAGGTGGAGCGACAGGGATCACGGTGATCACCAATTGGATGTTGGTGTTTGTGGTGACGCTCTGCTTCCCAATAATGAAGGATGCTATTGGTATATACAGCTGTTTCTGGTTCTTCGCAGCCGTCATGGCTGTTTGTGTGTTCTTCGTCTTTTTCCTAATCCCTGAGACTAAAGGCAAGACTATGAGTCAGATCCAGGCTATTTTGGCTGGAGATTTTAAATAGGCCAAAATTGTAAGTTGGTAGAAGAAATAACAAGAATTAATTTAAAAAACCAAAAAACCCGACTGCCTAAAAGTAGCCTCCAAGTGTCAATTTAAAGCAATTAATTCGTATAATACACTGGTAAAAGGTCTATAGACTTAGATATAGAGATTCGGTGATGAATACGAATATAACAACACCTTGCACTTCAAAATCGCTCAAGCTATTTAGGTTACAAGAGACAAGTGGAGCCGCGGGCAATAGTTAGTGATACCCATATTGCGATAGCACTAAAAAAATTCTGTTTTCAAAGTTTACGTCCGCCATATTGGTTTTTTGTTGACGTCACATAGCGTATAACACTAGGGGGAGAATACAAATCTAATAATACCTCAGAATAATTTAAAATCAGCCAAGCCTTTTAGGCTACAGAAGGTCACAATGCAACACATACATACATACATACGCGCGAAAAACATTAACTTCCTTTTTGGCAGTCGGGTAATAAATACTTAGTGCCAGTGCAGTTGTGTCATGAAAATTATGATCCTAATAATACAACTACCCACAAGCAGCTTATTAGTTCATAGATCAGTTAATTTTATTCGTGGGTTTTCGAAATCGTGTTAGAGCTAAACGACAATTAATGTGCCCTTTTCTATTGATATTTAATTTGCCAATATTGGTGGTTTGGCAGATATAAATAGGTTGTATATATATTTATGCCATCATCGCCAAATCGCCAGCTTCTTCATTGTGATGTACAGTGCCAAAGGAAATAAAATTATTGAATTAGAATAATTATGATATCACGCTTCTATAGAATTGGCTACTGGTTGGAAGAGAGGTTTTTGAAACTGATTCACTGCACCATTTTGTTCTAATGCCGTCTCCAAACATTGGCCAAATAATTTGATCTAATATCAATTTATCCAATCTCCAATGATGTTTATAAAAATTGACAGTTGTTCAATGCTGTGGAATATATTATTGGCCCAACATGTGGAGCCTAATCACAACCATTAGGACGATATCTAAATTTCTCTTCCACCAAGTCCAATATTAGTCTATAGATGTAAGTAATAAATTTTAATAATAATGTTTTTATTTTTATGTTTTTAATATTATGTAAGCTAATTGGCAACCAAAGGAAAATGTCAATATAACTACAAAATAAGATGAAAAGTAACTCAGGGTGAATGGAAATGAAATGGCGATTAAACTTTTGCATGCCAGGTACGTCAATAGTTGACAAATCGTCAGTAAAAAACGATACCCGTCCTGACAGTCGGGTAAAAATGCGCTCTAATTACTTGAATTTTAGATCTTATTTTCACTTACCAAACCGTGAATAATTCTTCATTAAAACATTTTGCAAAATCGCTATTAAGAATTCGTTAATAATTGAATAGCGATGTCAGTTATTAAAAGTATATATATAACTTTGTAAAATGTTTTATTCATGATTTTCTTTTCTCCATTTTATTTTTATTCACCTTCAGTTTCCTTTCATCCCGTTGAATATTGTTTATAAGTTATTATTTATTATTAAGTAATTAAAACTGTAGTTTTTTTTAGTTTTAACTACAGTTTTGACCACAAAATAATACCTGCTTAATAAAAACATATTTTATTATTGAATTTATAATTTATTATTTGTTGATGCCATTATATTATATTTATTTTCTAATTTTAATACTCAAGTAGTAGTATATAATATGTAGGGCTGTGAAATACAGTTTATATAATACAGTGTTAGTTATTCTACAAATCCCCTTTGTCTATGCCCAATAATTAAGATTTCTGAACAAAAGGTTCATAAATCTCAATTTATAGATTAAATAATAGGGATTTTTAGATTAAGCTCCTAAAAACTATTAGCATTAATATAATAAAAGCCCACAACAATGTAAAAAGTAGATTAGAAGAGAATTATTAATAGGATAGTAGGTGGAAGTGTAACAGTCTCGGAAATGAAAACTGGCAACAATTCCTCAGAGGGCCTAGTGCTTTTGCAAGAGTTAACTACAATTTGTATTTATGAATTAAGAATGACGCCATCTAGTGACAATAGATATGGAACTTCTTCATATAAAAATAACCTAACGTTCGCGTTGTCTAGATCAAATGCGTTTGCTATTTAAAAACTAGCACTAGGCCCTCAGAACACTCAGAACCTTCCTCCTTATAAATATTTAACAGAACAAACGTCTTTTGACTTGATGTAGGTATATGTATGTACGTATTAAGTTGTAAGTTTTGTTGTTAAAGGGCTCTACACACCAAAACAATAAATGTATTTGCTATTTATATAATGCCATATTTGTTTTATCTTTTTTACCAACGCTATAATTTGAATTTAACAAGAGAGATTAATTTTTTTTTTAACTTTTAGTTCTTGCAATGAAATAAATATAGTAAGTACCTACATATACAAGATGTTTGATACATCTTTTGCCAAATTGACTGGCTGAAAACTATCTTACAGGTGCATGACCTGGCGCCAAAACTGTCTAACAGGTGCTAAATAATATAGATAGCAAGTGACCCCTCTTTCAGCCAATTCAATTTGGCAAACGATGCACCAAACATCCTGTATGAAGCTTTTTATTTTACAAATAACGCCGCCGCGCCGGGCTTTGTCAGCAGGTTGTGCCGTCGGGGGGAGGGGAGAGGGGAATTGCAACTTCGGTGTGTAGAGCCCTTTAGTTTATTAGACAAAATGTGCCAAATGTTTGAATAGTTCGTAATAGATATTTTTATACGTCATCAGTGATAATTGTTAATTTTATTAGAATGTTGATTATTTAATTAGTTTAATACATTTTAAGACATATTTTTTGTTTTTTATTTATTTGTTTAAGTGTGTGAGATGGCCGGGCTTATTCCATTTATCCACACTAAAAGAGCCACCTTAAGGTGGATACTCGGAAACTCCTATCCATCTATCCACCCTGAGAATAATAAGTAGAAATCGCACGGGGCTTCACTCTCGTCGTTATTCTTTATTTGGCCACTGTTCAGCTCCTATTGTCCGTAGCGTAATATTATAAGCCTATAACCTTCCTCCATAAATGGGCTATCCAACACTAAAAGTTTTTTTTAATCGAACCACCAGTTTTTGAGATAAAAGCGTTCAACCAAACAATAAAACTCTTCAGCTTTATAATATTAGTAAGTTCCCTCACGATTTTTCCTTTAAGAAATTCTAAGATTGTTCCAACAACTGTAACGTCACGTCACCTACTTGTGTCAGACTGCAGCTCTTTGATAGTGTAATGTGTATTGAAAAATACCTTTTACACCACCAGTGCTGCTGCAGCTCTTTGGTAGTGTAATGGGTAGTAAAAATACCCTTGACACCACCGGTGGTGCAAGACGGTGGTGTCAAGGGTCCCAAAGGGCTGTGTTCTACGCGTGTGTACAGCATGCTTCTTTGAATCGACACGCGAGCGAAGCAGCATTAAGAAGCTAGTTTATAGTTAATGAAATAAATAAACAATTTATGAATCACTACTATCACGTATAATTCAACTCTACTTGTGTCAACCACTCGACTGCGGCGTCCTGTGGCACCAAGACTTCAAGTGCTTCTTATTATAAATAACTGAAGGGTGATTGATACAAATTTATGTAGGTGATATCAGTTTTTTTTCAAGGAAATTAGGTCAGGATGACTGAAGCAATCTCTAATATATCAAATATTCCTTTTATTTAAATATTTTTAGACTTATCGGTGAAAAGATATCCCTCCTCTACTCGGGTTACATGACAAACCGGATTATGAACAATACCTCGAATCACTTTGAGCAGTTGCCAGTGCTACAGCACGTTACAAACAAGGTTGGTGAACAAGGCGTGCTGTAATGATAAGGCTCGGCGCAAACGGGCCACCCTAAAAAAACCTATCTCTGTTCTGTGGGGCCACCGCACCGACCACAGCAGCGCACGCTACCGCCGCATTTGTAACAGTGTCAGAAGCAGGCGATAGCCACCGGTGTTCGGAAGCCACCATAATTTAGAACCCGCTATATATTTATTAATTTATTAATAGGATAACTTACAAAACATACACTTTGCAAAGGATCATACAATGTTCTAAGGGGCTCAAGCAATAGTGCTGTTTCAATTACAAGTTGCCACGATGTGCATTAAAGTTAACAAGGTATATGAGCAAACTATGTTATTGAAATATTTTTAAGAAACAACAAATTTCATATAATCACTTTAAACTAAGTTGGTACCAAATAACTTATCAATTGGAGCAAAAACAATATAATATATTCATTGTCAAATCTATTAGGTACATCGGCTGTTTAGACAATTATTCATAGCGGAAACAAAATAAGGAACAGAGTAGTAGATTGTAAACAATAATAATTTTAGTATGAAATATATGACAAAATGAAGCTGTATACAAGTTTGCATGCTGTAATTCCGACATTTTGGCCATTTGGTTTGGCAAATTTGACTGTATTATATAATGTAGAAACTGCGTAGCGTAGAACGTCTCTTCGCAGGGGGTGGAGCAGTATGACCATAGATTATACACTAATACTGGGGGAAGTATGACAGTGGCGGGTGTCCGCGTTTAGTGTGGCCCGTAGCGACCACAAGTGGTGAGTCGCGGACACTGCTGTAGCGAGTGGCCGCTACCGGCTACATGTGTGCGGCGCGGGCGCCTCTATACAAAATAAATGAGAGTGTGTTTAGTCGCTGTCGGTGGCCCGTTTGCGCCTAGCCTTAGTAATAAAACAAGAGCTGCAACAACACAATTTATTACTCAAAACATAGTGGATGCCGTCAGAGAAGGGCACGTTTTAGTGATGGTTTTTTTCTCAATATCGTCGACACGGTTCCTCAAATCAGTGATGTTCTTCTCAATATCCTTCACGTCACTACGGAACCCTGTCAGCGTTACCTCCAAATCCATCAAACTCTGTATCTTCGTACAAAGGTCGTCATACTTTTGAGATATAAATTCCCTCGCGTTTTGCGAGTTCTCCAATTCCTTCTCAATTTTATTAATGATCTCGTATTTGAACTCATCAAATTTAGATTCCAATGTGGGCCCAAAAAAATTTGCTTTGAGAGTTGTATCTGTTTTTGTTAATAGCTGACATGCTTCTATATCTGTGTGACACGCCATTATTTAATATTGTGGTATTTTAACTCTGAATAATTTTATGTTGTCAAAATTGCAACGCATTTTCGGAGCCGAATCGCGTGCGTACAAAATCGCTATGACGTTTTTGTCGTGTCAAATTTATGAGATTCGATTTAAAACAAATGTTTAGGGAGGTTTTATAGCTTACATAGTGGCCTATTTAAGGCCCTACCATCGTTTTACACCGAAAACGGCTACTGTGAATACTGTGACTTTGTCCTGCTGGGGTGACTTTGTTCATATAGTTTTTACGCTAGATAACCATTACTTTTTGCTTACTTACCTTTTTTGGTTCACATACAGTTTTATAGTTTTCTAAATGATTATGTAAATAAAATTAATATAGTAAGAAGAAGATATGAAGATATGCAGTATTGTATGCAAAGCTCCAATAATTTTCAATAAGATACCAAATACTATTCAACAAATGAGTACAAACCTTTTTAAAAGATCATTTAAAAAACTGTTAGCTGAAAAATGTTACTATGACATAAAAGATTTTCTGACTGATTCAACTCTGTGACTATAATGTACTGTTTTATTAGCTCATTTAATTAATTTAATGCATTTGTTATAATTGTAAATCCATTTATTTAGTATTGCATTTATGTTTTAAATTATTGTTTACATTTTAGGTTTGGTTTTGTCATTATAATTTTTGGGATTAATGTTTAATTTATATTATTTCATTAGTAATTAATTATATTATTACTATACCTAATATTTGTACACCAGTAATGGTTGAACATGTTGAAACAAACAATTTATTGTACACCAGATATCATCCACACACATGTTTTCACAAAATAAATATCTTTGTCTTTGTCTTTGAAGAAATTGTGTTATCAAAGTAACCCCATTTTTTCCTAAAGTCCCCAGTCTACGGTACTTTCTGAAGACTCAATGATATATTATAGTTTTAATAGCGTAGCACGAGCAGCATTATGAATAAATGAGCGGGGGTGCGCGGGGAGAAGTAAGCTAAGCTCCGCCCATATGCTTAAAGTTATTGGCGACTACATAGTAATAGGTACGCCTTAACAGTCTCATAAAAAAATATTGGCCTGGTCAAAATTCATGATATAACTTTTGATGGTGTATCTTCAACAGTGAACGTCCTACGGCTTAATATAGTTATATAATATAGTTATTTATTAATTATTGTGTTTAATTCGACACAGCCTTTGTGTAAGTAAATGTTTGTGTATTTTTGTTTCTTGTTTATGTGTACCTACTAACATAGTTTATAAGTGCATTGTTACTAACAAAATATGGATGTTTGAAGTCCGAAATAAAAATTATTTTATTTTATTTATTAAAGTAAGTAGCACATTATGTGTTAATCTAAAAATATATCATCATCATCATCTCAGCTACAGTCCACTGCTGGACGTAGGTCTCTCCTAACACGCGCCATAACACTCGGTCCTCCGCCTTCCGCATCCAGTCAGACCCAGCGACCATTGTGTCGTCGGTCCATTTAGCTGGAGGACGTCCTACTCTTCGCCTATTCTATAAAACATATTATTATAAAAACCATGTCATTTACAATCAGCTAGGAAAATTACAATGATGAAACTTGACCGAGAACAGACCACTTATAGTAAGTACGCGGTAGTGGAGTGTGTGATAAACTGATAACTCTAATAACTGATAATATTATAGTGTGTACGCGTAATTGTTAAGTATAGTTCAAGACGCTTCCCTTAAGAAACCGTGACGATCATAAAATTAATATACCTATAGAAAGACTTGACTTGACTGTCACCGTGGCGCAGTGGTTAAGGTGGTCGCCTCGCCACTACATCGCCGTGCTGGGTGACGTGGGTTCGATTCCCACACGAGGCAAATATTTGTGTGATTCATAGATATTTGTTTCTAGTCTGGGTGTAGGTACTTTGTGTCCGTTAGTTTCATGTTTGTAAAGCTCCCCGCGACACAGGGCTTATTCCCTAGTGCGGGCGCAGTTTAAAAAAAAAAAAGAATGAAAGAAAGAATGAAAAAAAATTGTTCTCACTTTTACACAAAGAAAAGAAAATATAATATTAACACATGAGTATTAAACTAATACTAACTCAGTATGTACTTTTACTACCATTTATGAGAGACAAAAATGGTCCTAACTCAGCAATAGCTACCTCGAACATAACATAGCATCACGCCTTTTTTCCCCGAAGGGGTAGGCAGAGGTGTTTCACACCCATACTTATCCAGCTATGTTTTGTCACATGAAATAGGGGTAAGCCTATTGTCATCAACCGTGGACATTTGTTTACCAAACTCCGGAAAAATCTCAATACTGGAATTTCATGATAGAAAAACCCAATACCAATTTCACCCGACCAGGGAATCGAACCCGGGACCTCTTGCACAGCAGTCGTATACACTTCCCGCTGCGCCACCGAGGCAGTAGCTACCTCGAAGGGTATGGAGATAACACTGGTATTCTTAATATCATCATATCAAGGCTAAGGTCTAATTCAAGGGAGTTACAGCCAATTAATACATGAAAGGCGATGGGTGGCTGAATGGATAAGTTACCGGCATGCAAATCATGCTGTCCGAGTTCGATGCCGACCGGCAGCGGCAGTACCAATGTGGATTTCACTTTGTGGAACTTATATGTACTAGTCATGTGACTTACCATCTGCTAACGGTGAAGGAAAACATCGTGAGGAAACCCACATAGGTACATACTCTAGAAAAATTAAATGTGTATGTCTGATCCACCAAGCCGCATTAGGCCAGCGTACACATAATTTTTAGCTAGCTAAAAAGCTTCTCAGCTCTCTAAATAGAGGAGAGGAGACCCTAGCCCAGCAGTGGACATTAATGGATTACTGATGATGATGATGATGATTACCTTTCGGCTGCCTCCGCTAGAAAGCTGTTGCTTAAGGAAAGATAAAATTACATAGGTATTTGTAAAAAAAAAGCTTCTTCGGAAATGTTATAGTAACTAAGTATATGAAAACGGTTAGACTTAAAATGCGTAATGAATGATCTTATTCTCGTAGATAGCAGAGAAAAATTTTAGGCTAAAAACATCTTGAATCGTAGTTGGTAGAATTGGAGCAAACAGTTCAACAACATAGCTTAATAAATCCGATCATAAATTTCAGCGAAATCTCAAAAAAAATTCCAATCGAATTAGAACCTCTTCCTTTTTGTAGTCGGTTATAAATAATACAGAGATGTTGTAATATTTTTCTATGTGACCAGTCATCTTTCAATCATAGAATAGGCGTGAGCTCCTAGGAAATATTATATCTTTAGGTCACGTGTAGTAATGTAGAAACTGGCGACGTTTATCTATGAAGCATTCGATATTGTTTAACACTTGCAACATACAACACTTCAGTTTTAGGGTTCCTTAGGCAAAGGTATATATATATATATATAGATACAGTTACGTTCCTGGCCTTCTCCAGAGGAATGTGGGGTGCGTAGCTCACCGACCTAGTGACCGGTAGTTTCAATGACTACTTTAAATCAAAATCTTCGTTTGGTTCATATATTTCTTTATTCGTTTTTCATGATAACACTGCCGCGCAAGACGTTTACAATTAGCTATTAGAGCTGCAAAAGGGACTATAATAGCAACCAGAACTTCTAGAAAGTACTTCTTCTAGAAAGTTCCAACTTTCTTCAGAATTTTTTTCCAGTTGGAACAAACAAAAAATTTCAAATAATAAGTGACAGCGCAAGTGTAAGGAGGTTTAAATTTAAGGAGGAGCTAAGAAAAAGGTTATCCCTAGCAAAACTCCACTATACTTAGACTTTTCTGGATCCAGTGCTTTTATCTAAAAGGTATGAATTTCAGTAAAGAATCTAAACGAGAAAAGAGACGATGAATTGTAAACAACAAATAGAATGTCAATCTTACTAATATTATAAATTGGATGAATGAATGGATGGATGGTTTGTTTCTCAATCACGCCATAACGGCTGTAACGATCTGTATATTTGGCACACAGATAAAATTATATTCTGGAATAATACATACGCTACTTTTTATATATGCGTGCCATATCCAGAAGTACCTACCACCTTCCGCATCTGACCCGCGACCCATCCACATAATGCGAGCCTCCTCAGGTGTCGATGGAGGCTCTTGGCAATCAGTCCATTGACCAGTTGTGCCTGTGTAAATACTCACCGTTTGCAAGACGAGAACGGCCAAAGACAATATGTCTGATAGATTCTCCGGGACAGTAGCATGCCCGATATAATATGTCAACCGTTTCCTTCACTATATATCTCCGGTAGTTATTCGTCATCACAACTTCATTAATATTATGTCTCTTCTTTCACGACTATACTTCTCTCTAAGGTGAGAAGTATATCCGGTCTTTTTGGAAGGCTTTGCTTGACTCACAAAGGTTATAAATTATATGTTTGTGCTGTACTATTTAAATTGAGACTAAAAATAAATCGTTTTTCTTTCTTTCTTTCTATTCCATGAGCGGCTTCTTTGTTACGTTGACCAATTATTGATTTATTATAGCGACCACACATACACTTAGAATTTCTTCTAGTGTACGTTCGTTTCTTCACAATCTTTTCCTTCATCGTCAGCAGATTGTATATCCTTTGACTATCCACATTTGTACTGCCGGTCGGAATTGAACTCGGACCGTATGATTTACATGCTGGTCACTACCCAGTAAGGTCTGTGCTCTGTACCACACTTCCCTAGTAACAGAACTACCCATTGGGCATGCGCAAAAGGGCCACATCACCACCACCTCGTAAGGTCAAGGCTATGGGAAGCTTGATCAATAGGACCTACCTCAATGCTCACACGGTGGAACTTCTCCCTTCCAAACTGAGCAGTTACACCGTGAAAGTAGATGCTACAGCATATTGTATCGAAAATATACTTAGCGTAGTTTTTTTACAGCCGTGTCTACGCTCAAAGCAATAAAAAAAAACTGTCTCTATAATATTAGTTTTTCTTCACTTTACTGTTGACGAACTACTTTTGAAAACAACGTATTTCTGGTAGTCCAATGAACAAAAGCCTTTGTCCGTATGTAAGTGTAATCATATGTACGGAACTTTGTTCGAAGGGCTGATTCACGCGCGCTGTCACCCAGTTGTAGTATATTATTTATTTGTTTATTAGAGGTTAGTGTTACTTCATGTACAAACTTCATTGTGATCGGAGCTCTCCAGTTTTACAGTGAGTTTTTTTTTCTCTATTTTTCCTTTAATTTATTTAAAAAATTCCATTAAATTACTTTGTTTTAAATTTCTTAAAAGATTTTTTCTATGACAAGATGTGGTTAACGATGTAGGTACAGTTATCCTCATCTAACGTAAATTAATTTAAATTAGGCTTAATGTAATCCATATAATTATAATAGTCTATGCTGTAATCTTTAGTTTGCTTATAAATAAAGCATAAAAAATTCTCAAACAAGTACATATAATTAAAAAAATTAAAATAACCTGACTGCAAAAATTCAACAGATCAGCATCGCACTAAAAAAACTGAAAAATTATTGTAATTATTATTCCTGATTAAATTTAAATACATAACATATGTATATATTTGTAATCTCCACTTGATTACCTTTATTTAGATACCCGTTTGGTTAAACAAAAAAATTAACTTCTTACAATTTGGAGCAAAAAGTCCAAAGTTTTTTATAATACCTATAAAATAAACTATAATATGCAAAAATAACAACAAAATAAACTGGTGCTTAGTTCACCAGTTTCATCATCATGATGATGAAACTGGTGCTTAGTTATCTCATAGGCAATAAAAAGATGACCGTTGTTAAGTATTTAATATTTTACACGAATGAAACTATTTTGTAGGCTAGAAGCTTAGGTATATAAGAAAGTTATAGCCTATGTTAAAATACCTAACTACTTTTTACTAGTCATATTATATTTGTTTAGGTATAGGGTATAAACTTTGATTGGATTTTATAATTTTTATCGTTGATTTTAAAAACAGGAAACAGATAATATCTATATGGATGACATCCTTGCTAATAATATTAGTACACATTACATTATGATATAAGTGCGGTAAGTTGAAAATTACAGCCGAGGCGATATTGCTTACAAGAAAGCATAATCGATCGTCATACGACGTTTTATAACATATTTGCGAGGAAATAAATAAAACTCGGACTTTTTGTTAGAAAAAACAATACAGTGAAAAGAAAAAAGCGCACGGAATATTTTTTACTGGTCACAAATTAGCAATGCGCGCGCATAAGCGTTTCTTTTTAGGCAAAGGCTCAAAAACCGCCAGTAATACTAATAAAGTAAATTAATATATTTGTGTTTTAGTACAGATAAATGGTTGTAATTTATGGTCTAAATTAATTAAATTAAAGAATTAAATGTTTACTTTATATAATTACTTATATCATAATTATTTTATCTCCCAAAGTTAATTTTATTCATAAAATGTTGACCACTTTTCTGAAAATATACGGATGGGCGTGTTGCGTCATCGCTGCATCGTGCATCGCTGCATCGGCGCGGCGCGGCGCCCTGACAATGTTACCAACAGTAAAAAAAAAAATAATACATTTACACATCTTTCTTTTTTTTTCTTTTTATTTTGTTTACGTATTTGTTTATTTATTTATTTTTTTGTATCATTTTAATTCTCATTATTTATATGTGTATTGTTTATTAATTTGTGTTTATATAGTATACACTAACACACACACACACACACGACACACGGGTCGTTGACTCGCCATCCTGTCCCTGGGGCTTTGCTGAAAATCAGCGCTGTTGAGTGTCCAGCAGCTGTTAGTTGCTGGCGCCACAGCATTATGCTGAGCAAAGTCCACATTCCCGCAGGTGTGACATGCAGTAGGTGGAATTAGTTATTTTTTATTTCTTTTATTTTTTGCTTTGTTTTATTTTTTTTTCTTTGTATTACTGTTATTTTTATTTTTTTATTCTTACACTACTATTGTTCCTACTCATGTCACATAAATGTGGAGAATAAATGTATTTTCTTTCTTTCTTTTCTTTCTGACATAAAAATTCTTTCTTTATTTAAAAAAGTAGGTACAGTTAGTTTTAGACGGAGCCCCTTGATTATTAGTAGTATGTGAGCATGAGAAGCCGTGCATTTTACTTTACATTACCGCACTAGTGCGTAATGAGATACATTACGACACTGAAATTGGTGAAATACGAGCCTATACTTAGCCCTGGCTATACGAGCCCTTTACGGGCAAATATGTTATAAATTAATATTTTTGTTGCCGTAAACTTGCCAGGCCTAAATATTTAGTCACCATAGTAGCATTTTTACGGCAGAAAGAATCAGAATTTTTTAATTGGAAATTTTTAATATAAGTTTGTGTTATGGTGAACTAGACAATTGATAAACATAGATACATATATATTTCTAAATCTATAATAATATTAAAAGCTGAAGAGTTTGTCTGTTTGTGTGGTTGAACGCTAGGATATCAGGAACTGCTGGTCCGATTTGAATAAAATATTTTAGTGTTGGATATATAGTCCATCTATCGATAAAGGTTATAAAGCTATATAAAATCACGCTACGGCTAATAGGAAGGAGCTAAGTAGTGGCCAAAGTGGTTTAGAATAAACACCGTTATTAACACGTACTACAATATCAGATTAAGTTTATCATAAAATAATACTATAATCGTCCATAAAACCACAGAAATGATTTGTGATAAGATAGTTTTCTTCGGATAGAGATCTGAATAATTTGCCAACTTGGAAGCAACAACGTGGCACCGATTATACTAAGATATTGTTTACCGTTAGATTATAAACAAAAACTTAACATACTAATGACTTGCCCCGACTTCACACATATTGAGATTATCGTAGAAAAATGCGATTCAAATTGGTGATCTTTTTAGTGAATAAAAATATATGTGGTATGAACTACTACTGTAACTACGCAACTTGAAGCTTAACTACGTGAATAGTTCAACGCCTCATAGTTCCTATAACCTTCGATATTCACAAGTAAACATATGGGGCTAGTTAAGTTACTTCTATTTCTTAGCAAAAACATAGTCGGTATAGGTATCTATTTTTTTAAAATTATTATCAGGCGATACACGTAGGTACTTATGAAGCACTAAAAACAACTTGCTTAGTGTTCCAAGTATATTGATATAAGTACTTGTAGTTCAGAAAAAATCCCGTCGCATCGATCCAAAAAAATGCAAGGTCAAAGTTTGCAAATGTGGATATTTTTTTGCATTTTGCTTTAAAAGTTGTGAACACGTGACATTTAAAACTTCACATTTCGTTTATTGTGGTGTTAACAACAATTACCTTTGTCACTTCTTAGATCAACCATACTTCTTCTAAATTCAATCAAATGAATTCCCGTTTCTGACAGTTTCGGATACTGTTAATTAGGCCTTGTTTCAGCCAGTAGCGCAGATCCTTGGTCTATAGTTTCAACACATCGGTATCGCTTATTTGATTGGAGTACGCCCCTGTGAAAGAGCGTCATTACACGGACTACACAAGTCCGTGTAATGACGGATTAAGAATACATAATATCACTACCCCATATCAACCCGTGGGTGTCGTAAAAGGCGACTAAGGGAGTAACCTAAGCAGACAAGAGCACTGCTAGAAAAGGAAAATTCGATAGAAAACCCAATACCCCACCGTCTGACCAGCATGTTTATTGTTTGGAGGAGATCGTGCTCAGCAGTGGGATATTTATGGGTTATAATGATGATGATGACTCCCCTGTTGATTTGCATTCCATAACTTCTAAAATTACTTAAATTTAATTTAGCATGGCTCACCCAAACTGAACTAAATGCAGGTAGAGTCTAACCTTCATTTGATCTTGAACTTACCGAATTTTATTGGCAGAGGTACCACCTGCCATCGGGTGGAATGCTAATGGACGATTTCAACGTTTATTTTTAGCAAACACCTATTCAGATAATAATAGATCAAAACGTAATTGTCCGTAAATGAAAACAATACTTTTTTTTTAAAGACTAGCTCTGTGATGCGGGTACTTAAACATACAATAAACGAATTTTTATATTGAGAAATTAACCTGCGTTACTCGATGTTAGTGGCCACTATCTTAACCGCTACACTACCATTGAGTCAATCTAAAAACCTTGACCTAGGAATTTGAACCCTAAATAAAATAAAACGACAATAATTATACTCGATCTTGTACTAACATTTCAGGAAGTTTAAGTCCAAAATTTTAGACTTACCCCACAAGCACCCTATGACAAGCAATCAGATATATTTCCACCTTACGCCACGTGAAGGATTAACCATGTATCATTAATTTCTATGTCATATTAAAACTGTCATGGTCCTTAATCTAACTCTTTAGATTGCTCACGAATCCTAATTTTTTTCGAAAGTTTGAATGTCGTGTATTTTTCCTGAACTGATTTTTAGTACAAACATTTTTTTTAAATTATGTAGGTATTTATAACTTTCTAAAATTTCTAGCCGAAAACTTTCCGACTGCTCAGAATCGGGCCCAAGTCTCGTATTGGGTAAGCTTGTGTTTTCTTGTTTTATATTTCAAACAATTTTGTTTGTTGCGTGTATAGATAAACCATCAAATAAAAGTTATTCATAATTAAAGTATAACCTGGCTGAAAATAAAAGTACAACAATAAGACTAGTTTAATCAAAAAACTGACATTTTTATTTTGTTTAAGCTATATTTTATATGTACTTTATGTATTGTATAGTTTTAATGTATATATGTAAGTATGTATTTATAATGTATTTTAATAGTATAAGTTCATAATAATATCATTTCTTTTTATTAGGTAAATTACTTAGCACCTACCAGTTTTTATTTCTGCATCACCCAAAGGTTTGGCTGGTAGAGAATGCTTTTAGCATTAAGCCCGCCTTTTTGTAACATATTTTGTGCAAGAAGTTTTTAAATAAAATTTTATAACTCCCATCTGACGGTTCAGAAACCGTATACCTATAAATCCCTTTTGCCTACTAAATCGAGGAGACCTGTTGCCTTATTACTTCACAATCAATATATCAGGGTATTGTAATATTTTGATTTATCAATGGGTAAGGATGGTTAGCACAAATCAGTATCAAGTTGTTTATCTATAAATGTTGTATACTTACAATAAACTGCGTTAATGTGGTATCATTCACACACTGACTCTGATACTGACGCCACTTTAATTAGTACATCAATATAATTATAAATATTTGTGATAAATATTTACTGTATTCATATTTTTTATAGAAGTGATTAGAACTATTTACGACTATTCTGTGCAAATAAATGTAAGTACTTTTTTCATTTGTTTTTGTTAGATTTCATAGAATATAATGTAACGTTCATTTACGATAAAAGTCGTTTATTTAAAAAAAAACCATTTATTTATTTATTTAATACTTAATGCACATATGTACAATGGCGGACTTAATGCCACAGGCATTATTTACCAGTCAACCACGGTGATGCGGAGATGATCGAAGTAGGTGCAGTTTGACAATAAATAAGTGGAGAAAAAAAAAAAAAAAAAAGAATAAGATATATAATATACAAAAAATAAAGTAGGTACTTAATATAACTATATACTACATATATATAGATAATATATATAAATTAATAAATAAAACAATATAATATATACATAAATAAATATATACTTAAACGTTAATGTTTCAAAAAAGCTAGGCATTTACACGGCATAGAATGAATACGGAACAGCCCATTTATTGTTTATAATTTTTAATTCATTCATTCATTTCAACCCATAAACGTCCCGATGCTAGGCACGGTCCAAAGAATGTGGAAGGAATATTTAATGTCAAATTAGGCTGCATTCTATTAAAAAAAAATCTATTAAAAAAATTCATAGTATTAAAATTTTAGTGTTTTCATTTTATGGTACCTACTTATACCCAGAAATTTCGAAATTATTGAAAATTTTCATTGTAAAGAAACTTGCAAGACCATAAATTTATTATGATTAATAATACAGCCTTTAAAATACTTATTTACTTATTCACATAGCTAGCTCGCTACCTTGATTAGATGCACGATAATATTCGTACGACATGTGCCCAGCAGTGGGCGGTTTAATGGGTTGAAATCATGAATTATACGTAGCAGTTTTCGAATAGTTGCAAATACTTTAAATAGACACATGCAATCTAAAAACCTCTAAACTGCTACATAATGCTAGCATTGCAATAGCAGTTCACTGCTAAGGATACGAGCGCTATCGCTCTTCGTAGCTTGAAGAACAAATAATCTGAACTGTCAAATACTTAGATTATAAAATAATATGTTAATCTTTTTCTTGGAAACTGAAAGTAAACATCTAAATATGAGCGAATCAATGAATCTTGTATCATCCGTGTGGATACATAATGTCACTACCCTATTTCATACTGTGCGTGTCGTAGGCGACTAAGAGAGTAACCTTATGAAGACAAAAGGACTGCGAGAAAAGGAAAATTTTGTACCCCATACCTTAAATATTAAGCAATTTCCTTTGCTTTGGTAGCGTAGCTCAGTAGGCAGAGCACTGCACACGGAATGGCAGGGTTGCGGGTACATTACTTGTTTAGCATTTCTTTAAAACCCTATACCAACCCGTCTGCCCAGCGTGGTATAGCAGGCTAAATTCTCTCCACATTCTTTGGAGGAGACCCGTGCCCAGCAGTGAGACGTTTATGGGTTGTAGTGATTGAAATCAATCTTGAGTTTGAGTTTGTTGGCAAATGCATGACTTTGCATTATGCTTTTTCACAAAACCCCTTTTTCACTGTAGGCAGACGTGTATCGATGACATTTCGCTAGCTACGTAAGGTCCCTAATAAGATGCGAGACTATCGCCATTTTTAAATCATTGCAATTTTAAATATATTGTTACTATTATTATTCTTTCGGGTTGAAGCTATAAGCTTTTTAGCTACGTCGACCAGTTACTGACCTATTGTAGCGTCCAACCATACACTTAAGGTTTCCTCACGATGATGTATTCCTTCACCGTCAGCATATGGTAAGTAACTTGACTAGTACATATAAATTCCACAATGTGAAATCCACATTGGTACTGCCGGTCGGAATCGAACTCAGTCCGCATGATTTGCACATATCCATTAGGCCACTATCGCGTCCCGTAAAATTACCATTATAGGTATTGTTACTAAGTCAATTAAATTAATGGAAAAATATTAAAAATAATTAAATTAACTCACACGTGATAATCTATTTAAATCGTAAGTAACGATAGATAAAATAATGCAAGTAACTAATCCAGATAATACAATCAGTATTACTTATATGTATTAATTAATCAAAACAGCTATTTACTATGGAATTAAAATTATATTGTACATACTTAATTAATTATCCTTTTATCCATAAATTATTTATGTAACAGAATTGATTACTATTTTGGGTAAATATTATGTAACTTCAGGATGGGATTATTCAATAATCTAATCTAATCCGTAAATCTAATAATATACTTAACCCGTGTGTCACTACAAATTTGGATTGTGACAACCAGTGGGTGTCGTAAAAGGCGACTTGGGAGTAACCTTAAACAGACAAGAGCACTGCAAGATAAAAAATAATAAAAAAAGATTTTTCAAGGATAAGCTTTCAATAAACAAAAACGTGAACTAAAAGTTTAAAAATAAATTTAAGGGCCGTATATAAATTTAAAAGGATTTTAGGAAATTATTTTTTTTAAAAGGATCTCTCATAAGTAATTGATTTCAGGACCGTTTCTCTTACACCCAGTACCACAGAATAGAGATAGACCCAGTACAGTTTATTACATAGTATATAGAATTACAGATACGAAAACAATATGGCTATCTAATAAAAACAGCTGCGGTACAGTATGTCCACATTATGTCCTAATCAATGCGTCACTCATATATTATGTTTTTCTATATAAATAGGTTAACAGTTAAATACAAAGTACGATCGGTCGTTCGCTTTGTTGTTTATCTAATATAACTAGTAATTCTTGTCATTTCAACCCATAAACGTCCCACTGCTGGGCATGAGTCTCCTCCAAAGAATGTGGAAGGAATTTAGCCTACTATACATGCGAGCTAAACGTATAGGGTTTGTTTTGAATTTTCCTTTTCCCACAGTGCCGTTTTCAATAATCCATCTATGGATTTGGCTAGTAACGTTAGAATTTTTAAATATTTTGTAACTTTAGTGTCCAAATCCAAAGATGGATTATTGAAAACGGATTAGTCACCTTTCACGACACCGATGGGTTGAGATGGGGTAATCATATTAGGAAAAAATGCTATCTGCTAAATCTGCTATTGGACTGATACCTAAATCATTTTGTGACATTAAACAAGGAAAATCTAAATAAATAATTAATAAATTATAGGAACGGAAGTTTCAACTTGTTTATAACAATATCATTCATCTAATCGTTGAATTTTTTGCATTCAAAGATGTTAATGATATGTTATTATTTAGATTTTAGATATTGGCAATTTTCAATGAAAACTTCAATGTCGAGAATTATCGCATAACTTGATGAGTAATGAGATCTTAATCAAGTTATTTGGCATTGTTGTTAACATTAATTGCATACCTAGATGTAGGTATATAGATATTATATAATTAATTAGGACGACAGTAACTACTTTCAATTTATTATTTATATCGAATTTGAATGATGAATTTTTGTGTAGGCGTTCAAGTGGATTAGAGAACACTAATAAAAAAAAAATGCAATCGATTGGTCCGCTAGTATAATTCTAAATTATTGAGTATTAGAACGTTAGATAGTAAACGTAAATCAAATCAGCAAAATCGTTTCTGGACATTGAAACCGAAAATAACAAATAAACAAATTCAACTTCATTTCATCAAAATACCACACCATTTGCGCTAGCGCAGCGATGTTTGGTTATTAATGCTAAACAGTTTTATGTTATATTACTCTTTATTTGTTTCTATTGTTCGCCTACCTCTCTCTCCCTCTCTATCTATTTCTCTGCCTTTAAATCGCCACTAACACCACTGTGCTCAGCAAAGTGATGCTAGTCGGGTTATTAGTGTGGTTTCTTTAAAAGACAACGCCTGCACCAGGTAACAAAGCCCAATGTTGCAGGGATTTTACAAATATACAATTACATCCAGACTTGAAAAAAATATTTATAAATCACAAATGGTTGTCTCTGGATATCAAACTCACGTCACTCGGCACAATAGTGTTAAAAGTGGCCACCATAACCATTACGCCGCGACGGTCATTGTCAAAAACTTCGTCGTTTGCGTAATTAAAACGTGATTGCACATTATCACGTATTTATTTGATAAACGCAATTAATTATACGATAATTATTACGCTAATAAGATGACCTTAGTGATAACTTTAAAGCACATTATTCCAACGTAAGGATAATTTTAATAAAAGAAAAGTAAACTATTTAGAATTTGAAATACCTGCACCTAAGTTAGAACTTTTTAGACGGAGTTGTGTCTACTCACTACCAGAGACAATAAGGTTTCTGCCGTTTAATAAATTTTGCACTGCGCGGAAAAAGTGGCTAATAGAAGAATGTTATTATTCAATTAATGAATTCCTAGGTAATAATTCCTGTAAATCCTATAATTTTAAGAATACATTACATTATTAATAGTAAAATATGTACTTAAATTTTATTATAAGGGTTTACTTGGTACATTATTGTTGCATGCTGTATAACGGCCAAATATAAACCAGATTTTTTGTAACATCTCTAACCTACCATGTTTGAAACAATAAACTATATTATTATTATTATTATTATAAATGGCAACATGCCTCATTTCCCTAATGAGCCAGGCAGCGGAGAATCACACTTCGTTTTGCCAGGTTTCTCTGAATTTTTTCTAGTTTAGCGTTTGAGTGAGATTTTAACAACTGTGTTTAATGTTGGGGTTATAGATGGGGGGCGGGCTTTAGAGATGAAGAGCCAATACTGTTACACGTAAGATTTTGACACATACAAGGATAGGTACGACTAAAGGTACACTGTGTATAAATACATCTAAGTACATATAATTATTTCCCTCATTGTATGTAGATTGTAGGTGTCTAGTACCTAATAAATGAAGCCAGCATTATATACAGATGTATGTAAATAGAACTACATTCCATTTTGTTTGTTTCGATGTAGGTGTACAATCATCTATACTAATATTATAAAGCTGAACAGTTTGTTTGTTCAAACGCGCTTATCTCAGGAACTACTGGTCCGATTTGAAAAATTCTTGTAGTATTGGATAGCTCATTTATTGAGGAAAATTTAAGCTAATATATCATCATCATCATCTTCATAACAGTTAATAACGTCTTGGTCCATTGCTATACATAGACTTCACTTAATTCACTACTTAACCTAATATATCTATAATTTGTGTATTTACACAAAAAAATGTATGTAAGTATATCATGTCTAGTACCGATAACACAAACAAATATGATTGCTTAATTTGAGACTAGATGACGCTGTGTGCATATTATACCTATCTATATTATTAATTGTCTGTATATCCGCTAACCGAATTTCGATGCAGTCTGCATGGGTTTTATCTTCCCTAGACCAAAAGAGGAAGGTCTCCTTAGTAATAATAGACA
The DNA here is from genome assembly GCA_905147015.1 of Laspeyria flexula. Classification (NCBI taxonomy): domain Eukaryota; kingdom Metazoa; phylum Arthropoda; class Insecta; order Lepidoptera; family Erebidae; genus Laspeyria; species Laspeyria flexula. The sequence continues at coordinate 10,579,129 of LR989972.1, read as the reverse complement.
AAGGCGAATAAGTACTTCTTATGAAATAAATTCTATCTTCTATATACACAACTGTCAATCTTCTGTCAATAAAAGAATACAGTTTTAGTCTATGTTTAGTCTGTTGTCGTTGAACTTGTGATTTTTTTTGCGAGGTTTTGCATTTTGTTGTGAATTTATTTGATATAAGAATATGTTTGAACCTAAGTTGTCTGTAATGTACGTACGCAAACCTTCGGTAAGTAATTAATTTAATTCATTTCATCAGGTAATGGATTGTTTGTAGAAAGTATAATTACGCTAAAATCAACCATTATATTATCATACTAATTTATCTTATATTTTTTTATCTACATTTTAATACCAACATTAAAAAGCTGGAAATTTGTTAGTTTGGTTGAATTCGCTAATCTCAGAAACTACTGGTTCAGTTTTGGATAGCCCATTAATCAAGGAAAGCAATAGTCTATATAACATCACGCTACGACCTATAAGAGCTGAGTACTGGCCAAAATAATGTCCACGGAAGCGAAGCCCGGGTCATTAGTTTGGCCCCATCTTTTATCTCCTAAGAGGTAGGTAGAGGTGTAAGACTCACATTTCACCAGATATAAAGCGATGGCGGCCGAATGGATAAGTGGCGGCATCCTAGTCATGCTGTCGGAGTTCGATTCCGACCAGCAGTACCAATGTCCATGGATTCCACTTTGTGGAATTTATATGTACTAGTCATGTGACTTACCATCTGCTAATGGTGAAGGAAAAACATTGTGAGGAAACCCCCATTCCCTAGGAGAAATTCTATTGGTATGTCTGATCCACCAATCCGCAGTGGGCCAGCGTGAGTGGATCATGGCCTAAAACCCTCTCAGCTCTCTAGATAGAGGAGAGGAGACCCCGAGCCCAGCAGTGGGACTTAATGGGTTGCTAATAAAATGTAGGTACAGAGACAACAGATGTTAAGGTTTCATATTAAGATCCAATACATTTTACCAGACGGCATGCAAGTTTAAACAAAGTTAGAATATCGAATGTTACAAATGTCATATTTCTTAAATACATTAATATCGGAATAAACTCATGAATAAATTATGTGTGCTATGTAGTTCCAAGTCAATACATTGTCAGTGGCATGGAGTAAATAAGTCGTAAATAGCATTATTATGTTCAATAATTAATAAATAAATATGCATAAGAGAACAGGTAATTTAATAACTACTACATGTTTAGTAATTGTTTGTTTTCTCACAATGTGGAGGCTTCTTGCAGACAATAATTATGTTAAAACATTAATGAAATGAAATGAAATCTCGTTTATTCATCTAGGTTACAAGGTAACACTTATGAAAGTCACAAGAATGTAACAGGTTATCCGAAAAGTAGTGTCAGCAAATTTACCTACGACCAGTTCGCTGACGGGGTGGAGCTATGAGAAGAACTGGCAAGAAACTCACGCCACTCTTTTTAAAAAAATGGATAGTTACATTATTAATGTGCATCTAAATGCTGGAATACATTCTTTGGACTTTATAATCCCATCTACTCTGAAATCAGTATCCAGTATCTCATCATTTCAACCCACAAACGTCCCACTAATGTGCATGGGTCTCCTTTTTTTTTGTATACCACGACACGGTAGCAAACAGACGTACGGTCCGCCTGATGGTAAGCGATTACCGTAGCATATGGGTGCCTGCAACACCAGGGGCATCACGAGCGCGTTGCCGACCCTTAAGAAACCTATTCACTCCTTTTTTGAAGAACCCCACACTGTAGTCCCTTGGGATAGCGATAGGGAAAAAAACCAAAGAAAAAGGATGAATCAATCAAAGAATGTGGAGGGAATTTAGCCTACTATACCACGCTGGCCAGACGGGTTGGTATAGGGTTTGTTTTAAATTTTCCTTTTCTTGCAGTACTCGTGTCTGCTTAAGATTACTCCCTTAGTTGCCTTTTACGACACACACGGGTTGAGATGGGGTAGTGATATTATGTATTCTTAATCTGTCACTACATGGAAGCCAGTATTATAAATCATGAACCCTTGCAAATACCGACGAAAACGGAATTCCCAGAGAAAACCTAACCTACTGTCTTGGAACCCGCAACGATTTTTTCCCATTTCGGACTAGTTACGCAACCTTTATTAGTATAACATAGACTGGCCTGTTGGTCTAGTAGTTAGTGACCCTGACTGCTAAACCGAAGGTCTTAGGTTCGATCCCCACCCAGGACAAATCTTTGTGTGATGAGCCTGATTGTTTGTTCTGTGTTTGGGTGTAATTTATATTTATGTATGCATTTAAAAAAAAAAAATAAGTAGTTTATCAGTTTAGTACCCATAACACAAGCAAATATAATTGCTTAATTTGGGACTAGATGGCGCTGTGTGAATGTGGGGAAATATTATATTATATTATAGACTAGCTGACCCGGCAGACTTCGTACTGCCTCAATCGAAGTTTATTTAATAGCAATAAGTTCAAATTGACTCTACATTTTATTTAGAAAACTTTTATATGGGAAAAAGAAAAGGGCTGTTTTTAGGGTTTTTCCAGCAATTATTCGAATTTTTCTTACCTTTTAAACCTTCCCGAGACCTCCACGAATATTTTAGACCAAGATAAGATAAATCCGTTCAGCCGTTCTCGAGTTTTAGCGAAACCAACGAACAGCAATTGATTTTTATATATGTATACAGATATAATTACGCAGTGTTACCCTATATTCACAATGTCACAATCCAAGGCAAACACTTGAGATAGATGTCCAGTGCTCAATCACAGATAGCACTCGAATACACAGATAATATAATACTTCTCTCTAAGTGGATACAGCTGTAATCTATGATATATTTCTTATCATCATTATCATATCAGCCCAACGACATCCACTAAACATAGGTTTCACCTAATTCATTTATTTCTTATAGTGTTAGTTATAATTCTAAAGTTGGGAAGTTGATGAATGAAAAATATGCAAGCAAGCCCTTTGTGCAACTTTGCAAATATACAATTAACAGACAAAAAGTACACTTGATAGAAATCTTTACACAAACATGAATTGCCTCGTGTGGGAATCGAACACACGTCAGTCGACAAGGTGATGAAGTGGGGAAGTTAAATGATTGGCTTTGCTATTTTGGTGTAAATAGGAATATAACTAGCGCCTGATAAAATCACTCGAGCAAAGATTGCAATACCTATATACAAACATTAAACAGGCGTTCAAAATTGCCCAAAACGAATATTCTGCTAAATAAATAATGACTACCTATATAATAATATGACTATACTTAATAGATATTTTCATCAATAAGTAAACAAGTGTCTACCTATTATCAAAAATATTCTTCTCGAATTACAAAAATCAGATTTGCATAGCAGTGTCAAAAATTAAACACAGTAGATGAACGCCTGATAATTTTCTGGTGTTTATGATGAGAAGGAAAACGCGGTGTCAATGTCAAATTGACCAGACCAAATGCTTTACGACAATTTATCAGAATAGTATTTAATTGCAATTGTTGAAGTGATGAAATTTTAAAATTTTACGGAAACAGAAACAGAAATATTTATTTGTCAATGTAGGTAGATTAAATTTACAGATCTTGCGTTATTAAAAAAGTGAGCGCTACATTAACCCCCCTGTATGTACGCACTGATTTCCTCCTCCCACAATGATTTTGTGCAGTTTTATAATATGTCTTAGAATCTGTTGTGAGTTAGTGTTTTTGGAAAACTCTTGCGTTTTAAAATAATATTGCTTGTTTCAATTGAAGCATTGTGTATCATCGCTATCGAGAAGTTGATTGTGATTCACCGGCAGCCTATCAGTCCTGAAAAACCTCCCTAATCTTTAATTTCTTGCTCAAAAAATCGTTTTTTTGGACATTATCGATTGCCTATTATCTTTAGTCGCAGTAATGATGTAGGTTGACCGTGGCGATTAAGTTCAATGAGAAAGTCCATCTTCCTCCGTCCTATATCACTTCAAACAAAAAAAGATATTTCTACCGGAAAAAACCCCCATGTGTGTACGCACTGATGTCCTCCTTCCATAATGATTTAGCGCAGTCGCAGATGATAGAATATTAGATTATTATGTATTTATCTGCGGGTTTTAGCCTTCAGTTATCTTATTTTTAATAAGTTAACGTTGTGTTTGACTGATAATATATGACGCACATTTCATTGAAGCTGTTTTGGGACATATCGCAGTAAGTCGCAAAACTAGGCCGTTCTTACTCAGTATTTTTTTATATTATGCTATTAACGGACACAATGTATACCCAGACTCGAAACAAATAATTAAGAATCACATTAATATTTATCTCGTGTGGGAATTGAATCCACGTCACTCGGCAACTACCTAATCACTAAAACCTTTTCAGTATCAGCCAAGCCAGTATTCTTTTGCAAAAGATTACGTTAATTCGTTGTGCAATTAAGGATACTGATGTCTTTATAAACATTAGCATCTTCCTTCTAAACGACTGTTGTTGCGAGCTTCCATAGGCTGCGGTAACTGCTTACCTTACCTTTCAGCTCCCCCAAGATTATTGCTAGAATCGCGGTGTAAATAAACAATGTATAAAGTGCAATAGGTATAATAATCAAGTGTAGTGAAACAATAAGGTAACAAAAACTCTAACACTAAGTTATAAATTATACTATTTAATATTATAAAGCTGTGAGTTTATTTGTTTGGTAGAACGTTAAGACCCCAGGAACTACTGGTCCGAATTTAAAAACTCTTTTATTGTTGGATAGCCTATGTATAATAATAATAATTTATTTATTTATTCAGACAATTACATCCATTACAATTTACATTAAAAATTTAAAAGCATAACAATTAAAATAAAATAATAATAAATAGAAACAGGACATCACAATTCAAATAAATTAAAACATTACAATTAAAATAACAAAATATAAAAATTACATAAAAATAGGACAATACAGGCGGCGGGTGATTGGCAGAGTCACCCAGTTAAAGCACGAATGTGTAACTCGGTGAACCTATCCAACACAGCACCATCCAACCGTTGAGCAAACATACTCAGAATGCTGTTGGTGCTGCCCCACAGCCTGTGCACCAGGGAGGCTACTTTCTTGCGCATCAGAGCATAGAAATCATCTGTGCGCGCCTCAGAGAACATGCCTGATGCACTACAGTAGTGGGGCAGCCCCAGCAACACTCTAAAGGCATTGTTATATTGAATGCGTAGGGTGTCATAAGCTCTCTGGGTAAAGTTGGACCACAGGCTGCTAGTATATAGTGTTTGACAAAAGGCTTTAAATAAAGTTATCTTCACAGGTATAGAACATTTAGCAAACCTGCGGGCCAACATGTTTCCCCTGATCGCCAACGCCCTCCGCTCCCTTTCTATATCACAATCATCTTTGAGATTCTCGGTCACAACATGTCCCAAGTATTTAAACTTGGGCTATTTATCGAGGAAGGTTTTAGCTGTATAAAATCACGCTACGGCCAATAGAAGTAGAGCAGTGGCCAAATAAAAACTTAGCGAACGAAGTCTCGCGCGACTTTGTTAGTAATAAATTAGAGGTCAAGACAGATTGACAGACGGAAGTGTAGACGAAAGATGAATAATGGTGTCTTTAACTTTCCTCATTCCTACCTATTTGTAATTCGTATCACTAAACATGGCTACTTAAAGAGTTTCCTTAATGGCTACCTTTAGTTTGTAGTGTATTTTCCCGTTCATAAGAAGCATGTATTGCAACCATTTAAAATGCATACTTTGATTTGGCGTACGGAAAATAAAACTATAAATAACCGCCCTAAAAGATACTGCACTGCGAAACGAGTTTCTATTTTTTAATTAGATCTAAAGAATTAGATGAATACTATTATTACATACAATACTTCATAATTTCAACCCTTAAACGTCCCACTGCTGGGCACGGGTCTCTTTCAAAGAAAAATATGGAGGGAATTTAGCCTACTATACCACGCTGACCACACGGATTGGTATAGGGTATGTTTCGAATTTTCCTTTTCTCGCAGTGCTCTTGTCTGCTGAAAGTTACTCCCTTAGTCGCCTTTTATGACACCCAGGGGTTGAGATGGGGTAGTGACATTATGTATTCTTAATCCGTCACTGCACGGTACTTCCTAATATATTTTTTGTTTATTATGGCTAGATGTTTCCTGTATCCGATGACTATGACCTGGAGACAGTTTGTAAACAGTGCACGGTGTACTTGTTGGGCCATTAACCTGTCCGTAAGATCTTAATATTAAACAGGACTTGAAAATCTGTTGTTTACAGATGTTTATGAACTAATAGTAAGTATTTGTTTAAATAATCCTTTAACAATAAACGTCAAAATAAATATAACAATAAAGTTTGTCGTCTCGTTACGCTAACTTAGTTTCATTATAAACAGCGCTCGAAAAATCTGTTACTATAATATTGACAGAATATCTCTAAATTACATATTTTATATTTTGGATTGCGAATATTTACAATAAATACGAAGGGATAACCTTAATAAAGTATTGTAAAATTGAGAGCCTTCTTTTTTGTAGTCGGTTAAAAGGAGGAGAAAGCCTCAAAACAAAACTGAAAGCAAAAGTTTAGCGGTTAAGTTGGTCGCCTCGCTATTAACATCGGCGTGTCAAGTGACGTTCAATTCCCACACGAGATAAATTTTAGTGAGACTTATTGATCTTTGTTTCTTATACGTTTTGTCCGTTAATAGTATGTTTGTAAGCTCCCCCGCTACACAGGGCTTCTTCCCCAGTGTTAGCGTTGTCTTTTTAAATAAATAAATAATTGCTTATGACAATAATACATGGAAAGTTTCATTAATCAATAATGATCTGTAATATACTGATAATAAGTGATAAAATTATTTACAATCCTAATTTTAGATAAAATTCTTCTATAAAGTCTTTATGGCACTTATCAAAAATAATAAAAATTGTAATCAAATTTTATGCAACGTATGACCCGATATCTGTTTGTTCACGCGACTGATTATAATCGCTTAATCAGTATCAATTGTTTCCTTTTCATTTCTTTGGTAATAGTAGTAAGCTTGACTAATGAACAATCTTATTTGTAGATACTTTGGTTGGACTGACAACTGTCAGCTTCCTTTGGCAACAAAACTTCGAGCCTCTTGATGTTTTATTATTAACTAAAATAATTAGGACAATAAATCTTGTAAACTAATTAACTGGCCGCACTCAAAGACTTCAATTAGCAGTAATCTGTCATTAACACAGTTTTTAAAAACTGCCTCGGTGGCGCAGCGGGAAGTGTATACGACTGCTGTGCAAGAGGTCCTGGGTTCGATTCCCGGGTCGGGTGAAAATGGTATTGGGTTTTTCTATCATGAAATTCCAGTATTAAAATTTTCCCGGAGTTTGGTAAACTAATGTTCCCGGTTGATGACAATAGGCTCGCCCCCTATTTCATGGGACCAAACATAGCTGGCGAAATGTGGGTGTGAAACACCTCTGCCTACCCCTTCGGGGAAAAAGGCGTGATGCTATATATATGTAACACAGTTTTTTCATTGAATCGTCTTTGGACGTATCATCTTAAGTATTGTACGTTTTTACTAAATAAACTTTAAACTTAATTACTTATCTGAGTACGTCAGTAAAACTGATATACGTATAAGTCAACTACCCTCTCAAGGTGACAACGTACATTTAAACTTAGAATAATGTAGTCGTTTTTAATATTTACCCCCTTATTACAAAATATGTACTACATAAGTATTACCAGGTTTAAATTGACATAAGCCATTGTTTTAGTCTAAGTTGTCAATTTAAACCTGGTTTAATGCTTAGTTCGTATTTTGGAATGTATAGTAGTAGTAATGTATAGTCAGATAACACTAACCCCCTTTTAAATTACTTCTCTTATGTGAGAGTCGAAGCCATAATACCTGACGCAGTCTCAAACAAAACAATTTCTAAGCTCATGTATCTATCTACAAAATGGTAAAAGTGGCCAATCTCGTAGCTCGTAGCTGCTCCGTAGACGGGTCTACGAAGGTAAAACCTTTGAAATTACCATGGTGGAACATTTTGATTTAAATGGGATCACTACGGACCCATGCATCAGGGCCAGATGTCATCTAAAATGACATAACATAACAAGATATAACATAAGAATGACATAAAATCACACCTTTCTCCCAGAAAGGGTAGGCAGGAAACCCGATCATTTTTACCCGGCCTAGAAATCGAACTGTCATTTTAAAATTCATCATCATCATCACCATCATTTCAACCTTTAGACGTCCCACTGCTGGGCACAGATCTCCTCCAAAGAATTTAGCCTGATATACGCACGACCAGACGGGTTGGTATAGTGTTTGTTTTGACTTTTCCCTTTCTCACAGTGCTCTCGTCTGATTAGGGTTACTCCCTTAGTCTCCTTGTACGACACCCACGGGTAAAAATGGGATAGTGACATTATGTATTCTTAAACTATCACAACACAGAAAAAAAAACATAACTTAAATAAAAAATAGGTTAACAATAACCTAAAGTTAACAATAAAAGTCAAATTAAGTCAGTAGTAAATTATATACTAAACAATTAGCTCATGACATAACAAAGATAATGACGTTATTATCGTGAATATATTTTGTTTATAAACATTGGTGTGTGCACTTTATTCGTTATTGGACTTGTTTAGCTTCGGTGATCTTAATGATAACCCTTAGATACTAGTGCAATATAAATACGAGTATAGTACTGATAACTGACTTAAACAATGGGGTGATATTTTGAAGAAGTACTCGAGTGATGATAATTATTAGCTTCATTAGCAACTCATTAATGTCACACTGCTAGGCGCAGTCTCCTCTATCTAGAGAGCCGAGAGAGTACGGGAGTCTGACGAAAAAATACGTTTTTTTTTGTTATTGCAAATTTTTCCAAACTTTTATAATTCTAAATAGATATCTTGGTCAATTTATAAAACGCCATCTAGTTCAAATTAAGCTAAATATAAGCTTGTGTTATGGGGTCTAGACAACTTAAACACACATAAATATATTATCTCTAAATACATGCATAGAAAAACATCAAAACAACCATTTGCAGATCATACTAATATTTTTTCCGATCGAACCCGTGACCTCAGCCACCGCATAAAATACCGCTACTACGGAGACAGTTTAAAATAAATTAAACTTAGTTACTTATTGAAGAGGTTGTGGCCTCGAACTCGTGTAAGGTCATCCACGATTTAGCCATAAAGTAAAATAATTATACGTAAATAAACACATTAAGATTATTTAGTTTTAATTATCTCAGATACAAAAGCGGCCACACAGAGCCTATTCATTACAAATTGATATTAAGCCTTTCATTAATTATCTTTTTGTTTTGTTATCTGCGAGATTCGGACATTATTCGTTTAAAAATTCAACCACATACCTACTTCTAGACAATAAGCAGTTTATAATTCCCTATCAGCCTCGTAAATTTATCTTTTTTTCATTAGAGGTTAAAAAATGGTAATTAGAGGACAATAAAAGTCTTTATTTTATGAAAGATTTATGTTTTTTGTCGACAGTATCGGCGGCGGAACCACGAGTGTTTGCATCAAATTCACCCTTGAGCCCTGCTCAACGTAGACAAGAGCGTAGCATATATTATCTGGTGACGTCGAGTGACGTATGGCAGAAAGAAATTACGCTTACGACCCGGTCGGCACCGGTGTGCCTTCAGTTAACCAGCAACACTACAGAATGGAGGAGGGACAATTGTGGCGCCAATTTATCATCGCCGGCATCGGTACGTTCTATTTTTAAAATATTCGATTACCTTTTTTTATTTTAATCGTCTATTGTTTAGTGTATGTGAAGAATAACTGGCTGCTAATAGTGTTTAAAAATTATAATTAAATTCCGAGTTTGAAATTTAGTTCTATGTTGTATGTGGAATAGGTAAGTTTGTATTTTTATTTCTTTATTATTTATTTAAATGTGTAACTAACATTGCGAATTATGTTTGAATTAATCGGACGTTTAAATGATGAAATCTTTGAGGATTATAATAATATCTGCTGAAATAAATAGTAATTATTCCCTAAGTTCTTTAACCAAACTCTACATAACAGTACGTACCTCCTTACATCAAATCACGAAACAATTAAAAAGAAATCGACCGCGAAATTTATAAGTCGAACAAATTGTGTTGTGTTAAATTTATATTGAATTCAACGACAATATGTAAATATACAATTTTGTCGGTTAATAAGATACGGTTTTAAAAGAAGTAACCTAAAAAATACATCTACAAGTGATTGAATTCGTATTGATCAGTTGTTTTATAATAAATAGCATAAAATTCGTGCAAACACTGTACAACGTTCTTTTCAAATAAAATATTTTTTTTTCAGTGACATTAAGACTGAAAACTACTTTAACATTTTGTTTAAGTATACCTATCCCTACGACCCTGTTTTTTTGTGACCCGGTAGTTATGTGTCTGATAAACTTAAATGCTAGATTTTATATTATAAACAAATATTTAAAATATCTTTTAGTAAACAGATATTTTAGTTTCGGTTAAGATATGAGATGTACATTCGTTTTATCCTGCCCTGTCTGATATCTTTACCTGCAATTAAATGTTCCAAGTCTGTTAAATGTTATAGGGCCCATCGCAATTGAAGCTAGCCGTAGAGGTCGTAGAGCTAGCCGTAAATCATGTAATCTACACTTATAAAGCTGAGGTGTCTGTTCGGTTGAATTCGCTAATCTCAAGAACCACTAATTCAAATTGAAAATAATTTAAGTGTTAGATAGCCTATTTATCAAGGAAGGCTATAGGCTATATAACATCACGCTATGACCAACAGGAGCTGAGTAGTAGCCTAACAAAAATCCATGGGAGCGAAACTCCTGGCAACAGCTAGTACATAATGTCACTACCCCATCTCAACCCGTGGGTGTCGTACAAGGCGACTTAGGGAGTAACCTTATGCAGACAAGAGCACTGCGAGAAAAATAAATTCGAAACAAACCCTATACCCGTCTGGCCGGCGTGGTATAGTAGGCTAAATTCCCTCTAGATTCTTTGGAGGAGAGCCGTGCCCAGCAGTGGGACTTTTCTGGGTTGAAACGATGATGATGATGAGGACACACACATAAATCTCCTATCGCGTCTATCAATCAGTACATATACTTATGAATAAATGATTTGTGGCTCATAATCTACTAGCTTACGCCTGTGGCTCTGCCCATGTAGTATGTCAGTAAAAAGTAGTCTATGTACTATTCTATTCTATTATCTATCGGTATGCCAAATTTCATACGTCTCGTTTCAGCCGTTCTGTAATTGAATAACAACATCAATCCATCAACTTTAGCATTTATAACATTAGACTAGAAGTAGCGCGGGGCTTCGCTCCCGTCTTTCTTTATTTGGCCATAGCTCAGTTCCTATTAGTCGCAGCGTAATGTTATATAGCCTATAACCATCCTTGATATGGCCTGTTGGTCTAGTGGTTAGTGACCTTGACTGCTACGCCAGAGGTCGTGGGTTCGATCTCAACCCAGGACAAATCTTTGTGTGATGAGCATAAAAGGTTTGTTCTGTGTCTGGGTGTAATTTATCTATATTAAGTATGTATTTGCAAAAAAAAATTTATTTAAGTAGTATATCAGTTGTTTAGTACCCATAACATAAGCAAATATAATAGCTTAATTTGGGACTAGATGGCGCTGTGTGAAAGTGGTAGAGAAAAAAAAAAAAAAAAAAAAAACCATCCTTGATAAATGGGCTATCCAACACTAAAAGATTTTTTCAAATTGGACCAGTAAGTTCCTGAGATCCTGCCGCTCAAACAAACAAACTCTATAGCTTTATAATATTAGTATAGATACCGTATGTCTATCTCGGTAATATGTTACCGTGGCTGATTCAAGCGTTACCGCGTGTGTAAAATAGTAAATAAGTATAGTATCGTACGAGGTGTTCGTAATATAAAATGTCAGGTCAACGCCTAACAATAAGTGTCAAGTTATGGAGGGAAAAACGTGTGCGTTTATAAAACTAATGTAAAGTTAATTTGTTTATATTGTCATTGTTTAAATAATGTCCCGGCAATCATTTCAAATGATTATTGTATATGTATATAACTGCCTAGGAACCGACCACCCGATGGCTTCATTTATGCCACGGAAATATGGTACGTAGGTGGTCTATTTAAGACTATATTTTACTTGAGCATGACATGCAGTTAGGTCTTTGCTAGTTGCTAAAGTTTTAAGCTAAAGATTCATTGAATCTTTTCCGTTATACATTGTGCTGAGATTTCAATTCTTCGAAACTCGTAGGACGTAATTGATATATTATTAGAAGCTAGTTACATTTATCTACGTTAAGTTAAACAGGAGAGGAGACCCGAGCCCAGCAGTGGGACTTAATGGGTTGCTGATGAATGAAAAAAAAAGTAAAATAAAAAACTACGTAACCCCCGACAAAAGCTGAAACGGCTGCACTGATTCTGATAAAATATGCCGAACAAGTTAGCTTTCAAACAAAAAACCGCATTAAAATCGGCCTATTCGTGTAGGAGCTACAGATAGACACACAGACACGTCAAACTTATACCCAACAAAGGGTCTGTTTAAAACATTAATACTTAGGTACATTGATACTGAGAATAAAATCAGCTGATTCGTAAGTAAGACGGTCAATGAACCACAATTTAGCTTGTAGCTATATTAAGTATAACCATAGACTGTGTGTTATAGATAGATACAATAGATACTTTATTGCTCATTAAAAATATAAATGACACGATTATAAAGCAAACAATATAACATTATGTAGTAACAAGGAGTTACAATGTACAGTTTTATCGCTATAACTTAAATCATAATAAATTACAGGAAAATCACATCTAAATTAAATAATTCAAACCACCACGACGGGACTTGAACCCGCGACCCTGCCATTCCGTGTGCAATGCTCTTCCATCTGAGCTAGCTTTGCTTGTTTAGCATTTACATAAAATGTTAAACCAAAGCGATGGAAATTGCTTAATATTTAATGTGAATTAAATAATTATAGAATCCAATTTCTTGAAGCTGCAGTTTTATAGTTGTTCGAAGGCAGTATGCGCCACTGCGGTCAATGACTCCGAAGACGTAGTCAGAAAACGCTAACTTTAGTATTTTGTCTATTATTTGATAATCCCTGCTCTATATTATAGCTATATTGGAGATAGAAATTAAATAATAACAAGATTTGACTTTATTTTGATATAATATATATTTTTACTCGAATGGTATCAAGTGGAAGGAAATAGTCTCTGTCTACCCCTCTGTTGGGAAAGAGGCGTGATTTCTATGTATGTATATTTTTACTAACTAATTAAATTAATAAAAAATAACTTTTGAATAATTTCTTTAAATTTTGAAATGTTTATTTGATTTAAAAAAAAAATGGTTTTTTTTTTAATTTCAAGGCGCGTGAGTTTGAATTTTTCAATTTTTTGTTTAGCATTTGATTGTTGATGTTCGTTACGATCATCAAGGTAAAGCAACGTTCGGCTAGGTCATTCCATGATGGGTGACCGATGGCAATTTCATTTTCAAGCGTCTCCGTGCTTCGGAACGCACATAAAGCCATTGGTCCCGGTTATCACTTAATGTGGTAGTCGTTAAGTCAGGTTGGAAGCCTTGGGCGACTTGATAAATTCCAACACTCTAAGGCCTGCCTCAAGAGCATACGATAAGAAGAAGAAGAATTTATATATAAAATATTTAAAATCTTTTGAAGTACCTATTTGTTTGTTTTAAAGCGTCAATCTCAGCAATTATATTGAGATGGCGTAGTGACATTATGAATTCTTAATCCGTCACTACACGGAACAGATAGGTCTATATTTCCACAATTTATAGCTGGTTTTGGATGCAAAACTTCGTTTTCAGCATACTACAAAGATTAGACTGTATTATCAGCTATTTTTCCAGCTGTGAAAACAGATCAACAACTTAAATAATTATCTGTCAACTTTATATGTTTTATCTAATCGATAATAAGAAGCTCAAGATAATCAGATAAAACTCACGATGATATAAATATAAATTACTACGGATTTTCTTCACGTTTATCATATTTACGTCATAAAATCAGGGGGTCGGGTGTCGATAGCGTTACAGATAGCTGAAACTGCCTCAGTTGCTAAATAGGAGTGTTTACAACTTATACGCAAGAGGTTGGGTTTGATTCCCAGACGAGCAAGAATACGAAAGAATAATTATATATTTCATAACTTCAAAGAAATATCTGATTCTATGTCTGATATCTGCTGAATTGTGTGTGTAATGCACCTCTGCCTACCCCTTTGGGGGTACTATACTACTATGGGTCTAGATGAGCGATGGTCGCTGAATAGAATAGATAAGTGACGGGCCCGCAAATCATGCGGTCCGAGTTCGATTCCGATCAGTAATACCTATGAGTATTTCACTTTGGTAAATTTATATAGTCAAGTGAGTTACCATCTGCCAATGGTTAAAGAAAACGTCGTGAGGAAACCCATATACCCTAGAAGTAATTCTAAGGGTATGTCTGATCCACCGACTCGCATTTGACCAGCGGATTATGGCCTAAATTCAGCTCTCTATATAGAGGAGAGGAGACCCGGAACCCAGCAGTGACATTAATGGGTTGCTGATGATAATGATGACTATCAGTCTTCCTGTTTATCATGTCATCAGAATAGTAAAACTTGGTTCAATTCATAAAACCATCTGATGTTCGCATGTCTAAATGCAAATGAGAAGGAAAAAAAATGTTATATCTGTAGTTTTCCTGTTACTTAAATATACTTGTTTAACATAATTTACTTCATGACGACATCAACATTTTGCAAAAAATGTAAATAATAATATTTTACCACATTCACACAGCGCCATCTAGTTCCAAAGTAAGTTATGGGTACTAAACAACTGATATACTACTTAAATATATTTTTTTTTTGTAAATACATACACATTATAGATAAATTACACCCAGACACAGAACAAACCTTTATGCTCATCACACAAAGATTTGTCCTGCGTGGGGATTGAACCCACGACCTCCGGCTTAACAGTCAGGGTCACTAACCACTAGACCAACAGGCCAGTCATATAATAGTTACCATATCTTCGCTGACGATGTACAAGTCTACGTGTCGTTCAAACCAACAGACTATGACACTGTGATCAAGGAATTAAATGAAGATCTAGAGCGGGTAGCATGTTGGGCGGAGAGCAATGGTTTGGTCCTTAATCCAGGTAAAACTAAATACATGCTGTTTGGAACCCGAAGCCAGGTGAATGCATTACCACCAACACTTAGTGTGATACTAATGGGTAAGTTAGTTGAAAGAGTTAGCGAGGCACGTAATCTTGGACTGAACATGGACACTGCTCTAAGATTCGAGAAACACATAGGTGAAGCGGTTCGTAATTGTTTTTACCGGTTGAAAGTTCTTTACAAAATGAGACCTTATTTATCCGAAGAGCTAAGAGTACAGCTGGTGGAATCGCTAGTGCTCTCAAAATTAAACTATGCAGACACAGTCTATGGTCCTCGGCTTTTAGCTAGAACTGATCGGCTAATTCAAAGGGTTCAAAACGCGTGCGCTAGATTTTGTTTTCTGATCCCCCCTAGGAGCCATGTTACGCCATTTTTAAATCAACATTCGATCATAAAGATGAAATCGCGACGCAAATTACATTTGGCGTGTCTACTATTCGGGGTGATAAATCAAAAACAGCCGGCATATCTCTATAGTAAACTCAGTTGGACGACAAGCGAGAGAGAATGCACTGCTAGAACGTGTTCCCAACAGTTAGCATCAGGACATCACAGAACTTCTAGCTTCAGGGGCAGTTTCAGGTATGCTGCATCTAAGTGTTGGAATAATATACCTCCGCCTATTAGAAACCTCAACACCCTGAGTTTATTCAGACTGAGATTGCGCCATTACATTGTGGATAAACAAAAAGAATTAAACCTGATCATCTCAAACCAGTCCATAATTTAATCTTGATTTAAATAATTAATATAATCTTGATTTTAAATGATTAATATGATAATGAATATAATGATGAATATAATAATGAATAAATAATGAATATTAAATTTTTATTAAGTAATTTATAATACAATTCATTTTGTAATACCTATGCAATAAAGTACACATATTTTATCCTACACCACACCCATCATCGGCACACTTTACTACCACACTACACATACATTTTGCACACACACATTTTTAGATGTGCTTGCTTGACATCCCTATGTCTGGGATCCAGCTGAAAACCAGCGCTAGGTTTCATTAACCTAGCACATGCTGAGCTGGACACCCTTTTGGTGCGATAGGACACACGGGGGGGTATAAATTTAGCGTATAAATTTAGCGTAGTTAATAATCTTCACCTTGTTCACCTTTTGTTATACGTTATATGTTTTCCTCTTGTTGTGTGTGTCTGTACCAAATAAATGTTTTTTCTTTCTTTCTTTCTTTCTATAAATACACGTTATGTAGTTTTTTAAAGCCATTGTCTCCCAAACCCTCATCCATACTAATACCTTTATATATATAATTCTTCTGTACGTGTGTTGACAGTGAACTCCTCCTAAACGGCTGAACCGATTTGAATGAATTTTTGTGTAGGTTCAAGTGGATTCGAGGATAGTTTAGATTCACAAATAAACCCAGCAGATGGCGCTGCAGTTGATTGGTATATTATGCAGGACAACGTCTGTCGGGTCCGTTTATTATGTATAAAGAGCTAAAGTTTGTGAGTTTTAGACGGTAATCTCGGGATCTGCTGAACCGATTTGAACAATTCTTTTAGTGTTAAAGAGCCACATTATTTGTGAGTGCCATATGCTATATATCATCACGCTACGGCCAATACGAGCGGAGCAGTTGTTAAACAAAGAACGACGGGAGTGAAGCCTATGTTATATATAAGAATATAATATAAGATAAGAAGAATATATTATATTATATCTATACTAATATTAAAAAGCTGTACAGTTTGTTTGTTTTTTTGAACGCTAGGATCTCAGAAACTACTGGTCCGATTAGAAATTTTTTTTTATTACTGGATAGCCCAGTTATCTAGACATTTTATAGGCTCGAGGCTTCGCGCCCGTCCTTCTTTATTTGGTCACTGCTCAGCTCCTATTGGCCGTAATGTGATGTTATATTCCTGCCTTCCTCAATAAATGGGCTATCCAACACTAAAAGAATTATTCAATTCGGTTCAGTATTACCTGAGATTAGCGCGTTCAAACGAACAAACTCTTCAGCTTTATAAATTAAGTATGGGTTAGTTTAGATTTAGCAGCAAGTTTACTCACTGATATATTATCAAAACACATATTTGACCGGACATTCTTTTATTTATTCACAGATAATAAATTTTTATATTTGCACATGATGCATAAACTCGTAAATAAATTGATAAATGATATTACTGTTAATCTGTACTGATATTATAAAGCTGAAGAGTTTGTATGTTTAGTTGAACGCTAGTATCTTAGGAACTGTTGGTCCGATTTGAAAAATTCTTTTAGTGTTGTATAGCCCATTTATTGAGGAAGGTAATAAGCTATATAACATCAAGCTACAGTTAATAGGAGCTGAGCAGTAACCAAATTAAGAACGACGGGAACGAAGCGGGACTTCTACTTAGGTAGTTATTTGTTACTCAATCACGCCAGAACGGCTGAAAGGATCTGTGTGAAATTTACATAACATATAGATTATAGTCTGGAATGGCACATAGGCTACTTTTTATCGACATACTGACTGACCTGTTGGTCTAGTGGTTAGTGACCCTGACTGCTAAGCCGGAGGTCGTGGGTTCGATCCCCACCCAGGACAAATCTTTGAGTGATGAGCATAAAGGTTTGTTCTGTGTCTGGGTGTAATTTATCTATAATATGTATATATTTACAAAAAAAAATGTATTTAAGTAGTATATCAGTTGTTTAGTACCCATACCACAAGCAAATATAATTGCTTACTTTGGGACTAGATGGCGTTGTGTGAATGTGGTAGAATATTATTTATATATTATATTATATTATTATTACATACGGGCGAAGCCGCGGGCGGAAGCTATTGTATCATAAAGATAAGTAGGGTGAGGGAAGATTATCACTAACTGTGGTCCCCATAAAGTATAGGTTATCAGATAACACAGTAGCGTGTAAGAAATGTCATATAATGTTAGGAAAATAATTTCATTCGATTAATTACTTTATAAACAATTTAAGATATAAAATATAAAATCTAGAAAGTGAAACGTTGCCTACAACCAGAAGCTTTAAGTCCCACTTCTTTAGGCTCGTGGTGCAAACCTGGTGGAAGATCAAGTGTGAAAGATAAGTTCTAACGTAATTATATACGATGTTTTCCTTCTCCGTTAGCAGTTCGTAAGTCACTTGACTAGTACATATAATTCCACAAAGTGAAATCCACATTGGTACTGCTGCCATGCTGGTCGGAATCGAACTGGGACCGTATGTTTAGCACTGGTCACTTAAGAGTCTGGCGTGATTAAGTAACAAACACATACATCCATCTATCCACCTGAATTTTCCAATTTATAATATTACTAGAATATTTCACGCCCGTATATTTTCTTTAAAGTTATAAATAGAAGACACTTAGATATAATAGACGCAGGCGTCCATTGGCTACGGTAACTGCTTACCAACCGTGTGTTTGCCACCGTAGTGGTATAAAAAAATACATAATCTTCATTAACAACACATCTGCAGTGCCTAAATCTTTTTATAACTGAATGACACTTCAACTAAATATTTGTATAAAAATAAAATGTTTTTATAACTATAATGACAGCATTAAACTTTAACTGCCACGTCTTACTATTAGATATAAAAAGGTATTGTAAAAATATAAAACCGTATTAAGCTGAGTTGGCCTTGAATTACAATGGTTCCGCATATTATTTGTTTAATTTTAGTCATTTTTAGGGGTAAAGCGGTGGCAGATTGTAGGATAGGAACTGACTATACCGAAAAAAGGAAAATTTGAAACAAAACCCTATGACTCGTTTGGCCAGCGTGTAGTATAGTATAGTAAGCTAAATTCCCTCCACATTCTTTGGAGAAGACATATGCCCAGCAGTGGGACGTTTAAGGGTTGAAATGATGATGATGATGAACTGACTAAACAAGGTTAGGTTCGAGTTCAATTGACTATTTACAATCTATTTTCTCTTTTCAATTCAGTTATAAATAATGAATGTTAGAAAGAATGGGGTTTGAATAAAAAAAAACATAGCATCACGCCCTTTATCCCGAAGGGGCTAGGTTCATTACACCTTCATTTCATGAATGATTATGATAGGTCCCATAAAAAAGTCCACTCTATTTTCATTATCGAGTACATCAGATACCAAATTCCAAGCTGATAATGAGAATTTCATGAGAGAAAAAGCTAATATCATTATTACCAGAACTGCGAAACCAGAACCTTTGCCTCTGGCAAGAGATCACAACCTCTTGCTCAGCAGTCAACCTAGCCCGAGAGAGTTAAATTTGATAAATAACTCTAAGATGACGTAGCTCTTACTTATTCAGACTTAGTCAAACATAATACATAAAATATTAATAGTATCGTAAGACTATGCTAACATAGTAAACTGTTATAATTATAGTACAATAAAAACAGTTTTATGTTGTCTTATCATAAGGAAGCTGCCCCGCTGTCGGCAAGCTGCTGCTTGCTATTTTTTATACGGGAATTCATATTGAAACCTCATAGATTATGTTTTATAATAGGTATATGACGACTGGCCTGTTGGTCTAGTGGTTAGTGATCCTGATTGCTAAGCCGGAGGTCGTGGGTTCGATCCCCACCCAGGACAAACCTTTGTGTGATGAGCATGAAGGTTTGTTCTGTGTCTGGGTGTAATTTTTCTATAATATGTATGTATTTACAAAAAAGAAATATTTAAGTAGTATATCAGTTGTTTAGTACCCATAACACAAGCAAATATAATTGCTTACTGTGGGACTAGATGGCGCTGTGTGAATGTGGTAGAATATTGAATATATATTATCACCTCACAAAGGTTTTTTTACCAAATAGCGGGCAAATTTGCGCGCGGGTTGTGTCGACAAGTAAGTAGTTATACGTATGACGTAAATTTAACCGCGCGGGCCAAACGTTTTGGTTAGAGTATTTAAATATCCATATTGAACTATGTGAATGTGGTAGAATATTATTATTATTATATTGCATTCAACACGTTCCGGTTGTTGCAGGGCAGGGTAAGCATTTTTCGCTCCGGCTCACCTTTTATAAAAATCCACCCTCCGCCACTGCAACTGATATAATACTTAAATTACGTTTTTTTTTTTGTAAATACATACATATTATGGATATATTACTCCTAGAAACAGAACAAAGAATTGTGCTCATCACACAAAGATTTGTGCTGGGTGGGTATTGAACCCGACCCTGTACGTTTCTCATCGGTCAGAGTCACTAACCACTGAGCTATGGGATATGAGATGCATCTACGTTTGCACACACAGTTGCGTTTCGTGTGTAGAGTATTTGGGGTCCAACTCCTCCTCTCCTTCCTTTTCTCCCTATTTCCCTTTTAGGTAGGCAGCGGTTTAGTTGTGTTTTCTTCGCATTATTTAGCTAAAGCTAAGAGAACAGTCAGGTCCATCTGGGACGGTAAACAAGTGAGCCGTTTGCACGTCTGCCCCTTCAGGTATTAAAAAAAGTAGAATATGTGTTATCTAAACAGGAAGAGGGTTTAATTCAGATAGGTAATTAAACATATCTATTAAAAACCTTAGCCGACATACATTTAACTTGGAACTACAAGAAAATAACAAACCTTAGTTTATATAACGACATTGTACAGATTATACGAGTATCAGCTGTGCATCTCACCGCGTGGGTAGTTAGCAACGTACAGAGGAAATTAGTCATTACTGTTATGATTTGACGACTGTTAATCGTTTGTTATGATTATAGTTTTTTTTTCTATTTCCGCAGTAGTATAAAAAATGTATAGTTATTATCAATATGTATGTAAAACTGAAGTTTTATGATTACATTGCTGTGTTGTAAATTAATAGTAGCTTTCGGCTCCGAGGCTTTCGACTATTTGGTTTTTTTGCTACACCGTTGGTAAATTAAAAATGGTATAATCGTCATATCAGCCCAAGGACGTCCACTGCTGCACATAGCTCTCACCTAAATTCCACCATAGCGTGCGACTTTGTGCCGCCTGCTTCCAACGACCACCCGCAACCCTTACGTCTGTGCATATCCTGGGGAGTTGCCCTACATTGCGCTGTCCAATACGTGGCCGCCAGTTGAGAATTTTTTCCCCCATCGGCCATCAGTTCTACGAGCTATGTGCCCTGCTCACTGCTACTTTAGCGATGCGATTGAGTGAGCTATTCGTATGTCGGCAACTTTAGTTCTCCTGCGGATCTCCTTAGGTATTTCTTATTCGATCACGCAGGGAAACTCCAGATTCTTCCATGGCGCGCTGAGCGATAGTAGGTGCTGATTTAAACCTATACTACCGTCGCTCATCTATACTAATATTATATAGCTGAAGAGTTCGTTAGGTTGAAGGCTAGGATCTCAGGTCCGATTTGAAAAATACTTTTAGTGTTGGATAGCCCATTTATCTAGGAAGGTTAGGTTATATAACATCACGATATGGCTAAAATGAGCTGAGCAGTGACCAAAAAAGAACATCGGGAGTGAAGCGCCGCGCGAGTTCTAGTATTTTAATAAAATGTAATATTTCATTTACCTTAACACATTACCTATCATCTAAAGCGACAATATCAGTAGTTTTATCACAGCCGAAATCGTTTCGTTTTTAACTCCAAGATTTCGCGCAGACTACAAGCATCTTCTTCAAACGGCGATATAAGGAAATGGTTAATTTGATTCAAGCCACTTGCCTCGCTCGCGCGATGTGTCAATGGTCTTATTTCCTTCATAGTTTTTAACAATAGTTGAATACTTTGTAAAGAACAAACAGACAAAGAGATGTTTGCAAGATGTTTCAACTGGGTTTCCTACTTAGGTTTCCTGTTTCCGGATTCAGATTCACTAAATATTCTCTCGGAACTATTCGAGTTAATAGCAATCGACTCGTCCCTTAATACATGTGACTAAACATAGCTGGTACAATGTACGTATTATAATTCAAAACCTACCTATTCAAAATTAATTATGTAAGTATTTCTTTTTAAAAGGAAAGAAAAACAACAAATTGAGAACGTCTTGGTTGTGTTTTCTTCGCATTGTGTACTCGATGCTTATAGAACACAGTCATGTCCAAGGGGGCGGTAACCAATTACCATCAGGTGGACAGCTTGCTCGTCTCATACGACGGACAATAAAAAGAAGATATAATAATCCTTACTAATATGATGAAAATAACTGTTTGTTTGTAACGCTTTCACTCCTTATCTACTCAACCGATCTGATGAAATTACACAAAGATATAGTCTTTAAGAAAGATTACAGGCTATACCGACAAACTGTGTGGGTGGTGCAACGCGCGGAAGCCAGTTTACAAGCTCTTGTTATCAAACATAAACTGAATCGACACTATATTCTCCAAGTTAATCGTAACAACAGATAAACACATACTCGTGCTTTTTTATCTATAATAGTACAAGTATCTTATCTGTGCGCAATAATTTTTAACGATTACAACCTACTAAGTAGCGAGTGATAACGATATTATTAAAATTTCTACGTAAATACATGTCCAGCCCGACATGTTGGGCTAACTTAACCAATATAGGCCACAGCACAGATAAAATATATTTACTTAATGATTATCAGTTTGAATTCGCCACTAGTGGCGCTAGTGTCGAATAAGGTTTCCGAAACGTCAAATGTCATTGTTTTGTGTGAGCTAAAAATAAATAAAAACAAAAGTTTTGTGCAAAAATTAATGTTAATTTTGTGGATAATTTATTAAACGCTAACAAATAATTCGCTATATCTTCGGTACCAGTCGACTCATCACTCTCTTATCAAACTAGGGTATATTGATCAGACAAAAAAAAATCGCAGGGATTATCTTTAAAAAAACAGCTGATCCAGTACCGTAAATGAGTGCCCTCCGTTTCGTAATGCCATATTTTACGATTATAAAACAATATCGATCGCTTTATCATAATTATCAAATAATATCATTCAATAGCAAGGTAACCTGTATATAAAACAATAATACAACACTTTGTGTATATAATCAGGTAGTTATATATAAATCGTACATTATATTATTAAACACGGTAAATAATTGCGCTATTGTCAAACAGGCGGTTACAGGTAGTTATATGTGGCCATGACAGTGAGTTTTGGACGACACTGGTGTTACCATATATTAGGTTTTTTTTTAATTTTTTTTTTTCAATTAGTATCGGAAAACAACCCTCGCTCTTGTAAATGTTTGTTTGGCTATTACTCAGCTGCTATTGGTTGTAGCATAATGTTATATAGCCTTCTCGATGAATGGGCTATTAGATCTAACACAAAAAAAAATCTTAAAATTGGTCCGTTCAACCAAACATACAAACAAACTTTTCAGCTTTATAATGTTACTAGCTTCCGCCCGCTGCTTCGCCCGCGTGGTATGTATTTTATACCTATAAACCTTCCTCTGGAATCAATATATCTTTTAAAAAAACCGCATTAAAATCCGTTGCATAGTTTTAAAGATTTAAGCATACATAGGGATATAGGGACAGAGAAAGCGACTTTGTTTTATACTAAGTAGTGAGAATAGATTAACACGTTGAACGCCGAGATTCCAGACACAATAGAAAATCTATTGTTTGGGGGTCACCGTTGACCCCCGTGGCGCTCAAAGACTTAAGTTATTATTAATAAAGGACTTGTCTCAATAAAATAAAACATTTTGTGCACCCTAAACATAATACACCAAAATAATTTTGTACGATAATAATAATGAGTCAGTCTGCTTATCACAATGAGAAATATAGCGTGACGGTGGTTCACAATAATAAAAGTTATTTACCGAATCGAAACAATTTGTTAGTTCAGCTGTTATACCATGTTTATTGAAACTAAATAGACATTAAAATTAACTACGTATTAACTTGTAAATACCACATACATTGTGTTATTTTAATGTAAGAGTATTTATACTTATGATTCGATTCGTGATTCCATTTCGTGGTTTTTCAATTTTTAAATCGGAGTAATATAATAAAAATGTAATACACTTTTTAGAATTACGTAAAAAATGTGTAAATAGTAAGAAATTTTTTGTTTCTGGTTTTATAAATAAAGTAATAATTGCGTTTACAGTTCCATTTATATGCAAATAACACATTGGAAACATGCAGGGCCTTCCTCAATAAATCGGCTAACCAACACTAAAAGAATTTTTCAAATCGGATCAGTAGTTCTTGAGATCCTAGCGTTAAACCAATCGAACTCTTCAGCTATATAATAATAGTATAAATTTATTAAAATTACAACATAACATAAAATTTTTTTTTCTTTTTATGTCAATTATAATCTAGCCAATTTAAAGACTAATTAATAATTTTATTTGAACCAAATTTGCTAAGTAAATATTATGCTAAGAATGAGTCCAATAACTTTTCTAGTATCTGTTAAGGGGGAGTCACTTTGTTCATGTGTTCATAATAACGGCACTTATCACATTTTGTTTTTCACTATAAATTACACTAACTCGAAAGGTTTAGTTCTTTTTAGTCTTTTAACTAGGTTCGTGTTGTCAAGGAGCTGGATTGCCTCGACGTTCACGTGATGATGAAGTCTACGGTCATCGTGCTTCTGCATATCTTTGGATAACAGTGTCCACAACATCCATATTTTGGTCCCTGTGAAGGTCGCAGTTCATAACATAACATAGCATCACGCTTTTTTCCCCGAAGGGGTAGGCAGAGGTGTTTCACACCCACATTTCGCCAGCTATGTTTGGTTATTGATATTACATTAATATACAAATTAAATACACAAGTTCTATAATTTTATCGTTCATTCTAATCTACCATTTTAAGAAAGAAACGCATTTATATAATAGTAGTTTAGGTGTATTTTTCAAAAACACGCATGCTGTATTTGTGTCTTTTTTCATAATGAAAATAGAGTGTAGAACACAGTATCATCAACCTAATATATTTAAATTAAACTATTGTACAGTTCAATGACTGTTTAGAATAATAAATTGTCATACATTATCTCTATACATACATACACATATGTATATGTATAAACTACTAATGACACGCCCCGGGTTTGCACGAGTTTTGTCTCCAATATCTTTAATATACTAATATTATAAAAAGGAATTTTTATTTTTTGTATGTCACGAGTCATAGCCCGCAGAACTGATGGCCGATGGGGCAAAAAAGTTCTCGAGTGGCGGCCACGTATTGGAAAGCGCAGCGTGGGACGGCCCCCCGCCAGATGGACCGACGACCTAGTAAAGGTTGCGGGTGGCCGTTGGATGCGGGCGGCACAAAATCGCTCGCTGTGGCGGAAATTAGGTGAGGCCTATGTTCAACAGTGGACGTCATTGGGCTGATATGATGATGATGATGATGATGTCACGAGTAAACTTAGAAACTATTAGACCGATTTCAAAAATTCTTTCAGCATTAGGAAGCTACATTATCGCTGAGTAACATAGGCTATATAACATCACGCTACGGCCAATAGGATTTGAGCAGTGGCCAAATAAAGAACGATGGGAGCGAAGCCCCGCGTGACATCTATTATAGTTATAAAACCTACTAGCTTTCGCCCGCTCTACCCGCATGTCGTAAAAAATAGCCTTTGTACTATACAAGATTATAATCTTTTTATGTTTCAAATTTTATGGAAATCCTTTCAGTTGTTCTGCTGTGATTGAGTAACAAACCATCCATCCATCCATCTATCCAAACTTTCGCAATAATACCTATTAGTAAGTTTAATTTTGTGCGTAAAATATATACGACATTTTAAATGAAATTTGGACACTAATAAACTGAATGTATTACAACAGCCGTATCAGACTTTGTTGCGTAGTTTAGATGAACGGGGCACACATATTAACAGACGCGTGTAGTGTCTTTGTTTAGGAAAATTACTATTGTTAACTAGTGTCCATACAAATATTCTTAGCATAAGTATATTTTTTAAACATTAAGAAAGTTTGTCTGTTACGCTTTCACGCGTAACTACTAAACTGTTTCTGAAATTTGACATACAACATAATGAAAGACTTGTATTAGGACATAATGCTAATTTATATATTTATATTAATTTATTTATATATAAAGGCGAAGTTGCAGACAGAAGCTAGTGGTATATATCCCAATTCGTCCCCCAATGCTCATAGTTTTCCTTTCCCTTTCCTCAATATTTTCCTTTTCCTTTTCATAATGCAGCGGTTACCAATACGATCTGGTGGGACGGTTGCTATTTTGCCGCGTCAGGCAATAAAAACACAAATTTTACCAATAGATCAGTGGTACGGGACAGTCCCACCATCAGTCCCATATCTTCAACTCCTGTGAGCCAGGATGACACTCGGCAGTCCCAGAGAATGCCTAACCAACTATTTTGGAACCCGTAACGAAATTATTCAGTAGCATATTGAAAATTGGAACCAAATTACAGTTTAGACTAGTCTAGGCTACGGTGGCTGATGGTGACTGAATGGATAAGTGACCGGCATGCAAATCATACGGTCCGAGTTCGCTTCCTACCGGCAGTACTAATGTGGATTTTACTTTGTGAAATTTATATGTACTAGAGAAGTGACTTACCATCTGCTGACGGTGAAGGAGAAACATCCTCAGGAAACCCACATACCCTAAAAGAAATTCTAAGTGTATGTCTGATCCATTAACCCGCATTAGGCCAGCGTGTGTGAATTATGGCCTAAACCTCAGCTTTCTAGATAGAGGAGAGGAGACCCGAGCCCAGCAGTGGGTCATTAAGGCTTCGCTGATGAGGCTACGGTAACCGCTTACTATCACCTTGATATAAAAAATACCGCTGCGATACTTGATGACATGACTTGATGAATCCACAATAAATAATCAATCTAAATTTAGAACATAATGGACACTAAGATGACAGGAAGCGACTTATACGGATGTCGATTATATATCTATTGTGAATGGAGTGTTCAATCTTTATTATATCTTCTTATATTATGAGTTATACCACTTATACAACATGTTTTATTATATCTTCAAGCTTCTTAGAAGTTAGGATAGGCAGATATAAAGTCCTGTTAGAAGAATCACCAATATAATCGATTTCATAGGTTTTGAAACTATGATTTACTAATTTTGTCACGAAAATAATTATGAAAAAAATAATGTTCTCTAGGCCCTATCCTATTACAAAATGCGGACTAAGCATTAAACCAGGTTTAAATTGACAACTAAAATAATGGCTTATGTCAATTTAAAACAGATTTTGATTCCCTTGCAATCCTCAAAACATGCGACAAAAAAGGAGCCTAGACAGTTGTATCATTTTTATTGCGTTTACGTAGTTAGAACTATAGAACTGAACGTAAGGATAACTGACCCGACTATTTGATATGAAGAGAGTGGGTCTTGACAATGGAATGATCATAGGGGTTCCATTTTCTCCTTTTTAAGTGCGGAATCCTAAAAACAACGAGGATGTTTTATATTTCGTTGTAACTCGAAAATAAATGGTTGTTTTTAGTTAATATCAAACCTAAATCAGCCAACACACGCATTCTCAGGACTAGCTTCCAATCCACCTTCTTCATACTATATTAATATTCTAACTGCCGCATTCAGAGACGTCAATTAGCAGTAATCTGTCATTAACACAATTTTTTCATTGAATAATCGTCTTTAGGCGTATAGACTTAAGTATTACACGTTTTTACTAAATAAACTTTAAATAACGTCCCTGAGTACGGCAGTGTATTAATTTCAGTGTTCTCGTACGCAGTAACAATATATATGAATAATATTTAAACTTAGCTGCGGTGTTTAAGAAAACAGTCTCATTATGATTGTAATACAATAACACCTCTTTATGTATATGCGTATAAATGTTTGTTAAATATCTGCTAAGGCGTTGTTAGTCATTCATATTTCAAGCTCAATTTACCAATGTATGTTTACTTCTAAAACATGAACCGATTACTTTATAAATCCATCGATCGATTAAAAATATTAGACAGCATGATCCGAACTCTCTTATCCGTGTAGTGAGGGATTAAGAATACATAATGTCACTATCTCAACCCATGGGTGTCGTAAAAGGCGACCTTATGCAGCACTGCGAGACAAGGAAAATTCAAAACAAATCCTATATCAGCCCGTCGGGCCAGCGTGGTATAGTATGCTAAATCCCTTCCACATTCTTTGGAGGAGATCCGTGCCCAGCAGTGGAACGTTTATGGGTTGAAATGATGATGATGTTTTGAACTCACTGTGTTCCTGCTGATAAGTTGTGATATCCAGACCTAATTGGGGAGGGAACAGGTTTTAAAGGGTATTTTACTACGACAATAATTTCTAAGATAAGATTGCAAGCTCTGCAAGTTCCAATGTCAACCAATCAATCAAATTTTATTTGCGAATATGGGTACAGTGAATGATGTTACAAATAAATAGTAATGTTCTTCCATACTCCACCTATTAGGCATGTGCTATTTGCATATAAATAGAACTGTAAACGCAATGATTTCTTACATTATACACATTTTTTACCTCATTTTAAGAACTTAGTTAAGAATATTTTTAAAATACAGCTCCGAATATAATAAAACATTTAAAATCACGAAATATGACACTAAATTGCGACATTACCGTTCATAAGGTGTAAACGCTCTTAAGGCTGCGTTTCCACCAGAGATGTGCGAGGATGTGATAATAATAATAATATAATATTCTACCACATTCACACAGCGTCATCTAGTCCCAAAGTAAGCAATTATATTTGCTTGTGTTATGGGTACTAAACAACTGATATACTACTTAAATACATTTATTTTTTGTAAATACATACATATTATAGATAAATTACACCCAGACACAGAACAAATCTTAATGCTCATCACACAAAGATTTGTCCTAGGTGGGGATCGAACCCGCGACCTCCGGCTTAGCAGTCAGGGTCACTAACCACTAGACCAACAGGCCAGTCAGTATATTGAGATGTTTATTATGAACCAATAGAATCGCTTCATTCACCTTACGTTAGGTGAAAGCAATCAAATGAAGCGATAGCGAAGCGAAGCTAACAGGCGATTAAAAAGAATGGCCTAAGTATTTTGCCAGAAGTAAGTTCTTTGAAAAATTTACAACACAACAAAAACATTTCACTAGCTACAAAGAGACGTCAGTCCGAACTGTCAATATTGCTCGATCAAACACACCGATCATCATTCCCGTAAGTACATACGGCACACCTAGTAAACATGGTACCCACACCATAAGGGACAATATTTGTACTAAAACCATGATTGCTATAAATACATTGACGTAGCAATCGATGGTAGCCTATAGTGGTCGTTTCGGAGTTTACTTCAAACAAACAGACAGACAGACACAAACTTTACAAAGTGTGTTTTTTATCCGACTGCCAAAAAGGAGGGTAATGTTTTTCGCGCGTATGTATGTATGTATGTGGACATGAATGTTCCATTGTTGTGTACAATGTTAGCATGGGTTTTCGTGCCTACCGAAGCACGGACACATCGGATGAAAATGTTACTTATATTCACCCATCCAACGAATGACCTTTTTTTTTTTTTTTTTTTTTTTTTTTTAAAAAGACTAGGGAACAAGCCCTGTGTCGCGGGGAGCTTTACAAACATGAAACTAACGGACACAAAGTACACCCAGACTAGAAACAAATATCTATGAATCACACAAATATTTGTCTCGTGTGGGAGATGGGGATTGTAAGAATTGAACCCACGTCACCCAGCACGGCGATGTAGTGGCGAGGCGACCACCTTAACCACTGCGCCACGGTGACAGTCAAGTTTTCGAGAGGGTATCTCTTCCACCCAACATAATTCAACGTTATCAATGTTACTTTATCAGATAGTCTACAGTTATTTATAACTGAGACAATTTAATTATTTACTTAACATAATAACTGTTAAATCTGAGATGGGCTTGTTTGCTCACGGATGATACAGGCTTTATTACTGTCAATGTGTTTATACTTTGACGTGGAACTTCAAATATGTGATACTTAACTAGCTTTGCCCGCTGTTTTGTTCGGGTGATCCACAAAAATAAGTATTTGGAATAAAAAAGAGTGGCTACTTATTGAAAAAAACATAATTAGCTTCACCATAACCTACAACCTAGCCTCTTTTAAGCCGCTAAACTAAACATAAACTGGCAGCAAAAAGTTTACAAATAAAAAATCACAGGGCATCTGTTACTGTCAGCCTGCTTCATCCCACTGCTGGGCAAAGGTGACCCTGATATTCATGCTTTTAAGTATATATTTATTTATAATTAACACTTGTGACAAAATAACTTAACAAATCGAAATAATTTTTTTGCCTATTTTATTTCTGCTAGCTGTACAAAAATGTGCACATTCGACTGAAGTTTGCGGCAAATACTGACAAGTGCGATCCCATTCTTATTTAAATCGCATAGTAGTTAAATATTCAAAATTCCTGTAAATAAATATGTTACATAACTACTCATTAACTGAGTGTAACAAGGAGGATATAATAGGAACCTTTACTTTCTTTGTTGAATGACAAGGTAATTCTGACCTGAAAGCCGTAAATATACTTTCTGCAAATACTTTTGAAACTGCCTACACAAATAATACGGGTTTAAAACTGCCTATAGTTCTTTTATTTTCGTAAATTGAAATTGAAAAACATTTATTCATCTGTTTTACAAAGCAAGCGCAACAAGTCGGATCTACGCAAGAATTCGTGTCGTTTCTAGACATACAAACTGTGTATCGTTCTGTCGGTAACCAAGATGTAAATCTTGCCTGTGTGTATCGCGCCCTGTACTGAGTGTCAGCCAATTTGCCTTCGACAGGGTCTAGCGTCTCTTCACCACCCCTAGTCTAAAACACCTAGTAATGTATGATACTCTTGTTAACAGCGAACATCGCGATAGCCTCGACCGGTTACTGTATGGGATGGACGGCTCCCATCAGTGAGAAACTTGGCAACCTCACTCTATCACCATTGGACACCACCGTCACTGAAGACCAGGAAGCGTGGATCGGCTCATTACTCACTGTCGGCGCTATATTCGGTAAAGTATTATTTCTATTCTTGGTGATGACAAGGTGGAAATACTTAAGGGCTTTATTCAGTTGTAAACATCTCAGCCTACAAGCTCAATGTTGATAATGATAATGGCTGAAGGTGACAGGGGCCAAAAATCCAAAGTGATTGGTAACTGCTGTATAAGGACCCTGGTAATGAAGACATAGCCGAGCCAGTCCAAGCTTTGTAATCGCACTCTATTTCTATATATGCCACTCACAGTGAAAACAGTTCTAAGATACGAAACTCTGCATCGCAATTTTGAACCTAATGGTGACATAAAGAAGATGAAAATTGCCAAACAGAGTAACTTCAACTTATATCTGTTATATTGTCAGTATCATGTGCCATCTCTATGAGTATGGTACTCCCACTACTTCAATAAACTACAACAACGTGGTAATCATTGTATTTTCAGGACCATTCATCGGTGGTTTTGCGGCTTCAACGGTTGGTCGCAAATGGGGCCTACTGAGTTGTGCCATCCCACTGTTGGTGGGGTGGATCCTGGTGGCCGTCGCGTCCACAGTGGCCATGCTGTACACAGCCAGGATCTTCTGGGGCCTGGGTGTTGGTATGCTGTTCACCATATCTCCTATGTACTGCGCGGAAATCGCTACGGTAAGATTTTTTGGATCTGTATAGCACCTACTTTTACGTTGGTACAGCGGGAAGTGAATAAAATTGCTGCGCAAGAGATTCCTGACTCGAGCAGAAATAGTATTGTAAAATACCAGCCCGCTTTCGAGTCACGCTCAGGCGAACGAACTCACTTCGAAACTGAACGCGACCTTGATCATCCTTAATTTTTGCATTCGCTAAACATTTGATACGCACTTGCGAAATGAAGTGAGTTTCCAATGTTTGAGCATCAGACTAGGGATGGGCTAATTGAAATTAACTCAATCCATAGTTACTTCAATCTTCTTCTTATCGTATGGGCTAGAGGCAGACCCTAGAGTGTTGGGATTTATCAAGTCTAGAAGAGTCTAGTCTAGAAGGCTTCCAACTTGACTTAACGACTACTTACCACATTAAGTAATAACCGGGACCAACGGCTTTACGTGCCTTTCGAAGCACGGAGACGCTCAAGAAAGAAATTGCCACAAACGGTCACCCATCATGGACTGACCTTGCAAAATTACTTAACCTTGATGATCGTAAAGAACATTACCACAATGCTACGAGCGCCTTAATGATTATATACGTATGATTTACAATTATTTTATTAGTTTTCTATCTTGTGCTTCAGGATGACTCACGAGGAGCTCTGGGCTCGTTCCTGCAAGGCTTCATCACGATCGGTTTCCTGCTGGTGTACGCGATAGGTCCCTTCGTGTCGTACGGAGCGGTCGCGTACGTTGGTATCGCCTTCACAGCTGTCTTCGTTATATGCTTCTTTTTTATGCCAGAGTCACCCATGTACTATCTGTCTAAAGGTAAGCATTCGAAATGTAACTTAATGAAGATACGATAAGGTATAAATTTAAGTCAGCGAAACTATGTACCTACTAAGTTAGTTTAAGTCATATTTCATTTGATTCACATTTTATTTTAATTTATGCAATTTAGTGTCATATTTCGTGTCGATTGTTATTATTTATTTGGAGCAATTTTTTTGAGATTTTTTGTGATAATTCATGATTCTTTTTTATTCGTGTAGGTGACACAGAATCGGCAGCTACTTGCCTGTCCATAATCCGTGGTCGTACCCGAGAGGGTGTTCAGGCTGAACTTGACAAAATGGCAGCGGAAATCAACGCTTCTATGCAGAAAAAGGCCACGGTAAGTTTAAAAATGTGCCAGTTTAATAAAGGTTTTCAAGCAAAAAAAGCTCATCAAAATATGCCAATATATTTAGAAGCTACGATGTCACAGATAGACACTAGACACACAGATACGCAGACACGTTAAAGTTATATAACCCCTCTTTAAGCATCGGGGGTTAAAATGGTTTGAGACTTATTCTGTCAAAAACATGTCTAAGAATCATCACGATAATGTCAGGTTTCTAACAAAAAAAAAACCGCATCAAACTCCCGGACTGACGTCTCCCATATCTGGTTTCCCTGCGGGGGGGGGGGATTAGGATTCTCCCTAGCGTCTCCCTTCAGAAAGAGGAGATAATTCGGCCCATTCGCCTAGTAGCTACGACGCCACAGGCATACACACAAATATATAAACACAGATATGTCAAACATATAACACTCCTCTTTTTGCGTCGAGCGTTACAAATCGTGTTGCAGTGAAATATTGATGTTATGATTGCAGTTGGCCGACGTGTTCCGCGGCAGCAACTTCAAGGCGTTCTACATCTCGTGCGCCCTCGTATTCTTCCAACAGTTCTGCGGTATTAACGCCGTACTCTTCTACATGACGACCATCTTCAACGCGGCCGGCTCCGGCCTCGACGCTGCCATCGCCACCATCATCATCGGCGCTGTGCAGGTACACCACAATATTACTGTCCCACTGCTGCTGCTTATCAATTTGTAATATTTTAAAAATATATTCTATTCAGTACTATTATTTTTTTACTACTATGTATAAAAATATATTACTTGTTTTAACAGATGATAGCTTCCTTCATCACTCCGCTGGTGGTGGACAGACTTGGACGTAGGATATTGCTGTTCATCTCGTCTTGTGGCACAGCCATCGGTCTGGTATGTCTATTTAATGTACTTTATGTAATACTAACCGACGCCCGAGGCTTCCCCCGCGTGATATATGGGTAGGTAACAAAATTATCTACTTAAATCTTCCTCATGAATCATTTTATCAGTTGGTGAAAACTGCATTAAAATCCGTTGCTTAGTTCAGAAGATCTAAGCGCACTTACAGAGCGAAGCGACTTATTTTATTCTGACAAAATTAGGGACTTGCTGTCGCCCGCGCTTGCTTGCAAAACGCCTTCACGCCTTAACTACTCAACCAATCTTCATGGAATTTCACTAAGACTTACTGTCGAAGCTTTTTACTGACTTACTTTGAGGATGAAGCTGGGGGGGAGCTGGTCCTACCAATCCTAATATAATATTACTTGCTGACCAAATATTACTTTACCATTTCTGATACCGACCGAATATACAGAAAAAAAAACACATTACAATCGATCGAGCCCTTTCAGAGGAGTGTGACCACGACCACTACTTTAATTTTTTATTTGAAATTTCCAGGGTCTTCTCGGCATGTACTTCGTGCTGGCCGACGCGGGTAACCCGGTAGTGGACAGTATTGGCTTCCTGCCAGTTCTATCCCTGGTCCTGTTCATCGTGACATACTGCTGGGGTCTGGGCCCCCTGCCGTGGGCGGTCATGTCCGAACTGTTCCCCATCGAGGTGAAGGCGACCGCCTCGCCCATCGCCACCGCATTCTGTTGGACGTTGTCTTTCTTGATCACTAGGTAAGTTAATGATGCCTGTACTGTGCATATTTTTAGTCTATTTACAATCTTTTTTAGGGTAGTAATCAGACATACATAAAAAAAAGTTATTATTATACCCATCGCATTTCAGTCGTTTTGTATTTTTATTAGCTTTCCGTACTTCAAAAGGAAAAAACGAAACTCTTTTGGGATCACCCCGTTGTCCTTCTGTCACGAACTTATTCTCAAGAACGCAAACATGTATTAATCTGAATTTAATATCAAATACTTGGGTCTGCAATCTCATGGTGCGATAAAAAAAATTCTTACTAAAAGCAAACAAAAGATTTAGCCGTTTAAGCTCCATTTTTGTCACATATTTTGACGATCAAAATAAATAAAACCTTTAAGGTACTAGGTACCCGTTAACCTAAAGATTCATGAAATTTGGCAAGAAGAAATATCAAGTTGCACAAGTAAAGGAAAAAATCCATAAACCATACTCGTTTTATTCATGTCGGTATATCACTGAAATATATTTGAGGAGTTATCTGATGATACGCCGGCCTCGTAGCCAGAGTTTATGCCGGACTGACGTTATATGTATAAAGATTTTGCACCTATACGTGAATATTTTTTTGTCAGGTTCTTCAACACAGTAGCGACGGCGATAGGTATGGGCCCAACTTTCTTCATATTCGGCGTGTGTTGTGTGCTCGCCTTCTTCTTCACCCTGTTCATGGTGCCCGAGACTAAGGGCAAGAGCTTCCAGGAGATACAGGACATGCTGGCTGGCAAGTATGTGATCATAAATTTTATTTTGTATTAGCTATGGGTAATGCTATGGATGTAATGCTTCATCTGATGACACATCTGGTACCAGCAGTGGATGCTGGCCTGCAAGTTGATGTAGTCTACCTAGACTTCCGTAAGGCTTTTGACACGGTCGATAACGACACACTGTTATTAAAGCTGGCCAATGTCGGGTGCACTCCGCGCACGCTAGCATTCTTCGCGAGCTACCTGCGGAATAGATGCCAGTATGTGGACTGTAGGGGACGCCTTTCAGAACCTTATTTCACCTGGTCTGGGGTGAGTCATGGGAGTAATCTAGGGCCTCTTCTATTCATCTTAATGGTCAATGACCTTCCGGACATCATCAGAGAGTCAACACCCTTATTATTTGCCGACGATTTAAAACTTATCCGGAAGGTTGAGCAGCAAACGGATCATGACGTACTGCAGCGGGATATCGACAGAGTTGTAAAATGGAGTCATGAAAATAAGCTTTATTTTAATGTAGCAAAGTGCTCCGTGCTTACTTTCAGTCGTGCACGTAACCCATCCCAACACCATTACAACATGGAAGGTACCCCGTTGCAGCGCGTTACTAAAGTAAAGGATTTGGGGGTTCAGTTTACGGCCTATCTCAACTTTCGCAAACATGTTACCAATATTTGTAAAAAAGCGTACCGTAATCTAGGTTTTGTACTAAGACAGGCAAATCAGTTTACAAATATTGGGGCACTAAAGGCATTATTTGCAGCTCTAGTGAGGAGTCACCTAGAGAATGATTCGGCGATCTGGTCACCTCATAAACCAAATATAAATTTATGATCGAGCGTATCCAGAACAAGTTTATTAGGTTCCAGTATCTGAAACAATATGGGGTTTACCCCGGTTATCCATTGTTGTATCCAACTTTATTTGTTCTGGGTATGGTGGGTTACACGAAATTGGAAGTAAGAAGGGAAGTGGCTCTGGCCACATACATGTTTAAAGTCATACGGGGGACTATACACAACCAAGCAGTATTGAAAATAATCTGTCTGCGTGTTCCAAATGACTACATAGCACGACGTAGACGACCGCCACTGCTAGAGGTACCTTTCGTACGCACCAACCTTCTGCAGCTCGCGCCCCTCACGCGCACGCTGCGTGTGCTCAATGCGGTGTCCAACCACGTAGACATGTTCTCATGTTCCCTGAGTGAGTTCACAAGGACTACTTGTACTATATTGTGTACACTACCGTAGTTTTTATTGTATTTTTAATTATATTATAGTAATAAGTAGGATAAGTTCTTTTTTATTGTTTACAGTTTCTACACCATTGCATTAGGTTAAGTACCTGTAATGATGGCTGTATGTTTGGAAATAAATAAATAAATCTTACTGTTGTATGCGAAAGTTACTACGGATGTGTGTAAGTCAATCACGCCAGAACAGCAAAATGAGTTTGCATGAAATGGAGTTATAACTAACGAAATGCTCTGGAGAAACGGAAAATTACACTAAGAAAAAATTTGAATAATACTTTTTCCTAGTGCATTTTCCATTTCTGCAAAGAAAATAGCTCTAAACTTAGATAAATTTTAACTAACATCAACCTACTATCAAAATTATTTTTATTATCATTTTTTTATTGTTCACAGGACATCGGAGAAGTCAGAAAAATTTTAAGCAGTAAAACCGAATTTATATTAATAATAAATTAATAACTTATGAATTAATCGCTAGTTTTAGTATTGTGTGTACGAAGGCGTTGCGAGAGTCTATAACGACGTAACTACCACACCATTGTCGCTTAGAGTTTATTATTGTGCCATAATAATATGTCAAAATAAATAATTAATAAACTCATTTTATAACAAGAAACGCCGCAGGATAGGTAGGTACCTCTACCTACCCCTTTGGGGAATATTTATTCTTCTAAAAGACGATGTAAGTAGTTCTATTAATGCCTTTATAGATGTGATCATACTGTACATTTATTTATTCCAGTGTTATACTTAGATTATTAATTATATTTTTATATTTAAGTGCATGTGATCTATTCTTTAATGACATTGGTAGTAAGTATATGAATTCAAAAAGAGGATACAAATTTATTATTGAAAAATCCCAGTGATACTTCTCGCGTTTATTTAAAAACATTCGACTAATCGCATTAATATCGAAAACGTTTGAACGAAATATAGCGGAACCTTTGAATAGGCGACTATTCGCGTTAATTTCGAAAACGCTCGACAAGGCACGTTCAATTATATTTTTTTGCGTTAATTTTGAAACACCTTCTACTACTCGATTACGAAAATAAACAAAGGCGCTCGTTTTGTAAACATTCCAATATACCTTCTTTAAAATTGCCTTGAAAAAATATTAACGTTGTGGATGCACATTTAGACAGGGTAAATTAAATTATTCAGACAAAAATGTTGGATGGATTTTAGAGAGGCCTTATAACATAAAGTACAAAGTACTTAGTGAAAGCTGATGTATTCAGAAGTTTGTATAATAGACATTATACTATTGTTATTGTTGTACATATATTTTTTACGGCTAATTGTATATTGTTACGAATAAATTGTTATATTTATTATACATTTTATTTATTTTTACCTAACGTCTAGAAGCCAATGATCCTAAAACAATGAATCGTCCCAACCCCAACATTTTGCCCTATGGAACGTGCTATGTATCGTAAAAGACTCTAAAAATTCTAAAGACTAGGAAACAAATATATGAAATGAGAACTATGAACTACACAAACATTTGTCACGAGTGAGATGATGACTGATTTGACTTTGACTTTGACTTTGGAATACATTCTTAGCGCCATAAAAATGAGATTCCAAAAAGATCCGAATAAAGTCTTCAGCTACGCTGGTTCGGATCCGGCCGGGTGGACCAAAATGTATAAAAGAACAAATGAAATGTCTACTATTGATACTTTTAAAGGAAAGTAATTAATTGGTATGCAATTTAAAAATTTGGCTAAAAAAAACAGCCAATAAATCATGTGGCCAGCATACAAAGATTTTGTTAACAATAATATAAATCAGGCTGCAACAGTTCAAATAAAAGCGGAGTGCCTCAGGGTAGCATCCTAGGCCCGCTTCTGT
The DNA here is from genome assembly GCA_905147015.1 of Laspeyria flexula. NCBI lineage: Eukaryota > Metazoa > Arthropoda > Insecta > Lepidoptera > Erebidae > Laspeyria > Laspeyria flexula. The sequence goes on along the minus strand of LR989972.1, from coordinate 10,540,515 downwards.
TTTTGATCTACGTCAATGATCTACCGGCAGCTAGAATCTACAGGTGCGTCATATACGTGGATGATACAACTTTACCAGCATTTAAAAATGTTACTCATAATTACCACAATTTAGAGACGGTTGAATCAACTAATTTTTTGGGCTTGACAATCTATAAATTACCTGATTGTTTCAAAGACAAAGAAGTTGTTTTAATGATGTTAGAACTTAAACCCCCTTTTTACAAAATACGGACTAAGCATTAAACCAGGTTTTAATTGACAACTTTGACAATAAAACAATGGATTAAATGTCAATTTAAACAAAGTAAATGCTCATATTCCACTGAAGAATTTCTCAAGGATAAAAATATTATGTAATAAAATATATTGATGTAGAATTTATTAGACATTTATCAAATACTCGGCTCTGCAATCTGTAGTCATAAAAAATAATTGATACATTATAATTTTAATCAGGTTATTAAATTTATTAGAAGATTACGTTAGTTTGTTGTGAAATTGAAAACCTACCATTCAATCTGATGTCTTTATTAAAGACTAGTGTCCTCCTTCATTGCGAGCTTTCATAAGCCTTCTAAGCTTACCTTCAGTCCGGTATGTAATTAATTGTATATATAGTTTTGTTACACTTAAGTAGGTATTTAATTTAATTATTTTCATTATTATAGATTTAATTAGCAATGTATCATACCTTCTGATAGACTAAAGAGATTCTATATTATAAAGTTTGTGTGTTTGTGACGTTGTAGGGGATAATCTCGGGATCTACTAAACCGATTTTCAAAATTCTTTTAGTGTTGGATAGCCCATTTATCGAAGAAGGTTATAGGCTATATAACATCACGCTACGGCCAATAGGAGCTGCGTAGCCCCGCGTGACTTCTGGTTAGTAATAAATTAACTCAGCTCTCTAGATAGAGGAGAGGAGACCCAAACCCAGCAGTGAGACAATAATGGGTTGCTGATGTTGATGAATAAATTAGAGGTCAAGACAGAACAGACTGTGCGGAAGAGATGGTGTCTTTAACTTTCCTGTGGCTACTTAAAGAGTTTCATTATTATGGCTTTAAAGTATAATGTGATATTTTCCCGTACATCAAGGAAGCATGAATTATATATATATATATATATATATATAACTATATAATAAAACAATATATTTCCATTTTGAATTTGAAAATTTCGAAAAACACAAAACTATTAATTGCCGTAAAAAACACTGCACTGCGAAACGATTTTCTAAACATGTAAGGAACTTTATCTTACAATTTTGAAATAATCTAAAGAAATAGACGAGTATCTATTATTATAACTATAAGATTAATTGTGAGATTTATTGATCTTTGTTTAGTGTCTGGTACACTAGCTGTTCTATAATGCGGACGTTGTCTTTTTAAATAAACAAAAAAAAAGCAAAATATAAACTGAATTACTTAGATATTTAATTCCAAGAAAAAATACTTACCTACCTGTTTAAAGTATAATACCTTATTACTAATCTGTTAGAAGTCGGTGCCAGCCTAAAGAGTTTGTTAAGCTACGTACTACTTAGTATGTACATCTGTTACCGCTCGCTACTTCACACCACCTCGCACTTGCATGTGATCGTAACTAGTGGACGGCTCATACTGTCATTACGCTCGCACCGACTTCAAACAGATTAGTAATAGGGTATTATACTTTAAACAGGTAGGTAGGTATTTTTTTCTTGGAATTAAATATCTAATTCAGTTTATCTAGCTGATTTAGAAATACTGGCTGGCAAACTAAGATGGAAAACTGAAATAATGAATCTTCGATAGAAGGGATTTTTTTTTATTGATTGTTGAATGTTTTGGGGTACTACTATCAAAATAAAAAGGGTGAAATTGGGGATGAAACGTTGTATAAAAGATCTTTGTTTTGAAGTTAACGTTTAGCAAATTTTATTAGTATTGGGATAGGAACTTAAAATGTTGTTTTTAATATTGTTGATAGGGCCCATCCCCCTTCAGTGGGTTCTTTGTTTTTCAAGTTATATGTTTTCATAAGGATATATAAGAAATTTCATGATAGAATAGCCCAATTCCATTTTTACCCGACCCGGGAATCGAACCCGGGACTTCTTGCACAGCAGTCGTATACACTTCCCACTGCGCCACCAAGGCAGTTCGGAACCTTATACATGTGATCAAAAATACAAATACGTTTTCCTTGCTTTTTTTAAATTCTATCCCAAAGGGGATGAAATTGTGATAAAGACGTTTGAAAACTAAGTACTTAGTCGTTATTTTTTAGGTTTTTATGCAATTAGAACTTCAGTTAAAAGTTGATGGGTTGTTTTTGGTGTTTGAAAAACTTACCCTAAAGGATGAAATAGGTGTGAGACATTGATATGGATGTCGTTTTCGAGGTTTTCAGGGACGCTGATTACGAAAATGTTATCTATATTGACGTAAAATGAAATTCAACTCCTGTAGTGGGGTGTTACAGAATTCGTGAATTGCATTTAAAACAAAGATCTATGTAATATCGAAATCTGCGGACGCGCGGACGAAGTCGATAGTAGTGATAAAATTATTTACAATCTTAATCTTAGATAAATACTTAAAAAATGATAAGTAATCAAATTATATACCACGCTTGTTGATGGAATCGAACCGACTATACCTTACGTTTCAAACAAAACCGCTTCTAAAGTAATGTATCTACAAAACAATAAAAGTAGCCAATCTCGTAGCTCGTAGCTCCTGCGTAAACAGGTCTACGAAGGTAAAACCTTTCATAAATAATTTCAAAGAAAATTCTTCAACTGATAAAGAGAACGTAGGGTACCAGTGACCTTACGACTAACGATAGTTACTTTTAATTGCCAGTTTAAAGTTGAATCAATCTACAGCGCCAAATCCTTTACATCTTTACTAAATGTGATAACTGATAAGATAAGATAAAGTCTTTATTTGAAATATGGTAGCTACAGATTATATACAGCTCTTCCTACTTCGCAAACTACATTCAGCATCTAAATTAAAATGTTTGGTAACAGATAATAAATAGAATTGACTAGTAGACAACAATGTATTAAATTATTGAAATTACATGATGCATTGTCATAGACTTTAATTGCCTCCGAAGATATGAGGCGAACCATTCCAGTGTCTCAGGAGAGAACATGAGTTGGGAAAGGATGAATAGGAGTATGTCGTGACTAACAGTGTTGAAGGCTTTCGAGAAATCTACCAAGACTAAAACAAAAACCTAGTCACTTTATGCAAAGCGAATACAGTTCTGTGTGCCAAGCCTGAATCGGAATCACGATTGAAATGGAAAGAGAAGATTGTTCCGATGATTAAACCCGGACAACTATTTATGAGCACAAGCTTCCAGCACTTTGGAAAGTAAGGGAAGTATTGATATACGACGGATTTCTTAGGCAGGGGTCGAACGTACGCTTTTTCTGGAGTATAAGGAAAAATTAAGGATGTGCATGAGGGCAGGAAGAATTTGGACAAATATTAGGTAATCTTGGATTTCATGGACAGGATAATGACTTTTTCTCACCTGATGCTACTGGAAAAAATTTGAAAGGGTCAATGTTAAGAAGAATTTATGTTTTTTTTGTCGACAGGCGGCGGAACCACGAGTGTTTGCATCAAATTCACCCTTGAGCCCTGCTCAACGTAGACAACAGCGTTGCATATATTATCTGGTGACGTCTAGTGACATAATAATGGCAGAAAGAAATTACGCTTACGACCCGGTCGGCACCGGTGTGCCTTCAGTTAACCAGCAACACTACAGAATGGAGGAGGGACAATTGTGGCGCCAATTTATCATCGCAGGCATCGGTACGTTCTATTTTTAAAATATTCGATTAACTTCTTTTATTTTAATCGTCTCTTGATGAATATATGTGAGAAATAACTGGCTGTTACGCCTCCTTCATACATTTTACTGGCGTTATTTTCACTGAAGATAGACATTTTATAACAAATTATTTTTTCACTTTCCTGCAATAAATAATCACGCGTATTCCCAGTTTCTAAGTTTTTATTGATTATGTAAATATTTTCGGAAATATACACTCCGAAAGTAGCATAAATTGTGTGTGTCCCTCCCCTCTATTTTCTAAACCTTAATCCTTAAAAATCTGAATAAAAAAACACAAAGATGACGCTTAATAAATACTCCAAACAAAAATTACTTTGAACATGATCGGATATACCGTTTTTGAGTTATTGCCGAAAAAGACCGTATCTTCATAGCACTTACTACGTTCTTTTGTTGAGAAGGACGTAAGCGCTATGAAAATACGCTGTTTTGCTCTTAACCGGTTTTTCTTTATTGGGTTTGTGGCTAAAATTCTGGTACTGATATATTTACCAACAGTGACCAAAGGCTTTTCGTGCCTTCCAAAACACGGAGACGTTGGATGAAAATGTTAGGTACTAATGATCACCCATCCATCGAATGACCTTGCCAACATGGCTAAACCTTACACCACAAGTTTTCGAGAGGGTACTCTTCCACCCAACATTATCAATGTTACTTTATCACCCACTCAACATTTATTTATAATTGAGACAATTAAATTATTAAGGTACATAAATATAACTGCAAATCAAGATGGGCTTGTTTGATCACGGATGTGTCGTGTGATCTTGGTCACGTCCATCATCCGATAACTAACCACAGATTAGGTTTATACTGTATCTCGTATAAGATTCTAGAAATAAGACTCGTAGATATGAAACTAGCTTTAAGACACGTATTTGTTAAGTATAAAACATTGTAAACCCAATTTAATGATAGATTTAACAATTGCCCAGACAGGAGACAGTAAGGAGGCATACAAAGTTTTACGACCATTAAATGAAAAATACGCGGTAAAGAGATTTGCTAACGTCTTTCAAAATCAACGTATAGATACTATCATTACGGCGCGAAATATAACAGCCTTAAAAGATGCGATTAGAATAGCGGAAGATGAGAATTGTAACTTCACAGACCAGGTATTAAATTCTTCAGAAATAATAGAGGTAGAGGAAATTATAACACCCAACAATTATCACACACAACAAAACTCAGCTGATAGGCACGCCTACAAAAGTACGAAGGTGTGGCGCGATAACAGAATGCGTGGACGTAGCGTTTATCGTGAACAACAGAGTCAGCAAGGACGCCGAATTGTAGCATGTTTAGAACATAATACGTCAGATGACAATGAACCTAGCACGACTGAGCATTTACAAACGACAAACATGAATAAACATAAATATTATCATGTAATAGTATTGCACTCAATGACATAGCTTAGAATGGTTAATTGACACGGGTCATTAAAAGCCATAAAAAGTGTTTCTTTAGAATTGAACCCAAGACGTTACAATATTATTAAAGATAACTTAGTTATTAGTAATGGTGTAAGCGGTAGGTTACGTTTATTTAAACTTAAGCTACGAACAATGTTTGTTTATGCATAAGTTTTATGTATTCAAAGCTTTACCATGTAAATCAGCCGGCTTATTAGGCCAAGATTTTTTACAAAAGCATGAGGATTTTATAGATTTTTCAAAGAATAAACTAGCTCTTAGAGAATGCCATGGAGGAGTTGTATTTATGCCACTTAACTCTTATAATAATTATGTATTATCTATTCCATCGCGTTGTGAGGTAATTAAACGTGTTCCGGTTAATATTAGGGAGAACTGTGTAGTTAGTTTCAAAAAAAGAATTACAGAAAGGGGTCTTTTTAGCCTGCGTAATAGCTAAACCTAAGAATAGGATGATACCTATTAGGATATGAAATACAAAAGACGAAGAAATTGAATTTAGTTTAAAAAATATAGATATTTAACCCTTAGGTTATTATGATTATTGTTACTTTCCAGAATCTGATAAGAACGTATAGATAGAAAATATTTACCCTTTTAAAATTAAGAGTGATTTAAACAATGAGGAAAAAGATTGCGGGTGGCCGTTGGATGCGGGCGGCACAAAATCGCTCGTTGTGGTGGAAGTTAGGTGAGGCCTATGTTCAACAGTGGACGTCATTGGGCTGATATGATGATGAAACAATGAGGAACGATTAATGATTGAGCAGATTTGTGCAAAATATCCAGATATATTTCATATACCGCGAGATAAGTTAACTGTCATGAATGTATATAAGCAGTCTATAAAATTAAAAGATAATGTATTGCCAACAATATAGAATACCGTTCGTACAAAAAAAAGAGGTCGAAAGGCAAGTACAGGAGATGCTAGAGAATGAGATTATTGAAGAGGCAGTTAGTGAGTGGTCTAGTCCTGTTTTAATTGTCTTCAAAAAATCTGACCGTGTAGAGGAGAAAAAGTGGCGACTGGTCATAGATTATAGACAATTGAATGAAAAGATTCAAGACGACAAATTCCCATTAGTTACCTAATATTAATGAAATTTTAGATTCATTATCAGGCTATGTATTTTAGTCACTGCGATTTATCACAATCATATTATCAATATGAATTAGACGAAAATAGTAAAAAATACACAGCTTTTACAACGTATAAAGGCCAATATCAAATGAGTAGATTACCAATGGGTTTAAAAATTAGCCCAAGTTAATTCAGTCGATTGATGACCGTAGCGATGTCTGGGTTAAATTATAATAAATGCCTAATATACCTTGATGATTTAATTATTTTTGGACGGAATCTGGATATACACAACCGAAATTTAATATCAATTTTACGGTTAAGAAAAACCAATTTCAAACTAAATCCATCAAAATGCGAGTTTTTAAGAAAACGATTAGGTACTTTATTTAGGACACGTTATAAATATCAAATGACGGTATCTCTCCAAATCCAGGAAAAATTGAGATAATTAAAAAATATCCACGTCCCTCTACTAGTGACGAAATAAAGCGTTTGGTAGCGTTTGCAAACTATTATAGAAAGTTCATTCCTAGCTTTGCTAAGATAGTCGCTCCAATGAACGAATTATGTAGAAAAAATGCCGTATTCAAGTGATTGGAAGAATGTGAAAAATCATTTTTATTACTCAAAACACATTAATAAAACCACCAATTTTAGATTTTCCCGATTTTTCTGATAATAACACCTTTGTACTACAAACGTTAAGCTCTGGGTTCGCTATAGGAAGTGTTTTGAGTAATGGGAATAGGAAACCCATTGCTAAAAGAATTATTGGTTATAGTTTGGTCAATTAAATATTTTAGGCCATACTTGTATGGTGGGAAGTTTATCGTAAAAACAGATCATAGACCATTATTATATTTATTTGATATGACGGACCCATCGAGTCGGCTAATGAAATTTCGCCTATGTTTAGAAGAATAATTCTTTTTTTTATTTTTTTTCGAGGTCGAATATGTAAAAGGGAAGGTATTAGCAGATGCATTGTCTGGTAAACTTCAAATATGAGAAAGTTAGCTAACTTTGCCCGCGATTTAGTCCGGGTATCACATTTATTATATATTTTTTCAAATACATAATTGGTACCAAGTAGACCATACTTCTTGACGAAAACAAATAAAAGATTGATATTATTATTATTATTATTGGTATAGCACACTAGCAGCTAGTTAGCTGATGCGTGTGTATCAAATAGCTTGGAGATGTTTTCTTTATCCAATCTGTTCTTGAATGCGTTTAAAGTGGGAGCCATGACAACACTTTCCGGTAGTCTGTTCCATGCCTTCACGACTCTGTTAGGCAGGATGTGTTTCATTGGTTTCTTATTTGATGTATTTTCCCAAAGTTTTAGTGGATGACCTCGTAGGTGTTTATTGTCGTTTTTCATGTACATGTCTTTAAGGCTGGGCACATCATAATGGTCTGTGAGGATTTTGTAGGTCTCTATTAAACTTCCTCTCTGTCTACGTTGTTCTAGTGTGGTAAGGCCAAGGATCTTGAGGCGCTGCTCATAGGATAAGTTACGTATAGGACCAACCATTTTAGTAGCTCTTCTCTGCACGTTATCAATGAGTTTGATGTCCTTTTTAAAGTAAGGGTCCCAGACTACATAAGCATGTTCAAGGAGAGGTCTTACATAAGTCTTGTATAGCTTTATAAACGTTTGTGGTGTGAGACACTTGAATGCTTTACGGATGATATAGAGTATGGAATTTGTTTTCCTTACGATATTGTGTATATGGGTTTCCCACTTGAGGTCCTCTGTCACAGTAACTCCTAAATCCCTTTGCGATGCGACTGGTGTTAATTGCTTTTGGCCAAGGTAGTATACTTTTCGTGAATTATTTTTACCAATGTGTAGTACTGTGCATTTATCAACATTTAATGTTAGAAGCCATTCCTGGGTCCAGTTAAATATATTATTTAGGTCATTTTGGATGGCTTGACAATGTGTTTGAGGGTTTCCAAAGAATTTTGTATCATCAGCAAAAAGTGAGAATCGTAGTTGTAGAGTATTCTTTAAATCCGTGAGATATATGATGAAAAGTAATGGACCGAGCACCGAGCCCTGAGGTACGCCACTGAGTACTCTTTGAGGTCTCGAGAGGACTTCCCCAATGCGTACACGAAATGTTCTGTCTGTGAGAAAGTCACTAATCCAGGCTAGCAATCTTCCACGTATGCCAATATGTTCCAATTTGTGGATGATACGTTTTAAGGGGACTCGGTCGAATGCTTTCTCGTAGTCCAAATAGATAACATCTGTTGGCATTCCATTGTTATGATTCTGTGTCCAATCATTTAAGCAGCTAAGCAGATTTGTTGCAACCGAACGTCCTGGCATAAAACCATGTTGTTCATTCAGGATTAATTGTTCTTGTGTTAGAAATAGTCTTATATGGTTGGCGATTATCTTCTCCATGGTTTTGCACAGAACGCTTGTCAGACTTATTGGCCTGTAGTTGACAGGTAATAATTTATTTCCTTTCTTGTAAATCGGCACCACATTGGCCATTTTCCAATCAAGTGGTACTATCCCATCGTTTAGTGATTTGTTCATAATTGTCGCTATTTTGTCAATGAGAGCTTTTGAGCATTTTTTGAGTAGCATTGACGGAATATCGTCGGGTCCAGTAGCTGTAGTGTCGTTAAAGTTGACCAGAGTCTTTGATAGCTTAATATATTTTTTTAATTAATATATCTAATTTTAAATTGACTTTGATTTAGTATGGTGTCTGTACCTATCTGTGATATTTCAAACTGTAACCAATTGAAATTAAAAAAGTGGCCTGAGTTTCTTGCCAAGTTCTTCTCAGAGCTCAACCTTGTCAGTGAACTGGCCTTAGGTAAATTTGTTGACACCTTTTTTTCCTTTAGGTATATGACGTTCATAAGTATCATGTAAGTATTTGATCTATATGAAATAAAAGATTTAAAGTTTGAAGCGCTTGTCATTCACCAACCAGTCACCTCTGTTAGTTGTCCCAAACATGCTATTTTGTGAGTAATGTGAAATATTTAATACAGCACACATCGTGAGTGCCTTGGCTGGTTTCTGTATGGGATGGACGGCTCCCATCAGTGAGAAACTTGGCAACCTCACTCTATCACCATTGGACACCACCGTCACTGAAGACCAGGAAGCGTGGATCGGCTCATTACTCACCGTCGGCGCTATATTCGGTAAAGTATATGTCTTTTGCTTTTATACCACGAAGGTGGCAAACAGGCCTATAGCCGGCCTTCTGGCCTGCAAAACTAGGAGCACCAAGTGCGCATTGATAATACTTTAAACTTCCTTGCCTCCTCGATGAGCTGTAGATGCCGAAAGATAAGATAGATGATAGGTTTTTAAAGTGTGGGCAACATGCATGTGATTCTCCTGATCTGGCAAGCGTCTATAGGCAACGGTAATCACCTACTATCAGGCTAGCTATTGGTCACTATTGTATATATAAAAAACAGGACCTAAACGTATAGATAAATGTATTTTCAGGACCATTCATCGGTGGTTTTGCGGCGTCAACGGTTGGTCGCAAATGGGGCCTACTGAGTTGTGCCATCCCACTGCTGGTGGGGTGGATCCTGGTGGCCGTCGCGTCCTCTGTGGCCATGCTGTACTCAGCCAGAGTCTTCTGGGGTCTGGGTGTTGGTATGGTGTTCACCATATCTCCTATGTACTGCGCGGAAATCGCTACGGTAAGATTATTACGATGTGTTGAAAGTCTGAGTAGCAGTCCGAGACATGTAATTATGTGCCCTATGTATTAAATATCTGATTAGGTACATCTGATAAATACACAAAGTATAGTAAGGTACAGGTACTTATTATATTATTATGTTAATTTCTGAAATAGGACAATGGTAGTGTAACGTGAGTGTGATACTATATAGATATCATAATTGTCATGGTATTTTATTTGTATTTTTTAACATAGCCATGTACTTTATATATACTTGTCGGTCACCATTTACCATCAGGTGGGCCGCACGCTTATCTAATGTTATATAGTGCAAAACTTGAAATAAACACCTACACACTAATAAACAGTCAGTTTCTTTCACAACCAGTGTAACCTGGCGAAATATCAAATTGAAATTTTAAATAGCAAGACTGCGTGAATCCTCGTGTTACATTATTTCTTACTAGCTTCCACCCACGGCTTCTCTCGCGTATATATATTAACCATCCACATGAATCACGCTATCTATTTAATAAGTACTTTTTTTTGTATATCGCGAATAGATAGACAGACAAACGTAGCAGTTTGTTTTATACTGTTAGTGAATAGTAGGTATTTACAATTAATTTATTAGTTTTCTATCTTGTGCTTCAGGATGACTCACGAGGAGCTCTGGGCTCGTTCCTGCAAGGCTTCATAACGATCGGTTTCCTGCTGGTGTACGCGATAGGTCCCTTCGTGTCGTACGGAGCGGTCGCGTACATTGGTATCGCCTTCATTTCTGTCTTCATTGTAGGCTTCTTCTTTATGCCAGAGTCACCTATCTATTGCCTGACCAAAGGTAACTACATCCTTAGAAACTTAACTTTATACATGAAGTATATGAGTATATATAAAATGTTGGCGATCCGGACCCCACCTAAGCATACGCAAAAATAAAAATTGCAGCAGATTACGCATAGATTTATTTGTATCTTAAAATTATCTTCGGAAAACAACAGCAGTAACAAAAGTGCAGTTACAATATGATACAAAGTGCCAATTAAAGGTCTTCACTTATAGTAACATAATATCTTATAGATAGGTGAGCTTTACGTACATAAAATCATGTTGAGAAAACAATTATACAGTGTAATTTAAGAAGAAAATAAAAAAAACACAGATTAGACAACACTTGTCTTGATACCCACTATTTCAAAGATTGATAATTCAATAAAATCACAGATTAAGCAAACGCTTCGCCGTCGTGACGCCAGTGTTGAATAAGTCTAAGGCCGTGTCTTTACAAGCTATATTAAAGCCGTTACTAGCTCGTCGAATAAATGCATTTTGCCTATAATTAGTTGTGGCATACGACAGACTCAATAGGTCACTTCTACGCAAGCCCATGACGGGAACTTTTATATTGACTAATGATAACACTTCCGAACAGTCCAAACCACCCCTGGCAATCTTCATAAGCTAAAATTAAATGATGTCTGCATTATTACGACGCTTGGCCAGTGGTAGTAGGTGGTGCTTAGTACAGACGCTGTAATTGACCGAGTCGTAATCCTCCCCGCCCCGGTTCAATAACAAAGGTACAGTCGATTTCATTAATATATTGACACCATCAATAGATATTGCTGAAAAGGGTGACTACAACTTATTGCATAATGTACAGCATATTTTATTGAACCATTCACATGAGGACATATATTTAATCCATAGGTTCTATAGTATTTATTGAGCTATTCAACGCTCATAATATTTTGAATTCTTGATGGTGCCAATATATTAATGAACTCGACTGTACCTCACAAAATTCCGTTGGACTCGCTCAATACGCGTGACATAAGTTTTGTACCGAGGGTTCCAAACTTGCGATGCGTACTCCAGTATACTAATATTATAAAACTAAAGAGTTTGTTTGTTTGAACGCTAGGATCTCAGGAACTACTGATCCGATTTGAAAAATTCTTTTAGTGTCAGATAGCCTATTTATCGAGGAAGATTATTTAGCGTGTTTAAAATTTTGTTTTGATTGAATTGACAACTGAGATACGCTAAAATGTTATTTATTCATGTAGGTGACACAGAGGCGGCAGCTACTTGCCTGTCCGTAATCCGTGGTCGTTCCCGAGAGGGTGTTCAGGGTGAACTTGACAAAATGACAGTGGAAGTCAACGCTTCTATGCAAAGAAATGCCACGGTAAACACAAATAAACTTATAATGATGAATTGTAATAATAGTCCTTCTGTAAAAAATACCAAAGCACAGAAAATTACCAATCCATTTAAAAAGTAGTGTGACTATTGTACGTTTTTTCTTATTGCGACAAAAATTATATTCGAGTAATATGTTGGTGCTATGATTGCAGTTGGCCGACGTGTTCCGCGGCAGCAACTTCAAGGCGTTCTACATCTCGTGCGCGCTCTTGTTCTTCCAACAGTTCTGTGGTATTAACGCCGTGCTCTTCTACCTGACGACCATCTTCAACGCGTCCGGCTCCGGCCTCGACGCTGCCATCGCCACCATCATCATCGGCGCTGTGCAGGTCAGTCGTCAGCAGCTTGTGTCGATTAAAGCTGCGTGCCGTGTCGGGCATAATTACAGAGGCCTGCATAAATGCATGATTAGTATAAAACTAAAATAATTTGCACCGGTAATCAACGCCATCTGTCGTTATATCGCTAAATTATAATGGTTCGTTACTATCCTACTAGATGGCGGTGTGCAACTTTTAAATGTCAAATCCATAAAAACGGTTTTGAGGTTGCTTTAAAGATCGTTTTCATTGACATCAACTTATAAAAACAAATTACAAAAACACAATGGCCTCGGGAGGGTTGACACGGAACTCGAAATATGCATTTCTATGATTGTGTATCATTCATTAGGTATGTATGAATGAGCCAGCTACCACTCACCTAACGATACGCATGTGGCAGAAATATCGCCTCCGACTAGGTATGAGTCTTTCTCTCTTCTCTTAGGTTAATATTTTATACAAAATATGAAAATTTGTTATAACAGATGGTAGCTTCCTTCATGACTCCGCTGGTGGTGGACAGACTTGGACGTAGGATGCTGCTGTTCATCTCGTCTTCTGGCACAGCTATTGGTCTGGTGCGTATACTTACCGTGCTTTATATAATACTAGCCATCGTGCTCAGCTTCGCCCACGTGGTATAAAATTATATAGGTACTTGAACCTTCCTCATAAATCACTCTATCTATAGGTGAAAACCGCATCAAAACCCGTGGCGTAATTTAGAAGACCTAAGCGTACTTATGGAGGAGAGTGACTTTGTGCTGGCTTCCTACACGCTTTCACGCCTTAATAACTCAAAACTCAAACTCTAATAACACATTTTTTTTTATTTCAAGGGTCTTCTCGGCATGTACTTCGTGCTGGCTGACGCGGGTAACCCAGTGGTGGCCAGTATCAGCTTGCTGCCAGTTCTGTCACTCATCCTGTTCATTTTGACATACTGCTGGGGCCTGGGCCCCCTGCCGTGGGTGGTCATGTCCGAACTGTTACCTATCGAGGTGAAGGCGACCGCCTCGCCCATCGCCACCGCATTCTCTTGGACGTTGACTTTCTTGGTCACTAGGTAAGTTATATTCATAGCATTGTATTACTGAGATGTTCGTTAAGCTCATCAAAGTTAAGTAAAATTCAGCAAGGTCATTTCTTAGATGGGTGACCGTTTATAGCGTTTTCATTAAAACAAATATAATTCTAAAACTAAAACACGTATGTTACAGTAATATAGACTGTGATAATATGTAAAATACTAAGTTTAGGTACATAAGATTCATCATCATCATCATCAACCTATAAACGTCCCACTGCTGGGCATGGGTCTCCTCCCAATAATGTAATGGGAATTTAGCCTACTATGCCAGACCAGTTGGTATATGGTTTGTTTTGAATTTTCCTTTTCTTGAAGTGCTCTTGTCTGCATAAGGATACTCCCTTAGTTGCCATATATACATTATGTATTCTTAACCGGTCACTACAGGAATATGTATGTCTAGTATGTACTTATTTACAAAAATGATTTTAAGTATAATAGCATATCAGTTGTTTAGTATATAACCTTAACACAAGCAAATATAACTTCTTAATTTAAGACTAGATGGCGCTGTGTTAATGTGGTAAAATATTATTTTATATAAAAAAGAACATTGTCATATAACTCGGTTAAAAACTAAAAGCCTTGGCGATGCGATTAATTCGACCAGGGCTATACGATAATAAATAAATAATGTCTTCCGAACTCTCCATGTGTTTGGTTGTTTGTTTGAACAGATTCTTCAATTCGATAGCGACGGCGCTGGGAATGGGCCCGACGTTCTTCATATTCGGCGTGTGTTGTGTGCTCGCCTTCCTCTTTACTCTGTTCATGGTGCCCGAGACCAAGGGCAAGAGCTTCCAGGAGATCCAGGACATGCTGGCTGGCAAGTATGTGCTCAAAATTATATTATTTATTAGCTATTGGGAATCTTACTGTTAATATAAATGCGAAAGTTACTACAGATGTTTGTAAGTCAATCGTACTAGAGCAGCTGAGTACTGGCATGCAATGAGCAATGAGTCTTCATGAAATGGAATTAGAATTTCTACGAAATATGAATATGTACGAAGAGTGGGGCGGCCCCCCGCCAGATGGACCGACGCCGCGCCGAACAATGGTAAAGGTAGCGGGTGGCCGTTGGATGCGGTGGTTGGACTCGTTATGGCGGAAATTAGAGAGGCCTATGTTCAACAGTGGACGGCATTGGGCTGATATGATGATGATGAATATGTATGTATTAATAACTAACGAAATATTATTATACTCTGAAGACACGGAAAATTGCACTAAGAAAAAGTTGAACAATACTTTTTCCTAGTGCAATTTTCCGTTTCTGCAAAGAAAACAGCTCTAAACTTAGATAAATTTTAACTTACATCAACCTACTATCAAAATTATTTTTATTGTTCACAGGACATCGGAGAAGTCAGAAAAATCTTAAGCAGTAAAACCGAATTTATATTAATAATAAATTAATAACTTATGAATTAATCGCTAGTTTTAGTATTGTGACGATGAGAATGAGACGATGGAAGTAGTTCTACTAATGCCTTTATAGATGTGATATGTACATTTATTTATTTCAGTGTTATACCTAGATTATTATTTATATTTTTATATTTAAGTGCATGTGATCTATTCTTTAATGACATTGGTAGTATATGAATTCAGAAAGAGGATACAAGTTTATTATTGAAAAATCCCAGTGATACTTCTCGCGTTTATTTAAAAACGTTCGACTAATCGCATTAATATCGAAAACGTTTGACAAATAGCGGTAACTTTGAAAAGGCGACTATTTGCGTTATTTTCGAAAACTATCGTCAAGTCGCGTTCAATTATGTGATTTTTTGCGTTAATTCTAAAACACTCGACTACTCGGTTACGATAATTAAAGGCGCTAGTTTTCTAAACATTCCAATATCATCATTTCAAACCATAAATGCCCCATTGCTGGACACGGGTCTCCTCAGAAAATTTAGCCTACTATACCACGCTAGCCAGACGGGTTGGTATAGGGTTTGTTTCGAATTTTCCTTTTCTCGCAGTGTTCTTATCTGCATCAGGTTTACTCCCTTAGTCGTCTTTTACGACACCCACGGGATGAGATGGTGCAGTGATATTATGTATTCTTAATCCGTCACTACACAATATCTTCTTTAAAATCGCCTTGAAAAAATAGAAACGTGGTGGATGTTGGAGCAAGCACATTGAGGCAGGGAAAATTAATTTAAATAGGCAAAAATGTGGGATTGATTTTAGAGAGGCCTTAATTATATGTATAAGTAGTAAGTTCCGTACACAACATAAAGTACAAAGTACTTAGTGAAAGCTGATGCATTCAGAAGTTTGTATAATATACATTATACTATTGTTATTGTTGTACATATATTTTTTTACGGCTAATTGTAAATTGTTACGAATAAACTGTTATATTTATTATACATTTTATTTAATTTTTAACTAACGCCTAGAAGCCATGATCCTAAAACAATGAAGTCTTCAGCTACGCTGGTTCGGATCCGGCCGGATGGACCAAAATGAAATGTCTACTATTGATACTTTTAAAGGAAAATAATTAATTGGTATGCAATTTTAAAATTAGGTTAGCAAAAAAAAAACAGCCAATACATCATTTGGCCAGCATACAAAGATTTTGTTAACAATAATATAAATCAGGCTGCAACAGTTCAAATAAAAGCGGAGTGCCTCAGGGTAGCATCCTCGGCCCGCTTCTGTTTCCGATCTACGTCAATGATCTACCGGCAGCTACTATCTACAGGGGCGTCCTATACGCGGATGATACAACTTTACTAGCATTTAAAAATGTTACTCATTATAACCACAATTTAGAGACGGTTGAATCAACTAATTTTTTGGGCTTGACAATCGATAAGTATTGCAATTCGAAAGAAGACATTGACAAAGTTTGATTTAGACTAGATAGCTATTGTATATGTGTTAAATCAACTGCGGCAAGAAGCTACGACCAAGTTGCCCTTCGTGCATACCACGGTAATGTGTCCTCCGTTCTCCGCAATGGAATAGTCGGGTATGAGTATGGATGGATTTGATGGTATGGATTTGAGTAAAACATAAGTGGTACCGAGTACTTAATATTCTACGTGTATGAGATTTTTATATTTGTCCACAAATATCCATCCGAATATCCGAATAAATTACATTTGTCCAAACAACGCACTAAAATGTATAACAGAAATTCATATTGTATGTCTATTCAAATCTATAATAAATAACAACTGATTGTTGCAAAGACTTTAATTAAATGATATTCAAACTTAAACCCTCTTATTACAAAGTACGGACTAAGCAAACTAAACAATGGCTTATATCAATTTAAACCTGGTTTACTACTTAGTTCATATTTTGTAATAAGGGAGTAATTCGTCCCATTAGAAGAATATAAATAAAATAAAATAAAATAAAAATAAAAAATAAAAATTATTTATTATCAGACTGAATCCATAGTTTGTTAGTAACAATGTTTACTTAAAAACTATGTTAGTACCTAAAAAACTAATACCTAACACTAATACTAATACTAATAGGGACAGAAAAATCCTCCTCCCCCCTACGCAGACTCACTGAGATCCCAACACATGGAGTTCAGTGAATCTGCGCATGAGAAAGGTATCATAATAATATCTGTCCCCAATAATGTCTTATCTTCAGATAAAACAAAAATGAAATTATTATAAATTTGGCATTAAAAACCGTAAACTATCAATTGATCAAATTTGTATTTTGTAAAATACTGACTCAAGAATAAAATAAAAATTAGATCAATCGATAGTTTACGGTTTTTAATGCCGAATTTTTTAATAATTTCGTTTTAGCTTTATGTGAAGATAAAACATTATTCTTCTAATGGGACGAATTGTTCAATCTATTGATAAGTAAATGCTAATATTCCACTGAAGAATTTCTCAAGGATAAAAATATTATGTAATGAATCACAATCCGAAATTATCTTGATGTAGATACCTACATTTATGAAATACTCGGCTCTGCAATCTGTAAAAAAAATTTTTGATACATTATTAATCACTTTATTATCAAAAGATTACGTTAGTTTGTTGTGAAATTGAAAACCTACCATTCAATCTGATGTCTTTATTAAAGACTAGTGTCCTCCAAATTGCGAGCGTCGATAGGCAGCGGTAACCGCTTACCTTCAGTCCGGTAAGCTTCTTGCTAAACTGGTGTAAATAAACAAATAGTAAAGTGTAATATAATAATGAAGTGTAGTAAAACAATAAGTAATTAATTAATGATTGTAATTAATTGTATATATTTATAGTTTTGTTACACTTAAGTAGGTATTTAATTTAATTATTTTCATTATTATAGTTTTAATTAGCAATATATCATACCCTCTGATAGACTAAAGAGATTCTATATTATAAAGTTTGTGTGTTTGTGACGTTGTAGGGGGATAATCTCGGGATCTACTAAACCGATTTTCATAATTCTTTTAGTGTTGGATAGCCCATTTATCGAGGAAGGTTATAGGCTATATAACATCACGCTACGGCCAATAGGAGCTGCGTAGCCCCGCGTGACTTCTGGTTAGTAATAAATTAACTCAGCTCTCTAGATAGAGGAGAGGAGACCCAGCAGTGAGACATTAATGGGTTGCTGATGATGATGAATAAATTAGAGGTCAAGACAGAACAGGCTGTACGGAAGAGATGGTGTCTTTAACTTTCCTGTGGCTAATTAAAGAGTTTAATTATGGCTACATACATGAGTCAGGCCCGGCTCGTCACTAATTAAAAACATATCCCATACGTCCCCGTATCATTTATATTAAAAAATCAAGTCCCGGCTCGTCATCAGTACCTTATGGCTTTATAGTATAACTAGCTTCCACCCGCTGCTTCGCCCGCGTGGTACGTATTTAATACCTATAAACCTTCCTCTTGAATCACTCTATCTATTAAAAAAACTGCATCAAAATCCGTTGCGTAGTTTTAAAGATTTAAGCATAAAGAGGGATATAGGGACAGAGAAAGCGACTTTGTTTTATACTATGTCTACATACTATGTAGTGATATATTTCCCCGTACATGACGGAAGCATGAACTACAATGATTTAAAAAAATACTTATTTAGATTTTGCGTAAGTACAGAAAACACAAAACTATTAATTGCCATAAGAAGTACTTAGTACACTGTGAAACGATTTTCTAAACATGTGAGGAACTTTATCTTACTATTTAGAAATAATAATAAAAAAATAGACGAGTATCTCGTCCCATTAGAAGAATAATGTCTTATCTTCAGATAAAACAAAAATGAAATTATTATAAATTTGGCATTAAAAACCGTAAACTATCAATTGATCAAATTTGTATTTTGTAAAATACTGACTAAAGAATAAAATAAAAATTTGATCAATCGATTGTTTACGGTTTTAATGCCGATTTTTTTAATAATTTCATTTTTGTTTTATGTGAAGATAAAACATTATTCTTCTAATGGGACGATCTATTATTATATTTATTTGTGAGATTTATTGATCTTTGTTTCGAGTTTGGGTGTTTTTTGTGTCCGTTAACTGTATATATGTTTATAAACCCGAACCCAGAGACTTCGGCCTAGCTGTACGGGACTACTGCAGCACTATACCAACAGGCCTTTCATACATTATAAGACATTTTTGATTTTCGAACCATACTTTGGTTGTTATTTTAAAGTTAGGCGAAACAGAAATTTTTTGGAATGTAGGGCAAACAAGCCGGGTAAATGTGGAACAAATCATGCAGACGTTGTCTTTTTAAATAAACAAAAAAAAATATGATTTTAATAGCACATGGAAATGTTTTTTTTTTATTTAAGTACGTATAGTAAAAGAATTTATTTACTTAATTGATAACAATCTGTAGTATACTTACTGATAGGAAATAAGTGATAAAATTATGTATAATCTTAATCTTAGATAAATACTTAAAAAATTATAAGAAATCAAATTATATAAAGGTATATTTTGCTTCCTGTTGATGGAATCGAACCGACTATACCTTACGTTTCAAACAAAACCGCTTCTACAGTAATGTATCTACAAAAAATAAAAGTACCCAATCCCGTAGCTCGTAGACCTGCCTCCGTAGAGAAAGTCTACGAAGGTAAAACCTTTCATAAATAATTTCAAAGAAAATTCTTCAACTGATAAAGAGAACGTAAGGTACCAGTGACCTTACGACTAATGATAGTTACTTTTAATTGCCAGTTTAGAGTGGAATCAATCTACAGCGCCAAATCCTTTACATCTTTACTAAATGTGATAACTGATAAGATAAAATAAAGTCTTTATTTGCTTGAAATATGGTAGCTACAGATTATATACAGCTCTTCCTACTTCGCCTACTACATTCAGCATCTAAATTAAAATGTTTGGGAATAGATATTAAATACAATTGACTAGTAGACAACATACAATAGTGGTATAGTAGGTTAAATTCCCTCCACATCTTTGGAGGAGACCCATGCCCAGCAGTGGGACATTTATGGGTTGAGATGAAGATGATTAAAATTAAATAGAAATAGAAATACATTTATTTACGAGAAATGTGGTTACAATGGTGTTACATATTAATAGTGCCAACACATTCTACCATAACAATGGTACGTAAATATTAAAATTAAAGATAAAACAATATTAATGATACAAAAATTATAAATTAGATGTCAAAAGTTATGTTCCAGTGATACTTAATTAATTAATGTCATTCAATATTATATATGTCAAAGTTTGATGTCACGAATGTCATAGTAGTGAAATGTTTATAAATAATGTCTAAAGTAATATTGGTCATTGTTTTACATAGGTATTATTAATATAACATCATGTTTCTATTTATTTTATAGTTCGTAAATTCATTCATGGTATAAAAACAATTTCCTACCAACCATAATATATATACAATAACATGAGTTATTTTTGGAAACGATGCACATTGGTAATTTTCTTATGTGTGAGTCATCTAACCTACTTATGATTCGGGAACTCCCTATCACAATTCCTTGACATTTCAAGGGGTTCACGTCTAAGCCGAATCTGGTCGACCAATTCCTAATCGCTAGTAAATAATAGTAAATAATGGTCCGTCCTTGTACACTTGTACCGTACCACAAGGACGGAAATTGGCCGGAGTATAAGGAAAAATTAAGGATGTGAGTGAGGGCATGAAGAATTTGGTCAATTATTAGGTAATCTTAGATTTAATGGATAGGATAATGACTTTCCTCATCTAATGCTACTGTAGAAAATTTGAAGGGTCAATGTTAAGACGTGGCAAGAATTTATGTTTTTTTGTCGACAGGCGGCGGAACCACGAGTGTTTGAATCAAATTCACCCTTGAGCCCTGCACAACGTAGACAAGCGCGTAGCGTAGTTATCTGGTGACGTCTAGTGACATAATAATGGCAGAAAGAAATTACGCTTACGACCCGGTCGGCACCGGTGTGCCTTCAGTTAACCAGCAACACTACAGAATGGAGGAGGGACAATTGTGGCGCCAATTTATCATCGCCGGCATTGGTACGTTCTATTTTTAAAATAATCGATTAATTTTTTAATTTTAATCGTCTATTGTTTAGTGACATGTGAAAAATAAAACTGGCTGATTTTCTCTGAACTCTCTTCCTTCTCTTTTTTACATGGAACAATTTATTTTATCACTTTTCTACAATAAATAATCACGCGTACTTACTCCCGGTTTCTTAGAATTCTATGATTATGTGAATATTTTCGAAAATATACACCGAAAGAAGCATAAATTGTGCCCCCTATTTTTCTAAACCGTCAAACTTCAAATCTGAAAAAAAAAATCATCTATGTGTTATAGATGATTTTTAATAAATACTTTCAACCAAAACTAGTTTGTACATGATCAGATGTACCGTTTTTGAGTTATTGCTGAAAATCTGCGCTTATCAATAAAAGGACGTAAGCGCTGTGAAGATACGCTCTTTTGCTGCAGAATTTTTGGTGGTCCTACATGCTCTTAACCGGATTTTCTTTATTGGGTTTGTGGCTAAAATTCTGGTTGTGGAATTACCTTCCAATATACAATTACCGACAGTGACCAAGGACTTTACGAGCCTTCCGAAGCACGGAGATGTTGGATGAAATGTTACTATTGATTACCCATCTATCGAATGAAAACAATTGCTTAACCTTCCACCACAAGTTTTCGAGAGGGTACCCCTTACACCCAGCATCATTCAACGTTACTTTATCAATGTTACTTTATCAGATAGTAAACACATTCAACATTTATTTATAACTGAGACTATTTAATTATTTATATAAACAAAAACTGCAAATCGAGATGGGCTTGTTTGATCACGGATGACACAGGCTTTATTGTATGTCAATGTGTTTTTAATTTGACGCGGAACTTCAAATAGCGGGCAAAGTTAGCTAACTTTCTCAAGTTAGCTAACTTTGCCGGCTATTTTATCCGGGTATGCTTATATTTTATCCATATGTATGCAGTTTATATTTTTTTATTATTAATGTATCCAAATTTTATTGAATTTGATTTAGTATGGTGTCTGTACCTTTCTGTGATATTTCAAACTGTAACCAATTCAAATTGTAACTACTTTGGCGATTAAAAAAAGTGGCCTGAGTTTCTTGCCAAGTTTTTCTCAGAGCTCAACCTTGTCAGTGAACTGGCCTTAGGCAAATTTGTTGACAACTTTTTTTCCTTTAGATATATGACGTTCATAAGTATCATGTAAGTATTTGATCTATATGAAATAAAAGATATGAAGTTTGAAGCGCGTGTCATTCACCACCCAGTCACCTCTGTTAGTTGTCTGAAACATGCTATTTTGTAAGTAATGTGAAATATAATTGTTTACAGCACACATCGTAAGTGCCTCGACTGGTTTATGTATGGGATGGACGGCCCCTATCAGTGAGAAACTTGGCAACCTCACCCTATCACCATTGGACACCACCGTCACTAAAGACCAAGAAGCGTGGATCGGCTCATTACTCACCGTCGGCGCTATATTTGGTAAAGTATATTTCTTTTGTTTTATACTACGAAGATGGCAAACAGGCATATAGCCGGTCTTCTGGTAAACGGTTACCGTTGCCTGCAAAACTATGAGCACCAAGTGCGCATTGATAATACTTTAAACTCCCTTGCCTCCTCAATGAGCTGTAGATGCCGAAAGATAAGATAGAAGATAGGTTTTTAAAGTGTGGGCAACATGCATGTGATCCTCCTGATCTGGTAAGCATCTATAGGCAACGGTAATCACCTACTATCAGGCTAACTATTGGCCACTATTGTATGTATAAAAAAAAACCGGACCTAAAGTAATGGATAAATGTATTTTCAGGACCATTCATCGGTGGTTTTGCGGCGTCAACGGTTGGTCGCAAATGGGGCCTACTGAGTTGTGCCATCCCGCTGCTGGTGGGGTGGATCCTGGTGGCCGTCGCGTCCACTGTGGCCATGTTGTACACAGCCAGGATATTCTGGGGCCTGGGTATTGGTATGGTGTTCACCATATCTCCTATGTACTGCGCGGAAATCGCTACGGTAAGATTATTGGGATGTGTTGTAATTCTCAGTAGCAGTCCGACACATATATTATAATTATGTGCCCTATATATTAAATATCTGATTAGGTACTATGACCTGGACAAAGTCTGTAGGACAACTAAAAATACACAAAGTATATTAAGGTATAGGTACTTATTAAATGTTAATTTCTGAAATAGGACAATGGTAGTGTAACGTGAGTGTGATACTATATAGATATTATAATTTTGATGGTATTTTATTTGTATTTTTTAACATAGCCATGTACTTGGGCGATCGGTCACCATTTACCATCAGGTGGGCCGGACGCTTATCGAATGTTATATTTGTGCAAAACTTGAAATAAACAACTACACACTAAAAAACAGTCAGTTTCTTTCACAACCAGTGTAACCTGGCGAAATATCAAATTGAAATTTTAAATAGCAAGACTGCGTGAATCCTCGAATTACATTATTTCTTACTAGCTTCCACCCACGGCTTCTCTCGCGTATATATATTAACCATCCACATGAATCACTCTATCTATTTAATAAGTATTTTTTTTAGTATATCGCGAACAGATAGACAAACGTAGCAGTTTGTTTTATTGAATAGTAGGTATCTACAATTAATTTATTTGTTTTATAACTTGTGCTTCAGGATGACTCACGAGGAGCTCTGGGCTCGTTGCTCCAAGTCTTCATCACGATCGGTTTCCTGCTGGTGTACGCGATAGGTCCCTTCGTGTCTTACGGAGCGGTCGCGTACATTGGTATCGCCTTCACAGCTGTCTTCGTTGTATGCTTCTTCTTTATGCCAGAGTCACCTATTTACTGCCTGACAAAAGGTAAATACATCCTTGGAAACCTTATTTTATTCAGGTTGCACGTGGGTGTATATAAAATGGTTCTCTTGGGGATCTGGACGCACCTAAGCATACGCAAAAATAAAAATCACAGCAATATAATTACTTATATAAAACTGTTTTTATTTTTATTTTGGAGAATCTTTTTTGGGTGAAGCGCCTATTGTATCGGAACTTTGTAAAAATAATATCGAGTTTAGGCTCGATTGATTTGATTTAAAAGGGAATATGGTAAAAAAGGCATTTAAAAATTAGACAACTGAGATGCCTGCTTACACTAAAATGTTATTTATTCATGTAGGTGACACAGAGGCGGCAGCTACTTGCCTGTCCATAATCCGTGGTCGTTCCCGAGAGGGTGTTCAGGGTGAACTTGACAAAATGGCAGTGGAAGTCAACGATTCTATGCAGAAAAATGCCACGGTAAACACAAATAAACTTATAATGATGAATTGTAATAATAGTCCTTCTGTAAAAAATACCAAAGGACAGAAAATTACCAATCCATTTAAAAAATCGTGTGACTATGTGCGTTTATCTTTATTGCGCCAAAAATGATCGAATGATATGTTGGTGCTATGATTGCAGTTGGCCGACGTGTTCCGCGGCAGCAACTTCAAGGCGTTCTACATCTCGTGCGCGCTCTTGTTCTTCCAACAGTTCTGCGGTATCACCGCTGTGCTCTTCTACCTGACCACCATCTTCAACGCGTCCGGCTCCGGCCTGGACGCCGCCATCGCCACCATCACAATCGGCGCTGTGCAGGTCAGTCGTCAGCACCTTGTGTCGATTAAAGCTACGTGCCGTGTCAGACATAATTACAGAGGCCTGCATAAATGCATGGGCCGTATAAAACTAAAATGATTTGCACCGGTAATCGCCATCTGTTGTTATATCGTTAAATTATAATGGTTCATTACTGTCCCACTAGATGGCGGTGGGCTACTTTTAAATGAAAAAAAAAAAAAAAAAAAATCCATAAAAATGGTTTTTAAACAGCATTTTCATTGACATCAACTTTACTTATAAAGACAAATTACAAAAACACAATGGCCTCGGGAAGGTTGACACGGACCTCTAAATATGCATTTCTATGATTGTGTATCATTCAGACCTACCAGTTACCACTTAGCTAACGATACGCATATGCCAGCAATATCGCCTACAACTAGGTATAATTCTTTCTTCTCTCTTAGGTTAATATTTTATACTAAATACGAAAATATATTATTTGTTTTAACAGATGGTAGCTTCCTTCATCACTCCTCTGGTGGCGGACAGACTTGGACGTAGGATACTGCTGTTCATCTCGTCTTGTGGCACAGCCATCGGTCTGGTACGTATACTTACTGTGCTTTATATAATACTAGCTTCCACCCGCTGCTTCGCGCGCGTGGTATGTATTTTATACGTATAAACCTTCCTCTTGAATCAGCCTGTCTATTAAAAAAACCCGTGGTGTAGTTTAGAAGATCGAAGTGTACATATGGAGGGGGTGACTTTATGTTTGCTTGTAGCTACGTACGCTAACTCTAAACTCAAACTCTAATATTTATTTGTTGAACATTATTACACTTATTTCTTTTTTAATTTCAAGGGTCTTCTCGGCGTGTACTTCGTGCTGGCTGACGCGGGTAACCCAGTGGTGGCCAGTATTAGCTTGCTGCCAGTTCTGTCCCTCGTCCTGTTCATTTTGACGTACTGCTGGGGCCTGGGCCCCCTGCCGTGGGTGATCATGTCCGAACTGTTACCTATCGAGGTGAAGGTGACCGCCTCGCCCATCGCCACAGCATTCTGTTGGACGTTGTCTTTCTTGGTCACTAGGTAAGTTATATTCATAGATAAGCTCATCAAAGTTAAGTAACATTCAGCAAGGTCATTTCTTAGATGGGTGACCGTTTGTAGAGTTTTCATTATAACAAAAATAATATTAAAACTAAAACACGTATGTATATAGACTGCGATATGTAAAATACTAAGTTTAGGTACCTACATAAGATTCATCATCATCAACCCATAAACGTCCCACAGCTGGGCATGGATCTCCTCCAAAGAAAATGAAGGGCATATTCTTTGGAGTTTACTATACCACGCTGGCCAGATGAGTTCGAATATGGTTCTTAAAATGGATAACGTAGATACTATCGTACAGAAGTATGCATCAGCCCACGAATTGAGGCTCCACCATCATGTGAACGTCGAAGCTATCCAACTGCTCGACAACACAGATCTAGTACGAAGACTTAAACGGACAAAACCATTTGAGTTAGTGTAGTGAACAATTTATAACAATAATGTGTAGTGATAAGTGCATTTTAAAAAACACAAGAACAAAGTGACTTCGCCTTATTATGATTACTCATTGGCCCAAAAGCTAGATTGTACTACTTATAGACTAAGTCTATTATTAAAAAAAAAAATAAACAAAAAAAAAATATGGTTTGTGTCATATGACTCGGTTAAATGCTAAAAGCCTATATGATAATAAATAAATAATGTCTTCCGAACTCTCCTTACAAGATGTACTGAAAATCTAAATCGATATATCAATGTGTTTGGTTGTTTGTTTGGACAGATTCTTCAACTCGATAGCGACGGCGCTGGGAATGGGCCCGACGTTCTTCATATTCGGCGTGTGTTGTGTGCTCGCCTTCTTCTTCACCCTGTTCATGGTGCCCGAGACCAAGGGCAAGAGCTTCCAGGAGATACAGGACATGCTGGCTGGCAAGTATGTGCACAAAAATTATATTTTTTATTAGCTATAGATAATTTAATCTTACTGTTAATATAAATGTGAAAGTTACTACGAAATGTTTGTTACTTAATTACGCCAGAACAGCTGAATCAGTCTGCATGAGATTTGGCACACAGATATAACCAAGCTAGTAAAATTATTTACTTTTAAACCTTCCATAAGAACCACGCGGCGGCGTTAAACTAGTGGCCTGAGGGATATTTGCCATTCAATTAAACAGCTAGGCAATCTACTTGAATCGATAACAAAACGAATCGATATAATTTAGTTCCTCATTCTGCCACCTGACGTTCAAACCCACACACTATTAAATTTACAGTGGTGGGTTTAGTGGATGAGTAAATCCGATTTTATTAAAAGTGAGAGCGACTTATATTCAATAATTTCCATTCACACCTTCCCACCAACACTTCATTCTGTTATATGAATGGCCTAAGCATTAGCGAGCCAGTTCAATAAATTAGACGATACGGCTCAATTGAACGCCCGCCGCCGGAAAATTTGATTACTAAAAATAAGTATTGTTCCAACTACTAAAAATAAGTTTTTGTTATTGCAATTTTCCGTTTTGCCAGATAAGTACTTAAATTTTAACTAACATCAAGCGACTATTAATTTTAATTTCATTTTTTTATTGTTCACAGGACATCAGAGAAGCCAGAAAAATCTTAAGCATTAAAAAGTAAATCCGATATAATAAATTAATAACTTAAGGAATAATCGCTACCTAGTATTGTATGGTGGTGTTGCGACTCAATAACGATATAACTACCATACTATTGTCGATTGTGCCATAATATGTCAAAATAAACAAAAAGTTAACTCATTTAATAGTTAACAAGAAACGCCGCAGGAAACTGCTATATTCATGTTATTTTATGGACTGGAGGCACACCCTGGTGTTGGAATATATCAAGTTACCCAGAAAACTTCCAACTTCACTTAACGACTACCACACGAAGTGGAGTGTTACCTCTGCCTACCCCTTTGGAAAATAATTATTTATTCTTCTAAAAGACATACATACATATATAGACCTGCCTCGGTGGCACAGCGATAAGACGACTACTGTGCAAGAGGTCCCGGGTTCGATTCCCAGGTCGGGTAAAAATGGTATTGGGTTTTTTGGTAAACAAATGCTCTCGGTTGATGTAATAGACTCGCCACCTATTTCATGGGACCAAACATAGCTAGCGAAATGTGGGTGTGATACACCTCTGCTTAAGCCTTCGGGAAAAAAAGCGTGATGCTATGTATGTATCTAAAATACGATGGAATTAGTTCTACTAATGCCTTTATAGATGTGATCAAAACTGTACCTATTATTTATTTCAGTGTTGTACTTAGATTATTATAATTAATAATATGTGATCTATTCTTTAATAGTGATATTGGTAATATATAAGAGTGCCTTATGTAATAGTAAATTCCGTACACAACATAAAGTACAAAGTACTTAGTGAAAGCTGATTTATTCAGAAGTCTGTATAATAGACATAATTATTATACTATTGTTATTGTTGTACATATATTTTTTACGGCTAATTGTAAATTGTTACGAATAAATTGTTATATTTATTATACATTTTATTTATTTTTACCTAACGTCTTGAAAAAAAATCATAGAAGGAAAGATAGAAGGCAAGACAGGAAGAGGTAGACCAAGGAGAACTTTTATTAAACAGATCAAGGAGAAGGTACGGGTGGTGTCGTATCAGGAGGTGAGAGAAATGGCAGGAAAAAGAGAGAATTGGAAGTTACTCCACCGACAAGAGCACAGTCCTTAAATAAAAAGAGAGAGAACGTCTAGAAGCTATGATCCTAAAACGAATGAAATATTTTTTTAAGACAAGTAGACAACGCAAGCAGAGTAGAGAGCAAGTACGTATGGTACTTAAATATTCAAATGCAAAAATTATTAAAAGTGCACCAAGACTCTGAAACAAATATCTACAAATATTTGTCTTGTGTGGGAATCGAACCAACGTCACTCGGTTTTGCGACTACATACTAGCGAAAATTGCGACTCGAAAAAGACACCCTAAAAGTCTTGAGCTACAATCAGGGCAAATAAAAAGTTTTTAATACTTTTCAAAGGACTGTATTAAGTATTAAGACTGGTTGAGCAGGAAGTTCTCTGATTGTACAAACCTTCAAGTAGACTTGCACAAGACTGTTTGTCCAAGTCGGTATAGTTCGGTTGTCACAAAATTAGACGGGCTGTGTAACAAGAGCTTAAAATTCAGACAAACCAAATCTTTTATAAATATTGTCATAAAAATGGATACAGCTGTTATTTACACAAGGAAATATTTTATCTAAACTAATTTGCTTAGCTTCTTTGTATTGTCAATATGAGTGTACAGTTTGACGTGGTATTCGGCTTTTATGGTTTGTTCTTAATTTTAAATTTAATTAATTAAAGCTTTATAAAGATAAGTAGATCTTAGATAAATGACGTAACGCCACGTTGGCATAAACACGTTGATATTTGAATAAGATTTATGTCATGGACTAGCTGTGTCGAGCAGTTTCTTTACTTCCTCGTAGTCAAACTTTTAAGTCAAACTGGTTTGACTGTGAGGAATTACGATTCCTCGTGGTCAAACTTGTCTAATGACCCTCCCTGTATAGTTATGTTAAAAATGTGTACAGTCAATCAATAAAGTGCTTGTTCATAAACTTACATACGCACATTGTAAGTTAATAGAAAGCTTATAAAAAAAGGCTGCCCTCTCACAAAGTGTTTAACATTGTATTTTGTGTGAACAAAGTATTAGGCTAGCATAAGCTTGTAGGAGGTTGTTATAAAAGTATATTCATAATTTTATAAATGTTTATAAATCTCTTACACGTTTCTGTTATCTTAGTACTATATTATATCGCAGGCTAATTGACATATGAACATCTATACGCGATATAATATAGTACTAGGATAACAGAAGCGTACAAGAGACTTCTCGTTCGATCGCGGGCTTATTGACATATGAACGTTGATTCGCGATCAACGATCGCGAATCAACGCGATCATAGAATTTTCTAAACATTTATAAAATTATGTATATACTTTTATAACAACCTCCTACAAGCTTATGCTAGCCTAGTACTTTGTTTACACGCAAAATGTTAAACACTTTGGCAGAGGGTAGCCTTTTTTAAATTGAGAACAAGCACTTTATTGATTGACTGTACACATCTTTAACTTAACATTTACACAGGGAGAGTCGTTAGACAAGTTTGACCACGAAGAAACATTATTCCTCATAGTCAAAACAGTTTGACTACGAGGAAGAAGGGGACAGTTTCATCCGTGATAACTATTATATCTATAGATCTCAAGATCAGCACGGAACATAGGTACCTATTATAATTTCACGAAGCTATTTTTTGAGTGTGTAAATTACTCCTAAACGCTCAAACGGATGGACCAATTTTTATGCAATTGGGTATCGAGGTAGCTGACATCCGGGATTTAACAAGGTTATGTATTTTTTAAATAGCGATGGTGGCTGAATGGATAAGGGACCGGCGTGCAAATCACGCGGTCCGAGTTCGATCCCGACCGGCAGTACCAATGTGGATTTCACTTTGTGGAATTTATATGTACTAGTCAAGTGACTTACCGTCTGCTAACGGTGAAGGAAAATACTACTCTACTAATACTCTAGAAGAAATTCTATGAGTATGTCTGATCCACCAACTCGCACTAGGCCAGCGTGAGTGGATTATGGCCTAAACCCTCTCAGCTCTCTAGTTAGAGGAGAGGAGACCCGAGCCCAGCAGTGGGACTTAATGGGTTGCTGATGATGATGATTTTTTAAAGCTAGTTACAAAATAAAACAAGTAGCAAATATTATTCATATTTATTATACATCTAACATATGTGTACACTTCAGTCTTACATTCAGATTGTGTCCCACAAGGGAGTAAGCAGTAACGTATCTATTCAAGTATTACTACGTTCTGGGCTATGAAAACTGGGCATCTAGAAACTACTTACTGATTTTTAGCTAATCGATACATATAAAATTGTAATGAGGTAATTTATCTGTACATGATAGATATTGTAGAAAAAATTGTATGAAAGGACTTAATCTAAGAGCCACAGAAGCCAATTTTTTTTAGTACTTTTGTCTGTCTTTCTGTTTGTAAGTTTGTACGCGCATTACACAAAGAAGCTTTAAATTAAATGCAGTTTTCATTAATGTATTGTTAGAGGTCTAACTTAAAATGTAGGCTCCATATTACCGCAGGAAAATATCTTATTCTCACTGCTTTAAGAGAACCTAATTAAACGCGCGGGCGAAGCCGCGGACGGCAGCTAGTAATTCATAATATAACACTTTTTATTTTTATTCTACGGAACTCATAACGCAAATGATATAAACCACTTTTTTGCTCATTATAAAAAAGGCAAAAAAAAAATATTATTATATTTATTTTATTATATTATTATAGATTTCATGTCTGGGATGCGTCGTAATATTTACAACAGCTTAAGTCTTTTTTTAATGGCAATATATCACAAACCATAACTACCAGTTTTTAACCCCTGATGCTAAAAGAGGGGTGTTATAATTCTGGCGTGTCTGTGGCATCGTAGCTCCGAAACGGATGGGCCGATTTTAATGCGGTTTTTATACATGGCATCTATTTTTCCGCCCACCGCACTCACAATATCACTCAAACTCTTTACTGATACTATCCATAGAGACTAGAACCTCACAAATACTTGCGGCATACAACTTGACATCATCATGCTTCTTAATTTTGAGGGACGCGCAGTACAACTTCTTATATAAATCAGTGATTTTATCATAATCTTTGTTAGATTTCGATCGACAGTATTGTATAATACTTTTTAATATAAAGTTGAGTCTATTTTCAAAGAGTGAGAGGAGACTGCGTTCGTTCGTTTTGCTCTTGTCGTCATTGTCTTCAGGTTTCGACGCTTCCTTCTGCTCCTCAGGGTCCCTATCCTTGAGGAGTTTCATGATGGAGTGGCACTGGCGGAGTAGCTGGACTGCTGATTGTAGGGATTTTAGTTTGAGGTTTGGTGAAACTGTAATATAAAATATATATTTAGGGTTTCGTAAATCAATAGATCTTATAGTATCACTTCGTTGTTGTTTTCTATATGTATTGTAGTACTTTCTCCAAGGAGAATCATGATATATGACATGAAGCAGTCATACAACCAAATTCGAAAATTGTAATTTTGAAAACAATTTTTTTTTTGGTTACCATGTTATTTTTGCAGTTCGATTTTTTTACATTTAAATCAAATGTTAAGTTTGTTTACCTATGGCCTGTGTCTCGAGCACGGCGACATGCTCCAACTGCACCGTGAGGAACATGCCGCCGTCCTCCAAGCTCGCGAACATGTTCGCGCTTTGCTCGTAGTTACTGCGAGTCGCGTGCAACAATGTTCGACGCTTCGGACCCTCCTCTTTTGTTATCCTGCGGAAATATACTTATTATTAACACTCAAACCAAGGAAACGAAACGTGTAAGTCGAATTAAATGGACACACTCCAGTCATTGAATAACACGTGAATGAACGAACGAAACAAACAAATGAAATTATCGAAAGAAACGAACGAATGAATTGAATGAAGGAAAAGAATTTGTGTCCGTTAGTTTCATGTTTGTAAAGCTCCCCGCGACACAGGGCTTGTTCCCTAGTGCGGGCGTTGTCTTTTATTAAATCAAGAAAAATGAATGAATTGAACGAATGTAAAGAACGAATGAGTTTAACGAAATGAATGAAAATATTTAATGAAAGTTTGATCTTGGTCATAGAAAATAACTAAACAGAGTCAGTAAAAGTTAATAAAATAATAACGAACCTGTACTGCGAATGATAGAGTGATCCAAGCCGGTGGTATATCATGGCAGCTCGGAACTGGTACAAGTACTGCCGGGGTCCCGGGCTCAGCAGACAGTACTTCAGCGCGTGCTTCAGGGCCTCCGCCACTTCTGTCACCTCCTGGCGTAGAGGAAATTAGTCGTTTAGTTATTTTAACAGATTTTAGCACACTAGTAACACGCTTTTAATGGCTTCATTTGTAAGTATGTAATTGAACGTGACTTTTCTGATTAAATTAAAACTTTGCACATTTATCACGGAAGGATGACAATTTTTTTCTCTGTGTACCTTATGTACACTTTTTTATTTACTTACCACGACGGTGGCAGACAGGTGTACTGCTCGCCTAATATTAAGTGGTTATCGAAGCCTATGGACGTCTGCAACACCAGAAGCATCACAAACGCGTTGACGACCGTTTAAAACCTCTTCCAATGAGCTCTAACACTAATTTCATTTACAGGAACAGAGCACATTCGAGACAGTATCATCAAAAAAACAAATTACGGCTGTGTGATCTTTTGTAAGGTCGAGCTACTTCTTCAGGCGGGCGGCTTAGTTTGAACGGGATTACCAGCTGTACAGCACTACCGAGTCTGCAGTCTTCTGTGGTGTAGGTTTGTTAGACTCACGTTAGCATATATCTCGGGCGAGTCCTGCATGAGCACGGCCCTGTTGTACAGATGGCAGGAGAGCTCCCAGCTCACCAGCTCCCACACCGCCTGCGCCCCGCACGAGTCCCGCGGGCCCAGCAGCGCCAGCGCCGACAGGTACAGCTCCTCCGCAGTGCTGTACAACCGCCGCTTTTCGCTACTGTACACAGACATACATACGACATATATATTTATTTATCAACCGACTGAGGGTACGCATAAGTGAGTAACAAAATGCCATACGAATTTTCAATAAATTTAATAATTGCATCAAAAAATTACCTGAATCCTCCTTGATCGCAGTGCGCCTTGAACCTCAAGTACCTTCCCTTATTACAGTATAACAGAGCCAAGTTGGGAACATCGTCGACTTGCTTGAATATCTCCGTCGCTTCGTCTAAGCACTCGAGAGACTTGCGCGAAGCTATAGTAAACTGTTTCAGTAATAGCTTAGCTTTGGGATCGTTCTGGTCTGTCTCAGTCGCGTATTTCGTGTATATTTCTGTTGACAAAGTTATCTTTTAACCGTAATTTCGAAAGCCGGAAAGTGATTATTCGCTTTGTCAAAATAACAAAAGTGTATTTTCATTTGTCAATTCGTTGGGTATATTCGACAGTAGGCATTGAAAGTGTTAGTTCTTAAAATTCGTAAAATAAAATTCGAGTCGGTTAATAAAAATGAAGTTGGTTAATAATAATAATAATATTCTACCACATTCACACAGCGCCATCTAGTCCCAAATTAAGCAATTATATTTGCTTGTGTTATGGGTACTAAACAACTGATATACTACTTAAATACATTTTTTTTTTGTAAATACATACATATTATAGATAAATTACACCCAGACACAGAACAAACCTTTATGCTCATCACACAAAGATTTGTCCTGGGTGGGGATCGAACCCACGACCTCCGGCTTAGCAGTCAGGGTCACTAACCACTAGACCAACAGGCCAGTCAGGTCAGTCAGGTCAGTCAGGTCAGGTTAATAAACTGAAGTAGGTTAATAAAATGAAGTCGGTTCATAAAATGAAGTCGGTTCATAAAATGACTGTTCGATTCATTTTCGTTTATCTGTCTCGAAATTCTTAGTACCAGCTCACAATCTGAAAATGTGCCTTGTTATGGATATGTTCAGCTACTTTTGTTGCTGACTGTAGCTATGTAGGTAGGTAGGAGCAGGTACTTACGTTGCGCATCGTTCATGTACCGCACGGCGAGCTCGTTGGTGGCGGAGGCGAGTCTCCGCAGCAGCTCGGCGCGGCGCGCGCCGGCGCACGTGGCCGCCCGCCGGTACACGCCGCACGCGCGCTGCATCGCCGACAACTCGCTCGTCGGGAGACTTATGTCTGACAACGTTATATACCAAACTTAAACTCACTTCAATCAAACTTAAACTCAATTAAAACCAACTTAAACTCACTTCAATCAAACTTAAACTCAATTAAAACCAACTTAAACTCACTTCAATCAAACTTAAACCCAATTAACTCCAACTTAAACTCAAACTTCAACTTAAACTAAATCAAACTTAAACCAATTTCAATCAAACTTTAATTTAATTATTGCATTTTATGGCATTTTAAATTAAATAAAGAATAATTAAACCTAAATTGAACTTAAACTTACCTAAATCAAACTCTTCGACAGCGACTTGATCGACTTCCTCCACCATATCGTTACACAGCTCGGCCTTTATCTTACTGTCTAGTTCATGGTCCGTGTCGAACTGTCTCTTGTAATGCTCCATGTCTTTCCAATGCTTACTCATCTGGAAGTAATTGTCTCCCACCCTCCCTATCAAGCACCCCGTATCCACCACTTTACTCTTAATTATCATATTTGAGAGCAACCTTTGACATTTACTCGCAACTTCTATGTATTTTAACGAGAATCCATATTGGGCATCAGAATAACTGAATTCCGCCATTGTTGCGTAGGCAAGGCAAATTTTTTCGTAAAGCAATGTTTTCAAATGTAATTTCCAAGCGAAATTGTCATCGCGATTCGGTTCGTGCCATGTTGGGTACACTTTTTTGTCTTTTAAGACTTGGATGGCGTTTTGGTCTATCATCGATTTAGACTCGATTAAACAATTTCCAGACTTGTCCGAAGTCTTCCGTTCACGTTTCCGACGTCTACTGCGAGATGTGTGCTCTTTTTCTGGTTTACTTTTAGTTATCGGTTCGTAACTCATTTTGATTGGTTCGTAAGGATTCGCCATTTTGGGATGTTGTTCTTCTATGATGATTTGTTGTTTGAGGCGTTCTCGTTCTTCTTCCTAAGATCAATTAATTTCAATGTAATTTAGGTTACTTTTGAAGACTTTGGTTCGGTCTATTGAATTGTTTAACTAAACGTTAGTCTTCGTTAGCGAGAAGAAGGAATTTCACAGAAGCCATGCTAAGTCGGGAGCGGGAGATCTTTAATAAAACATGGGAAAATGCTTATACAGTATGTACCTTGCACTTGTGTATGGTGACATTGTGCAGCGCGTGCAGTCCGCGCAGCGCGTGGCGCAGCGCGCGCCCGCAGCGGTCCGGGGCCGAGCTCGGCGCCGGACGGTACACGCTGTCCTCCTTGCACTCCTGGGGGACGCACTCAGTATTCAGTAACGAACACTTCATACAAACCGACATAATTTCTGTCCATCCATCCGCAAGTAAATCAACTTCAGGATTAGCCTTCACGAGAGCATTGAGCGCGGTGAGACTGCGCGGTATTTAACACTTAGCATCCTCTTGATCATTATTAACAACATTATTATCGTCACTGTCATCGTTATAGTCATCATTATTAAACATTTCAAGGGACTTATCTCTATTTAAGTATATAAGAACAACTGATAAATTTAAATACCATTTAATCATCTAGATTACTTAGTGATTCTTAAGAAAGTCATCAAAAGAACTGTCAAGAAACTCACTCATCGTTTTAATTGCTATACTTAGAATCTTTTTGTTTAACTACGTATTAAGAGACGCAGCAAAACCACACTGTGTAAATTCAAATGAATTTTAATGTTAATAAATGAAGTAATCGGTCAGAATAGATCGCTCTGAAAATCCTTGCCTCCCCCAAAGATTAACAGATGATTGCAGAAAGATGTGTACAAACTAATTATGTTTATAAAGAAACTTACCCCTATCTCTGTACCAGTATCCCGCACCCTATCCCCAATCTCCTTGAGCGCCAATCCCTGAATCTGTACCGCCAGTGCCTTGTCATCATCAGTCTGGCTCTCCTCAGGAGTTTGTGCAGCACGTTCACATTCCTCGCAAGGTTCGTCAGTGACGTCGACAGGCATATCGGACATGCTCTCGTCCGTATGTGGGTAGTCGTAGAAATCTAAGTCTTCACCGTCAGAGTCTGAATTTAGGTCTGAAATTAAATTTATTTGGGTAAAGTTTGTGATAGTGTTAGAATAATGCCTCAATAGTACGTCAGCAAATTTGCATACGGCCAGTTCACTGACAAGGCTTGGTTCAATTAGTTAATGTATTAAGTTAATTTAAGACCTCATGTCCTCACCAGACCTCACCTTATACTAAGAAAAAAATGCCATTCATTTATCCATTCATGATTTTAATAAGTTATTTCTCTGTCAGTCGGACATCTTGCACGGCAACCTCTTTCCATTGAGAGTCAGAAAAATAAACTTACCTTTAAAATCAGGATTCGCCGGATTCGTAGTAGCCGGCACATACAAATCTGCCAACATATAATGACTAGAAGCCACGATTTGCGGGTACCTCTCCACTTTGAGCAACTCTATCACATGTTCCAACAGCTGCCTAACATGTCTGGACCTGTTTGTCATACGCATATTCCTTGCCACTCTATACAACAGCATGGCTACAGGCGTCGTAAACGGATTGTCCAAACTATCAGGACAAAGAGATGTAAGGTCATAAAGTTTGACAACATCGTCATGAGGACCTTTAAACAGCCAATAAGTATGGCCAGCCTTGGTCGCATTCGATTTCAAAAACGATAAAATATTCTGCGCCACATTTCTTATAACTTTCGGAGAGAATTTCGAGTTCTCCATGTTTGGCAAGTCTTCAGTCTTCATTGGTTCATATTTTTGGACTATACCGTCTAAGTGATAACACATTAGGACTTCTGGTACGTTGCACATTAGATTGTCTAACCAGTAGTCTATACCGGTAAGGACGTTGATTGGTTCCTTGGCGTCTCTTAGCCTGAGGCTGACACAGGGTCGGTCTTTATCACCAAAGATGGGTAGATCGGATCCTATCAGCATGTGAATGTCTTCGAAGGTCCAGAGAACGTTTCTGTTGTACAAATGCTCTGTTGGAGGTTCTTCAGGTTTTTCTCTTGTTTCTGGTTCTGGGAGAAATGGATCTGGA
Organism: Laspeyria flexula; assembly: GCA_905147015.1. Taxonomy (NCBI): domain Eukaryota; kingdom Metazoa; phylum Arthropoda; class Insecta; order Lepidoptera; family Erebidae; genus Laspeyria; species Laspeyria flexula. The sequence continues at coordinate 10,502,775 of LR989972.1, read as the reverse complement.
GAAAAAATAGGCTTTTGTAGATAACTTTTTTGAGAATACCAATATAGCCAATAGAGCATACAATAAGGCCTGAATTTTTAAAATTTGTGGTGCAGTTACGGTTTTTTTACTTCACGTTAGCCATTTCATAATAACTTGTAGGGCAGATTCATGAACCCGTAAAAGTGTATCGTCAGCTTTTGAAATAACCTCACTGCGTCAACATGGATAAGGAAGACCCAAGGATACTACCCTGTGGAACTCCTTACAAAAGGCACATCTCTTCACTGTTTTTTTTTTCTATTTTGATCATCTGAGAGCAATTAATAAGATAAACTCATGAATAATACAAGTGAAAGCCTTCTAACAGCGATGAGTTCCAGTTCATGCGGCAAAAGGCCTACTGAGATAGTGTCAAAAGCCTTAGAGATATTTTTTTTTGCTATAAGGATGGGATAGATGGTCAATGTTAACGATTGACTTACCTGTGATGCTCATAGGCGTGTGTATGTCAGGAAGAGGTTGTGGCTGTGGACACTCGGCGAGCTGCTGCGTGACGCTGTGTGACAAGAACTTGTGCGTCAGTTGTAGAGCGGAGCTCGGCGCCGGGGACAGCATTAACTTGGTCTTCTCCTATGTACATCGTAATATTTGTCAGTATGTTTGTGGTAATGTAACTTACAAATAATCAAATCTAAGGACTACATCTAGCCACACCAAACCGCACTATCCTATGCATCTATCCTTTTTTGTCACTTGGAACTGTCATTTACTAAAGCGCGAGAGAGAGAGAGCCGAGCACATCATCAATACTATAGCACGTGGTTGCACACCCACTCTAGTAAATGGCGGTCGTAAGTGACAGAAAATTATAGAAACAGTATAAGTGGTTCCATGCAGACGTAGTTTAACTCACACTCAACACATTGATGTTAGTGGTGAGGGAACACTTTAACTTCTTAAAACTGTCTTCTTCTTGTTTTGAAAGTGTCCAAGTCACATCTATTAACAATTTATATGAAGCTTTGACCAAGTCTATAACTTAAGCCATGTTCATAAACATTGACGTACCTGTTCTGACATTGTCTTCAATATGTTCTCGTAGAAGAAGTCCTTCAACCATGACCACTCAGACTTCATGAGGTAGTCATACACGTCGAAGTCGTCCAGCAGTAGTGTGTTCTCCACGCGGTGGACCATCATGCTCACCTGGAGAGAACACAAATCAGTCACACTGTACTGAAGGGTGAAGACGCTCGAGAATGAAATAAAAACAAACAGTCACCCATTATGGTGAGACATTGCCAAACATTGCTTAACCTTGATGATTCTAATGAACATCTCTGGAACCCTATTTATTATTGGAGACAGTATGTAGTAAGAAAATATTTTCTTTTCAAGGTATAACTATAAAATGTACTCACAGTGCCATTAGGTTGATATGGCAACTTGAGGAGTTTCTTAATGCACTCCGCACCAGATATGACGTCCACCTCACCCACACAGTCAGGGAACATGTGTGCCATCCTGAAGCTGTTCAACAAAACAATAGCTTTTAGTTTGTGATTTTAAAAAAGCAGGGAAAAAGCTGTGTTCCAGAGGTCTTTGCAATCATACAAACTATGGACTAAAATTTAGAATGTCAAGAAAGAAAATCCGAATTTCAATTTTTGCCTGATTTGGGGATTTAAAGCTCTGGTACACTTATCTACTTATCACAACAGTTGTTCACATTCTTTACTGCCCCATTGAGATATAACCACAAAACTACTTACATTTTCATCTATTATCATCATCGTCATTTCAATGCATAATCGTCCCACTGCTGGGCAGGGGTCTCTTCCAAACATTGTAGAGGGAATTTAGCCTACTATACCACGCTGGCCAGATGGGTTAATACAGGGTTTGTTTCTAATTTACCTTTTGCTACAGTGCTCTTGTCAGCTTAAGGTACTTCCTTAATCGCCTTTAGATTTGCCGCCTTTGAGATGGGATAGTGACATTATGTATTCTTAATCCATCACTACACAAATAGGATTATCCCATCTTCATTTATACTTATTTAGTATTATAAAGCTGAAAAGTTTGTTAGGGCAATGGACGACAGCTAGTATATAGTAAAAGTATATACCACAAACCTTGAGAGACCAGTTCCTCTAGTAAGTATTTGCTTAAGCCCATACGAGTCTATCGCAGCGCCCCAGTTTGTCGGAGGCATGTTTAGATCGGTATTACATTGTAGCCGGGCATATCCCACCGGGGTTTGAAATGCTTGGTACTTGACCACTGCCGTTGATTTAATGCCAGGTGAGGGGCTTCGACTCTGGAAATAGATTTGGTCAGTCGAGTATATACACCTACTGAGTAGATGCGTAAGACAATGTACTGCACATTGTCTCATACTCTCATCCATAGAAGTTGGTCGGGTAATGACAAGACAGATGGCAGAGGCATCAGATGTCTGTGTACATTCCCAGAGCTTAGTGGTATAATTTGGTATAAACAAGGATTCTACAGTCAGATTTTACTTAAAGAAATTGAAGCATATTATGGTAAGATTTTTTTTGTTTGTGTATAGTTAAAATAAAAATAAGCAAGTCGCTTTTTATTAATTTAATCGAATTTGATATATAAAAATGAGTAATATATTGATCAGAAATTTCTGCATGCAAATAATAAATACTGTAAAATACATAAAATAAACATATAAAACTTTTTATTTATGTTTGTAATGCTGTATTTTGTTTACGCAAATCTTAAATCAAAAATATTGATTACTTACCTTCATTTTATTGATTTATTAATACGTAACAAATAGCACGAATTGTGAAATTACTTTTATGTCGTAAAAACGTATTAGTTTATATTAAACATTAGCAGCAGTGATTAACTAGAGAAATTCTACAAATTTCTAGAAAAACATATTGTTACCTTTGTGCGTTTTGATTCATTTTCATTCTCCAAATCTTCCATTATTGAAGATTTTAAAACTTGCACTTAATTTATTACACAACACGTTTAATCACACTTTATTCAGTAATTCAATGAATTTACGTAGGATTGGAATTTATTTATTCTATTCCAGCAACCAGCAACTATACATACTATACCATATTAATATTGCAATAGAAATTCTTGAAGACTTATATGCAATAATGGTTCTTATGTTAGTACAATACGAGCCATTTATCTGTTTCTCAGGCAAATTGACTAATGGCTTGCAAATATATTGTCAGGTTATCTGACAGCACTGACATATTTGGTTTTGACGTAACGTTTCGATTCTACAGGTAATGGTCATCGCGTCTCATCAGTCGTGTAACGCGCGCGTTACGTACGTCAGTACAGGCAAATCCATAAAATGAAGCCTTCGTGGCTCAGTGGTTACTAGGGCGGAACGAAATTTTTTTTTTTCGAATTTTGATTTGTAATAGTTGTATTATGTTGCCAATTGCCATCGACTACCTCCAATAAAAATATAAAAAATATCAGACAACGTTAAAAGCCCCCGCCGAGACATCGAAAACTAAAAAAAATATATATTTAGAGCCTATTTGTGCGGTATGCTAAATAGTACATAATTTATTAAAATAGGTTTCTTTTAGTCAGAAACATGTGCAAATATAGTTATTTAAGTATTGCAATCAAATATTGCATTATTTTAATATGCTTTAGTGCTGTGACAGAGATGCAAAGTGCAGGATGTAGTGAGGAAAAAACGGCACGGACTCAACTAAGAAACTCAAATTGTTTTAAAAGGATAATAAAGGTTTAGAGTAATTTTACAAGTGGAATATACTTATTACGATTATATAAGAACCAGACTCTGTTCCTGTTGGGTAGGTGATTTTCGCCTCTGGTAGTGCAAAAATATAAAGAGAGCTATCCACATTTTTTTAACGACTGAAAAGGTATCACCCGAATGTTTATGCCTATGGCTATAGGCTGTAATGGAACAAATACAAATATGGGGACAATAAGACACGTGAATTGTCTTTTGAAAAATAGACAATCTCGACCATTAGAATAAATAATTTACCTCTTACACGCCAATGAGATAACTTTGAGGCGTTACCTATTTGGATGGCCCGACTGCAGGACCTAGATCACTTACAAATAGGCAAAACATACGGTAAAAAAATGCGAGGCGCTGCCCTAGGACCACTTTGAGAAGCTAGCAAGTGGGCTATATCCATAAATATCAACAGATCTCAGTACAGACCAAAAATATTTACAAGAGATTACTACTGTTGTCATAAATGGATCTTGCCTCCCTAATTTATTAATTAGAAGCCCAGGTTAGTTATCCCATGCTCACTGGTTGACAAAAGCTAATCACACACTTCGTTAGATATATCTACGGAAAACTTCCAAGAAAATCTTGTGATTTTAGCAATGTTTGTCGTAAAATTATACGCTGCTCTCTGGTTTCCTATTAAAACATATTCATCCTGCAAAGATGATTCAAAACATTTATGGGAACTTTTAACAGAACTAGTAGTGTGTCTGTAGAGTTATTAGCAATTGTTGACTCTGTTTTTATTCGAAACTGTCACTTAGCTCATCCAGAAAACTTCTGGTTGAGATGATAAAAGATTCACAGAAGAAGATAAGAGAACTCCACGCAAGACACATTTTAAAGGCTCGTCAAGTGGGTATAAAATCGCATTCGCGAATGTTTTAGATACCAAAAGTGACCATAAATGCAAGTTCTTACACAGAATTGATTCACTGGCAACAAAAAATATACAAGCCCCCAATATTGATGAATATTTCCGAAGAGCAATTACTATCTAATAGAAATTGGAAGTGATGCTGTTTTGGAGTTTATGAGACTATCTTGCTAAACTCAGGGAGTGGAAAGATCGCAAAAGTTGTAACAGAAGCAGTTCTTAAGTAGACGTAACAAGAATAGAAGACAGGGATTCATGAAGTCCAAATTAACATCTAGAAAGTTCATGACAAAAATAGATTTTTCCTACAAAAAGTGACGTTTTTCATACTCTCATAACTTTCTAAAGCTGTGTTTAATTTTCAAATAAATGGTTCTATAAATTGAAATATAGCATTATTTTAATCTTAACAGTCTTATCATATTGTATTTACTTATTATTTTTTTAGAGGGTATTCTATACAAAACGTCTATAAAAATGTTTAAAATGAAATTTCAAGTGTCTGGCGGGGGCTCAAGCTGTCAAGCTAGAACTTTCAAATTAAGAGGTGTTATTTATAATTATATAAGGCAACTTTTCCCTGGTATTACAATTCGAAATGAAAAAAAAAAATTTTTTCCATACTAAAGTGTTCCGCCCTAGTGGTTACTGTGGTTAGTGACCCTGACTGCTGAGACAGAGGTCGTGGGTTTGATTCCCACCCAGAACAAATCTTTCTGTGATGTGCACAATTATTTGTTCTGTTTCTGGGTGTAATTTATCTATAATATGTATTGTATGTATTTACGTTAAGTTATTTATGTATTATATCAGTTGTCTAGTATCCATATTACAAGCATTAGCTTAGTTTGGAACTAGATGGCACTGTGTTTGAATGTCCAAACATTATTATAAAAATAAATTAGATTTTTCACACTTGCTTGACCGATGATCCGTCATTGCATTCACATGCAAAAAGATGTTGCAAAGTAATTATGGCCGATGTAATATGTATGGATCTTCCGTCAGCAATTTTATTCAGCATACGAAAGCTGCTAAAGACAAAATTAAAAGTATAAAAAAAAATACGCTATCGTCTATGGATAAGAAGATAAAGGTCAATGTCAAAGTTTCCCTACTCTTTTGGTCAATTATCATGAATAATCACTTGTCAATCCACTAAATATTTACATGTGGTGTTTTTCTCACCTTGTTAATAAATTTTGATTTATAAAAATGGTAAAGTTTGGCAAGAATAAGTTTAAAGCGCTAAACAAATTAGCTAAAAGTCAGAAAATAGAAGCAACATCCCCAGGGGTGTCAAACAAAATATTGAAAAAAAAATTAAACGCAGATAAAAAGGTTAGCTTTCAAAAAGAGGTTTTGATAAAGGAATTTATTGGTGACAATCCCCTAGTGAAGAAGAAGACCGCAAAAGAAATATTATTAAACGAACTATCGAAGAAGACAGAAAAGAAAATTAGAACTCCTGCTGGGCAGAAAACACAGGCACCGAAATTGAAACCTGTGGAGAAACATAAAAAGAGGCAAAAGACGCAGTTAAATGATACCAAGTTATTGTTAAGTTTAATGAAGAAGAAGTAGGTTAGGTTGTATGTGTCTAAGTTAACAGATTTATGATGTATTTTGCATATCCAAGTGCTAGATAGCTTATCTGAAACTTAGGACCTGTTTACCCACTAGCAGTAAGATTTTTCAAACAAAATTCATCATCACATGTTTATCTTAACTGCCTATGGTGAAAAAGGTCAAGAGTATTGTTTGTAATGCACATTCAGTGAGAGAACTCACAGGCACATTATTGTATATTTATATCCTCAATGTGCTGGCAACTTGCACGGTGGGCCCTTAACATATATAGCTGAAATGTTGTGGTATGCAGCACTGAATGTGTTAACTGTGGGCTGTGCAATGCAAATATTACCCTCAGATATCAGTCTGGATACCTATCTTCCTGAAATAGGATTGGACCACATCTAGCCCCATGTGATTGCCCTTTTGTTTCATTGCCTTTTGTTACTTAGAACCATGATTTACTAGAGCGGAAGTGTGGGCACACATGGAAGAATCAATGACGATGCTCTTGGATCTCACTCTATTTTGCTCTAGTAGAAGACAGTTTTAAGTGACACCTCCTTTATTCTCCTGAACTACTGTTTACTATGTAGATGAATTACATAAGTACATATTTTTTACATAGATGAGCTACATCTTTGTTAAATAGAGATGTCTAAAAATAAAATAAAACAAAATTGAAGCTGATTATTATTTTTATTAAAGGTCAATTAATAGTCTAAGTTGTCCAATTAATATAAATGATCAGGCCTAGTACAGACAAAGGACTTATGTCCACAGTTCACTTATTGCTATGTACCTACAGAAACAATAATATTTCTACAAGACTTCTAAACAAGGCCTTGGGTACATAAAATCAATGATAGAATCATAGTTTTACTAAAGATAATTCTAGGGACAATTTTAACATTATCAATAAATATAGAAATTAATTGGCTACACACAGCTAATAATAAATTTGAGAGGTGGTAGATGACATTTTGGGGTAGGTATTTGAGGCACAGTTTCAGATTATAACTATTTTAAGTTACTCTGAGTTCTAAGAATCACAAACCAAGATATTTCTTCCATTTATCTCATGTGTCAAAACATGGATTTTGCTCTTATTGATAAAAAAAAATAAATGGTGATGTGACCAATGTAAAAAGGATCTTTAGCCAAATAGCCCGTATACCAAAAAGGTTAGCTGCCACTGATTTGCCCCATCGCAATCTCAATAAATTTATTGATAATGGTAAAACCAATTCTAAATTTAGCAAATATCATCTAAAATTAAACATATAATTTCTAATATAATTTCATTACCAATTTTGAGATACAATCAATTGTCTAATACAAAATTATGATTTATTAGCATACATTCATATTTATATAGGGAATCATATATATTCACACATATGAGAGTGAGTGATATAGAAAAGAAAAATTTCATTAAATTTACAATTGACCACTTAAATACTAAAAAATTATTAAGCTAAAAGAAAGAGTAGGAGTAAAATATAGCGTCCCCCTGGTCGAATTTCCATTACAGTGGCTATAAATGAAGATTAAACATCTGTATGGAAGACATAAAAAAATGCCAGCTCACATAGGAAAAAAAAAGTAAGCCAGAATAGGCTAGTCTGACAGCCCTAATTCTGACCTATCGGGTAGCTTTTGTCTGATAATGGTTTATCTTCAGATAAAGATATATACTGCTTATGGTTATTGTTAATGAGAAAGTGCCTGAAACGCTGATTGAGTATTGACCATGGAACTGCTTTACCAATTTTAATAAAAAAATGTCTAAGAACCATCACAATCATCTCAGCTTTCAAACAAAAGAAGCAGCATCAACATCGGCCCATTCGTTTAAGAGCTACGATGATACAGACACGTTAAACTTATAACAACCCACCTTTTGCGTCGGGGCTTAAAATAGATGTATGTAAGAACCAATTTATTACCATTATATAAGTTAGCCCGTAAAACACCCGATTCTCAGATTCGAACATTTTTACGATAGGAGAGTTTTGGACAGGTCAAAATCAGAACTAACCCATAGGCTCTACACATGCTTGCCGAGGCACGAAAGGGCTTAACACATTGTTGCTATCAATAATTTGAACTTAAATTCAACTCTTTTTAACAGAGGAGAGGATACCCTTTTGCTCAAGAATAGAATATAATATTAGTTGCTACACTTGCTACGAGAGTAATTTAGTTTATTTCACTAGAGACAATTTATAATTCTAAAACTTCAATAACCATTTTGAACCTATAGACGCCGTTTTAACTCTACCATTTTCTTATTCTAAGTCAATTCATTTGCAATCATATTTTCTATAATAGTCTACAAATATCGAAAATATGCTAAGCGAAATATTAAACAATTCTTATAATAGCCGATCCAATAAATAAACCAATTAAATCCTATCCCTTCTTCGATTGGTTCATAATTGAATTTTTAAACTATTCAATTCTAGTTCCGTTAAATGCAACTCATCTATAAACCAGTTTCTTAATTATTATAGTAATGTATAATATTATTACACTTGCGTGTATTATTAGAAGAGAAAACAAAAAATTATCATCTTTCCTTTCTAATTTATTGGTTTTTTTTTCACTTGAGGCTGTTTCAAAGATTATAATGTTGGATCATGCTAAATATATACTAATATTATAAAGCTGAAGTGTATGATTGTTTGAACGCAATAATCTGAGAACTACTGATCTGTTTGAAAATAGCCCTAGGCTACGAGCAATAGGAGGGGTAAACAATGATCCATGGGAGCGAAGTTCTGGGCAACAGCTATGATATAATTTAAAGACCCCATTTGATTTTCTATATGACCCTCTCCTCGTCTCATTCATTTTTGATTGGATTTTCTCTTGTAATGCATCCACATATCTTAAAACCGCTAACAAATATTTATAATGGTTAGATTATATTTCAAGTAATTTCTATTAGCCCTGCTAAAATAATTCTCATTATCCTTAAGCGCCATTTACATGGAGCAGCAATATTAGCAACTTCTCTTCTTGTAAATGAGCCTAACGGGTTTGGTTACACACATAAAATTGTAATATACCCTCAGAAAAGATTTTCTAATGATTGATATAACTCTATGGAGTAAATTGGATAACTTTAATTTTACTCCAAATATATTTTCACTATACTGTTATGCCTCTCACAATACCCAAAGACTGTATGTGGTGAGAAAGCAATACAATATAATAGCAAAAGATAAAGATATATGAATACATCAATAATGTTACAATATAAGTCTCCGCTCTCACCAGAGAATCGTCAACCAATAGTATTGCATCATCGCTCAGATGAAAATATTATTGGTTCTTATAACAAACGCATCCATCGTTACACAGTTTCGCACATCTCTGGTGGAAATATAGACTAAGGGTCTCCATAGATGCACTACTTAGAGCAGTAAGTGCCTTGAGTTGGGCGATACAGATGGGATTTGAAATACAAAAATTTACATTCTCGATGTTAACAACAAGATTATAATTATATTTATTTAAAATTAAAACTAAATGAAATTTGTATGTGATTAAAGTTGTAATTAATTTCAAGCTACATTAAGCTACGTTTAAATGTACTAGCTTATGGAAGAGCGGGGCCTGCCAACACATACATTAATTTTTGGAACGGAAGGTTCCACTTACAAATGTTTTAAGAATCAACTTTAAACTGAAAAGTAATATTTTTGAATTTCAATACACGGTCCGCTTCAAGCGAGATGCTCCGACTGCTCACCGAGTCCTCTCTCTGCGCTCCACAATCTGATTGAATGAGAGTGAAGCTCTAAGCAGTCCATCTATAGAGGCTCTAAGGGCTAGACAGGAATATCGATCAGCTGTTAGTACCGTCCCCGTCCACGGCCGCGCCCACGCCCGCGACCGCGACCTGGCGACCCGCGGGGCTTGTCGTCCAGCGCGGGGGTCGCCGGGGCGGGGGTTATGGGGGTGGCAGGTGTGGCGGGGGTCACGGGGATTGGAGATTTCTCCACCTCCTGCGGCTTGGTCGGCTGCTGAGCTTGAGGCGTTTGTTCTTCCGACACACTTTGTTGTTCTAATTAATAAGATAATACAATAAGTGAAGATTGAATGTGAAAGATTGTGAACGGAGGTTAGAAAGAAATGTAAAGTTCTATATTCAAAGATAATTTTTTAAACTAGCTATCGAATTCATGCTCATTGATGATAGTAGTAAGAATATTTAAACTTCCGTTGGCCATAGGTATAAAAGTTACATCCCAGAAAATTTGAAATTGTAATATTTTTTCTTTGAAATTGTAATATTTTTTCTATCTCAATTAATATTGAATCTTAACTTTCTTTAAGAGCGAACTAGAGAAAAAATAATAAAATAAATCCGATCCAAATTACAACTCTACCTACTCAAAAGAAAAAGGTAAAAATGCGACATAAATTTTTATGTTTCTAGGGTCTATTATACCCCACATTGACCACGGGTGGCTTATTAGACTCATTTCACATTAATATAGCACTCTTCCTCACCAGGTTTCTCCTGTTCATCCTCTAGTATCTCGTCTACGGTCTGTTCCCAGTTCTCGAGCTCGTCAGGGGGCGGCATCAGGGAGTCTCCCTCCTCCTGTTCTTGGGGTACATCTTCCGCGTCACCAGCGTCATCTGTCACGTTACAATTATAATTATTTATATTCGTACAATACATGCTAATTTAACCGCCTATGTGATAGAGACAGATGTAAAGATGATATTTTTTTTCAACTTCGGTTGCGCTTGCGCAATAAGTCGTAATATTGTGTACAACATATACAAATAAATAAAATTAGTGTCTATTTGTAACACTAAAATAACCGGTTTTTAATGAATACGGTACATATACCAAAATATTTTTTACAATTGTCTGTCTGTTTGTTTGTTCCGGCTAATCTCTGGAACGGCTGGACCGATTTTGACTGACGGATAGCTAATGTCACAAAGAGTAACTTAGGCTATTTTGATTTTGGAAAAATAAAAACAATTGTTGTCCACGCGAACGAAGTCGCGGGATCAGCTAGTTGATAATATATTGTTAAATTCTTACTCTTATTATCACTGTCGTCATCGTGCCCATTTTGTTCGTCACTCTCGACCTTGCGACGTTTGAAGTTGCCGTCGTCATCAGAGTTGATCGTGCGTTTGGTGCTGGTCGACTCTTGCGGCGTCTGGTGTATAAACATGTTTATATTAATTAGTGGAATATGGACGTGCTAGTGATATATATTTGTAAATATGGACAAATTAATAAAGGAGTTATTATTAAATCAAGTTGTTCTTTGGAAGCGAAGTCGAAAATCGAAACAATTTAAAAAAATATATTAGGTAATAAATATTGTTGCTATATTTTTTTATCTGCTAGTGTTTTCTTTTTCTATAGATTCGTTTTTATTGAAGTATAAATATGTAACATGAGGAAGACACTGGTTTCATACAAAGCTTATTTATGCTAGATCATGAGCCAGGGAATTTACTACAAAATGTAATCATGTTTTTCTGATGCCAATATTATTTAATTTTATTTACTTTTTTTACGCTTTACCCTATTTCTGTAATTGAAACATCTCCATACCTGCTTATTGGTCTTCTCGATGAGCAGACGCGTGAAGAGCTGGTGATGCCTCCAGGTGCGCAGATGTACCTGCGCCGTGGCGTCGCTGTCGAGCAGCTTGCGGCACAGGCGACATTGCACGCAGCGGAACTCCGACAGGAACGACGATCCCACCCCGCGCTCGGTGCTAAGGACCGATACCAATATTGTTAGCACACTTTATAATACACGATAACCTACATGGGTGACTCGAGAATCTTGCCTGTATCGCGGTATCCTACATGGGTGACTCGAGAATCTGACCTGTATCGCGGTAACCTACATGGATGATTCGACAATTTTGCCTGTATCGCGGTAACCTACATGGATGATTCGACAATTTTGCCTGTATCGCGGTAACCTACATGGATGATTCGACAATTTTGCCTGTATCGCGGTAACCTACATGGATGATTCGACAATTTTACCTGTATCGCGGTAACCTACATGGATGATTCCACAATTTTGCCTGTATCGCGGTAACCTACATGGATGATTCCACAATTTTGCCTGTATCGCGGTAACCTACATGGATGATTCCACAATTTTGCCTGTATCGCGGTAACCTACATGCCGAACTTTGTGCGTGTGTAATTTATGTATGCTAAAGTAATATGGTTACCTGTAAGCCGGGAACTGTTCAGTAGTCACGTTAGTTAAATCATCACCCTCGACGTAGTCAAGCACAGTGTTGTCAGCGTCGATGCTGGGTTTCTTCTCTTCTGTGGCCTCTTTCTCTTCTCCTTCCACTACTTCCTTCTTGATTGTCACTTCCTCCTAGTAACAAATATGTCATATCGTGAAAAATTTAAATCAATTACACCAAAATAAATGGTCACACATATTTAAGATCATTATTAAACTATTACCCCGTTACAAAATACGGACTAAGCATTAAACCAGATTTAAATTGACAACTTTGACACTAAAACAATGGCTTATGTCAATTTAAACCTGGTTTAATACTAACTCCATATTTTATAATGTAGCACCTATCTATGCTTCTATCACTTGGAACCGTCATTTACTTCGGTGTAACTAGATGTATTCCAACCATAAACGCAGTTTAAAGCAGACTACCGACCTGGTTCTCAGTGCCCTCCTCCTTCTCCTGTTCCTCCTCCTTGTCGGTCTCGTGACGATCGTCACCGCGGCGGCGACGCTGCCGGTCTTCGCGCAGATACAACTGCTCCATGCTCAGGGTCGAGATCACCATCACTAGGGAACACATCCACGTCTAAATTTGTTTGTTATACACTATAGCGTTCAATAGTCCGAATAACTAAGCACAGGTCTATACAAGAAGATTCAGCAGTACAGCAAATGTTTCAAGCAAATGTTTGGAGACTGGTCGAGCGGGAAAATTGTGCGCGTGTCATTTATCAATGTGCCATCCTAGCTGGATAATCCGAGTGTGTTTGGTGCTGTTTCCTCTCATTATATCGCACTCACAAAAGAGTGTTATAAAATGGGAACAGCGTTGGGCAATTTTGAACCTTAAGCTTGTAAAGACAAAAATGGAAACTGTCGCACATTTAAATCCCAAGTTATTTTCGTATATTACATTGGCAGTGAGGTATATAAAATGGATTTCAGCCAAGTAAAGTCTTAAGAGTAGATAGGGGTTACTTCACTTAATGGCTCACCTTCAGGTTTGGGCTTGCTAATAACCTCCTGCTTATCCTGCATATTCCTCAAATGTTCAGCCGTAAGCCGGTGCTCGTCGAGCTCGATCCTGGTGGGCATCTCCTTGTGGCAGGACGTGCAGGTGGGGTGCAGGTACTTCTTGAGCTTGCGATGTCCCACGGTGGTGCGGTGTATGGCGCCGTCGGCCGCGTACATGTCGCACATGGCGCAGTAGAAGTCGCGCGCCGGGTGCTGCCCGGCTTTGCGCGTGCGTTTCATTTCGCGGATCTAATATATCATGTATCTTGATAAAGTACTAAATCATAGTTAAGAAAGGTGGTCGACGGAGCGACCAAGCCTACTTGTCAATAAACTTCGAAAACTTTTGAACCCAAAAAGCTTAAAATTTAAGCTTTTTAGTGGTCTATGACAAGCCCGTATATTAGTTAACTATGCACAGATTCTCTACGAAGCTAGCAACAATTACTCACAGAATAAATAATCTACTATGAGGTCAAGTCATCTCAATCAAAGCAATCAACGAAAAATCTTTGTGCTTTCTTTACCTTGAGGGATTTTTTCTTCAATAACTCTCCTCTTTTTAGTAATAGAAGTTAATTAAGGAAAGCTTAAATAGATTTTTATGTTGGGATTTTGAAAAAGACAACTAAGTAATTAAATATATTGCCAATTATCCTTCATTTAATATTAGAAATCTCTTGGGGAAGTCTATGACAGCTGATATAGTCATGATGAAGATGGTATAGCCTACCTTAAACTCCTGCCTCATAGTATCAGCAGTCAGCGCATAACTCTCAGCGGTCTTCTGCATCATGATAGCGTGGGCACGTCCACTCAGATGGTTCTCGAAAGACCTTCCATCCCACATGCTCTTGTTACATATATGACACTTCAGTAATTGAGGGTTGATGTCATCATAGCGGGTCTTCGGAGCTTCCTTCTTGGTATCCTCTTCTTTCTCCTTTTCCTGCTCCACTTGGTCTTCCGGAGTCTCTTCAGTTTCACTGTGGAATGCTTGCATAGTTAGCTTGTTGTAGAGTATGGATGATAATTCTATAAGTGATTTTATGTTTTACGTAGCTGTTGTTTTCTTCCGAAGACAAAGCAACTTTGTCGAGAAAAGAAATTAGTTTTTATTGGTTTCTGCATATATATATAAATCCCGCAAGGTCCCATTTGTTCTATGAAATTTCACTTTATAAACTAAATGGCATAAAGGTATAGTTATATGGAACAAATTAGGAACCACTACCAAGATTTTAAATCAGTTTTCAGATAGCCGATATTATTAGCAACTGATATAATTTGTACTTTTTGTATGTATGTACGTATAGCAGGACAAGGCTCAATGATCAATATCGACGGTTAAGAATCAATTGTGTCTATCTCAATAAAGTTAACTTTACAGGAGATAAAAAAAACATTTCTCTGCCTTGAATAGAAGGATACTTGAAATTTTTTTATCTTTAAATATTGAAAAAATATGCTGAAATACGATAGATATCCTAGCATTAGCCTTAAATTGGCCTATTTACAATTAACGTGAGTTAGGTGGTATTGGTTTTATTATAGTAAATATTCTTTAAGTAAGTAGTAAGATAGCCGTTTTTGAAATAAAATAACACAATGAAAAATCTCATTTTTTAATAATTGGCACAATGGAACAAGAAATATTATCTCCAATATAACTAGGTAAAGAAACAAATTAACTAAGAGACTTTAAAATAACTGAAAAAGACCTCAAAATAACTAAAAAACACTATTAAATTGGCTTTTTCTGCAAAAGTCAGAATTGCATGTTTCACCCATTGCCGCATTTTCTCGTTTCGAGGCTTTGAATACCCTATAAATTCTTCACCGCGCATTCTTTTTCTTTGGGCTTTCAGTTTTTTCCATTCATCTTTTTTCGCTATAGTATCATCTTCACTTGTTTCACTGTCTGGTGTACTTTCATTTTTATTTTGCACCTGTAGTTCTTCATTAACTTGTGGGTAATCGTTAAAATAACAGCCAACAGCTATTAAAGGGCTTACACAGGAATTGTCTAACATTCTGTCTGCCGGAGGCGCAGACAATGGTCTATTGGTATACTGTTTCTGGTCATCTTGAGTTAAATCACTTAATGATAAAGATTTCGGATTTTATAAACAGATTTTGAATACAATAAGCTGTCTCTTTCTAATCTATCACTGTGGCATCCTCCAACCGCACGCACATCAGTCAGTGTAACGCTGGATGCGGCGAGGTATAGAAGCAAAAGAGAGGAGATAAACGCTATTGGCAGAAAAATACATGCGCTCCCAACTTAGATGGAATTTCTATAGCGAATAACAACAACAATTTTGCAAATTTTGAGATAAGTGCCTAAACAGGCCACGCCAAATTTAAATTTAAATCTACCTGCATTAAAAAGTAAAAAACGTAAAAAACTGAGATAGACACTATTGATTCTTAACCGTCGATATAGCTATATGTTAAGAATGCGGGTAGCTCGGCATGTGTGTGTGTGTGTGCGACATTTCACCTAATTTTAAGATTGAATGAGTGATGACCATCACAAATTTCACAAATAAAATAAAATAGCCCCAATGTACTGGACTTGTTTTCTAGACAACTATAACTAAAACTTAGGTTTAATAAAGTTGCTCTGCCTACGGAACACTTAGGGTCCTTTCACATCTGACGGAAGATACGTCAGGCGTAACCATTTTAGTAAGGCGTAAGCGCTGACGGATCATCGGCCAAGTGTGAAGGGTTGAAAGTTTTTGTGTGGATTTGACTGTTCTAACGTAACGCAACCGATGATAAGGTGTGAGAGTTATACGGGACAACGGTATGCGCCCGTATAATACTCATAAGTGTGAAGAAAATCTTCTATAGATAGTAATTCACATTTAAATCAACTAACATAAATATTTTAGTTTAAGGTGGATATCTCGCTCGATACTCCTCTCCTCTACATTGTACTGGCGTTATTGTCTCTGAACATAAACACTTTTTTACATAGAACAATAAATTCATTTTATCACTTTTTTACCATAATTTCTATCACTTGGAATTCTATTACTTTGGCCCGGGAATTTTTGATTGCCTAATTTAAGAAAAAAAGAAAGAAAAACATTTTATTCGTCTTGATTAGACATTAAATAACAGTTTATAATAAAAAATTACACTTAATTAAATTAATAATCTAAAAAAAAACATAACGGACTAAGGAAGAAAAGAAAACAAAATTAGATTTAAAGAAGTGAACAGAGAGAACAATGGTTTAGTCTGGTCAATATTTATTGAAAAAAAAAACACGAGAGAATTTTTTTATTTGATTATACACTATACGGAGGGACATATAAAGCAACATATAAAACATAGCCTACCCGATATTAGTTGTATAATCTATGGTATATCCGATAACGCTTTTTAAACATAAACAAAGATGCAATTAATGAATATTGTCTGTGGTCTGTGATGCAAGACTGAACTACAGAATTTTTATTATACATGACCACAGACTAACATTGTTCAGTTTAGTTCTGTTTTGTTTGTTCTCTCTCTTTAGTCTGTTAAGTTTTTTATTTTTAGGTAATTAGTTTAATTACGAGCAATATAGTTTATTTTACTGGTGGGGGAATTTTTCATTCTAAATTCATGTTATTTAATCTTATTCAAGACAAATAAAGTGTTTTTCTTTCTTTCTTTCTTTCTTTCAAACAAGCGTATTAATATTGTTATGTGATAAAATTAATTATTCTATGTAAAAAAGTGTCTATGTTCAGAGAGGAGGCCTTTCGGAACATCCATCTTAAGAAAAGTCAACAAATTTATTTTATATATAAACTTTGATTTGCGTTCAATAAAGAGGTCTAGACGAATATTAAACAGGAATGGATATATTTTATTCTGAAGCAGGATTTGAAACCGCGACATTAGTAAACATTTATTAAGAGGCTATCGATTTGTATTTTGCATAAACATAGGTAAGCGCGCACTCCGAAATTAATCGTTGCGATTTTTGGAGCGCGAAATAAAGTCGCCAAACAACTCTACGACGAATGGCTTACTCTATAGGGTACAAAATATATTTAGGTAAGATTTCGCACAATTTCTGGGGTAGTTCTCAAATGCTCTATGGGACATATTTATCTTAAGAAAATATCTTATGATAGAGATTAAAATGTGTAATTTCGATGACGTCATGTTCTATAGAACAAATTAATGGAAATTACGCATTTTCTACTACATATTTTAAATCGCAAACGATTTATTTTCCCAGTGCGCGGATTGCTGATTCCTGTTGTTTACAAACTTGCGAAGAATTTTCGCAACGATTTATAATCGAAGTGCGCGCTTATTCTTCTGATAAAAAAACAGTGTTACAGCTTTAGCCCGTATAATTTAAGAATACGTATTGTAATTTATCGAAGGCTGACTATTATCCTCCATGAGACACCTGCACATTTACATGAGTCACTTTTAGAGGTCACCATAGTATATAGACTAAGCGTATTTTATTGCCATTTTCTATTATTTATTTGTTAGCCACACCGAAATGCACTTTCTTATTAGTTTGAGAAAAAATAATAAATTGCAGTAAAGCTAAGGACAACTATACATTGTACGTGTGTAATTTGTTTATCTTTTTTTGTGTATTTAATCTATCATCGCAATCAATTTCTGATATGTGTAATTTTTTTTTATTGCCTGAAGTGGCTGACGAGCCGAGCAGGCGGCCCTCTTGATTGTTAGGGGCACAGCCAAGACGACCTAGCGAGGCCACTCGAGCTAGATTCAAAAGACTAGTGCTTGTTTTGTTTTTTCCATGTACCTCAGGTATTAATAATCCTAATGGGCCCACAGATTTACAGTTCGCAGGATGATATCAGTATGTTAGTTAAACGCAAAAGCAAGAGTTTTGAACTATTTCCTATTGCGATTCGCGTCGCGCGGCCGTCCGACGAATTATTTACTTGTGAGGCCTTATAGGTAAATTTCCAGACACTATTTTGCTTTGGATGACGTTCATAAGTATCATATAAGTGATCTATATGTATAAAGGATATTTGAATTTGAAAATAACAAGGTTATAGTGATGTAGATTACAATAAACACCTCATCATTAATACATGAATCGAGGGGTGCATAAATAGAAACAAGTTACGATGTGTATCTTGTACAACCGCGGGCCCCACTGGGTGAATGTGGCGAATTATAATAATTTCTATCAAAATGGTTTGAAGTTTGAAGAAACAAAGTATTGGTACTAGTTCTTTTTCGGTATAGCTTGAGAAATCCCGTTAGTTTTCGGCTGCTTAATCCATCTTGCTTGAAAATCAAAATATTTCATATAAAAATTTTTCTTTCCTTTTAAATAGATCTATGCTATGGGGTTAGTGGGGTTAAATTTTATATGCGTACATGTATATAATTTTAGTATTTAAAATAGGAATCAATAATCGCTTTTATATAAACCTAAATTACGATTTTTTATAATAACCTCTTTTATAATATACATCTCAAGCTAATACTCCGGAGATTCTTAAGGTCTCTGCGTGTTGGTTGATGAACCGAGTCAGTTATTGATACAATCGAAGAATAGGCGTTGAGATTATAATGGTTTAATTATTCAATCGGTTGTTCACAATAGGTCCGAGATGTTTCCTGGCTCTTGTTATTTAAATGTTCAGTACTTGTGTTAAATAGAAGATCTTACTCTAATTTATAAGGTCTACTCCAATTAAAACAAATTCTTTGAAAAGAAAATAATAAAAAAATAGATAACATTGGGCAAACTACATAAATAAGAAATCTGTTATAACGCAACACACTTACCGACACGTAAAAAATAAAAATCCTTATAGGTAAGCAAGCATTAAACATAGTATATATATAAAGGGGCACAAACACTAAAGTGTTGGGTGGTGTAGCGCGGCAAGTTCGTCAACTTGCGACATAGACAGAGTTGTTAGACCTGCCTACGGTGAAGACAAACATAAAAACAAAGGAGGCAGAAACCATCGCATCGTGCCAATTCGGCTAAACAGAGGCCGGTGAACGTATGACGGAACTAATCGCTCGTGTCAAGAGGCCCAAGAAGTTCGGTGTCACCACCGGAAGGAAACATTTCAGGGTTCCTTACCTCTCCTTGACAGGTTTAGCCTTTGAATCGGCCTCCTTTTTCGGGGAGCTCTTGTTTTGTTGCCTTTGCCCATCATTGGGCCTGAACGGTTTACGATTGTTGTTGATACGCTCACCGGAGCGATTGTAATTTCCCGTACGCCGGAAATTACCTTGATTGCCCATCTATAGGGATTGATCAGAACACGTTTGGTTAGTACGAAAGCTCGCAGGCTCTCAGAGCCTCGAAGAGATGCTGAAATTGTAAATACTTGAGATTTTACATTAACAATGTGATTATTATCAACTATTATTGATGATGGAATCCAATGTACACGCTCTGCGGACTTACTTCTCATGCATGAAATTGTTTCAACAATTAAAAGCTTTACATTTATAAATGGAACGTCACAGATTCACATTGGATAGATTATAAAAACTTTACAATTGAGCTGGTATTTAAACCAAATACATTAAAATTTGGACAAACAGATTTACTGTCAATTAAAAGTACTTAATTAAATCTCTAAGTGTTTTTTTAACAAGAATGTAGAGTACTTACCCTATTGGGTCCATAACCACGGTCATACCGACCTACATTAGGACCGAAGTCCCGTCTAATAGGCATGTCGAGGAGTGAGGGGACAGGGTTCTGTCGCGGTTGGAGCAAGTTGATGATGTTGCTGGCGAGGGCCAGAGTGGCCTCCGTGGAGCCCCCAGAGAGGGGCAGCAAGTTGGGCAGTCCACCGCCGCCGGGGCCTCCGCCTTGCCAGGGGGACACGCCGCTGCGCCCGAAGTTCTTGCCGCGGTCGTTACGACCGAAGTCCATGCGGCGCCCGCCGCCATTCTGAGGTCTTCGGTTAGCCATTTCAGTCTGAGTATAATAAGGAGATGTTAGATAACTACCACTTGATGATAAACAGTACGATTGAGGGATTTCCTCCTTCTCCAAAATGACCCTTATATCAGCGTGTTAAAGAGGTCAATTTAAGTCTTTTTTATTCCGTATTTCAAGCACTTCCTGGCGCAAACAACGTTGCAAGGTATACAACAATATAAAGGTACCTATGTCAGTCGACCGAGAGATTGGGTAGTCGCCAAATAAGAACTATTTAATGGCACCAATATAAACATTGTGTTTCAATCACGGCGCAGGTATTTAAACAACTCCATTTGATGTCCACCTTTTAACTGTGTGTAAGAATGTTAAATGTCTTGTAGTGGGCAGTAATCTCTTTATACAGAGTGTTTGGCGCATGAACCGACAAAAAATTTTGCGGAATTGGAAGGCTCTTTAGCTATGTTTCTCTGAATAATGCTATGTCCTAAGTATCAGGGTTGTCGAAATAGATTCTTTTTTAAATATTTTAAACAAATACCCAAATTTTCACCAATAAAATATAGTCCTAACTATTTTGTAATTCGTAATAGTACGAATTAACAGTTTTATTGTCATGAAATAATTACTTGATCATAATTAATAGATTTAATAGTTATTTAATATAATTGGTTTGTGGGCACGTTTATGGGTTGCAATGATGATAATTGGTTTAAAAAACCTATCTCTGAGGTTCCAAATGTTTAATTATATATTATGATACTTAGGATATAGAGATATTCAGAGAAACATAGCTAAAGAGCTCCCCAATTCCCCAAAAAAAATTGTCAGTACATGCGCCAAACACCCTGTATACACTAGCTCAGAATCACAATTTCACTTGCAGCTAATTTATTCAATGTTATGGTGACAGCTCTAATTTTATTACAATTGCAATTCGTGCCTACTTTATTAGCACACTCAAGGTACACACACAAGCTTACAATACTCGCATAGAGCAGAAAATGTTGACGAATTTCTGGAACACCATTACAAACAAAATGCGAAAAGTCCCCACTTAATAAATATTAGAGGTCAAAGTTCACAAATGTGGGCTTTATGCATTTTTCAGTGAAACATATGGATGTATTATAAAAATTAATTGAGCAAACATTAAGTTCATTCAAGTATCTATAGGGGTAATACATAGAGGTAATATAATTTACCACGTTTGTTAGAGAGATTCGATCCTTATGATTGACCGTATCGGTGAACTCCATAAAAAAACGGGCTGTTATTTTTTGGAATTTTAGCTGGTTCGATTCCTGGGTATGGTAAGCGAATTTCCGGAAATCGTGAAATGCAGTTATGATTCTTTTAAAAAATAAAGGAATGTTTCCTTTGAGTAAAATTATCTATCTCTAGTATTCAAAGTACTTTCCCTCCAGGTGACATTACAAAATTCCACCCTGTATACTGTTATTTTTTTTCCTAAGAATTACCATTTCTAAGATATAGGAATTTAAGATAACACTCGGACCGTGTTTAGCACACCGGTCACTTATCCATTCAGCCACCATCACTTTAGGCTACATAAACTGAACAAGTGATATACCACCAATGAACAAACTAGTTGGGTTACTGTTCTATCCCTTTCTATAAACAATAATGCATAAGAGCTAACTTAATAAATAAATTAGGTATGCTCGCATTTCAATATATATAATAAATAATATAATAGTTTGAAAGTCAACTATTTGTTTGTTATGACGTAATGCTCTGCATGACCTAAACTTGGTTGGTTGGATAACCTATTTATTGAAGAAGGCTACGCTATATAACATCACGCTACAACCAGTAGGGGCTAAGTGGTGGGCATACAAAGATTTACGGGAGCAAAGATCCGGGCGTCAGTAATCAGTAAAAAGTAGTCTCAATACCATATTCAGATATTAGGCTATCTCTATGTAACATTTTTCAATAGGCTTGCCCCCTATTTCATGGGACACGTGAAACACCTCTGTCTAACCCTTTGGGGAAAAAGGCTTGTTGTTATATAATCCGAAATTTCATAGCAATTGGTTAACTGGTTAAGGTTTGGAAGTGTATTCTATAATAATATAATATTCTACCACATTCAAACAGCACCATCTAGTCCCAAATTAAGCAATTATATTTGCTTGTGTTATAGGTACTAAACAACTGATAAACTACTTAAATACCTTTTTTTTTGTAAATACATATATATTATAGATAAATTACACCCAGACACAGAACAAACCTTTATGCTCATCACACAAAGATTTGTCCTGGGTGGCAATCGAACCCACTACCTCCGGCTTAGCAGTCAGGGTAACCACTAGACCAACAGGCCAGTCACTTATACATTTATAATATTAATAAGGGGTAAAGATGTTGGCGCAGGTCATGATCATAATAATTACCCTCTAAGAAGTACTTATATAAAAATACCAGCAAATTACAAAGCAAGGTCGGACAGTAAATTAAAGCCATATGTGTAAATAAAATGTTTACCAGGTAAAAAATTAACTGTTAATGTTAAATACACTTAATAATAAGATTGACTTTAGTATCTACTTATTGTGTTAGCTTACTACGTACCTGTTTCACTACAGACAAATCAGTGTCTGATAAACTATCTGATACTTAACTGACTGATTTTATCGAAAAACTAGCTGTTGCCAGAAGCTTCAAATAGATCTTTGTTTGAACTTTGACCATTACTTAGCTCATATTAGACGTAGAATCATGTTAAATTGCCATTCTCGATAAATGGGCTATCCAACACGAAAAGTTCCTGAGTGTTTAACCAACTAAACAAGCCAACTCTACAGCTATATACACAAGTTTTAGATAGGTTGTCTGACACTTCACCACTGTTCACCTACTTTTTTTGCTTTAATTATTTTAATACAAAAAAATTTTAGTATATTAAACCTTCTTTTGATTTAATATGTACTTGAGTATATTTATTTGAATCCCATGACCATTAACTTACTCATTGTTTATCTTGGGTATAAAAATAAAAATTTTAATTATATGCATCAGGCTCAGTCCAATGCATAGCTAATAAAACAATAGGTGACAAGAATAACCAGCATTGTATTCTGATAAATCCTTGACTTATTTTTTTGCATTTAATTGATCATTTTATATATTTGACAAACAATGATTTATAAATAAGACATTTTTTATTTAACTAAGTTTTGAAGTAAATTAGATTGTAATTGAGAATGCTTCAAGGTACTTTAATTGCAAATTTATCTGCCGTTTACTGTCACAAGAACGCAGATACTGCGGCCATAATTTTCAAACACCCCTATTACGTGTAACATTAAAGTTGAAATAAAGGCTTGTTTTAGAGTTTAAATGTTAAAAACTTGCAGTAGAAAGTATTCTCGACAGACCGGTGATATTTCTAATGCAAAAGAAAGTTGCCGGCCGGCAAAAGATAATTTTGTATAAGTAACATTCATTGTGGTGCATTTCATAAGATAATTTATTGCACATAAATTGTTTCTATTTCTGGTAATGATGTAGCAAATCGTGATGTGTTTACATTACGCTCAATATTACGGGAAAATCAAAGCGTGCTTACGTAGCCTCGTTTGAGTATTGATCTCACGGGTATCGACCTAAAAATTGAACGGCAAATATACAACCACTAATGCAAAGTTAAGAACAAAGGAGGTACTTACAAATTAGTCAATTATTCCACGCAGTAACTATAAAACCCACTAATGTGTGTAAGTAATCAAATTGAATCAAATGTTTGAATTACAAGCGAAAAGGTCAAACAGTTCTCACTTCCCAAGCCGAACAGTAAACGTCAAATGTAACAAAAATGGCCGCCAGCTACGCTTAGCTTGGCGTTGATGTCATAGACAATTTAAAAGAAATATTGTCTTTGAATATTTACCCGTACCCCGTAGCTGCGCGCTCAGAGACGGGTAACTTTAGTCTCTAAACCATCTTTAAACAGATTAAAATTTATACTTACTCCAAGCTCAAACTGCTCAATTTTTGTCTTCTATCAAAAATATGGTCAAGGACCATTGTCTTATTATATACTAGAACCGCGTTACCAGCATTTTAAAAAGGAGTATGGTCGTTTCTTGAATGTCCGTAAGTCGTATATGTCTGGAAATACCACCTTACCTTTTTCCATTAAACCTATTAAAGGTATATATATTATAATGCATGAGCATTAGAACTTATAATAGATTTTGATTTGATTTTCAAAAATAAAAGCCATAACATTTACTTCAATAATTTATTATTGTCACATCGCCTCCTTAAGACATTGCGCTTAACAGAAACATCGACACATGTAACACTGATAAACATACACGGATTATCCTACGACCTATTATAAACAAAACATTGATTATTACAAAAATGAGCAAAATAAATGCAGTGAAAATTGCAATAATATCTGTACGCTATTACATGTCTTTGAGAACTTAATTACTAAAAAAAATATGAAATTATTATGGAGATTCTAAAGTAATCATTCCCCATCGTAATTTGATGGACTAGAAATCGCCAGTAAAGCTAGCATTAAATGCTTAATCTCCACTGGTCTAATATCAATAATAGGTATAGGAATGCTCAAGTTTCAGTTGACTAAAATAATGATTCTTTGATCAGTTGAACATAGTAGTTCAAGACTCAAAACTTACATTGACTTAGCACGTTTTAAAATTTTGATCAATCTAGCGACTCCATAAATAGATTACATTTTTCAAAGCAACCAAATAGTCGTGGTACCTATTTAACTTGCTTTCTATTGTTAATTTTCTTTCAGGTACTAATTAAAACCGATCATTAGATGCGCTCTTAAATATTATTGTTTACAAAACTTTACACGTTTATACAGCTAATGTGTGTGTCTATAAAATGTTACCTACGTTTAAATTAACCAACCCGTTTTATGGCAGTTGCAAATTGCAATGGAATGTCTGAGTATGTTGCCACGATTCATATTTACATACTTAATTATTATAAATGTATTCGACTACGGCGACACGAACTGGACTTTTGATTTACATTAATATAACATAAATACCAATAAATCTAACAAGATTTGACCTTTCTGTAACAGTTTTAGAAGGTAAACCTATGCAAATTAGCCATCTGAAGTTAGTATCTGATACTGTATCAATTGATTGGTTGTAGTCAAGATGGTTTTATTAGTAGAAACAGTTACATGAACTCTAATTGATTTTACATTTATGTTAATTTACTTAAATTAAATTTCTTCCCGTAGTCGGCTCTAAATGAACTAAACGCCACATACAAAAATCAATAACTAAACTTCTTAAAATCTACAATAAAACAGCAAAAAATATTGATTCGAAAATATAGAAAAAATCTTATCTTTGTACGAATAAATTAATAATTATTCAGATGCAAATGCAAAGTAATAAAATTGTAAAAACCAGTTTTTATAAAAAAAAAATTTGTCACTTATTATTTTGTATTTTGCAAATCACTGCGTAAATTACTTAATTAATTTTTCACATTCATTTAAGGTCAATAATTAAATTATATAATAGCTACATAAAAATCTCCCAAAAATATACTAAATTCGAAATAAAATGTCTCTTTGGGAATGGCAACAAATTATGTTAAAGCACAGCCATGCTGACAAATTATAAAGAAAACTTTGTCTTATATAACTACAAAAAACTACTTTTCGAAGAATAAGTGTTATTTACTTATCATTCAAATCATCACAAAACTTGTACAAACGATCTAATTATTAAAAACCGATGGACTTTGCCCTCAAAAGCCAAAACGCACCCTCATAGCAAAAACATTGCAGGATCATACTTTGCACATTTCAAATATCAACCATATTGCCAATAACACAAGATAGAAATGCCACAGACTAATAAGGGATACTGGAAATGCTAAATGGACAAATTTTCGCTCCATCAGCAAAATGTTTACATTACTATTCAAAGCCATGAGCTTTCTTAGTCGATACCATGTGGGTAAATCGAAAATTCTAAACAATCGATATGAATCGAGAAATACGATACAAAATTAAAATGTACTAAAAAGCCTTTAAAGATAAAATAATCACTTTTTACAAGATCTAGTAGTAATTGAGATATAGGCATATAAAAGCTACAAGTAACAGTTATATACTTAGATATAAACTCTAACGTATTGTCCATTTTAAGTAGTTTACTCAAAATGTAGTTTTGTAAATTAAAGCGATTTCAATAGTCCCCGGGAAGGGCTAAATAAAAAATTCAGATGCAGGACTGTTAATTTTTTTTTTACTTTTAAGAGCTGGTAAAAATAGTTTAAAATATTATGTATAAAAAATATTAGCTTTTCATGGAGAGGTTTTTAGGTATATCTAGTTATTGTTGATTCTCAAAGAGTTGAGTAAATAAGTATGTCTTGTTTTATTTTTATTATTCACGGGGAGTATTCGCAATTCAAGACATGTTAGGTACTAATGAATATATTGGATTTGCAACGCAAGCCAAATCATAAATATTATGGCCACTGCCACACACTTTATGTGTAAAAAAAACGCTCAATATCTTCTTTTTTTTATCTTCGCATTTCCATGAATGTTTAGAGAAGTAAATATTGATTATTATTGGAAGTCACACTAAAGTGTAAACTGCATTTTAATCGAAATTTTATCGGCGTCTCCATAATTATTTAGTATTACTGATTTGGAATAACTTTTTCAGACTTGTTTTCATATCTCCAAACAATTACGATTTTTAAATAATATTCTGGTAACATTAAAGTAAAAAGAACCGTCACGTTAATGTTGCTAAAAGAAAAGTTATAAAAACTACTAAATAGTAGAAAATGTATGTACGTTAAAAATAATGTATTTCTTAACTTAATATCTAGAATGCATTTTCGTGTTTATACACTGTCGTACAATGTTACTACGTGATGTCATGATTATAGAACATTTTAAATACATTTTTTCAGTATAAAAGTTGTTCAAATATACACATACAATTAAGTATATAGTAGAAACGTCATGCAATTTTCCAAATAAATCAGGCTTAGCCAAACGCTTATATTTATATACATTCATACATACGTACATATATAAATTGTTCTTGGTTACTGACTCGGACCGAAGTTTGAGTAAAATTAGCTTAAAGACAGGCCCTGTTTCATCACAGGTTGATAAGTGTCTGATAAACTATCTGGAATTTAGCTGACAGATTTTTCATATAGAATCTGATGATCTAGTCTCAGATATTTTATAAAACACTTATGTGCCAGGTATGAAACAGCGCCTCATATATATTTATTACTGGACATCGTTTCATCAAAATACACTGATGACGAATACGTAATATAAGTTGCCAATTTTTAGGTCATTATATTTTTATATTTTGCAAATTCGTGCGTATTTTCATAGCTGATAGCTTGACTACACGATATAAAATAATTGTGATGGTGTTAAACTTAATTTCTGTTGCAAATAACAAAAGTGCATTACGAGAAACAATTGTTCAGCAAACTTCCCTAACATACATATCATTTTTATTGTATTACATTATGTATCTACCTACACATATATATTTGGTAATTGAATACATTTAATTGTAACATACAACAATTAGGCCGCAAACACAATTGCGAGCAATAGGTATTTGACTTATTTTGCGCAGCTGCGTTTAAATCGCAAATGTGAAAGCAGCCTGTTCCTAATTCAATAAATAGTGAACAGTTTTTTTTTGTAGCCCAATCACACTTGACCATTTAACCGCGAAATACAAAAACTACTATATATTCTCAAATATTATCTGTTATTGAAATCTACTTCAACAGTTATTAAAATAATCTAAAAGCTACTATTTATTCCATGATTTTCAATGTTGGCAATATATTTTTCGCGACAAAATGTTCAGTTGCGAAGCAGCCTTACCGATTTGTCTGGATATGTCGTCGGATTTTCATTTCGTGGTCAATTAGGTACGTTATTCACTGAAATATAAAATTATTTTGTTAGTAATAGTTAGTGATATCTAAGTAGGTAATAATAGATTCATAGTGGGTAGAAGTCTCGCCAATCTTCTAGTTCGATCTGAAGTTTCACCCTGTTTCTGTATATACCTATGTTGCTGTATGACATAGTAAATGAACTTTGTTTCGATGTGTTTGGGTCCGTTCGTATCGCGGGACGTAAGCCTGCGCTTTTTCAAACTTGAAGCACCGCTCCCACCCCCCGCACACACCCTAACGAAGTTCATTTACTATGTTATACAGCAGCGGGGTGCAACTTCAGAGCGAACAAGAAGTTTAGCAAAACCTATACTCACATTTTATTCGATGTAGATACTTATTATTTCAATCATAGATTTTTTTTTTTTGAACTTTTATGGTCAGAAATTAGTAATCAATCAATATCTAAGAGCTATCAGAACAAATTAATAGATATTAATTATTTGATCAAAATGATGTTTGCATAGTTTTAACTAATTACCTTTGTTTTAGGACGCACGGACAAAGTCAATTTCTGCACTAAAATGGTAGCAGCATCTGAAAAAAAAAACAAATGTAATTTATTGTTCGTTATTATAATATTATAGGTTCACAAGCTGTCCCGGCGAACTTCGTACCACCTACTTAATTTATGGTTTTATGAAAGTATACCTACCTACCCTACCTACCTACATACCTACCTACCTACCTACCCTACCTATCTACTCTACCTACCTACCCACCCTACCTACCTACCTTCTACATACCTGCCTACCCTACCTACCTACCTACCTACCTACCCTACCTATCTACTCTACCTACCTACCCACCCTACCTACCTACCTTCTACATACCTGCCTACCCTACCTACCTACATAAAAACTAAAAAAAAACCTAAAAACCATCCTTGAGCTTCAACGAACATTTAAAAAAAAACAATTTAAATGACGATTGATCAGTTTTCGACCGGAGAGGAAAAATGATTAAATTACTAAAATGGCTATTAAAAAATAAGGGTTGATCGTAGAAGTGTGAAAATTGAGGATTGTATGTATTTTTGTATGTTGTATCATAAAAAATAGAAATTAAAAATTAAAAAAAAAAAAAAAAATGTAGGGGTGGACTACCCCTAACATTTAGGAGGATGAAAAATAGATGTTGGCCGATTCTCATAGATATCGGATAAGCACAAAAAATTTCATCAAAATCGGTCAAGCCGTTTCGGAGGAGTATGGCAACGAAAACTGTGACACGAGAATTTTATATATTAAATTTTATTTAATCCTACATAAATTATAAATGCGAAAGTTGGATGGATGTATGTATGGATGGATATTTGTTATTCAATCACACCAGAACGACTGATAAATTAAAATATAGGCACAGATATGGGCTCCTTTATCGTCATAAACTTTAAACGTATAATAAGTAGGTAGTGAAATCTCTAAATAATTACTTATTATATATTTTATTTATAATAATATACCCTTTCAGTACTACAAAGCGATTCAGTAGAAAAAAAAACAGTGTTGGCAACATTTCTGCCATATTTTTGCTTCAAAAATAATAGTAGTGGGAAGCAATAGAATATCACATCAATGAAAGAACTTACTGGTAACGGAACTGAGACAGTTCATCTTAGTCCTAGGGTGGAGCAGCAGCATATAGATGGGCACGGCTGTGAGGATCATCAGACATCCTACTCCTGTCTCCGCGGGTGATGCCCATGCAGGGAAGGCCACCACCAAGATCGTGCAGATTATGTAGATCACTGGAATTTACAATATATTTTACACTTATTGTTTTTGGATCACTTAGAATTTCTTCTAGGGTATGTATATCCTCACAATGTTTTCCTTCACCATCAGCAGATGGTAAATCACTTGACTAGTACATATAAATTCCACAAAGTGAAATCCACATTGGTACTGCCACCGGCTCTGGTCGGAATCGAACTTGGACCGCAACATTTGCATGTCAGTCACATAACAATTCAGCGACTATCGTTTTTTTATGAAATGTGTTGTTCAAACAAAAGTTGTAATTACTACTGACCAGGGAAGAACAGGTTGACTTTGATAGGTCGCTCGAGGTCAGGCCTAGTATATCTCAGTACTGGTACACACAGCACAGCCGCACCGATACTCAACTGAAATTCAAAATGGTTTATTTTAAAACTAGTTCATTTAGTTTACAATCTAAAAATGACGTTAACGACAAGGTCAAGGCTATCTTTAACCGACGAAAATCAAAAGGAAGAGGTTCTCAAGTCAACCCGTATAGGTATGTTAGTTTCTCGGCAACGGTTCTTCTTCTTTCAGGCGAGGACTTGAAGAGGTGTTCCGAATATGTCGTATGAATGTAGTGATATTTTTTCTCCCAAATGGTAGTTTTCGGATGAACTTAATGAGAAATAGAATAGGAAATGGTAATGGTAAATTATTTTCTGCAAAAATGTTGCACTTTTGTGGTCGCCTACAATAACCAATAAGTTATGAATCATCATGAACACTTTTCGGACCGAAAAATCTATCCTTACACGGTCCTAATGTATATTAGTACATACAACAGCTACTTTTGTTACTGACTGTACCTACATTGCTTCAAGGTCTGTCCTTGATAATCATAGAACAGATAAGAATGTAGAGCGTACCCAGGTAGCGAAGCCGACGTAGTTGATGAGCGCGTAGATGTCGGAGACGGTGAGGTAGAGCAGCGACAGCAGCGCCACCGCCAGCACGGCCGGCGCCGGCGTCGCGCGCGCCGACACCATCGTCAGCATCACCGGCAGCTGGCCCTGCGCCGCGCCCGCGTAGAACAGTCTGTCCACAGAACAAGAGTCAACCGAACTGTTTGTTTGTTTGAATCTCAGGAACTACTGATCTGACTTGAAAAATTTTTTTAGTGTTAGAGAGCCCATTTACCGAGGAAGGTTATAGCCTATATAACATCACGCTCCGGCCAATAGGAACTGAGTAGTGGCCAAATAAAGACCGACTGGAGTGAAGCCCCGGGCGACGTGACTTAGGCTGATAAGATGATGATGATGCTAGTATACCTTGAAGAAGTAAGCAGCACACCATTGACGGCACCGAAGGTAGAAGCAGCCACGAACAGCGGTATGGAGAGTGCAAACCAACCGAACAGCCGCTCTGCGAAGGTCACCGCCACTGCTGCTGAGCCCAGTACCTGGTTATGGAAGAAACAATAATATTATAGCTATCCTTATAACTTTCATTTCTAACTTAAACTTAACCAAGAAGACGGCCATGACAAGTTTTTGTAGAACAATTACCTTTTACCGGTAAATGTTCGTATTTGTGCGTAGAGGAAACAATTAAATTATTACGTTCGAAGGTTAACAGACTGGATTACACGGTAATTATTTACTATCACTACGATTGTTATGTATTACCTGACTGCAAAACCTAAGAAGATAATGTAAGAATAAGAATTAAGATTACCATGGTAGCAGAGAACTTAAACGGGCCACACCCGGCTCTTAAATCAGAGGCGATATCGGGGCCAGTGTTGCCACGCGCTAAATTAATGAAAATGCATAGTATATTTAATAACGCCCGCAATCTGAGACGGATGCTATGTCGCGGAGGGCACACCCAGACTTAAAACTAATATCTATGAATCACACAAATAGCTGTCTCATGTGGGAATCGAACCCACGTCTCGGCGCTGTCATTTTCAAACATAGATTGATTTTATGCTTCTTCATCTTGTAGCTATGACTCCAATAATACCTAGTAGAACAGGAGTGTGTTAATACTAATGCTGCACAAGAGGTTCGAAGACAAACAAGTATTCTCTGAGAACTCTCGAGTGTTTAGCTCGCAGCTGTTTGCAAGAGTTTTAATCCTGGTTTACAGATATCACAGTCACGGGTATGGGAGGGATCTATACTGTAGTCAAATTCAATTGTATTTATAACATCATACGAGCCACAAAGGTGTCAGCAATATTCAACAATAAACTTACCTCAGTAGGAGACAAGGTGGTGTAGAAAGCCACGTTGGTGAAGGTGTAGACCACGGTGACTAAAGCGCAGGAGATAGCGATAGCACGGGGAAGGTTCTTCACAGGATCCTTCAACTCTTCGATGATGAAGTTGAGGTAGTTCCTGGAAAATATAGACCATATTGGTAATTTACTCATAGATTACAACAACTGGGGAACGTCACTACCAACAGTGGGAAAGGCCACGAAGTTTCGAGCGACAAGTAACACGTAGATATATCGGAGCAAAAATGTTTTAGTTCCACCGCATATCCTAATAGTATTCTGTTGGTTTTATAATTATAGTCTATCTCCACTTCTGGTATTGGTGACATCTGAAAGTTTCAAAATGCGAAGAACTTGCGAGGTTGAAATTATGAAGTGCCTGAAAAATGTATTGTTTCCAAAAAGCCTCTTTCACTCATAATATTTAATAAGTATTGGTTTCTTGTTGGTATCTAAACTCTAATTCCTTCATATTGCCGCCAATCCTTTCACCTCCTGGTACGATACGACCTGTACCTTCTCATTGATCTCCTCCTCGGTCTGCCTCTTCCTCTATTTCCTCTAATCTTTCTTTCTATGACGTTATTTATTCATTTCATAAATCTACTTAGTATATACTTATGTAATATATGTTGTGTAAGTAATTACAAAATATATCTTACCATCCGTTATAAGCGAACAAGCCGGAGTAGAATGACAGCGCGATAGAAGTGACATCATTAGTTGTGCCTTCAAACGTAAAGTGCTGCACTTCTCCTGAAAGTTAATTAAATATAATCCATTACTATTATTCATAGTTATAGTTAAGGTGGAAACCTTCTAGGCGACTTGATAAATTCCAACACTAGGGTCTACCTCAAGCCTATACCTACGATAAGAAGAAGATAGTGATAGTGACCATAATAATAATAATATGTAGTAGGTAAGTATACACTCAAAATTCTTACACTCTTAAACAACTTTGAAGAAAACTTCCGTCTATCGAAGATCGTAAGCGTAAATGTACCTATCTAATAACATATTCAGAGTGTCTCATGTTGGTACCAATAAATATTTTTGATTTGTGCATTAGTTTTCACAAAATAGCGTTTTGTTCAACCAATTTGTGCGGTACCGTTTTGCAGTCTTAACGCACATGTTTACTTGTGCAAATTGTAATTTGTACAACAAGATTGAGCGCGCGGGCCCAAACAGAAACAAATTTGGGTGCACAATGCACAAATAAGAGCAATTCCAACATCCTTAGTGAGTGGGCGACACAAAGCGTGGTCTTATTAGATGATTGCTCCAACTGGACCGGAGAATCCGTGTGAATTGACACCGCATAGACTACTCAGAATACTCATATCTTCTTAAGAAGGAAGTGGTTATAAAAAGGTACAATTACGAATTCTTAATACTGGTATTCTGAGTTTCCGCAATAATGTAATACCGGTATTGACAAATCAATACCAGAATTAAGATATTAAAACTTTTTTCACACACTTGTTTTTGCCAGCGCAAGATGCTGGCTGTTGCCGACCAGAGAGGGGGTCAAGTACTTATATTACTTATAATAAAATTGTAAAGGGGTTGATGTCTGTCCATTCAAGATATTGAAGAAAAAATTTGTCTGCCTGTCTTTATCTGTCTGTCTGACGCATGAAAATGAATGAATTAATATATTATTAGAGGTCTAATATACTATAGGCCCCATTTTACCTCAGGACCGACCGTTGCGGCAATTCATTTTCGAGCGTCTCCATGCTTCGGAAGGCACGTAAAGCTGTTGGTCCCGATTACCTTCTAGGTGACTTAATAAATTCCAACACCATGGTCTGCCCCAAACCCAATCGATAAGAAAGAAAAGACCACAAGAAAATATCTAATTCCCACTGAAATAGCTAGCGCGGCGCAGGAAGGTGGTATTTTTAAAAACTTATTTTTTTGGTTCGGCAGCAAAACTCACTTTCATCAATTCAACCCATAAACGTCCCACTACTGGGCACGGGACTCCTCCAAAGAATGTGGAGGGAATTTAGCCTAGGTACTATACCACGCTGGCTAGACGGGTTGGTAAAGGGTTTGTTTTTGCAGGGCCCTTGTCTGTATAAGGTTTCTCCCTTAGTCGTCTTTTACGACACCCATGGGTTGAGATAGTGACATTATGTATTCTTAATCCGTCACCATACGGAACTCGCTTTACTGCTAGACAATAAAGGATTGCCTTTGTTAACGAATCCCATATCTCACAGAACAAATCAAACAGCGTAAATATAATCAACAATAAACAAAAGCAATACTCAGATGTATTTAGAACTAGGTCAATTTCAAGGTAGGCTGCTATTAATATTTACTTTTCTACTTTTAATTATACGTCTATTCAATTGAAATCTATACAAATATTATAAAGCTGAGATTGTTTCGTTGAACGCTAGGATCTAAGGAAATAAATGATCCGATTTAAATAAATCTTTTAGTGTTAGTTAGCCCATTTATCGAGGAAGGTTATAGGCTATATATATCCGCCTTCCGTATCGATAATTTTATTATTATTACCAATTTGGTATGTTTGACTGAGTGGCAAAGGATTTTATTTCCGACTGTGTTGAAACTCGATATCTCTATAATCTCCATTTTGGTGGAGTCCGAGTCCTTAACCTAAATTAGCTTCAACTCGTGGCTCCGCCCGTGTTGTATGTCGTTGGCTTATGTGCTATTCCAGATTATAATCTATCTCTATTGCTAATTTCATACTAATCCTTTCAGCCGTTCTGGCGCTATTGAGCTACAAATATCCATACACACATCTATCCATCCACAATAACTTTCGCGTCTGACTATTTAGAAATTGTAAATATCAAAAGCAGGGAAATACCAATCATAAAATCCCACCATCTAAATATACTAATTTATACTTCTATACTTAACATTATAAAGTTGTAGAGTTTGTTTGTTTGAACGCTAGGATCTCAGAAACAACTGATCCGATTTGAAAAGTAATTTTAGTGTTGGATAGCCCATTTATCAAGGAAGGTTTTAGGCTATATAACATCATGCTACGGCCAATAGGAGCTGAGCAGTTGCCAAACGAAGAACGATGGCAGCGAAGATCCGCGGGACTTCTAGTTATATTATAATGCTAAAAACAAAATGTTTATTTGCCAATAAAAGTATTCGCATAATAAAGCAGTTATAAAAACGAGCGAATGCATAATTACGTGACGAAATAATCTTGTTCTTTCGGTGGTCGGACCAGTCTGACATTGAACTGTACTCGCACGTGGGAAACTTGAAGTAAAGCCGGACTGTTCACTGTCCAACTTATTTATCTACTAGAAGTCGCGCGGGGCTTCACTCCCGTCGCTTTTGTTTGGCCACTGCTCAGCTCCTATTGGCTGTAGCGTGATGTTATATAGCCTATAACCTTCCTCGATAAATAGGCTATCCAACACTAAAATAATTTTTCAAATCGGACTAGTAGTTCCTGAGATTAGCGCGTTTAAACAAACAAACTCTTCAGCTTTATAATATTAGTATAGATTTATTTATTTAAAACCTTGTCCACAAAGGTACAGAGGTAGGCTTAATATACCAACGTTTGTCTTCAAGCCCACCTTAGGATGTTGCAGAGAAAAACGTACCTACTGTCTTATTGTTTGGTGCAATAACCTGGTAGAACGTAATATCAAGCTTTTATTTTTTAAGTGTCCGTGTAATGATAATAATAATAATAATAAACTTTTGTGTCGTATACAATGAGGGTCTTACAAAATATAGGTAATGGTAGTTTCAGACGCTTAGTTAAAAAGTTTAACATGCAAATATTAAAACATACTCATGCAATAACAATGAACTTAATTTGTAATCCACTTCTTTTTTTTTTTTCCTTTTAATTGTTGCTTATAAGTTCCTTGACCGAATAAAATACTTTTTCATATACTTAGCCAATTTCTTAAATGTCTAAAGAATATTATATTTGGAAACTTTTTCATGTCATTTGGTAATTTATTGTAAATTTTTACACACATGCAATAACAATTTCTTTGGAACAGAGTTGTTTTGTGCATTGAAGGTACAACTAATCTGTCTGGATTTCTTGTATTTCTCGAAAACACGTCACTGGCTTTTTTAAATAAATACGGGTTTAGTAGTGACGGAAGAATACATAATGTCACTACCCCATCTCAACCCGTAGGTGCTTAACAAGGCGACTAAGGAAGAGAAACTGTATGCAGATAAGAGTACCGCGAGAAAAGGAAAATTCGAAACAGACCATATGTATACAAACCCATCTGGTCTGGTGTAGTAGGCTAAATTCCCTCCACATTTATCGGAGGAGACCTGTGCCCAGTAGTGGGACGCTTATGGGTTGAAATGATGATGACAAGCTTTTATTCAACCAACGTGTGTGGAGTACACTAAACCCTCTTTTGGTGGAGAAGAATAAAGATCTTGATTTAAATGCTTTAGAGATGCGTGGAAGACCATGGCAAGACCTTTACTCAGCAGTGGGACAATATAGGTTAGAAAAAAAATGTATACGGTCAAATTAGGTCTCACTTAACTAATTTAATAACATTGGCTCAACCATTTTATGTATACAAAACTTTATATCTATTCCAACGTCTTACCTCCCAACAAAGCCAACAAATACGCCAATGTATAGCTCGCTTTACTGTCAATTGCAAAAACCAGTTTGAAATGTGGTTCAAGGCTTGCTTGATAAAAGAATGGCTGATAAGAATCCTCTCTCGATCTGCGAGTAAATAGGCACCACAGACCACTCGTATACCGCCCCTGATTGAATCTCGATTGGTTCAAGAAATAAGATGTGAGGGAAAAATGTATTGAGACCTCAATAATTTATTTGAAGAATCGAGTTAATATAAGTAAATTCAATGTCGATTGACTTATGTTTGTGGTTTCGCGTTGTATGGTAGGTAGTCGATAAAATATAGCCTATTTACTATTGAATAAGTAAGTAACTAGTTGATGAAATATGCAATTTATAAGTGGGTAGGTATTACCTCTTAATTTATTTTATAATAATAATATTTTCACATATATTAATATTTTTACCTTTATAATTACCTATTTATAGAAAGAGGTAGACACACATTACTGACTAGTCAAAAATAAACACCTAGTAAATAAAATTACCCGTTTGAATTATTTAATATGAAAACAAATAAAATAATTGCAGTAATACTTAGTCTAGGTATTCGTTAAATATATATATTTAACTTGACTTGACTGGCCTGTTGGTCTAGTGGTTAGTGACCCTGACTGCTAAGCCGGAAGTCGTGGGTTCGATCCCCACCCAGGACAAATCTTTGTGTGATGAGCATAAAGGTTTGCTCTGTGTCTGGGTGTAATTTATCTATAATATGTATGTATTTACAAAAAAAAATGTATTTAAGTAGTATATCAGTTGTTTAGTACCCATAACACAAGCAAATATAATTGCTTACTTTGGGACTAGATGGCGCTGTGTGAATGTGGTAGAATATTATATTATTATTATATATTTGAAATATTAAGTACATCATTCGTCATCATTTCAACCCATAAACGTCCCAATGCTGGGCACGGGTCTCCTCCAAAGAATGTGGAGGGAGTTTAGCCTACTATACCACGCTGGCCAGACGGGTTGGTCTTGGTATAGGGTTTCTTTCGAATTTTCCTTTTCTAGCAGTGCTCTTATCTGCTATGGTTCCCTTAGTCAACTTTTACGACACCCACGGGTTGAGATGGGGTAGTGACATTAAGTATTCTTTATCCATCACATCGCTGCAAAACTCCTTCTGCACGTTGTCTGTCGAATAATCTTCTATTGAAGTAATGGTAATTAGAAGATTTGTGTTGTCTAATAAGTAATTGTCTGTCGAAGCAATGACTTGTCGATCTATGTGTTTTCGAAGTTCGCTACCAGTCGAAATA
Source organism: Laspeyria flexula (assembly GCA_905147015.1). Classification (NCBI taxonomy): domain Eukaryota; kingdom Metazoa; phylum Arthropoda; class Insecta; order Lepidoptera; family Erebidae; genus Laspeyria; species Laspeyria flexula. The sequence continues at coordinate 10,464,422 of LR989972.1, read as the reverse complement.
TTGTACTGTCGAAATTCAGTCGTTAACTCGCTTAACTCGGCATTCTCCACATTGACTACTTACACCTCATTTTTTTGGGTGACATTGTGAGCATAACGTTATAACAATATTAATATTAAAGCACCTATTTTCTTAAAGTTAATATCATTGCTATACCCAGTGGCGGTACGTTCATACAAGCCCAAAAGCCCGGCTTGCCCTACTAAAATGCTCGATCAAAAATATCTAATTCAAACCATTATCTATTTTAAAATTCGCGCGCTTATTTCCAAGCGCGAGCGAGAGCAGTGACTCGGTGCACAGAGTACATTTGACTCGGTGAGCGATGAAGCATCAAGCGAGAACGAGAGTTAGAGAGGCGCGCGCTGCGCGCAACAACTTTTTTTTCTATCTCGCTCACCCGCACTGGCTTGTTATGAGGCTTTTGACCACCGTCGGATCTCTCTTTCTAACCTATAGAGAAACTGTCGATTATTGAAATATAACTAGGTTAATTTATATATCAATCAGTATGAAATTATAAGCCGGGCTTTATGTATGAAGTTGTCGACTATGGAAGTGAAATGCCGCGGCCGCGCATGCGTACTCGCGTCTACTAACTTCACTCAGTTCATTTGTTTGACAGGACGAAAAGTTTTGGTTTTAATGTTTACTTACTTTAAAAATTGTTAATTGTAAGATTTTAAAGTGATTATTTTGTATTTAGTGACATACAATAATGCAAGTAATAATTATTGTTCCTTGTGAGGATTAAAATGTGTTCAACTTTTGATGGGCGAAGAAAAGGTAAAATTTTTGAACTTTGTTCTTTGTTTATATTTGATTTTATTAATGAGAATAACCTCGAAGTTGCCTTGCCCGAGTTTATAAAGTTAACATATCTTGTTGTAACTATTACGGCTATGTAGTTCTTCGCTGAACGCGCATTTTTATCTCTTTAAACGTACCTATTCATACTTATCTAAGAAATAATATCAATGATAGCTATTGAAAAGCAGTTGTTGGCAGAATTAAAACGTTTACCAACATTTTATTCTTACGTAATTAAGTCATTTCTCAAAAAAGACAGACGAGTCAATTTAGAATATAAATAATAGGTAGTCTTATAGGTAGGTAGGTACCTTTCTTATAGTCAGGCAAGGGTCAACTACCTACTTACTTAGCTATCTTCGTTTACTCAAGGAAACCAAAGGGCTTTTTTCAAAGCCACCGAAGGTATGCATGTATGCAATGCTGATTGTTTATTAGGTATATTCAATCAAGCACTAGCATAGGTACCTTCAATGAGCTTTGGCGGGGCGGCGCGGCGCGCGGCGCGACCCTCTATCAACATGTAAGAGAAATTGAACAAAATCCATAAAAAAACATTACTTGTTTACTTTTCATTGTATTATATTTAAGTACAAAAATAGCCTTCTGCCTATTCTGGAGTAGTCGGGTAAAAAGCAAAGGTAGGTACGTATAACGGGCTTGCCTTATCCTTAAACCCTAGGCACGCCACTGGCTATACCTAAACCTACTTACTTTTAATAAAATTCAATAAATTTTACGTGACATGACTTCATTGTCACCATTTGTACAAATATAACATTTTACAATATTCTGTTTGTTTTAAAAACGTATGTTTTACGTAATAGTGTTATTGTAATTTATGCAGATTGTTCTACGTATTGTTGTGTCGTTTTTGGTTAAAGATATTTAGTTTAATGGGGCACCGTAACGTAACTCATTCTTCTAACTTATATCACGTTTCTGTACTTACTTATATCAAAGAAAATACTTACATAGATTTTATATTCCTAATAATATTATTATTGTGAAAGTTTGACTGTATAGATGAATGTTTGCTACTCAATCACAAAACGGCTGAATCGTTCTGTATGAAATTTTGCTCACAGATAGATTATAATCTGGAATGGCACACAGCAAAAGAATTTATTGAATCGGTCCAGTAGTTTTTGAGTTTATTCGTTATATACGAAACTTTCCTTTTTATAATATTACTTAAAGGCGCTTGGGGCTTCGCTCCCGTCGTTCTTTATTTGTCCACTGCTCAACTGCTATTGGCCGTAGCGTGATGTTATATGCATATAACCTTCCTTGATAAATGGGCTTTCCAACACTAAAATAATTTCAAATTGGTCCAGCAGTTCCTGAGATCCTAGCGTTCAAACAAACAAACTCTTCAGCTTTATAATATTAGTATAGATAAGTATAGATTTGTAGATAAATTACCTCTGCATAGCTGGTAGAAGCCGGCAGCGATGATGATGAAGAGGGCCAGGAGCTTGGCGTAGGTGAACCAGTCCTGCACCCTGGTGGCCGCGCGCACTGACCAGCAGTTCACGAACGTCAGGAGTACTGCACACAAACAGACAAACATAGTTACATACATATTGGTAGATACACTTTGGTCAAGTTGGATGATATATTGTCTGTTTATCCTTACTTAGTTAACAACTTGGCAAGACTTATAATTGCATCTTAATTAAGACTAGCTATTTCCCGGGGCTTCGCTCCTGTGGATCTTTGTTTGGCCACAACTCAGATCCAATTGGTCGTAGCATGATGTTATATAGCCTATAACCGGCATCGAGAATAGTCTATCCAACACTAAACTAAATTTTCAATTCGGACCAGTAATTCCTGAGATTAGTGCGTACAAACAAACAAACTCTCAGCTTGTGTAGATACAACGGCTAATTATATTTCATACGTCAATGAACAATGGAAAATGGTATGAAATATCCCAAAAAATAAATTTTGTTACCCAAAAGTCCACAAACCACAATTGCACAAAAAATATACCTAATCTAGTAAGTAATTTGCAAGGCCAGTTTACTTTAAAGTTTCCTCATGATATTGAAATATTATACACCGGGAATTCACGCGATTAAACTTTAGGCATTTTCCTTATTTTGTTAACATTTCGACAAGGTACAACACCAAGTAGTCGAAACATCAGCTTCATTAAAAAAAAATCTAGACATTTTTAGCATATAATTTTTATTTATTTATTTATTTAACTTCATACAAAGAAATTTTGTACAGGCAGACTTAATACCTTAGGCATTTTCTACCAGTCAACCATTGGGTGATGCAGAGAAATTGTAGAAGTAGATGCATAAATGAAAGAGGAGAGTTCAACTAATAGATATACATAAAATTCATAAAAATAAATATAATATATAAATATACATATAATAGGTATATAGAGATTTCTCTTCTCTCTCTCTCTCTCTCAAAAAGAAAAGAAGGGTGGATAAATTAAAAAAACAAGATAAAAATATGTCAAAATAAAACGAATTCCCAGAAAGAGAACTTTTTATATAACATTCAAAAAAGACTTCACTGATCATTGGCAATTCACTTGAAAAACATTTATACTCATAGGAATTCTAAAAAGGCTGTAAGTATATGGAATATATTTATGAATATGTGTATAAGTACCAGGAGTAGGAGGGAATATGATTAAGTACCCGGCGGTTCGAGGAAATATGCCAGACATTTTAATAAGTTCCGACCAAGCTTATTAGTCCACGTACATACTCGTATATGAACAAATCGATAGTGTTAAACATTGGCTTAGTTAAGGTTGAATAAAAAAAAATGTTGTACACTTATGTCAATATCAGTTTTTTAGATAAGTCTAATAATAAGTTAAGAAGTCGTGGTTTTGATCTACAGCTCTGAGTCTGGTCTATAAATCTAATGTTAGCGAAATGTGGATGGTTTACATGTCTGCTCGCTTACTCTATCTCGTCAGGGGTGGCCTTAAAATTTTTAATTTTGTATTTAATCAATCACTTACATATACAACAAGCTGCCAGCAATCTGGTGGCCTCTTGTGGTGGGTCACACTCCGGGAAGATTGGCCTCAACACGTACACGCTGAACGTCAGAGCCACGATAGCCTGCCAAACAAACACGTGGGGTTCTAGAATAAAAAATAAAGTCTCTGACACGCCAACAAGTTATGTACTAGATCAATAAAACTTAGTACTTAGTAGATAACCAATTTGGGTTGGTTGATCAGAAATACCCTTAAAATTTATTCGACGATTTGTCGATGTTTTCGTTCACCACAAGTCACACGACATTCTACAAAGTGAGATCCACATTTGCTGTTCGGAATCGAACTTGGAGCGCATGATTTGCAATCCTGTCACTTTCAGATGCAGCCACTATCGCAATACAAAAACCTTCACACAGAATAATATCAATAAAAAGATCTAAAACAAATAAAATAAAATTACGTCCCACGTTGGGCGCCAATAAAGCAATGACGTCAAATGGAAAGGGGCAATATTAGTATCAGTTTCAATATTGTGCTTTAACGCCACGTAAATAAAGTTGAGATTGCAGTAACACGTTGTATATTGCAAGCTCCGTTGTGTGTATGACGCAAGAGGTTTGCAAATGGATGCAACATCAAAGGTTATTTCTGGATATAGCTACCTGCAATATTGTCTGAATTATGAAAGCTTACATCAAACAGGTTTATTCGTTATAGGTTTGTTATTATTATGTATATCCTTAATAAATAAATAATTATTGGATGACTAAAGGAATTATACTTTTATAAAGTAAGTAATTGGTTTATCATTGTCATTTCGGAAAGAAAGTTTACTCAGTAAAAGTGAACATCATACATATAACAAATCGATATAACACAATGCGGAACAGTAAAACAATTTAACTATATAACATATGAAATCAATATCAAAGTCTTCACCCATACTAAACTTATTCAAACGTCTATAAATTGTATTCTAAGTAAATTGAAACTAACTCGCAAAAAAATGTTGAGTCCCACGTTGGACGCCAATAAAACCCCATGTTAGACTATGAAATAAATGTTTTCAATATTGAGTTTGTAGCTTCATAAAACGGATTTAGCATAGTCTGTTACTGATCTATAAATAGAAATATATTGAGGCAATTTGTAGAACCTACGTACCTAATATGTTTGTGTAGGTAGTTTGCTTTCTTGGCTATGAGCGTAGAATGTTACGGATCAATTGGAGGACTAGTTAAATAGAATTATTGAGAAGTTGTTCTGGTATTCTTTATGGAAATAATATTTGTTATAAAAAAGTAATACAGTCTTCCATTTAAAGTATAAAATGTGTTATTGAAGTTTGGCTTGTTTAGTGAAACCACTTTATTCAATTCAAAAAATCCAAATAATGAACTTTCAAGAGGACCTTTCTTAAAACTACAACTACTTACTTAATTTCTTTAAAAAAAATTCAAAAAAATATAAGCTGAGAGTAGCTCATGACAGCCCTAATCGGATTACTGGTCGTCCGCTGAAAACAGTAATTTACGTAATTTATATTCTGTAGAAGTGTATCTGCGTACGCAATGTGAATACAGTATAGCGGCATCTCACCCCTATGTCTGATGACACACTGAGCTCCGCTCCACATGGTTTGCGTCACAAAATATTTAAATTTCGAATCGATTTGTCGATGGTATGTAAGAAGGTTATATTTAAATAAAAAGTTTACGAAGGGTATGTTAGACATGTCAAGGTTGCCATACTACTCTTTATTTTATATATCATTATGGGCAATATTTTATTGGGTAAAGCCATATTTCTGTGTTGGTATTTCAGTTAACCATTGTGGGCAATAATGAAATGATTTAGGTATATTTACCATAAAATAAGACAATATTGATTGTATTTCAACTGCAGTCTATATAGCTTGACAATAGACTATAATTGAATAGGAGGACTTGTAAACAGATCAGCAGATCATTATTCCTTGTAATTTTATTTAATAAATGAGAAAAATTGTAAGGGTCAAAGTTTGTTAGTCTTTCACGTGAAAGAGCATCATCATGTGTGATGGTGGCCGAATGGATTAGTGTCTGAGTTCGATCCCGACTGGCAGCACCAATGTGGATTACACTTTGTGCAATTTACATGTACTAGTCAAGTGACTTACCATCTGCTAACGGTGAAGGAAAACATCGTGAGCATACCTAGAAGAAATTCTAAGGGGGTGTGGGATCTACCAACCCGCACTAGGCCAGTGTGTGTAGATCATGAGCCTGAAACCGTCTCGACCGACGACGACGTGCCTCCCAAGGAGAGAAGATCCGAAACCAGCAGTGGGACATTAATGGGTTACTGATAATGATGATGATGTATAGAAAACGCCGCGATTCTCTCACTCGTGGAGGTAATCCCTTAGATATGACTTATTTAGGAAAGAGCAACGAACCTATCAGGGCTTATTCCCACGCGCTCCAAATCTATTGTTCTCTAAAATTCATTTCTCCATACATTAATTCCCAGGAGCTCCAAGGATTTTTATTTTAAAATAATAAATAAAGCCACAAGTACCAATTTTATTCCCAACAGCTCCAAAATATCCAAAATATGACGGAGGAGTTAGAAATATTTGTTGCACTGAATTATTATTTATGAAGAGAGGTACAAAAATATAACTATATACTTTGTTCCTACTTGTTCTCATCTTTGTATCACCCAAAAGTTGGCTGGTAGAGAATGCTTTTATCATTAAGCCCTCCTTTTGTACACTTACATTGTATGTAGTGCAATAAAGTTCTTAAATAAATAAATAAATATAAGAGTATCAGACGACAACAAGCTGTTCTTACCTGTGAACACGGCCTGACAATCATGCACTCGATCCAAAGCCTGACGAAAGCTGCGAAGGGTCCGAATGTTTCCATGATGTATGCGTAATCAGCACCACTGACACGAATCATGGTCCCCAACTCCGCGTAACAGTAGGCACCCACCTATTTAACAATAAATAAGAAATTAGTTCATGTGGACATTAATCCCCTGTTCCTATTCCCCTGTGCCCTGTGTCGCGGGGACAGTACAAACATATTAACGGATACAAATTACACCCAGACTCGAAACAAATATCTATATCTCACACAAATATTTGCCTCGTGTGGGAATCGAACCCACGTCTTGCTGGCGATGCTAGTGGCACGGCGACCTACGGTGACAGAAACATAGTTAAACACATACAATTAAAAACTCTTTTAAAAAAGTGAATGATTAATGGCTACAGGTTCATCCTCTATTACGTGACACCAAACACAGCTAATGTAGATTTGATACACCTCTGCCTACTCCTTCGGATAAAGGCGTGATGCTATGTTATGTCAATAATCAATAATAAAATATCAAAACAAACGCCATATCGACCTAGTAACTGGAACTTAACGAGCCGTCGGCCATATGTCTCTGATAACGTTATATTGTAGTGATTTAATGCTGACATACAATTATTACATCAGATCTAATGACCTAAAGTCCATTTTCATTCCTTTGTTATTGTTCTCGTTATGTGTTCTCGTTCGTATTCGGCTTCTGACGAGACCACCCGCGCAATTCGTCTTGCTCTAGTTTATACTGGAGTAAAACGCTGCCGCAGCAAATAACATCGTCGCGAGTGTACAATGTTGGTCATCGTGATGACCCAGTTTAGTATTGTGCAATAATTAGTGAACTATGACTAAAAATAACATGTGTTTAAAGTATTAAAATACCAAAACAACGTTATACAATATGAGTCCGGGTAAGGTAACCATCAAAACGGAAACAGAACATCTGTTATATAAATACCTTACGGAAGAAAAAACTCACAGGCAAGAGCTTGAGATTTTAGTGGAAGAACTAAAAAACCAAATATCGCAACTTCAACAACAGCTGAAATGCGTCCAGGGAAATAAAGAAATCCCAGCCAAACAATCTACGTCAAATGAAGTACCCTCTGAACGAGTCCAGTATGAAACGGATGAAGAGGAACTTGCAAACGAGACTCAATGGATACGTCAACAAAACCGGAAGAAAAGGAAGCTGAACCAATCGTTGACACCACCAAAAGAAAAAAGCGTTAGCTCTAACGAAGATGAAGCCGAAAAACCTAAGGCTAAGAAGGCTTTACAACCGCCTCCCATTATAGTAGAAAAAATTAAAAACTACCAGAAATTCTACGACTTCTTGACTGCAAGTGTTTCCGGTGAGTCATTTTTAATAAAAATGAAAAACGGAGACTGCGTTAAAATCAACGCACGTACCGAGGATTCCTATAGAATTATTACAAAGCTTTTGTCAGAAAACAGTTGTCACTGGCATACATACGAAAACAAACAAGATAGACCAATTAGAGTAATGGCCAAAAGTTTGCCTTCGTCGTGTGAACCCGCTAGAATAGTCGAGGATCTGTCGGCTAAAGGGTACAATATTATAGACGCTGTGAACAAGCTGAGTTGGAGGAAGAAAACTCCACTAAATATGTTCATACTTTCATTTAATAAAGAGGAAGACATTAATAAGATATATAACATCAAGGCTATTCTTGGGTGTAAAGTCGAAATTCAGCCACTAAAAACCGGCAAGTTAATTGCTCAATGCAAGAGGTGCCAAGCCTATGGTCATACACAGAAATATTGCTCCAAAGAGCCGCGCTGTGTAAAGTGTACAGGCAAACACCTAACCAAGGACTGCAAAAAGCCTGCAGACGCTAAACCAAAGTGTGTCCACTGCGGTGACGCACATCCTGCGAATTACAGAGGTTGTATGATAGCTAAAGAGCTACAAACGATTCGTAATAAATCAACGAAAATTCAGTCTGCCCCTACAAATAGGGCGACACAACCTAATACAAGTAAAAAAGCTACAGCTTCAAAACTGGTGACAAAAGGTCAGACTTTTGCCCAAATAACTAAAGGCCAGGTACAATCAACGTCCCAGCTTCAGCCTTCATCTGTAAGTCTAGACGTAAAGCTCAGTAAAATCTTGAGTATTTTGACATCCTTTGATGATAGATTACAGAAGCTAGAATATAGAACTAAGACAGCTATACCTAAGTAAATACCATGGATAATAAGCGCTTAAAAATTATGGCATGGAATGCGAATGGACTTTTTCGCCATCAGCATGAACTACAAGTTATACTTAATATAGAAAAAATAGACATATGCCTTGTGTCTGAAACGCATTTCACCAAGGAATCTTTCATCACATTTAAAGGTTACAAAATTTACCATGCATTGCACCCGGATAACAAAGCTAGAGGGGGTAGTGCATTGTTAATAAGAGAAAATATCTCTCACTACGAGACATTGAAATTTGAAGAGCAAGAGATACAAGCAGTGGCTGTATGTGTCGCAACTAAACGCTACCCCATCACTGTGTCTGCTATTTATAGCCCACCAAGATACTCACTGAAATCTATGCATTACGAACACTTCTTAAAGCAAATGGGTAACAGATTTGTTATTGGAGGTGATTACAACGCCAAAAATATTTATTGGGGCTCTAGACTCACTACAACAAAAGGTAAAGAACTATTATGTGCAATAAAAAACTTGAAATGTGATGTCATATCAACAGGAAAGCCGACTTATTGGCCAAGTGACCCACACAAAATACCTGACTTGATAGATTTCTTTATATATAAAAACATACCATCAAACTTTCTTCAATGTGAAAATGGTTATGACATGAATTCAGACCATTCACCCATAGTGTTAAACATAAGTGAGAATATTCTACAAAAGGAAAACCACCCTACATTAGTAAATAAAAACACCGATTGGGAAAGTTTTCAGTGTGACTTAGACTCTATTATTAATCTTAAGGTCCCATTAAAATATCCTGAGCAATTAGAAGAAGAAGTAAAAACCTTCGTGTTTGATATTCAGCAGTGCGCTTGGAAAAATACGCCTGTTATGAAACGAAAAGCTATAAGTACCAGCTACCCAAAAGAAATTCTGATTCTATTAGCAGAAAAAAGAAAACAGAGACAGAAGTGGCATAGAACTAGATTCCCTGCTGATAAAACACTACTAAATAAACTCACAAAAACATTAACTAGAAAAATACAACAGCTTCAAAACGAATCAATGAGTACGTACTTAAGTCAATTAACCTGTGACCGTACTACTGACTACTCTTTATGGAAAGCTACAAAGTGCTTGAAAAGACCTACCATACAAATTTCCCCAATCAAAGAAGAGTCTGGGAGCTGGGCTATAACTAACCAGCAAAAAGCAATTAGATTTGCACACCATCTAGAGCAAATATTTCATCCGCATGGAAATGATAATGAAAACATATTGTTTGACGCACCTGTTCAAAATGACGAGTTGGCTATTAAACTAGTCACACCAAGGGAAGTGCAGAAACAAATTAAACTCTTAAAACACAAGAAAGCGCCCGGCTTCGACCTCATAACTGGGGAAGTTTTACAGAAACTCCCACGTAGAGCAGTAGTAAAGCTTACAACCCTAATAAATGCTACCTTTAGATTAAAGTACATACCTGATATGTGGAAAATAGCTGAAGTGATAATGATACCAAAACCTGGTAAACCACCTAGCGAAGCTTCCTCTTACAGACCGATTTCTCTTTTACCTATAATGTCTAAATTACTAGAAAAATTATTGCTAATAAGACTGAAGCCGATTATAGAAACTAGAAAATTAATACCTGACTATCAGTTTGGATTTCGAGAGAGACACTCAACCATTGACCAGGTACACAGAATAATTAATGTGATAGAACAGTCCTTAGAAAATAAAAGAGTGTGCTCTACAATCTTTTTGGATGTAGCACAAGCTTTTGACAAAGTTTGGCATAAGGGACTTATATACAAACTTACAACAATGCTACCAAAACAATTTTCAGACATCTTGAAATCGTACATAACAAACAGAATGTTCAGAATAAGGCAAGAAGATGCATATTCTGATCTAAAACCAATTAAAGCTGGCGTACCACAGGGTAGTGTTCTTGGTCCGGTTTTGTACGTAATGTATACTTCTGACATTCCGAATTTAGAAAATAGCTTTATAGCAACATTTGCAGATGATACAGCTATAATGGCTGTAGGATCCACGCACAAAGAAGCTGTAGACAAAGTCCAAAACGCCGTGAATGTTATTCATAGTTGGACGAGAAAATGGCAAATAAAATTAAATGAATCGAAGTCGGTTCATATAGACTTTACAAATAAAAAAGAAAATTACCATCCAGTATACATAAACGGCAATATCGTACCCTATGAAAATACTGCCAAATATTTGGGAATGACACTTGACACAAAGCTTCGCTGGAAAGCTCACGTCAAAAAGAAACGCGAGGAGTTAGAACTTCGTTATAAGAAAATGTACTGGCTGCTGGGTAAATATTCAGAGTTGTCAATACACAACAAAATACTCCTGTATAAACAAGTCCTTATGCCCATATGGACGTATGGTATACAGTTATGGGGGTGTACCAAACATAGTAATGTACTGATGATACAACGCTTTCAAAATAAAGTTCTCAGGGGTATAGTTAACGCACCCTGGTACATCAGAATAAGCGACCTACATCGGGACCTTAATGTGGACCTCGTCGCGAACATCATAAAAAAATACGCAGAAGCTCATGAACGCCGACTTCATCACCACGTGAACGTTGAGGCCATCCAACTCCTTGACAATACGGATTTATTAAGAAGACTCAAAAGGACCAAACCTTTTGAGTTAGTGATGTGACCATATATATTAGTGAGTGCTACAATCGTAATAGTGTAGTGTTCCTACTTACAAGAACACAAGAACAAAGTGTCTTCATATTAATAGAGACTATAAGATTAGTGTTAATGGACACAATCTTAGATTAGTTTACGTATTAAATTAAGTCAAATTAAAATTACTTATTAGTCTGTATATAGACTAGATCGTAATTATAGTGACGTTCTATTAAAAACGTCACGTTTAAAAAAAAAAAAAAAAAAAAAAAAATTCCTTTGTTATTAAAGTTTAAATTGCCTGTGATTATTTTTGATTCAAGATTTACCTGAACACGGGGACGAGGTTATGCAACCTCACCAATTTTATTGTCTGTGTTATATACGGGATACGGATATACGGGATACATTGCCGCCGAATAGGAGAAAGTTTTGCTCTTTGGAGTATATTTCCCCCCAACCGGAGTCTGGTGGATTTCCAGCTGTTATTAACATCTCTGGAGACGGCAATTGACATCGCCCTTACGGCAATTTAAACTACCTAATACGGACAATGAAAAAATAACTTATCGTGTGGGAATTAAACCCACGTCATTCGGTACGGTGATGTTAGTCGCGTGGGCCGCGGCCGCGGGCGCTACGGCACGGTGACAGACCCATAGATTATACACTATACGGAGGGGACAGACCTGTCTACTCAATCTCGTCTCCATTTTGAAAGTCTGAGTCTGATACGAATAAATACTTAAAACAATTCCCACGGGTCTTTATTGCATGATAAAAATAATACTTTCTAGTAAGCTCTAAGGGTTTTCTTTATTTAAAACCATTAATATTGTTTGTTGCCATTTTTAAAAGAGGCTTATTGTTCGTACTTCTTTGTTGATGACATTTTGCGTGGGATTATTATTGAAGGAAACATAATTTCGTTAGCAGAAACATTTTGAAGCAAAATAAATAGGGTTTCAGTCAAATTGGCTTTTTAAGTCTTGATAGACTTCTTTTACAAATTGGTTTTATTATGAGAAGAAAGAAATTATACATAAATTTATGAGGAAACATACAATCGTATGGCACCCACGCGAAATTATGAATTTTTGGATTTAATTTCCTTTAGTTTTAACAAATCACGTTGAACGTGTAAAATAAGTATATTTATGGAAACTTTAATATATATTATGTAGTTAGTACTTATAGGAAAACGAGGTTTTTTATATAAATGATTTTTTGTTTGATATGAAAAATCGACGAACCTATTGTTAATCCGAGCATATTTCCAGACAAGCTGTTACTGAGAATTTCAAGATAGAAAATCCCAGTACCGGTTTTACTCGACTTACTCCCGCTGCAATATTCATGTATAATATGTAAAAATACTATCAAGAAAGTTAATAAAAACAACGTACCATACTGAAGACACCAGAAGCTATCCACACAAGAAGACTGGCGTTAACTGATCCTGTATACTTCAACACTCCTGTTGGAGACACGAAGATCCCGCTGCCAATGATGGACCCCACGATGACGGTGATGCCGTTCATCAAGGACATCTTGGCTTCCAGCGCCCCCTCATCTTTGCCGTCCACATCCTTCTCGGCTTCAGCTTCCGGGTCTGACTTTAAGTTGACGCTTTCGCAGTCGTCCGATTTGCCTTTGGGTGACCTGAGGAGGAAAGTGCTGGTTAATAAAGGTCACAAGATGTGTCGATGTTAGGTCTTGGAGTACAGTTTTTTTTAACATATTTTATCGATTACAAGACCATATTTTACTTTGTTGAAAACCTTCATATAGGTAGTTGTCGAACTTATTGCTAAATACCGGGCATAAATTCCTTGGCTGATTCTAATATCAGTATAATACAGCACCTATATAGAGATTTAACGATTTTATTACTCTTAAAGAACATAATTTTTTTTTTTTTTTTTTTTAAACGACAACGCCCGCACTAGGGAACAAGCCCTGTGTCGCGGATAGCTTTACAAACATGAAACTAACGGACACAAAGTACACCCAGACTAGAAACAAATATCTATGAATCACACAAATATTTGTCTCGTGTGGGAATCGAACCCACGTCACCCAGCACGGCGATGTAGTGGCGAGGCGACCACCTTAACCACTGCACCACGGTGACAGTCACATAATGTACATAATTCACTTAAAACGAGTTTACATAATAATGTTTTCTAGAAGTGATGTATTTCACTTATTTATTTACTAGAGAGATTTGATTTATTAAATGTATATCAAATAACTAGAAATTATCCAGTATAAACCTTCTTAATCTTTTTTTAACTATGTAATTTATTGTTGTTCCGTATTTACCAGATCTAAATCTGTACTAAGATTAGTTTTTAGTTTTAGTTGCGTACGTGTGACATTACTTAGACCGACAAAAGAAACAAATGTGAGATATTTTATTTTTTACAAAACCTAGCGGTTTTTTACTTTTGCTCGCGACTTCGTACTCGTGGAATTTATTTATTCGACTTTTTATTCGATTTTGACTGGCTTGTTGGTCTAGTGGTTAGTGACCCTGACTGCTAAGCTGGAGGTCGTGGGTTCGATCCCCACCCAGGACAAATCTTTGTGTGATGAGCATAAAGGTTTGTTCTGTGTCTGGGTGTAATTTATCTATAATATGTATGTATTTACAAAAAAAAAAACAAGTATTTAAGTAGTATATCAGTTGTTTAGTACCCATAACACAAGCAAATATAATTGCTTACTTTGGTACTAGATGGCGTTGTGTGAATGTGATAGAATATTATATTATATTATTATATTATTCATATACTGCGATAAATTAGGGCCTACATTGTAAGTTAGACAATACATTGGTGAAAACTGCATTCAATTCAATGCAATATTTTTTGCGTGATGTAGGTACAGATAGGTATACAGATAGATAAAAATATCTAATAATTGTTTTTTTCTTATGTGTGTTAGAATTGTATTATTGTGTAGATAACAGATCAAAATTGAACTTGGACAGTACCAGAACTTTAATACCTACATTGTACAGGTCAGCGACACATGAGACAGGACGCCGTCTGATTGAATAATACCACATAATAGGATTTGTTACCTACGATCCAAGATCGCACAAACGAAATATAAGTTTTAAGACTTTTAGTCAGAGAGAAGGTCAGTGTGATTTTTTGACTTTACCATTAGAGTTAAGAAGGAATTCGGAATGAAACGCGTTTTAAAATTGAAATCAAGTCATCAAATACGAGATACTTAAGAACGTAATATAAAGTCAAAAAGGTGTCCGCTTATTTTCCAACGGCCAATTCGCTGACAAGATCTTGAGAAGAGCAAGCAAGAAAATCTGGCCACTCTTTTTGTTAGCCAAAAACATCATAGAATGGTAAGAACAGAATCAATACACCTAAACTTATTTAGTACCTATCGCAATATCGACTTTGCCCCAGTATCTATAAATATTTGAACAGGGTATCCTCACAATTTATATCAATAGCGGAATAATGATACGTCTGGGAAAAGACAAGTTTTGAGGAGAGCTGTTTTTTTATAGCGGCCATTTAATACAGAACAGAACAAATATTAACAGATTATTTTTATTTAAGAATGTTTAAGAACTTATTACTTACCACCCGCGTATTATTTCGATAAAAAAGTCTAGTAGCCTACGTGCTATTTGAGACTACCTGTCGTGGACTGTACTTGAATTGAGAGGTACTTGTTCCTCAACCTGGTTGTGATAAGACTATGTAACCTTGTGATATGACTCTGTGATATGACCATATGACTCTTGAAGAAAAACAACTAGAACAATTGTAGATTCCTTTTATTCTTCCTTTGGTTTATTCTTCCTTGGTTTCCGAAGACAGAGTGCCGACTATGAGAATCGGCGCCGAATTTATAGAAAACTTACTTGAATCTTATTGGACAAAAACAAACAATCTTATTGGCTACTATGTACAAGAATTTTTAACTAATTCCTATTGGAAGAAATTCTCGCGCTCTGATTGGTCGGCGGCGGCAGTGCGATGTTTGTTGCGGCGGCGTCTGGGTCACGTCGCGCTCGTCGTTAACACTACCTATATTAAAAAATCACACAGATCGTCTCATAATATAATATAATAATATTCTACCACATTCACACAGCGCCATCTAGTTCCACAGTAAGCAATTATATTTGCTTGTGTTATGGGCACTAAACAACTGATATACTACTTAAATACATTTTTTTTTTTTGTAAATACATACATATTATAGATAAATTACACCCAGACACAGAACAAACCTTTATGCTCATCACACAAAGATTTGTCCTGGGTGGGGATCGAACCCACGACCTCCGGCTTAGCAGTTAGGGTCACTAACCACTAGACCAACAGGTCAGTCGTGCACTGAATTATTATTTATGAAGAGAGGTACAAAAATATAACTATATACTTTGCACCTACTTCTTCTCATCTCTGCATCACCCAAAGGTTGGCTGGTAGAGAATGCTTTTAGCATTAAGCCCTCCTTTTGTACACTTACATTGGATGTAGTGCAATTCTCATGCATCCGTCCATACATTTATATGAGTATGGGGTTATTAAGGTATGTATTCTAAGAATTAATTTCAATATTTTTGGTCTACTCTGTCTAACTTTGTAATTTTTTTTCATGTACCTATATATTTCTTGTGGTCTTATCTTGAATCTGTTTGTAATTAAGATACCTATTGCAAATTTCCTTGTCTGTGAAGTTCTATTGCATTTGTTTTGTGGTGTTTAGTTTCTGTGACGCCAATACGGCTGAAAGAAAGAAAAGATAAATCCATCCATCCATCTACATTTATATTATTAATAGGATGTAAAGATTTGTCAAGTATAGTGACGGCATAAATGTGATCTTAAATACAAGATTTCCTTGAACACAAGCCATTTACTCTTACTAGACAGACGCAAGCTACTGTTACTAAACAGGTTTAACTAAAACAAGCAAGTAATTATTGTTGTGATGAGCATGAATAACATTTAAAGTCAAGGTTGATCTACCAAATCTAATCATTGAAGGAGGTCGGCAATCGTTAAAGAGTGACTTCCGTCTTTTATTGCATCGACAGTTATGTCCCAACTTATTTGATTGAGATAATAAGTACTTTGGGTGGCCTAGCAGCTCAGAAAAAATTAGCGGTTAATTAATTAATAATTTTGTTCTTAATTTCATATTTCTACTTAACTTGTTTTTTACTTATTACCTAATAATTTTACTTTGTTTTTGGTGGTATTGTTGTTTCTTTTATTTAAGCTTTAGAGGAATAATGAATTAAATTATTAGAGGAATAATAAGTATTTAATTGTTGTGCCGCCATGCATGGTTCACCTACCTTTAAATTACTGTAATTTTTAAACGACTTCAAAAAAGGAGGAGGTTATATGTTCGACTGTATGTATTTTTGTAGTATACAGACAGATAAACAAAATTTTTAAATCGTGTTTTTTTATATTTAAAATGCCGTACACACTTTACGAACATTTTAATAGATTAATGTGGGGTCCTATTAAGCCCAGCGTGTGTTGTAGACATGCGGCTACGAAACTGTAGCCTCTGCGTAGCTGCTAGCTACGAAATTGTTACCTGCATTTCCAATATGAGCAAGATTGGTCGATCCTTACATGCCAATATTGTCATAACATCGTGCAGCTTTTATGCTAAACAATAATACAATACAATTTGTTTCTGAATCCTGAACGAAGAAGACGAAAAATAACTTTTTAATATAACATAACTTCAGAGAAAAATGAGTCTTAACAAAGTTAACTTAGAGTTGATAATATTGTAGCAC
Source organism: Laspeyria flexula (assembly GCA_905147015.1). Taxonomy (NCBI): domain Eukaryota; kingdom Metazoa; phylum Arthropoda; class Insecta; order Lepidoptera; family Erebidae; genus Laspeyria; species Laspeyria flexula. The sequence goes on along the minus strand of LR989972.1, from coordinate 10,447,097 downwards.
TAGCCATACAGTTACGTAGTTCCAGATTATAATAAGTAGAGTGGTACATGAGAAAATCACAGAGCTGTGTTCCCAGACGCCTTTTGTGCTCTCTCAAAGAGCCGAGTTCAAAGCGCTTAAAAGAAACGATTTGTGGGGTCCCACAAGGACGTCTGCTAGGACCACTTCTTTGTACGGGGAATATTTTTATTTTAATGTTCAATTCTAGGTATTACTGATAAAAACAACACATTGTTTATCGTTTTACTTAGTTTAAATGGCTACGCATAAATAAAACTAATTCTAGATAGAAAACTTAACGTGCATTACATACAAAGTTAAAAAGTACGAAACTTTTTTTGAAATCGTGCGAATAGTTTCTAAGATCACTGTGTAAAAAAGGTGAGTCCTATGTCCAGCAGTGGACGATATTGGGCTGATATGATGAAACATCATGATAGAGGTAATTTAACCGACTTTAAGAAAGGATATTAATTAATTAAATGATTAAGATGAACAGAATCAGGAAGGAACTCGTTCTTATGACCTATACAAAGACTTTAAGTTCACGAACATTCGATAAGATAATGTTTGATTTTATCGACGCCTTCGAATGTAAAGTTGCTTTGATATGTCAAAGGGGCGATTTAAAAACAAAAACATGTTATTTATATCAGCTTACTTGCACTTGAACAAACTGATATTTTTCAAACTTGAACGACAGACGATTAAATTTAATTGAAGAACTTTGGTCGCATTATGTCCAATTCTCAAATGGTCCAGTTCGCAATTAGTCCAGATTACAATTAGTCAAATTCGCAATTGGTCCAGTTCGATTTAGACAAGGACCATATTTGATTGATCGCCTTTGTTACCGTTGTCAAATGCTTGTCATTGGTGTCTGTTGTCTGATCACCACTGCCAGCAATACCTTTTACTTTAGTTCAGTTTTACTCAAAGTCTTTGTTTGAAACCTAGCTCCTTCAGAATGGAAACTATAGTGCGATGAGCAGTCCATTTCTGTGTACAAATATTTGTAATTTAAACAAATAACTGCAGTCCTGACTGATAAAAAACGTATGCCGCAGAAATTAAACCCAGAACCTTCTTGCCAACACTCCAACTGTGTTTTTAAAAATTTCTGTACTCAGGTTCTCACATTTCACCAGATTTCGCATGCAAATATTACATATGGGTAAGTAGGATCGAATCGAAGTAAAAAGGGATGGTGGCTGAATGGATAAGAGACCGGCGTGCTAAACACACGGTCCGAGTTCGATTCCGACCAGCAGTACCAATGTGGATTTCACTTTGTGGAATTTATATGTACTAGTCATGTGATTTACAATTTGCTAACGGTGAAGGAAAACATCGTGAGGAAACCCACATACCCTAGAAGAAATTCTAAGTGTATGTCTGATCCACCAACCCGCATTAGGCCAGTGTGTGTGGATTATGGCCTAAAAACCCTCTCAGCTCTCTAGATAGAGGAGAGGAGACCCGAGCCCAGCAGTGGGACATTAATGGGTTGCTGATGAAGTAGGATCGACCCAGTCAAATGTCGGTAAACATAAGTAATTAAGTACTTAATTACATGTGAATCGACACAAAGTATGTGAAAAACAGTTCTAAATTGTCCTTTTATTATTATGTATCTATTTAACTTTTTAATGGCAAGTGAAACAAAAGATATATCGAGCCAGATGATTCAAGATAAAAAGTGTTTGTGCTTTAGTGCAAAAAATACCACGAAAATGCTAGTTCGGAACAGTTGGGTGGTTTAGAAAATATGAATATGAGTATATAGAAAATCGTGCTAAAATCTTAACCCTCCTTTTGTCTGATGATCACGTGCGTGTGTATCAAACTCAACCCTGTAAAAACATATATTTTAAAGAAATGCCGTCAAGATCAATTATTACAAATCTCATATCTTTATGTAAAGCAATGATAATAATAATTATGATAACCCTTCCCTGCTAAACAAAACTAGAAATAAAAGAAAATAATGTTTGGTCCGATGAAATTGGGGCCTTTAACTGGGCATATTACCCGACTCTAAGACCGAAGACGTAACTACTGAGAATTTCAAAAGTAACTGTTTGCTAAGTAGATAGGTCGGCCTCAACAGAAAACAGAATAAAACACACTCAAAGCAAAATCAATCAGTTTTAAACTCGCAACATTAGCGAATATCGTTTAGTGATAAGTTATCAGGAGTCATTGGGTCAGCGCTCGTGTAGACTGGTGCGAAGTTTGATGCTTTCACATATACATAACATCTCGTTGAGCAAAATGCCAAGAATTCTGTATTAAGTAAATAATTTAGTAGAATTAAACATCTACTTACGAATTAAAACTATATATACAATTAATTACAAACAAAAAAAAAGAAAATAAAACTTAAACAAAAAAAAAACAAGAAAAACTTGTTTATGCACCGTAGTAACCCATCATAATCAATCTACCGCCTGAGAAATAAGTCGTTGTTTTATAACTCCAGCTAAATAAATTGATAAAAGGTGTCTAAAGTGCAGTAATAGTGCAGTGATTAAGTAACAAACATAGTGCATCTCAGATACTATTCGTGAGTAAAGAAAACAAAAAGTAGTGCTATCCTTATGGACCTATTTTTGACTAAATAAAACGCAAACAAAAGTATTTATTCGCATATACCGACATTTCAACTTACAAGCGGATTGTCCACAAATTTGTGCCGAACGCGTAAGCGACGCGCTTTGCACGGCGCTTGCGACCTTTGGTCCGTGCAATCCACCATACGGAGCCGTGGGCATTTATTACTGTGCCCCTGTATTAATTAACGTAATAGAACTTGTACGGTGAACTTTATTAGTGTCTAACTTTTAAAAATTTTAAATTTTTGTTCGAAATAATGGCACAATCAAATTTTGTTTGGGGATGTTGTACAACTGATGACAAAAATGAAAAATATCTTCAGTGCGCTATATGTATGAAGGCTTTTCACCATGAATGCCTATCTTTGGAATCATCATTCGAACAGTCACCTTGGACCTGCCCTTTCTGCTCCTCAACAACTTCAAAAGGGAAAAATAAAGACAACACGCCCGTCCGCTTTAATCCAAATGTTACTGTGCGCCCTAACAAACGACAAGCCCTACAGTCCCCACCTGGGTCAGAATTAACCGAAAACGGTGTACGCGCTATAATTCAAGAAGCCATGGAGTCTCAGTTTACTCACCTATTGGAGAAAATTACTTCGACAATGCGCACCCTATTGAACACAGAAATTAAATCAGTACGAAATGAAATTGAACAGCTAAAGGATTCCGTTGTTTATATGAGTGTACAATATGATGATATCCTAAAGGAACATTCAGATGCGAAAGAAAGGATAAAAGAGTTGACAGAAAACAATACCAAAATGTCTACCGTAATTAAAGAAATGTCAGTTCGTATTAATACCTTGGAACAGAATGCTCGCTCTAGTAACATTGAATTACAGTGTGTTCCTCAGAAAAAGGATGAGAATTTAATGAATATAGTTAAACAACTTGGTAATGTCATAGAATGTGAAATTAAGGAAGAAAATGTATTGAATTGTACGCGAGTTATGAAGTTCAATGGCGACAATAACCGTCCTAAATCTATTGTAGTCCAGTTCAATACACAAAGACAACGCGATACTGTCCTAGCTGCTTGTATTAACTTTAACAAAAAGAAAACTTTTAATGACAAATTAAACACTTCCCACCTTGGTCTTGCAGGTGAGAAATCACCAATTTTTGTCAGTGAACACTTGAGTCCTACTAACAAGGCTTTACATGCGGCAACGCGCCTAAAAGCAAAAGAGAAGGGCTACAAGCACGTCTGGGTCAGAGGAGGCCGCATTTTTGTAAGAAAAACAGATGATTCAGAATATCGTATTATCAAAGATATGGACTCACTTAGCAAAATAAACTAGAATTACTTACGTCAATATACATCTGTGACGTATTTGTGCATGTTTACAAGTACATTAATTGCTTTAAAATTCGCTAATTTTAATATTTTATACCAAAATATCCGAGGTTTACGATCAAAAACCCATGAATTTATTTGTAACTTGGCTTGTACTAACTATGATGCAATAGTGTTAACAGAAACATGGCTAAATAGTTACGTCCTTAGCACAGAACTTTTTGATAGCAATTATAATGTTTTCCGTAGAGACCGAGAAACTACAGCATTCCATAACCATAGAGACGGTGGAGGTGTTCTGATTGCGGTCGCTAAGAAGTTTTTTGCCAATAGGATGTTGAACTGGGAAAGTAATTGCGAGGATTTGTGGGTGACGATCCAAGTCAACCACAACTTTAAAATAGCTTTATGTGGAGTATATTTACCACCACCTGTTCATAATTCAATAATTGATCACTTCATGGACAATTATAATTCTTTAGTTGATAAAATAAACGAGTGTCATACTATGTTCATTGGCGATTTCAATTTAAGTCAAATTAATTGGAATATTGTGAATGGCCTAGCAGATTCTTATCCATTCTCTCATTCTATGATCTGTCAAAAGCTCATTGATTTTACGCACATAAACAACTTAAGTCAGTGTAACGAAATTGTTAATAATAAGGGAAGGATTTTGGATCTGGTTCTTACTGACTTTCCTGGTTGTAGGGTAACTGAAGCTATTGCTGGTCTTTGTAAAATAGATCCCTATCACCCGCCTCTTGAAATTATCCTTGAATATGTACAAGAAAATAACTTAAGACGAAATAATTCTATAAGACCAAATTTTAATAAGGCAGATTATCTTACCATCAAGGATCATCTCAATAATACTGATTGGTCTGATCTTTTTCAGGGAGTTACTGATCCGAACATTATGCTCGACATATTCTACAATAATCTTAACCAGTTGATAGAACAGTGCGTGCCACCTATTGTTATGAAAAAAAACTCTAGGCCGCCTTGGTTAAATCACCGACCTCTGCTAAGGCTACAGCGGGAAAGAGATAACTATAGAAAAAGATATAAAATGTATAAAAATCCATTAGACAAAATTTCTATGCAACTATGTAATAAGCGATGTGAAATTTTAGCAAAAAAATGCTACAATTCATATATTAATAACATTGAGAACAAAATTAAAACGAACCCTAAAATCTTTTGGTCATTTATGAAATCAAAGCGAAACGGTAAGAGTACTTATCCCGCATCCTTATCCAACGGTGACAGTGTGGCCGATAATGGCGATGATATATGTAATATGTTTGGTAGCTACTTTTCTTCAGTTTATAACTCAGTAAATCAATCCGATGGCCTATCTTCAATGTCCTCTTACTTGCATACGTCTTCGAATAATTCCGACTCATTTTCCAATTTAAGTTTTAACAGAGAAGCAATAGTCAAGATTCTTAAAAGTCTTGATGCGTCAAAGGGGCCAGGATCGGACAATATTCCACCACGCTTTATAAAAGAGTGTGCTGATGAGTTAGCAATCCCTATGTGCTTTATTTTTAATCAGTCTTTAGGGTCTGGCGTTTTTCCTGATCGATGGAAACTTGCGAAAGTCGTTCCTATTCTTAAAACTGATCTTGAAGCTAGTATAGTTAGCAGTTATAGGCCAATATCGATTCTTCCAACCCTGGCAAAGACCTTTGAAGCACTAATATGTCCCTTTATTCAAAATTATTTTAGGAAGTATTTGTCAAGCTACCAGCACGGGTTCACTACCGCTAGATCCACATGCAGTAATTTGGTTGACTTTGTTGAGAATGTTATGGAATCAGTAGATGCTAATAAACAAGTGGACGCAGTGTACACCGATTTTAGCAAAGCCTTTGATAAGGTGTCTCACCATATTTTAGTTCAAAAACTATCATCATATGGCTTTGCTGGATCGTTACTTCATTGGCTTAACTCATACTTAGTAAATCGAACTTTTTTCGTTGTGGCTGACGGTTATAGTTCCAATACTTTCAAAATTACCTCAGGCGTTCCACAGGGTTCACATTTAGGACCTATCCTGTTTAATATTTTCATTAACGATCTCCCTAATTGCTTCCTTTATTCTACTCCGTACTTATTCGCAGATGACTTAAAAATGGCTCGTGTAATAGAATCCAATACTGATGCATTGTTACTTCAAAGTGATATTAATAGACTACTGGAATGGTGTAGCTATAACGATATGCAACTAAATGTTAAAAAATGTTCTCAAACAACTTTTACACGTAAACTGAATAAGATACACTATAGCTATAATGTACACGGCGTACCACTTGGTCGAATAGACACAGTTCGAGATTTAGGTGTGATACTAGATTCCAAACTAACCTTTGTTCCTCACATAGACATTGTCGTAAAGAAAGCGTCAAAAATGCTGGGTTTTGTTATTAGGAATATTAAGTCATTTCGTTCTCCCAAAACTAAAATCTTACTGTATAATAGTCTTGTCAGAAGCATACTTGAGTATTGCGTTGTAGCTTGGCGTCCTCACTATGCCACACATAGCCTAAGAATTGAGCGAATCCAGAAGCGTTTCTTATATCATCTAGCCTACTCTACAGGTGTTGCAAAAAAACAACCAAGCTATTTGAAACGCCTCAAACATTTTAAAATCGACTCGTTAGAAACGCAGGAACTCTTCAGATCTTTTATTTTTATTCAAATTATTACACAACAATATAGATTGCTCGGAACTACTATCAAAATTTAAATTCAATATCCCTCACAAATATCCTAGAAAACCAATTAAGCTCCTACATCCTCCTTTTCGAAAATCAGTTTTAGGCTCTAACTCCCCTGTTTCACGGCTAAGTAAGTTATACAACCACTATAGTAAACAGATAGATCTATTTGGCACATCATTTCAACGATTTAGGAACCAGGTCCATAATCTTACTATTGATTGATTGTATTCTTCCACTAATAATAATATAACTGCTGTACTTAGAAATAGGAACTACGCTATAAGACTTACGATATTTGTTTCCTTTTATCAATAATTTTAATTTTTTTCTTTAATATATTTTATGCATGTGGTGTTTACCTACACGAGTTGTGCACTTAGAACTTAATATTATGTTCTGTTTTGTAATGAATGTATTAGTGTAATAACTACTGGTAAACCAATAAATAAATAAATAAATAAATAAATAAATAAAAAGTATTCGTCAGCATCACTGTCAACCGGAAACGTACCCAAAAGGACTAATACTTACCTACTTTTAAATTTTTTTCATTAAAAAGTAAGTATCCATTACCAGAAATAAAATCTTTTAGTAAAAAAGCGATGGTGGCCGATTGGATGAGAGAAGAGAAGACCGGCGACAGTGTGAAAAAACACGAGTTCGATTCCTACCGGCATCGGCAGTACCAATGTGGATTTCACTTTGTGAAATTTATATGTACTAGTCAAGTGACTTATCATCTGCTAACGGTGAAGGAAAGCATCGTAAGGCAATAATTATATTCTAAGGTTACCTTCGATAAATGGGCTATCGAACACTAAAAGATGTTTCAAATCGGTTCAGTAGATCTCGAGATTACACCCTTCGACGTCACAATTTCACAAACACACAAACTTTACCTCTTAATAATATTAGTATAGTTAGATAAATACAGGTCGAGGTAATCACAAACTTTCTATAGCTAAATTCTCACATCTGTCCCTCCGTGACCTAGATTAGTGAAAGGGGATTAAAACACAGGGGACGTCGAGTGGCGTCAATAGCTCTAATCAGGGTAGCTCTGTAGTTCATTGTGAATACGACGAATTTTGTACTTCTATGGTCGGGCTATATTATTGAAATTGAATCGTTTGAATCAAACATTCCGTGTTCGTAGTAAATCAATAAATTTGGCATCTGTTTCAGAGAATAAATACAACAGTTTTACAGTTAAAGTTTGATATATTTTTCCACTGCTCAGCTCCTATTGGCGGTGGCGTGATGTTATATAGCGTATGTTACTCAGTGACAATGTAGCTTTCTAACGGCAAAAGAATTTTTGAAATGGGTCCAGTAGTTTCTTTTTCTGTTCCGTGTTTACATACATAAATACATTTTTTTCATCATATTAATAATAATATATTATTAATTATTACTAGTATAGATATAGATGACAGAAATTTGCTGTCCGTAAGTAAAGTCCACATTCTTTCGAGGAGACCTATGCCCAGCAGTGGGACATTTATGGGTTGAAATGATGATGATGAATGAAGTATTATGTATTGTTTTTATTTATTTTATAAGTTTGTTATGTAGCTAAGTAGTAACTAAAATGTAGGTACATAATTGAAGTATCTTGAAGCATTAAGTATTTTTTCTGTGCATGTTTCATATCAAGGTAAAGTGATCTATTGCATTACACGATGAAGGTTTTTAAATTAGACTTAAATGCTATTCAATAGAGCATGAAGTTATTTGTTGTTTGTTCAGTTCAAGACCTAGGCTTTGTTCAGTTTGGTCTAGAAACATTGTTCGCTTAATTGCACCAAATTATCAATGTGGAAGGCTTAGATATACATAATTGCTACTATCATCGTTAAAGGTGCGTTTCCACTGAAATTGTTGGCAATTTTGTGCGTTTGCAACTGTCAATAAAATCCCCAACTTTTAGCGTAAGTGGTTAATTTTATCTAATCTGTGACACAAGGTAATTACAGAAACTTTTGTCACTAACACGTGTTGATAACCATGGGCGTATCCAGGGAGAGTGTGTTTTATAAATTGAATATATAATTTTGTAGATTTATTATCTGAAACCCCAGAAACTAAACCCTACGCCTGTGTTGACAACACAAAAGTTGGCAATTTATTTGGTCTCCTTAAAGCAGTGTTTATCAAAATGCTCGATATTACCCCCTTGGGCTTGGCGGTGGTAAGGTTCACAGAGGGAGAGGAGAGGGGGGTTGGCAAAATATACCTAGTCTCTGTCCAAAGTCTCTGCTAACTGTTTTAAGTTATCAACTAAAATGTCTTATATAGTTACTTACATAGAATTACGTCTCTACTTCAAAATAAAAAAAAATAGTGGGCATATGACCTTGTTACTGTAATTTTCGACGTATATATGCACCAAAACTAAACCATTCAATTCTATTATGAGCGTTAAAACACCTTGTTTTGTCTACAACTTGACAATATACCTACTCTATTCTCTAACATTTGAAGGCTAATTTACCGTGTTAGAATGACACTTGAATAAAAATTGTTGTCGAACAAAGAAAATATTAAAATTCATTAAAACGAATGCTGAAAGTTTAAAGAAAAATAAATATCTGTGTAGTGACGGATTAAGAATACATAATGTCACTACCCCATCTCAACCCGTGGGTGCCGTAAAAGGCTATTAAGGGAGTAACCTTATGCAGACAAGAGCACTGCAATAAAAGGAAAATTCGAAAGAAACTGTATAGCTACCCGCCTAACCAGCGTGGTACAGTAGGCTAAATTCCCTCGGTTTCCTCCATATTCTCTGGAGGAGAACCGTGCCGGACGAGACGTTTATGGGTTGAAATGAAGAGAAATTCTCATTTTGAAATAAGTTGTCTACTTTTACTAAACTACACGTTTTATTTCTTTGATACACCTCCACCTGTAAGGTACGGGCAGTATCCCACTCACAGTTAGTAGAGGCCTATGTCCAGCAGTGGACTGCAATAAGCTGAGATGATTATGATAATGATATATGATGAAGGCGCAAAAAAAAGCAATTTTAAAAAGATTTCTCTATGACTACTCAATATTGTTGATGTACCTGAATATCTCTAGGGCAGTCGCTCTTAACCTTCAACAATGGGGGACCATTTGACTAATATACTGTCTAATCATGGGGAACTGCAAACTTCAATGGGTGATTAGCTCCAAAAGTCTTTCAAGTATAATCCTCGCGGCCCAGTCTGTGGGTTCGATTCCAGTTCCAGTGGTCCGCGAACCACCGCTCTAGGGCCTTCAACCGATACTAGGTACTCCAATATGCGGCATAACTTAATACTTTATTATAACCTGCCCAAGGGCTTATTCTGCATAATCGTTTAGAAAGTGTCAGATAGGAAGAGTTTAATGAAGGTCATTTATTTATTTATCGACGGCAGAAGGCCGCGCTATCAGTGTAATTAAAAATAAAATGTAGGCCGCTAAACATATTGTTCAATCTGCTTTAAGTATGTTATAAACAAAGAATATAGTGTATTTATATTGTTATTTAAGATTTTTTATGTACCAATACTAATCTAAGTTATCGCGAAACAGACGCGCGTTCGTAGGTACCTATTCATTCATGTGGACTGTTTATTTAGCTGTAATTCACTGCTCACAAATATTATTGCAGACCAACAATATTTGATAAGTTGTTGTATCGCATAAATGTTTTTTTTTTCACATAGCTTGATGAAAAGTCCGGTAATTTAAAAAATTTTTATAATGTAATCTGTGGTTGTTTAAGTAAGTTAAGTAAGTTTTTGTGATGCAGTCTTCTATCTTCTTCTTATTGAGTCGTTATCAACCAATTGCTTGAAGATGTTCTTTAAATCCTTCCATATTTTCAGGTCTTGGGCAGTTGCTGCCTATCGACATCGACCAAGACGACATTATTAAAGTATGATGTCATATTGTCATCTCCTTCCACCTCATTGTGGTCTTCCCACAGACCTTTTATGACCGTATGGTCTCCGCAGTCTTCTATAAGATAAAGGAAAACTCAGGCAGGCTGTTTAGTATTTATAAAATAGTGATTTATTAATTGATCTGATGAATAACCCGTACCGACAGATTTCATGCAATTTTACATAAAAAGACAGCCTCCCTGCTGAGTTGAGTGGGAGACAGTCGCAAAGAAAATAAATCAGTAAATAAAGGACACAGAGATTAAATTGCGTCAGCGAAAATGAAATACCGACACCTGCGTTTTTCAATTTACTTTCATTACTTCCCGACCATTACTTTCCACAGCCTTTGTGGTGGGAAACCTTAATAATTGCTTTGATATTGCCTTGAAATTAACAATGGCACGAATGATAGAAAAGAAAACGATTGTCGAATGAATTTATACTCGATGGGATCACATGTCTTTCCCATCAGAAGGGTAGGCAGAGAATAGGTTTATCTTTCACTTCTTCAGCATTCTCTAACCTTTTCCTATTATATGCTCGTCGATTTAGAGTGGATACTGCTGACCTGTCGTTTATTTAGACATCCCCGATTTCAAAAACGATTTGATAAAATACTCTAACACGATGATGAAGTTACAATGGTCATAACTCCTTTCCATGCCCATGATATCGTCAGACACGACGTTCAAATCAAAAACAGACATGTAAAGATTATGCTAAATAAAAAATTAGGTTAATTCGCAATGTCAAACTTTCAACAGTTGGTTAAGTTACTAAACTATCAAAGTTAAGGTCGTCACGTAAACCTTGAAGTGGTAACAGTTTAGATTATTACCAGTAGCTGACGACATAAGCGACTTAGATTGCTACAGAATATTTAATCGTGACTCGTGTAATGGAGGCTTAATATTCTTTGGATATAGGGCGCGGTGACCATCAGATGTTGACACGACTTTATTAACTCTCTGGGCAGGAACGGTCTCAGGGGATGCAGAGCTTACAACCACCGTTATTTTGTGCTAGAGCGAAGCTTGCCTTTACAAATCCTGCGGTTATGCATTTTGAGTGGCTGGCGGCTTAAAGCTCGAAATTGGAATGTAATGTACTTATATGTTTTTGTTTAAAAAACAACGCCCGTACTAGGGAACAAGCTCTGTGTTGCGGGGAACTTTACAAACATACAATTAATGGACATGGAGTACAACCAGACTCGAGACAAATATCGATAAAACAGACACATTTGTCTCACTTTACGCCGCGCTAAACTCAAGACTGCCAGCTGGCGTAGCTTAAAAGTTATTTAGGGGTAACAAATACATAAAAATCGTAATACATAATAATAAGTATACGTATAATTTATGACGCGTGCGTGAGATAGAGATTACAAAATTCCAATTTATGTAATAGCAAAGATCCAAACGTCTCTAGTTGTCTAGGGAAAGCTTTTCCAGCTTTTTATTCATACATAATTACATATATGTACATATAGATCACGGCTCTTTCCCAACAGAGAGTTAGGTAGAGACTATTTCCTTCCACTTGCAACGATTCTGACATAGATCTTTGGCTTCTTTAACATTCATCAGTTTTTTCATGCATTCTCGCCGGTTTAGGGTCCTCCTCATCTATCCCTTCTTCAAAATGTCTCCTATTTGGTCATGGTACCTACGTTCTTCTATCTTCTTCCAGCTTTTTATATGAGCAAGAAATTGCATTGCATCTTATCCTTTAAGATTTTTGGAGGGAGTGAACTTGTGACCCAACAGTACAGAAAGGCGGATTCTACTATCTTCCTAATATTATAAATGCGAAAGTTACGATGGATATATGATGATGTTTGTTACCCAATCACACGAAAACGGCTCAAAGGAAGTGTACGAAATATGACACACAGATAGATTTAGTCTTGAATTGCACATACACTACTTTTACCGATATATCACACGGAGTCGAAGGCGGAAGGTAGTTGAGTTATAAAGAAAAGATGGATCAAACAGTAGAAAAACATAACATTAGAATATAGTCATAGATGCTTATATCAATATGAATTAATAGGTCTAGCTCAGAGCCTTTGTATCCACCACTGCAGAACAATTCTGAGGGTGCTACGCTATCACTGTCAGAAATTGAAATTGCGTTGATATTATTGACCTGACTCTGTGTATATACAGAGACGTCAAAAGAGATAACACGATAACTTGTTTCTATGTTTAATTTTAATTAAGTAAATATCTAAACATTTATTGTTGTACTAAACTATAGTTGTAGATAAATAGCTTAACTATACGTAAATAGGAAAACTTATATTGTTAGGGTTGCGTATCAAATTGATAAAAAAATAACGGAATTATCCGTCTATCTATAACTTTCGACTTTGTACTTAATTAAGACTTATCGTAGCATCACGACGTCTCCTCCGAAGGGATAGGCAGAGAGTGTATAAAACCCATATTGCATCAGCTATAAAGAGGTATACGTAATTTTTATTTATCCGTGTTTTCGCGTGATGCCTAGTAATTTCGTGATAACACAAATAAACAAAATTCGAATCGTCAAATCATCCTACGGCATAATTATAATAATGATACAAAAAGTTATAGTTATAGGAATAGTAATAATACAGCAGGGGGTCTGATAAAAGCTTATTGGTCTGAGTCGGATGCCCCGTAGAGATCCAATCAAATTGAATAGTTTCGCAAAGAAAATTTTATGATCTCATGGCATATACGATTCTTTAGAATTAGGGACAAATTAGGAAAATGCCTAGCCCTCTCTGTATAGCTCAAAATATATAAACATTTTATAAGAGTAAATACATACAACAAGTTCTACGAAAATCTATATCACAATAGGTTAGTCATTTTCCGCCCGCTTGTGAGAGCTAATTAGAGAACTAAAGGGATTATCAATAGGGTGGTTTGGGCAGCATCGACCCCCCCTGTCTGTGGAGGTGTCTCGCCCAACCACCATTACTCTTCACTTTTTTATACGAATAATCAGCTTAGTTCCTCTTTCTTCCATAGTTTGGAAGTGCATGACAAATTCGTTAATTGAATAAGTAGTTACCTAATAATTAAATAACATTATGATTTTTTCGTGGATTTATAGTATATATGTACTTACTACAGATTCACAAAATTGCGATATTATACACCAATGATTTTTATGGTAGCGTCCGTTTAGCCTTACAGAAAACTATAAAATTCGTTTAAAAATAAACTTAAGAACTGTTGGCTATTTTGTAAAAAGATCAGTAGGTAGGTAGTACCTCTGTGGGTAATACCTAACTTATTATAAATAGGAATTCAAGAAAAATGTTTTTTCACAGATTTAGTTGGGTTGTTTCAGATTACGTAATACATTAAACAATAAGTAAGTTAAGTAGGTACCTAAGCATATCCCATTGTAAGCATGTACGTAAGTATATAGATAAGGTAGTAATTTGATCTCCCACCCTCGCCGGCGGCGGCGCTAGATAGAAATAGCCACAATAGCTCAGACAAAGCGATCATTCAATTTCCTCAGTATTGTAGTATGAAATATAATGCCCTGCCAGACATCTCTCAAAATTGACAAGCAGGATGTCATGATTAGACCGATCGGACTGTGTATTTGCTTTTATTTTATTTTATAAGGGAATTATATATACCTACAGGATTAGCTTTTTACAACAACTATCAATTTAGAATAACTCTTATTAAAAAAATTATTAAATTAAAATTAAATATTGTTTATTTCAGGCAATTTAGCCCATATTTTACAAACACATTAACATAATTATTAAAAATAGACACCGAAAAAATATATTAAAAAATCATAAAAAACTACACATTAAATAAATACTAATGAATAAATAATAGAATAATAATATAATATATATATACATTTAAATTTATAAATTTACATTTAACCTGGCGATCGTATTATGTATATGTGACAAAAAACTGCAGACACTAATTTATTATCACATACACTCAATCGCGCCAGGAATGAAGCTCTGAGCCTCCGCAGTCCGCATTAGCCCGTGAAAATCAGTAACTCTGTTCTCGACGAACATGCCAGTCGCACTACACAACCAGGGCAAACGTAGCAATGCCCTAAAAGCGTTGTTATATTGTACACGGAGAGTGTTATATGCACTCTTCGTGTACCTGTACCAAAGTTGGCCAGTGTAGAACGACTGACAGTAAGCCTTGAACAGAGTCACTTTCACTTCGTCTGTACAGTGATTAAAACGCCTGGCCAACATGTTGCCCCTACATGCTGTACTTCGCCTTTGCCTTTCCAGGTCTTCATCATCGTTCAAAGTGGCAATAGATAATTTTTTATTTGGATTTATTTTTATTTAAGTAGGTAGTTTTTATTTAGTTATATGAGGAATGGACTTTTCCCTTGCCGGCACAGTGATTCTCACATCTCAGTTTCTCTTTGTTTTCACGAAATTTTAATTTTAAGAGATTTTCTTGTCAGTACCATGTCAGAAATAATGTCCGTATTCATATGACTCAAGTTATTTTACATTTGTACCCACGACAGTCCCCCTCTAGGGGTCAAAGGTAAAAGACATTTTGAGGTTACATAGGGTACCGACAGCCGGGGGATGGGGTAACCCATAGACCTAGGATCCGCGCGCTGTACATACTAAATCTATGGGGTAACCGATCGATGACGCCACGTGTTTCATCTGACGCAACTTCCGACAATTTTAACGCGGGAAACTCATTCTTGTAAATTGAAAATGGAATTAATTGAAATTGTCTATCAGGAGATAGACAATTTCTAATTTACTATTATTATTTTTTATGTAAAAAGTGTATTACCATAGAGATGCAAATAATAATAATTGGAGGTCGTTGTTAATTACAATGGGCCATGGGGAGAAATTGGCAAAGCAGATGCAGTGAAAATCAATAACCGCATTACAAGCATCCATGATTGGGAAAGTAAAATATTTTGAAGACAGACTAAGTAGGTATAAAAGAAAGCCAATAAATTTTCTTTTTATTAGTAGGTACCTAAGTACTTTTCGTATATGGAAAGCTGTATAGGCATGGGTACCTACGACTACCGCATGGTGAACAAACATGTGCTTCCCAAAATTTATTAATATGAATTTATTCAAAACACATTTTTGAAATTAGAATAGGATTCAATTTTGTAACATTTATTCGTATATTGGCAAATTTTGTGCCATTATATTATCCGTATAAATTATACCTATTAGGTACTTTGCATTATAATATGTTTAAATTACATAGGTTTTTATTTTTAATAAAGTACCTATCTTAATAGAACGCGTTCCTTTTTCAAAATAACTGGATGACTACATAATCATTAAGATTGTTATATAATTTTTATTAGGAATATCCGTCCAATAACAATCTAATTTAAATTATAAAAACATCATTAAATTTTAAAGTTCAATAAAAAATAAGATCCAAATGTCAAAGGTTAACACAAAGTTATCACATAGGTAATTAAAATATTTATGTTACAATATTATGAAACTAACTTAAAAAAATATTACTTACATTTTTTTAAATGAAAAATCACAGTTTTAATTCACCAAAATAATTATATTAGCAAATAAGTCACTTCACTGTTTCCCGCGTTTTTCTGCCGGAGCGACTAAGCCCACCAACACGGGTCGCGAGACTGCCGTGCGCCAAATAAATGCGAGATAGAAGATTACTTTCCCTAGGTGTAATAGAGAAAACCATACCCCAAAGTATTGACCGGAGGATGGGCATGCAATGGGGCAAGAGAGTGATCGGAAAATGATTTCCCATCTCGCTTTGACAGATTTTTCAAACGGGTTTGGAAGTTGTAGCGGCCACAGTTTTCTGTTTTAAACTGGACTGGAGTTACTTTATTAAATTCATATCTAAAAATACGTAGGTAGGTTATTTATTTTATCTAATTATTTTATTTAAACAATGATATAATGATTAATAAAAAGATATTACTTCTTATTGAAAAGACTTAAGATTTGAAGAGTAGGTAAGGAAAACCCTAGTCTGTTAAAATTAGATCTTTATGGTTATTAAATTATACCTTCGAATTCTCACATTCCGAGAGTGGTAGAGAGAGTACCACTGCACTGCGAGATTTATCTCAATCAAAATGAGTAGCCTGCTACGGATGAACTTGCTTTCACACTACAAAAGACTGTAGACAAAGCTGATAACACCACTACCTTGGTCGTTTTGTGTGTCTGATGATCGGTAATGGCCTTTCAAAATTTATTAGTGAGGAAAGACAAATCTTCGCTGTTTTGTTATAGGAGTAGATACCTAACTTAAAATGTAGCCTTCTCTGTACATTCAACATCAAGTATAACACTAATGTGCTTAGCTGCGACTCTGGTATTGCCTACAGCGATATTGCCTTTTCTGATCGCCTGCAAAACATTAATTAGTCAAATATGAATATTATTTACCTAAATTAAAAACATAATTTATTTGGTGACTTTTTCTTAACTCTGTCTACTCCTTCGGGAATTAAAATCGTGATGCTGCTTGTTTTATTTTTTAATTAATATTTATCTAGATTTAAATTCTGTAACCACTGACTCGAACTATTGATGTTGTCGTTCGCGTTTGTATCTGTAAGTTGTCAATTGTCATTGACAACTTGTCAATTTCAATTTGTCATCAGTGTGTCATTGTCATCACACCAAATGTGTCAAAAGAAGTAGTAAAAGTAAACAACTGACAAAATTTTATCGTGCCGATTCATTAATTATCTATTGAAATTGAAAATAATATTAAAACATGAGTGAGCCCGGCAGAGTTATCATACTATATGGTAGCCAGACCTTTACGGCTCAAGAAGCGGCTGAAAGAGTATGGCGAACCACGAAAGTTTTAGGTTTTCGTGGACCAGTTCAAGCATTGGACGATTACCCCATATCAAAGCTAATTCAGGAAGAATTCGCCTTATTCGTGGTTGCTACGACTGGCCAGGGCGATGAGCCCGACAATATGAAAAGATTTTGGAAGTTTCTGTTGCGGAGAAACCTGCCTTCCAATTCTTTATCCAAACTGAAGTATGGTGTTCTTGGTTTTGGTGATTCATCTTATACTAAATTCAATTTTGCTGCTAAAAAGCTTCATAGAAGATTAATGCAATTGGGCGCGACGCCTCTACTTGATATAGGTAACATTAACACATCGAAATGTTCGTTTATTCATCTAGGTTACAAGGTAACACTTGTGAAACTCACAAGAATGTAACAGGTTATCCGAAAAGTAGTGTCAGCAAATTTGCCTACGACCAGTTCGCTGATGGAGTGGAGCTATGAGAAGAACAGGCAAGAAATTCACGCCACGCTTTTAAAAAAAATGGATAGTTACAATCTTTTGTAATTTACAATTTGGGTAGCGTGTAAAGTGATGCAGCAGAGCACCACACCACTAGATTAACGAGTTAAATCAACTCCTAATATAGTCTACTTTTTAGAACCTTTGCCCCAATACTGCTGAATATTCTGTGTAATAATAATTGTTATCATATCCTATAGGTACTTGAAAGATATTTCCAAGTATAGTATCCACAAAACTGTCTCAAGGCTTAATGAGGGTTCTACCAATTTCATTAATGTAAGCTTGGAAATCTCTTTAGGAGACCTATGTCACTAACAATCAACTTAATATAAGTACTTAATACCTATAATGGAAGTATATACAACCATAATTTTAATACTCCTGTTTCAGGACTCTGCGACTATCAACATGATTTAGGCCATGATGCAGTCATGGCGCCATGGCTAAAAGATTACTTCTCAAAATTAAAGCTATTCTACCCTCAAATACAGACAGAAAATATAAAATCAGCTTTTGTACCTAGGTGGAAAGTATCACTAATAAAAAACACTGAAGAACTTGTCCTAAATGGACTTTCAAGAGATATTTATTTTGGTATAGGGAATAAAGACACCTATTTAGGTGCATGTCTATTGGAAGTAGAGAAGAATGAAAGAACTACCAGCGAAACACATTTTCAGGTAAGATTTTATGCCAGTATCATTTTAACAAAATGTTTCTTACTTTTTCTTTGGTTTTATATTACAGACATTTCATTTATGTAATCGTCTTTTCAGGATGTAAGATTAATGACTTTGAGGACTGCTGTTGATACTGAATTACATTATAAACCAGGTGATGTCTTCAATATTCGTCCACGAAACTCTAGGGAGGACCTAGCTGACTTATTTGGGATATTAGAGCAGCATAATATTGATATAAAACCTAATTATAGGTTGCTGGTTGAAGAATGTCATCCAGGTAAACCTAGTTTTGTAGTAACTTTATTGATAGACTTATTTTATTTAAAGTACTTAAATTTTTTATTGACACATAAAAGCGTTTTTATTTTTTTCTGTAGAGAAAACCTCTAGAGGTACCTATGAAATTTTATTTCTAAGCAGAATATTTTATTATGTACTTTCATTATTGCGTTTATTTTATCGAACAATGTATCAACAAGTAAATAAAAAAATTAACCTAACCCATAAAAAAATAGGTAAGCTTTTTTCAACACAAAGTTCTTATATCTGTTTACCTCCGCCGCGTCGCTTGTGATATAAAAAAATATTATTCTTTTTAATATTAAATATTTTGTATCAAACGCCATGGGAGTTTTGTAAATTAATAACAAGCAGAAAGTAACTAAACGCAATCTGTCAATGTCAAAATCAACACGTGCAGGTGACTTTGACAGATGCCCTGACGCGGACTGATGCCATGATCAATAATCGTGTGCGCGATATGTTTCACTTGCAAAAATAGGTATTTTGAATCAATTAAATACACGTGGAATACATAATGTTGCGACGGCAAGCGCGTTTGCGCCGCGAATACTTGTACAGAAAATCAGTAGAAGACAAACAGAAGAATATTCAAGCTAAGAAAGATCAACTGAAGCGATGTTTGGAAGAAAACATTCCTATTCACGGCGATTTGAGAAAAGAAGCTCTCGCTTTACAAAAAAGAATAGATTATGAAGATAAAGGTATGTGGCCTTTAACGTATTAATTTTTTTTTTTAAACTACCCCGATATTTTGTTTTAGCCATATATTCAAAACTTATAGAGGTTATACTATAGTTACAAATATTTCATTTTATAGCCTTTTCAAACTATATTAGTAGTTCGTTGAGATTTTTTGAGAGTTTTCCCATGGTGAAATTGTTAATATAAGTCTGGATTCTGGTATTGTGCCAGAATAATGGCAATCTCATCATATCTTTCTATTCATACATACATCAAATTAGGCCACTTTTCCCACAGAGGGGTAGGCTCAGACTATTTCCTTCCACCTGCTACCATTCTGACATACATAGTCTGCTTCTTCAATGTTCATAAATTTTTTCATACTTGCTGCCCGGCTTACTACGTACATACTCCTGACGTCATTTTTTTTTAATATCCCTGATTTGGTCAATGGATGTTTTCCTAGATGTTCCTCTTTCAACATTCCTATTCACACTCGCTTTTTAGGATAATGTATTTGCTTTACTCTATTATTGATTTTACAAAATTACTTAATTTTATTATATGTTTTTAGGTCCAGAACGAGTTGCAGTGATAGGTGGGTTCAGTGGCGGTGCAAACACGCAGAGTGCACAAGATGATGAGTACAGATATGCTGGTGTTGAGGACCCCAAGATTATGATCACCACCTCCCGAGAGCCTAGCGCCAGGCTTAAGATGTTTGTTAAGGAACTTAGGTCAGTATTTATTTACTATTACTATACTATTTAATACTTCTTTTGAAAGATTATTTTAGAGAATTTTTAGTTTAGTAACCATATTACTTACTGACATTATGCAATTCAAAGGCTAGCCTTTACCTAGGAAGAGCCTTGCTGGGCAACTTGGCCTTGTAGCAGTGCACAAATATTAAATTTATATAATATAACAATAAAAATAATATAACAGTATTTATTTATCTGGCTATATTATTATAGTAACAATATTTCTTTACAGGCTAATATTCCCAAACAGTCAAAGAATGAACCGTGGTGGATATGAGATGTCTCAGTTGATACATGCATGCCGAGCCAACGAAGTGACAGACTTTATCGTTGTACATGAAACTAGAGGTGTGCCTGACAGTTTGGTTAGTTCTGATACTGCATTTTAACATCATCCTTTTTTTATTGAAAAGTGTGCAAGTTGCGTTTTACAAGTGACTATGTGACTATTTACGTCTATAAGTGACTGGCCTGTTGGCCTAGTGGTTAATGAACGCTAAGCCGGAGGTCGGGGGTTCGATCCCCACCCAGGACAAATCTTTGTGTGATGAGCATGATTCTCTGTTCTGTGTCTGGGTGTAATTAATCTATAATATGTATGCATTTACAAAAAAAATTGTTTAAATAGTATATCAGTTGTTTAGTACCCATAACACAAGCAAATATAATTGCTTAATTTGGAACTAGATGGTGCTGTGTGAATTTGGAAAAAAAAATATCTTATGATAACCAAATCTCTAAATAAACGTATACGATATTATCTATTTTAATGTGTTTCGTTTACAGCTCAGATTGATCTGGTGGTACCCATCACAAATTAATGATTAAAATTCGTCACAGGTGATCTGCCATCTCCCGTATGGACCAACAGCATCATTCACACTCTCGGGTGTGGTCATGAGACATGACATCCCAGATATAGGGCCTATGAGTGAACAGTACCCACACTTAGTCTTTCATAACTTTAAGACGGAGCTAGGTGAGTAATATCTATCTATTATATATAACCTATTGCTCTTCTGAGACAGGAGATGGATGAAAAACATTCAATAGGACTGTCGGAATATTCCAACAGTCCTATTGAAAGCATATTTCTTACAAGAGCTGATGACCTTGAATCAGGTGCACCAAATGTTATAAAACATTAAAAACTATGACAACCATGTCAGCTTTCAAACAAGAAAATCGCATCAAAATCAGCTAATTCGTTTTAGAGCTACGATCCCACCCAAAAACGACCGTGAGCCGATGAGACTAAGCCAAAAAAAATTCCACTACAACACGACACAGGTCTTGTTGTTGTTTGGGCGTTATTTTTTTATTATCTATACTTAATATTATAAAGCTTTAGTTTATTTCTTTGGTTGAATGCTAGGATCTCAGGAGCTACTTACTATTATTATTATTACTATTATTTATTATATATATATTATTATTATTAAATTTTATTGAATTTGATTTAGTATGGTGTTTTGGTTCTGTACTTTCTGTGATATTTTAAACTGTAACCAATTAAAATTGTAACAACTATGGCGATTGAAAAGAGTGGCCTGAGTTTCTTGCCAAGTTCTTCTTAGAGCTCAACCTTGTCTATGAACTAGCTGTAGGCAAATTTGCTGACACCTTTTTTTGGCTTTGTATGACGTTCATAAGTATCATGTATGTGATCCAAATGAAATAAAAAGATTTGACTTACTGGTCCGATTTAAAAAAATCTTTTAATGTTTGCCAGCCCATTTATCGAGGCAGGTTATAGGCTATATAACATCACGCTACGGCCAATAGGAGCTGAGCAGTGGCCAACAAATAACTACTAAATAACTACTAGTAAGAAAATAAAATATTTAATATGGTGTACGGTCCAATTACCGTACATGTTTGTTGACGTAGCACAACGTGCTACTGAGTGACGTCAATTACACAAGTATTTTTAACATAAGGCATTATTTATGTAAGACAGACAAAAACACGACACTGTTGAGGAAAGACTGGCCACTCCATATTTGTTGTATATTAATTAAATTGCTAATTAAACTAGTACATCAAGAATATTGGGCTATCCTTCAACAACTACAAACCCAAACCTGGTGCAAATGTGCATGGTCTACTGACTTGTACATTTAATGGTCCTTCGATACTCCTTGGACTGGAATTTTGGTGACTTGTTGACTTTTGGCGGTAGCGGATCGGCTCACTGGCCTCCTACAGGCGCCAGTTGAATTGAGACAAGACGCACATATCGTCATTTTGTGTACGAGAAGCCAAATACCGAGAAGAGAACCTTACAACTCTGTGGATACTTACGGCGGCGGAGTTCGACGATTGGATCTGAACACTGAGGATACTTTTGTTGTCTTCGTGCTGCATCTTCACTGCTCTACATAGCCTGCACTGTCAACTACGTGTCGGGTACATTGTGAGCTACAAAAACGACTACTTACTTACTTACCTACTTGTTACGGTGGATTCAGTTCTGAAGACTACTGAAACTTTTGTTGTCTTCGTGCGGAACCTTCACTGCTCTACATAGCCTGCACTGTCAACTACGTGTCGGGTAAACTGTGAACTACAAAACTACGTGCTTAATTGTTTTTTACGGTGACTACAACTTATAACTAAACAACAACAAATACTTACCATGCTTAAACTACAGCAAGAGTGTTTTGAAAAGATCAAATCCCTGTGTTCTAATTACAAAAAGGATGGTGCGCAAAGGAAAACTGAAGACTATTTGTGTAAGCGTTTGGAATCTCTGAATGCTTATTGGCAAGATTTCGAAGAGCGGCATATGTTACTGTTGAATGAAATTGAAGATCAAAATATCAATTACTTCACTGACAATGTTTACGAAAACACAAAATTGCTTTATCAATCTACCAAGCAACATATGGAAGGCTTACTACAGAAGACGCGTGAACGAAAATCGGTAGCCTTCGATCTTACTGGGATGCTGGAAGAAATCACCGACAGCAACATACAAGCGCTTTTAAGTAAACAAGAGTGCAACTTTAGGGCATTGGATCGTGCTATGTCCAAAGTGGACGTTACTACTATTACTGAGAAATGGGAAATGGAAGACAGTCTCAACATCTTAAAACCAAAATGGGAGAGTATTGATAAGCTTCACTGGGAGATTGATAGCATATTGAAAGGGTCTGAAGAGAGCTATTACTGCATGTTCGTTGATATGGAGTCCAAATACGACGAAATACGTAAACAACTTAACACCAAGATCTGGACAACTGCACACTACCAACAATCCGCACCAAGGATCGAAATCCCTGTTTTTTCAGGCAGTTATACTCAATGGATTTCATTCAAGGATCTTTTTATAGAGACAGTGCACAATAACCCAACCATCAACAAAGCCCAAAAGATGCATCACCTGAAAACTAACTTAAAGGGAGAAGCAGAGAGAGCTGTCAGACATCTGCCTATTAGCGCGAAGAACTATGACTCTTGTTGGGGTATACTCAGCCAGCGGTACGATAATCGCCGTCAACAATTTCTATCTTTCATGCGCAACATGGTAAACTTACCCAACATCCAACAGCCTGATGCTCACAATATGAAGAAGATGCATGACGTCATATCTGAATCATTAAGCGGATTGTCTAATATGGGCCTAGATGTGTCTACATGGGGTCCTATGATCGAATTTGTAATGTCACAGAAATTGGATCCCAACACTAGTAATGACTACGTTATGGAAGTGTCCGATCAACGGGAAGTTCCTGTTTTAAATGAATTCCTGTGCTTCCTGGAGAGCAAATTCTTGGCCTACGAAAGTATGAGACGCCCTAAGAAAGATAGCAACATTCAACAGAAAACATCTCATGACAAATCATTCAACAAAGAAAGTTCGTCTAAATTCCAAAAACCACATGGAAAAACATATCACGCCACATTTGGAAAATGCCCACATTGCGAAGGCGGTCATGTGCTGATGCAATGCCCCACGTTTATTGACATGGACGCAATTCAGCGTAATAATACAGTTACAAAATTGCATTTATGCAAAAATTGTTTATATACTCACAAGAATAACGAGTGCAATTCTACAAAAACTTGTAAGGAATGTAACATGAAACACCACACAATGTTGCACAATTTTACAAAGAAAACTTCGCCTACAAATAACGGAAAGAATCAAGGAAATTCAAAACCGTCAACATCATCTTCACCAAGCTCCAATCATCTCGCAAACAATGAGATGGAGGTCTTGTTAACTACGGTACAGTTACAGCTAAAGACAGTGAGCGGGTCTTATGTCACTCTACGGGCATTATTAGACCAAGGGTCACAAGTCAACCTTATTACTGAAAACGCTGCCCAATTACTACGACTTCCACGAAAACGACTGAACGCTACAATCTCTGGCATTGGAGCTGTGTCCGGAGACTGCAAGGGGCGTGTACAACTTAACTGCAAGTCCATCCACTCGGACTTCACATTCGAAACTCAAGCACTTATAATGACTAAACTAACTCAAAACTTACCAAACATGTCTTTTAACAAAACATGGAAACACTTGGAAAACTTAAAACTTGCTGATCCTCATTATAATGTATCGCGGCCCGTGGACTTACTGCTGGGGGCCGAGGTATACTCGGAAGTTATTCTTGATGGTGTCCTGAAAGGAAGTCAACAAGCTCCTATTGCACAACAAACCCACCTGGGTTGGATCCTGTGTGGGAAATTACAAACATTCAGTTGTCACATGACTTTAATAAACATCAATGAACTAAACAAATTTTGGGAGACTGAGGATATACAGAATACCCAGGACATCTCTAAAAATGACTACTGCGAGGAGTACTATGCTAAAACTGTACAGAGAACACCGGAAGGAAAGTACATTGTGAAAATGCCTCTCATCTCTAATTGTGATGAAAATTTGGGCAAATCAAAATCTATAGCAGTTTCCCAATTCCTACAACTAGAGAAACGACTCGAACGAAACAATAAACTTGCAATCTTGTATCGAGATTTCATAAAAGAATACATAGATTTACAACACATGAAACCGGTGACTCATAATTCAATAGGGAGCTCCTATTACTTACCTCATCATGGCGTTTTACGTGAAGACGCCGCTACAACTAAGTTGAGAGTAGTGTTCAACGCTTCACAAAAAACTACGAGTGGCTACAGTCTCAACGAACTACAACACAAGGGTCCTAATTTACAACAGGATATCCAAGCTCTCATTCTGAAGTGGAGATCTTACAGATATGCCTATACTGCGGACATCGAAAAAATGTACCGCTGCATTGGACTTGCAGAAGAACAACAACACCTACAAAAGATAATATGGCGAGACTCGCCCATAAAGAAGTTAGAAGAATTTCAACTGTGCACCGTAACCTACGGAATGAAGTGTGCGCCCTGGCTTGCTATGAGAACACTCAAACAAGCAGCTATAGATGACTGTAGCAAGTATCCAGAAGCAGCTTCAGTGCTCCAGAATGAGATGTACGTCGACGATTTGGTCTCCGGGGAAAATTTGATACCTTCTGCCAAAAAACTGCAAGCATCGCTCATTAAATTACTGAAAGGATGCGGTATGAACTTACGCAAATGGTCGGCGAATCATCCCGCTTTACTGGAAGATTTATCTAAAGATCAGATTTCAAAACAAGCTAGTTTTGATTTCAAGCACGAGGAATCGATGAAAACGCTCGGTCTCGGATGGAACCCGAGCACAGACATGTTTACATTCAATTGGAAACTTGATACCAAAAACAGACAATTGACAAAAAGGAGCTTATTGTCCCAAATTTCAAAGTTTTATGACCCGCTGGGATGGCTATCACCGGTCACTGTAGCCGCAAAACTATTATTCCAAAGAGTCTGGACGAGTAAACTAGCATGGGATGACGTTCTGTCAAACGACATTCAAGAAGAATGGTTAAAGTTGAAAAATGAACTATCTGAAATAAAAAACCTCAGATTGAACCGGTGGCTTGGCGGTACGCAGCAAGACATACATCTACTGGGCTTTTGCGATGCTAGCGAAAAGGCATACTCGTGTGTTGTTTATAGTTGTATTATAAAGAAACACGAGTCGCCGACTATAACATTACTAGCCGCTAAGACTAGGGTTGCCCCCTTAGCACAAAAAATTACACTGCCAAAATTGGAACTCTGCGGTGCGCTACTACTTTCACAACTAGTGGAGAAAATAAAGAAAGCATATGCAGGATATGATATAACCATACAGGCCTGGTGTGACTCTCAAGTCGTGCTGGCATGGTTACAAGGTGACGTAACCCGATGGGACACTTATGTGGCTAACAGAGTCACTAGGATTAGAAGAGTTATCCTGCCGGAGAACTGGACCTACATTAAATCGGAAAACAACCCTGCAGATTGCGCTTCCAGGGGGTTGTATCCTTCCAAATTATGCAACTTTAGTCTCTGGTGGAACGGGCCTGACTTTCTACAAACATATGTGCAACATGACATCCCGGAGAATACAAGGTGTCTACATACAACTGACGCTGGGTTAAGAAACAGCGAAAACAAAACAGTGACAACCCTAAGCTCAAATCAAGACGAACATTTTATTTATAAATTACTACATAAAAGTAGTTCATTACACCGTGTAATAAGAATTATTGCCTGGATGTTACGTTTCGGTTCAAAGGCCCACATCAGCAAGAAAAGGAGTACTGCATACCTCACTGCAAGCGAACTGACTATGGCTACTACAAAAATAGTGAAATGCGTACAAGAAACTGAATTTTCTTCAGAATATAAACAACTTTTAAAAGATGGAACTGTTTCGCCAAAAAGTTGTATTTACAAGCTCAATCCATTTTTGGATCAATCAGGACTTATACGGGTCGGCGGTCGTCTGAATAACTCCAGCCTTCCGTCGCGTATGAAAAACCCCATTATACTGCCTAAAGGTGGTAGATTTACACAGTTACTCGTCGATCAAGCACACTCTATGACACTTCATGGCGGAGCAAGATTAACATTGATCTATATTAGACAAAGATATTGGATCGTCGGTGGCAATAGAATAGTGAAGGCGTTATTACGTCACTGCATTAAGTGTCATCGTCACAAGCCTACTGAACATTATCAACTGATGGGTGATCTACCATACCAAAGAGCCACACCGTCAAGACCTTTCACGCATACTGGAGTGGACTTTACTGGCCACGTGGAGGTCAAGGCTAACAGAGGAAGGGGAATTAAGACTACAAAAGGGTACATCGCTATCTTTGTGTGTATGGCTACCAAAGCTGTACATATAGAGCTTGTATCAGACCTTAGTACTGAACTTTTCATCGCTGCGTTTCAACGAATGTGTGCGCGTCGCGGCACACCCAAGCACGTCTATTCCGATTGCGGAACTAACTTTATTGGAGCTTCCAAAATGTTACGAAATGAGTTCGAAGACTTCCAACAATCTCTGGCACCGGAATTCTTTGATGAAATTAGTAAGTTGGAGGTGGAATGGCACTTCAACGCTCCTGCATGGCCAAGCGCGGGTGGCTTATGGGAAGCTGCGGTCAAATCTATGAAACATCATCTTCGTCGTGTGTTAGGTGAACAGAAACTGACGTACGAAGAATTTTTGACTTTACTTGCGAAGATCGAAGCATGTATGAACACAAGACCATTGTGTCCCTTAACTGAAGACCCGGAAGAATTTTATAACTGTTTAACACCGGGGCACTTTCTAACTGGAGGGCCATTGATGTCTTTACCACTGTCCGATTACAGTGACATCAGATCTATCGACATACGTAGCCGTTGGCAATTAACAGAAAACATGCTTCAGCAGTTTTGGAAATCATGGTCTAACGAATATTTGACACAATTACAGAGCCGCAGTAAATGGAATAAACCTACCAAAAACATAGAAAAAGATGACATAGTTCTAATTCGAGACAACAACTTGCCACCAGGGCGGTGGGCATTAGGGCGCGTCTTAGAGATCCACGCAGGCTCGGACGGTTTGGTTCGAGTTACTACTGTGAAGACCCAATCAGGCATCATAAAACGTCCTATAGTCAAATTATCGCCACTCCCAATTTTGAAACCTGAAATAGAAAATATGATTGAAACTACAACCAAGTTAGACACGACGATGTCTCCTCAACAGCCTTCAAAAGAAGAAGAAAAAGCAACAACAAAAAAGAAAAAAATTACTACAAACTATCTTTCAACATTATTTACAACTCTATTTATAATGTTTACATTGATAACAAACGTACGGAGCACTGATATCGGAATGTCGGCGCGAGCTCACGTTACAAGTCTGGAACCCGAGCGCCCGATATATTACGACACACTCGGCAAACTACAGATGATACATGACGAATGGAATTTAATTATTTATTATAATTTAACCAATTACTGGAACAACGTGCAAAGTATAGAAAACTACCTACTTAATCTGACTGAGTTGTGTGATAAAACTGACCCAAGATACTGCAAGCCAACTTTGGCACAGCTATCACACGAGATGGACATCGTACACCATTACAATAGCATACTTCTGGCACCACACAAGCATATGTCTGTACGCACGAAGCGAGGTTTAATTAATGGAATTGGCTACGTCGCAAACGAACTGTTTGGTATTCTGGATCAGAACTTTGCCGAGAAATATCAAAAGGATATTGCAGCCATCCAAACCAACGAAAACTACTTGCTCGAGCTCACAAAAAATCAGACATCTATAATTGAGTTAGAGAACAAGGTGTTAAAGAAAACAGAAGATAACATTAACCGACAAGTTCAGATGATTGACACCTTTATAAACGAAACAAATACTAACCTTAATAAAGTCGAATCTGCCATGCAGGTCATGATGGCCACAAGTTTCTTCAACTCAGCATCACTCGCTATGTCTTTATTACTGAGCAATTTAAAATCAATGCAAGAAATGCTATTTAATACTTTAACGAATGTATACAAAGGTCATGTGGATATACACCTTTTAACTCCTGTGGATTTGATCAAACAGCTTAACGTCATCTCAGGAATGCTTCCGAAGTCCTTAACTTTACCATTGGATAACGTCAGAAAAGATATTAGAGACATCTATAAATTATTGTACATGAAGGCACGCGTGACTACTGATTACTTTCTCTTCGAAGTTCACTTACCGTTGACCTCGGATGACGACTTCCTTCTCTACAAACCTTTGGCACTCCCTGTGAAAAGAAATACAACAGTAACGACCGTACAGATACAGTCGCAATATGTCGCTGTAAACTTTAAAAAGAACACATATATATCATTAAGAGAAAATGAGGTGCAGTCATGTGTTCAATTGAAGCCCGATGTACTTATCTGCAATAAAAACATGCCTGTATACAACTTAAACAACGCCAACGCACCGTGTGAAGCCAAGTTGTTAAGTCATCACTCTAGTACTCCGTGTGACGTCAGGGGGACTGCGTGTATAGAGTCGTGGTTCGCATTACATGCGCCTAACAGCTGGCTGGCGGTGTGTTGCGGAGCATGCACTTTGCGTACAATATGTGACACCGAAGTGACGTCATACACAATGACGTCGTCAAGCGTTATTATTTTAGCGCAAGGCTGTGTGCTACAGTCACAGGACTTAGTCATCCATTCACACAATGAATATAATTCCAACATAAAAATCAACTACCAGTTCGATTTTCCTACTGTGAATTACACCGTGAATAATATTGTGAACTTAAGTCACCACAATATAACATGGACAAATACACAATCGTCTGAAAAGGATTTCCAAGAAATCAGCAACCGATTACTTTTGCAAAGAAACCATGAGATACTTCCAGAGACGATTACTACTCACGACCTGCATCAATATATCCTGTGTTATACGCTATTGGGGATATCTATGATCGCTACTATCACATGGGTCCTAAGAAAGCGGTCCTGTACCAGAAATACACGCACAGAAAGACCTGTATACGAGGACGTTATACTAAGGTCATTGAGCCAAGCGCGGCATCAAACATCAGCCACCACAACTACAGCTACAGCGGCGGACAATGTGGCATTTAATTTTGATTAATTAAGTAATTTTTTGCTTTGTACTGGCCTATCTTTTCTCAACTTTTGTTCTTTTGGGGTTGCCAATATGTACGGTCCAATTACCGTACATGTTTGTTGACGTAGCACAACGTGCTACTGAGTGACGTCAATTACACAAGTATTTTTAACATAAGGCATTATTTATGTAAGACAGACAAAAACACGACACTGTTGAGGAAAGACTGGCCACTCCATATTTGTTGTATATTAATTAAATTGCTAATTAAACTAGTACATCAAGAATATTGGGCTATCCTTCAACAACTACAAACCCAAACCTGGTGCAAATGTGCATGGTCTACTGACTTGTACATATGGTGTTATATATTGTTACAGGACTTAGAGCATTGAGTATATTAAAGTACTTGTTTCCAGTACCTAAAGCTGACTCTAAGAGAGTGATCACGTTTGCTAATCACGACGATTATATTTGCTTCAGACATCATACTTACAAAAAGGTATTTTATATATTATATGGTATTATATGGTAGGAAAAATGAGTGCTAAAAAGTCATAGATTCGATATCTGAATTGTGCCAAGAAATGGTCAGAATTGCATGGCATTTGAAATAATTATTCTTGGAATTATAAAGATTTAGCTTGACTATTAAAGATGTGTCCAGATATGTGTATTAGTTATATAATGATAGACTGGAACTTGAGTATATAGTTGGCCAAAAACCTCTCTACCCTAGCGTTAAGGGCTTTTGATTGGCACGGCTAAGTAAAAATTTAATGTTGGCGGGCAGACAAGATGTTTAGTTAATTATGATCGCCTATTTGCACAGGCCATGATATGCGATGATGATACCCAGTCTTGATACGCTGCTCTGATACCACATGAGATACAGCCCGGCCCATGTCGAGTAAGATAATCAAAAATTTACGGAGTAAAATAAAGAGGTCCACAACTAGATACGGAGCTTGATACGATACGTTGAATGAAACGGCAATACAGATTCGGTAATCAAAT
Source organism: Laspeyria flexula (assembly GCA_905147015.1). Classification (NCBI taxonomy): domain Eukaryota; kingdom Metazoa; phylum Arthropoda; class Insecta; order Lepidoptera; family Erebidae; genus Laspeyria; species Laspeyria flexula. The sequence goes on along the minus strand of LR989972.1, from coordinate 10,415,742 downwards.
CAGGCAAAAGATACATATCTGGACCCACCTTTACGTAATTTATAAACGACCCTTTTTTCTAACTTATATCATCCCACTGCTAGACAAGTCTCCCATGGACTGACTACTTCTGTCGCCTATCGCGCTTTACTGTTTAATGCTTCATCATCATCATTATCATTTCAACCCATAAATGTCCCACTGCTGGGCATAGGTCTCCTCGAAAGAATGTGGAGGGAATTTAGCCTACAATACCACGCTGGCCATACGGGTTCATATAGGGTTTGTTTCGAGTTTTCCTTTTCTCGCAGTGTTCTTGTCTGCTTAAGAATATTAATATTGTTATTTCTTGTTTAATGCTTACTTTAGCCATTTTAAAAAGCATTTTAGTACTCAGGTCAGCGTTTTCAAAATATACCCTATTGTTACTAATATATAATTGCTTTTTTTATTTCTAGGTAGGCAAAGAAATAGAGCTCTCGGAGGTAGGTCCTAGGTTTCAAATGAAGTTATACAGCATCAAACTGGGTACTATGGAGGCTTTGGACGCGGCCGACACTGAGTGGGCCCTGCGACCTTACATGAACACGGCCAACAAGAGACGGTACTTGAGCGCTGAAGATGGCTGGCAAGAAGAAGAATAAATAATAAAGTGGATTTTTCGTATTTATTGTTTCATTTTATATTAACTGTCTTTGTTGGTGTTGAACTGGTCTACAAAAAAAATGTAACTTTCTCTAAATTAGTTACTTAAAGTTTAGAGAAAGTTACTTTTTTTGAAGCCAAAAGGAAGGGTAATTTTATTTAAGAGTTCAACTGTTGATACGACTTGTTGTTTTATACAAAAACAGTACGTTTAATAAAAAAAGACTTAAAAACTAAAATTTTAAGGTATAGTCATTATGTAGCATGACAATTTATGGTAAGCTCTTCGATTTGGCTCTTGGACTATACCTTAAAAATTGAATTCATTATTTAAACTAAGACCTGACTAATTCTGTGACTTGGTGACAAAATGGAGAAAGATCTTTGCTAGGTGCCCAAGTTTGGGAGATGCCTTCAGATATAACTTTTGAACGACAAATTCTGATATTCGCCGACAAATACGACATTCATAATTAAATCACAGATGATGCCAAGCCAACGTCTGTCACAAAAGTTTTTTTAGAAACACTCACTTGCTACCAGAAAGTGCAACGCTGGCTGTGAACAGTGGAACTAACCGCGTCTTAAAGCGTCACTGTGCCTACTATCACGCTTGCAAACAACTGTCAACATATTGTCCACATGTACCTTTAAAATTTATTATGATATACTTGACATTGCATTTTTGACATCTTTAATTAATTTATTTTTCATGTATTTATTATTTTATTTAGTACCTAGACATCACAATATGTAATTTTATTTTATCTAATTGTTTATTTTTTATAATGTATTATTGTTCACACACAATGTAAAAATTGTTCTTGGACGAAATAAATGAAAATAAATGAAACTTACTTCCAGAAATGCCCGTCCCAGACTTCCTTCGCCAACAGCTAACGGTGTACGAGATCGCTGAACAATACTGGGACCTGAGATGCTACCCCACACAATACGTGTTCTCTCTTCTAGCACAGGTGTCTGAGGATGTGCTAGAAAGAGACAAGTGTATTGAACTCAGCTCGCCTGAGGGGCAAGAAGATTGGTTGAACTATAGCAGGCGGCCTAAGAGAACTGTGCTTGAGGTAAAAATAGACTAGCAGTTTAGTGACGATTATTGACAGTTTGCGTGGCGTAGCGCGAGTGCGTACAACTGAAGAAGTCCTAGTTTCGAAACCTAGATTGGGCAAAACCGATATTGATTTAAACAGTCGGAAACTGATAAATTTCAGATGTTTTCTACTATTTTGAACAGCTGGAAATGAATTGACGTTTCTGGACAGTACCCTTCCGACAGTTCAGAACTCTTCCATTTACTTCTGATTAATTTCGTTGCGGGTTCCAAGACAGTAGGTTAAGCATTCCCTGGGACTTCCGAGTGTCAAAACTGACTGGCCTGTTGGTCTAGTGGTTAGTGACCCTGACTGCTAAGCCGCAGGTCGTGGGTTCGATCCCCACCCAGGACAAATCTTTGTGTGATGAGCATAAAGGTTTGTTCTGTGTCTGGGTGTAATTTATCTATAATATGTATGTATTTACAAAAAAAATGTATTTAAGTAGTATATCAGTTGTTTAGTACCCATAACACAAGCAAATATAATTGCTTACTTTGGGACTAGATGGCGCTGTGTGAATGTGGTAGAATATTATTATTATTATTAAAACTCTGTATTCGCAAGGGTTATTGCTCTTAAACCTGGCTCACAGGAGTCGCAGTGGTGGGCATGAGGGTGGGATATTTTTATGCAAGGTCCAAGACCTTCCAAGAAGACGTATTGGAAGGCGCAGCGTGGGACGGCCCCCCACCAGATGGACTGACGACCTGGTCAGGGTTGCGGGCGGCCGTTGGTTGCACAGGACCGTTCGCAGTGGCCGTCGTTGGGCTGATATGATGATGATGAAGGTGCAAGACCTAATATAACAAATTTTAATTTGCAGGTCCTCCACGATTTCCACAAAACTGCATCAAAATTAACCTTAGAAGTGTTATTCGAGTTATTCTCCACGATCAAACCTCGGTCTTTCTCTATAGCCAGCAGTTGTCTCCCCTCCCGGGGACATACCATCGACCTGTTAGTGGCTGTTGTAGAATACCGGACTCTCCTGAAGAAACCTAGACTCGGCCTCGCCTCCAACTGGCTAAAAGACCTACAGATTGGCAGTAAGGTGTATGGATGGATCAAGAAAGGGACTTTTGTGTTTCCTGATGATGCAGTAAGTGTTTATTTGCAACTGAATATCAGCGTTTGGAGCTTTTTATGCTAACAATAATATGAATTGTGCCCCTTTTGGCATTCTTTTGTAAATTGTGTATATTTTTGTGCCATTAAAGGAACTTTATATTTTTCATTTCTTTTTTTATTCACTTTTTTTGCTTGTTTGTCTGTCTGTATATAATGTAAAATAGATAGCATGTATTTTTTATTGTCTCACGCAATTTCTTGTGTACTTATAAATATATAGGCAGCGGTTTGGCTGTGCCCCTAACATTGCCAACGTCAACGTCACAAGTTCTGTATCACATGGGCTATTTTTTGGCATTTTTAAGTGGTTACCGCTGCTCATAGACGTTGGCAAAGTTAGGGACCTTGGTTATAATTTACTACCACCTAGGCAACTAGTTCTTCTACCTATATACTGCTATAAAACGAGTCAATTTTATTTAATACTATCTGTGCCCCCGACTTCGTTCGCGTGGACAACTTATCCCGCATTCATGGAATTTTAATTTTTTTTTTACGGAACCCAAAGTAAAAAACCAAAGTAGCCTAAATTACTCCTTGTGACATTAGCTATCCGCCAGTGAAAGTCCCGTCGATATCGGTCTAGCCGTTCCAAAGATTAGCCGGAACAAACAGACAGACAGACAAAAATAAAAAATAAAAATATTTTGGTGTACCTATGTACCGTTTGCTATGGAGACATTTAAATTCATATACATGTAGTAAAAAACGGTTATTTCAATATTACAAACAGACACACCAATTTTATTTATTTGTATAGATATATTTAATAATTTATACTTGAAATAGATTCGTTTTATAACAATTAAATATGTGTACTAGTCGTTAAAGTTTTTTGTTTCTATAATATTTTCCCTATTTGTAGAACATCCCTAACATCTTAATCGGACCGGGGACTGGTCTAGCGCCGTTCCGAAGCTTACTCCAAGAGAGGGATTATTACAACACAGCCTCCAAAGACGTACTGCATCTGATATTCGGCTGTAGATACAAAGAGAGAGACTTCCATTGTAGGAAAGAGATAGAGAGTATGGTAGGAGAAGATAAATTGAACTTGATTTGTGCGTTCTCAAGGGATCAGGAGAATAAGATGTGAGTATATTTGTATATTGAGTATATTGCGGGGGCACAAAAACCGTCATCATCATCAGCAACCAATTAAGTCCCACTGCTGGGATCGGATCTCCTGCATTATTAACATTATTTTTTCGGCCTCTGTCTCAAAATCGCTCACTGTGGCGGAAATTAGGTGAGGCCTATGTTCAACAGTGGACGTCATTGGGTTGATATGATGATGATGATGATATTTACCTTAGTTTTTTAAAAAAAGGAAAAGCCTGGTGTTGTGAGCGACTTTACACTCAAAAATGTCTATGAATCACACAATATTTGTCGCATGTGGGAATCGAACCCACGTCACTCAGCACGATGATGTTAGTGGCGTGGCACAGTGTTTTGTGAAGCCCGATTTTCGGACATCCCATTATTATTGAAAAACCTGACAGAAATGATCATTTAAACGCAAGTTTTCGTATCCCCATTTACCTACCGAGTCTAGTTTCTGAGTAATAATTTTTTGAAAATCGTAATTTTTCCATCCGGATATTAAGAAAAAAATTAATTACGCTTAAACTAAGCGTGATACGAAATAATGATGTTAGGTACATTGATGGCTTATCTTATGACGAGTATTTCAGTCCATAAATGAACCTCGCACCATTGTTAGATCGAGATTTATACGAGTTTTTCGGTTTTTAGTTTTTATTAATTTTCTCGAAAATCCCGCCGTTTTGGGAAAAGTTATCTATACAGAAATCATTCTATTTACTTCCCCAATACACCACAAAATTATGACATCCCAAATCCATGGGACTCAGAAGTTATTCCAGTTTAACTATTTTTGTTAGGGTTGTCAATTTTTTAATCCTTATTTTGTGGATTACATTTTTCGTAAAAGTAAAAGTTCCGTAGTCAGAATAACATACAGAACGTGAACCAGTTTATTGGAAGCCTACCGAGACCTTTCAAAAATATTTATTTATTATCATTTGTTAAAAACTCTATACTTAAGCAAAAAATAATCATTGTACAAATATGGACTTAATGCCTTACGCATTTTCTACCAGTCGACCTTATGGTAGTCCAGAAACAACATGCCACTTAAAAGAAAGAAACAGAGGAATATAATATAATTGATAAATACATACATATAAACAATATAGTTAATAATATAGTTAAGAGAAACATCAAGTTAAAAGTTCCCTTCAGGTTTACTACATTTGTTTGTTTGTAGGTAGAATTCGAAATAAATGGCAAATAAAGTTTGGATAGCTGGTGGTCAAATTAAAAATATTTATGGGAGTTTTAGCCAGTAGAAACTGTTACCGCCTTCACTTATGTTATTGCTATTGCATTATGTGGATTTTGCGTGTCATTTAGCAGTATTTAGTACGTACTACAAAAATACTTAATTAACACAAAATGCCTGAATATGCTTTTTAACGTACATCGATGAATAATATTTTATTTAGATACCAAGATGTTATCCTGGCTTCTTCACGTCAGATAATATCCAAACTACCCATTTTAATACTAGGTAGATATATTTTTTGGCAAAGGTATATAAAATCCGGATATAAATAATTATCTGAGATTTTGACAGCCCTAACGACGTAAAATCCGGATTAAACTTAAAATCGTTGTGGTTTCCAAGTCCCATGGAATTGGGTTGTGAAATTTGTGTGGTGTGTTGGAGAAGTTATCCAAATAATGTGAGTATAAATAACTTTTCCCAAAATTGAGGGATTTTCGAGAAAATTAAGATAAACTAAAAATCGAAAAACACGTATATATCTGGATCAAGTAAAGTTACGAGGTTCATTTATGCACTAAAATACTCGGCATAAGATGCGCCATCAATGTACCTAACATCGTTATTTCTATGATGCTTATTTTAAATGTAATAATTTTTTTTCTGAAAATCGAAACAAAATTTGGTCGATTTTCAAAAAATTATAATTCAAAAACTAGACTTGGTAGCTGAATGGGGATACAAAATCTTGCTTTTAAATGATCATTTCTGTCAGGTTTTTCAATAATAATGGGATGTCCGAAAATCGGGCTTCACAAAACACTGTGGCGTGGCGACCACCTTAACCGCTGTCACGGTGACAGTCACGAAAAGACTTAAAAAAAAGTCAGTCGAAAAGGCACCAAGCCTTTTTGACTTGACTTTTTAAATTTTTTGTATCTATTCTAAGATTATACAGAAGAGTTTGTTTGGTTGAACGCGAAAATCTCAGGAACTACTGGTCTGATTTGAAAAATTATTTTAGTGTTGGATAACTTTTTTATCGAGGAAGGCTATGGGCTATAATTATAACATCACGCTACGGCCAATAGGAGCTGAGCAGCGACTTCTAGTGTACCTCAATACTTTATATTTTCCACAATGTCAATTAGATGGTATAATAATTACAGCCTTCATTATGGACCCTGTCGGGCACAGCAAATGTAGGATGGAGGCAAAGCGCTTTAATTGCAAATTTAAATGCTTTATTCTAATCTAAATTTTCATACTTATATGTATATTATGTTTAAGCTGCGCTAACTCCTTAGGTTACCTTATTTACTACTTCAGTAACATAAATAAATACATAATTTCAGCTACGTCCAACACAAAATCTCGGAGCACCGCTCGTTGCTATGGCAACTCATCAGCAGTAATGCACACATATATATATCTGGCAACGCTAAGAATATGCCAGATAACGTTAAGGATGCGTTTGCAGAAGATGTCATTGCAAGTACTGGAGGGTACAGTTTGATAGACGCTAAGGAGATGTTAAAGACCTTGGAAAACCTTGGCAGATTGCAGATTGAGGCATGGTAGAAGAATTTTTGTGCAGCATTATTTTTTTTGGCCACCCTGTTTGGCTGACACTGGCTTGGCTACTACCGTGGATTTTGATTATAATGATGCAAAAAATTGGTCGAAATTAGTTGTTCGTCTTGAAATAGCTAGATCAAAGCGTACTTACATAATTACTTATAACGCTCCTAGACTATACCCTAAAAATTGAACTCCTTTTCCCTTATTACAAAACATGGACCAAGTATTAAAACCAGGTTTAAATTGACATCAAGCCATTGTTTTAGTGTCAAAGTTGTCAATTTAAACCTGGTTTAATGCCTAGTCCGTATTATATCTTTTAAACTAAGACCCGACCAAATCTGATATTTGGCGACTAATATCAACCAATTAGCGACTAATTCTGGGAGAAAACAAATCTTCGCTAGGTGTCTTAGTTTTTAAGATACAAATGTGGCCAAGTTGGGGAGACTCCCCAGATCTTGACAAATTGACCGACTAATTCTAATATTTGGTGACTAATTTCGACCAATTAGCTACTAATTTTCAAAATCCACGATGGTGGCTAAGCCGTGTCAGCCATACTCCCACCGTCATAATATAATGCACTTAATTATTTAAAACAGAATTACCTCTATTTGGCTTGTGTAATTTAACAATGCCATATATCCGTCACTCGTAAATTTGTAATAATTATTGCAATGTTGGCTTATAATATAAGTAGATTTTGATAGCAATGTATTTATATTGTATTTAATAAAACGAATCAATATGTTTTGCCGTTTTTTTTTTCTTGTCCTTAATCTATTTACAAACAGTCTTAGAGTAACAGAGATAAAGTTTTTTATAGCCTAAAATGGCAGACGAGATAGCCCATCTGATGGTAAGTTATTCACTGCCGCACTCAAATACATCAATTAGACTGGCCTGTTGGTCTAGTGGTTAGTGACCCTGACTGCTAAGCCGGAGGTCGTGGGTTCGATCCCCACCCAGGACAAATCTTTGTGTGATGAGCATAAAGGTTTGTTCTGTGTCTGGGTGTAATTTATCTATAATATGTATTTACAAAAAAAAAATATTTAAGTAGTATATTCAGTTGCTTAGTACCCATAACACAAGCAAACATAATTGCTTACTTTGGGATTAGATGGCGCTGTGTGAATATGGTAGATTATTATTAACACAATTTTTCATTGAATAATCGTCTTTAGTCGCATCGACTTAACAAAGTTTATTTAGTAAAAACGTGTAATACTATACTATCATCAGCAACCCATTATTGTCCCACTGCTGGGCTCGGGTCTCCTCCCCTCTATTCTGAGAGCTGAGAGGGTTTTAGGCCGTAATCCACACACGCTGGCCTAATGCATATATCAGACATACACTTAGAATTTCTTCTAGTGTATGTGGGTTTCCTCACGATGTTTTCCTTCACCGTTAGCAGATGGTCAGTCACATGACTAGTACATATAAATTCCACAAAGTGAAATCCACATTGTTACTGCTGGTCGGGATCGAACTCGGATAGCGTGTTTAGCACGCCGGTTCCTATCCATTCAGCCACCATCGCTTTTTAAATAAACTATAAATAATACTTTACTAAATAATCTTTAAAGTTAAGTTATGTGTCTGAGTACGGCAGTAAATAAGACAATAAATGTGAACTTAGACGGGAGTAGCCAAGAGCACACTTACCCCACTCCTCCAAAGTACATGAACAATCGGTTCGTGTCGTTTACGCTACTCGTAACGCGATTATAACATTAATGCTGTAGTAACGTTATCGCTAGACAGCCCAATAGTCTCAAGATAGGCTATAATAACCTTAATGCTGTAGTAACGTTACTTATCGCTAGGCAGCCCCCACAGTTTCAAGTTGCCGGCGTCCCTCTTCCGTTCGGGCGGCTCCTTATCTTCGCAAGCGAAGGCCACCAGGTACCTTGAAGGGTGCCACGCTACTGTGAACGTGGACGCTTGCACAGGGATCTCTGCCACTTTCTCACCTATAAAACATTTTTTTCATTTATTTTAATACATTTAAAACTATATCGCATCAATTAATATATAACTATACTTCATATTTTATGCTCTTTTCTTTACACTTAATTCATCTAAAGCTACACTCTAAGGTTTGCTGTAATAGAACTCAATTATGAGCTAAAAGCATTAACAAAAAATCTCTTGTGAGAGAAAATGTGACATTTTGAGAAAAGGATGTTCTGCGTCAAGACCCAAACAGACAATTCAATTTTATTTACTTGTATGTAGATACATACCAGTCTCAGTGTCGCCAATATCGATGATGTGGTCCTCGCTCGCCGAGGCGAGGAGTCGACCGTCGAAGCTGAACGACAGAGTACGGACTGGCCATTCTAACCTGATACAAACATACACACTTCAGTTATATGTATCAGAGTTACCTAAGGGCCCCCCCATAGGCTATCAGTTCGGCCAAGGATGACGGCCTGTCGGTAAATAGATAGTTTTGGGAAAATAATTTTTAAACAGTAAATAAACTTCATTTAAAAAGGTAAGGTAAAAAGGTTAAAAAAAAAAAAAGTTTACAATGGGGACACAACGACAGCTCAGACTTAGGGGGCTGGTCTATCCTTACCCCCAGCTTATTTTGTTTTTTAAAACAAAATAAGCTGGGGGTCATCATAAACTTCATGATAAAGTTCCACAAAAAAATGTTACCTGGAGAAAACTCTAAGGCAAGCAAGCTCATTGACATCCCACAGTGAGACGAGGGCATCAGCAGAACCCGTGGCGAAGTAACGACCGGTTGGATCGTGTTCTATACATATACACGTGCCCGGATGCGCCTTCAATACTGTCTGAAGCTCCAGTGACGGATAGCTGAAGAAATAAGGTTAAATTTAATAATAATAATATTCTACCACATTCACACAGCGCCATCTAGTCCCAAAGTAAGCAATTATATTTGCTTGTGTTATGGATACTAAACAACTGATATACTACTTAAATACTTTTTTTTTTGTAAATACATATTATAGATAAATTACACCCAGACACAGAACAAACCTTTATGCTCATCACACAAAGATTTGTCGTGGGTAGGGATCGAACCCACGACCTTCGGCTTAGCAGTCAGTCAGGGTCACTAACCACTAGACCAACAGGCCAGTCTAAATTTGGTCAGGATTGTGAATTTGAACCTTGACCCCTTTATTTATTACAAAATACGGACTAAGTATTAAACCAGGTTTAAATTGACATAAGTATAGCATAGGACATTGTTATAGCTTAGGCGTATCCGTAATAAGGGGTTGAGAGTAGATTAACCACAGATGACCTCTTAAACGGGTGATTATTCTTAGAGAAGTTTTATTAAAATCGATTCACCCATTTCAAGATCATCAACTATTTTGTTAGCTGCAATAGAGATCTTAAACACATGATGGGTATTTACTTATCCATCGAGTAAATGTTCGCTTTTCTGTTTTGCATTGGAGCTTTTTAAACTATACTTATTATTAAATAAGAAGCATACTCACGACAGTATATGCACACAACCAAGTCCGTTGGTCAAATAGAAGAGGTCCGAGGTATTGTTCCAAGATATTTCGTTCACTTCAAAGTTAAACTGTTCTTCTACTACCTATGAATTAAAGATACACTTCAGTATGAGCGTCACAAACCACCAATGGGTGACAATATGTATTTTTAACCTTTTGACCGCCACATCAAATCGGTATCGCTGTGCCTTGTGAAGTGAAGCTTTTAAAATACAGTACATTTTTGACGTGCCGTGACGTCATTGGCGTGGTGAGCACATTTTCATTTTACGTGTATAGACGTCTCTGGCGTTCAAAGAGTTAATCAATCACTACAAGGATGTGGTGTGGTGATTGTGAAATAACAATTGTATATTATGAGACAGCAATATAGTTATCAATCTTCTCTAGTTATTGGATCCAGAAGGCACAAATGTTGAATAGTTATCTCACCACTTTGTAAGTCTTAGTGTCTATGAATGAGACAAGGTCCTCCTTGTTACCGACAGCTATGGTGCTGCCGTTGGGTGACCATGCTATGTTGATGTTCTCTCCCTTGGTTGTTATTGTTGCTGCACATTTGTGTGTCCTAGAACAGGAAAAACAATATGGTTATTTTGTATGAACCACTAAAGGCTTTACATTGTGCAGATTTTTTTCCGTGTTGTGTGGAACTTTACAGACATACAATTAACAGACACAAAGTACACCAAGGCTCGAAACAATTCTCTGTAAATCACACAAATATTTGTCTTGTGTGGGCAAGCATACATAGCAAGGCGGCCACCTTAACAGCTTCCCCATAGTGACAGTCAGATTACAAGTATGTGCAAAATAATATGCAATATTACGATATAATTAACTGATAATTAAAACCTTAATAAATTAACATAGTCTAGGATGACACTGAAAAAAATGAGAATGTTCAAAAAACTGCATTTTCGTCCGATCTAGAGATTCGTCGATCCCAGGACATCTGGCTCAGCGAGAAACAACTATGTCAACTTTTGGAGTCAACAGACTTAGACTGGAGCAAATTTTTACCTAAATTATTTGAAAACATTATACCTTGTGTCCCAAATTCTGACAGACTTGTCTCCACTGGCTGTGCTCAACAAATCCGGATGTGATGCATGCCAGCAAAGCTGATCCACAGACCCTGTGTGACCTCTAAATACAAAATCTTGCACCTAGAAAAATATTTTTTAAGCTGCTTATAGTCAACAAGGCCTGGTTAAAAAGTTACTTTATTTTTGGAATATCTGTAATACTTTCATAGTTCCGTGTTAATGTATTTGGAGTTGAACATATTTACTTCATCATCATCATTTAAACCCATAAACGTCCCACTGCTGGGCACGGGTCTCCTCCAAATGTGAAGAGAATTTAGCCTACTATACCACGCTGGGCAGACAAGTCAAATATAATAATAATTTGACTCATATGAGAATCCAATCTTCCCTCAGCACGGCGCGGCGGTGGTAAGACGAAGACGACCACCTAAACCGCTACGCCACAGTGAATCAGAATAATTATTATTAATGTTTCGGAAGTAAACATAACCTCAAAAAATAAGTATCATTACAAAAAAAAACGTATATAAACAGCTCAAGCCACGTACCAGTCTGTTTCTTTCCAGATTAAAAATTGCCACACTTTTGTCAAACGAGCCAGAAGCAAGTCTTTTACCATCGCAAGACCAACCGACCGAATGCACTTTCGAGCTATGGGCTATGTATTCACGAACAACATTGTGAGACGCGAAATAATTACGAAGTTCCGATAGATCTTCTATAGGAGTTTGAGTTTGTTTGGGTTCTTTCATTTCGTATAATGTAAATTAATATTTATTAGTTTAGCGACAACAACCGACGTTAAACAATAGTAACAAACAATAATCGCACAGACTAATAAGGGATACTACGTACGTATCACAGACTAATAAGGGATGCTACGTATAATAATCGAGTAGTACAATAGGCTATGCCATTTGACTTGACATAGTTGACATTTTTGACAGTGACGACCATAGATAATACACTTGACGACGAGTCGAGACGACTGACGGCTAGGCCCACAGAACACTTATACCCTGACGAGCTGGCTGGATGGATGGCTAAGCCAGCGAAGTAGCGACCAGTCTATAGGTCAGCGCCATAGGTAAATGCACGCGACAGCAAAGAACAGCTTATTAATATCACAGCAGAGCACTTATACCCTATTGAGCGACGGCGACGGACGTGACTCCATAAAAGTAAAGCGAGTGCCACATGGTTGCACACCGATAGAGGTGATCTTTGTAGGTAGGTCGCGTCATACGCATCGGAGTCCGGCTTTTTCGATGCTAAGAGAACTTTCGATCGAGTCTGAAACTGTTTGCAATGCTCTTTAAACAAGGGTTGGTAGGTACTTATAGTCCCTGTGGTACTCAGTCAGTACCTTCACTCCAAATCAATAGGTAGTATTTATCTATTATGTATTTAGGTTTCAATGCTTAGATTTTAATTCTAATCCAGATAAATAAAACAAATACTTAATTTAAAGTCAGATGTAAGTTATACATATTTAAGGATACACTTCATAAAATTAGAATTTTCTAGAAAAAAAAAAACCGCAATCATTATATTTATTCTAAATATTTGCGCCGCCAAACTTTGATTTGCGTTAAAAAGTAAAACGGCGGGCCAAGCCACACGGTCCACATGAAAACTATATGACACATCTTCTCCTGAAACAAATTTGATCAGAGTTAGATCACATCAAAGCACAGTGCAGTTTTACTGAAATAGTTATCTGAAACGGGAATATTAAATATTTATGGAAGTAGCTATATAATAGAGACTAGCTGTTGCCCGAGGCTTCGCTCCCGTCGTTCTTTGTTTGGCCACTGCTCAGATCCTATTGGCCGTAGCGTGATGTTATAGAGCCTATAACCTTCCGCAATAAATGGTCTTACCAACACAAATAATTTTTCAAATCGTATTAATTGTTCCTGAGCGTTCAACTAAACAACCGAACTCTTCAGCTTTACAAAATTATAAGTACCTATAGTTAAAGACTATAAAAAAATATAAATTACAAATAAATACTTACTCCCCAACCACATTTGACTCTTGGTGGTGTGGATATAATCATGGTAGCTTGGTTAAAATTTCTTCTCAAAATCGCATTCGGCAAGAAAGCCGATCTCAATAATCTACCGCAGTTGTTTAATAGCATCTTTAACTTCTCTATGTATTATTTATGTTAAACGATATGTTATCCTAGTTTTTTCTAAAATGAATTAAATGACGTTTGACAGGTTGATTGAAGATTTTCGTTTTTTAAACTCCTAAATGTATATAATGTTACGATGTTATAGTGGCCAGTATTGCTCACTATTTAGAAGCTAGAAGTTCCTTACAATTTTTAACACATGCAACACTTTATTTCACCTCTACCAAATATCTATTACACCTTTAAGAAATGTCGACATCACCTATAGGAACGTAATGTCTACATCACCTCTACGGAATGTCTCCTCTACGAAATGTCTACACCTCCTCTACGTAATATCTACATCACCTCTACGTTATATCTACATCACCTCTACGTAATATCTACATCACCTCTACGGAATGTCTCTTCTACGAAATGTCTACACCACCTCAACGTTGTATCTTCATCACCTATACGTTATATCTACATCACCTCTACGTAATGTCTACATCACCTCTGCGGAATGTCTCCTCTACGAAATGTCTACACCTCTACGTTATATCTACATCACCTCTACGTTATATCTACATCACCTCTACGGAATGCCTCCTGTACGAAATATCTACACCTCTACGTTATATCTACATCACCCCTACGTTATATCTAAATCACCTCTACGGAATGTCTCCTGTACGAAATATCTACACCTCCTCTACGTAATGTCTACATCTCCTCTACGGAATGTCTCCTCTACGAAATGTCTACACCTCCTCTACGTAATGTCTACATCACCCCTACGTAATGTCGACATCACCTCCACAAAATATCTAAATGACCTCTACGTAATTCCTACATCACCTCTACGACATGTACTGTTACTTTGAAAGCTATTTTAGCGGAAATTTAAGTGCTAATAAATTATGGTAAATTATTATGTCTACACCTCCTGGACGTTATATCTACATCACCTCTACAAAAGTCGACATCACCTCCACAAAATATCTAAATCACCTCTACGTAATGTCTACATCACCTCTACGTAATGTCTACATCACCTCTACGACATGTTTACACCTACTCGACGTTATATCTACATCACCTCTACAAAATGTCGACATCACCTCCACAAAATATCTAAATCACCTCTACGTAATGTCTACATCACCTCTACAACATGTCTACACCTACTCGACGTTATATCTACATCACCTCTACAAAATGTCGACATCACCTCCACAAAATATCTAAATCACCTCTACGTAATGTCGACATCACCTCCACAAAATATCTAAATGACCTCTACGTAATGCCTACATCACCTCTACGACATGTACTGTTACTGTTACTTTGAAAGCTATTTTAGCGGAAATTTAAGTGCTAATCAATTATGGTAAATTATTATGTCTACACCTCCTGGACGTTATATCTACATCACCTCTACAAAAGTCGACATCACCTCCACAAAATATCTAAATCACCTCTACGTAATGTCTACATCACCTCTACGTAATGTCTACATCACCTCTACGACATGTTTACACCTACTCGACGTTATATCTACATCACCTCTACAAAATGTCGACATCACCTCCACAAAATATCTAAATCACCTCTACGTAATGTCTACATCACCTCTACAACATGTCTACACCTACTCGACGTTATATCTACATCACCTCTACAAAATGTCGACATCACCTCCACAAAATATCTAAATCAACTCTACGTAATGTCTAGGTCACAAGTCATAGCATAATAAATAAATACATCTTGACAGTTGTGTTTTTTTAATTATATTTTTTTTATTAAAATGCCAGTAACGAATTCGTGATTCTCCTGGTGTGTCAGATGTCAGATCAACTCGCGCGCCGAAGGTTCCGTACTTTAAGATATTATGGCAAAAAAAAACTTATTATCAAACATGTTAGTAAACAAATTTAGTTTTGTGGGCGAGCAATTTGCACATTTTTCTCATCACAAACTTTGAAGATAGGGAGAGGGGGTATGAAGGGTACTTAATTTGATATTTTTTAATCCTAACACCATACTGTAGGGTGTAAAAATAAATAAAATAGGTTTTTTAATGTGAAACAAAGCCCTTTAATTTATTTGATCTAATAGTCTTAATTTAAAATTTCGACCCCCCATTTCGGCCACTGTAGCAGAGAAAATAATAAAACATTTCCTAAATTTTTTAAATCTTATTAGTGGTTTAGAGTGTAAATTTGATGTCGATAACATAAGTAGATATACACTGTGACGGACGCGGGCTGAACGAGACCATAAGGCTTCCTTTTGTGTGCGGAACCCTAAAAAGACAAACTTTATGTAACAAATAACAATATATTTATTAATAGCTACAATTTCTTAAACGTCATAATTTATTTAATTCTATTCTTTTCTAAAATTTACTAACTACTCTATTAACTAAAGAAAGGATCTGCCCCCTGATTCTGAGCTGTCGGAATATTTTCGGCCAGAACTGTCAGTTTATTTAAAGTTAAAAAACAGAATGTTAAAAAATAGATGGATGTAGAAAAAAATCCTATATTAATCAGTTTTTAATTTTCTATACGGTAAACTAATTTCTAACACTTAATAACTTAGGCTGTAAAAATACGTCGTTCTAAGATTCGAAAAAGTTTACGATCCGGGAGCAATCCGATGAGTCAGAATCAGGGCCCTTATTGCTTTCTGGGTTGCTTGTTGGTTCAAACCATTTTGGCCATCTATTCCTGATTTTCCTCCATAACTTCCAACAATCTAATTGTATCTTCTAGCTCATAATTATCTGTTCTAGCTTTACACATCAAGTATTCTTCTAAAACCTGCATATTCTTATACAAATAAAAATTTGTGCAATTCAAAATGGATGCGCACTCCTGAATGACAAAATAGAAACTACTTGGAGTGTTTTCTTTTAACTCTTCATCGAATTTTGTATGCCAATCTTTGGATCGTAACATAAAATCTCTGTCGTAATGTCTGATCCAATATTTATATTCAGGCAATTCTACTTTTTTAATTAACCGCTCATAATTTTCTTCCTGGCGATACAATTCTTCTATTTGAACCATCTCTTCTTTGATAGCACTCAGAGGTATTTCGTCTTCTGAATCACTTTCTTCTTCTTTCTTTACACAATCTTTTATCTTCGATCCAGCTTTCAATTTAACAAACTTTGTACTATGCTTACATTCTTCGATCTTTTTGTCAAGTATCTCATCAATTTCAGGGTTGTCTTTAATATCGAAAATTTCTTCCTCTTCTTCTCCCTTCAATTTAATATATAACTGATTAATATCATACATTTGTTCGTCAAATTTAGGATCACCTTTAGATATCACTTCATCTAACTGCATATTGTCATCTTCAAACAATGTATTTTCTAATGTTTCATTAATTTCTATTGCTGACTTGTCTGCTGTTTGACTACCCACATGTAAGTCAATATTTTGTTCATCTGTAAGTCTAGGTATACTATTTCTTTCACTTTCAGAGACAATACTATCCATTCTAGACATTGCACTTTCTATAGTTGCGTTTCTTTCTACGACACTAACTTGTAAATTATTTTGGTCTACATTATGCTCTGTGTTTCGAATAAAAGTTAGTTCTTGTTGTACTTTTGTAATAAAATCAGTTTGCAAATGATTGTAATAGCTACTTAGTAACTCCTGTACCGTTGCTTTACCTTCATATATATTTTTCCTAGATCTTTTAGCAGATGTATTGCCCTCGACACCAAAGGGTCTTTCTTTCCTTTTCTTGATTTCTTGTGTTCTATATTCAGCTGGTGTGGGTATCTTATATTTCTTACAAGCAAATAAAATTAACTGCTTGATAGTTCCATCTCTATCAAAAGTATCAGGATTAAAATAAGCTTCAACTGAAATATCGCTCCTACGATCAAAATCCTCCTCTGGGAACTGGTTTTGCCTAAGATCATCTTGATTGTCTTCTGTATTGCCTGGATCACCAATAACACTGTTTCTTTCACACTCTTCTTTAAAGTCTATATCTTCAAAACAATCATCAAATATATTTTTATCTGCATCTTCTTCTTCAATTATTTGCATTTTATTTACACATTTAGAACTTTTATCTGTGTTCACATCATCTGTTATCCTGAGTTCAGTGAAACTGTTATCAATGATAGAGTCAGGGTTTTTTTCTTTTGTTGTATTCTCCGAGTCGTAGCCATGATCACTTTCTTTATCATTATCATCATTCACTATTTCATCACAGGTCACGTGTTCTATTGTAGGTGGATTAGTTATCATCCAATTCCTATTTTCACAATTTTTAACATATACCATATTGGTTTTAGCCTTTTTTGTTACTATAGTGCCCAGTATAATTTTACTCTTAGTTTTATTATCTTGCTCAACACCTTTCATTATATTATCCATGTTAGAATCTAGTAATTCTACATTTTCACAGGCATATTTTAGAGAATATCTTCTGAAATCTTCAGCAAGTAGCAGTTTAACTTCAGAATCTTGACAATAATCTATTATAACATCTGTATATTCAGATAATGGTGTCAATGTGGGTACAAACAATTCTTTAGATATAACACCCATTTCATGTTCTTGTGGCAATCGTCCAATTATTTCCATAGATATTTTATCCGGTAATTTTTCCTCATTGTTGGCTCTGTCTTCCACATGCTCTAAATAAACGTAATCGTCTATATCTACACAATTTCTTTCAGAGATCCGGTAACTGAATTTGCAAAGCATGACTTTTCTAAACTGTAAATAATTACACCATTCTCTAAAAGAAAATAGCCGGTCACTGGAATCAGAATAATTACCTATCTTGAAAGATTTTGGAAGATCTCTCTCCAGGTTTATTTTATCAACAGCATCTGATAGTTTAAATTCATAATCACAGTCTAGGCCAAAACATATTTTGATGGCCACTAAAATATAAGTCATAACTGTAACTTCGTAATCTGGTAGTCTGATGAGACATTTCTTAGCTTTACTATCAATATCAAGAAAATTACATTTACGAAAATGCATTAAAGAATAAATTAATAGTTTCATATCACTTGGCAAGCACAGTTCAGTTAAAAAGTTATCAACTATTTTCCTTAAATCTGGTACTTTGGGTAATCCTAGATCAAGTTTCTTTAATAAAGACAAACCTAATGCTCGTATTTGATGATGAGTGCATAGCTTGCTACGAAGAAAGCTGGTCCACTGAGGTATTTTCTTTACATTAATATCTTCAGGCACAAACCTGTTTAAGTTTGTTATATTTAAGTGCTTTTCATATATAAATCGGCATAAATGAGACAACTGAACATCACTTTCGTCTAAATTCAATGCTGTATACAACATTGCAATAATAAGCCCTTTGGATAAAAACTTAATATCTCTTTTCGAACCATCAATAATGTCACTTGGTTTGTTTTTATTATTGATGTCATCGTCAGGTCCCTCATTTTCATTTTCGTGTTGGTCAGGGTTGCTGTCTTCTTCTACCATAAAAGTGGTAAAATTAGTTTGGTTGTTGTCATCTTGAGTTGTCTCGTTCATCCTGAAATAATTACCAAATCGTCGTTATTACTTTAATTTTCTAGATAACTGCACATTCTAAAATTGGTAGTTTTATAATTACATAATTATTAAAAAATCATGTCAAAGGCTTGAAGAACCAAAACAAATATGTTAAATATTTATGAATAAATGTATCTATAGTTGCTTGACACTGGCCTCACCTAATTTACGCTACAACAAGTGATCAACAGTTGCCACAATAAATATTAACAAAGAAAATTGTTAACTGCTGCTAATTAAAATAAATAGATTTAAATCCAATGCTAAGAATTTAGCCACTAGCCCACAACACACAGATATATGCTCGGCGTCTCTTTGAAGGATAAAATTCGCAACTAAGTAATCCAACAAAGAACCAAAGTTACCGACATAGCTCATTGAATAAGCAAGCAACTTAAAATAAGCAACTTTAAAAGATCGCCGGGTCTGACTGGATGCGGAAGGCGGAGGACCGAGGGTTATGGTGCGTGTAAGGTGAGGTCTATGTCCAGCAGTGGATTGCAATAGACTATGGTGATGAGATGATGCAAAAATTTTAAAACAGACATACATAAGTTCTGCTTTATTCTGATATTTCTTGATATATCTAGTCCATATCCACAACAGTTTTGTTTTGAATGTTGGTTTGGCTCCAAGTAATATCAGTTCATCAGCTAGTCCTGATATTATGAAGTTAAATGCGTGCCATTTGTACCATTCGCCGCTCACTGAAAAATTTGAAAAAAGTAAATCAAAAATACAGTTCAATGTCGAGGTTTGAAAAATATTATTAACACATTGAATGCCGAGATTCCAGACACAATAGAAAATCTATTGTTTGGGGGTCACCTGTGACCCCCGTGGCGCTCAAAGACTTAATAAACAATGAAGTAGGGTAGTATTTATCAGCATCACTATCATTGGTTACCGGCAGGCAAATCATACGGTCAGAGTTTGATTCCGACTGGCAGCACCAATGCGGATTTCACTTTGTCGAATATATATCTACTCATGTCATAGTCATGTGACTTACAATCTACTAAGGGTGAAGGACAACATTGTGAGGAAACAAACCCCAAGAAGATATTCTAAGTGTATGCCAGATCTACCAACTCGAACTAGGCCAGCGTATGTGGATTATGAACTATACCCTCTCAGCTCTCTAGGTAGAGGAGAGGAGACCCAAGTCCAGCAGTGGGACAATAATAGGTTGCTTATGATGACTGTCAGAGGTCACTAGAAACAAGCCCAGAAGGCTGAGGGCATTACCACATTGAGTGGCACTACATGGATACTACTTAATAATTCATTTTTATTGATCAAATAATGCACATGTTCACATTTTTTTTGGGCAATTGGCAAAATTGCTAACTACTAATAATCTAGCCTTGCAATTGTAAGAACCTTTGCCTACTCCTTTGGGGTAAACATTATGCGATGTTAGTTACCGCCTACACCTTCCTTGGTACTAACAACCTGTAAAAACAGTAATTGTATGCTGTCCATGCCGGTAAGTCCCATAGGGTCATTATAGAAATCCCTCGTACCTCGCATTCGTCCAGCATCGAAAATAAGCCCCTAGAATTTTCTTCTATTAGATCTCAGTATTAAATACATTGCATGAACTCTTATAACAAATGTTTTTCTAAAGTTTTCTATTTAAGATATAACTAATGTTAAGCTATTACTTACTTTCAATACTTGTTTTATTCACATGTACAATTTTCTTTTTAGTTTTTTGAGCAAAAGTCCCATCGGCTAATGCCTTTTCTTCAAGGATTTGTTCACGCACATTTTCGTTTTGCGTACCACACTCAATACAATAATAAAAGCCATCTATTAACTTTGAATCAGTGCCTCCGCACACAGTACATGGGTCAGCTGCTGTTTCCATATTTCATTTAATTAAAGAATATCACAAATTCACAATGTGGATCAAATTAAAATTCATAACAAAACACACATGGTCGCAGGTCGCCGACTCCGAGCTTCTTTTGATAATGTCAAATTGACATTGACATGTTTCAACAACAGCTGTTTTTTTATCAGTATGACCAAATCAATATTTTTATCAAAATAATTTAATTTTTTGTCAAACTTATTTTAGATATTTTAATAATGCAGTTTGATAAAATTATTAAATAAAGAAATGTTCCAAGCGATGACCATACATTTTTTTGGTACATTTTTTTTTACACTGGCAATGTTTTAAGATTACATTGACGTCTATATTCTTGCCATTAGTAAAAAAAGCTACCAAAAAAGAAGTATTTCATTTTATTAACAGTAAACGAGAGAACAATCTAATTAGCCAGTACATCGTCATTCAGATACTTAGTTTCTTAAATAACTACCTAAAATACATAATTTTCCACCAGGACGTTTCATAATATAGTGTGTGTATATATACTACATGTAAATAATATATCCAACAAAATAGTTCAATTTCAAACTTTCGATTGAAAGCTAGTTTCTTCTAACAAAATAATAGATTTATAGCACTCTGTGATCAGTTGAGGTTGCACAGCTAAAGAAGTAAAGATCAAAGAAATAATATAAGAAGTAATCTATATAGCAACATGCCTTTTTCCCGAAGGGGTAGGCAGAGGTGAATCACACCCACATTTCATCAGCTATGTTTGATCCCATGAAATAGGGGGCGAGCCTATTGTCATCAACCGGGAACATTTATGTACCAACCTCCGGGAAAATCTAAATACTGGAATTTCCTGATAGAAACATCCAATACCATTTTTACCCGACCTGGGAATCCAACCCTATTGCAAAGCAGAGGCAGTTATATAGCCTCCCTCATATATATATAATATAGCAAAAATTCTAAATAATAATATTATTATTATCTCATCAAAATCTGTAAAAATTACCTGCCTTAAGTAAAATGTTTAAAAATTACCTGCCTTATGCAAAAGCTAATTTCAAGATAGCCTGCCCAGATCAAAATAATTTTAAATATTTACCTAATTTAAGCTATAAATGCAATAAAAATGTACCTACCTGATGTTTTTTCAAGTGTGCTATCGTGTCATTCAGTACGGATTCAGGGAGGGGATACTAAGAGACTTGTTTTAACGTGATTCAGCTGGTTCAGGAGTTGGAAAGTCAATGCCTGTAACTCTAGGTTTTGTAGATATACAGTCATGTTTTCAGTGATCTTGTGTATTTGTATCGTGTTGAATCACTAATGCCACCCATGTTTTCGGTACCTAGAGCTAGGTCTCTCCTTCAACCTGTTATAATTAGCTTGGTGAAATTTATTTTTATCAATATTAAATAAATTTTAATAAATACTATTTACAGTTTAGATTTGTTATAAGCAAAAACTATTAATTATTATTTTTATTAAAGAATGTATTATTTTTGTCAACTTTATAAAATTAGTAGAATTTCGATTAATAATATGGCAGCCCGAAAAGCCTTACGCTCTTGTAGTAATTTTCGTAGCGTATTGCTGTCCGTCATCAATAACTCGCGTAATTCGGGCGTGTGCTCCATTTACGCGTATATTGAAAGAAACTAACCGTTTATCGCTGTCGCCGACGCACACGAGCGTTCCCGCCGCCGTTTGTCGCTAACAGAGTGACATGATATCGTTGTTTCCACCACACCCCTGAGTTTAGTGAGTCGTGGACGTGATTCGTCGCGTGTTTCTCGCCGACAGCCGTATCAGTGGCTGTTGTGTCGGTCGGATTCCGTTATTCTGTGTATTGTGTTGTGTTATGTGTAAAAGTTAGCCGGTCAAGTGGTTGTGTTGAAGCACGCGGAGCAGATTGATGGGCTGTGTCGTGCTGAAGATTCGCGCGGCTGAGAGGCCGCACCGGCGGGGGCTTGCTTCGTGGAGGGTCTACAATATAATCAGCCACACTGGAACTGATGGAATTAGAGAATATCGTCGCGAATACTGTCTACTTGAAAGCCAGAGAGGGTAGGTGTCCTTACTTACGTTATATCGTTTTGTTTTTATTACTTGGCTATGTTTAACATCAGGCGGCAACTTATATCAAAGTTGTTTAGAAGTTTTTCTTTTAAATACAATAGGCTTAAGCCTGCAACTAACATTTGTTGGATAATACCATCATTAATAATAATACAAACCTACTTCTCACATTAAACATTATAGGAGAGCATTCAAAGTTGATATTCTAGTTTCGAATTTTTTGTTTCAAATCAATTTCTCACATGATTGTCTGCTGCAGTGCAATGTCATCTAAGGTTAGACAATATCAGCTACCTACTGATTGGTTTTCCATTTCTAAATCCATCCAAATATTCACCGTAGAAAGCACTTATAATAAAATTCATTAGACCAACTGTCATAAAGTTAGTAAAATTTATTTCTTTGCAACCTTGAGTAATTAACCGTAATGTATTTCCTGTAAAGTGAATTTCATATCTCATCATCATAGTATCAACTGTAGGACATCCACTATTGGACATACTTCCACAACAGATTTAATATAGATCTATCGTTTAGTAATAAGTATGCAATCAAGTCTTTAGTTTACATTATTTATTTAATACCTAAATACTAGTAATAAAATTAACTATATTTTGTACTACTAGCTTCCGTCAATATCTTCATCCCTGTATATGTTGGTAGAAAGCAGGTTACATCTGTCTCCAGGTCTCAGATTGCCTTTATGTGAAATTACATGAAGGCCTGGAGCATGGCTACAGGTGTAGCCATGCTCCAGGCCTTCATGTAATTAATTGTAAGACACAAGTAAAAAATAAACATTCATTAGCAATTATTTAATTTGCTTTTTCCTTATATCATGGAATGTAATTTTATATTTATCCTGGTTTCTGGTTAGAATATATATATATAATAACAACACTTTTTCAGTTTCATATTCAAGGGGGGCTAAGCGGCAAGCCTTCCCCCAAAGTATCTCAATGATTCTGTGACAAATCTTACATTAAACTTGATTATTATTATAATCAAACCTTGCTTAGCTGATCAAACCGGTCTCTGCACTTTTTTATGAAAAAAAAGTGTGAAATAAGTTCGATGAACTAACTTTAGTAGCCATTAAAGATTATAATATCCTAGTTTGTGTCAAGGTTAAGTCTTCTCGCGGCTTCACTCCCAAATGTAAGCATAATGTCTTTCATCTGGATTGTCATGAAAAAATTTAGATGGTAAAAATGTCTATGAAATTATCTAGGTATGGGAAATTTCTTTGAAGATTGGTAAGGTGGTTAATGTAGTAAAGCATAAAAAAATGAATTACTTTGGCATTTCTAATATTAATAAGTCATCATTCGATTTTCATCAACATTCAATCGAAGGCCTATCTCGTTTTTAATAGTATTTAATATACTCAGTACAAATTAATCTTAATTGATAATTATATCTTAGTCTGTTTTTTACTTTTTGTTTGTTACTTCTTGTAATCCAACTACCAAGTGCTGTACTCAAATTGAAAATTATCATGTATCTATCATTAACAATGTCATAGAGAACAGGTCTCAGCAGTTACTACACACAATGGGCCGTTAACTAGACTGCCACCTTGCACAATAAAAATGCACATTACAGCATGTTGTAAATAAAACTATACTCTCAATCACACTGCTATTTCTATAAAATGCACACACATACCCATTTGCATTTAATAAAAACATCATTCAATTATGAACCTTACTATTAAAGTTTAAAGTTAATATTATGAATTCATAATGCAGATATATTTTAAATTTATAATAGAATTCATTGACGTCTAAAGTGTTTGTGTGGGACTTAGTTGCTAAGGGTTTTGCTTTGAAAATAGTGAGTTATTTATGTATTATGGTTGTTGTTAGATGTTATACAACCGCTGTTAATAAGAGGAAATCAATGTTTGCATATTAAATTGGTTATTACTGTGTAAAATACTTGTTTTAATGATGGTGAATACCATTGATATGTGCAATGAGTTGGTTCATAGCTTATACTTGCAATATGTCGCTGGCTTACAAGGTTCTATGTTAAAATATTAGTCCTGTTATTTTTCATCATCATCATCATCATCAGCAATCCATTAAGTCCCACTGCTGGGCTCGAGTCTCCTCTCCTCTAACTAGAGAGCTAACTGTTATTTTTTATAATTTGTACTATATGAATGTTGATGATTTATTTTTTATTTTGAGAAAACATTATAATATATATACCTATCTAAGATTAATGTCAAGTTGGAAGAAAATAATGTGGAAGGTTTTAGTTTCAGGAAGGGGGAGGGGTTTAAGAAAAAAGTACCAAATTATATATTCAATCTTTTATTAATGTATTTAATATGACTTAAACTTGCAGCTCTTTTGGCGAACATAAAATTGCTGACCTTGATTTAAAGGCTGTTATTGCTTACATACTTTTTAACACACTTATTAGATTATAGATTAACTTTGTACTTCTAACTACTGTACCTTGGATGTTGTTAATATACATTTAATAGTAGAACTCTTTAGTGGCTATTGTGACGAAACTATGTCGGCCTTTTTTATTTTTAAACTACTTACATAGTCTTATGCAAAACACACAGTATTGCAACAATATTTATAAATATCAAAGTGGACAGGTATGTTATTATAATAATTGAGTTACAAGGAAAATTATTTGATTGACGTTAAAATATGAATTAATGGGAGGTATAAATAGCAGCCATTGATTGTGTATGTTAATTAAATTAGTAATAATATAGGTATTTTGATTTGTTATCCTTTAACATCATGGGCTCAAATAACATAATTTATATCTAGATAATTATTATATATACAGGGTGTTCGGTGCATCATTTGACAAATTAAATTGGCAGAAAGGAGGGGGTAATTTGCTATCTATTTAGCACCCGTAAGACAGGTTTGGCGCAAGGAGTTATTTTTTTTAATAATTTTTATGAAAAATCCCATCCAATCCCAATCCCACTAAAAATTTAATTTAAAAAGAAAATGTTGATACAGTCTCCATATTTTCTTTAATTATTCATGTTTATGTTTCTATGAAATCTAAAATTAGTATTTAATAACATCTACTTTACTTTTTATAAACTACAAAGTTTTCGAAAACGGTAAGTTTAATACCTACTAAGATTTAGCTTAACATTCAAATAGATAAAAGATACATATCTTCGTTAGATTTTTAATAGTTCTCTAGTTTATTCGCTTAGATTAAATGTTAGTCTGTGCGACTAACTAAAATTTTTTTAACGTTAATTGAAGCCCTGGCGGTGGCCTTACTAAGCCAGTGGTTAATTACCTATTAAATACATCAGTTGCTTAGTACAATTACCTCATTTGTATTTAATGCCAACGCATTAGGGAGTTTCCTATTTTATTTTTAAGTTGCATTGTTTTAAAATAATACATAATGGGTAAAACAGTAGAGGAAAACTATATTTTACTGTACCTATACATGACTTGATTAATTACCTCTGGGAATGGCAATAGGCTCGCCTTCTGTTACATGGTACCTAACATAGCAGACGAAATATGGGCGTGATACATTTCTTTTGTTAATCATCATATCTGCTGTAGGATGTCTATTGCTGGACATAGACTCCAAAAAGATTTCCAATAGGACCGGTTGTAACGTGCCAGAGCGATTCTGTTCGGATTATTTGGATCATTTTTCCACCTTTTTTTTATACCACGACGGTGGCAAACAGACGTACGGTCCGCCTGATAGTAAGCGGTTACCTTGTGGGTAGACAGCAGCGCGCTGGCTGCGACGGCTCTGAATACACGTCGACGTCCCGCCCCGTTCGCTGAGTGCCCAAAGCTTTTTAGTGTGCCGTCTCCTTGCGAATGTTGGCAATCATTATTGCAATTTCCATCTTAGGAACTGCTTTAAACAGAGAACGCGTACTTTTGCCCAAACATGTCACAGGTTTTTGAGCAAGGATATGCTTCTGCGGCTAGGCCTCTTTCTGCCTGCCTCTTACCCTGCATTATGCAACTAATAATGCAGTAGAGCACTGTTATAAAAAAGGACAGTATGTAACGTGTCTAATAGAAGTATTTATAGATACAACAAAATTATGTTTGATAATATTATGATAGGAGTGCGAAGTTGAAAGCAGAGCGCGTGTAGGGTTACCAGATGTAAAAATCAAAAGACCGGAGAAAAGGCCTGATTTCTATGGAAAAGTCCTGAGATTTTATACAGTTTTAGAATTTTCTCTCAAAAACGTATTGTTATCGTTTTATACACTGCGGCTCTAGCTCACGCGTTGCAACTTGCACGCAACTTACTTAGATAAATAAGTATTGATTTTAACTGCAATTGTTACCAAAAGAATATTACTTTTAGTTTGTTTCGCTTAGATAAATAAATATAGATTTTAACTGTTCAATTGTTACCCAAAAAAGTATTATTTTAGTTGGTTTAACTTTTAATTAAAGAGATCTTTAAAATGTTAACTGTGTTTTATTGAAAATCCAGAGATATCACGAGATATGCAATATCCGGCCACAATCCTGAGAAAAATCGAAAATTCCTGAAATCTCAGGACAAATCCTGAGATATGGTAACCCTAAGCGCGTGGGTATTAGATCGTTGGCGGGACCGTGACCTTCGTATTACCTAAAGTTTGCACTCATTTAGATACGTTCGCCTTATATGTGAATGTTGAAGTTGGAGACTGCAGTCAAAAAAATATTTATTCGAATTTGTTTGGAGAATTTAGCGCTCTATGTTTTCTGTTTACTCCCATTAGAGACAGCCTTCATAAATTGTTATATTATAAATACCACGATAGTGTAAAGTTATGGTCCTAGTATTGCAGACTTTTCTGACCATTTCAAAACCAGTTCCCTTCCTTTTTGAAGAACTACTGTATTTAACTGTATTATTAGGTGTAATATTTTTGCAGTTTTTGCGACTGTGTGAGTGGGAAACATTCAAAGGGTCTGGTTAATAGTTGGCCTATAAGCCATTGCAATGCAAAGTCAAAGTCAAATCTTTTTATTCATTTGGATCACATACATGATTATTACTTATGAATGTCATACAAAGCCAAAAAAAAGGTGTCAGTAAATTTGCCTACGGCCAGTTCACTGACAAATTTCAAAGGTTTATAGCCTCTAACCTCAGGCTGATATTGAGCACTTCATATCTAATACTATGAATCCGAAAGTTTCCCTGTTTGTTACGCTTTAGGGTTAAACAACTTAACAGATCTTAATCAAATTTGACATAAAGATAGTCTTAGGACCTAGATAAAGAGATCTATTAGTTTCTTTTTAATTGCCTGAAGTGGAAGACAGTTAGTTGTTTTTATTAACGTACCGTGCGGGCAGCGCCACTGTCAGAAGCTAGTAAGCAGGTTAGGTAGATACCTAATAATACTTTTTAGTTTGGCCTGGGAATTGGGATGTTTATTCAAATAACAATGATTACGCATTATATACAGCAGTAGTTAGTATAAACGAGTTTATTTACCGATTCAAAGATAGCAGTTCTCAGACTTAACGATGCCGTAAACAGCTATGAGCCAATCGCAATTACAGATAGGTGTTTGCCAAATTATATTTTGTCGATGTTCATTCAGTCACACTAATGCTATTACGAAATGAGATTTATTCCAAACCTAATTTAAAGGAACTGAGCCCACCAGTGGGACAGGAATACGTTGCTAATAATTTAAAGGATATATATCTATTCGTTTTTCTAAATGAGAACTAATGATTACTAACTACTACGTTTAATAACACAGTTGCTATTTTCATACAAACATACTAAATAAGTCTACCTATTGGAAAAATAATAATAAAAAACTAAACCAAACTGGTTGAGCCATTGGAAACTAAGTTAAGTAGGTAGTTGAAGACGTCTCAGGACTAATTAATTACAAGAAAAAGGCATCCCCCGAAGCTTGAACTCTTCCAAAGTAGAGATATGACGTTAAAAGAGATGTGATCTAAACTTAAATTGGGAATAAAATCTGTCTTTTCTTGTTCTTCTGGTCTCATCTCTGCTCCGGTGAAGTTCTTTCAAGCGCTTTCGCTATTTCTTAGGGTCAAAACACACCGCAATTGCGATGTCAAGCGATACTATGTCTTTTATAAACGTAGATTAGTTTGAAAATTATCTAAAACTGGAATTCCACGCCGCTACCGTTTCGGTGTTTTTCCAGCCTTACGCTAGAATGTCGAATCCATCAGCCACCGCCTTTCGTAGATAAAAGAAATCCGCCTCTAGTGAAAGTAGTTCGATTATTTATCACTTGACTTTATCTCCCGTGCTCAGCATTTCCTTATCGGCAAAGACGGCTCTTAAGATTAACCGTCCTTGGACACAATGATCCTTAAGTTTTATTTTATATATATATATAAATACAAAAGGCCAAAAAAAGATAAAAAAATTTACGTACGTATAGGCCTGGACCCTGATTCTGAAATATCGAAAACTTTTCGAATATAGATTCGAAACTGGGAACTGTTCTTAGGGACGAGGAAGTTTACCCGTCTTATTAGGGGAAAAGTTAATAGCGGTCACAATAATATTAAAGAATCAATTATCATCTATTTATGTTGAGAACCACTCTTAACACATCAACTAGAGGCTGTACACCTTGGAGACCTGCTGCGGATATAGGTACGAACCGGCGCGACATCTCCACGTAACACAAAAGATAACATAATTTAGGTAGATTTTTTGCGGTGTTAAATACCTTCTATAAAAACTATAATTGTGAATGGATGATCGCACTACACGTTTCCTGTAAGCCAGTAACCCTCGGCGTCTGATAGCTATATCCTGTGATATCTCACCAATGTCATGCGTTTTGTAACCGCCAAATCCCTCAATAGTATAAACTTAACTATCTGTATTTAGTACAATCTTCCGCATCTGTCGATCCGCTGACTCTTAACCACTCATATTTTGATGCGATTTTAACTATCAGTTAGATAGGTTTTCAGGGAATGCGCGGGTGGAAACTACATAATATACAATTATTATATGTTGTGAAAATTTTGGAGGGAATTTGGCCTACTATACCACGCCGTCCAGACGGGTTGGTATATGGTTTTGTTTAGAATTTTCCTATTCTTGCAATGCTCTTTTCTGAAAGGTTAGGCCCTTAGTCGCCTTTTACGACACCCACGGATCGAAATGGGGTAGTGACATTATGTATTCTAAATCCGTCACTACACTACTTGACTACTTCACAAATTGAACGATGTTAAATGAACCTTGAATTAACGGTATCAAATTAACATTAATTTTACTTTGCCACTATCCCAACTTGAGTTACCTAAGTGCAGTGGCGGTACGTTCATACAAGCCCAAAAGCCCGGCTTGCCCTACTAAAATGCTCGATCAAAAATATCTAATTCAAACCATTATCTATTTTAAAATTCGCGCGCTTATTTCCAAGCGCGAGCGAGAGCAGTGACTCGGTGCACAGAGTACATGTCATTTGACTCGGTGACTGATGAAGCATCAAGCGAGAACGAGAGTTAGAGAGGCGCGCGCTGAGCGCAACAACTTTTTTTTCTATCTCGCTCACCCGCACTGGCTTGTTATGAGGCTTTTGACCACCGTCGGATCTCTCTTTCTAACCTATAGAGAAACTGTCGATTATTGAAATATAACTATAGTATAGTTAAAATCTCGCTGCAGACTCGGTCATAAATCATTCAAGTGTTTCGCTCTCTTTCCTACTCACGGGCCTTATGGGCAGGCCACGCCCACACGTAGTCCTGTGCATTACTGCAGTCGATGAGTGATATCGATAGATCGATATATATATATTTATAAATGGGTGATAGAAATAAATACACATTTTTTTTATTTTATTACCAAATTTACTACAAAGCATATTAAATATATAAACAAAAGAACGTATATATAAAACTAAAAATAGAAAATTAAAATTCTTCGTCTGAGTCATCGTCATCATCATCCACATGAATGATAAACTCTTCGCATAAATGTGCTTTTCTTAAGTCTTCATCTTGCAGCAATTCTGCATGTTCCACACATTTTTGCCAATTTTCAATGGAGACATTGGAAACTTATCGATAATGGCCTTGCGCACGCGCAACTAGCGCACATCCCTACTCCGATTATGATTTATGACCAAGTCTGCAGCGAGATTTTAACTATACTATAGGTTAATTTATATATCAATCAGTATGAAATTATAAGCCGGGCTTTATGTATGAAGTTGTCGACTATGGAAGTGAAATGCCGCGGCCGCGCATGCGTACTCGCGTCTACTAACTTCACTCAGTTCATTTGTTTGACAGGACGAAAAGTTTTGGTTTTAATGTTTACTTACTTTAAAAATTGTTAATTGTAAGATTTTAAAGTGATTCTTTTGTATTTAGTGACATACAACAATGCAAGTAATAATTATTGTTCCTTGTGAGGATTAAAATGTGTTCAACTTTTGATGGGCGAAGAAAAGGTAAAATTTTTGAACTTTGTTCTTTGTTTATATTTGATTTTATTAATGAGAATAACCTCGAAGTTGCCTTGCCCGAGTTTATAAAGTTAACATATCTTGTTGTAACTATTACGGCTATGTAGTTCTTCGCTGAACGCGCATTTTTATCTCTTTAAACGTACCTATTCATACTTATCTAAGAAATAATATCAATGATAGCTATTGAAAAGCAGTTGTTGGCAGAATTAAAACGTTTACCAACATTTTATTCTTACGTAATTAAGTCATTTCTCAAGAAAGACAGACGAGTCAATTTAGAATATAAATAATAGGTAGTCTTATAGGTCTTCGTATAGTCAGGCAAGGGTCAACTACCTACTTAGCTATCTTCGTTTACTCAAGGAAACCAAAGGGCTTTTTTCAAAGCCACCGAAGGTATGCATGTATGCAATGCTGATTGTTTATTAGGTATATTCAATCAAGCACTAGCATAGGTACCTTCAATGAGCTTTGGCGGGGCGGCGCGGCGCGCGGCGCGACCCTCTATCAACATGTAAGAGAAATTGAACAAAATCCATAAAAAAACATTACACCCATCGCCTTTCCAGCGCAGTCAGGTTTGTTTACTTTTCATTTTATTATATTTAAGTACAAAAATAGCCTTCTGCCTATTCTGGAGTAGTCGGTTAAAAAGCATAGGTAGGTAGGTATAACGGGCTTGCCTTATCCTTAAACCCTAGGCACGCCACTGCCTAAGTGAAGTTATCCTTCTACTAACGTTAGCTGCTGTCCGTAGAATTTACCGTTAGTATTAATGTGATTTGCTGTGTTGCCTGGTCGCCGTGACTGATCGTGGTCGTCTACAGCTCACAGTCCCTAAAGTACTACTAAAAAACGCCATATACCTAACAGAAAACAGGCTGAAAAGGCTTCCATTCAGCTACAATCCTGACGAACATCTTACGCTTCTTCAAAGTTCATCAATCTTTTAATAGGTACATGCTCGCCGGTTTAGGGTTTTCCTGACTGACCTTTCTATATAACGTCCCCAATTTAGTCGTAGAATACTATGCCATACATATTTACCCAATTATTACACCGTGACAGTGCCTTTATCAAATTCTTGAGTGTGCACTGTTAAATAATGATGCATTCTCCTTGTAACCTCGACCTTTACGGACGGAACCTGACCTTTTTCAATTATTGATATGATTGAATCGCCAACAATGGTTTCGCGATAAAAATGTGTTGTCCTTTTTCTATCAGTAATCTATCTCTACATTTTGGAGTCATTAGAATTAATAGGTTTTTGTAAGGTGTGCCGAAATTCGACCGAAATAGTTATTACAACGTTAGAGGAAAACTTAGCCATAGAAAAATACAGTTTTAGTTTTTTTAGCTGCTAAACAAATTACAAATGACCAATACCTGTTACTTAATAATAAACTCGTTTCTAAAACTAAAGAAAAAGGTACTGGTCTGGAAGCTGTTCGGTATTTGCCACACACATACTTACGTATTTGCATACATATTTGTTAAACGAGCGCACTCTGAACTCACACTCTGAATTTATAATTTGAATGTTTGTTTTTAGATTTGTGTACATAATATAAGTTCGTTATGAAGCAGCCATCGGACATTACAGGTTGCAATTTGCAATCCCGTTTCTATCTTATCTTGGAATCTGGAAGTCTTAGATTGTTATAGTCTTCTATCATATATAAATTTAGGCGTAGCATCACGCCTCTTTCTCCGAAGAGGTAGGCAGAGGTGTATAATTTTTCACCCACATTTAGCTAGCTTTGTTTGGTCCCATGTAAATAGGTAGCGAGCCTGATTGCTAAGGCAGATTTTCCGAATATCGGGCTGTTACTGATACTTTCAAGACAGATCAAACCCAATATTGTTTATGACCGAACCGAGATCGAACCCGTATCTTTTTTTGTGATTAGATAAGAAGGTTAAATTTTTTTGTGAAGAAATCCGAAGAAGAACTAAAGTTACTGACTTAGCTCGTAGAACATAAGTAAGCTGAAGTGGCAGTGGGGTGGTCAGTGGTCAAATCTCCAGAAGGGCCGATGCCCACTGCCAATTTAACTTACGTATTCTATGAGCTATGGCCTATGTCGGTAACTTTGGTTCTTTGTCGGATTACCTCGATAAGAAGTATGTCCTTCCAGTGGCGTGCCTAGGGTTTAAGGATAAGGCAAGCCCGTTATACCTACCTACCTATGCTTTTTACCCGACTACTCCAGAATAGGCAGAAGGCTATTTTTGTACTTAAATATAATAAAATGAAAAGTAAACAAACCTGACTGCGCTGGAAAGGCGATGGGTGTAATGTTTTTTTATGGATTTTGTTCAATTTCTCTTACATGTTGATAGAGGGTAGCGCCGCGCGCCGCGCCGCCCCGCCAAAGCTCATTGAAGGTACCTATGCTAGTGCTTGATTGAATATACCTAATAAACAATCAGCATTGCATACATGCATACCTTCGGTGGCTTTGAAAAAAGCCCTTTGGTTTCCTTGAGTAAACAAAGATAGCTAAGTAAGTAGGTAGTTGACCCTTGCCTGACTATAAGAAAGGTACCTACCTACCTATAAGACTACCTATTATTTATATTCTAAATTGACTCGTCTGTCTTTCTTGAGAAATGACTTAATTACGTAAGAATAAAATGTTGGTAAACGTTTTAATTCTGCCAACAACTGCTTTTCAATAGCTATCATTGATATTATTTCTTAGATAAGTATGAATAGGTACGTTTAAAGAGATAAAAATGCGCGTTCAGCGAAGAACTACATAGCCGTAATAGTTACAACAAGATATGTTAACTTTATAAACTCGGGCAAGGCAACTTCGAGGTTATTCTCATTAATAAAATCAAATATAAACAAAGAACAAAGTTCAAAAATTTTACCTTTTCTTCGCCCATCAAAAGTTGAACACATTTTAATCCTCACAAGGAACAATAATTATTACTTGCATTGTTGTATGTCACTAAATACAAAAGAATCACTTTAAAATATTACAATTAACAATATTTAAAGTAAGTAAACATTAAAACCAAAACTTTTCGTCCTGTCAAACAAATGAACTGAGTGAAGTTAGTAGACGCGAGTACGCATGCGCGGCCGCGGCATTTCACTTCCATAGTCGACAACTTCATACATAAAGCCCGGCTTATAATTTCATACTGATTGATATATAAATTAACCTAGTTATATTTCAATAATCGACAGTTTCTCTATAGGTTAGAAAGAGAGATCCGACGGTGGTCAAAAGCCTCATAACAAGCCAGTGCGGGTGAGCGAGATAGTAAAAAAAGTTGTTGCGTGCAGCGCGCGCCTCTCTAACTCTCGTTCTCGCTTGATGCTTCATCACTCACCGAGTCAAATTTTAATGTACTCTGTGCACCGAGTCACTGCTCTCGCTCGCGCTTGGAAATAAGCGCGCGAATTTTAAAATAGATAATGGTTTGAATTAGATATTTTTGATCGAGCATTTTAGTAGGGCAAGCCGGGCTTTTGGGCTTGTATGAACGTACCGCCACTGTGTCCTTCAAAGAGACGCCGAGCATAGCTCTTTCCATAAGTCGCTGAGGCACTTCAAGTTTGTGGCCTAGTCCTACAGTGACTGTCCACGCGTCATAATTATGTTAATAACATATTGAAAAAATAATATTATTTTGATTTTTAGGCATCAAAAGATAATTACATACATTACCTAATTTTATTTGTTGATGTTATGATAAAAGAGAATTGAACACAGAAGGCCATTATTATTATATTCGTTGCAAAATATATTATTACTATATTTTGATTAGTAATTATGCTGTTTCGCTAAGCGGTGGATGTTTAAATGCCACGTTGAAGGTCGTATGTATTCCATCATTCTCTTGATAACGTACAAATACTTACTATGATACTAAGTGGATGGTGAACGCTGTCGTGATCGAAAACCTAGGCTTCAGCAAATCGCGTGGCGCAAAGATATCTTGGGTTCGATGCTCGGATAGGTCTAAAACGGGTTTTCTGTCCTGAAATTCTAAGTATCAGCCCGGGCGTTGAAATTCGAGTACGTCACCACTTATTGAATGGAGAGCTAAATGGGATTTAACATAGTTGACGAAAAGTGGGTGTTAATACCTCTGTCTATCCCTTCGGAGAAAAAGGCGTGATGCTATGTAACTTAATTTTCACAAATGCGGAGAATAAAAATGTGCCCTCTGGCCAGCTCTTGTCAAGGCTCAAAAAATTTGCTGACACATTTTGACTTTGTATGATTTTCATAAGTATCATGTATGTGATCTATATGAATAAATGACTGATGAATAACTCGAATTTATTCAGTCAAGCTGCAAAAAATATTCAAGAAATATATATATGCCCTAGTTCTTTCAATAATATTTTTATTGTTTCTCACATCCAAAGAGAACTGACGTAGACTATCGTAAATATAGTTTGAGAATCGGAACTAATCGTCGAGTGCGGTTTATTTACTTAAACACTCTTGTTTCTCAGCTGACGGTCGGAGTTAGACAAATACACATAAATTGGCTACTTATTATTCTTACGACGTTGTTTTAAGGATTGGGTCACGATGTACCAATGTTTTGTAAGACTTTGTGAGACATTCGTGTTGAGAATTTGGGACAAGCTTTTTTTTTCGGCTCCTATTTTGAAGGGCTGTTTACAAATTTTTTTATATAGAATTTCTGTTGATCATGACTGCTGAAGGGTGTGAAGGTGGAACTTATCGTACCACTGATGGATAAAGGCGTTTAGTAAAGTAATTCAATTAACTTTCAGCAATTTCTATCTTGTTATCTTGTACTCATAGCATAGCAATAATGTTGTTAATTTTTACCCGACTGTCAGGACGGGTATTACTTTTCGCGCGTATCTTGTATGTTTGTAAATTTCTTTATTCCCACGAATCTTCCAAACGGCTGAATGGATTTTGACAATTAGGGTATCGTTAGATTCGTCTAGAAAACCCAAGTGTCCTTAGATAGGTTTTAAAAATAAAAAGACTTAAACGGCGGGCTTTTGACGCCAAATTGTAAGAAGTTCAACTTTTTTTTTAACCAAACCTATCGAGTTGAGTATCAAAATAAAGAGAATCAAAAGAATATTACATATATTCAAAAAGAGATTATACATAATTGAATGGTTCCAAATTGTAAGTAGTTCTATAATTTTTTTTAACCCAACCTATCCAGTAGAGTATCAAAATAAAGGGAATCAAATGGAGATTACAAATATATACATATGTTATGTATTTAAATTTAATCAGGAATATAAATAATATTACAATAATTTTACGTTCTTTTTAGTGCGTTGCTCTCTGTTGCAGTTGGGTTATTAATTTTTTTTTATTATATTTACTTGTGAATTGATGATGTTGTGATTTTTTCTATAAGACACCAGTTCTAAGATTTTAACTGTGATTGAATTTGTGATGACCCTTTGACCTTGTGGCAATTGCCTTTTCCAAGGGATGACAGCTACAATGGTAAGCCGATTGTCTCATTCGATCTGTGATTGGCTTACTAACGCCATATTGCCGGCCTGTGAATGGTGTTAGTAGCAAGATCGGGCCCCTCTTAAGTTTTTTTTTTTTTTTTTTTATACCACGACGGTGGCAAACACAGACGTACGGTCCGCCTGATGGTAAGCGGTTACCGTAGCCTATGGGCGCCTGCAACACCAGGGGCATCACGAGCGCGTTGCCGACCCTTAAGAAACCTATTCATTCCTTTTTTGAAGAACCCCATACTGTAGTCCCTTGGGAAAACCTCGTTAGGGAGTTCATTCCACAACCTGATAGTTCTTGGGAGGAAATTCCTCTGGAACCGCGCGGTACGAAACCATTTCGGTTCCAAGGTGTGGGGATGAAGTCCCTGCTGATGGCGAGTGGTGCGATGGTAGAAGGTGGCCGTGGGCATCATCTCAAACAGTTCTTCAGAGCACAACCCATTATACAGGGACTCAAGTTATATAAAAGCATCACTTCATTGTACATTTTTTTATGCCAAACGTTATTCGTTTTCGAGATACGAATTACACCAATAATATAAGATAAATTACCGAATACGTATAGGTATCATAATACGCCACCTGTCTGTATTTTTCGTTCCAAATTAACTTCGAATTTGTACAAGACAAACCGATAATGAGATAAATATCAAAGCGTTTTTATTTGAACGTTAGGCAAAAGTCAACGAGAAAGTCTGAAATAACTAAGTGATGCTACGCCTGTGACAGGCTGTGTTGTCCCGTTTGAATGGGATCTGATCTTAACTTTTATTTTTTACAATAAAATTGAGAAGCTTCTTATAACTGACCAATGAGAGGTTAAGCAACGTCCAGCAAGGTCAGTCCATGATGGGTGACCGTTTGTGGCAATTTAATTCTCGAGCGTCTCCGTGCTTCGGAAGGCACGTAAAGCCGTTAGTCCCGGTTACTACTTAATGTGGTAGTCGTTAAGTCAAGTTGGAAGCCTGAAGATGGGCGACTTGATAAATTCCAACACCAGGCTCTGCCTCAAGCAATAAGATAAGAGACTGATCAATTTAATTAATAATAATGTAATAATAATAATATTCTACCACATTCACACAGCGCCATCTAGTCCCAAAGTAAGCAATTATATTTGCTTGTGTTATGGGTACTAAACAACTGATATACTACTTAAATACATTTTTTTTTTGTAAATACATACATATTATAGATAAATTACACCCAGACACAGAACAAACCTTTATGCTCATCACACATTACATACAAGATTTGTCTTGAGTGGGGATCGAACCCACGACCTCCGGCTTAGCAGTCAGGGTCACTAACCACTAGACCAACAGGCCAGTCAATCAATTGGAACTAATTACTATTTTAATCTACCTAATTAGAAAGCAATCAACAAAAATCACACATTTTGTACATAATTAATATAACCTTTCTTAGTTGATATATTCAAGTCGCATTGCTTCTGTTTATCACTCGATGCAATTAAAGGCCATTTGATTATGATATTCGTCGGATTTATAAACATTTTTCTTCACTTTCTATCCCGATCCAAGCATAAAAGCCATGGCAACACTAGTGATAGATGTGTTTTTCAAAAGAAAATATTATTATTTCTCTTTAGAAAAACATCATAGTGATTGAGAAGTCGTTATAAGGTCGTAAAAATGTTTGTTTGACCTACAAATAATAGAGCAGATTACAGAATTCTTGGGAAATATCATTCATTTTGTTGGAAGTTTTTGTGGTAATTTATTACTTTTAATATTCACTTTTGTTCCGGTCATATTATCTAAGTTTTGCGATTTATACACGTTTATCTCGGGAAATAGTTACCGACCGACTTGACGATTTAAGTTACCTATCTATTATATAAAGAAAGAAAGAAAATACATTTATTTACCACAATTGTGACACAAGTTGGAATGAGAACAAAAGTAAAAATGAAGTAATATAAAGAAAAAAAAAATATAGTAAGTCACAAAAAGGAAAAATTATAAAAATAAAAATATAACCAGTTGCACCTACTGCATGTCACACCTGTGGGAATCTGGACTCTGCTCAGCATAATGCTGTGGCGCCAGCAACTAACAGCTGCTGGACACTCAACAACGCTGATTTTCAGCAGAGCCCCAGGGACAGGATGAAGAGTCAACGACCCGTGTGTCGTGTGTGTGTGTGTGTTAGTGTATACTATATAAATACAAATTTATAAACAATACACATATAAATAATGAAAATTAAAATGATACAAAAAAATAAATAAATAAACAAATACGTAAACAAAATAAAAAATAAAGAAGAGATATATATACTTCTATAATATTATATCACTAATATTATAAAGCATGTTTGTTTGAACGCTAGGATCTCAGGTACTGCTGGTCCGATTTGAAAAATAATTTTATTGTTGAATAGCCCATTTATCGAGTAATGTTATAAGGCTATATAATATCACGCTACGGCAAATAGGAGCTGAGCAGTGGCCAAATAAGGAACGACGGGAGTAAAGCCCAGCGCGATTTAGTATGTTATTATAAATACTCGTATAATATACTATTAGCCAAAGGTGAAGGTTTGGAGGTGTTTTTTTTTTGTTTGATGCGGAAGCTGAAGCTTCGTTCGGACACGCTTCCTCTGCCATCTTATAGGGAAAAAAAACATTGTGATTGAAGCCTGTCTAGATTTTTAATTATTTCCGCCTGCAATAGAGAGTCTCTATCAGCCCAGAGGCATCAGAATAACAAAATTCCCAACTTTTAGGCTTGCCGCTTTTCAGTTTTTATAGTAGTCATTAAGTTTATTGATGCTACATTGTACATGTAGTATTTCGTTATAAACGAACGAACATTCGTCCAGTGCCGACTCAAACGACGCACGAACACTAGCCAGGTCTTAATGAAAGTCTAGGTAAAGTTCCGTGCCCTAGGGAAATTAGGATAACTCGTGTAAGTAGCTTGTTTTCAGCTATGTAGTTGTAGTTTAATAAAGAAGCAGCTAGTACAATATTATGACGTGATATTTGAATTGTAAACAAGTGTAAAAGTAATAGTGACGATTGCTTATAGAGGCTTATGATAATAGAGACATCAATCACTTGCTGACCTTGTATTGGTTCCCGAAATCTACATAAATTATGTAATTAAAAATTTTACTTACTCGATATTACATAATTAGGCAGTTTTCTTATCCAATAGTTATCGTATTCAAAATTGATTTAAGTACCTATTTATTAGTTTGATTCTGAAATATTTTTCATAAGTTTATTATACCTATTAAAAATGTAATTGGAGAGGCTATGATGATGATGAAGATAAATACATTTAATTAAATAACATGTCAATTTTTAACAGTCACTAGATAAATTAAACTTGTATTCTTGAAAATTTCCTTGAACTTTGTTTATTTTTTATTTAACGAGCGATATTTATGATTTACGAAATAAAATTTTAACATACCCCACTCTCTCGGACTCACTGCATTACATTGGCGATTAATATATTAACACTCTTATAATGTCTCCATCTAGTTTCGTAACCAAAGAAACATAATTAAAATGATTAAAAGACGCCATTAATTATATATTAATTACGTTGTTAGTAGAATTAACATTGGAAGTAGGTCATCGGCAAACAGATCTTGTGTGCTGTGTAATTAATTTTATACGTGTGTATTTAAATGTCAAACGTTCTAATCATGACGGTAATTTAAAAAGTTACGTTGAAAACAATTTGCTGAAGGCCTTTGCCTAGGAAGGGAACAAATTGAAATCAAATTCAAAATTTGAAAAAGAAAACACTGGAATTCAAGTCCCACCAGCATTGAAACGTACTACGTTAGTACAGTCGGCTAAGAAAGTCGTCTATCAGTAGTTATGACAAAAGTTTCTGTTCGATCTAATTATCTTTAAGGTTAAATTTTCTAACTTCAATAAAATAATGCATATAGGAGGAAAGGTTGTTGTTAGCTGTGACAGTTCAAACTTGACACATGATATGACATAAATCAATACATGATAAAGAGAGCAATGGGTTAGAACTGTCATAATATTATTGCAGGCGGAAATCGGCCTTGTTGTTTCCTGACGTTCTAATGTACCTCAACCGTAGTGTGGTAGACCACACTATTGGTCGACGTATAGTAAGGTATGCGATGTCAAAAATGGATAAGTTGGAGGAAAATACGACGGAGGGCGGACGACACGTGGCAAATTGCCAAGAGGAAGGAAAAAGAGAACCAGAATTTTTAGAACCAGTACAATGATTGAATAATTCTGTATGGAGTTTTGGAGACCCCCATTCGTCATCATCAACAATGTCTTGGCCATTTAAGTCTATCGTTTATTTTATCGTTACTTTTAGGTTTGGCGATCGGCGATTGCGCCTGCATTGGTGATGTAGGTATCGCGTATTAGCGTCTCTGCGTTCCATGCATCAGCAGTATTCTATCTCTCACACAGACTCACTCAAATTTACTAGGTGACACAATGTCACCTAGTAAATAAGTTTTTATGTATTAATTTACCCTGTGTGAGAGAGAAATAAAATACTATTATTATTAGTATTAAAATCGCACGTTTTAGAGATTCTGCTGCTGCATCTTCTAAAGAAAAAAAAAAACTATTATTACCATGGCAAAAAGAACTAAAAAAAAACTTTAGTGAGAACCTTTTTTTTACTAGCCTATATTACCCGGAAGGATGCAAAGATTGTAACGATACCACATATGTACATCTAAGTCAGTTCAGGCGTTTAGAATTTATCATGGAATAAGTATACTTTCATACATACAGTAATCCTGAAAACGTAACACTTTTTTTTTGGGAAATTGTGTAAAAAGCGACTAAATGCTACCCTAAGTGATAAGACCCTAAACATGATTTTCTTTGTTTATCTAATTTTGCATAAATTTCAGGAAGCTAGCCCCCTATCATAATATAGCATAGCGAAAAGAAAGTGTTTATGTTACACCTTTGCCAATCTCTTCGAGGGAAAAAAGGCATGAGGTCATGTGTTGGAGGCTTAAGCCGATGATGTATTAAGTTAAATACAAGTAAAGCCACTTAACAGTCGGTAAGTGAGGTCCATTTGCTGATTGATCGCCGCGCCCCCGCGCCCGACCGTTAATGTGTCTGTACGCTTATCATTGTTTGTGTACATGTATTTGTATAGAGAAATGTATTGTTGTTGTATGTTTTGGTACATTTGAAGAAGTAAGTTATTGAACGACTAGAAGTCGCGCGGGGCTTCTTTATTTGGCCACTCCCAAAGCGTGATGTTAAATAGCCTATAACCTTCCTCGATAAATGGGTTATCCAACAATAAAAGATTTTTTCAGATCGGACCAGGGGGGCTAGACAAGTGGCATTCTCTTCGATCTATCTATCGACATGTCAAATTAGTACATTGATCACGTGACATATCGATAGTTAATGTCAGAGATGTGTTCAAATGTACCTATTGAAGTGACATTTCGTTTGGAATAGACAGATTGAAGCGACTGCCACTTGTCTATGGGTCTAGTATAGGCGTTGTAATCTATAAAAAAAAAAACAATAACGTCGTTGTAATGTTTCCGGTTTATGGCAATAGTTTTGCCTACCTACATAGGACTTAATATAACTGGCGAAATGAGTGTGATACATCTCTGCCTATCCCTTGGGGCCTGGGGGACTAAGGCGTAAGGTTATATATTATGTAAGAATGCTTCCTTTCCAACGAAATAAAAATGTGGAAAAAGTCACTTTGAAAACGCTCTTAATCTAGCAGAGGGATAGAGAATTGTACACGAAATTCTTGTGTTAAACATTGTGATTTATTACGGGGCCTGATATCGTCTTAATTGAGTTCTTATTCAGTCCGGTGACCATGTCACTTGGGGGCCCCGTTGACCTCTATCTGCCTGTTTAAGTAGGGTCACTATGTTGTGTCCCCATCTTGGGGGGTGTGATTGACGCGGCCTACACTTAACGAACCTTTTTATATGTATTTGGAGCAAATAAAAAATATTCACAAAGTTGATTATTGAATATTAATGAAGTATAAACGAGTATTAGACGGCGCTTGTTAAGTTTGTTGGTAAGTTTATATAAAAATAAAATAACTAGACGTTGCTGGCTCCGCCTGCGTGGTAATTCTATTTAGATAACCACACAAACTTTTCACCTGTACATTAGTAATTTTTCGCATTTTTCTTTTCGTCAGAACTTTCCTCGGGCTTTTAAAATTTTATTCTTTCATATATATATATGAGTATTGAGTGTTATGGCGCGTGTTGGGAGAGGCCTATG
Organism: Laspeyria flexula; assembly: GCA_905147015.1. Lineage (NCBI taxonomy): Eukaryota > Metazoa > Arthropoda > Insecta > Lepidoptera > Erebidae > Laspeyria > Laspeyria flexula. The sequence continues at coordinate 10,372,531 of LR989972.1, read as the reverse complement.
TCCAGCAGTGTACTGCAATAGGCTGATGATGATGATATGATATATAGAATAAAATAATTAATTATCCGTGTAGTGATGGATTAAGAAAACATAATGTCACCTCCTCATTTCTACCTGTGGGTGTCGTAGAAGGCGACTAAGGAAGTAAATATCCAGACAAGAGCACTGCAGCACAAAGAAAACTCGAAACAAACCCTATATCAACCCGTCTGGCTAGCGTGGTGGACTGTCACCGTGGCGCAGTGGTTAAGGTGGTCGCCTCGCCACTACATCGCCGTGCTGGGTGACGTGGGTTCGATTCCCACACGAGACAAAAATTTGTGTGATTCATAGATATTTGTTTCAAGTCTGGGTGTATTTTGTGTCCGTTAGTTTCATGTTTGTAAAGCTCCCCGCGACACAGGGCTTGTTCCCTAGTGCGGGCGTTGTCTTTTTAAAATAAAAAAAATAAGAAATAAGGTTTATTAGGCTAAATTTCAGACAGAGATATTGTATAATAATGACATTTTCTCAATATTTTTGTAAAAAATGAAACCAGTATTAGGTGGCACCTACCAGTGAATTGTAAAAACATAAAATGGCGAACGCTTCCCCCAAACCTGAAGAAACTTTCGTAGAACACACTATTCGGATGCTAATACAATAAAATACTTTTATGTAACCTATTTAGGACGGCACTGTGCGTGAGCCTTTTACACAAGTTTTATGCCGCGTTGGTACACGACAAACTGTTTGCTGCTATTTGTTTGTTGTACGCAAGCAAACTATATGGACAACTTTATCTCGAGATACGCCAGGTGCGGGTTTTTTTTTTTGTCACGCGGCCAGGATTTTTCTGTGTAGACCTGCTTTTTCGATGTGCATGAGTAAAATAGAAGCTTAAAGTCCTTGTGAAAGCTCCAAATTTATCTGCATTTTTGCTACAATTCAACTTTATTCTTCAACAAATACTGCGGAATCGAATATGCGACAAAATAAGTGTAGATCTCGCCTTGCCTATGCATATAGGAATGGTTTTTTAGCATTACGTAATAATAATATTTCGTCAATGATGTCTGCCACAATATCGCCATATTTGTTGGCATAACTCCTATATAGCTGTTTCATTTTTATTGCCAAAACATATGGCAAATATGTGTCGGTTGTAGCCGGTTATTTCTTCCCCGATGCTCTAGGAAAGGGAGGTTATGACTTTGTTATATCTTTTCATGCTGATTTGATAATAAAAGGAGGCGTAAAAAGTTGGGTATGGTCTGGGTGTTCTGACGATATGAACATTTCTATTGTAGACGGAAAACATTGCATTTTTTTTAGTTTTATTAGATTTCAGGAACTTCTAAGAGAGAGTTTAGTTTTTGCAGCCCAAAAGTCCTCCAGAAATAAACATGTCGTGCGAAAGTAATCTTTAAAGTAATAAAAGAGTCACATATTAGACTGTTGCCGTGGCGCAGTGGTTAAGGTGGTCGCCTCGCCACTACATCGCCGTGCTGGCTGACGTGGGTTCGATTCCCACACGAGACAAATATTTGTGTGATTCATAGATATTTGTTTCTAGTCTGGGTGTACTTTGTGTCCGTTAGTTTCATGTTTGTAAAGCTTCCCGCGACACAGGGCTTGTTCCCTAGTGCGGGCGTTGTCTTTTAAAAAATGTATTCATATTTGTCCTTTTTCTTTTGTTGAATGAAAATGACACATAACATAACATCGTGGTTTACTTTTTCAATGATTATTATCATCATCAAACCATTGCCTTGCCGTCCACTGCTGCACGTGGGCCTGAATAATTAAACAATTATATTTATTAAACTATGTTAGGTCCCATGTATTAAGGCGTTTTGCTTTTAACCGGGCACTCTGGATTGATACTGAGAGTTTGAAAAGAAGCCCAATATTGGTTTTGGCCGACCCGCGGATAGAATGTGGGACTTCTTGTGCAGGAATCATACATATTTACTCCTGCACCGTGGCATTTTTGATACACGATATAATCGTGAAAATGGCCAGTTACTCTGAATTTCGACATTCGATTAGTCTGTTTTGATGTCGCTGTCAAATGTTTGAAAGTGACAGCGACCATATCTAAATTTCGACCAATCGAATGTCGATATTCAGAGTAAGCTCCAGTACTCATTTTAGGCGATTCTAAATGAGTTTATTTACCTCACGCTGTAGTCTGTACCAGAGGTTACAACTATTACCGTTGTGTTAACTGTTATTATGTTTCATTAACGTCGACCTTTCGCGCCATCTACCGCTAGTATTATGTAACTATTTTGAATGATCTTGATCGTTTTATTTTTGAAATATAGGAGATTAGCTGGCTAGCTGAGCGGTGCTTTGCTCTTTATTACGTTTATTAAAACAAAATCGAGAAAAATCACGCGTATCAATTTATCAACTCGCTGGATTCGCTATCGCTACTAGTAATCTATTCAAGTCGAAGTCGAATTAAGTAGTTAACATTTTTATACTTAGATAGTGTATCATTGATATTATCAAAACCGATTGAGCGCAGTACGCATAAATGTACCATTTAAATTAATTAAATTAGTGTTTGCCCTCGATTTTATTTAATCGATTTGTTAATTAAATGTACTTTTTGATTGAAAATAATCGTTAGCCCAATAAAATATATTTGATGACAGGAATATTGGTATCATTTTATCACAAAATATAGAAATGACGCGACAGTGACACAGCTACGGCAAAACTAGGTCTCAAGAAAATAGTATAGGATACCTTTTTACACGACTGCCCAAAAAAGAAGTGTTATGTTTGCAGGATTCATGTATGTATGATGTAAGCGCGTTTCTTTATCCCACCATAACTTCTAAACGCCTGAACCGATTTAGATGTATGAGGTTATAATCCTTCCGATTAACATAATAAATAAATCTTGCTTTTTAGTTCTTTTTATCGTGGCAGTCGGGGTTTTTTAATTTTTTAATTTTTTTTTGCCAGCTCCTTTACTCACCAAATTTGGAATGTCCAATGATATATTGACCTTCTTTTTTTTACTTGGGGAAATGCCTGACGCATACCCCTCGGTCTTGGGGAAAGAACCGAGGGGTTATGTGGGGCTCGCACCCACTAAAACCCCAAGGTGTTCCTCTCGTCGCGCTCTGCTGTGGTCACGGGAGCGCAGGAACATTCGTCCGCGACAAAAGCATTGCAAGATCCGAGAATCGAACCATCAACTTTGCATTTCCATTAATTATAAAATCTCATGCTAGAACCACTCGGCTACGGGTTGATTACAATGATATATTGACCTAACATAACTGGCGAAATGTGGATGTTTTAATCCTCTGCTTAACCTTTCCAGGGAAAAACGTGACGCTATCTAATATAAGGAAAAATAGCATAACGTGTTGTCATTTAATGTCATGTCATATTATGATAATTTATATTATCTCTTGTTATGTCATAGGAGAGGAGAAGTAACATCTTACTTACGAACCTGGGAAGTTGAACTGTATTGTGATAAACTTGTAAGTATTGGAGAAGTTTAATATAACAGTACATGTTTAATTCACTTACCAATATATAACTTTCTTGAGGGATGAACAAGGCTCTCCCGAAGTCCATTAGGGTGATAATAGCGTCAAATTAACAGCCCTCCTCAATTAAGTTTGGATGGGAAAGTTTGTTTCTTGCTGTACTGTTTTGGTCGCTATTTGAATATTATGCATATATATTTAAGTAGTATACAGTTGTTTAGTACCCATAACACAAGCAAATATAATTGCTTAATTTGGGACTAGATGGCGCTGTGTGGATGTGGTAGAATATTATTATTATTATTTATCTGGGTAGGTAGGATTGGGTAGATATCAGTATAGCATTAATAATTACTAATTAAATTATGATAATATACAATTTTATCTGCCAAGTTACAGAATATCACCTCAACAAGCCGAAGTATCCGTATCCTTATAGTGACGGAATAAGAATACATAATGTCACTACCCCATCTCAACCCATGGGTGTCGTAGAAGACTGCTAGGGGAGTAATTTTATGTCGATAAGAGCACTGCGCGAAAAAGAAATTTCGAAACAAACCCTATACCAACCCGTCTAGCCAGCGTGGTATAGTAGGCTAAATTCCTTCCACATTCTTTGGAGTTGACCCATGCCCAGCTGTGGGACATTTATGAGTTGAAATTATGAACAAGCCGAAGTAATAATCAATCATTACATAAAATCGAATAAAAACTTCCCTTGTATATTACGGAGATATTTTTGAAAGAACCCCACCTAAATTATTCAAAGTTTAAGCAAGCGGAACTGCGTGCGATAAATAACGTTTCTCGTTACGCTACAATGATTTGCTTTCTTAATAAATCAGTATACACCCTTAGGTTATTGACTCACATACTAGCAATGTATAGTTTTATGTTTAGATATCGATTCTTGAATTACTTGTATCGAATGCTTTAAATTGAATTGATCTAAATCAGTACACGCCTTTAGATTATAGACACAAGTAGATTATAGAATTCTTCAGCAAATAAATAGGTTTTTTTTTTATTTATTACTTAAAATATATTTTTTAAATATGTTTTAATATTTAGCAGACCATAAACCGTTAACAGGTTTGTCTGGAATGCTAGATACATTCTTTAGACTTAACAACAGAACAACAAAAACTAATGAGAGTAGGTAGTTATGCATAGTTTTGCAGTTCCAGTTGTGATTGTCCTGGTGTTGCAGGCTTTCTTAGACTACGGTAACCGCTTACCGTCTGGCGAGTCGTATGCGTAAACAAGCCCATCGTTTGATTTGATTCGTCTTTACAAGGAATTACGTCTATTACAGTCAAAGCTGAAAGCTTTTTATTTTTAACAAAAAATATTTTTGTATACAATACAAATACAAAATACTTTTATTTGTTCTCTCACACAGTACATGAAACATTTAAGATAACAAACAACGGGTCCATAACAGAAATCAGCGAATGTGTAGTCTGTGTGAGAGACTGGTCTCTGTACTAGGAGGTCCTGTATTACAGATCATCAGTATTAAAAGCTTGTGTATAATATCGATAAGAATCGATATTAATAATAATCGTATCGCTTGCATCTCTATGCACAGTTAGCTAACCGACACACATAACGAACTCATTTGTATAGGAGCTATTATAAAATAACGTTTGATTCATATCAGAGTGTTGAAACGTGGTGATTCTTGTCAACATCCAGTTTTGATTGAATTCGGTTATAAATCATGACGTGCGACTAGTTTTGCTGTCAGGGTTGCCACTGCTCGTTTATTTGAATTAAAAAAAAATGTTTTTATTGGATGACTAATAAAGTAATAACTAGTCAAGCCCCTGAAAGATTTAAAGATATTGTGTGTCGTATTAAAAAAACAAGAAATTGACATTTAAATACAATGACTATGGCACGAATGTTGACCGATGAAATAATTTTATATTATGTGTTTTTTTGCTTAATAACGCTTAGTTTAGGTAGACTATCATTTTAAAAAATCAATTTTACCTTTATTAGTATATATTTGTCGTCGGTCACATCTTTTGTGTAATAATAAACATGATCAAAATATGTACCTACTTAGGTATATACTACTTGAAAGTGAAATTAAAATTGACTAACGCTAAGTTTAGCCCAGGTAAATGTCATGCCGAGTATAGCTTTTCTATATTTGAACTTGACAACCCTGCGAGCTTTATGTGTGCGTATATCGTGCTATGTGAGTGTGTGGTTACTCTTACTAGTGATGCCAGGTGATTTTGTTTGTTTCATTTATGTACAGAAGCTTAGCATTAATATTTAGGATATAAATTGGGGATATTTTATTAAACTGCAGTGTAAATGTACTACTAAGTGGTAGTTGTGTCAGGTCTTGAATATTTAAATGGAAGGCAGTGCTAGTGCTTCTTTTTTACGTACAAATGCGTACTTAAATAGTTAAGGTCCACTTAAAGCAGGTCATTGACCTTTCAATCCACGAATCAGCTGGTTTTGTTCATGTTTTACAAACTGTTACTGCTGTTAATCTACTCATCAACTGCACTGAGGTCAGTGGCTCATTGAATTGTGAACGGATTAGGATTCGATCCAGCATTTATTAAATTATAAATGTTATTCGTTTTGAAACTATTAATTTAGACGTATTTCTTGGAACGCATCCTAATGAAGCGATGATATACGTTCTTCAACTACATAGAAAGTTTATTCTAAACTGTAAATTCGTCTATAAATCAGTATATTTAAACACATCGCGTCTAACGCGCAAATTTTCTAGTCACTCGTTAAATTGTGGTCGGTTTCAATCAGTCGGATTATAACCGCCTTAGTGAAAGATATATGTTTATTTTGAGTAAATTGAGTTTCAAAGTTTGACTTTATGGCATTGTATAAGTTAAGAAAGTAACTAAACTAATGACTGTATAGTTTTCTATTCCACTTTGAACGAGTCTCAACGGTGAATAAATTCGTTGAGAGTGCCAATATTATTATGACGTAAAGCGGAAAAAGAGTAATGCAGATTGCAGAGCTTCGCTCCCGTGGTTCTTTGTTAGGCCTCTATTTAGATCTTATTGGTTCAGACGTGATGATGAACACTAAAATAATTTCAATTCGATTCAGTAGTTTTTGAGATTAGCGTTTTAGAGAGGATAGTAAGTATATATTTTATGTATTCCTCACATATAACGCCCTCCTTATGGTAAATAATTTAGTCGAAAGCTTTATAATATTAGTGTAGACACCATTTCTACTTAAGTACACTTTTTTTAAGAAATTAAATCTAATATCTCGTGTGAATGATACTTCACACTACTCCAACTTAGCCGAAATACCGCGGTCGCATACTCGCGTTAATTTAATTTATTGGTCGTAAAATAGTAATTAGTTCGGTAGCGGAGACCGTAGTGGTCAGTTTATATCGTGCTCTATGTTTATGTGGTGTGGTCGAGACTCGGTGGTCGTTGGTCGTCGCCACAGTGGTCTTTTCATGAAATGACAAATGTATCGGTTTATGACGGCTATAAAGTTTGATTGTCGATTCGAGTGTAAGATTGTGGTAGTTTCAAAGTTTGTGTGCTTTAGTATTATCTTGGTTATGTAGTTCCGTCGAAGGAGTGAATCACAGGAACACGTAATTAGGATCATCATCATCAGCAGCCCATTAATGTCCCACTGCTGGGCTCCTCTCCTCTATCTAGAGAGCTTAGAGTCGTTTAATTAATACGTAATTGGGATAAAAGAATATATCTCACGTTGTGTTCCTGCGATTACAGTTAAGGCTGGTTTTCCACTAGTGATGTGTGGGGTGGTGTGGGGGGGGGGGGGGGGGGGGCAAAGCGAAAGATGTGTTTGCTATCTTTTACCTAGCAACAATGATATTTAACATACAATATCATTGCCTAGCAATGATTGAGAGAAAACGTACTAATTAGCTGCTCAAACAGAATTGGTACAAAACTTCTGCATAGACTAGAATCCTCACCGGCCATTGTAAGTTATATGCAGATTTTGCCAAGAGTGAGAGGAAACTGCAATGCATACACAAAAGAAGTATCCATTCAGGACAGCACGGAATCTCTCTGCTCAGAAAATCTGGAAGTTTAAGTTTAAGAACTAAGTAAAAAACTACAAAATAAATAGAGAAGCCGCTTGTGGCTCTAACTTAAGTTCATATTCAACTTAAGTATAACATAATTCTACCCACCCAGTTCTGATCGTGGTCGTATAACCACAACCTGTCAAACTGACAAGTGTTACACACAATTGCGTCATTATGTCGTTTTAGTTTTAATAAATAAATGTCATTAGTTGAGCAACAACAGATAACGATCCTAGATCAATTAAAAATATAAGAATACTTTCTTGAACGGACCGATAAGATAGTGAATGGCGATAAGTTTGTTATTGATTAATGAAAGTAATTTATCAAAAACATAACATAGATACGTCATGCATTTATAAAAAATAAAATCATTTATTTCAGGATTCAATATCCCATACATAAATCTAGGCGAGAATGCCTCAAAAGACTGATGTATGTTGAAGAAGCCAAAGATTTTTTTTTTCAATCAATTTATTTATTGTGATCATTGGTGCATACAAAAGTTGTTGTAGATTATAAAAGATGTACATATCAGAATCGTAGCAAGTGGAAGGAATCTCTGCCTACCCCTTTGTTGGGAAAGAGGCGTGATCTATATGTATGTATACTAATATTATAAAGCTGTGTGACGGGAATCCGTGTAGTGACGGATTAAGAATACATAAATTACATAATGTCACTGCCCCATCTCAACCCGTGGGTGTCGTACAGTCAGCGTCAAATACTTAGTGACACTCAAGGTATTCAAATTTATAGACGTAACCAAAAAGTCAATAATATCCGTACAAGCAAAGTTTCCATATTGTTGTCAACAATATAAACAGTTCATGCATCTTATCCTACGGAATGTAGTTCTACATGAACACTCTCGTTATATTTGCATGTTTTATTTTAATATGCAATGAGACGCTGCAACACGGATCATCCCGCATATCTCTAGACCAGTCCTAAGAATTTTAGGAGAATGGCGCTTTCAGGAAAGGAAATTCGAGATCTTGCTAGCGTTGTAGATTGCGGAGCAGACGGTAAAAGCGGAGACACATTACTGTGGCGTGGCGTAGCGCGGCAGAGACGCCCCTGGCGCATATCAGTTTCATACATTTAGTTAGCACGACACGACATGACACTCAAATGTGTCTCTAACCATATATTAATTCATATGACATGTAATATAAATTCCACAAAGTGATATCCACATTGGTAAGGTTGGTTTTTCGATTGACTTAGAAAGCCAATCACAGCTTTCAAATGTGTGTAACGTTAACATCGACACATTATTTCTATGTTTTATTTAGTGTAATTTTTGTTTGTTTCAGGAGGTTCCGATAGCAATAAGGGGAAGAGTAAGAAGTGGCGCAAAATCCTCCAGTTCCCTCACATATCACAATGCTTAGATATAAAAACAAAAATAGGTAAGTCAACATATCTATAAATATATTAATATGGGACTGTCTGTCGCCATCACTTTATACTGCTGGGCATAGCAGCCGTTTAAAATATTTTAACTATACAGTTTATATTGAAATAACTTTCGGAAATAGAATTAATATGACTTAAATAGATTTTAGACGATTTATGACAAATTTTTATGTGTTTTACTGCCTATTCAGAGACGTAACTTAACTTTAAAGTTTATTTAGTAAAAACGTGTAATACTTAAGTCTATACGCCTAAAGACTATTATTCAATGAAAAGTTGTGTTAATGACAGCATAGAGGATCATAGCATCACGCCTTTTTCCCCGAAAGGGTAGGCAGAGGTGTTTCACACCCACATTTCGCCAGCTATGTTTAGTCCCATGAAATACGGGGCGAGCCTATTGTCATCAACCGGGAACATTTGTTTACCAAACTCCGGGAAAATATTAATACTGGAATTTCATAATAGAAAAACCCAATACCATTTTCACTCGACCCGGGAATCGAACCCGGGACCTCTTGCACAACAGTCGTATACACTTGCCGCTGCGCCACCGAAGCAGTTTAATGACAGATTACTGCTAATTGACGTATCTGAGTGCGGCAGTAAGTGTTGGATAAATAATTTTAATAACAAATTAATAAACAATTTTACTATGGAAAATAATTATCTTACTGCGGCAATTGAATCCACGACCCTGGCATTCCGTAGAGTTGTTATTCCATTTATCTTTGAAATCTTTGGGCAATATTAACTTTTGATTAAAGATTTCTGTAATTTTGCGGTATTTATAGGTAATTGAAAACTTTTAGTACAAAAATTCTATTTATTTAATATATCGAGTTTCATTAGATAAAGAGAAACAAGGTAAGTAGGTATGTATAATACCGAATATGTTATAGTTCATCTAAACTTTCCGTCCAACAGCTATTTGCATTTTTAACATGCCAATTTAATTTTTTTTTATACCACGACGGTGGCAAGACGTACGGTTCGCCTGATGGTAAGCGGTTACCGTAGTCTATGGGCGCCTGCAACACCAGGGGCATCACGAGCGCGTTGCCGACCCTTAAGAAACCTATTCACTCCTTTTTACGACCTTTTTTTTTTTCTTTTTTTTTAATTGCTGTGTTATTTCAATCTAGTTTCCAAACTTCTGTTACCTAGGTTACCTCTGCTGTCTGTACTTAGTAGACGACGCGACGGTGGTTCTAAGCCGCTGAATATTAATCTCGATTCGCGACTGGAGATTTCTAAAATCCGCTTACTAGAAGCCTTTGATATTATGACGAATAATAATAAGGAATTATATTAGTAATCTCGGCTATACCTAAGTCGTGAGAGTCTTTGTATACCCAGATGGAAGATGTCAGAACTTATAATGATATTCGTCGCAATCACAACCGATAATCAAAATAAATTGAATGGAGTAGGTCCTGCCTCCTCCAAATCCAATAGAAACTTTCGCATTTTTATAATATTTGTGGGATTTAGTAGAATGATGTTAGATCGTGGAATTTCCTAACCGAGGTCGTCGCACACGCAAAGAAATTTCACTGTGTCTGTGGCAGATAAGACTTATTATTCATAATGTAGACGACAACAATTTAGTTTGTTCTAGCCACGTTTGCGATGAGATTGTTGCGCTTTATAAGAGCGCGTCGTTCGTCAGGGCCGGATTAACCATATCGAGGCCCCTAGGCAATGCAATTTTCAAGGTCTCATTAACCTTTTCTGACTTTCTAAAATCATTTTTTTTTGTTTTTTTTATAACTTATACTTTTTGCGCCGTGTACTTCAAATTAAATTTGAATTCGTTGTTTTTTGTTCCTTTGTATAACTGCCTATGGGCGCTTAGCCGATGTGGGGTCCCTAGGCAGTTGCCTATTCTGCCTAATCCGGCCCTGCGCCGGCCAGCGCAGACAAAATTTTTTCTTGCTTAGCGCCAAAGCAATGGACACAGTTATTGTGTAAGGCCTAAGCGTCACGAATACTTACGTAATTCCGGCGAGATTTGTTGAATCAGGGCCTTATTTTGGCCCTTTTCACTTTATCATCAGTCAAAATAAAACAGTAATTTAGCCCAAAGTGGTCTATGTTCAAGGCACAACTACTAGTTTGTCCTCTTCGTACTCAAGCCGCGGTTTTGTGGACAACCATTGGACGGCTTGCAAACTAAATAAATACTTTACAAAAGGCTTTTACACTCAATTGAGGTTGGTCCATAAATCATGCCTCTGTACTCTGTTTATTTAATATTTGACCTTTATGAAATTTCGAATTCGATTAAAACTTAATTGTTTTGTGTTGCCAGCTTAATCAAATTTATTTTAACAAATAATTTTTCGATTCAGTTCTGTAGTTTCTGAGATAAGTGCGATCAACCAAACAAGCTCTTCAGCTTTCATCATCATCACTAAAACCCATAAACGACACACTGCTGGGCACGGCTCTCCCCCATAGATTATGGAGGGAATTAAGCCTACTATACCACGCTAGCCAGACGGGTTGGTATAGGGTTTGTTTTGAATTTTCCTTTTCTCGCAGTGGTTTTATCTGCATAAGGTTACTCCCTTAGTCACCTTTTACGACACCCACGGGTTGAAATGGGGTAGTTACATTATGTATTCTTAATCCGTCACTAGGTATATATAATAACTTCAGCTTTATAATATCGTCTCGTTATGGTACTACTAGATTAAAAACGTTTTGCAAGAACATTTCTCTACAAAATAGAAATCCAATATTTTAATTGAGTAAGTAATTACTCAATGTACGGTGAACTGGGGCGACTTTGATCTGCTGGGGTGACTGAATCATCATCTCAGCCTATTGCAGTCCACTGCTGGACATAGGCCTCTCCCAACACGCGCTATAACACTCGGTCCTCCGCCTTCCGTATCCAGTCAGACTGAATATGTGAATGAAATTAATTTAGAAAGCCCACCACTTCCTTTATTAAAGAAATTGTATTATAATTATTTAATAAAGTCGCCCCAGTCTACGGACCTCAGACAGAATTTTAGATTCCAGTATCGATCCCAGTTCTCAAGTTGTAATTTGTGGCATCAAGTTATAATATTGTTTGCGAAGAAACGGCGCGATCAAATTCAGTCGGTAGCGCAATTAAGTTCTAATCAAGTACGTACTGGGTTTCATTTGGTTGGTGCTGATTCTACAAGTTACTGTTTTATATATACGTGTATGCTTGTGTTAGAAATGTAATGAAATTTAAACCACACACACACACTGGTCCGTGTAGTGACTGAATAACAATACATAATGTAACCCCATCTCAAGCCGTGGGTGTCGTAAGAGGCGATTTAGGAAGTAACCTTATGCAGACTAGAACACTCCGAGAAAAGGAAAGTTCTAAACAAACCCTGTATCTGGCCAGCGTGGTATAGTAAGCTAAATTCCCGTCACATTCTTTGGAGGAGACCCGTGCCCAGCAGTGGAACGTTTATGGGTTGTAATAATGATAATGATGATAACATAGTTGGCTAATGCGGATGTCATGGATATGGTGATGCCTAGTTATTAATGGATAATTTTCTATATAATATTTTATCAATGGATAATTTTCCAGCCACAAAGTTGGACACATATTTGAGATTGGAAAAACGTGACGTATACAAAAAAATATCTCCCCTTATCTTATACAATTGTCTTTAAGGGTATGACGATCTGATTAAAAAAGTAGGGAACATTCTGAAAGAGACTGACTAGCTTTAATGTTTAAGTAGATACTTTCAGGTTCCAAAAGTTAATACGGGACAGTCTCAACCTCACCACTGCAACTTCTGGAATCCAGGATTAATAACCCCTGCAAATACCGAGCTATCAACCAGGAGTCCCAGGGAATGCAAAATCGTCTGTCTTAGAACCCGCAACGAATTCAATCAGAATGGAGAAGTTTTAAGAAAACAGCAACCATAACACAGAAAAGCAGGAGGTTGAGTAATCCTTCCCCTGTGGAATTTAATACCATACTATCTCCGATGAGTTAACGCAAACGAAACTTCAATTGATTATTCATTGTCGAAAGCTACAACTTGATTATGATAATTTATGTGCAACATTAGGAAAGAATAACAAATGGTACGTTCACTCTGTGGTTATTGATTAACTACTTTATATACAGTACTAGAAGGCGCGCGGGTTTCGCTACCGTCGTTCTTTATTTGGCCACTGCTCAGCACCTATTGGTCGTAGCGTGATGTTGTATAGCCTATAAACTGCCTCGATAAATGGGCTATCCAACATTAAAGGATTTTTTCAAATCGGTCCAGCAGTTCCTGAGATCCTAGCGTTCAACCAAACAAACTAACTCTACAGCTTTATAATATTAGTATAGATTTTTTACCCGACTGTCAGGACGGGTATTGTTTTTCGCGTGTATCTTGTATTTTTATAAATTTCTTTATTCCCACGAATCTTCCAAACGGCTGGATGGATTTTGACAATTAGGGTATCGTTAGATTCGTCTAGAAAACCCAAGTGTCCTTAAATAGGTTTTAAGAATAAAAAGACTTAAACGGCGGGATTTTGACGCCAAATTGTAAGAAGTTCAATTTTTTTTTAACCAAACCTATCGAGTAGAGTATCAAAATAAAGAGAATCAAAAGGAGATTACATATATTCAAAAAGAGATTATACATAATTGAATGGTTCCAAATTGTAAGTACCTAGTTCTATTATTTTTTTTAACCAAACCTATCGAGTAGAGTATCAAAATAAAGAGAATCAAATGGAGATTACAAATATATACATATATTATGAATTTAATCAGGTATAATAATATTAAAATAATTTTACGGTCTTTTTAGTGCGTTGCTCTCTGTTGTCTTTTTGCAGTCGGGTTATTACATTTTTTAAATTATATTTACTGGTTGTTCAATGCTGCCTGAATGATGGAGTGCTTCTGATACCTTTGATGTTGCAGGTGTCTATAGCCTTTTTTTTTTTTTTTTTTACTTGGGGAAATGCCTGACGCATACCCCTCGGTCTTGGGGAAAGAACCGAGGGGTTATGTGGGGCTCGCACCCACTAAAACCCCAAGGTGTTCCTCTCGTCGCGCTCTGCTGTGGTCACGGGAGCGCAGGAACATTCGTCCGCGACCAGGTGTCTATACCATCAGTCGGGCAGTAAAGTCAGCCAACTTCCTGCTCGACCAGTTTTCGACATTTTTCTATGCTTTTGTTCATTATGATGAAAGTTCAGCCATGGGATAGTTATAGCCGTGCCAATTTGAATGGGAGTGGATAATGTCTTTCCAACTCCTCCATTTACTTTTGATTATTTCGTTGTGGGTTCCAAGGCAGCAGGTTAGGCCTTCCCTGGGGCTTTCGAGTATCAAAACTCGGTGTTCGCAATCGTCATCGCTGTTAATCCTGGCTTACAGGTGGACATGAGGGTGGGATTGTCCCGTAAGCCCATGTAATTTTTTGGCCGTCCAACTATTCCCATGCAAAAATTCACGTTGCAATCTAAAAGAAGGACGAACATAATTTTTTACATTTATAATATAGGATAACTAGCTTTTGCCCGCGACTTCGTCCGCGTAAATTTCGATATTACATAGATCTTTGATTTAAGTGCAATTCATTAATTCCACAACACCCCACTACAGGAGTTGAATTTCATTTTACGTCATTATAGATAACATTTATATAATCAGCGTCCCTGAAAACCTCGAAAATGACATCCATATCAATTTCTAAAAATTTTCACAACTATTTCATCCCCCTATTACATGGGACCACACATAGCTGGCGAAATGTGGGTGTGAAACACCTCTGCAAAGGGGTAGCCTTCGGGAAAAAGGCGTGATGCTATGCATGTATGTATTTCATCCCTTAGGATAAGTTTTATTATTATATTTCACCCACTGAACCCATCCCTATCAAAAATATTAAAAACAACATTTTAAGTTCCTATCCCAATACTAATTTGCAAAACGTTAACTTCAAAACAAAAATCTTTTCATACAACGTTTCATCCCCAATTTCACCCTTCCAAAGCCGTCCTTGTCAAAAATATTGATGAGGGTATTTTTTATTTAGATAGTAGTATCCCAAAACAAATTTTCAAATCTATAGGTAAGTTAAAAAACAAAGAAGATTCATACAATGGTTTTTATTCCTTTTTACCCCTTAGAGGTTGAATTTTAAAAAAACCCTTTCTTAGTACACGTCTAGACATTAGGACAAACATACCCTCCGCATTTCAGCGGTTTAGGCTGTGCGTTGTCTGTGAGTCAGTCAGTCAGGACTAAGCCTTTTATAATATGTATGGATAAATATATAATATAGGTAATAAACTAGCTAAATTTAGTTCTAATGACGTTTCGACCACAATCGTGTGGTTACTTTATCTGATCTGTTGTGACAATTGCGTCAATGGACGGCTAAATATACTCATGTTAGGTATGCATCAAAGAAATTTATCCTGTAAACCTTTTTGTAATTATTTTTGCGTACTAGGTGCCTTCCGCACGTGTGGGTACCTGTGTATCATTCTGGTGTTACTGAATTTATATTTTTGTGTGAATTTGTGCTTATGATGCCACGTATGTGATGTTACGTCCGTCAAAAGATTTCAGTTTTCATACTAATTACCTAAATGATAAAAAAATATTTAGAACTACATTTATCTTATGTGACGTTGCTAACGCGATCAAATCCCATTGGTGGTCCCAACGTAGCATGGCATCACATAAGCCCAGTTTATTTGCACCTTTATGATTATTTTTTGGGTCAGATGCTATTAGCTCCTTTGCTTCGTCCACCAGTTAGTTTTATATATACGTCTATTGTAGAGTCTGCACATGCCCTTAGAATTTCTTCTAGGGTATAATGCCTAACCTATTGATTTGGAAGCCGTAACCAGAGGAGTAAAAATGTACAAAATAAAATAAACGTAGTTCAAACGACCGCTTGCTCCTTTGGTAGCATAGTGTGAACACAGCCTTATATTCCTTTGCAGATAGGCAAGGAACTCTACTGAACATAGAACGGTTTTCATGTATTGTGAAAAGTCCTTGAAAATATTCAATGTCGTTAGATTTTCTTACACACTTTGCAATAATAATAACGCACGTTGGGAGCTAGACCGCTCTCGTTTGCAATTACGAGTAGATAGACCTATTAACATTATTGATTATGGAAATATTCTTCGTCAATATCAAAGGCGCTTCTTTATGAAGGATTCGGCCCTCTTTTGTCTATAGTGTGCAAGTATGTTGTCTATTGTTTAAAACTGTCTAAACTTTAGACAGTTATATAGGACCTTTTTTGATGACAATTTGTTGTAATTAGATTTCTGAAATCTGATGAGGGTGAAACTGAAATTCAATATGTAATAAAGTTTTTATTAAATAAATCTATGGAGGAGACTCATGCCCAGCAGTGGGACGTTTATGGGTTCAAATGATGATGATGAAGTGTCGCTACAACTCTTGTATTACACTACCCCATATCCACCGTGGGTGTCGTAAAAGGCCACTAAGGGAGAGTAACCTTTTACCTTATGCTGACAAGAGCATTGCGAGAAAAGGAAAATTTGTACCAACCCGTCTGGCCAGCGTGGTATAGTAGGCTAAATTCCCCCACATTATTTCGAGGAGATCCGTGTCCATCAGTGGGTCGCTTATGGGTTGAAATGATGAGTGTCGCTACATCGGTAAAAAACTTATGTGCTATTTCAGATTATAATATATCTGTGTGGTGGTACAGATTCTTTCAGCCGTTTTGGCGTGTTTGAGTAACAAACATCCATCCAGACATTGTATCCATCATCCTAACTTTCACATGTATAACAATAGACAACTCACTAGGGAACGTTCTAGACACAAAGTATTGTTATATGTCTTGTATTCAAAACCTATGGAATACCAGCAGTTTTGCCAAAACCACTGGGAGACGCTAAATGCTGTAGGTTAAACACCGCCATTTGGTCACAACAAATTGGTCCTCGAAGACATCCTACTCCTGTTGACAGTTGATTTATTTGCGGATATTGGACCCGCATCACTTAATATTGAAGTCAACATGACCTGACACTTCATAGACAATTTGTTTTTTCTTTACTTGTGCTGTATTGCTTGCTCCATGCCTTCATGGTTATTGAGAAGTACTAGTATACTGGTTAGAAGGGGAGATCTCTTGGTACCTTTTTGTCATAATGTCCAAAGTCACTGACCACAGAAGTGCATACTTATACAGCTGCAGGTTACGTAGTAACTATTTAAGTGCGGGTCATTGACCTGTCAACTAACGAATCAGCTGAATTTTGCTTATATGTGTCTGCTAATGGCGTGCCCGACAGACAGACAGTCGGGTCGGTTCGGGTACATAAGGGTTCCGTTTTTTCTGACACAACAACTCATATAATTCGAGCTATTAATTTCTACTCGACTTTTCTTGTTTAGGTTTTGACACGTTCACGAGTTGCGTCGTAAAATAGCTTTATGTTCGGATATCCTCGTGTTTTCTTGGCTATACAAGACATAGGTGGTGAATACAAGTAGTAAACATGGTAATAAAAATAACAGATACATCTAGGATCTATTTTATGTTAGATGTGATGGCTCTTTTACATTATATATGGGCATGTTCTCCTTTTCTTACTCATTAAGTTAGAATGAGAGGTAGATAGATTTATTGCTCAAATTGAGTAGGTTTACTGGAGGAATACCTAGATCAATCGTACTGGGGTAATGTTATTATGTAAGGCACAGAATAAGTAATAATATGGTAAAAGTAGGCATATAGGTCCGATTCACGCTTGACCGGTTTATTTTTCATACAAAGAATGGCACTCCGTTGCTGATTGATTCGGATTATCTTCGGATGTCTTTCTATAAGTAATGAAATATATTTTTTTGCTACAGTTAACCATAACGGTTTTACCAGAATTGAAATCATTATAATATGTATATCGCCATCACCACCACCTACCCGCACTAGGCCAGCGTGAGTGGATTATGACCTAAACCCTCTCAGCTCTCTAGTTACAGGAGACGAGACCCGAGCCCAACAGTGGGACTTAATGGGTTGCCGATGATAATATGTATATCAAGTTCCAATATCCACGTTTGTTATTTTGGTTTGTTGTCTAGTTTGTAGTTTTAACTGTAATTAATTAATTTCTTTTTTTTTAATCTTAAAATAATATTTGTGCGCCTATGGGTACAATGTAGCGCTCACTTTTTTAATAACTCAAGATCTGTAAATTTAACCTACCTACATTGACAAATAAATATTTCTGTTTTTGTTTCGAAAAAAAAAATCAATATTCAAAATATTTGTCAAACCAAGCTAACAATTATATTAACATCTATATAGTCTGTATTCCCTCGTCTACCCCCCACCCCCACATCGGCTGGCAGTGAGCCAGAAACAACAAGAAACAGCCAACAAGACAACTTTATAATAACCTTTCTATTAACATGCGTAAACAGGGTCGTGTAACTACACACGTTATTCTTATGTTGCTTTTGTCACACTTGACTCTTACATACTTTACATAACAAATATTACATAGAGTCACGCCTTTTCCCCCGAAGGGGTAGGCGTATAACAATACTATATAGATAAATGTATTGAAATTCTAAAGCCATTAATTCATAACCTAAATAACGACAATATTTAACTCTCCCTCCATACATGTAACCGATACTAAATTTGTTTTTGCAAACATCTACAAATTGCACATACTTCGACAGGTCTTTTAAAAATATTTTTAAGTTTTAAAGATTTTTTTTGTTTAGGTGAATATTTTCGGAAATAGTCGCTCCCGAAGTATCCAAAATTGTGTTCCCCCCCTCTATTTTCGAAACCGTCAAACCAGATAATCTGAAAAAATCACAAAATCAACGCTTAATAAATACTTCCAAATAACATTATTTTGAACATATCGGATATAACAGTTTTTGACCAATTGCCGAAAAACTGCGCTTCTCATCAAAAAGACGTAAGTGTTATGAAGATACACTCTTTTGCTGCGGAACCTTACATTGAGCATGGTCCGACATGTTCTTAACGGTTTTTTTTAATAGTAGAATCAAATTACAAAATTTAGATGGACCACTCTTAAAAACAATGATTGGGCAGCATATGCATACTTCTGTTTTTTGCTGTTGTACCTTCAGGTATCACCAACAGTATCCACGCTAGTATTCCTTCCTGTTAATATGAAAATACACGTGTTTCCCACAAACAATAGCGGAACATGTTCCTCCTGTAGACCATTCACAACGTATGTCACCATCAAACGCACGCGTGGAAGGAAAAGAAATAAAAAATAACTATTAAGGCCCTGCCATGGCATGTGAGAGGCGTAAGTAGGGCGGCCATGTTGCGCCTTCATCAGAGAGAGTCGTATATTTCTTATTTTATATGAGTATAGAAGCAAATAACATTTGCAGACATTTAGGGCAAAAACAAATGAGCGTAATCTTTAGAGCTACGAGTCTCGTTTTTCTTTCGGTTTCATAATGCAAATTTTTTGCCACATAGCATGCAATGGCTGGTGAAATGTAGGTATGATGCATCTCTGCCAACGCCTTCCGCATGACGATATATTATTGTTGTTATGTAAAAAATAAATTATACTCAAATATCGCAACACAATTTAATGGCTCGTAGTTTTGGATAACTTTAAAGATTGAATAGCACATCAACTTATTTATTTTAAATACTGTTGGATTGTATAATAGCAAACTTAAAACAGTTTTTAATTGGCCGCACAAATATAAGCCGCAGACTTTGGACGGCTCTGTGAATCATAAAACAGAAGATATCTTCTGTAAACAAGAAAAAATAAATTTAATCGTTACTAAGTTTTGCCCCGTTACGTTCACCCCAACTGTGAGTTCTGAAAAGCTAGTATGTATGTATGTATGTATATTCTATCTTGCGACATATAAACTGTATTAAGGCCAAAGGCAAAAGGCGTCTTGAAAAAAGATAGTTCGTAAGTATTTTCATGACCTCTTGCTAATGCACCTGTTATTGAGTTAGGATTTCAATATCGTTTTGCACATGTCGCCTGATGCCCTTGAAAACAAGGATACTTCCCGTTACATCACTAGTTGTTTCCTTGTCAAGTTGTCACCTTACTTACAAAGTTCAATATTGTAATATGTGCGGAAAAAATCAATTTTAAAGCGGTGCTATTTCATGCGTTTTGGGAATCCCATGCTAACCATTATCAATTATACCATCCGAGTTTCTGTTGCTTGTTTCCTATTTTACCTAAGTACATTATTTTGTTTAAGACTTATATTTAGGGTGAGAACTGTGGGAAGGTGGCCGTAAACTGCGGCTGATCTCGTACACTCATCTCAAAATATCTTTATACATATAATATCTATCTCTTTTATCTCAATAATTGAACTCTCTGATATAAAAAGCTTTTTCGGAATAAGACTGGTTGTTTTTGGGATTAATAATAATATCAACCAATTAATGTCTTACTGCGAACGGTCCTGTGCCGCCTGCAACCAACGGCCGCCCGCAACCCTGACCAGGTCGTCGGTCCATCTGACAGGACCGTTCGCAGTGGCGTAAATTAGGTGAGGCCTATGTTCAGCAGTGGACGTTGGGCTGATATGATGATGATGAATGTCTGTCTTACTTCTTGCCTTGTCTTCGAGTGTTATGGCGCGTGTTAGGAGAGGTCTATGTCCAGCAGTGGACTGTAATAGGCTGAGATGATAATGAATATTTTACTCCTGGGCCAAGGTCTTCTCTCCTTTATCTAGAGAGATGGTTGAGATGGTTTAGGCCACAATCCACACAGCCTGGCCTGATACGAGTTGGTGGATCAGACATACCTATAGAATTGCTGTTTAGGTTTTTGTTAAAGTTTAGGTTAACTTTTTAGCTATATAATAAAATTGTATTATTACTTATACCGTTATCGTTATCAAGACCATTGATAGAACCAAGTTGACACTTAGTATCAAAACTTTGTCTGAATCGTGATATTTGCGTAAAATATACATAAAGCTATCAAGTTAGAGTATTCAGATAACGCTTAGCATTAAATTTAAATTCTTATGGGCACCGCGGTTGGGAGGATGTCCCTACTTTACAATGATGGGTGCTCAACGCTCAGGGCGACCTAGGGCTGTCACTCCACACATAATTCGCCAAACATTTCAAACTACCCCAGGCGGAAAATTAGAATTATAATTGAATTTTCAAGAGGCGTCGAATTATGTTTTCTCATTTCGAAGTTTTGCTTTGAATGTACGAAGTGTTAATATTATTACAAAATACGAATGTGTAATGAGAATTTGTATGATTTATTTATCTTCTTATTTTATCTCACGATGTTTCTTGCTCGAAGCGGTCCGACTTCCACTTTCCTCCTTCCGAAGACTTCTATCATAATAACAGAAGCTATATAATATATTATATATATATATATATAGTTCTGAAGCTAACTGTTGTGTTGTATTTGTGCTACTGATTATATCATTGTAGTGATCTTCAGAACTTTAACATACACAGGAAATTTCTTAAGGGGGCTTCTGTCTAGCAGTGGACGTCCTAAGACTAATATGACGATGATGATGATCACATAAAGAGATAGTGTTACATCTTTACCCGTGAAGGGATTAGAAGAGGGTGCGTTTGCATCTTGAGAAATTTCCAAACGAAGTTTTCCCAATGGAGTACTGTATGAGGTTCTTAAAAATAGGACTGAATAGGTTTCTTAAGGATCAGAAACGCGCTCGTGATGCCCCTGGTGTTGCAAGAGTCCATAGGCTACGGTAACCGCTTACCATCAGGCGTAATGTATGTCTGTTTGCCTCAGTGGTGGTATTAAAAAAAAGGTCAGATTATTAAAGCAGTTGCACAATTGTATTGCTAGTATTGTCAATAGGTATTCCTCAGACGATTTGAGTTTTTAACCACCCATCAGTAAATCAATTGCGGTAAATATATTTGTATGCGATTCCGTCACGAGTCTCTTATTTGAAACAAAGTATTAGAAATATAAATATAATCAAATTACCAATCCACTTCGACTTTTAGACCTGCCTGAGGAAAGGTCAAGTTGTAATAATTGGGACGTCTATTTTAATCTCTAAATATTAAAGATTTTGTTAAATAATACAGGGATTCAAGTGCCAATATGAAAGCTTTTATTAGAAAGGTCAGTAACCCAGTCTAAGAATAAGTATTGTTGATAAAATATTGTTTAACATTTTATATCACACTCTTTATGATCCATGTTTTTCATAAAAAGCTTGTTTAAAAAAAACAAGCTTTTATATGTGTCTATTAAAGATCAGAGTCCTTGTCAAGACACGTCGTATCATCAGATACGACTGATCAGATCAGATAGACTGGCCTGTTGGTCTAGTGGTTAGTGACCCTGACTGCTAAGCTGGAGGTCGTGGATACGATCCCCCACCCAGGACAAATCTTTGTGTGATGAGCATGAAGGTTTGTTCTGTGTCTGGGTGTAATTTATCTATAATATGTATGTATTTACAAAAAAAAATGTATATCAGTTGTTTAGTACCCATGACACAAGCAAATATAATTGCTTACTTTGGGACTAGATGCCGCTGTGTGAATGTGGTAAGATCTGCTCCATCTTTATATAAAAGGAAAAACTGACTGACTGATATATATATAATTATGTACATCAACGCACGGACTGCTCGCAGTGGCGTAAATTAGGTGAGGCTTATGTCCAACAGTGGACGTCGTTGGTCTGATATGATGATTATATCAACGCACAGCTCAAACTTTAAATTTCGTATTTAAATTCCATAAGTAGCATGACATATCTTATATTTAAACGACGAGAAGGTTTGTAAAAGTTCTATAACGCACATCTGATGCACGTCCATTGGTTACGATAATCGCTTACCAAGGCAAATCGTTAGCTTGTTTGCACCACATTGGTATATGAAAGTCAAACTTACTATAATCTTACAATCTACAGCTGACCTCGTTCTTCACAATATAATAATTCATAGCAAAACTTATTTATTACAATTATATAGTCATTAGAAATACAATGGCTATTCATAAGTGACAGCCCTAGGTTATTTTTTGTAGTCCCTCGTGGACCGTCAAACGTAGTAATAGTAATTCGGTGTAAATGAAATGTCGTAGGATGATTAGATAGTTCGGATTTTCGCGAAATTCCTAGATAAATAATTAGACAAAATCAAACATAAAAAAAAAACTCACGAAGAGCCTAAACTTATTTATGCATGTCGGATCCACCATAAAAACAAAAATCCTCTTTTTCCAGTAAGATTGAGACATGTTTTCACTTTGCCTAATTACCCGTGTTTTAGCACAATCCCTAGGAATTTCGCAAAAATTCGATTATCAAATCATTCTAATACTTAGGGTAGGATTCTGCAGGACAAATTGATTGCACGTAAAATTAATAAGGAATAATGTACCAAGTTACGAAGAACGCTACTAAATCAGTCTAGCTTCGCTTTACTTTAGCGGTTTTAATCTAAATTTGTACTAGCATTTTCAAAGGGAGCGTTCTCTAAACATTAACTTTTACTACATTATAAATAGTCCAAAGAAGGCAAGAGAATCAGGCCACCCTTTTGTACACAAACTTTTTTCTCTCCAAGATTATTTCTCTGTGTGAATATTTTAGTTTTAAGACGCGTCGTAAACGTGAAAAATGATTATGGAGCTATATTATGTGCATACATTCGGGTAATTTTGTGTAACTGTAGTAACTCCACGAGAATACTGATAGGAAAGAAAATATGGAAACGGAACATGGCTCCTAAACTTTATTTTGTTTTGTAAAAAAAAAAAATATCCAATGGCGATATGGGTATACTATATCTTATATGAAATTGTTAACTTTCGCATCTATGCAATTAAAAATTTGTTTTTAAATTAAACTTTGAGAAAAATTGTATGCCCTTATGTTTTATAAGAAGTTAAGAACCTATTTAACTTGACTATCGCATTATAAGTACTTAAGTTAAAATGTATACTACAGTGAAAACTTTATTGACCATAAGTATCAAGATTATGTTATTTCACAAATGCGTTACTAGTGCTGTACCTTTTTCTATAAGTAAATAAAGAAACAATAGATATCCAGGATGACAATGCGCCCAGTCTTTTCTTATGATTCAGATCACAATCAGATATTTCATTTATAAGATACCTATCCCTATTTTTCAGTGTTTTCTTTAAAAAACAATAGGCACAATCTACGACTTTGCTCTGAAAAACGGTTACTGCACACAAATTGAGTGTAATACATTTTTACTTCTATAAAACAGTTAGTGATGCTGCTATGTTAAGTCTTTATCTAACATAATTCATTCTAAATAAGGTTGCTTTTCCCGTGGCATCAAGCAAACATGTTGGTATATAATCCCCGTAGTATGTTGTTGTTGTTTTAAACAACCTCTTTAAATAGATGGTAATGCTTCTAAGGGTTTAAACATATTTTAATGCTCAGGCTTATATGCGAAGTTAAGCGTTAGGTAAAGATACTAAGTACTTGATGTAAGGAAGTGACTTTGTAGTCTAAAGGCGGCTTCAGTCTGCGTAAACCTTATTTCAAAACGTTTCGACAAGTTTTGTAATAATAATATAATATTCTACCACATTCACACAGGGCCATCTAGTCCCAAAGTAAGCAATTATATTTGCTTGTGTTATGAGTACTAAACAACTGATATACTACTTAAATACATTTTTTTTTTGTAAATACATACATATTATATATATTACACCCAGACACAGAACAAACAATCATGCTCATCACATAAAGATTTGTCCTGGGTGGGATCGAACCCACGACCTCCGGCTTAGCAGTCAGGGTCACTAACCACTAGACCAACAGGCCAGTCAAAGTTTACATCGGCCAGACTGGCCAGAGTCAGCTTGTGACCACGACCGATGTCAATGGCTTAAAAAAACCAGCAAAATAAGCAAGGTAATTTTTTTTTATTGCCTGAAGTGGCAGACGAGCAAGCGGCCAACCTGATAGTAAGTGGTTACCGCCGCTCATGGACGTTGGCAATGTTAGGGGCACAGCCAAGCCGCTGCCTATCTTGAGAGAATAGCTCTCTTTAAACCTCGTTTGAAGAAGGACATTTCATAGCGCTCAGGAAACACCACTGTAGGAAGTTCACCCCAGAGCCGGCACGTACGTGGGAGGAATGATCGCTGGAACCTTACTGTTTTAGACAATATCGGCTCCAGGAAGTGTGGGTTCTACAGCATAAATAATAATAACCTAATCAATGATTAAGTAAATTCATCATCATATCAGCCCAACGACATCCACTGCTGGACATTGGCCTCACCTAATTTACGCCACAGCGAACGGTCCTGTGCCGCCTGCAACAAATTAAGTTATTTAATTAATAATAATAAATTAATATTATATTCTACCACATTCACACAGCGCCATCTAGTCCCAAAGTAAGCAATTATATTTGCTTATGTTATGGGTACTAAACAACTGATATACTACTTAAATTTTTTTTTTTTTGTAAATACATACATATTATAGATAAATTACACCCAGACACAGAACAAACCTTCATGCTCATCACACAAAGATTTGTCCTGGGTGGGGATCGAACCCACGACCTCCGGCTTAGCAGTCAGGGTCACTAACCACTAGACCAACAGGCCAGTCAGTCAAATTAAATTATTTAATTGATTATATTACCGTTATATAATTCTAAATTCTTGAGTATTTTTATTGAATGATAATTATAATAATGAAAATAATTAAATTAAACATCTACTTACATAAAACTATATATACAGTTAAATACAAACAAAAAAAAGGAAACTAAAACGAAAACTTAAACAATAAAAAAAAAAAATCAAATAACCCAAAGAAAACTTGTTTAGGCATCGTAATATTCGTCAGCATCACTGTCAACTGGAAACGTACCCAAAAGGCTGGCGGCATTGCCACGTTGAATGGCAATGCTAATTCTCTGAGCGAGAAACACACCAGCCCTCTGATCACGTGAAGCGTCGATAAGCCTTTTTGCCAGATCTTTAAACAAAGACCTAGCACTCGGACCCCACGTACCTAAAGTCTCGACCCCAAACGGCTCAAAAATATAATTACCAATTAAATTATGGTATTTTCGCCGTTTGAGGGTCTCTGCGGCTGCAGCAGCAGCGCCAGCACAACCCGCTGAGCTTGAAACATGGGATGGCGCAAGGGTGTCGACACATGTTGCGTCCCACACCAAAGGCCTACCCATCTTCCAGGGTAATAATGTCAAACCATCAGGTCTCTTCCCATCGTCACGTGCCAAGCCATTCGGTTCAAGAATAGCTGGAACGCCAGCGGTGACAAGAGCTCGGCGGATAATGTCATTTAAATGGGCATGCCGTGGTATACGACCTGCGCTCCTGCTGCAGGATAGGCCATGGTGACCGAGGCTATCGACGGCCTCCCCACAGTGACAATGATGCGGAGAAACACACGGTGCACCTAAACGAAGACAAGTGGCAAGACGAAATGTTGTATCGTCCAACATTGTGCCTATGTTGGGCGACGGGAGTGCTTGAAGCCATTGACCAGATTCCCATTCGCCCACAGCAAGCAAGCGCGCACGTTCAGCAGCAGTAGAAGCTGAAGAAATAAGATTTTTTCTTCTCATACTGCTGAGCGGCCCGTCCCACAGCTTCTGGGAGAATAGGTTGGTCGGCAAATCAGTACCTGGACAAGCCATTTTCCAAGCGTTCACAGCCTCGGTCTTACACAGCACTTCAGAGTTAAACAGTGTAGGTTCTAAAATTTTCCTGACTCACTCATCGGTGCTGTGGACAGAAGACAGAAACGCTGGTAGACTTACATCTGAAATTTTGCGAACGCCGAGCCCCCCAAATCGAATAGGGAGAGACGCCTGGAGCCAGACTCGGTCGTTCAAAGCCACATTTAAAACTTTGCTCAGAGTAAATTGGATAATTTTGTCCATTTTGTCTAATAGAGGTGTGTTTTGCCAAAACTGTGTTGATCTTAGGGCGTGAGTAAATTTTGGTACAAAAAGACAGTATCTAATAATGGTATAAGCCGAATGTGTGTTAATATTTAAAAGACGTTCAGAAACTTCATTAAAATTTCGAATTTTTTCTTCAACAAAAGAATTGTAAGATTGTTCAAGAACGGGGGACCCAAGGAGGCGGAAATTACTTTTTTCAATAATTTTGATGCCAGGTGCCAAACAATCAAATTTAGAAATTACCGAAAGTCTATCATTAACATTTTCATTTAAAAAAATTTCACACTTGTTTGTGTTTAATTTTAATCCAATAGATTCAAATTTGGATTTTAAAAGGGCCAAATCTTGTAAAACTGTATCTACGTCACCTCCGAGAGTCCCGTCGTCTAGATACCAAATGTTAAATTTTGAATTTAGCTGCCGAATAATTGGATTTATAGCTAGACTAAAAATGACAGGTCCAAGAGGGTCACCTTGTTGACATCCCACTGCCGAATCCAACACGTTGTCCTTGTAAATTAATTTTGAAGTGTTCCTGTAACATTGCCAAAGGTATTTGTAAATTTTGGGAGTTTCTAATTTTACTTGTTCTGACAAGGTGTCCCTGTGTACTGAGTTGAAGGCATTCATCAAATCAACCTTCAGAATGACCTCTCCTTCACCACAACCAAGGTAGGTAGAGAGAGCGTGTACGGCAGCCTCACAGCCCCCCTTTGAGCCGAAGCCCAACTGTAGGGGCTGGAATTTGGAAGTAAGTTCTTCACAATAAAATCTGCGTATTAGAACATTAGATAGCAAACGTAAATCAAATCAGCAAAATCGTTTGTGGACATTGAAATCGAAAAGATAAAAATAATATTATAATCATTACAAGTTATAACGTCCCACTGCTGGGCACGGTTCTCCTCCAAAGATTGTGGAGGGAATTTAGCCTAACCACACCTGGCCAGACAGGTTGCTACAGGCTTTTGTTTTGAATTTTCCTTTTCTTGCAGTGCTCTTGTCTGCTTAAAGTACTCCCTTAGTCGCCTTTTACGATACTCACTGGTTGAAATGTGGTAGTGTCATAATGTACTCTTAATCCGTCACTACACGGATAGAAATATAATATAATATAATATTCTACCACATTCACACAGCGCCATCTAGTCCCAAAGTAAGCAATTATATTTGCTTGTGTTATGGGTACTAAACAACTGATATACTACTTAAATATTTTTTTTTTTTTTGTAAATATATACATATTATAGATAAATTACACCCAGACACAGAACAAACTTTCATGCTCATCACACAAAGATTTGTCCTGGGTGGGGATCGAACCCACGACCTCCAGCTTAGCAATCAGGGTCACTAACCA
Organism: Laspeyria flexula; assembly: GCA_905147015.1. Taxonomy (NCBI): domain Eukaryota; kingdom Metazoa; phylum Arthropoda; class Insecta; order Lepidoptera; family Erebidae; genus Laspeyria; species Laspeyria flexula. Next base: position 10,344,155 of record LR989972.1, on the reverse strand, counting down.
CTAGACCAACAGGCCAGGCAAATATAATGATGACACATAGTATTCTATTTCTATTATATATTGACTGAAAAAAATGTATTTAAGTAGTATATCAGTTGTGTAGTACCCATAACACAAGCAAATATAATTGCTTAATTTGGGACTAGATGGCGCTGTGTGAATGTGGTAGAATATTATTATATTATTAATTATTATCATAAACCCACAGAATCCAAGCTATATTTAGATGTTAGATCAAACAGTTCCTCGAAACATTTCAGTCAATATGGTCCAATTGTTTTAACTTGCGACCCTAGTATATAGTTCTACCCATTGCTAAGAATAGAACGTCCAAAACATGATCACTCACTTGGAAACTGTTACTTACATTAAGGTGGATGTCCATTACTTCACAAACCTCTTAGAAAGGCACCTGAATGACTCGGGCTTATTGAGCCTAAGAGAAGTGAGTCAACCGCAAAAATACGGTAAAGCTTTTCAGTAAATACAGTCAGTAAGTACTATGTACCTTTCCCTAAAACGCAAATTTTCACTGGTGGGTTCGGAAACATCAATGGCGATCTTTCTCCCAATTTACCTTTAAAAATACTTTAAACTGAACATGTGCAAATCAAAGGCCTGTTGGTCTAGTGGTTAGTGACCCTGACTGCTTAGCCGGAGGTCGTGGGTTCGATCCCCACCCAGGACAAGTCTTTGTGTAATGAGCATAAAGGTTTGTTCTGTGTCTGGATGTAATTTATTTATAATATGTATGTATTTATAAAAAAAAACTGTATTTAAGTAGTATATCAGTTGTTTAGTACACATAACACAAGCAAATATAATTGCTTACTGTGGGACTAGATGGCGCTGTGTGAATGTGGTTAAAAAAAAAAAAGGCAAGTTTATCAGTATGAGCACCCTTTGCTATCATCATTACATTTTATACGTGTACACTAAACATTATAACTTATTCCATAATCAACAACTAACAAACAAACAGTTATCTGCATACATATATTCTACTAAAATAAAGGTCTAAGTTCCCAGCGGTTTTATACTACACACGTAATCATATAGTTAGAGGTCCGGTAACTGTGTGGTTGCGAACCGTACCTTTTGCCCACAACAAGGGCCCCCTTCCCGTAATTGTATAACAAATTACGGACCCTGTTTCAAATTCCAACGTATCGTTTGACTAAATGGCGAGTAAAAATACATTTTCGTGGTATTTGTATGGGTTCAATGGAACAGCTGTTTTGTGCTACAGATGAGATTGTAATCAAATTGCGATCATTTTTTATTTATTCATTCTTTCAAAAGCCCTTTACGTTAAAGTTCTTTCTCTAACCGGCAGTATCAAAGTGGATTTCACTGTTTGGAAATTATATATACTAGTCAAGTGACTTACCATCTGCTGACGGTGAAGGAAAACATCGTGAGGAAACTCTAGAAGAAATTCTATGTGTATGTGTGGCTACAATAGATTAGTAACTGGTCGACGTAGGAATAAAGCCACTCATGGCATCTAACCCAAAAAATAACAATTATAAATAAAAAATACTTCATCATCATCATCATCATCATCATCTCAGCCTATTGCAGTCCACTGCTGGACATAGGCCTCTCCCAACACGCGCCATAACACTCGATCCTCCGCCTTCCGCATCCAGTCAGACCCGGCGACCTTTTTCAGGTCATCGGTCCACCTAGCTGGAGGGCGTCCTACTCTACGTTTGCCGAGTCGCGGTCTCCACTCTAGGACACGTTTGAAAAAAAAAAAAAAAACTTACCGAATAAGAAAAGGAAAAGTGAGGGCCATATATTACCATTAGCGCAACAAGGCAGTTAAACGAAACTATTTAAAGTCTTGTCTGCAACAGTTTTCTTTTAAAGATGCACTGTCGTGAAACAATAGAGGCGTTATTACATATTCTCGTATAATTGGGATGTTCAAAGGATAATAATAATAATAATAATATTCTACCACATTCACACAGCGCCATCTAGTCCCACAGTAAGCAATTATATTTGCTTGTGTTATGGGCACTAAACAACTGATATACTACTTAAATACATTTTTTTTTTGTAAATACATACATATTATAGATAAATTACACCCAGACACAGAACAAACCTTTATGCTCATCACACAAAGATTTATCCTGGGTGGGGATCGAACCCACGACCTCCGGCTTAGCAGTTAGGGTCACTAACCACTAGACCAACAGGCCAGTCATTCTTGAGTACGTTGCCGTCTCTGGCATATGTTGAGAAATTGTCTGGGAGCTCGTTACTTTCTTTGTTTATATAAAGTTCTATCTTATTCTCAATTCTAGCGTAGCATACTGAAAAAGATTTTTTTTGCATAAGAAACGTATTTTTTAAAGGAAATAAGGCACAGATTTCCGAGCTTTCGGGTCAATTTATAAATCTACAAAATAAAGCAAAAATAATTAATACATATTTTATCTATAATAATATTATAAAGCTGAAAATTTTGTTTGTTTGAACGCCAGGATCTCGATAACTACTGGTCCGATTTGAAAAATTCTTTTAGTGTAAGATAGCCTATTTATCGAGGAAGGCTATATAACATCACACTACGGCCAATAGGAGCTGAGCAGTGGTCAAAAAACGACGGGAGTCCCACGCGACTTCTAGTTATAAAATATGTCTATCCTAACAAGAACTGTTACTTACTGATCGTTTGACAGGTAATTAGCCTCAATTTACGGCTACATCTTTATTTATACTATATTTTATTATTCTTGGTACATAATTGGTGTTTACTTTGTTGTTGACCTTTCTACCAAGTTGATCGTCTACGTCCGCGTTCTGTACCTATACATATTCTAGTCTAGTGCTTCGTTCTAGTCTGCAGTGTTCTGTTTCTAACCCCCGATGAAAAAAGAGGGGTGTTATATGTTTGACGTGTCTGTCTGTGGCAACGTAGCTCCTAAACGAGTGGGCCGATTTTGATGCGGTTTTTTTATTTTATAACCTGAAGCTTACCTAAATATACGAGCTATAGCTAGTCGCCTCCCCACTTACATGACACGACACGAAACGAATATTTGTATGATCCATAGATTTTTTTTTGAGTCACACCCAAACTCGACAAAAATATTTAAATATAACTTTGTGTCCGTCAATTGTATGTTCGTAAATTCTTCCGCGAAACAGGAATTGGGCACAGTCTGTTAAAAAAAAATGTTCTGAGATTAGAACTATATTAATTAGACAGTGCTGATTATGTACCAATGCGCACAATAGGCTCTGCATATCTCATTTTAAGACAGGCATGTGTATATTTCCTCGCTCACAATATTACGAGCCCATAAACGTTATATATATAACTTATATACATAAACATAAGGACTAAATTAATCCCGCAGACACGAATCCCAAGACAATGCCGTTGTTAATTATAATAGAAGCTTTCAGCATAAAATTATAGGCTACGCTAAATTATTATGTGTATGAAATTTAATCCTTACTTTATGTTATGAATGCGAAACTTACTCTGTTTCATTGCTACGCTTTCACGGTTTAAAAACTGAACCGATCTTTATTAAATTTTACAAAGTGTGTAGATTTATATAGGCTACTTTTAGCGAACATAACACGCAGGTGAAGTCAAAGGTTAAAGATAGTACGTGTGCTTTAATCAGTTAGAAGTATTATCAGCCAGGGCCCAGATTCAATTACGATTCAATTAAAACATTCATAAATTAGCAGACTTGGGGGGAGGGGTCGGGCTGGAATCTAGAAATGTGCTCGGTTAATTGCAATAGGACCGCCCTCTTTTACATATCGAAATACCATCTAATTAATTTTTTAAAAATTTCTTCTACTCAAAGTCTTAAATCCAGAGAAATATATAAGCTAGCTTTCACCGATATATAACGCGTACAAATCAATCCAAGGGCTGGCCTCTACCTGGGGCAACGCATTAGCCTTGCTATCCAACGCGGTAATATGGCTAGCCTTTTGGGTACGTTTCCTCAGGAATCTGATCTTAATCAGATATTCTATTTATAGGAATTTCCTGTAAATAGAGTATCTGGTTATTTTTTCTTTTAATAGGTTAGCTGTGTATGTTTTTAAGTTTTGTGTAAATATTTTATTGCATAAATATCCACGCGGACAAATCCACGAGCGGAAGCTTGTATTGATTAGTTATCTCTAACGTAGCAACAACGAAGTCTTCCCAAAATTAACGATCGTTTCCCAAGATACAGACGACGAAATAAACAAAAATAAACTCCAGTAAAACCAGGATCGTGCCCTAATTGAGTCCGTGTACCAAATTCTATTGAAATTGTTGATCCTTATCGCTATATATAACATACTTTATTATATGTGTATGAGGGTATCGTAAAAATGTAATTTAGGGGATAACATAATATAAAAAATTGTTGTCGATTCAGGGATTTTTTTTGCTGATGTTTATGAAGTAGCTATTTTTTCGGAAGGTAATGATAACCTTCGCCCAGGTATGTTGGCGACATCATCATTATATCAGCATAGGATCATAGGCATAGCCAGTCATAGGACTCCTCAAGAGATTTCCAATAAAACCAGTTGTATGCCGCCTATATCCAGCGCGACCCTGCAATCCAGATCAGATTATCTGTCCACCTTGTGTGGGTGGAAGTTTTTCACTGCGTTTGCCGGTGCAAATGAGATTGGCGAAAGCAATAAAAAAAATTGTGGACATTAAAATTAGGATTGTGAACTTTTACTTACCTTAGGTTGGCAGATGTAAAATGCCTGCGGCATTAAGTTGATCTCAAATTAGAAAATTTGTCCAAAGCTTTAGATTAATGATTAAATAACTATATAATCTAATAGACAGCATTTCTAATATGCTAAAATGGCAAAACCACAAAGGCATTTTACATAAAAATATCTCTTTTCTTTTATGCAATTGATTTCCGAATGTTATCGTAAAGTAATGGTATGTCATCAGCAGATACAGCACACAACTGCTTCTTATCCTGAATCGATTACAAAGTCCCTTAGTTTATACAGGATGGAATTTTGTAATGCCACCTCGAGGGAAAGTACTCTTAATACTAGAGATAGATAATTTTACTCAAAGGAAACATTCCTTTGTTTTTAAAAAAAAAACAAAACTACATTTAAAATTTTTCGGAAATTCGCTTGCCACACCCGGGAATTGAACCAATTAAAATCCAAAAAAAAAACATCTTGTTTTTTTGTGGCATTGATCGATCGGGTTAACAATAAGGATCGAATCTTACTAACAAATATGGTTAATTAAATAAGAATAAAACCATAAAAATCTAACTTATGTTACTTATAATAAATAAATTTGAAGTTACTTATAATGAGTAAATTTGAAGTAATCTACCGCGTTTGTTAGAGAGATTTGATCCTTATGATTGACCCTATCGGTGAACGCCATAAAAGTACAGGGTGTTACTTTTTGGAATTTTAGCTAGTTCGATTCCTGGGTATGGGAAGCGAATTTCCGGAAATCATTAAATGGAGTTATGTTTCTTTTTAAAAATAAAGGAATGTTTCCATTGAGTAAAATTATCTATCTATAGTATTTAAAGTGGCGCATGACTGTCACCGTGGTGCAGTGGTTAAGGTTGTCGCCTCGCCACTACATCGCCGTGCTGGGTGACGTGGGTTCGATTCCCACACGAGACAAATATTTGTGTGATTCATAGATATTTGTTTCTAGTCTGGGTGTACTTTGTGTCCGTTAGTTCCATGTTTGTAAAAGCTCCCCGCGACACAGGGATTGTTCCCTAGAGCGGGCGTTGTCTTTTTTAATTACAAAAAATTACAAAAGTACTTTCCCTTCAGGTGGCATTACAAAATTCCAACCTGTATATGTTCAGCTAAACTTTATAGCTTTATAAGTACTTAGCAAAGGCTGCATAGATCATAAACGTATCATTCATTGGCAACGTCGTAAAACGTATACGACTATGTAAATACTTACCGAGCTGTGGTCTGGATTAAACTAGCGTATGCGTCGTCTTTGTGTGTTATTATGTTTAAGGCATTGACTTATAAAAAACCCAACACAGACAAAAAAAGGCGCTCAAAATAGAGCTCAAAATGAGTTCAATCGTCACACAATTGTTTCGCTGTCGTGAGGTGTGAACGTCAAAAAGTTTTATTGCTTTTAAGTATTTTATTTAGAATCAATTGTAATGTGTATTCATCATCATCATAACAGGCCCATGACGTCCACTGTTGAACATAGTTTCCGCCACAGCGAGCGATTTTGCGATCTTGGGGGTGCCGAATTTTAGTATAATAATGGTTTCTTGTTGTTCTTGTTTCTAATGGTTTATTGGAAAGCTTGTTCTAAATTTTACTTAGATTTGTTGGAAAGCTTTTTTATGTTGGTGTATTTAAGAGTGGAGGATTTATCTGTTCAAGCACAACACATAGGTAGTTTCGGACCGCGGTTTTGCCGATTCTGCCCCCTGATTCTGACTCGTCGGATTGCTCCCGGATCGTAAACTTTTACGAATCTTAGTACGACGTATTTTTGCGGCTTATGTTATTTAATGTTAGAAAATAGTCTACCGTATTGAAAATTAAAATCTGATTAATTTAAGGTTTTTCCTACAAGCATTTATTTCTTTAACATTATGTTTTTTAACTTTAATTACACTGACATTACGGGCCGAAAATTTTCCAACAGCTTAGAATCAGGGGGCTGGTCCGATGTCACTGACAGTACCTACTACTACGAAGTTTCTGTTCCGTCATGTTTGAGAAGTCTCCACAAAGCCATAATATTTGTGAATGTACTAAATGTCAGAGTGTGAGGTCGTGATGAGAGGTCAAAGGACGATTACAACATTAGCTGTAATGCCAGCCAGGCCCACAAAACGCGCAATTTATCAAAATCCTCCATTATAATTATATTATTGCCAGTGGTGAAATAATTTCGATTTCGTATTATTATTTTATTTTGCAACGATATTTGCAAGCGGCCAAGTAGAAATGAACTTGATTTCAAATATTAGTTTGAAAAGTAGTCAAGTTATAAAATACGAGTACTTTACGAAAGTATTTTTCTTCCTTCTTGTTTTTTACCCGACTGTCAGGACAGGTAGTGTTTTTCGCGCGTATCTTGTGTTTGTAAATTTCTTTATTCCCACGAATCATCCAAACGGCTGGATGGATTTTGACAATTAGGGTATCATTAGATTCGTCTAGAAAACCCAAGTGTCCTTAGACAGGTTTTAAGAATAAAAAAACTTAAACGGCGGACTTTTGACGCCAAATTGTAAGAAATTCAATTCAACAATAGGTATGTTGTGTATTTAAATTTAATCAGGTATAATAATATTACAATAATTTTACGGTCTTTTTAGTGCGTTGCTCTCTGTTGATTTTCTGCAGTCGGGTTATTACATTTTTTTAATTATATTTACTTTTTGTTAGTTTGAAATTTTAAAGGAAATAATAGTTTAAGTTTTTGTTTGTAGTTCGGCGTTACTATCACACAATGACAGTTGGTGAAATGCCAAGTTTCATAGCCTACAAAACGTGCGTTTTGTTTATAATAATATACTTTTTTTTTATAATATATAACACCCTCAGGCCATATTTTTTATATATTATAACACCACCAGTTTCTTTCAGTAAAAATCTTCACTCAACACAGGCTCGTAACTTCCGCTCGCCTACAAAAACTTTAACTACACGAGGATCCGCAGCCCTATCTCGGATAGTCCTATATCGCGCGCGACCCTATCTCACTTGATCCAAATTTATTGACCATTACAACACGGATGTTGTCTACGACACTAGTTACGTCTAGTTTTAATTCACCGTTAATTTTGCCCGCGTGGTATGTGGGTAATAGAATTATATAGGTACCTAAACCTTCCTTGGTGGCGGAAATTAGGTGAGGCCTAATTTTTTTGTTCAGCAGTGGATGTCATTGGGCTGATATGATGATGATGATGAAACCTTCTTATCTGTCACTCTAAAAATTAAAAAAATCTCTATCCATTGGTGCAAACTGTATCAAAATCCGTTGCGTAGGTAGTTTAGAAAATCTAAGCGTACTGAGTGACAGACTGAAGGAAGTGACTTTATTTTAATAATAATAATATAATAATATTCTACCACATTCACACAGCGCCATCTAGTCCCAAAGTAAGCAATTATATTTGCTTGTGTTATGGGTACTAAACAACTGATTACATTTTTTGAAATACATACATAATATTATAGATAAATTACACCCAGACACAAAACAAACCTTTATGCTCATCACACAAAGATTTGTCCTGGGATCCAACCCACGACGTCCGGTTTAGCAGTCAGGGTCACTAACCACTAGACCAACAGGGCAGTCGATTTTGTAAGGATTAAGTATGAGTATTGATTATAATAAGGTCCCTTTAATAGTTTATCCGTAAAAGCATAACAAACAGAGCGCACACATCAATATTTTTCAATCCATAAAATCTTTTTATATAATGTAATGGATATAAAAATATCCTTTTGTTTGTAAATCTCCTCGTGGTATAGGGATTATTCGCAAGAGACCACGTTTTGTTTAGGGAGAAAATGTACGGTGTTTCACGACATCAAACGAGATTTACGTAGCGCTGCGACGTACTATAGATAGACGGGTCCGTTCTAATCCGTTTATATAAACAGCGACGGTAATTTTTTGATATTGTTGTAAGTGGCGGACGAGCTAGCTTAGCTGGTGGTAAATAATTGTTAAGTCATCAAGGGTCTGGCAAAAATGGTTTTAAGTTTTTTTGTCTTGAAATACTCAATGTCTAGGAGTCTGGAAATCAGTTCGGTTAGTGGCAAATGTGGCGATATTCTCGCCATCGCTATCTATTACTTGGAAGTTAACATAGCTGGCGAAATGTGAGTGTGATATACTCTGACTACGGGGATAAAGGATTTGCGCTATGTTATGTTTAGGTTAAGAATAGAAAACTTTATTCAAGAAAAAGGCCCGTCTATAAATATGCGAGCAATGTCTTAGCGTGCAAACATGGTCTCGTATGTCGACAGAAATCCGCGTGGGAGTCGGATATTGGATATCAGATCTGTGAGTCACGGCGCCCCATGAGTCCTGCTTGACACTTATGTGATTACACCAATTGATCCCGCGACCCCTCACACCACTACAGCTGACCTATAAATTAACTTTTTTTATTTTATTGGACAACGTCTCTGAATGGAGAAGACGGTTAAGTAGAGTCGACTCCTCCATCGCGTTCGATCTTAGGCTTCACGTTATATCTCACTCCAGGTCTTCCCGATGTTCTTCTTCCCGTCCCTTGTCTACCACTGTGCGTCTTTAGGTCTGTTTGGGACCGCTGCGCTTGCGCTTTCCTTGAGGATTCCAATCCAGTACTTCTTAGGGATGTGATTGGAATCTCTTCGAAGGATGTGGCCTATCCACTTTCGACATTTTATCTGTTGGGCGATCGGGAATTCATGGCTGCACTCCAGAGCCGACTCCAGATGATGGGAAATGCTGCAGGCGATAGGAAATGATGGACAATATTTTTCGGTGGCTCAACTGTACTGTGTACGACTGTTCTGCAAAAGATTCTAGAACTGATCCAGGGGAGCAAAATCTGTATTAGATTTAGTTAACTGATCTTATTGCCAAACTTCTTGATGAGGCCTATGTCCAACAGTTGACATCCTGCGGCTGATACGATGATGAATAGGTGGTCACAACAATTCGGAGCCGCTAGGAAGTTCATCTGGACAACTAGTTTATATCACATTCTGACTTGAATATCTTCCATGTATTCTAATATTTTCTTTTTCTTTTGTTGCAGGTATGTATCACCCTTCTTCTGACCACAACCTTTTCAGTGATAAGTAGGATTTTTTTTATTCAATATTTATTTACTTAATAGCCGAGTTAGAGTTTTCACATTGGAATTCAGTTCATTCATTCATTCAGTTCGGTTTTACGTGCTTTCCAAAGCATGGAGATGCTCGAGAACGAAAACACCACTAACGGTCACCCATCTATAGATAGACCTTGCTGAACGTTACTTAACCTCGATGAGCATAAAGAATATCTCAGTACCTTAATGTTACAAGCGCCTTAATTTCACATATTGTGTTAAAACATAAGATTATTGGCATATTAGGCTACGGTAACCGCTTACCATCAGAGGGGCCGTAGGTACGTCTATTTGCCGTCAGGGTTAAGGGTGTACCTACCAGTCCCATTCTAAATAAACATCTAAGACGTTCAACCGTGTCCGCTACATTAAAATCACAAGGAGATTGTCTTGTAAGAGGCCATTAAGATAAGAATTACATTAATACGATACTCTGCCAGGATTACGTCTTAGTACCAGTCCACACTGGCGATATAACCGAACCTGTTTTATGGACATCATGACAGCGGAAATTTTCAATTTACTGGGACTTTTCTTTTTCGGAACAGACACTCTCACTTAACAGCGAAGACCATTGCGAACACCAAGTTTTGACATTCGGGAGTCCCAAGGTATGGTATCCTACTGACTTGGAAACCTCAACGAAATTAAAGTAAATTGAGGAGTTGAAAGAAATTATCCACTTCCCTCCATAGCAAGGCGGGGAGATAGAACTAATCTGTATACGATGTAATCCTATTTGCTCCTATTAGTTATATTAATAGCTACTTAGTTATTATGCTTGGACTATTAAAAGAGTATGTACTTAACGAATTGGATTGTGGCTGGTCACAAGTCCATGACTGGCTACCCCGGCGGTTGGCAAACATGCATAATGTTGATGGTAAACGGTTACCGTATCCTCGGACGCCTGCTACACCAGAAACATCATGTGTGGGTTGCCAATCCTTTAATTTAGAAGCAGAAACACAACACTGATGTCATTATGGCTGCAGTCTTCTGCAGTGCTGAAATACTTCCCCAGCCGACGCAGTTTGAACCGGTGTTATCCGCTATACCCTTCTCTTAAATACTCTTATGTGCAGTAAGGGAAAAAGACGGTTCCGACAAAGGATTGAATTATTTATAAGTCTTATGCGTCATTACCCTCGCATGAGGGTTGAATGAGAGAACGTTGATCTAAATTAGGTCATCTGCGTTTTTGGTCACGGATTTCCATAACACCCTACCAGTCACAACACGCAGCGATGCAATCACGTTAGTTTACCGATATTGTGTATTTGCTTGTAGGAAAATAGGGTGACCGGACCGAAACCGAATCGATGTAAGTACGGTTCAAACGTTGAACGTTTCTACAACGTGGATGGATCCTATTCTTTATAGTTTCGAGCTCCAGTAAACCAATAAATGGGATCAATACAAACTTTCCCTCAGCATCTCGTATACCAAAGATAATGGTCTTTGTTTTATTTCCTCCCTTTTCTCAGCTATATATTTTTATGGCCAACTATTCGATTATTCTAGAACTTTTTTATATTGTTATTTGTATTCGAATTTATTCTTTATTGTAATTATGATATTAAATATTAAATTCGCTTAAGCGTTGATAGACGTTTATGACAATAAGACCTTTTTGATCTGCACTTAGCAGACGTTATGTGGATGTTTTGGACCCTTGGAGAGATAATAATATACAAACTTGTTCTTTATTTATATAAGAAGAAAGATTAAATTTGCATTACATTAGAATGGTTGAGATCGAAGCCAATAAAGTTTATGTTTATTACCCGTTTAGTGTTTTGTGCCAATTATATTGTTTACGTTCATCTTACTGAGATTGAAATAAATATTTATGTCGACAGTTAAAGCTGCCAACTCACTGCAACTTGCTTTACGGTAGACATGTTTCAAGTCTTTCAGCGTCGAACTGATTTTTAAAAGAGACGCGAAAAAAGTAAGCGATGGTGGCTGAATGGATAAGGGACCGGCGTGCAAATCACGCGGTCCGAGTTCGATCCCGACCGGCAGTACCAATGTGGATTCTACTGTGTGGAATTTATATGTACTAGTCAAGTGACTTACCATCTGCTGACGGTGAAGGAAAACATCGTGAAGAAACCCACCGATCCACAAACCGGCACTAGGCCGGCGTGAGTGGATTATGGCCTAAACCCTCTCAGCTCTCTAGTTAGAGGAGAGGAGACCCGAGCCCAGCAGTGGGACTTAATGGGGTGCTGATGATTCCATCGAAGAGTTATACAGATTAGAAGTGAGAATGTGTGTGAAGTTATTTCATATTATATATACAGGGTGTATACGACGATACGACATTAAATGACAAGGCAGCCAGTGTTAACCCTTATAAACATATTCTAATGTAAATTATAAAAAAAAAGATAAAAAAAAAAAAAAAAAAAAAAAAAAAAAGGTACACATTATTTAAAGTCGAAAAATTTAAGAATATAAAACTACACATTATTTTTCTATCATGACGTTTTCGACATGACGACGAAAACAGTGCGGAACAGAGTAAGAGATAAGATAATATGAAAGAGTCAGAGATATTGAAATTAATTGAATGACGTAATGACAACATACGATCAACGTAAATACCTACAGGTTGTTTAAAACTGTGAACAACTGTGACATAAAGAAAGTACATTTGCGTCTAAACTATTGCAAATTTCTGTTTCATTTTTTTGGTATAGCCTTCTAACATCACATGCTACACGTGGTTTCATTTAATGTCGTACCGTCGTATACACCCTGTATATATATTATATTGGTGGTCCATGATAAGATAGTATCAATGAATACAAAACTTATTGTGCATTCCACACGAGGATCCACAGACACGATCCGTGTCCTTGACTGCTATTTTGTTTAATTTTATGTGTTTTATTATTATTATGGGGAGGGTTTTCTATTATTTCGATATTAGATGGGTATGCAATTTATACTTTGACTTAATTTTGATATTCATTTTGGTGTGTTCTTATTTGCGATCAACTACTTATTTATTTATTTATTTAATGCACAAATCAATTTACAACCTTAAAAATAAGAAAGTATAGTATATAAGTGTTCCGAATCTAGATTGTAACTCAAATACATGCGCATACATTAAAACAACTTATAGTTTTACAAGTGATCGAACATCAAAATTTGAGAACTAGCATTTATACAACTTAACAATTATATTATATGTTGAAAAGGAGCAATTTAAGAATAATAGAAATATAAATATGCAGACATTACGTGACAGACATCATGTTACAGCTGAAATTGTGGGTTTAGAATAGAGGATATCTTTTACCGTCTTTATGTATATTCCAACCAGGGAAACAAAAATATCTACTTGTAAAAAAAGTGCTACTGCACTGAAGTGCAGGGTACTAAGGGTTAAGAACCATTGCGTTAGACTATGGTTTAATATTAGCTAGATCTTGCCATCATAATTCATATTTTTTTTTTTTTTTTTTTTTTTTTTTTCTCCTTTATATTACTTCATTTTTACTTTTGTTCCCATTCCAACTTGTGTCACAATTGTGGTTAATAAATGTATTTTCTCTCTTTCTTTCTTCATAGAGTAAAGAAACAAAGTATCTAGTTAAATATGTACATAGTTGGCAATATAACAAGTGTCGAGCCAAACCAATCATTGTTGTAACACAAAACGAACTCTTCCCATCGCACGTTGGACCATTACCTAATTGGGAAACACATTATACTATCTCTTTTGTCTCGTCATTCGTCCAGTTTGCGCTTTGAATATCTAAGTACTTAGTGTACTTACTGACGTAAACGTAAAACATCACGCCTTTTTATCCCGAAGGGGTAGGCAGAGGTGTGTTACACTCATATTTCACTTCAAGCTATGTTTTGGTTCCGTGAAATAGGGGGCGGGCCTATTAATCGGTTACATTTTTCTTAACTCTGGGCTGATATTAAAAATCTGGGAATTGAACTCAGGACCTCTTATGCAGCAGACCGCGCAGTGCGCCGACGTCGGCTATAGCCGACAAAACATAGGCCCATAAAATTCTATACTTAATATTATAAAACTGTAGAGTTTGTTGGTTGAACACTAGGATCTCAGGAACTCTCCTGACATAAAGAACTGCATTGGCAGGCAGACAATTTACAGTACTCAGTGCGCGCATTTATAATAAAATTAATAGAACAATTTCTATATACAACCTACCCAAATTCAATCTCAAACGAAAACTTACTGATTGGTTGCAGAAGTTGTCATACGACCAGACGGAAACTATTCTCTCTATTTTAAGATAATCCGTAGATCTTAAACAGTATTTATAATATTATAACTTAGAAAAAAAAAATGCAATTATATACTCTCTGCCTACATTATTTAATATTTTGTAAAACTGCCTAGACTTATTTTAACGCATAACTGTTTACAATCTTGACGTCATATCAAACTGTTGTATGTTACCTGGGAGGAATCGAGGACTCCTAAGATACAGGTATTTATTACCTAGTTTAGGGGTCACTGGTTCATCACTATTCTTGAAGAAAACCATACTTGTACATCGTTATTTTAGTACCATGTAATTTAAATATGTGTAATTTTTGAAATAAACTATTTATTATTATTATAACTTCTGGTCCGATTTGAAATATTTTTTTAGTGTTAGATAGCCCATTTATCAAGGAAGGTTATAGGCTATATAACATTACGCTACGGCTAATAGGAGTTGAGAAGTGGCCAAATAAAAAACGACGGGAGTGAAACCCCAAGCGAATTCTAGTACCAGATAAAGATATTAAATCATTACTTTTCAGACTGGCCTGTTGGTCTAGTGGTTAGTGACCCTGACTGCTAAGCCGGAGGTCGTGGGTTCGATCCCCACCCAGGACAAATCTTTGTGTGATGAGCATGAAGGTTTGTTCTGTGTCTGGGTGTAACTTAGCTATAATATGTATGTATTTACAAAAAAAAAATGTATTTCAGTAGTATATCAGTTGTTTAGTACCCATAACACAAGCAAATATAATTGCTGAATTTCGGACTAGATGGCGCTGTGTGAATGTGGTAGAATATATTATTATTACTTTTAATCGATGAAACTGAACTCTATGCCTATAAGACGTAGAGTTCAAAAGTAGGTAAAAATATTGGTTGTTTACAAGACATCCCTTGTCTAGTCACGTAACAGCTTTGTATAAGAACTATTAGTATTTGAATAGCTAAGATGAATCGATAGACGACGTAAATGTTTTCGTATTGTGAGTTATAAATAGTAAGACACGACATTAACCTGCTTAGCTAATAGTTGTGGTAATTAACTGATAATACGGCGCTCTAAATGTTTGTTACACTATTCTGTTGTAATCTCTTCTTTTTAGGGTTCCGTTTCAATAAAGGTACATGAAATGAAATGAATGAAACCTCGTTTATTTATCTACGTTACAAAGCTTTTTTTTTATACCATGACGGTGGCAAACATACTTACGGTCCGCCTGATAGTAAGCGATTACCGTAGCCTATGGGTGCCTGCAACACCAGGGGCATCACGAGCGCCTTGCCGACCCTTAACTAACCTATTCACTTCTTTTTTGAAGAACCCCATACTGTAGTCCCTTGGGAAAACCTGGTTAAACCAAAAGTAACACTTATGAATGTCACAAAGTACAGGTACAAATGAAACCCTTGGTATATGTATGTATTTGTTTATGTACTTTAATGTTAAGATTATTAAAGTTCTATTTGTTATTACCCGACTGTCAGGAGGGTATTGTTTTTCGCGCGTATCTTGTATGTTTGTAAATTTCTTTATTCCCACGAATCTTCCAAACGGCTGGATGGATTTTGACAATTAGGGTATCGTTCGATTCGTCTAGAAAACCCAAGTGTCCTTAGATAAGTTATAAGAATAAAAAGACTTAAACGGCGGGCTTTTGACGCCAAATTGTAAGAAGTTAAATTTTTTTTTTAACCAAACCTATTTTACGATTTGGGTATCAAAACAAAGAGAATCAAAAGGAGATTACATATATTCAAAAAGAGATTATAAATAATTGAATGGTTCCAAATTGTAAGTAGTTCTATTATTTTTATTAATCAAACCTATCGAGTAGAGTATCAAAATAAAGGTAGACAAATGGAGATTACAAATATATACATATGTTATGTATTTAAATTTAATCAGGTATAATAATATTACAATTATTTTACGGTCTTTTTAGTGCGTTGCTCACTGTTGATTTTTTGCAGTCGGGTTATTAATTTTTTTAATTATATTTATTTGTTTTCATTCTTACATCTCTTCTAACTTTGCACCTACCTGTTCTCATCTCTGCATCACCCAAAGGAGAGGGGTACCAAGCTCAATTTAATATCAAATACTTGGATCTGCAATCCCTAGGTGTAATAAAAAACAGAGTTCTACGCAATCGAAAGGCACACAGCCTTTTAAGCTTCATTTTTTGTCGCATATCTTGACGATCAAAAAAGTCAAACTTTATTAGACAAAGTTCCATTTAACAGAATAACTCCTCCAATAGGAATTTTCAAAAGTTGAATTATTAAAGACAGAGTAGGCAGTATTCTTATTACCTAAGTTCGCAAGTATGGAGTAAAGTTTATATTATACAGAAACACGCAATGTTGTAAAATCTGAAAATGAAATGGTTGCTGTAAATTTTCTTGTAGAATGTATAAACTAAAGTTTTACTTTTAATATAGAGACAGTACAGTGTAAAGAAAACACAATCACATTTCAATCCTTACGTTTCAGGCTATATTATTGTTATTTAATAATAATAATATTTCACCACATTCACACAGCGCCATCTAGTCCCAAAGTAAGCAATTATATTTGCTTGTGTTATGGGTACTAAACAACTGATAAACTACTTAAATATCAATTTTTTTTATGTAAATACATAAATATTATAGATAAATTACACCCATACACGGAACAAACAATCATGCTCATCACACAAAGATTTGTCCCGGGTGGGGATGGAACCCACGACAAAGGTGTCCTGTGGGTGCCTGTTACGATTTAATGTCACAATTATAAGCTCGATCGACATCGTCTTATTGTGAAGAATAATGAAATAATATATATTTCTATCACTATTTTGTATCAGCCCAATGACGTCTACTCCTGGATATAAGCCTCACCCAATTTCCACCACAGCGAGCGATTTTGTGCTGCCTGCAAACAGGTATGATGATTTTTAAATGGCTGTAAATGACTGGCCTGTTGGTCTAGTGGTTAGTGACCCTGACTGCTAAGCTGGAGGCCGTGGGTTCGATCCCCACCCAGGACAAATCTTTTTGTGATGAGTATAAAAGTTTTTTCTGTGTCTGGGTGTAATTTATGTAGTAGGTATATCTGTCGTTTAGTATACATAACACAAGCAAATATAATTGCTTACTTTGGGACTAGATGGCGCTGTGTGAATGTGGTAGAATATAGAATATATAACTTTTTTCTTACGCCTGCGGCAAAAAGACGTACGGCCCGCCTGATGTTAAGCGATTACCGTAGCCCATGAACTCCTGCAACACCAGGGACATCACAAGCAAGCCCTTCAGACCCCTAGTAACCAGTAGCAACACAACACTACCTAGGCCATATTATTATGGCTGCGGTCTTCTATAAGGTGTAGGTACTTCCCGAGGCGGGTGGCTCAGTTTGAGCGGGGATTACCTGCTGTGCGCCACCCCAATAAAACCATTATCTGTAACGCCCACAAAAAAAAAAAACAGTTTCTTTATTCCGTGTGTTTTACTTAACAAAAATATATTTCCCATATCCACAATCTACTGGAAAATGCCAAAAACAGTAAAATCGTCCCGAATGTCAGTGACACGTGTACACACATTGTTATCAGTGTTTATTGTCGCCCACTGATAGATGGCGCGGCTATCGACGTATCCCGGGACACATTACTGCCATGTTTTTCTTTCGCACCATAAATATTTCTCTAGTTTAACACGCACCGCCTCACCCGTCTTAGATAAATCCGATTTTCTTCGCCCTTTATTATTATCGAGCCGTGTTAACGAATTCTTCGGATATTCAGATTTATGATTACATATAGGGAAGGAATACAATTTTACTAGCTTCCGTCCGCGTGGTGTGTCGCTAAAAAGCTAGCTTATGTGATATTCCAACCTAAAATCTATCTTTTTTTTATTGTCGGACATGGCAAACGTGTATGCATCCCACCGGATGGTAAGTGGTTACCGCCGTGCATGGATATGGCTGTTCTATTAGCATTTAATGCGAAGAAAACACCAATAAGTTGCCGCCTACCGAAAAGATGGGGTAAGAAGGCAATAGGGGAAAAGAAGAAAAGGGAATTATGGAGGAAAAGAAATCAGGGACAAATTTCATATAGACCCTTTCAGCGGTTCTGGTTTGATTGAGTAACTTGCATCCATCCATACAATTATCCATTTATCCTAATTTTCGCATTTTTAAGTGTTACGCACTATCTTTTTTCGATTTTATCCCGAGAGTGGTAACTGTTTAACCGCTTGAAATGCAGGAACAGCGGCTGCGATTAAAAACCGCACGGGCGGCCATTTGTAGTTTTAGAACCGTAAAACCGAAGAAATAGAAACCGCTGCGGTTTCACCGTAGTGTGGTCTAGCACTAACATTAGTAGGATTCATAACTCTTCACGTACTAGTGCTGGCCACGGGTCTTCTTACCGGAAAGTGTAATTCACCTCTGCCTATCACATCGGCGATAAAGGCGTTATGCACATCTTGTATGAAAATGGCGGATCCAATTAAGGCTCCCTCCGTGGATCTTCGTATCTTGATTCGCTATCGGAAATAAGTTTAGTTTGGCACTTAAAACTTTCGCCTATCTTACTTATGATAAGTTGAAGGCAATGGCTCCTTGACTGGTCTAATCAACATGTACTTAGATGGAGATGAGTTTCTGTTTAGTTAGTAAGTATTGATGAAAGATATTTAGTATTTTCATTAAGTAGTCGGCCGATGCGTCGCATCGCTTGACGTGTAGGGACGCATCTGCCTATGTGTATTAAACAGATGTGAGTTAATCGTGAAGGAAACCCACATACCCTAGAAGAAATTCTAAGTGTAAGTCTAATCCATCAACCCGCACTAGGCGGTGTGTGTGGATTATGGCCTACACCCTTTCAGCTCTATAGATAGAAGAGAGTAGACCAGAGCCGAGCAGTGGGACGTTAATGGGTTGCTAATGATAGAATTGAGATTTGTCTATCTGGCAATATCTGTTCATGTTACATAAGGTTTAAAATATCCCAGTGGTGTTTTTCTTCTTATAACTCTTTTCCAATTGAGTTCGATAATATCATTTCTAGTCAAAGCTAAACAATGTATATCTTTATTTAGGGCAAAAAAGACAAAAGGCTATTTTCAAATTCCAGTCTGATAGTGACAATTTCAAGACAGAAAAACCCCAATAATATTTTTGTGGATCGATCCCGTGACCTCTTACAAACAAATAACGCCAATATACGTGACGTTGTACTTGAGAAACAATTGATAAGGTAGATACTCGCAGTACAACTTTTATTTGTCTCCATCCCGTATATAAGTTCTGTATACTTGTTCTTGTTGGTATTTTCCACTCAAACGCGTGGAAGATATTTATTTTCGTTGAAAGAATTTTTATTGTAGGCCCTTCACATGTTTCCTTGGGTAATAACGGTCTCGGGTATTCCTAGATTAATATTGCTTTCAGCTAATATTAAATTAAAAATGTCATGACGTCTTTTTATCCTCGAATGAGGGTAGACAGAGGTGCTCTTATGGGTCTTTATATATATATACATATACTACCGGACCCGACAGACGTTGTCCTGCATGATTTACCAATCTTTTTTTTATTTTTCTTTTTTGAATCTAAACCATCCTCGAATCCACTTGAACACATACACAAAAAATCATCCAAATCGGTTCATCCGTTTAGGAGGAGTTCACTGTCAACACACGTACAGAAGAATTATAATTATATATAAAGATAGACTCGATAGTCCCAGGGAAAGCCTCACTTGTCTTGGAGCCCGCAATGAATTTAATCAGAAGTAAAATTAAGGATATGATAGTGGAAGTGCTTTCGTTGTTCAGATAAATAAGATAATACCACTGCATATGCATTAGAAGAGTTGTCAAGACCCGCTGAGGGATGGACAAAATATTCGTTGTTGTTAAACATTTCTATGACGTGTCTGTGCCCGGAGCCTCGCTACCGAGAATCTTTGTTTGATCACTACTCAGCCTCTTTTGATTATAGATTGATGTTACATAGCCTATAGTCTTCCTCAATAAATGGATTATTTATCCAACACTATTAAAACTTTTCAATTCGATTCAGTAGTTCCTAAGATCATCGCGTTCAAAAAAAAATTCTTCAGCTTTAAATATTTAGTCTAGAAATATATATTTAGAACGAAATTTCCATTCCCCTACACAGAAAAACTGTCTGTATGTGTTGCTACCTTCAGCAATACACTAAATTAACCCAAAAGGTACTTGTGACAAATGTACCCATCGTATTATTAGATCGGGGACTGTGCCCGTCCCTTTTAGCCCAACGCGTACCCTTAACTCGTATCGCGCATGCATTATGAATGACGTCATCACTTTACGGTTACCGCACAAAATCGTTTCCACCATATCACACAGCCAGTGCTAAACAGGTGTAACGACAGATGCGTCTGTACGCCGATTTCCGTCTTCTGTCTATTAGTATAAGGCTCAAGATGCTTGGTGGCATTTGAGATTTGAACTCTTTTCCGTGTTAGCCCATGTAACCGAATATATTCGTATCGTATAAATGCCGGTCTTTAAGTGCACGCTAGAAACCCTGGACTGTTCAAAATACCACAAAATATTAGAAAAACGTCCACAGAACTAGATTCTTTCCACATACCATCACTTATGTTTTTCAATAGAGTAAGGTGACCCGTTTCTGAAAAGGAGTGAATAGATTTCTCAAGGGTCGACAGCTGGCTCGTGAAGCTACTAGTGTTGCAAGAGTCCATAGGCCACGGTAATCGCTTACCATCAGGCGGGCCTGATTGCCACTGTTGGCATCGAGTCGTGGTAAAAAAAAATATATTTACCTAATTTTGTTATGCCATCTAGAGGGAAAGTACTTAGTTTTCTTGAGATAAATAATTTTAAATTACTTTTCTATCAGGTGGCATAACAAAATTCGACCCTGTATAATGTAACTAGCTACCCCGGAAAACTTTGTACAATCATTAAATGTTGTGTTAACTTGAGAACATCAAAAAAGCCGTCCCCCATCCAATTATTTTTTTATGAGTTTTTCCGATATTTTAATAGTTATTTTGGTATTCGGGGCGGAAACAAATCCAAATAAAATCAAAGATTATAAAAATGGTTTGAGCCATTTTTAAATTATAATTTTAAGTGTTGTAACTAACCTGACTTTGTTTTAATTTAGTTTTTATTGTGTGTTTAGAATTTATGCAATAACGCAGTACATAATACTTCACTGTCATCATCATCAGAAACCCATAAGGCCTTCAGCACCAGGGCCGGAGCGGGGCGGGCCGGCCGACCCGCTCTCCGGAGGTCTTAATGTCCCACTGCTGGGCTCGGGTCACCTCTTCTCTATCTAGAGAGCTGAGAAGGTTTAGGCCATAATCCACACACGCTGGCCTAGTGCGGATTGGTGTGTATAATATTTCAATGTAATATGTATGTACAAGAGTTAGTAAGTAGGTATTATAGTTGTTTGTTTGGTTGAACGCTAGGATCTCAGGAACACCGATTTGAAAAAATATTTTAGTGTTAGATAGCCGATTTATCAAGGAAGGTTATAGGCTATATAACATCACGCTATAGCAAATAGGAGCTGAACAGTGGCCAAATAAAGAACGACGGGAGACAAGTCCCGCGCGACTTCTTTCTTGTTATATAGATAACAAGATGCAAATAAACATTTTGAGTTTGAGTTGAGATAGATAGATAGACCACAAAGAACCAGTTACAGCAAAATATAATCAACAAAAGAGGCCAATGCTCTTCTGATCACAGTTAGATTAATTCATTGATTGATATTAGTATACTTTAATGAATTTCACTCACCATTTAGTTATTTTTTACTAGAATTAATCTATTGTTTCGTATTAACTGCTCAAAAACTTTTCCTATACATTCTTCACAGGAAATAATTGGGTATTCTCTTTTGACAATAGATCGAACTACAATAAAAGAGAACTTTGTAGAAACGAAATAAATGGAAATTGAAACAATTGTAATTCAAATAAAGTAGATTGTCTCTCTATAAAAGAATTCTGTGGATATTTGCATTCCGATGCTTATTCATTGGAGCATGTAATTTCACGGTGTCCCTCTGTAACTTGGTCGGGTTTTCAACCTACTGTGTAGGTCTAGTGCGAGTTTTGCGAGTGGCCAAATGCGTTTGTGTTTGACAATGTTACGTTTTTTTTATATATTTTCAACCCACAAACGTCCCACTGCAGGGCACGGGTCTCCTCCAAACAATATGGAGGGAATTTAGCCTACTATACTACGCTGGCCAAACGGGTTGGTATAGGGTTTGTTTCGAATTTTCTTTTTCTTACAGTTCTTTTGTCTGCATAAGGTTACTCCCTTAGTCGCCTTTTACGACACCCACGGGTTGAGATGGGGTAGTGACATTATGTATTCTTAATCCGTCACTACACGGATAGAGCCCGACCAGAGCTGATGACCTGAAACTGCTGATTTTGATAAAACATGTCTAAAAACCATCAATATTTCAGTTTTCCAAGAAAACCTTATCAAAATCCACCCGTACGTTTAGGAGCTACAATGTCACAAACATGTACTTGTACCAGTATAACACCCCTCTTTTTGCGTCGGGGACTCGGGGGTAAGGCGTGATGTGTGTATCCTAAGAACTAGGTTACATTTGAATTGTAAATAGCCCGTTATATGTTATTGGTATGGGACCAGACGATCCCATAGCAATTGATATCAATTAAAAATAATGAATAGTCACTGTTGTGCCCACCCACTGTGAGTGATCGCCACTTAATTGAATAACAGTTAACAGTTTGAAGTTTTAAATTACTTGATAACAGTTTGCGGTAAAGATGTCAAGATGCCTCTTGTCATAACTATCCTTGCTTATAATAAGTGCGAATTTATTCTATATTACAAGCTTTTTATTAAAAGTTTGAGGAAAACCGGCTAGAAAACATGGATTTCAAACGACAAATCCGAAAAGAAAGACCCAAGAACTCGTATAATTATACATACAACTCACAAGGCCAACTTTACTGCACCACTTGTAACAGAGTATTTAGGACTAAGTTCGGTCTAGCGAGCCACATAAGGGCTCATGCTAGAAATTAAATAGAAATATATAAATAAAAAAAATGAAAAACGTGATCGTAATATTTAAAAAAAAATAAAGAACATGATAATAGTCTGGGTCGCCGTCATCGAAAACGATGAGGAGGACTATATACTATATATACATATTAGGCTGGGCATACACGAAAGAAAGAATAATTTATTTCTCATAATATATAATCTTAGATGATGAGTTGTTTTTAGCCCTTATGTTCTACCATCGCTGGTGTTCAAATATTTTAAATTAAACATATTAAATGCTGAATACTTTTAATACTAGATAGGCTGGACAGCTTGAAGCAGTCAGGATCGAATGCTTCATGTATATATATTATGGATATAGATAAGTATAGATGAGCATGAGGATTACAAAAAAAGAACTGAATTGTTTTAGGTTCGATTCGGGCAAAAAAAGGTATTAAGTTTTTCTGTCATGTACCTATTTCTTTACTCATAAGGGGGACAGGCAGAAATGTATCGCACACACATTTCCCTACCTCTGGCCTTAGGGGATAAGGCGTGGTTGTGTCTATGTTACTATTGTATACTCGCCCTTACAGCGTAATTTAATTAAATGGCAGTGTTTACTCAAATTATGAAGAAACGAATGTAGGTAGTTTTAATCAAACGTTGTTAGCTGTCAACCCTTCCCCCTACCTCCACTAGTAGCTAACACGATGTATGATAAGTAATTAATTTATCAGTGCATAGCTATGTTCTGCGGTTTCACCTGCGACAACGGATACTACTCGACTTCTATGGGTCGCTGTAGCTCATGTTGTTTGCCTAAAGCAGGCTATATAAGCCAAAAATATTTTTATAAGTCTGTTTGGTACTTCCAAAATAAATTTGTTAAGGTGCATGTTTCGATACGCCTAATGTCTCTGAACATAAACACTTTTTTAGAAAGAAAGAAAAAACATTCATTTTAAATCAGCTACAGGGTAAACATGTACACAATATAATAGATAATTTATCATAATCTCTTTTTTTTTATGCACCTACTTCGACCCTTCTCTGCATCACCCTATAGGTTGACTGGTAGAGAATGCCTCTGGCATTAAGTACGCCTTTGTACATTTCTGTGTATGTAAAGTGTAAATATATAAATAAAAAAACAATATAATACTCGTATATGTTTTAATTTTTAATAAACAGATTACAATCATGCTTCTTCTATTAATTGTTAATAATCTTCTGACTTAGACTTCGAATATGATTTTATGTGACATTTTAAATTATACCTATAATTTGACATTGTAATATTTTGACATTTAATTTAATATTTTGACATTGTAATTAATTTGACTTGACATTATAATGAGATAGTAATTGACATTGTAATCATAATAATTTTGAGCCTAAATTTAATTTAATGTAATAATTCTTACCTATTTCATTTCTTATATAGTGTATGCGCTTCATTATTGTGTTATTTTAAGACCTCATGTACCATATATTGAGAAATAAATGCCATTCATTCATTCATTCTGTAGAAGACCAAAAAATGGTTTCTACCTCAGCTAATGCTAAATATAAATTTTTACATAGAATAATTCATTTTATCACTTTTCTACAATAAATAATCCCGCGTATTGACTTTTTTGTCATAACTTGCCTAATTTATTGAGAAAAAATAAAAGAGAAACATTTAATTCTAGAAAAATGATAAAATGAATTGTTCTATGTATCAAAGTGTCTATATTCAGAGACAATAGCGCCAGTAAAATGTATGGAGGAGACGTACCGGAACATTCACCTTAAGTAAAACTATTTTATTCTGCTAAAATTCTGGTTGTTTTTGGAAAATTAAATTCAAGGTGAAAATTTGCGTTTTCCCAAAAAAGTTATCTTTGGGAATGTGCTACTTTTTAGATAAACTAAAGAAAAATAACATAACATAGCATCACGCCTTTTTTTCCGAAGGGCTAAGCAGAGGTGTTTCACACCCACATTTCGCCAGCTATGTTTGGTCCCATAAAATAGGGGGCGAGCCTATTGCCATCAACGGGGATCATTGTTTTACCAAACTTCGGGAAAATCTCAATACTGGTATTTCATGTTAGAAAAGCCCGATACCGAACCTGGGACCTCTTGCATAGCAGTCGTATACACTTCCCGCTGCGCCACCGAGGCAGTTAAGAAAAATCTTACCCAAAAACGTCATCTAAATTGTTAGAGCCGTTCCGAGACAGATTCTCATAAATATATTTAAATTAATATAGATTAATTATACAAAAATTGCGCATTGTATATATTGGATTATCTTATAAACAGTAAATAAATACAAATCGTCATTCATTCGTTATCTTATCGGTTCTGTAAACGATTTTGTTACATTCTGTTTATTGACGTTCAATTGTAACACTCGATATATTAGATCCATTCACATAAAGGAAACATGCACTAATTATTTATTTTTTACTACAATAACTACAGTGTTTTATAATAATAATAATAATGTTCAGTAGGTTTGTGCGCCGCTGCTGGCGGTGCCGCGCGGGCGCACAAACCTACTGAACCTAGCGCCACTAGCACGCGCACTGCGCACTCTCAACCTGGTGGCTGCTCACATAGACTTGTTTGGTTGTGCACTGAGTGAGTTTACAAAGGCAACCTTATATACCACATGTTATACATAGTAGTTTAAGATAATTAATAGATACTACACATGTTGTTACACTATTGTATTGGGTACTGGTACCTGTAATGATAGTTGTAAGCGTGGAAAATAAATAAATAAAAAATAAAACCTGCTCCAACATGCGCCCATGACACGGGCACTGCGTACTCTGACTGCTGACCAAATATATATTTTGTCATGCTCACTGAACGAATTCACGAAGGGTACATTGTGTTGTGTTTAGAAAGTAGATAGATTTAAGGTTCTACAACTATTGTATTAGGTTTAACTATCTGTAAGAATAGTTGTAACTAATTTGTTAATTAATAAATATAAAATTTTGCCTACAGCTTAACTTTCGTGGATCTTTGTTTGACAACTACTCAGCTCCTGTTGGGCTTAGCGTGATGTTATATAGCCTATAGCCTTGCCTATTAAACGGGCTATCCAACACTAAAAGACTGTTTTAATTTAAACGGGTTTATGTGGTTAGTGTTCAACGACACAAACTCTTGTTTATAATATTAGTATAGATTAGCTTCCGCCTGCGGTTTCACCAGCGTGGCATCTCGGCTATAACCTATACCTATGTCGTTTTTCAATTTCACGAAAATCGGTCGAGTAGTTAAGGCGTATTATGAACGCATATAAAACCTAATAACTGTTTTTACTAGAGACCCCATGTTTACAAATGCGACTATACAACCACTATTCAACCATTATATAACTGCGAGACGACGCACAATTAAACGACTTAGTGAACCCATTAGTGGAACTTATAAATTTTTATACGTTCCAATGACGTCACTACGTTATATTGAACGCCGAAATAAGAAAAGGGTCCGCCTTTTCGTGTCGGCATCCGGATACACTCCCCCAACAGAATGAATTGTCGTAAATCTTATTAGAATGTCGCTGACACCCACCTGAGCGTATTTTCTACGTATTTACACCGGTTTCGTACGTGTCATCAACACTTGGGGGAAGCTATTTTGCACAAATTATTTGACGATATTTCGCTTCGGAAGTGCACAGTAAGATAACTCGTTCAAATTGAGCACATAATTATATACATTTATGTTCATTTGTTACGATGTGAAAGCAATGACGGCCGAATGGATAAGTGACCGGCATGCAAATTATGCGGCCCGAGTTAGATTCCGACCGGCCAAGTGCGTGTCGAACTCGCACACCGAGGGTTCCGTACGACTATGCAGTTTTTTCATTTTAATTTCTCAAGAACTTAGTAGGTAATGGGATAGCTATAAGTTAGAATAAATATTTACGTAAAGATGCACAATCTTTATACAGTCTGGAATAAACTCTCACTCTTATTCAACTTTTTTGGCTTATCATTGTATACCCCAGTACTAATATTAATTGATACACGAGTACAATTTTCGGATTTTTGCTTAACTTTTTCAACTTGATATGGCTTCTTACCAAATGTCATGATTCTAATTGTCAACGGGAAGTACCCTACAAGGAACATATACCTCGCTAGTTAGGATATATAAGTTCCTTGGTACCCTATAGGTTTTGATTTTTTCGATCGCCAACATATATAACATTTAATAACTATTTTATAGATGAAATTGAAAATAAAATTAAATCTGGTCCTTTATTTCATAACTATAACTTAGAAACAGTGTCCTCCAACTCTTTGTTTATGCTACCTGTCTCATCTAATGACATAAATCGTATAATTAACAGTCTCAAAAATACTAACACTGTTGGTTATGATGGTGTTTCTACTAAAGTGGTAAAATATGTCAGTACGGTAATATCACCACTTCTAGCCCATATAATTAATTTGTGCATTGCCGATGGTGTATACCCAAACAGCCTTAAAGAAGTTATCATTAAACCTTTACATAAAAAAAATATTAAAACAGATATGAAAAATTACAGACCAATAGCCAAAGTTCCCATATTCTCAAAAATTTTTGAAAAAGTTATTTACAACTCTGTTTACACTTACTTTGATAAATATAATCTATTTTGTAAAGAACAGAAAGGATTCCGTAAAAATACTTCTATAAATATGGCAATATATGATTTACTATCCAATATTATGCCATCAGTAGACCATAAGATACCAGTATGCGCGATCTATACTGATATGACTAAGGCTTTCGACTATGTAGACCATGAGATTCTACTACATAAACTACAAAAGTATGGAATTAGAGGTAATATACTTAATCTTATAGAATCATTCTTGAGTAATAGATCCCAACGGACAAGAAGACGGGCAACAACGGACAAGAGAAATCTCCAGGATATGTTTAAAAAGTAAACAAGAAACTATATACCTTTCTGAATCCAGATGCGTTAAATATGGTGTACCACAGGGAAGTGTCCTAGGCCCCCTATTGTTTCTAATATATATTAATGATCTTCCTAAATCAAATTTTCATAACATGGTTCTTTTTGCCGATGATAGTACAGCCATAATAAAAAGTCATAATCTAAATAAATACGAATTTGACATTAATCATACCCTAAACAATATAGTAAATTGGCTTAATATCAATAATTTAATTATAAATCTAAACAAAACAAATATTATGCACTTTCATCAAAGATGTGAAATACCCTCACTCAATATTAATTATAATGATCATAAAATAGAACAAAAAAATGAGGTTAAATTCTTAGGAATAATCATTGACAACCAACTTAACTGGAAACCTCACACTGAACAATTATGTAAGAAGTTAAGTAAGTCTGCCTATGCATTACTACAATTATCTAAGAAAGTTAATGAGGATGCCCTCTTAATAGCTTATCATGGGTTGGTAGCCTCAATTTTACGATATGGGCTTATTTTTTGGGGTAATTCCACCAATAAAGAGTATGTTTTTAAAATGCAAAAGAAATGTATCAGATTCATGTGTAATATTAAACAGACTGATAGCTGTGTACCCTTGTTTAAATCTTTAAATATTCTAACATTACCATGTTTGTATATTCTAGAAGTCAGTATTTTTGTTAAAACTAATAAACAATTATTCCCAAATTTAACTACAACTAGAAATATACCCATGCGAAGCCAATACACCAATATGTTAAGTACAATTAACTGTAAAACAACATTATTAGATAAAAGTTTCTTCGGTATGGCACCGAGAATATATAATAAAATACCCCCATTAATTAAAGATATGCCAGTACATAAATTTAAGAAAACACTAACTAAATTATTATTAGATAAATGTTATTATAAAATAGAAGAGTTCCTAAATGATAAGTCATTATAGTATTAGATTTTAGGTAGTATAGAACAATAGATTAGGTTAGGTTAAGTTAGGTTAGATAGATAATAAGCATTTGTACTTGATATTTGTATGTCTCAGGACAAAACATAGAGAACTGTAATTTTTATTTAAGATCTATATTGTATTACCTATGTTTTACAAATAAATTATTGATTGATTGATTGATTGATTGATTGATTGCGACCAAAATGGAGCATAAACGGTTGTATCTTTTGACTGCATTAACTTAGAAAACTCTGATTTGTTTTATTTGCCAATAGATTGCATATCCGATATTCCAAGTATTTGTTATTAATTTCAGCTTGATACCTCTATCCGTTCTTGAGAAAAATATTCTTGACAGATGGAAATGGTTTTTTATTTCGAAGTACGGAACTCTAAAAAATTTAAGTAGGTATCACTTGTTGACATTGTACCTACAAACAATATTATTGTCAACAAGTTTAATGATACAATTTCAGCCAATCATTCCCCTTCTCAAGAACATCTATTATATTTTGTAATGAAAAAACTTGAAAAATAATAATATATAATGTCATTCACAGACTCGATACTGTTTTACATGACTATTTGTTTTACATGATCGCTGTAATAGAAGATGGTCTTCTTGCAAAATATGTATACGCGCAAAGCGACGTTTAGTTCAATAGTCGTAAGGTTGAAATTCAAATGAATGACGCATATTGAAATAACTTTAATGTAATACGTTTTGGAGATTGTCCTTACAAAGTCGTAGGATATTGCTTCGTCAGCGTTTATGAGACATTGCGGAATATTGTTTGCCAATATAACACATTTAAGATGTGGGGATTACTACCTCTTCTGGGGGCGGATTAATTTAATGATACAAGCTTTGAAGCTTATTGTTTTTATGTCAAGTACCAAACAATCTATATTGACTCTGCAAAGCTAAAAACAAGGGTTATGTTTATATACATATTGATCACGCCTCTTTCCCAACACAGGTGTAGGCAGAAACTATGTCCTTCCACTTGCTACGATTCTGTCATACATCTTTGTCTTCTTCAACATTCATCAATCTTTTCATACATGCTCGCCGGTTTAGGATACTCCTGATCTGTCCCTTCTTTAGAACGTCACCTATTTGGTCATAGTACGTTTTTCTAGGTCTTCCCCTTCCAACGTTTCCTTTCACATTCGCCTCATATATTTGTTTTGTCACTCTTCCTTCATTAATTCTCTCGACATGTCCAAACTAACTTAACATTCCTTTCTCTATTCGTGCTACAACATCTATTTTTACCCGATGGCAGTCGGGTAAAAAGGAGGGTAATGTTTTTAAGCTTTATGATTATAGAAATCTATATACCTACATAAAAACCCTTAATCGAAACAAAACACACATTATCCCAACAAAGTACCAAAGTATGTCGCGCCAATGGTTGGCTAGAGAATTTCGTTTCAATATCGTATCCAAACAGTGTTTGTTCATTCAATATTTACAGAAGAAACAATTATTTCGTTATTACATCGTGTCGTAAGAAACCAATCATCTTGTGTGTTAGGATATCTAGTTATTTGGGAATTTGCATTATATAAATGAATCTTGTTATACTTACATAAAACGACGCAAGTGAAAAAATCTGCGATATTGTCACTTTACATACAGTTGAGATTATCCAAAGAAATACAGTATAGATTCTCCAAAAAAAAAATTAAGTTTTAAAAATAACTAGAAGGCTCGCTCCTGTCTTTCTTAAGCGCCAAGCTATGAAATTCAGTTTATAAGATTCAGTAATAAAAGACATGATTTAATATTTTTATCTTGTATTATTATGGACTAGTGTTTTGTCGACTATAGCCGACATCGGCGCTCAGAGCACGCTTGCGCTTGTATCGCTTCGATTGAATTTCGCTGATGTTAGCAATTAAAGGTTTAATGGGTTGCTGATGAAGATGAGTGATGACTAGAGATCGGATATTCCAGTGCATATTTACCTAAAATGCGAGGCAGTATGTAATAATAATATAATAATAATAATATTCTACCACATTCACACAGCGCCATCTAGTCCCAAAGTAAGCAATTATATTTGCTTGTGTTATGGGTATTAAACAACTGATATACTACTTAAATATTTTTTTTTTGTAAATACATACATATAGATAAATTACACCCAGACACAGAACAAACCTTTATGCTCATCACACAAAGATTTGTCCTGGGTGGGGATCGAACCCACGACCTCCTGCTTAGCAGTCAGGGTCACTACCCACTAGACCAACAGGCCAGTCAAATAAAGAATATAGAGTGTGAGAAGTAATATAGAGTGGATAATACCGATATACCGGTATTTTAGAGGTGGTATTATCCACTCTATATTACTTACTTCTTCGCAGTTTAGGTAATTATGTACTGGATTATCCGATGTCTAGTGATGACACTAAAAAGACTAGGTACTGCTGTCTTTCAGCTAGTTACAAGTCGCAGAGAAAGCCGAACATTAGTAATAATAGTAGCTTTTTACGACATGTCGTCTAGTGAAAATACAGCAATTTTATAACTTTAATTAAAATAAGGAAAATTCGAAAAAAATGCAATATCTTCCATACAAAATTGAGTCGGCTGATTGTCGCGTTTCGTATGGCTAAGGCGCTTTGTCGCATACTTTTATATTCATGAAGGCTTTCATCGTGAACTTGTATTTAAGCTCCTTTACATGATGCAAGTTTTGGTAGACAATACAGTAGCTATCTCTCTCTCATATGCTGAGATAGATAAGGATAGTAGGCTTAATCCTGAACAGACAAGCTCAGGGGAAGAGAGAATCATAGGATTCATCATCATCATCAGTCTATTTTACTCCACTGCTGGACGTAGGCCTCATATGAAATGATAACTTGAATAGACGTTACATAGCAGAAGAGTTAAATATGTAGAAGAAACTAAAAAGTTCCTTATATTTTTGTAAACGTACTCCTTAAAAAAAAATTAATCCACATTTCAAAATATTATAATGATATCAATATTTTTGCGAAATACTGATATAATATTTGTATTTTGAATCAGTAAAATAGGTTATAAACGAGAAGTATACCCTATAAACTCTCTTAATTAATCTTGATACAACACACAAGTCCCTTAAATAATAAATAACCTTAATTTGAGATTACATACAAAATGGATATCCGGCAATAATATATCGGATTAGGGTAAGACAATAATACTTATGAGTGGTGGGGACGAAATCCCACAGTCGAATGGGTCCCCTACTGCTTAATATTTATCGAAGTCTTTGCCTTTATTGGCATGGGAGGTCATGTGTACGGTGACCAGATATTGTTTGTTTTTATGTGGACTTTAGTTTGTAACGAGCTGTTGTCCATGACTGTCCCCGTGGAACTCCCGTGGAACTCGGTTCACATGACCATAGACACTTTTCCTGTATTGATTAGTGTTTTTAAGTTTTTAGGATTTTTTTTTTAAATGTGTCTCTTCTTAAGAACCTTTCTTGGACTACTGCGAATATTTAAGAAATAGAATTAGCTGAATTGGTCTATACGTTCTCGAGTTTTGAGCTTGGAAACAATTTTAGTCATCCATTTTTATTGATATAATTCGGGATTTTTAAATTAGCTAATGTGAAAATAATATACGGCATTATTTTCTTAATATTTCTTATATTATAACTCTATAATCTTTAAGTACAAAAGGGGTTCTTATGAGCAGAAAAAATGGAAAATCCAAATGAATAACGGGAATTCTGCATGGATAGAACTGCGGGAACGGCTAGTTTTAAATAAAAGGCCAAAAATCCAATATACATCCAAATAACTTATTGGTGATCCTACTTCCATAAGGTACCCATACATAGTCCAGTGGAATATATATCACCAATAATATCAACGATTCACTTCTTATAATGGCTTCGGGTTCGTTGGGCACTATACCAATAGCCCTGCGACCTTTACGTATTTCAGAAAGGGTACCCTACCCGTAACTTCATCTTTAGAGGTCGCCTTTTCAATACCGATTGATTGGCATCGGTATTCACAATGTTGCGTGTCAATTTCGCACACAAAGGTAACAGGTGCTCCTTATTCGTCGTTTGTATGATATAGAGAGGTTAAATCGTAGTCGATTATACACCCTATCCCAGCGTTTCCCAATCTTTACTTCTCTGAACCACCCCGAACTTAAAATAATATTTCATGCCCCCATTAAACTTTCAATAAAATTAAGAAACACATTTTTTATCAACAATTTTTTTTTTTTTTTTTTTTTTTTTTTTTTTTTAATTTAGCTACAGTCGAGTTCATTAATATATTGGCACCATCAAGAATTCAAAATATTATGAGCGTTGTATAGCTCAATAAATACAGTAGAATCTATGGATTAAATATATGTCCTCATGTGAATGATTTAATAAAATATGCTGTACATTATGCAATAAGTTGTAGTCACCCTTTTCAGCACAAATATCGAATGATGGTGCCAATATATTAATGAATAACTTTTTTCAGAAATGTAAAAGTACCTGTTACGCCCCCACTGACATTTTTCTCCCTGTTTGGGAAGTCCTAACCTATACTTTATTTAGGGTTTTAACTTGGATAGTGGCGTAAGTATAGTACCTACACTAGATATTGCCCGGGACTTCTTTCGCGTGGGTCTTTGTTTGGTAACTACAAAGCTCCTACTATTAGTTATAGGTGATGTTATATATCCTATAGCCTTCCTTGGTAAATGGGCTATCTAACCCTTAAATATTTATGAATTCTGACTAGCTCCTGAGATTAGCTATTTCTAACCACGATGGAATAAAAAAATCCCCCAATTTGACAACGTCGCTCTCAGAGATTATTATAAAAAAGCTCCAAAAATTAAAAAGAAATATTCTTAACCTCACCGCGAACTTAATTAAATAAGAAATAGGGTCAGGAAAAAAGTGAAATTTCTTAGGAAAGGTCAAATGGTTGATGAGATAATTAAGTTGCGGACGTCAGCAGAGAAATATATTCTCGTTACTAAGACAAGTTAAATGTTGACGCGGAGAATTTGAAGACAATCTGAGAAAGCTAAAATATTCTAGTATTCTTTTATTTAATAGCTACAGTTGGCGAATAACTCCTGTCAAAATGTGGAAATGTGTAATAAATTTAAATCCTGTGTAAATGTAGAAATAAATTTAAAATGGCAAGTCATTGAACTACAATTAAGACAAAAACAATTTTTTAAGTAAAATACTTTTTTTCAGTTTCAGTGAGTTCAATTTAATTTTCCGTAAAGTAGTTTCTCATATTTCACCAGGCCCACACTTTAAACGTAAATTTTTTAATTTTTTTCGTCGGCCCGTTAAATGGTTAAGATATACCTAAAAATAGTTATTCTGCTATTTATTCCTTTATTTTTTTTAATTATGATCAATCTGTAATAGTGTCGAATTTTGTTGTGTTTATTTTCTTTATTTTAACCAATTTATAATATTGTGTCGTAGGTCTGTTAATGTTGTGCAAATTTGTAATTGGCGTAGCTGTATTTCAATCTATGAACATTTGTGTATACACTGTAAGTATTCCTAATAAATAAATAAATACATGACGTGTAAACAAATCGCTTGGCGATAATCTCCTTACGAGTTTCGTATGAAATACTCGTAGGCGAATTTAGTTTTTTTTTTGTTCAATGTAAACGTGTGGAGGCGATTTTCGTCTATCGATTTTTGTCTTTCGATTATCGCCCACGATAATAGCTTATTACACGGAAAGAGCATCTCCGTGTGAATGAACCTTTATTTACTTCTAAAACAGTCGTATCTACAGTTTGCAGTTTCTCCCTTTTCTTATATTTTAGTGACAGACTTTCCGTCGTGACCTATCCCCTAACAATACAAAAACTGTCCCACTTTCCCCTAAGCAAATATTACTTTTGTAACCCCTGCCCCGGCCAGAGTTGGCCAACATTTTGCATTATACATGTTTTCTTGTATTATTTCTTTTGCTCACTACTTTTAGTTTGTATAATGCTGACGGTATATCTATTGTCGAATACATTGTTATATGTATAGTATATAGTTGGTTCCTCTAACTTTGTCTGGAGTCTTTGGACCGTGTAATTCGATGAGCTGGGTGTTTTTTTATGTCTAAATCTAAAGGGTGTTTATGTATCATTGGAATTAGAATTATGAATTTCTAGCTTAGTCCGTGTAGTGACGGATTAGGAATACATAATGTCACTATCCCATTTCAACCTGTGGATGTCGTAGAAGGCGACTAAGGGAGTACCTTATACCGACAAGAGCACTGCAAGAAAAGGAAAAGGAGGCTAAGTTCCCTCCAAAATGTTTGGAGGAGACCCATGCCCAACATTGGGACATGTATCGATTGTAGTGATAAACCATTGTTGGTCAAAACTTTTGAACGGGCGGATCTTGTTCTTATTTCATATTCCATTACATTTCTATCTATCATCATCAGCAACTAATTAATAATAATTGACTCGTTGGTCTAGTGGTTAGTGACCCTGACTGCTAAGCCGGAGGTCGTGGGTTCAATCCCCACCCAGGACAAATCTTTGTGTGATGAGCATAAAGGTTTGTTCTGTGTCTGGGTGTAATTTATCTATAATATGTATGTATTTACAATAAAAAAAATGTATTTAGGTAGTATATCAGTTGTTTAGTACCCATAACATAAGCAAATATAATTGCTTAATTTGGGACTAGATGGCGCTGTGTGAATGTGGTAGAATATTATTATTATTATATTATTATTATTAATAGTCCACTGCTGGGCGAGTATCCTCTCCCCTGTCTTAACAATAAATAAATAACATATTTACATTACCTACCGTGTTATTACTTGAGCTCAAACATATTAACGGCCCATTAACATACAGTGGGCCGTTGTGATAACTTTGATATATAGACTTGTGACGTCATTCACGTCAGATTTTAAAATATTATACAAATAGGCAAGGTTGGCAATTTGTACTTAGAATTATATCTTTATATTACTTATAAGTTTACCTCAAACAAACAGACAGACAAACATTTTACAAAGTGTGTTTTGTTACAAGTAACGTACATATACATACATACATTCTACTCTAAAAAGCTGTTATTTTGATATTACAGACACTTCTATTTTTCTTGGTTATTCGGTTAAACTGGTCTGTTTTGAAAAAATATTTTAGTGTTGAATTTGGATAACATAACATAGCATTACGCCTTTTTCCAAGAAGGGGTAGGCAGAGGTGTTTAAACCCACATTTTGCCAGCTATGTTTGGTCCCATGAAATACGGGGCGAGCCTATTGTCATCAACCGGGAACATTGAATTTCGATCTCGATAAATTTTTCGAGGAAGGCTTTAGGCTATATAAAATCACGCTACGTCTAATAGGTTCTGAGCAGAGTTCCAATAAAGAACGACGGGAGCGTTCTCTCCGCGCGACAATTAGTAGAAGATATACTCGTAGATATGTTTATTATTTAATGGTGTTGTCTGTATTGTTCCAGATGTAGGTTACGACTACGTGGTGGACCAGCAGCCCATCGGCAAGCTGCTGTTCCGCCAATTCTGCGAGCGGAACCGGCCGCACTACCACAAGTACAATAACTTCCTAGATGCGGTTAGTACCTACAATATAACATACTAAGTAGATCATTGTGTGCTTTATTTATTATAATTCTCTTTTTTAGTGTTCCGTACTAAAAAGGTACAAAAGGAACCCATAAATGGTTTCGCTCTGACCGTCCGCCTGTCTGTCTTTCAGTTCGTCTGTCACAGTGTTATAATATATCGGTATCTATTTATGCTATCGACAAACAAGTGTCTAGAGGGGCCCCTCTAGATCTAGACAGGCAATCGCTTCGATCTATCTATTCTATCGACATGTCAAATTAGTACATTGATCACGTGACAAGTCGATAGCTTATGTCAGAGATGTATTCAAATATATTGAAGTGACATTTAAATATTTCAAATTGAATCAGCGATTTGCCACTTGTCTTTGGGGGCTGACATGTCGTTAGAATTAGATAGATCTCTAGTCGTCATCTAACTCCGCTGTAAGCCAGGGTTAACAGCGATGGCCCTTGCAAACACTGAGTTTTGACTCTCGGGAGTACCTACCAGAAAGTTCCCAACCTGCTGTCTTGAAACCCGCAAAAATAATAATCAGAAGTAAATGGAGGTTGGAAAAAAATAATCCATAAATTAAGTAACATCAATGGTTTCTATTCGGCTCCAGTGGACCTCAGTGTGATGATTCATTATCCTCAATAAACTACAAACTACTAGACTTCTAAATTCTTCGGTCCATAGCCAATGCTAACCAGTCTTTTGAGTACCTATTCGTCTAACTTCTCTCCGTTGTCGAGGTGAATAATCAGTTTATCTAAATTTATTTGTATTATAAAGGAAAGTGTTGAAACAAACAAACTGAACAATAATACGGCTATCGTATATTGTTTGTATGATGTTTGCGCTACAACTGTGAACGAACGGGAGCCGGTGAATAAACAAGATCTCCCACACTAGGACGGAAATAGTCCGCGGGTAAATTACGAGTGTCAGTGATCAAGAGTCGGGTGCCATACACTCGTGTTTAGTACTCTGCTAATTGTGAGGGGATTGAGTTGCTATTTGAAACGTAATTTTATCCTTTACTAGAAATCGCGCGGGGCTTCGCTCCCGTCGTTTTTTATTTGGTCACTGCTCAGCTTCTATTGGCTGTAGCGTGATGCTATATAGCCTATAACCTTCCTCGATAAATGAGCTATCCAACACTACAAGAAGTTTTCAAATCGGACCAGTAGTACTTGAGATTATCGTGTTCAACCAACCAAACAAACAAACTACAGGTTTATAATATTAGTATAGAATTAGATAAATATAAAATTAATTTTAAATGCACAATGATAGATAATAAATTTTAATACAAAATGTTTTTAAATGCACGGCGACTACCATCCAATCTTAGGGTCATGCAGTGTGATACTTTAAGGATATTATGAATCGTTACCGATATATAAATGAGAAAGTCTGTTCTCTGCGGTTTTCAGATTTGAGCGTGTATGAAAATGATTTTCATAATCATTTTCTCCAATTGTTTCTTGGAAGACTAATAATAACTTCAAAATTTATCTTAACAATACACAAATTATGCATTTCAGCTAAAAACAATTTCGTAAAATACCCAAATCTGTATTTAATTTAAGAATTACAATATTAATGATGTGATCTTAACGTAAAGTACGAAACCCTAAAAAGGAAGTTTAAATACTCTTCTCATGCGCTCCCAATATCTGTGAAAGTGATAGATAGCCTTACTTGAAGATCCATAGTTTTGCTCGCAGACAGACCGGTACGAGGTGGAGGTGGACGAGGCCAGGGTCGCAATGGCCACTGACGTGTTCGGCAAGTATCTCAAGACGGACGACTGCGAAGCAGTCACCGACGTCGTCGGCAAGG
The DNA here is from genome assembly GCA_905147015.1 of Laspeyria flexula. Taxonomy (NCBI): domain Eukaryota; kingdom Metazoa; phylum Arthropoda; class Insecta; order Lepidoptera; family Erebidae; genus Laspeyria; species Laspeyria flexula. The sequence continues at coordinate 10,305,555 of LR989972.1, read as the reverse complement.
AAGTCATCGACGCAGCATATAATCTTATTCATGGTATTACTTTATTCTTTTAAACAAGCTTTTATTATGCTTTGGCTATTGAGCTACGTTTGTGTTTACAGTACAGACACATAACGTTTCAGACGCGTGCCGTAACAGACAAAATATATTCTTCCATACAATTTGTATTGTAATATATCGTAACGTGCAGCACATACGCGGACCGACAAAAGCTGACAAATTCTATACAAAAAATATTATTGTGTCTGACAAGGAACATAACGTATGTTCCGTGTCAGATATAAACGTATCCAGAAAAGTCGAGTCAAATCAAACAAGCCCAAACTCGATGGGGTACCGTCGTTATTACAGGGTTCCAAAGGATAATAATGAATTGTCATTCGATTTTTATATTATGTATGTAAAATTTCAGCATAATTGGCAACCGAGAAGTTTGTCAAAAAGTTGCAAGATTTCATTAGAGAAACTGCGACAGGTGAAACTAATTAAAAGTCCTGTTCGTTTCCAGTCGTAACAGACGGCTAAGGAAACAATACACCTTCTATGGATAGCTAAAATGAAACGGAAAATCCTTTAAGTATAAGCGTTAGCACTGAATTAACTTCTGATAACATATTCTAATGAAATTCGTCTTATAAACGCTCCTGTGACTCGCACCGCGATGTTTTACATGCTTCTTTAATAAACGTGCCCTTCAGCAATTAATTAATTAGAGAAAATGAAAATTTTCCGGCTCTGACATAACATAATAATATATATTTTAAAAATAATAAACGATTGGCTATAATTGAGAAAGATGGAAGCTAAACGACTACTGCGTTTTTTTCTAAATATAAAGAACATGTTAAATTAAATCACCAAAGTTTTTCTTCCAGCCGGCTACAAGGACATATTCATAGAATGTGTGAGATGCGTGAAGAACTTCCTCGCGGGCTCCCCTTTCGCGGAGTTCGAACGTTCCATGTACTTCCACCGGTATCTTCAATGGAAATGGCTGGAGGCACAGCCGGTGACGCAGCATACCTTCAGAATGTACCGGGTGTTGGGCAAGGGTGGCTTCGGGGAAGTTTGCGCTTGTCAGGTTAGTGGAATAGACACGAATGAGAGAGCATGGCATAAGGGCACTAGATAGACCTAAGAGAGGCATATCCTGTCAGCGAACTGGTCGCAGGTAAATTGGCTGACAATATTTTTTTGGCTTATCCGATAAATACATTGATGGCTTGTAAGAGTTTTGATTGGTACCTTTTTATCTAGATTATTATTTGTGATTGAGTAAGATAGTTTAAAATTTAGTTATAAGTTGGTAACTACTGATGTAATGTGCTATGTATTTTAAGCTGAACTGGAGCCTATTTTGGTGACTTTAATACAAATATGTTAATCTGTGTTCTGTTTGTGTATTGTGTTTTTTGGTCACCAAATAAAGCTTCAAATCTTAGGTCGGACAAAAATTATATAAAAATTCTCAGTATTAGCCCGAAAATTAGAAATGCGCTCTATTAATGACAATAGGCTTGGCTCCTATTACATGAGACCAAACATAGCTATCAAGTACGGGAGTAAAAGTCTCCACATGGCCAAGTACATACTACATACTCAGTAAATGGAAAACCTTTTAGTTCAAACAAAGCTTTTCGATTCAAATGTACATAGGTAGCTCACGCGGCTTGGGCGGCTCGGGTCACATAAGTTGTGTTTAGACTTTGAAGCCGAGTTCGGTTTGTTCTCTAATTAGGTCCCATCTGTAATGACTCTTGCTTTGTTAAAGGGGTTTAATTGTTCTTGAAAATGACTACTAACGGACGTTCGTGCTCGTAATTCCGTCACAGGCTTTTTATTGTCTTAGATAATTTTTAGATTTCTGCATTTATTGTAACCCTGCCATATCTCATGCATTTCTGTCTCGCAATATCCTTAAAAAGTGATTCAATATTTTTGATTCACGTATTAATTTAAGCTATTAGGTATTCTTAATCCGTCGTGTTTTGGCTTATAAAATATTTTACATTTTATAAAATACTATACTGTATACAGGGTGTATACGACGATACGACATTAAATGAAAAGGCAGCCAGTGTTAACCCTTATAAACATATTCTAATAAAAATTATTAAAAAAAAAAAAAAAAACTACACATTATTTAAAGTCGAAAAATTTAAGAATATAAAACTACACATTATTTTTCTATCATGACGTTTTCGACATGACGACGACAAAAGTGCGGAACAGAGTAAGAGATAAGATAATATGAAAGAGTCAGAGATAGTTAAATGAATTGAATGACATAATGACAACATACGATCAACGTAAATACCTACAGGTTGTTTAAAACTGTGAACAACTGTGACATAAAGAAAGTACATTTGCGTCTAAACTATTGCAAATTTCTGTTTAATTTTTTTGGTATAGCCTTCTAACATCACATGCTACACGTGGTTTCATTTAATGTCGTACCGTCGTATACACCCTGTATATAGAACTATAGTCCTGTCCTCAAATTTAAGCATTTCAATGAAACTATTATGGCATAAAGTCGCGTCATACTTAACACATATATATTTGTACTTGCAGGTCCGAGCAACAGGCAAGATGTATGCATGCAAGAAGCTAGAGAAGAAACGGATAAAGAAGCGCAAGGGTGAGATGATGGTGTTGATAGAGAAGCAGATACTGCAGCGGATCAACTCGCGGTTCGTGGTCAATCTCGCGTACGCGTACGAGACCAAGGATGCGTTGTGTTTAGTACTCACTATTATGAACGGTGAGTGTTCTATATAATCTTTACATAATTTTCTTAAGTGCGCTATTAAACCATGCCTTACTGTCCCCCGATTTGCTAGCGCCTTTAATTCTATTCAGACGTGTCTCGGCTGTGCCTGGAACGTGATACGTGCACATGTAATATTGGCTCATCTATACATTTGGTACACACACACACGCACATAAATTGTTCAGTGAATTTCTTAAAAGCTTTTGATACTATATGAGATCTCGTCTCTGATATTAGATTTTAGAAACCTTTAGCAATACAAATAAATACGTGATTCACTATTTATGATTTTCTAAATTAATGCAAACTTGAATGATTTTACTTGATTGAACTTGAATAGCATGAATGTTGTTAGGTAATCTTTTTTAGGTATACCACAAGGATCTCATCTAGGTCCGAACCTAGTAATTTACAAATTTATTGGTAATAAAGAACCTTCTTTTGAATAAAAATTAATAACGATAATATTGTGGTAGTCGTAATTTTATGAATATATAAATGTATCGATTACGGGAAATTGTTTTTACAGGTGGTGATCTAAAATTTCACATCTACAACATGTGCGGCGCCGACACGGGTCTAGGGTTGGAAAGAGCACGGTTCTATGCGGCGCAAGTCGCCTGTGGACTGGAGCATTTACACAAAATGGGCATTGTCTACAGGTAAGTTCATCTTCTATAAGAATATGATTATGGCAGGTTGAGGATTGTCCAGGGGACTTAACAATTAGCATATTCAGAGGGCATACTCCAGTATGAAAATAATAATAATTATAAAATTGTCGGCCATCCATAGGCCGAGTTTACTGAATTTGTTTAACCTCTATAGTACTGCTTTGAAACAAGTGCCTTCTATAGATGATTGATATTCCGAGACCGTGCACAATAAAAACTACTATAAATTTTCGTTACTATGCAGACAACACAGGGTTAGGCTAGGCTAGGTTAGGCGATATATATAACTCACTTTGATAGAGAGTTATCCAGATGTTCTCATTTCTGGGCACGCTGGTAGCCGATTTTGCACCTTATCCTAATACAGAAGATGTACCTGGCTGAACAGACACATCTCTTTCTCAACGTTTTTTGTTTAATATTGGCAATGCGATGTTTTTCAAAGTAGACTTCTACGGGCTAATGGGTGATGGTGATGATAACGATGACGATGATGATAATGATATGGTGTTTTCAAGAATTACACTGACAGCTCTAAATATTGTTTCCAGAGACTGCAAGCCAGAGAACATACTATTAGACGACGCGGGCCACGTTCGTATATCAGATCTTGGACTCGCGGTCGATGTGCCGGAGGGGGGCACTGTCAGGGGAAGGGTTGGCACTGTTGGATATATGGCGCCGGAGGTACGTACTTTTGTCCTATTTAGATATCTTTCACATACTATTGACTAAAGAGATCCTGTATCCAACTAGGTGTAATGATAGGCTGTGTCGACCGAGGCCTGCGCCCGAGTCTGTTAACACAATCGTAAAACAATGGTAAGCCGATGGTCTCATTCGACAGCGGTGATTGGTTTACTAAGATAATTGCGCCATGTCGCCGGCCTGTGATTGGTCGATATTAGTCCATTGGTCTGCTAACGACATGTGTAATTTAGCAGAATCGGCCTCCTGGACATTTGTTACAAATCTCAAATCTTACAATGATGGAGAGGATGTGAGACAAAAGTGGCTCTGTTGGCAAGACCAAAGTCTACTAGATACACAATAAATAAATAAATTATACTACAGGTGATAGACAACGAGAGGTACGCGTACAGTCCGGACTGGTTCTCGTTCGGATGTCTCGTGTACGAAATGATAGAGGGCCGGGCGCCCTTCCGAGCACGCAAAGAGAAGGTCAAACGGGAAGAGGTCGACAGAAGGGTCAAGGTCAGTACACCTGTATAGAAGAAGGACTTACAAAGTCTGTCTACGTCATCGTAATCTGATATACAATAAGTCAAGTTATTATAATTCAAGTTTTTTTTTTACACGGCTCGTGTTTCTATTGTGATTCTTGGTTTAATTTTGATTAGTTATTTTTTAAATAAGGTGTATTCTTTTTTATTTCCTCAGCTACTTTCTTTTTTATTTCCCGACGAAGTGGCAGTCGATTCTTACTTTTTTACGTTACGTTAAAAAAGAAAAAGACTTTTTATGCATTTTAAATGTTTTACTTTAAACTTTCCGCTACGATCATAAAATTATTAAAAAAAAATACACAAAATATTGAAAAATAATAATTACGGATGTTTGAAAACCAATTTAATCTACTACCTTACGTGTACATGGTTCCAGCACGAACAAGAGAAGTACTCGAGCAAGTTCAGCGAGTGCGGCCGCGCGCTGTGCGGCGCGCTGCTCGCCAAGAGTCCGCTGTCGCGCCTCGGGTGCAACGTGGCGCGCCGCGGGGCACACCAAGTCAAGGAACATCGCTTCTTCACCAACATGAACTGGGCCAGGCTCGAGGCCGGCATGGTCGACGCGCCCTTCGTGCCCGACGTGAGTATGGACAGGGGAGGGGGAGGGGGAGGAACTAAACAAAAAAAGAACTCCATCCTGACTGCGAAACTGATCGTAGGCAAATTTGTTGACACTATTTTTCGGTAAATCTGTTACATTCTTCATTCAAGTTTGAACTCATGGAGGCCTTTGCCCAACAGTGGAATGAAGTGGGCTGACAGTAACAGTACCTAATTTGTAAACAAGATTAACAAATAACCTTTAACAGTAAGCTAGATTCAAAAACTCACATTCGTTTTCAATTCTATCTATCTATGGATTTGGCTACTAGAGATATATTTTTGATATAAGCTCCATATTGACTCCACGATATCCATTTTGACTGGCCTGTTGGTCTAGTGGTTAGTGACCCTGACTGCTAAGCCAGAGGTCGTTCGGGTTCGATCCCCATCCAGGACAAATCTTTGTGTGATGAGTATAAAGGTTTGTTCTGTGTCTGGGTGTAATTTATCTATAATATGTATGTATTTACAAAAAAAAAAAATTTAAGTAGTATATCACTTGTTTAGTACCCATAACACAATCAAATATAATTGCTTAATTTGGGACTAGATGGCGCTGTGTGAATGTGGTAGAATATTATATTATATTATATTAATATATCTTAGGTTGAGATAAAAGTCAAATATAGGTTTAATTTGGTGTAATTCCAGCCGCACGCCGTGTACGCAAAGGATGTGCTCGACATAGAACAGTTCAGTACAGTGAAGGGCGTCAACCTGGACGCGGGCGACGACACCTTCTACGGCAAGTTCAACACGGGCTCCGTCAGCATTCCTTGGCAGGCAGAGATGATCGAGACCGGCTGCTTCAATGAACTTAATGTATTTGCTAGAGGTATATCTCTTTTAAAAATAATTATTTTTAAACCACATGATTTTACAAGTTTTGTAAGACAATTAAATTGCTTGGTGCTTTCTATAATTTTAATAATTTACTTTTAATACTATTTTGAACTAATTATTTGTTTATTTGAACGGGCTAATCTCAAGAGCTACTGATCCAATTTGAAAAATTAATCTAGTGTTGGATAGCCCATTAATCGAGGAAGATTAAAGGCTATATAACATCACGCTGCCACCAATAGAAGCTGAGCAGTGGCCAAATAAAGAATGACTGGAGCGAAGCCCCGCGCGCCTTCTACTCTATATACTAAGATTATAAAGTTGAGGGGTTTGTTTGTTTGAACACGCTAATCTAAGGAACTACTGATCCGATTTGAAAAATTATTTTAACCTATAGCCCATTTATCAAGGAAGACTATAGGCTATATAACATCACGCTGCGACCAATAGGAGCTGAGCAGTGGCCAAATAAAGATGGGCAACAGTTAGAACAAATATCCTACTAATATTATAAATGTGAAAGTTTGTAAGAATGTTTGGATGTTTGGATGTTTGTTACCAGTAAACGAAAAAACCACTGAATAGATTTCAATGAAACTTATAAATTGGTTTTATTTCATGATAATAAATTAAATCTATGTAAAATTTAACATAATATGAACAGTCTTATGTACACTATTTTAAACTAAAATTAAGCTACTTATATATCTACAACTTCTATTTACAATACTATAAATAAAAAACAATACAAATGGTAATGTGGGCTAGGCGTCAAAGTATTCATCGGCATCACTGTCACAAGGGAAAGTGCCCAGAAGGCTAGCAGCATTGCCACGCTGGATGGCAATGCTGATTCTCTGTGCGAGATAAAAACCAGCCCTCTGGTCACGTGAAGTTTCGATTAACCGCGTCGCTAGTTCATTATAAACGCGGAGAGCACTCGGACCCCATGAGCCTAATGTTTCGACCCCAAACGGCTCAAATAAGTAATTATCAGCTAAATTACTGTATTTGCGCCGTTTAAGGGACTCTGCAGCTGCAGCAGCAGCACTAGCACAACCCGCTGTACTCGGAAGGTGTGATGGCGCAAGGGTATCGACGCAGGTAGCGTCCCACACCAAAGGCCTGCCCATCTTCCAAGGCAGTAACGTCATACCATCAGGTCTCTTCCCATCGTCACGTGCCAAACCTTGAGGTTCTAATAAGGATGGAACGCCAACGCTGACAAGAGCACGACGGATAATGTCATTAAGCTGAGCGTGTCGGGAAAAACGGCCGGCACTCCTGCTGCAGGACAAGCCATGGTGTCCGAGGCTGTCGACGGCTTCACCGCAGTGACAGTGATGCGGAGAAATACATGGAGCACCCAAACGTAAAGCAGCAGCAAGGCGGAATGTGGTGTCGTCCAACATAGTGCCTATGTTGGGCGACGGAAGTGCATGCAGCCAATGAAACTTTGCAGTAATTTACCTTATACATCAGAATAACATATAGGCTATATTTTATCTAGATATCGCGTAAGTTGGCTAAACCATGAGAACAAATGTAAAGTAAGTCGGAGAAAAATCTGCCATCTTATAGCTATTTCTGATTTCTCTACGTAAACCGTTAGTTTTACATAAGGACAATGTATGGAGGAATTGTTACTCTTAAATAGTTATAAAAAAAAGTCCGCGACAGCATATGCCTATCTTTTATGTGGAAGTCGATATAGAGAGAATAGTGAGCAAGAAATACATTTAAATCGGATACTGCATTTAAGTGAAAAATTTCATGGTATTAAACTAATTCCTAGGAATGTAAATACCTTTATCACTTTTGTCATTTAATGTAGATAATTTTTGTCGTTTACACTAAGTTATTTCGACAAATAGTTTAAAAGTTATTACGATATTAAATGAAATGTATATAATCCTAAAAATCTTATAATAATACTGTATGTCACCCGTGACTTCGCTTACCTGTTATTTTGTTCCTGTGACCACAGCAACTTTTCACTTTTAGAGGGAAAATTTCGGCCAATATTTTCTAAGCACAGCACTAAGCACACACACACACTTCAGATTAAACATAACCAATATTACGTGATTGATTAGAATAGTACTTATCTTTGTAAACATCCATCCCGTGTCTTTTTGGTTAAAATTATCAAATATACAAACAAACATTCATCCTTTCAACTTTGTGTATGTATATTACTATATTTATCAACGTCAGCCCTAATGACAATTCAGTATGACAGATTAAAAAGAAATCAAAGATCTCTTTTTTCTTTTTCCTTACTATGCAACCTCATTATTTGAATATAACCTCATTACTTGAATATAATACTAAATTCAAAGAATATATTATGACAATTGTGTAGTAAAATTATCAAATAAAGTAAAATATGAAATAAAATATTTTTTGTAGAAAAGTAAATAAATAATTATATTGCAGTATCAAGGTAGTATAGTAGCAGAATACAAATACCATAGACCTAGGATCCGCGCGCCATTTTTATGTATTCGCGCCATTTATTTTCGGTCCAAAATTTGACATTTGACAGTGAATTATCATTGTATATATTTATGGTCGCTAAAGTCATAAACTAATAAAAATAAAACAATTGTGGATATTGTAAAATATGAAATAAAGTAAAATATGAAATAAAATATTTTTCGTAGAAAAGTAAATACATTGCAGTATCAAGGTAGTATAGTAGCAGAATACAAATACCATAGACCTAGGATCCGCGCGCTTTTTTTTATAACGATTTTTTTTATTTATGGCGGTACGAAGTACGCAGGGTCAGCTAGTAGTACAATATAATGTTGTGTTCCAGGTGAGGACAGCACGGAGGCTCCCACGGTAGACCTACAACTAGTTCCTGTTACTAACCCCCCCGAGGAAGAGAAGGGCTGTTTTTTGTTCGCTAGGCGGGTGAGTACACGTTCCTATACATATTATACTATTTATATTCTTTATAGTACGTTCTCGCTAAGAGCAATTTCTGCCAGACAACCTTCGGATGGATTTGTTGGTAGAGTAAATGGTGGTCTCATCATCACCTCCAAAGAATGTGGAGGGAACTTAACCTACTATAATAATAATAATAATAATATTCTACCACATTTACAAAGCGCCATCTAGTCCCAAATTAAGCAATTATATTTGCTTGTGTTATGGGTACTAAACAACTGATATACTACTTAAATATTTTTTTTGTAAATACATACATATTATGGATAAATTACACCCAGACACAGAACAAACCTCTATGCTCATCACACAAAGATTTGTCCTGGGTGGGGATCGAACCCACGATCTCCGGTTTAGCAGTCAGGGTCACTAACCACTAGACCAACAGGCCAGTCAAATACACGCGGGTAGTATAGTAGTACATCTAAACCCGTGGGTGTCATAAAAGGCGACTAAGGGAGTAAAATAGAAGCAGACACTGCGAGGAAGGATAATTCGAAATAAAACCCTATACCAACCCGTCTGGCCAGCTTGGTTTTTGGAGCAGACTCGTGCTTAGCAGTAGGACACTTACACAAGACACTTGTTGTTGTCGGGTACAGCCGACGAAAGGTTAAATATATTATGTCACGTAGTAGATCCATTTTATAACATATATATATATTTTATGTAGACAAGGTACGTTTTTTTTTACGATATGTTTATTGTTCCGCAGGTCCTGTGCCCACAGAAGAAAGTATCAGCTCGTCTCAGAGCCGTGCCGGTCCCTGAGCACTTGCTAGCTCCCTCCTCCCCCCCTCCTAATCCTCCACAGGCCAGCTGACCACCATTATGTGACGCAGACAACCTCTAATCTTTATCAACGACTAGCCTTGGGTTCAAGGTTTCAATTTAAACGATGGCGTTTTGTTACGCGGTTTACTTGACGAACAAAAATATGTCTTAGGTCGAAATTCATGTGGTTTCAAGGTTAATTTACTGAAAATGAATTTTGAGATGCAATTATTTTATATACCTACGTGTTTTTGTTTTGTCAAGTTAAACATGCACCGCAATACATTTTCTGATAGATATTCTTTGACAGACGTTCTTGGATAGATGCTGTTATAGATCATGTTATTTATTGCACTTAAGGGTTAGATAATGTATTAATTGTGAGTGCCAATATTGGCGAGCAATAATGACGCGATGCGGCAGGAATTGTGTAAGAAATTGAACGAACTTGTTAAGTATTTGTTCTTTAAAAATAAAAAATTTTGTTGTCATTTAAGAATATGAAATTTTATATATTTTTGTTTAGAAACAGATAAAATAATATTTCAATTTATACCTTATTTGATACACAATTTCGGTCGTATTAGACAAACGCCCAATCGATGTCGGAAATGTTATGGTGTAGGGTATAGCAATTGTCATATGAAATTGAAACCTGTATACGTAGGAATATGATGCATTTCTATTTGTACCTGTCGGTTAGTGTTTCAGCTTAAAATTTTTAACTATAACGACTTCTTTTGGCTTACAAACGTTTTAAAATTTGAGACTATTTATAGATGAAATAATTAACTTAATCCCATCCATATACCAACATTACCTACAGATGTAAGTCTTGTAAGCCAAGACTGAATGCAATGAATTCCCTCACACATTTTCTGGCATTCAAGGACAGCTTAAGTTTCGTAAGGAATTTAATTTATCGAGAGATATATAAAAGAGATATAAAAAAGCCATTTTCTTTCTCAACAAAGTAAGGGGAAGTTAATCTTCCCCTTAAAAGGAATTTATGTAAATAATTAATTATTTTTTAAAGTCTGCTATATAAATTAAACACTGTCTAATTCAATTAATTAACTTATTATTACCTGTAAATGTTATAATATGTATGATGTGGTTGTGCTAATAAATATAAATAAATAAATAAATGCCAATTGATTTAATACTAAATAACTTAATATGAATATATTGTCTGCATTGTCTTATTTATCAACGAAGAAAGAAACGTAGGTCAAAGTGGTCTAAGTAAACTTATATAAATTGTGTTTTTATATCATCATTTCAACCGACAAACGTCCCGCTACTGGGCACGAGTCTCCTCCAAAGATTTTGGAGGGAATTTGGCCTTTTATACCACGCTGACCAGACGGGTTGGTATAGGGTTTTGTTTCGAATTTCCCTTTTCTTGCAGTGCTCATAAATACATACGTTCTTACACGTATATAGGTTCCCATTTGGGCCCGTCTCGTCACCCTTACTAGCTAAACCCTTTTTATTTCACCTGTAAATAATTTGTTAAATAAAAAATCGTTTGTAAGCCAAATTAATATTAATAATGTTGACGTGACCTGTTGGTAAAACATGAACAATTTAGTTTAAGTTTTAAATCGTTTCCAATGACATTTGTGAGTGTCATGTGTTTTGTATTATATAGGTTAAGTTCTAACAGTGTGGAGATACCATTATTTTTATATTAGTTTCTAGATTTATTACTCATTATTTAATTATGCGTTCTTGTGCATTTATACAATGGTTATTGCGTTTTAAATATCATTAATTTTTGTATAACGCTTGCAACTTTATTACGAAAGGATTATAAGGCGTCGGCTTAGTATTAACCTTTCAAACGTTTGCGCTGTGTCAAACATAGCTGTAATAATACTGGCTAAATAGACTTATAGGCCGAGGTCTGAAGGTTAACACTTATTAGAAAATATAAAAAAGGAAATTCCCGTAATCATATTGGGAGTCAGCTTGTGACCACGGCGGGTGTAACGTAATTTATAAACATCAAGTAATATACGGTTTGTGAATACGTAACACATCATCATCATAATCTCAACCTATTGCAGTCCACTGTTGGACATAGGCCTCTCCTAACACGCGCCTTAACATTCGATCCTCCGCCTTCCGCATCCAGTGACCTTTTTCAGGTCGTCGATCCACCTAACTGGAGGGCGTCCTACTCTACGTTTGCATAGTCGCGTCGTATTCTACCTAACACATAATTGCGTTAATTCTCATTATATTTCTAATAAGTATTAACCTTCTGAACACCGGCAATAAGTATATTTAGCCAGCATTAACACAGCTAACAGATTAATATACTGAGTGCAAGGATAGACATCTGGGTACCGAGAACTGGGTATAGTGTTAGTGATTCTTAAGGGCTGTACCACATCTAGCCGTGCCGAACCGCATTTTCCTATGCTTCTTAGAAACTTTATTTACTCTAGCGAGATAGAGAGTGAGAACGTCGTTCTAGTAAATTTTAATGACTATTCTAAGTGACAGAAAATGTGAGTAACATAGGAAACTGCGATTCCGTGCAAGTAGATGTGGTCCATCCAACACCCAAGGTCATTGACCTCAAAAGTGTATACCTACATAGCTACGCGAATCAGCTGTATAACTTCAGATTTCTCAACGTAAAGAAGAAAATTACTTAAAATTAATTTGTCAGTTTATATGACATTATCAGATCCGCGATTGTAACTCTGTAGTTATACGCTTCTTGGGTCGGTGACCTTGACTTTAGTGTTAAGAACCACTAACACTATCATCAAAGGTTTCGGTATGTCCGCAGTATTAACCTTTTGATCTGCCTGTAACTGAATTACGTTCTTTTGCTTTAAGTAATAAGGTTAATATTCATTTGCAAACCTTGGTGGCCATAAGGTTAAAGGTTCACAGATTTTTTTTATCCATGACACTTATAACTGTCATTGCTTCGGGAATTATGTCACACATGGACTGATAATATCTGTAACCACAATGCATTTAGCTCAATACAGTAATCAAAGTATTACACGAACAAATATTATTATGTCATTATTTTTAAAGAGTGCAAGAATATACCTGTCAGTATCGGAAATTGGGGGTAGTTTTAGTGATTATTAACACAATGATCCGGGTCACCGACCCCAAAATAGTATACCTACAGAGCTACAAGCGCGGAAAGTTCAGGTCAGTTACCTTTCAAATTTCAAAGCAGCAGAATAGATTTTCTTCAGATTACTCAAGGTTACTGTAAATAACAACCTATACAAATAAATAAAATTGAAGTGTGTGTTTGTAATATCAAAATAACAGCTTTTTAGAGTAGGCGTATGAAAGTATGTAGGTACGTTACTTTAAAAACACACTTTTCAAAAATTTGTCTGTTTGAGGTTAACTCCAAAACGACTGAACCGAATTCGACGGGACTTAACTTAGGTTACTTTGATTTTCTAAAAAATATTAGGATTCCGTAAAAAATGCGAGATGAAGTCACGGGCGAGTGGTAAATAGAGATATTTTTGCATGTTTCCACATGAATAAGCAGCAATTTTGAAATAAATTAAAGAAATACACACTTACATTTTTTCTTAGATTTTTATTATCGGTAGCATCATCCCAGTTTTCGGTAACGAGAGGGATTTACTTACACTCGGAATATTGTTATTATTTTCTATTCAATTTTTTATATTATATTCGATAGTATTTTATTGGTGACATTAAACATATTCTAGTGATGTCCTTTTGTGATGTGAAATCGATTGGAAGTTTTACGATTATTCGTTTTTTTTTTGTGATATTAATCGGTCTGTCTGTTTGTCAGCAAGTTTAGATAATGGATGCCAACAAGTTTTTTGGAAAAATGAATTTAATTCTTTAATAGTGAATCAGTGTTTTTACTATATATATATTTACCTTTTTTGATAATCTACAAGTTCTTGTGTACCTTTTTACATGTTAGAGTTTTCAATTTTATATTTTTTTTTTCTATAAATGCCGGCGAGATTGTAAAGCTAACTAGTATTGATAAGACAAGTTATATATCCCTTTAGATGAAAAGAAAGCTGAAAGTGCTATTTGACGATTTTAAACCTTATGCCAATCGACATAAGATGAAAAATTGCTGAACACATGTAGCTCATGTTATGACTTTTTCTACCGAGATTAATGATATGGAAAAAACAAAATGCTTGCGTAATATGTTATAAGATTTCTTTGGAGCTTATAACAATAACGTAAGGTGTCTTTTTGATTAATATGACATTTTGTTTTATATTTCATTCGTGACACAGTTTTTTCTTTAGCACAGTTTTGGCGGTCAATGGGTTAAATAAGCGAATTAATTTAAATAATAAAAACAAAATGTCATATTAAGAAGACAAATTCCTAAAAATACTCGTTAATAATGGAATTGTAGTAAATCAAAATAAATTCAAATTGTGATCTCGCTAATAAATATTATTAATGATTAAATTAATTTAATGATATATTAGCTGCCATGTCTTTAACCGGTGCTGCGATTCAGCGCGTGGGTTTACACAAACGAATACACAAACTGTTTGTGTATCCAAGTTGCTTTACAGTTTCAGGGTTCTAAGCCGCTTTCGTGCGTCATGTGCGCATTTATTGCAAATTGAATGTGCAGATTCGAAAGCAAAACATCTCGTATCCGTAAACTTGGTAATATCGATACATTTCTAATATTTACTAGCGAGAAACGTATTTTCATAAAGTAAATTGAAGTAATAAAGCCATCCGCCTCATGTGAAGTCAGTGAAACTAGATAGTTTAGTAACAAGCAATAATACGACCTCACCTACGTAAAGTATCGTAAGTGTGAACTATCGTATCTGTACATGCGATAACATATCGTGACTTCATATTATCGTATGTATACTTATGACAGTATATATGTAGTTATAAACTATCGTATATAAACCTAGGACATTTTACTAGGAGCGGTCAAAATACTGTGAATTCGATGTGTTGATTACTTTTCGTCGTGATAGTGTTAATTAAACATTGTAAGTAATTGTCGAATAAATATATTGAATGTTTTGGAATAAAATTTAAGGTACATTTTGAAAACGGACATAAAAATCGAAAGTGCAAATTTGAAGACGTTTTTGATCTTTTGTCCAGTCATAATATATATAGCTATAAGAATATTGGCGGTTGGTAAGTTAACTGCCATTATATTTTTAATTCACTCACTTAAACATACCTATTAAAGAATATTATTATGTATTTTGATTTAAAACGTAAAAATAAAGAAATTTATTTTAATTTTATTCGCGTAACTTAAAAATGCTCAAATGTAACGAAACACGTACGTTATGTATATAGCAATAAGAACTCAAATCAAGTGAGCATGACATTCTTGCTATATATTGTTCAAGACAAAATAAGTCCGTTTTCAAAATATACGAATTACATAACCTCCCTCGAGACGAAGAAAAAAACCTAATGTGAATAAAACTATCGCACAAATATTATTGTTTGTCGGTCTGTAAATTGCCACTTCCATGTCTTAGAAAGTAAGTACGTTTTCGATGTGTTAAACTTTATTATTATAATGATGCCTAGACCCTGATTGTGAACCGTCGGAAACTTTCCGCATCGTTAAGATTTCCAATCTAAGGACGAGGTTAAGTTATAATACTTAAGTTAAAAATAGGTAAAATTTAAAATTGATTAATATTCTTTTTTCTACAACCATCTTTTTCTACTATATTAACCTGTAAATAAACCTTATCCTCGGACGGAAACTTTCCGAAAGTTTAGAATAAGGGCCCTGATGAGGGTGTTGGACTCGTGTGGTGACGTCATTGCGATGACTTAAGCAATGTACGTATGGCTTGATACCATACTATGTGTATAGTTGTTGAATAGGGCGGTTGGGTCTCATACTAGCGAATGATTGGTATGATGAGTACTCGACCTAAAGGTGCGTCCAGATTTACGTATGTGGACGAAGACATGTGTATCTTATAAATGACGTATATAAATGTGTTTTAAAATCGTCTTTGTTTGAAATGTGAAACTACACTAGAGCGTCTTCTGGTGCGTCGTATGGTTCTTTCCTTCTAAAAATGCTTCAGTGAATTGTTAAATATAAGTATTTACATGACTTCACATTGGCTGTGTGATGGTTACGGCTGTTCGTGTTTCGCTTACTTACGCAGTTCTGGACGCACCTCTATACCTTCTATCAATTCATTGTTGTGAATCTTTCAACTATTTTAGCTAAGTGGAGAGTAAACGGAATAGTAATGTGAAATGGTTAAAATAAATGTATATGGATGTTTAAATAATCTTCTGTTATCGTAATAATACCAGTGGTAAAATGGTTAACTAATTTGGAACTGCTTGAGCAAAAATATCGCCCTCTGCCTTAGACTATCGTAAGTGCAGTGTTCTTATATAAACTTACGATAGTATACGTCGGAGAGGCGAATAACATGCCTGTTTTTTCATTGGTGTAAATAAATAAGATTAATAGCGATATAAGTATAAGCAAAATTTTTTTTTTTTTAGAAATTTTCAGTGATTATTATACAAACAAACTCCTGGGCAAGGGTCCCTCCTCACATGAGAAGGATATATCTACTGTTACAATACTGGCAAGATGCATTGCTAATAATTTAATCGTTTTACCACCCGTAAGACTGGTATTACGACGGTACCAAAAGTTGCAAATAATACGGGTTTGTTATATGTTCCAAACGGGGCTTGAGAGCCTTAACAACATAGTTATAAGTAACTATTACTAACATTAGTATTTATCATATAACTGAGTAAAGCTTGCGATACTAAAATGTTATAAAGTAAGATTAACTTGAGATTGGATCGCTGGACGATAGTTTGTTTGCATCGGTAGAGAAGAATAAGAATATTTATTTTTCATAAAACATGGTGACAAGATGTAATTTAGTTGTTGTACAGAATGTCTTACCGCATAATATTGCGGTATGCAAAATTTAACATATAACATTGAGCCATTGTTACTTAAAATTATTACCATTATAATTTATAGAGTTCATATTTAAACGACTAAAGTTGAATAGAATATTTCATGACTGCTGTTTGACATTAGAGCATAATTTAATTGTTTTCTTTATACTGAGCGGCGTTAATTTATTGTCGAGATGATTGTCATTTTGTCACCTCTAACGTAAACTATCGTAAGTACATATACACTTACGATAGTTCAAGTATCTTTTACCTCAATGATTGCCGGCACTTGTACCGTATGTATCTTTTCTTTACATAATATAATTGATTTTAAGAAGGCCAGGAGCCGGAGCTTTATTATAAGAACAAGACGAGTGCTACTTGGTACTGCTTTAGCGCTCCTAATTAATTTAATTATAATTTACTTACTTTTTTTTAGCTTATATTGCTAAACATTGTGATCAGAAAATGTCTTCACCCTTTTAAAATATACAGTTGGTACCAAGTGATGATCCCACATACTGTTCGACGAAAACAAATTAAAGTTTGATAGAATTTTTTTTTTTTTTAATATCCTAATATGTTTTGGTTCTGTGCCATTCTGTGTTTTGTTTTGTACCATATTTCAGTAACCAATTGAAATTGTAAAAACTTTGCCAATTAAAAAGAGTGGCCTGAGTTTCTTGCCAAGTTCTTCTCAGAGCTCAACCTTGTCAGTGAACTGGCCGTAGGCAAATTTGCTGACACCTTTTTTTGGCTTTGTATGACGTTTATAAGTATCATGTATGTGATCTATATGAAATAAAGGTTTTGTCTATTGTCAGGCATCAGTTATCACTTACCATAAATAGTAATTCGTCTTCAGTGTTAGAAAAAAAATCTTATCGGAAGTCAAATTCGTTCTATCTCTTTCTATCTTACTAATTACATCCATAAACACAGATATATAAATATCTACCGATGTAAATATGCTTATCTCATAGTTACGTAACTGACAGATAAGTATCTGATAAACTATCTGAGACTTAAGTGACAAATTTTATATGCAAAATACTAAGAGTATTTAGACAGAAATATCCAAACGCATACTTCCATTGCCAAAGTACTTGAGCAAGTAGATCGAGTCGATTTTATTTTGATGTATGTTTATAGAAACGTGGAGTTTTCTCATGAGTGTGCGGCAGTCTGTAGATGGCATGTGTGCTGTACGAATATGTATATACCTCATCTACCAAAAACAAACATCTGTCAACTAAGTTTCAGATAAGTTATCAGACACTTATCTGTCAGTTGCGATACTGCTTAAATCTAATCCTTTTTCATAACAAGTGTGTTTTAAAACATGCTTTAAGTAAAGCTGTGTATTATGTTCCTACTAAGGAATAATAAAGTGTGTAAAATATATTAATAACACCACACTGGTCCAAACCCTTATTTTAAATTTTGCAACGGTTCTTCGGGTTAAAGTTACATCGTATATCTTAACTTTTCTTGTACGGATATATGAAAGTTTTCCAGAACATTCGGTTAGTCATTTTGGAATTGTATGAAGAACTCGCGTGGGGTTATGTATGTCGGTAAAAAAATTGGCTATTCCTTCTCTAGTTTCTATTAAATTTTTATGAATTATTCCGAATGTTCTCGAATAAGCCCGAAGTACCTTCATAGGCATCCAAGGGTAATCGTATAAGACATCATCGCTATTATTTCATTTGCACAAAATAATGCATTCGCACGTTCATTCGTTCACTTTGACACGTCCGCCATTTTGGAATGAATGAGTTCGTTCAGTGAGTGAATGAATTGCGTTATTGCTTTGCTCCTATTCGATTTAAGACACGTTCGGATATTGACTTTATTAGCTTTTTGGAAGTTAATAAGTTTTAGAATTTTAAAATCTCAGTTCCTTTTTGTATGGTTTTTACACTTACGAGACTAAGATCCTGTTTCACCATTAGATAAGTGGTATACTATCTGATACGTAGTTGACATTTTTTTCATATCGAAATCTGTCACTTATCTCACGGATAGTTTATCATACACTTATCTGCCAGTTGTGTGAAATAGGCCTTATACTTCTAACTAGAAATGAAGATGTGATGAAGCATTGTTTGTATGAAGCTAATGTCCTTAGTTTCTCCCGGTTTCTGTTAACATTTTAAAGCTACGTGCGACATTGGAAGATGCGCCTTATTCTCAAATTATTAAGGACGTATTTTCTGATTTAATTTACCTCTTTTTTGGCTACTGACATCAGTGTCACGCAGAAAGGGAATATCGCTGCATATTTGGATTATATTAAATAAAAATAATGACAAACAATGCTTCGGACGATTACATATCACAGTTCTTTTGAATGACAATAATTTGAAAATTTTGACTGATTATAATTCAGTGGGAGGCCGCATTTGCGTGACGTTTGCTTGTCGTAAGCGTAACTTGCGTTTGCGCAGCAAAAGGAGAAAGTCTCTAAAATATTTACTGCCGTACTCAAAGACGTAACTTAACTTTAAAGTTTATTTAGTAAAAACGTGTAATACTTAAGTCTATACGCCTAAAGACTATTATTCAATGAGAAAATTGTGTTAATGACAGATTACTGCTATTTGACGTCTCTGAGTGCGGCGGTAAAAGTCTTAGTGTTACCATCCATAATGCATTTTTATTTAAGTATTTAGTGTAAGTTGTAGAGTCAATATCAGAATTTATGAGTGAATGCTCAACGCTTAGGTTCAGATGTACAGTTTGTTTAGTTCCAAGTGTTAGTTTAAGCGAAGTCATGGCGCAATTGTTGTATGTTAACGTTAAAAATGTCACCTCAACCGTTAAACAGAAATGCGCTCTATTTTTTAGTTAGAACACATTTATTTACTTTTAAACTTTCGCGTTTCATGATAATATTTATTGATTTAAAACGGGAATTTACGCGATTCATCTTTTTTTTTTTTCATCATTTCAGCCTATTGCAGTCCACTGCTGGACGTAGACCTCTCCTAACACGCGCCATAGCACTCTGTCCTCCGCCTTCCGCATCCAGTCAGACCCAGCGATCTTTTTTAGGTCGTCGGACCATCTAGCTGGAGGGCGTCCTACTCTACGCTTGCCGAGTCGCGGTCTCCACTCATTTACGCGATTATGATTTAGGTATTTACATACCTTATTGTGCTTGTGACCACGGCCGGTGTAACCTGGACGAAACGTCAAGCACTATAAGGTAAATTAAATAAATTATTGGCGTAAATTCCCGTTTTAAATCAATAAATAGAACACATTTTCCTTTGACTGTTTATCGGTTTAGGATAATTTTTTTTCAACATTATAATATATTAAAACACATTTAATTATAATATGTTTATTGTTTATTTATAGCAAGCCGTTCTTAACAGTAATGGTGGCTAAATGATAACTTGAAGCTTTCGATATTTTTTAAAATTATTAACGCAATAATTAGCTAATTTAAATAATTTATTGGGACAACCACACAACCACCATTATGTCCTCTGTAAGCCATTAACAGCGACAAACCCTTGTTTGGCACTCAGTAAGTTTATATTGACACTATATAACTAGATATCAATCTTGAGGTGTCAAAAGTACTTTTTAATGTTAACATACAATATATTAATGTAAGCATTTAAGTAAATGTATGTGTCACCGAATTTTTGTAAGAATTTATATATAATAATGAATAATTAGTATCAAACCTGTATCATACTCATTTGATGCATTTCGACTAAGTGTGGGGTGTTGCTGTAACACGATGCATAACGTGTATGTTACTTCGTCGTTTGGAAACGATTATGTGGGAAAACCTCTGAGAAAAATGGTTGGTAAATTTGGGAAAAATCGACCTAAAGTCCCAACGTTTAGGGGTTATATTTAAATAAAAGCAATATTTATATTAATATAACAATCATTTTTACACAATGAATTAATCCTACAATTTCCATACGACGAAGTGCAATGTATCGTGTTGCTGCAACTTGTTACGCCAGCGGTTGCAATGCAATCGTCGCGTTGCTGTATCTAGCTTTATAGTGTTATGGTTAGCTTCCCTTCATACTGTTAGTCGTTATTGCAGTATTTTGATGCAAATATTATTTAATAAGCATATTCGTAAATAAATTGACTCCGATATAGAATCTGTGTTTTCTTTACTAACTTATTCACGAGAAAAATATATTTTTTAATTGCTTAAGGTACTAACAGACAACTTCCTGCTCAAACAATTTCCAAACACTTTTTTATTCATGATGAAAGTTCAAACATAGCTAAATGTGGGTGTGAAACACCTCTGTCTACACCTTCGGGGAAAAAGGTGTGATGCAATGTTATGTTTATAGGAGTTCAAATCCATATAACATTCATTAGTCGACAGGAAAGCGTTCAATAGTCCGAAGCAAAGGTCTGAAGAAGAGTCAGCAGTCCAGTAATACACAGGCAAAAAACATAATAAATCTATATTTAGAAAATCATTAGCATTAGGGTTCAAACATATGAATACTACACTTTTTTTAAAATGACTTTATGAAATTATTTTTTTTCTTCAAAGTTTACACAAATTACTTTTTGAATTTGTAACAGCAAACTATAGTATACTTAATAAGGATTATATGAAAAAAACTTGACAAAATCTGGCACTATGCCATAGCAAGACCTAAAAATGTCTAAAAAAAATGATGAATGATTGATGATCATCATTTTCACAAAACAAATTTTTAAGAACTGAACCATATAACTTGGATTTTTTTTATATTTTTCTCAGAACAGGTACAGTCTATATATACCATCGCCCTGTGGCCGCTTGACGTTGAGTTTCGGACACCCTGTATATGCACTAACTAGTGCCCGCGGCTCCACTTGTCTCTTGTAATCTAAAAAGCCCCGATTTTGAACTGCAAGGTGTTGTTATATTTCTATTCATCCTCGAATATAATAGTAAATAATAATTGACTGTCGAAGGCTACTTTAAGATAGTCGGGTTTATTGAGTTTTTAAATAAATTCTTGTTTTAATGAACAAGCACTTTATTGATTGACTGTACACATTTATAACATAACTATACAGGGAGGGTCATTAGACAAGTTTGAACACGAGGAAACAATTCCTCACAGTCAAACCAGTTTGACTAAAAAGTTTGACTACGAGGAAGAACAGAGAAATACTAACAGTCTTGTCGATTATTTTTAAAGGCCCGCAGTACATTGCGGGTCGCATCACATAACACGCTATAGTGTACCAATTTAGAACCATATAGTTACTAGGGTAAAAGGTATTCGCTCTCGGAAATAAAACATTACAGACATTCCTTAATTGATGATGTCTGATTTTCTTTTCTCTAAAATTGTTACACTCAAAGGTACAGGTGTTGCGACCCGTCTCTCTGTGTCAGAAATACCTTCAATTTATAAAGCTGCGTTTATATTATATGTACACACATGAAACGTGCCGTTTCAGACAAAATAATATTTTGCTATAGAATTTGACAGTTCTTGTCGGTCCGCGTCTGTGCGGTCATGTTACGATAGATATAAATGAAGATATTTGTCTGTTACGGCATGCGCCTGAAACGTTACGTTAGATATAAACGCACCTTAATAGGGTTCTATTACCCAAGGCATATACAACCCTGCAAGTTGTGTGCGAGCCTTAAATACAAAGTACATTAATAAAATACTCTAATATTCGACAATATTCATAATTTTACATCAAAAATATTTTTGACAATTCAAATAATTGACAGAGTAAGCGACAAAAATTCAAAAATAACAAAACGATATATTTATAAAAACGTCATATTTTAAATCTATCTGGATATTTTAACAACAGCCCTTCTACTCCCCCTAGACAAGTGACCGCTACCTATCCATTATTCTATCAAAAAAGTGAATCTTCAACGCGAGAAAGCGACTTCTGTGTTTTTGTTAAAATATTTACACATAACTTAAAAACATACACAGCTAACCTATTAAAAGAAAAAGAACCAGATACTCTATTTACAGGAAATTCCTATAAATAGAATATCTGATTAAGATCAGATTCCTCAGGAAACGTAACCAAAAGGAAAAAAAAAAATATTTTATATTCTATCTTTTATAACATCCGGTATAAAAAACACTGCATTTGATAAAGCTAGTTATCACACAGAGCTAAGAGAATAATAAAAAGGCGGAAATCTAATAAACTACATTACTTGCCACTTGTCTACAACTAACGTTTTTATCTCATTCCACTAAACAAATCTCACACTTCACAAATAAATAAATAATTTCACAAATATCTATTACACTAAAACCCGTTTTCTAACCCAACTATGGCGTAATATTGCACAACATACCACAATACAATTTTTTAGTCACAGTAAATTATAATAGTGTGACTCGATGGGAATATAAAATGTTTACTTTTCCCAACGAGACAAAGTGGGACTCGATGCAACTTTTTTTCCCATTCAGTAACACCAATATTTCGCAGTGTTACTGGTTGGGAGAAAAAATTGCAAGCAGTTGCATCAAGTAACAGTGTGACACGATGGGAAATTGAAATTTTTTCCCCACGAGTAACAGTGTTACAGGTTTGGGTGTGATTGGATGAGAATAAACCTGAAAATATAACTCTATTGCTAAAACAATTGAAGTCATTTTCATTCGTCGATTACAACTAAATATGGCGTATTTCGTAAACTATTTAAATCTCAACACTAAACTTTAGCTTTTTTCTTTTGAACATTTTCTTTTTTCTTCTGTACATTCTTCTGAACCTTCTCTTGAACATTTTTCTTCTCGTAAATCCTTTGGAACAAAACAAATTTCCCGTTCTGTATATTTTTTGTTTCATAAATGGCGCCTTTTATCCTCCAAGATGGCGTCTCACAGTGTTGCCAGCTACGAGACTCTCTACTAATTTGTAATTTATCTAACAATTGGCAGGTCATGCCTGGTATTATTGGTTGTAGGATGATGGCGGATATCCGGAGCGTTTCCATAGTGATGTGTAATATAACATCTAGTTCCTTCTGTAATTCGGGCTTTTTGCGAAGTTCCCAGGGCTTGCTGGTCTCGAAGAATAAGTTGGCGAGGTGTAACACTTTGATAACAGCGTCTACCGCTTTGTAGAAATGGTAGTTTCTGTAGTGGAAGTGGCATAGCTCTGGAATTAGATAATATTATATTATATTCAAGACTCACGAATAGTGTAAAGAGTCGCGTGTTTGATTATGATGGAAACTAAATTATATATATTAGATAAATATCTTTATATATTCAAATTCAAATCATTTATTGCGTATATAATTCTTCTGTACGTGTGTTGACAGTGAACTCCTACTAAACTGCTTAACCGATTTGAATGAATTTTAGTGTATATGTTCAAGTGGATTCGAGGATGGTTTAGATTCACAAATAAACCCAGCAGATGGCGCTGTAATCGATTGGTATATCATGCAGGACAACGTCTGTCGGGTCCGCTAGTATTAGTATCATTTATATTAGTAGAAATAATAATAAAATTTATTAGTTAAATATATATTGGATTTCAAAAAGCAATAGTAATTACAACATAAGTTTATAAAAAAAATATATTTGAATGTCTTGGTGGCGAGCGCAATACCACTGCTGTGCAAGGGGTCCTGGCTTCGATTCCCGGGTAGCGCAAAACGGTATTGGGTTGTCTTAGGAGACAAATATTTGTGTGACAGGTACTTGTTTCGAGTCTGGGTGTACTTTGTGTTCGTTAATTGTATATTTGTAGCCTCCCCGCGACACAGGGTTTATTTCTTAGAGCAAGCGTTGTCTTTAAATAAAAAAAAGCACCACTGACCGGGCAGTTCCTCGACATGCAGCATGAGGTCGCTGGCGCGCTGGTCCGTGGCGAGTGCGGCGAGCTCGGTGGGGTGCAGCGCGGGGAACTCGTGGCGCGGGTTCAGCGCTGGACCACAACAACGAGACGCCAGGTTGCCCAGGGTGTCCGCCAGCTCGGAGTTCGCCACGTTTATTAGTTTTGTTTCACTGTAATCTGAAAATAACGTTAGTAAAAACCTCAGAGAAAAATCTATGAAATCATTTTCAACGCGAACAAAGTCGCGGGAACAGCTTGTTAACAATAAATTTGACCAAAACTTGTCCTAAAGTACTCACTAGCATCAGACGCCATGGTGGCCTCCCTGAGCAGCAGATACCGCAGCGCCTCGTTGCCCACAGCTGAGCCGCGTGGGCTGACCACGTTGCCCAGCGACTTGGACATCTTGGCGCCCTCCACCGTCCAGTGCGAGTGGCACACCAGCCGCCGGGGAGGGTGCCACTTCACTGCCATCAGGAAGGCCGGCCAGTATAAGCCGTGGAATCTACAAGTGTTTTATAATTCGATTAGGTAAGACAGAGCGGTACCAATCAAAGCCCTCGCGAAAGACCCGTGACGTATTTTGATCTACCACAAATACAATTTTTTTAATAAAAATTAAATAATTTGCAACTGAAATGTGTAAAGTCATCATTATAATCAACGAAGTCCACTGCTGGACATATGCCTGCAACCTGCAACCAACGGCCACCCGCAACATATAAAGTAAATCTTATATTTTTCATGTATAAGATGTAAAATGAAACTTATGAACGGATAGGTATTTATTAACTCTTTGAACGCCAGAGACGTCTATACACGTAAAATAAAAATGTGCTCACCACGCCAATGACGGTATGGCACGTCAAAAATGTACTGTATTTTAAAAGCTTGGCGCTCAAGGCACGGCGATACCGATTTGACGTGACGGTCAAAAGGCTAAACAAAACTGTTAATAGTAGTCTTAGAATATTAGGTTAAGAATTTGATTGGACACCCAGTATATTCATCTAAAATTCTAGTAATTAAGTCGACAATACTTCCTCTAAAAGTCCAGAATCATATACACGTGTATCAGAACTAGATCAACTCACTTGAGTATATCCTTGCCGACCACGTGTACGTCAGCTGGCCAGGCTCTGTTCCTGCGCCTCATGGCGTCGTCGTCGGGGTACCCCAGCACCGTCAGGTAGTTGACCAGCGCGTCCAGCCACACGTAGATACTCTGCTCGGAGTCGTTGGGCACCTTACAATCACAATTGTCATTATGTACAAACATAATATCTGGCTTGCCTGTTGGAGGTCGTGAGTTCGATCCCCACCCAGGACAAATCTTTGTGTGATGAGCATGAAGGTTTGTTCTGTGTGTGTGTAATTTATCTATAATATGTATGTATTTACAAAAAAAAAAATGTATTTAAGTAGTATATCAGTTGTTTAGTACCCATAACACAAGCAAATATAATTGCTTACTTTGGGACTAGATGGCGCTGTGTGAATGTGGTAGAATATTATTATATTATAACACAAGCTTAAATTAGCTTAGTTCAAAAATGTGCCAAATATTAAAAAAAACCGGTTAAGAGCATGTCAGACCGGAGATGCTTAATGTAGGATTCCGCAACAAAAGAGTGTATCTTCATAGCACTTACGTCCTTTTGTTGAGAAGCGCAGTTTTTCGGCAATAACTCAAAAACTTTACATCTGATCATGTTCAAAATAATTTTAGTTAGAAATACTTATTAAGCGTTGTCTTTGTAATTTTTTTCAGATCTTTTTATATTTTACGGTTTACAAAATAGAGGAGGGGGGACACAGTTTATGACACTTTTAGAGCGTTTATTTCCGAAAATATTCACATAATCAATATTATTTTTTAGAAACCGTAAAGTGTTTTTATAAGTTTTGTCGAAGTATGTGCCACACGTAAATGTTTACTGAAAGTATTTTTTTCAGCTTCTGCTACAATCTGCCTTGCTAACGAAAAACAATATAAATGCACCTAAAGTTCATAGAATAATAAATCGTAAGTGCTTTATCTTACGTGCGTTTTTTCTGTGACCAATATAAGGTCAATACGTCGTTCTTTCTTAGCAAGGCAGTCATGTATGGAGTGCCCCTCTTAAAAATATTTATTTCTTTTATTTAACTAGCAAACCTAATAGTGGCATACAAGACACCTATTCTCCAAATTTCGTCAATATACATCAATTAGTTTTTGAGTAAAATGCCTGTGATATACAGACGTTCATGACGAAACTATAAGGGTTCTATTTTTGCCATTATACTTACGGAACCCTAAAAAGTGGTATAAACTAAAATGTTGACCACTTACCGGTATAGCCCAGTGCACCCTACTGGCGGGTCTGCTCACCGATATGTCTGGTAAGTACGTGTCTCCATCCACCATCTCTAGGAGTTGCTTCTGAAACTTGGCAGGGGTGATCACACTGTCTGTCAACGAAACATAACATAGCATCACGGTTTTTTCTCCATAAAGGTAGGCAGAGGTGTAGGTCACCTACATTTCTTCAGCTATGATTAGTCCCATGTAATAGGGGGTGAACCTATTGTCATCAACCGGGAACACTTGTTTTGGAAATCTGAATACTGGGATTTTATGATAGAAAAACCCAATAATATTTTCACCCGACACGGGTATCGAACCCGGGACCTCTTGCACTGCTGTTGTATACACTTCCCGCTGCCCACCGAGGCAGTTTAGTAGCGAGGCGATTCCCACTCGAGACAAATATTTGTGAATAGATACATAAACGATCTTTTTATAAGACGCCTTCGAGAGGCCGTCTCCAAATAAAAGATTAGATAAGATAATCACGAAAGTATAATAATATAATTAGTAAATTTTATTTTTAAGTGCCTCGTGTGGCGCATCACTAGTGAATAAGGGTTGGAACAAACATTTGTAAATGTTTGGATGTTTTTCTATGTATAATATGTATGGATTTAGAAATATGTATGTATGTATGTCAGTTGTCTAGATCCATTACACATGCTTATATTAGCTTACATAAGGCTAGATGGCGTTTTCTAGAAAATTCTCAAATATTATGTACTTTGTATTAACATTACCATTTCTCAGCCAATCCCGCAGATGTTGCTTAAAGGCACTCAATCTGAACATATAATTCGTTTCTTCAGTCCATTCCACTTTGTGACCTGACTCTATTGAAACTTTCACCTGAAAAGTAATTCATAAATAAATAATTATTTTTGAGACAGCGCCATCTAGCCTAAATTAAGCTAATATAAGCTTGTGTTATGGGATCTAGACAAGTGATAAACATATATATATTTTTAAATACATACATAATATTATACATAAAAACACCCAAACTCCGAAACATCATCGTAGGCAAATTTGCTGACACAACTTTTTAAATAGCCTGGTAAGTAACACTTATGAAAGTCACAAGTTAAGAATGCTTAACTTGTTACTTTCATAAGTGAGAATGCTTAACTTGTTACTTTCATAAGTTTTACTTTATAACCTAGATGAATAAACGAAATTTCATTTTGTTTAGTTTCACAAATATTTGTAGATCACACAAATATTTGTTCCGACCCGGGGATCGAACCCAACAACTAAGTGACTGCAACTGTATACTGTGTTAGCAACCTTTAAGCAACCAAAGCAGTCTAAAAATTACCTGTTCTCCGTGCCTAAGTTCGTCTTTGACATGTGACTCGGGCACAAACGCTTCATCGTTCACACTGTACCATCCGCTGTACTTAGCCTTGTATATGTAATCTTGTCCAGCTAGCTTGTTCTGTAAATTATAATTAGCAACGTTTCACAATAAAACATATTATGTTTGAAATTTCAGATTTAAATGAATTAAAATATTATACGGGTGAAATCCGTTACTGATACTGTAATAAAATCATAAAAAATTTTGAAAAGAAATCAAAAATATTTAAAAGGTATTTAAATTTATTAAATAAAATATTTACATATAACTTAAAAACATACACAGCTAACCTATTAAAAGAAAAAAGAACCAGATACTCTATTTATAGGACTTAGAAATGTATTTAAAAAGTCTCTTTTTAACAAGTGGCAGCTCGAATCAGTTTCAATAAATGTATAAACTATCTATTTATTGTTAAAGGATTTTGATATTAAACTTTTGATATTACCACTCTGTCGCTATTATTACAAACTTTTACTTATACATCCAAAAGTTTTAATTACGCTTATAGACGTCCACAACATAGGTAATGTAGATTTAGAAACTTAATATTTACAAAGCTCTGTTAAATTTTATCAGCTCAAAAAATTCAACACAAAAGAAGTAAGTTTCTCTCTTACCCAAAAATGTTTGACAGCAGTTTTATGTCTGTCCTCTGTGGTGCGGATATAGTCTGTGTAATCTACGTTGAACTCTTTGAACAGCTCCTTGTATTCATTAGATATGTTGGTACAGTACTCCAGCGGCGATATCTTAGCATTAGCAGCTGCTTGCTGTATTTTAGTACCATGTTCATCGGTACCTAGAAGTGGAAATAGGTTAATTATTATTGTGATTGTGAGGTAACTGTCTCGTTGGTAGCAGGAGTTTGTATGACTACTGCATAAGAGGTCCTTGGATCCATTCTCGGATTGAGCAAAAACAGAATGGAATTTTTCTGTCATGCAATTCTCAGTATCAGCCCAGGACTTAGAAATGTATTTAAAAAGACTCTTTTTAACAAGAACGCCTTGGTGAAGTTTTTTAGTTTTGATTAGTACAAAAATTTGAAATGCCAACTGGAAATTAAAAATGGGCTCTTATTGTTTCAACAATACGTTACATTTTCAATTGTCACAATTTATCGATGATATTGAGAGGGTTTAGGCGTAATTGTATGTAACATTAAGTGGCAGCACGAATCAGTTTCAATAAATGTATAAACTATCTATTTATTGTTATAAAATGTCTATTGGATCAGGGATCCGGGATATCAGGGATTTAAAAAAAAATTCCAAACACTGGAATTTTTTTTTAAATAAGTGTATCTTGGCTCAATTGATGATGAGCCCTGGTATGGTATGGTATGGTTTGGCGGGCTGTTGTCCGCAACTCCACGTCAAGGCGATGAGCCCTGAAAAATAGGCCTTTAATATACATACCAGTGCTAAATATTACTTGACAGGAAGGATTTGTTAGTTTCTCAAATCTCTGTATTGCATCTGCTACGAGCGCTGAGTATAAGTGACCAAGATGTGGAGCTGTAATAAGAAATACAACATTTTTATGAATCAATATTGATGCAATTTTACGTGTAATTACTTATAAAATAAATTCGAGAAACAAACTGTAACAGATTGTTACGTAGTTAAAAGTAAACGCACATCTTTTTACTACACTTCTGAGTCTAATTTTTGTTGCAAATATTCTAAAGGTTTCATAGTGTTTTCTTACCCGCATTCACATAAAATATTGGTGTGGTGACATAGAATGGCGTTTTTTGCACAGCTGAAGATAATAAACGCAATGTTAGTCTCATTTTTGTGGAAAATTACTGCAACTTGTTTACCCAGCTGATTACCGTTAAGGTTATGTTATCAAATTGTAAACTTTCATAAACTGGTGTAACTTGTTTGCATAATACCGCTACGCGATGCTTTCTTTCACACACCTATATTTATTGTTAAGAATGATATTTAGAGAGTAAATAAATAATTTAAAAAATTAGACTCCAAGGACGTACGAGCGAAGGACAAAAATGCATTTTGCAATATGCAAACACAGACTAATAAGGGATACTACGTATATGCAAAGATTGTAATTCACAAACATTACATTTGAAAGATGTACAATTTTAATCTGGTTGTGTTATACATGTTCCATTACACGGAGTGTAAAGTGATATTTTAAAATCCAATCCAGCAACAATTTATGTCTGTAACCAAATTATCAACCAGTAATAAAATAGTCATAAACTAGTAACAGTCCAAAATTAAATATAATTGAAATAAGCATAATTAAATAACTGAAGTAATGACACATTTATTGTACAATACTTTTTCTATTTTTCTGTGTGTCAAGGAACTGCGTCTGTACTATAATGATAATAAAAAAAATGTAACACGACCTTTGAGTATTTTTCCGCGTTTGCAGTATTTTTAACTTAGTTGCATAATGATATGAAATCAATGAAAGGTAGTGTGGATTTAGTTTTAATGTTGTGATGTGATAAAAAATACAAAATATCTTCACGAATACGTATTTGTTTTAACCTGAGGGGACTGAAAAGTGTAAAAATGTCTCACGGGAAGATCGTACTAATGGCTTGCGGCAGTTTTAGCCCACCGACTTACATGCATCTTCGAATGTTCGGTAAGGAAAAATTGATCGATTGATGAATGCGCAATTATTATACAATTTACATTAAATTTTATGCAATGTACTTGAACTTGCGACCTTCAAAGTCTAAAGTAGTCGCTTTCAGTGCGATAATCACTATTAATATTAAATGAATAATGAAATTTATTATTTTATCACTTCATGCACTATGATTCGATAGTAATTTTATATTTTTAGAAATTGCCAAGGATTATATTCATTGTTTGGGTCTTGGAACTGTAGTTGGGGGTCTAGCATCTCCAGTCCATGATGCTTATGGAAAGAAAGACTTGGTGGCTGCTCAACACAGGTAAAAAAATAAACAAAGTATTTATTGAATAATATTAAAATAAAATATGATGTGTCAAGTAAATTTTCTATAACCATGAAGAATGACTTATTATATTTAAATTGATTCCTTCCTTATATATATGTTATTTCCTTCCTTAAATATCCAAATATTTAAATTTATTCCTAAAGATAAGCAATTAAAAATCATGTTGATTATGATTTTTATATGCTTAGTTTTTTATGTGCTTAGGTAGTAAGGAAAATTAGATAAAAACAGTTATTATAAAAGGTTACTAATTTTGCTACTTTAAGACATACAAAACTACTATATGACTGACAGATGAAATATAAAACTTATACACAACAAAATTTAAAAATAACAGAGTTAGAAACAAGCCCATAGGTCTACAAAGATTCTACATAGGCGGCGACCACAAAAGGCGGAACCAATCAAAATTCTAGATTGTTTCATTCATTCCAATATTTGTTAAAAATAATTTCTTTAATAAAAAAGAACCGTCAGATTAAGGAAAAGGGACTCAAATATTTTTAATACTGAGCATAGTAATACAGATTCATTTAGAAAAAGTATTTTTGAAATGGGTCTACTAATTTATAATAGTGTCTGAGGCTTGTAGCAAAAGACAAATTTCTTAGCATTCCATGGATTCACTGACTGGGTGCCAGGTCCATCATGTAGTAGTGTGAGGAAAATCAGCAATGACTGAGACTTGCATTTCAAAGAGTAGGTTTAACGGATAGGTTCGCTGCCTCTCAAGCCTTCTTCGGTCTGAAATCCTTGGCATTTTGCACTGTTTATGCCTCTGCTAACACATCATAACAAAATAAATAAAAGCAAGGCACAAACAAGGACAAGTTTCTATGAAAATATGTACCTATATCATGTAATTATTGTACAATAATAAATAGCTAATTATTGACGAACAGATAACATGACAATCAAATATATGATTTGATACAGTTCAAGGCTTTGATAAGGATGTAAATATGCATAATTATACTATTTTTTATTATATGAAGTGGTTTGGTGGACTTGATACTCCTGGTGTGAGAAGAATCCATAGCCTATGACCGCATTTCATCAAGTGGACTGTAACTTTGTTCCCCACCAGTATGGCATAAAATGAATTTAATTGATGCGGAAACTATAAAATATTTTTGTGTTGATAAGAAGGATTCAGTTATTTTAATATGCTTAATCATAAATGTTAGCAGAAATTATTATATAATTATTATTATTACATCGGCATTTTTATTAGATAACTATAAAATATCTCTATCAATAATAAAAATATCTAATCAATTATTATTAATCTTAATCAATTAAGTCATTAATTGTTGTCGTAAATTACATTAGGATCATTATACACTGAAAAGAAATCTAGGTTACAAAGTGACTTTATGAAAGTCACAAGTTATAAATGTAACATTATTATGGTTATCTGAAAAATAGTGTCAGCAAATCTGCCTAAGACCGGTTCACTTTCACTTACAGGATAGCAATGTTAAAATTGGCACTTCGGTCATCATCATGGGTCAAGGTATCGGAGTGGGAAACACAGCAGTCTGGCTGGACTAGAACTAAGTTATCCCTTCAATACCATCAGGTATATCTTTATTTTATATACCACGACATTTGGCAGATTGACGTACTGCCTGTCGTCCTTGTAGTGACGGATTAGAATTATAATAAAGTCACTACCCCATCTCAACCCGTGTGGGTGTCGTAAAAGGCGACTTAGGGAGTAACCTTATACAGACAAGATGACCATATACACTGTAAGAAAAGGAAAATTTGAAACAAACCCTATACCAGCCCATCTGGCCAGCGTGGTATAGTAGATTATTTGGAGGAGATCCGTGCCCAGCAGTGGGAGGTTTGTGGGTTGAAATGATAGAAGGCCCGCCTGATTAAGCTGTTAGTCCAATGTGGTCTGTCTGGGGTCTCTATTATGGTTGTGATCTTCTGTTGGTTGAAGGTACTTCTCCAGGCGGACGTCTCAGTTTGTGCGGGGTTTTACATCAGCTATCACTTAACACACTTTATTAATTTCGTTGTTTTTAATTACAGGACACAATAAACCACTACATAAACACACCAGACCCGCCATCTTGGTTACCAGATGATGTCATAAACCTGAACAGCATCGATGAGCCTGACAACTTAATGGAGAAACTCAATGGTAACCACATAGATGACAAAGTTACTGTAAAGTTGTTGTGTGGAGCTGATCTGCTGGAGTCTTTCGCTACTCCTGGACTTTGGTCTGATGAAGATGTGAGTACATCTAGAATTGTTGTTCTTATGTGATGGTTAGTGAACTACTAGTGGACCCTTAAGGCACCCATAGTAGTCCACAGTCAATCAGAATGGGGTAATTCACACTAAGAAGAATATCATAAATTTATATTTTTGAAAAAGCAAATTGTAAAATTACGTCAATTAGTCACGTGATATTGAACGGTACAGAGCGCGTTACGTCATAGGTTGGTGTTAGAGCTGTTGATGTATTTTATATTATAGGAGTTGCCGAAACAATAGTTGTGACTTCCATGCAACGTTTCGTTGCCAAATGCGACGCACCCTATTGCGTCATTTGACAGTTAGGCACGTTTTAGTGAGGATAATATCCTCACTAAAACGTGCCTAACTGTCAAATGTCAAATGACTTTTTTAGTTGACATATTATGTCAACTAAAAAAAGAGACCATTGACTTTATTCTCAATTGTCGGCAAGATTTTGTCTGAGTTCGAGGTTCATTTACAGATGAAGTAATACTAAAACTGTATAACTGTGGCTAATTTATTGATGACATATTAAATCAATTGATATAAAAAAATATCTAAAAACTTATCATAAAATTAACTCTATTAAAACTATATACAAGTCATTACCTATAATATGTATGTATTTACAAAAAAAAATGTATTTAAGTAGTATATCAGTTGTTTAGTACCCATAACACAAGCAAATATAATTGCTTACTTTGGGACTAGATGGCGCTGTGTGAATGTGGTATAATATTATTATATTATTATTACAAAAGTCACTAAAAGCATATTATATTTGACTTTGAGTAATATTGATAATAATTTTAACCTTATGTCACTAAAAATATGGTATAATTTGCTGAAACAACGTATGGCTGTTGTGCAGAGATCATCCAACATGTTCTCATAACATTCCGACAATAGGTCGGATGTTTTCGGCCTCTTAATGTGAGCAGAAGTTTACCAATTGTTAAAATTTTAGATTGAGTCGATAGTGGGCCGCCACGGGTTGGTAGTGGTGTCTCGAGCGGGAAGCGACCCGGGCCGGTTCATATACGAGTCAGACATGCTGTACAAATATCGGGTAAGTAACTTGATAACTTTTTGATCGCCACACGACAACGACATCTCTATGTCCTGTGCGACAAACACATAAAAATAATATTTTAACCTTGTATGTTTATGGACCGGTTTACTGTCGGCTATTGCCGTCAGTGGCGCTTCCGCTTGTCGTGTATAGCCGACGACGTTGGCGTTCAAAAAGTTAAGTATGGTGGCCAATGTTTTAATCAGGCAGTTCACGTTGTGCCTAGGCAGATTACACAACGGAAAATCGAAAAACGTTTTTGATATGGTGTCAAGGCAGTTTTTAAGAGTGGTAGGGTAATCTCTTGAGCCACCCCCCCCTTCCCTTAGGAAGTACCCTCCGCCTTACATAATAACATTGTAATATTTTTTCTGGTGAGTAGTGTTGTGCAGAGCTTATTGGGGAGGGAAGGGTTTGAAGGGTCGGCAACCCGTATGTGCCTCTGGTGTTGCAGCCGTCCATAGCCACGGTAACA
Source organism: Laspeyria flexula (assembly GCA_905147015.1). Classification (NCBI taxonomy): domain Eukaryota; kingdom Metazoa; phylum Arthropoda; class Insecta; order Lepidoptera; family Erebidae; genus Laspeyria; species Laspeyria flexula. The sequence continues at coordinate 10,270,397 of LR989972.1, read as the reverse complement.
GCTTACCATCACCACCGTCGTGGTAAAAAAAATCACCTCTGGCGTAGTATTCATCCCGCAACACCACCGGTGTTTGCCTGTTAACACTATGCTAATATTAACGGCAAAGTTTTTAATTTACAGAAAAACGTAATGTTAGTAACGAACTACGTAGCCAATGACGTCAGTTCTACAGTGATACGGCGGCTGATGCGTCGAGGGGAAAGTGCTAAGTACTTAACAGACGACGCTGTACTGGCCTATATTAGACAATACAAGTTGTACGGAGCGCTCCAGCAAGTCTCGTGAGTACATTTTCTTATCGCTAGGTAGCGCTGTGCAGTTTGTTATATGTGTTTTTACGTAGATGGCGGTAAGTGTGTGGAAAGAGTGATGTTGAGTGACGGTAGATGGTGCTAGTTTCTTTGGTGTTTTTTTTTAAAGCCAAATCGTTAAATTAAATTGTACTCTAATGCTCTATTTCACTATTGGTAGACAAGTGTTTGATAAAGTATCTGAGACAGACGTGACAGATATGTTTTGGGTAGGTTATCACTTTATCAGATACTTATCTGCCAGTTGTGGTGGAAACAGCGCCTTATGTTCTTAAAATAGAGTGCTTTTTAATTTGTCGAATCTGATAGTTAAAAGGTTTAGGTTGTGTTAGTTTAGTTGTTTCAATCACCTTGTGTCTTTCTTTCTGCTATACTTTTATAGATCTTGTAGACTCTAGACTCTTGAATGCGGTGGAGGGAACGTTGTATGGAATGAATGACAGGGACTTAAAAATTGGTTGAAAGTGAAAACTTTATTATTAATTGTCGCATAGATCGCATTTTTTTACTAGATTTTTTACAATTTCCTAGTAAATTTATTTTTATTTATTTAAATGAATAAAGATATTTTCTTTTGTGTACAATAAAGATTTAAAGAACACAAATGTAAAAAATCTAGTTAAATATGTAGTGCCATATTGTTGCTATAGAATGTTTCATAATGTATTAAGTAATAAAATGCAACTCCAACCAACCCTTATATCTACATCAACCCTTATATCCTTCACATATAGTCCTTAATTCCACATTCTAATTCCCAATTACGTCATACAGAACCAAATAATAACACAAACACCTTGTTACACGCTGCCTGGATACAGTGAGTATAACTTCCTTACCGATTTAATCAAGAGCTACGACAAGAAGTCTCCCCAAGATGTAATAATGACGTCACCTGAAGAAACAAGCTTCAAAAACATCTTAATCTCAATAAGGGACAAACCCTCAATTGTTGACGAAACTATAACAGTGAAGAGACCAAGAAAATCCAACTTCTTAATGCCGAATTCGCACACTGACTCTGTTAGTCCACTGATAGATGGAATCAAACCGAAGATCGCGTTTAATGACAAAGTTGCAACGTCTTACTTGCCGGGCAAAGCTGTTAAAATAGTCAGTGATGCTGTTGAACACAAACTTGATAAGGTAATGTATGACAACTCTTATTCTTCTTTAGATAGCTACCTATCTAAAGAATCAGATTTAGATATGTACAAAAGGAGGGTAAGTGAGGGGAATGTTGAGAAACTTGAAGCAGAAATAACTAAAAAACGATGTTCGTCGACGATCCGGAAGTTGAAGCCGGATGAAATGAAGAAAAGTAAGTCGGAAATGCACAAGCTTTGCGAGAAAGTTAAAAGTATTAAATTAAAAGATAGCAGTAGGAATTATAAGACGCGTAGCTGTAACGACATTGTCCGGTTAATTCTGACTAAACATGGTATACATGTTATTAGTGACACCGAGGCTATAGTTTAAATACTCGCGAGTTTCTGAACGTAAAATTTTACTGGTTATTATTATGTAATCCTTTGACCGTATACGGCTTAGGTGTAAAATTTTCTTTGCATAATATTAGAAGAATAAATCCCTTGGGTAAAACATGATCAAATCAAAATGCTATCTATTGTTAAAATAATAACACCGCATTTGAATTGAAGATAATAAAAAAAAAATAACGTTCGTTATTTTAAGTAAAAATAAAGATAACGTTAGATATTATACCTAATTAACGTTAAATTGACAAATTAAATACCCTGTATAATTCACCTACAACTAACGTTACTGCCAAACTTTAAAATGGTAACAACATTACCTAATTTCTAACATTGCGTTAGCTAGGTATGTATCGACTCAAAATTAATGTTAATTTATTACTTGGCTAACGGTAGCTGGCCTTGCAGACCTGTTTGAACAGAAAAACCAAAATCTCCGTGTTTATGCTAACTATAACCACCCAAATGTGCGCTAGCATTCAAGAACGATCGATAGTCGGATCAATTTCCTAAGATTGACCGGTCAATGTATTTCAGTGTATAAAACTAATATATACAGTCAATTTTCTTGGAATTGTGTGTGTGGGATGACTGCTAGTGTGTTTAAGACAAAATTTTAATAAGAAAAAATTTTAAGCTTTTGTCCGCCATTGCCACGTCTTATCGGCATCTGTGTGCCTTGAGCGCCAAGCCATGACATTTTGTTTCTAAGATTTAGTAATAAAACATAAATATAATGACTTAATCTTCATATTGTATTTTATGGACCTGCGTTTGGTCGATTATAACCGACATCGGCGCTCAGGGCACGCTTGCGCTTGTCAAGTATAGCCGTCGTTGGCGTTCAACAGGTTAAAATTTTGGTATGTTTCTGTTTCCTATTAGTAAACCCCACGGAAACTCAATTTATAGTAAATTATATTAATTAGTAATGTAATTATTTCACTATATTAGTATTAAAGTGATGTATCTTCCATTTTCCATTAGAAACAAAATATTTGATAATTTCCAAATATAAACAAATTTTTAAAATAAAAATTACTAAACTTAATAAATTATTGCTCTAAATGTTCTCAATATTAAAAAAATATATATAATCGTTGATAAATATTTATTATTGTATATATTTTTAAATAATAATAATATAATATATTAGTAGTGTTTGATTAAAGATGTTGGCAACACCTACTAAAGAAATACGATATCTACTATTAAAATATTAATTAAAATATAGAAATACTTGTTTTATCTATTTCTTTACATTTAAATTAACACGATTAATAATTATTAATGTAATTTTTACCCATTAAAAGAGAGAATTAGTTTTACATTATAAAATGAAATTATTATGTGTTATGCGTATATTATATTAGCTTAGTGTATTCATTTATGCATTTGGAATTTAAAAGCGGATCATTACTGATCTGCTTAGTTGTGAGTTTATATTTTATAGATAATTAATTTAATAAAAAAAATCGCTAAATATTATTAATAGAAATACAAAATCTATTATTATAGTAGTTATTAAAATAGTGCCAATTAAATAGTTCCTTACCATTATTAAAATATATAAACTCAAAATTAATATTATTAATAAATTAATATCATCAAATAAGATGTTTTAAAAATAAATATTAACTATAAAAAATGTATTGCAATTTGTTTAATTTTAAAGCTTGTATCTGTTAGAAATTTTTGATATAATAAAATATAAATTAACATATTAAAATACATATTTATATTATCTAAATAAGAATATAAATTTAATTAAACAGTTGATCTATTTAAAAAAAATCAATTTTTCACCACTGCCCCGTGACCTATCGAATTTAACTGACAATTATTTTTAACTTTTATGTATCTAACTGCCGCACTCAGAGACTTCAATTAGCAGTAATCTGTCATTAACACAATTTTCTCATTGAATAATCGTCTTTAGGCGTATAGACTTAAGTATTACACGTTTTTACTAAATAAACTTTAAAGTTAAGTTACGTCTCTGAGTACGACAGTAAGTATTTATCAATATTTCTATTAATTACAACTTTTATTGTAAGGTTATTCATGACTGGCGAATAAGTGTCTGATAGCCTATTTGAAATTACTTAGTGGATATATTTTACAAACCGTACACTTTCAGGCGTCTTACAAACTTTGTTTAGGTCGCAGTAATCAGATATAGAATACATCTAGCCATAATGAACAAAGAAATTGAATAATAATAATAATAAAAAACAAGCAAACTGCCTCGGTGGCGCAGCGGGAAGTGTATACGACTGCTGTGCAAGAGGTCCCGGGTTCGATTCCCGGGTCGGATGAAAATGGTATTGGGTTTTTCTATCATGAAATTCCAGTATTAATATTTTCCCGGAGTTTGGTAAACAAATGTTCCCGGTTGATGACAATAGGCTCGCCCCCTATTTCATGGGACTAAACATAGCTGGCGAAATGTGGGTGTGAAACACCTCTGCCTACCCCTTCGTGGAAAAAGGCGTGATGCTATGATGCTATAAAAAAGCATTTTTTTTTAATTTTCTTTTTTGTTTAATATATGGTTAGATTGTATAACTTATTACTATGACCCTGGAAGAGGATTAAAAGCACGGTATATACATAAAACTCAGATAGTTTATCAGACACTTATCTGGCGGTCGTGATACAGGGCCTAAACATATTATTAAATCGTACTATTAAAGTGGTCGCACACAGGCCACTTGCGACAGACCTGTCAGCTTGAACAAGACTATAAAATTTTTAAATCTGTATAATGACTTTTACCAACTCTAATGGTTAGATATTAACTTATAGTGAGACTTTAAGTGCATGTTTTTTAACATAAAACTAATGTTGGATGTTGAATGTTGGGTGGATTTTTCTTGTCTGGTTTTACGGTTAATATCTTAAAATTGGTTTTTTTTTTTGAGAATGCAAGGCTTGAAGTTGTGGCAAGTGGCTAGTGCACGAGAACCCTTAGCAATCCTATTATTGTTGTGATTTTGTTCTATTATATTTCAGGTGTTTTGGATTGTTTACTGTTTACTTAATTTTATTGTAGCTATTAGTTATGGCTTTTATTATTTTTTCCTGTGTAATGTGAAGATTTTTTTCAATTTTCCCCTTACCTAAGGACTTAAAAATTATGTGTATTACTCGCGCAACTGACTAATAGTATTGTATTCTAATTGAAATCATATTGCTTAGAATAAAATAGCATGAAATTAAATTCGAAAAATTTAAAAACGTCATGAAATAATTATTTTGTAATTTTTAAGTCCTTCTTTTTATTCCTGTTTCCCTAACATGGGTGTTGTCTTGCGTAGGGAGGCGGTTGCCCGCTGTAGCTGACGTGTTGCGCGCGCCGCGACGAGAACGCAAGTAAGGGGGCTGTAACGGACCTGTAGGCGCTGTAATGTATTGGGGGCAGACGTGAAATGGGGGCAAATGAGTAAAGAAAATTGTAAAATAGGAGTAAATGTGAATAGACGGGAGCAAGTGTATGGGGCGACATTGAATGGGTGCAAACAATGTATGGGGCATCTTCGAATGGGGAAAAGTGAATGGGGCGACAATGAAAGGGAACGTTCAGGGACAATGCGGAAGCGCGCGACACACATTTAACTATAAGTGATGTTTATCTAGTGCCTCTAACGTGTCCACTAGTTAGGACTCGTTTCATTAATAGTTACTCTGTTAAACAATAGCACAAACTTTATGAGAAGCACTTACAACTACAACTGGTTGTAGATCATTTGTTGATGGGATTCTGAGAGCGTTACTTGAAGTTTTATGTTTTTTTAGAGCTGCTTTACCGCCACTATAAGTTATATCATGGAAATACTCCATTGAAGAGTATTTCCATGATATAACTTATAGTGGCGGTAAAGCAGCGACTTTTCGATGTCGCTGGTATTGTCTATGTTATGGGCAGATGTGGCAAGGCCCGATTTGGACTTTATTCATTGTAAAGGGCGGCCAACATTGTCCAGAGCGACTAAGTAGTTGGATCAAGCCCTCCTAGAGGTTACCAATAACCACTAGATGAGTCGCTAGCTACATGGTCGCGATGACAAAAGCAGTCAAGTAATGTTCTTGGAATTCTGTCCCTGAAAGAGGTCTACACTGGCGATTTGTGACCTTTAGAAAACCACGGTTTAGTCTGCAAATGAAAATAGTTCGTACCGCTTCCAAAATAGGACGCATATTCATTTGTTGGCTACTACTGCTTATGTGGTCATAAGGTTAATTTTTATTTTTGTATTAGTAAAATGCAGTGTACCTAATGCTGTTGCTTCTGCGAGAAATTTTGAGAAATATTTTCTGAACTTGTATGTGATATAAAGTTGTGGATAGTAAATATTTTTGGATAGAGTTATATATAACATTATTTTGTAGTGCTCAATTTTCATGGAAAACGCTTGGAATATATGGAGTTATCGCTTGCATTTAATAAACTTGGTAATGTAATTATCTTATACAACTAGTGGACACAAAACTAATGTGTATGTTTGAAGTTTACATAGAAAACGTGATTTTTTTTAAATTTTTGAACGTTAATTTGAAGCTACCCATATTTGCTAAGCTTCAGGACGCTCCAGATGTTAAAAGCCGTCAGAAAACCAATTGAAAATCTGCTCTTATCACTTTAATCCAAAAATCTGCGATAGTCAATAATAATAATAATATAATAATAATCTTTATTTGGAATAAATAACAAGTTTTACAAATAACAATTGAAACGATGATACCTGAGGAAGTAATAAAACTGTGTTACAGATACCAACGCCCTCTCCCGAGTTACAATAAATTTTCCAAAATAATAAAGTATGTAAAGCACCAAAATAATAAAACACTAAGAAATTATAATAGAACACATAAATAAAAATGCGCCCTATATCGAAGCGAGAAGAGCATATTTTCATGTGTCAATTTGTAATTTGTTGGATATACAACAGTAGAGTTTCAAAGGTTAATAAAAATAATTTAAAGCTATTTTATTAGGTTTTTGTATACTCATTGATTTTGGAAATTAATAAGATAAAAATAAAACACTTTTTTTATTTAAGCGAGCCCATAATCGAAAAATAAATCGGTATTTCTATGAAACTTCAAACATAGCCAATGCCACGGTTCAGTGTTAGCTTAGCTTGGCTGACCGACCAGCGCTTGTTAGTTAATCCCTAGCCATTATCAGTCATACGTAATGTGTGGTAATGATACGATTATACCTACCTTGTATCCAAATTATATTTTTTTTTTTAGGTTTTAGGCAATGTTGTTATGAAAGAAAGACAGTTAGAGATGGTTTATAATTTCACTGGCTGTCGTCCGAGGATTTCCTCGTCGCATTTGGTTCTCGTTACTACAGCAGAACAGAATTTACCTAATTTTTTTATATAGATTAGGTTTATACCCGTTGATCTAGAATGATGAAATTTGGCAAGAAACATTATCAAATTGCACAGGTAAAAGAAACAATTCGAAAACTGTAGATATCTACTCTAATTATACCACTGAAATATTTTAGAGGGGTTAACCAGTGATACGCCTGGTCTCATAGCAAGAGTTTACTCCGGACTGATGTTACATTTTCTTTCAAGAGTTATTCTAACTTAGAACTATCCCCCTATTTAACTTACCTTACAATTAAAAAAGGGACAGATCAGGAGTACCCGCAGTCGGCGAGAATGCATGAAAATACTGATGAATGTTGAAGAAGCCAAAGATGTGTGTCAGAATCGTAGCAATTGGAAGGACATAGTCTCTTTCTACCCCTGAGTTGGTATGTACAATTAAAAAATACATGTACTTACGGAAACCTCAGTGGGTCACGTTTAGTTGCATAAACCATACTCTACTGTCATTTTTTTAGTAACATAACTTATCCTAGTGCATTTATTAAATAGTTTTTAGTATTTATGTCAATCTTTTTACATAATGTCGTATTTACAACACAGTTACAGAATCATTTAACTGTGTCTCTGTAAGTACGGCATAAAATATTACTTGCATGATATTATTTAAATTCTTTGTTTGTTAATATTATTTAAAAAATGTGTAAGGAAATTGTGTATTGTTAATCATATTTAAATAATAATAATATTCTACCACATTCACACAGCGCCATCTAGTCCCAAAGTAAGCAATTATATTTGCTTGTGTTATGGGTACTAAACAACTGATATACTACTTAAATACATTTTTTTTTTAAAATCTATCCGGATTATCTTCAAAACCAACCCATTAATGTCCCACTGCTGGGCTCGGGTCTCCTATCCTCTATCTAGAGAGCTGAGAGGGTTTAGGCCATAATCCACACACGCTGTCTTAGTGCAGGTTGGTGGATCAGACATACTCGTACACTAAGAATTTCTTGTAGGGAATGTGGGTTTTCTCGCGGTGGTTTTCGTAATTCACATAACTAGTATAAATTCAACAAAGTGATTTCCACATTGGTCCTGCCGATGCCGGTCGGAATCGAACTCGGGACTGCATGATTTGCATGCCAGTCAGTTATCCATTCGGCCATCATCAGTGTTTTTCACCCGGATGCATAATACTAAACCTATATACTAAAATATTTTTGTTGTTTTCTTAATTGTCAGCACAGTTTTAGTATAAAGAAATATTTTTGGAAAAAATCATCAGTAAGTAAATTTAAAAAAAAATCAAGCGCTCCATTACGTACATATTAAAGCAAATACACATAGGTAGGAGCTAGAAATATAATAATAATAATATTCTTACACATTCACACAGCGCCATCTAGTCCCAAAGTAAGCAATTATATTTGCTTGTCTTATGGGTAGGTACTAAACAACTGATATACTACTTAAATACATTTTGTTTTTTTGTAAATACATACATATTATAGATAAATTACACCCAGACACAGAATAAACATTTATGCTCATCACACAAAGATTTGTCCTGGGTGGGGATCGAACCCACAACCTCCGTCTTAGCAGTCAGGGTCACTAACCACTAGACCAACATGCCAGTCATAAAAATGTCATAAATATGATTCCAAAAATCAATTTTCTTACATTTTGTACAAATATAGAATTACCCTGTGCTCGAATCTCTGTTTTATTATTTATGGTAATAGTTATTATAAATGTACGAAACTGTTCCACAATTTACTATTTTGAAAGAAACTTATCTTTACTTGCATTTAATCACGTAATTAATATTGAAGTTAATAAACTGAATTTCTGCCCTGCTAATAAACAATGTCACAACTGCATGTTAAGTTGAAGGAGAAATGTGTCTTATGCTTTTGACTATAGACGCTTTTTTCCTTAGCTTTTGTAATGCAATTGTGCCCTTATTGTTTATATGCTGAAACTTTTGTATCTAGTTTTAGTTATACATATAAAATATGTACTTAATTTTAAGAAACTCTTAATTTTATATTTATAAGTTAAAATGTTTTATTTTTATTTATTTATTAAATTGCCATTGCCAAGTAGTGACAATCTCATTGCTCAGTTGCCATATCGAAGGTCGTGATTGTGTTAACAAATTACTTAATATATTATGTTCCTTTAAATTTAAGGTTCGCAGGTTGTTTTACAATTAACCATAGTTTTATTTAAATAATACCCTGTTCCACAGTTAACAGATGAGTGTCTGATAAAGTATCTGAGACTTAACTGACAGATTTTATAGCTAAAGAGCTAAGTGCCCGCGACTTCATTCGCGTGGACAATGATATCATAGTTTACAGAACCCTTTTTTTTTTTTATTTCATAATCAAATTAGCTTAAGTTACTCACAGTGCCATTAGCTATCCGCCAGTAAAAGTCCAGTCGAAATCGTTTCAGGTGTTTCGGAGTCGGAGAGAAAAACAAACAGACAGACAATAATTTCAAATATATGTTTTTGTCATATATCACGTTGACAAGATATTTTTGCGAAATGCGTGCAAACTTTTGGACGACCAGGAGCTCGATCCTGCTAACACAATGGTAAGCCGATGGTCTCATTCGACAGCTGTGATTGGCGTACTAAGCCAATCGCGCCATATTGCCGGCCTGTGATTGGTCGATATCAGTCCATCGGTCGGTCTCGCGACAATAAATATGGACACTCTTGACATCTCATATAATATTGGAAACTGCTTGCTTAGATATTTTGACCACTCTGTATGCTTAAAACATTAATTTATTTGCCATGCATGCAAACCAAATTGAATTTTTGTTTTTTTTACTTAATTTTGACTACCCTGCAATTTTAGATCATTTTGACGCTGCCTATCATATAATTTCATACTCTAGAATGCTGTTATTTTGATATTACACTCTTCAATTAAGTCAACTAAGCTTCGGATAAGTTATCAGACACTTATCTGCCAGTTGCGAAACAGGATTTAGTGTCATAGACATAATTTTTAAAATTCTTTTAAAAACGACTTAACTGCATGTGATGTTTCAAGGAAAATGCATTTTAAGTTGTGCTCTTTAGATATCCTTTTCCTGTGTAATGCAATTAAGTCGTATGCAATGCAATCAATTGTTTCAAGAGAGCAGCGGCCCAAGTCTACTAACACGATCGTAAGCCGATGGTCTCATTGTTATGCTGCTGTGTTTGGTTTACTAAGTCAATTGATTTGGTTTACTAATACAAAGATTGGTCCATCGGTCTGCTATCGACTATAAGCAGAATCGACCACCTGAGCATCATTTGATAGTGGGTGTTTAAAATACAGCTTTATGATTTTAAATTAAGTTCCTTTTTTATAATTCTCAAGATATTTAAAATAAAGTGAAATTTAAATTATAATGCAATGTCCATTATAAAGTAAACCTTCATTTTTAATATCATCGAAGAGTCAAGTGTTGAGTTCAAACAATATTTATTAAAATAGTCTTTATTTTTATAATTGTTCATGCTAATTAATACAACCGATTTAAAATAACTAATTCATTCAGGTATCTTGGAAATTCAATCTTGTTGTACATAAACATATGGTTTAAAATTGCCAAATCGAATTCGTTGTTAAGACTTTTCTGCACGTGCAATATTTTAAATAGTCACTTTCAAGTACTGTTAGTTGAATTTAATACTTAGGTTGTATGGCGAATTATAATCAAATGCGATGATGGGCTCAAATCATTTTCTTTTTATTTTCTGTATTTAAAAACAAAATCAGTTTTATGACATTTTTCATTCTTTATAACATTGCCATGCCAAGCAGGTACAAAACGTCGGCAGTGACAAGAATACTCACCGGTCACTGTAAATTAAACTACCATATGTTTAAACTAAACCTAAGCCAGTCCAAAATGTGCAGATTCGGCCAAGAGTCAGATGAGACAGCAATGCATGTCCTATGCTCATGTGGACCACTTATGCACAAAAGGAGCATCCTTTTAGGACAGCACCAAGTGCAACCAGATGAGATACGGTCTCTCTGTTCAGACAATCTGGAAGTTCCTAGCCTCTATAGGACTAAGCAGAGAACTATAAAATAACAAGGGGCGCTACAATAGATCAATTCTGGTCGAGGTAGCAAAGAGGCCACTAGTGGCTTCAGGCCCAACAAATCATAATAATAATAACATTGCCATGTCATAATTTACGACATTGCCATTTTTATGTCATTGTCGAAATTGCCGTATGTAAAAGGGCGTTTAAAATAACTTATTCGTAACCCCTGTCCCATCAACATGTGTTTTATAAGTCGCCGTACGATAAGTGTCGAAGTATATAATTAAATATCGTTACCAAATCATAACTAATAAACAATGTAATTATAATGTATGTATGAATTTATGCTTCTAAAAATAAATGTTTTATTTATTTAAAGTATTCTTTTATTTATTATTATATTTCATTTATTGTGATTAAATAATGATATTGATTGCATTCATTACATATTAAAAATAATTAAATACGATGGCGGTATTTCGGTTGTTGTGCTTAGTGGGCCTATGAAATATGTCATCTGCCCCGTACTGGTGATATGTTAAATTTGTATTTTTTTTTCTGTTCGACGGCAGGGCTGTATCGCAGTATTAGTCATATAAAGGATACAGGCCTGTATGGAACTACGCGCACGTGACGGTGACGCGAACTGGGTGACAATTGTTATTTTCACATGTACAGTACAGAGAAAAAAAAAACACGTTTACAACTCACCCATGCGCAGTTAGCTTTACGGTGTAAAAATATTTCAAAATAATATTTGATAGCATATCTTTGAAAACGTTGAACAGCTTAAGACTAGCAGTATAAGAGTATTATAACAATAACAAAATTTTAACTTATTTTAGAGTGTATTATTATTATTAAATTAGCTATAATTTGACTAAATCAGTGCTAACTGACAGAAATATATGTAAAATAATATAAGAATCACAATTAATACAAAACCTTAGGACTGCCACAACCACACCAGGGCTCTGATTCTGAACTGATTATACTTAGATAAAAATACTAAATGGTAATAATAGATGCTTGTAGAAAAAATACATCAAAATGGCAGTTTTCAATGTTCTATACAATAAACTATATAATATTCTACCAATTATAACTTATGACGTAAACAGACAACATTCTTAAACTCTTACAAAGTGTAGGTGCGATGCGGGAGTTATCAGACGGTTCAGGATAAGAGCCCATGACTGGAAAAAGAAGTTTACTAAGTACACCAACAACAACACGAATTTCATTCACTTCATGAAATTCATATGTAGGTATTAAATTGATTAAGATAGCTTGATCCCGGCGATGTTTTGTATTTGGTATATTAGCATAAAAGTAGTTGACTGATTTATATAAACTAAAAAAAAACCTTAAAAATGCCTCAACCCTCTTAGCTCTCTACTTAGAGAGGAGACCTGAACCCCGCAGTGGGATTTAATGGGTTGCTGTTGCTGATGAAAAAAAAAAATTCTGTCAAATGGATTTCATCAAATGTGTGTGTCTCAAGCTATCTCAATTCAACTATACTCGGATAAATAAGTCATATTAATGGCCAATGGAAGAACCAACATTCAACTAAAAATTTCATATATACTATTATATAATAAACCTAAACCCATCTAATGTTTGTTCAATTCTTTTTAGCTTTAGAAGTATTAGGTTTGACAGGTTCTGGACATTGGCACCATGGTGTTTTACTCTTATCACAAAGTAGTTCTACATTTAGCACCGTAACTTCTAATCCATCAACGGTTACTTTATGGGTGCTCAGTAGCTTGTAGTCTACATCGTGAAGCCCGGTCTTCCGGTCCCTTCTACGGGTTACATCACGTTGGTTGTAACATTTCCTCATGTCTCGTTTGCGGTAAGTTTTATCATGGATATGTCTGGAATACGAAAAAGGTAAATATTACTTTCAATGAAAGCAAAAAAAGGAATATCCGTGTAGTGACGGATTAAGAATACATAAAGTCACTACCCCATCTCAACCCGTCTCAACAAAATCGCTCGCTGTGATGGAAATTAGGTGTCAACAGTGATATGATGATGATGATGATATTGATTAGCAGAACTATATTCTGGTTCAGTACAGACACGTCTCTTAGACATCACTGCCTTCCATCTCAATGCAAATTAGGAAGTATTAATACTACTCACCTAAAAGTATTTTCTATTCCAGTGGTAATGTTGCTTGGTCTAGTCACAGTTAAATTCGCATCTTTCAATCTTACATAGAACTCGTCATCTTCCAGCCCCCACCCCCAGTAATTATTAGACATACCATCCACTAACTGGTAATGTTCCTTCTTGACTAACAATATACCACCAATAAAAGTATCATAATGATACTTTGGATGGGTTTGTGGAGACGATATATGCACCGGTCCTGACACCGGGTAATCATACTTTAAGTTCTCGTTCATCGGTAACAGGTCTACGTCATGCATCGCTATGTAATCAAAGTCCTTCTGAGTATAAATAAACCCAACATTTATTAAAGAAGCCCTGTTGAAACGATTATTGTCTTTCTGCTGCACAATAAATATCTGAAACGGTATTTTTTGCTTGTTTAAAAAGGTAAACATGTGAGGCACGAATTCTAGTAACTCTTCGAAACGATCTCTGAAAGGGACGAGAACTGCGAGACGCTTTTTAAGGGGTTCTTTCGAAGATATGCGTCGACGGGCTGGGTTAGGTAATGCCTCTCTTTCCGCTAAAATAAATAAATTTCCAGTTAATGAATACACACAATGAATTCAACATATAATAAAGCATATGATTAACAATGTTTACTCACCGTATTGAATAGGTAAAGCGGCTAAGTAACATCCCATTACAAAAGTTAATACTAAACAAATACCGAGACATTTTGAGCCCGTAATTCGATAACCCATGAAGTTAAAACTTCGATACATTAAAGATTCTTGTTAAATACGTTAACTATATTTATTTAAAAGCATTATTTTTATATGACTATGATATTTTAATTTATAATTTGTAGTTTCTAGATAATCTTTATCATTTGTCAAGTGCTACTGACGTTTGTGATTCTAAGAAAAGTCAATTGTCAGTTTACGACGTTTTGTTTACGTTTGCAAAGAAAATGAAAAAGCAGTACGATAGAGTGATATTAAAATTAATAGATATAAAAAAATGGTATTCAATCTTTATCAAATTTTATAATTCTAATTCTGTAGTCATTACTTTAGTTTACAAGTATTTATATTGATTTTTTTCAGAAAACTGCATAATTAGATAAGATCAAAAAATCCTTATCAGATAGCATTTATTTAAAATTTAAAGTACCAGTACTGATTAGATAAATTTAGGTAGTCTGCAAATAAAATATACTTAAAAAAATCTTATCAGTTTGCAGAAGGTTCGCTAATACATAATATTGATAACAATTAAACAACTATACACACAAGAAGCTTGTAGCTTTCTATAATCTTCTTGACTACCATAATAAAGTACCTTGTTACTCTTTGTGTTGACTACACAATAAACAATTATTTCGTTTATCAATGTAAAGTTTTATAAACTGTACCTACTTACCAAATACATATTTAGTCCATGGAGAATCCCTACCTAATCAAATTTAATATACCCTACGGCGATTTCCCTTAACTTATTGTTTAGTAATCTTCAACTCGTGTTGTATTTGTCTGTCTAAATATTATATTAAAAGTATCGATAAATTGTCACTCAAGCGTGCACATCACTACAAATAGTAGTAGGGTAGAGGTACTTAGCCCGCCATTTTTTAAAAGTGCCTCACTGACCTAAAACTAAAAATAATGGTTAGGAAAGCATTAATTACTCGTTAAACGCGATTGAGACCAAGTTTAGAAGTAGTTATTAAGCTAAATATGTTTGAATTGCTAATTAATCGACACGAAACGACCTCCACGCACGCTATTTGCGCGCCTAAAATTAATGGCGGATACAATATGGCGACGATTAGCTATTGTTTTCGTTTTTAAATAGGTAAGGGGGGAGGGGGCTGGAAATGTATCGTTAATCGTTATTACTAGCTATTTATTGTAATAATGGGCTGGTGATATGGTTGTACAAGGATAAACTATTGTTTTGCTGTATTCTAATCGTTTATCATTATGTTGGGCGGTAGTCTAGATAACTACTTAGTAATTATAGGTAGGTAGCCAGTCATCATCATCATCAGTAATCCATTAATGTCCCACTGTTGGGCTCGAGTCAGTATCTATGTTATGCAAGTATGTAGATACCTAGGTACTTATTAGTTGCAATGTTAATTTCATAAAAACATACATAGGTTAGGTAGCTACATAATGAAAACTTGTAGATAGGTATATAGGTACCTACCTACTTAGGCCAGTACCTAAGTAAGTACCTGATGTAGAAAAAGAAACAAGTAGGTATGAGCATGGCATTATCTGTTTTAAAAATTTTCTAATAATAATGGTCCTCAAATTTATACCAATAGTATAAAGCGAAAGAGTTTGTTTGTTTGAACGCCAGGATCTCCGGAAATACTGATCCGATTTGAAAAATTCTTTTAGTGTTAGATAGCCTCTTTATCGAGGAAGGTTATAGGCTATATAACATCACGCTACGGCCAATAGGAGCTGAGCAGTGGCCAAACAAAAGCGACGGGAACGAGGCCCCGCGTGACTTCTAGTAGGTACTTAATAGCGCGAGACCCTAAAATAAACAAAAAACTGAAAAATAATGGATAGGTCATCATACAACCCATTAATGTCCCACTGCTATGCTGGGCTCCGGTCTCCCCTCCTCTATCTAGTGCTAAGAGAGTTTTTAGGCCTTAAAATCCATACACGCTGATCTAGTGCGGGTTGGTGGATCAGACTTACCTACACTTAGAATTTCTTCTAGGGTATGTGGGTTACAACTAGATTAAATGCACTTATACTTGTTCAGGAAGCGATGGTGCCCGAATGGCATATGATTTATGCAGTCCGAGTTCGATTCCTGCAGCAGCTCCAATGAGAATTTCGCGCACGAATTGACTTACCGTCTGCTGACGGTGAAGGAAAACATTGTGAGTAAACACACATACACTAGAAGAAATTCTAAGTGAATGTGTGGGCGCTACTATAGACCAGTAACCGGTTGACGAACGTAGCAAAAAAGCGTTTCATGGCATCTTGCTCAAAAAATAACAATAAATAATCTCGTCCAGACATAGAAAAATCTTATAACAAGACGAATTAATTACAAAACACACGTTTTGCATCTGTAGTGATAAAATTAGCTCAGTGTTTGTAATTTTAATTGCAAACACATACCGCCGGGCGGCCATTTAATGCCGTGTGTACAAATTAACTACAATTAAATATGAACGCCGCTCACGGCACGAAATGTCGTCAATAAATATCAATTTAACGCACACTAACAACTGAAACTAACAATTAATTACGTAAACGTTTTATAACTGCCTAATTACATGGTAGAGCAAAGCCACGTTTGTGTTGCCAGGTATAAAAACTTAAGCTCCCTGAAAAGCTCGTGGTGGAAAATAATATATTATTATAGATGATTAGATCTATTGAAGGGTTAACTTTTCGATAGTATTTAAGTACTCCTATTTATTTATATTAGGTACTACTTACATGATTCAAAAAGCTTTATTCCCTTCAATGAAAAAAAATCCAATTTCGTTGATAGTTTTTTATTATCATTTGGTATGATTACCTAATCATTATATATATAATATATAACTACTAAATAATTGTGTTACAGGAATTTCATGGACAGGGTACAGCCACCACAAAAGCTAGCAGCTTATGAAGAATCTTAAGCCTAGCCACTACTTAGTCAAACTCTGTAACCACTTAACTACCTAGGAATCTAGGTTAGGTACCTATATGTATTCAGAGTGAAAACTTTTATGATAGTATAAGTAATAACTTGAGTTTAAAAAAAAAAACAAGTTAGACAATTTGCGTTTAACCAATTCGCTGACAGAGTAAAGTAACAAACTGTAGAGAAACTAACAGAGGGAGAAACTAACTACGAAAGACTTGTCTTTAAAAACTTCCTAAAATTGGGGAAAAAATTTTCACCATAAAGCGGGCTATGTCCATAGCCGGCGGGCGGACGATTAAAAAAAACAAATAAGTAGGTACGGTCCGTTTCACCCAACCATACATCAACGTCTAAAGTCAAAGATAAGTCCACTAAATACCTACTTTCAGCAAGTGAGTTACGTCTTAGTTAAAAGTAATTAAGAGTAAGTACAAAGAAATGGTGCCGTGGCGGTTCCATGTTTATATTTCAAATAATAATTGACTGTTTCGAGTTTTGTGTAATTAACAAAGGGCTAGGGACTCTGTTTGTTTACAAGAGCCTAGGGGTATGTTAACTGACTTGTTAGTCTTTTAGTGGATTCTCAGATCGCAGTACAGACCAATCTTTCGGATACAAAATTCATGATAAATATCTGCTCAAATTTCGGAAGTTAAAGGTCCTAGGTCTGTGTTCCGTGAAAAATACGTACCTAAAGCTTGATATGTGAAGAAGAGTTAATAATACAGTCTCTTTTTAATAAATTGAATAAATGTGCCCTAGTTTTTATTTTCTTATGTGGTAATCTGCAATCAGTAAGTAGTTCTACTTTATGCAGATTGTGAACATTGGTCGAGTAAAAGACGGAGGGCGGGGGGGGGGGGGATACGAGTACGTACCTATATTATGGCTGGTTAGGCTTGTTGCGAGAACATTTGGATGTTTTTCAAGCCTGAATTGGTATATTGGTATTTTGTAAGAGAAGAACTGATTTCTTCGTTGACATTAGCAATATTACGGTGTTCGTGGATTTCTATTTTGGTAATAAACCACGGAGCATAGGCTTAATTCTTAGTAGGTAGATGCCTATTACAGCCTGTATTATTTGGAATGTGGCTATCCTTGAGTTAATGACACTTCCCCAGAATTGATAACCTTAAAAATATAATATGAGTACAAGATAATTAAAAGTAGAGATAGAAGAAGTGTAATTTATCTATAATATGTATGTATTTACCAAAAAAAAAGTATTTCAGTATTATATCAGTTGTTTAGTACCCATAACACAAGCAAATATAATTGCTTAGTTTGGGACTAGATGGCGCTGTGTGAATGTGGTAAAAAAAAAAAAAAAACAAAAAAAAAAAAAAAAAATTACATTTACTTATATATTATGATTGTCTGAGTGGTTATTGTGCCGGGACATTTATCTATGTAAGAGCATTTTCCATTTAAATTTACACATCCGCGTGAGGACAAACAATTAATTAATTTTAAAAGTAGTGTATTAAGCCTTTTAATTATTACAAATACCGAAGTAACGGCGGGAAAATCTTATTACAGGCCACACGATACGGTTGTCCTTATTCGTCCTAATAAAATTAATAACGAAGTTTTGTACACGCAAGACCACACGGGTAGCGACATAAAACACTATTACACCAAAACTACACTTCGTTAAACGCCAATAAAATAAAATCAAAACAATTTCTCATTAAATCCCAACGGAAGTAAAAACAGCAATTACAAAATATTAAATTAATTTCTGAACGCATTTGTTGCGCGCGCAAACGCTCGTAAATGTTCTGTCGTACAAGATGGCCGATGTTGTTCGCTAGAGGTCGATGTCGATTATCGATAAATCGCAACACTACTCAATTATTTTAAGTACAGCTTTTATTTAGTTTCACCTGTCGCGATGTCTGTCTGTAACAAAAACTTGCTAGTTAAATGACACACTTCTTGATTACTGATTAAGCTGAAATTTTGTCTCAAACGTAAATTGAGTACCTAACTGCTATGTGCCTATTGTGGGTACCTAATAAAATCAAGTAAAATCAATTTTGATTAATTTTTTCTAATCTTTAAATTTAATTGAAGGGAAGCTGTGCTGGCGTTAGTGGGGACTTAGTATTTAATGCTGCTGCTACCGTTAATTCATTTTATGCAATATAGCTTGGTCGTATCTATTGGCCTAGGCTTATGCCCTAGTATGAACAGCGTTCCATCTGAACCAGGCATTAGAAATGACACCGTGATAGCACTGTCAAGTTTTCTTTATTGGACACAGATACAATTAGCCACCATATTTTGCCTCTTGTTAACTTTGCCTATTGATGTCTCTAGTTAACGTTAACAATGCTAACGTAAGTAAGTTTTCTTTTAGGACTTTGATTTTTCTTGGAAGACTTAGTTAACCAAAACTTTACACGCGTTACTGATATATCAGTGTTCCTATCTCCCTATTGGTTTGGATTGTTATAGATAAAGATTGTACTAATATAAAGCGCGAACAAACACGATTCGTCTACCAAACGCTACCAGAATTATTTCGAAACAAATCTTTTACAACCAAATTGTCTTTTTTTAAACAAAGTTTTGAGACAGATAACATAAAATCTACAATTTTATCTAAAGAGTGTTTAGTCGAGGGCGCAGACAACATTAACCTCTTTAGGGGCTGCCATTTGAAATAGAACTAATTAGATGAATATCTTAACACGGCATTCATTATTTATCTACAGTGCTACTCTAGATATTCGTAAATTAAAGATTGTCGGGTATAAAATTAAATTCAACATAATTTAAGACGGTGCGGTGTAGTCTGTGTGTGTGCTCTGCGGCTGTGCTTTCAAATTTTCATTAAGTATTTAATAATACTTATGTATTAAATAAATATCTGTGGCAGACAGCATAGACATTTCTATAACTTGTTGCATAAATTAAAATTGCGCTAGATTGTAAGGATGTTTGGATGTTTGTTATTTGTTTGACAAAAACTACTGAATGTTTTTCTAAATCTACCTACATAATTGTCCCCTTAGATAGAGCCACGAAAAAGTGCTAGTTCATTTAGCATTATTTATTAATAAAATAACTACCTACAGATCCATTCTATTGCATCGTTGGCAATTCTATCAGTTTTAATAATACCTATATACTTTATAAAATATATACTTTAAATAATTGCAGAATGAATTATATCCTTACAAACAAATGACCATACATAAAAACTTTAAAAACACGATTGAACAAACTTTCCCCCAATTTTCCCAACAATAAATCTGAGTGTTGTACCAATATCGATAAATTGGTGTAACACAGCTGGGAATCGAACTGTTGCTAATGTGTCGCGGACCGCCCGCGTCGCCCCCACACCGCCATTGTTTCATAACGACGTTTTTATGATTGATGCTATTAGTGATGGGAAACGGATGTGTCGATAAAAACGTTTGTATCATAATGTAGGTATTGATTTTAATTATTCATTGGTTATTTAATTGAAATTGTGCTCTACTATTCCTAGATATACCTATATAAGTAGTTAAATAAAAAAATAATAAAAATGTGCTGCTAAGCGCAAAACATGAGAACGACTAGAGCATTTTTACTAATTATTTTTTAAAATAAATAATTCAGTCCAGACCAGACAGATCCTTATAACAAGGAAAATTGGAAAAAAAGCACGGAAATACGTAAAACCGATAAAGGAAAAGTTTGGATGGAAACTGCGGGGGGAAGTTGCAGGCAAAAGCTATTAAATAATGAAATTGATATGCTTTAATTTCTTGAACATTAACCTATTTTAGGTCTATTCAATTAAGCTTCAATGAAGAGTACCTTATATTTAATTTACTGTTCAATTAAACAACAATGTCATTCTATAGGTACTTACTTATTATATTCTAGTAAGACTATTCTATATACCTAAACAGAAAGTAAGATCATTATAATTTTAGTTTTATAATAGGATGAATTCTACATTCAAATTTAAGTTATCGACAACCATAAATTATCGACTAACAAAATAATTTGTTGTATCCCAACACTAAAGTATACATTTATGCACGTACAGATTTAACCGAGCTACGCTTTTAACCACATTACACCGCTGTAGGTCACTTTATCACAATTATAAATGCTTTTTGTGTAGCTATGGCGCCTCATATATGGAAATAAAGCCCCCGGTAACAGGGAAAGGCTCACTGATTAGTAAACAAGCGAAGTAGAACCGCGATTTGATTGGTATTTTATCGATATAATTAAATGTCGTCTATGATATTTCGCTTCACTATTTATAATATTAAAACTATTTATGAGTATTTTAAATATTTATAATTTATTAAAAAACTAAAAGGCATTAGCAAGCAATTACTTATTTGATTCCTAGTGCCTATATATCTGAGACCATGATCCCATGTAGGTAATAGGAAGCGAATCTATTGCCACTAACCAGACACATTTTTAAACTTTCAGACTCTGAGCTGACACTGAGAATTTCAAGACGACTTTCAAACCTCATTGTGGTTCCAAGATCAATTGATTTTTATTGTAGTTTTTGATTGTATTTTTATAATAGTTTTTGGATGCAAGCCGCATAATAATATGGTCTTATTGAACATCTCTTGGTAAGGCCTATGGAAAACATTTGGACGTCATACGGCTGATTTGATGATGATGGTTAAGGTACCACTAGTCAGGGGCTTACGTTGTATTCTTTTTATTGATTAAAAGTTGTAGATGGCAATGCCAGAGTTAAGCTTATCATCATCATCATCATAACAATCCATAAATCTCCCACTGCTGGGCACGGGTCTCCTCCAAACATTTTGGAGGGAATTTAGCCTACTATACTACGCTGGCCAGAGTGTTGGTATAGGGTTTTATATCGAATTTTCCTTTTAAAGTACCTACCTAACAAGCTTGTCCGAATAGTGACGGAATAAGAATACATAATGTCACTACCCCATTTCAAAACGCGGGTGTCGTAAAAGGTGACTAAGGGAGTAACCTTAAGCAGACAAGAGCACTGCACTGTGAGAACCAACCAACTACCAACCTGTCTGGCAAGCGTGGTATAGTAGGCTAAATTCCCTTTACAATGTTTGGAGGTGCCCAGCAGTGGGACCTTTATGGACTGTAGGTAATGATGATTATTACATTTTACTTTGGCTAACGTACTTCTTATAAGAATAGACTACTGTATATTCCCACGTAAAATGAAACAATTCATAGAGCAAGGAACGTAATCGGCACTAGTTACCAGCCATTACAGCGCCATATTGAATCCGGTAACGGCTTATAAATACACAAGCTGAGATATAATCAATTGTTTGTGATTACTGCCCGAACTTACACGTACCGCTTATTATCTACTACTACTAGAAGCTGTCTCAATGATCTAGTAATCTAGGTGTGCATGAGGTCTCAGATTCGAGGCCTGTCGTCTAGTCGGTGGCAAAAATACTAATTGAAAATGGGAAGGTACTGGGTATTCCTTGCCCAGTTATTTTTAGTATATAATAAATTCTTGAAACTAAATACTTAAATGTGAATAGTTGAGCAATTCATGCTCATATTTGTAATGTTTTTACGTCAAACGTGTGAATAGATCACAAAACCTATCTCTGTTCTGTGGAATAGCTCATGACGAAATTTTAGACTATTAAGTTTAAGAGGGTTCATACATTTTCAAGTTGCTCGCAAATAGGTTTTTAAATTACGCACACAGAGCCGAAACATGCACACTTCTCTAATGCTGTGTGGTACAACAATATAGAGCGTACTAATGAGTTTGGTATTTTCCAACCTCGTATTTTGTTAAAGTTGGATAGGACAAAATTTCAAATTAAATTAATCAATAATTAATTGTTATTAATCGTATTGTATTCTATAAACAATTAAAATACAATTTTATTAGAAAGAAAGAAAAATACAATTAATTTTATATAAGACTAACAATTAATTTCTCAATAATAACTGCGGCTGATATGATGATGAATGTGACTATTTGAGGTCAAAGTGGTGAAAATGTCCGCCATCTTGAACTTAGTTGTTTTTGGGCTGATCGTCTCCAAAATCGATATCTGACAATCCCACTGATCACTGGGCATAGTTCTGAAGTCAAAATTGTAAAAATGCCCTCCATCTTGAACTTTGTTGTTTTTGGGCTGATTGATACCAAAATCGATATCTGACGATCCCATTGGCCACTGGGCATAGTTCTGAAATCAAAATTATAAAAATGCCCGCCATCTTAAACTTTGTTTTTTTTGGGCTGAGTGATACCAAAATCGATATCTGACGATCCCATTGGTCACTGGGCATAGTTCTGAAATCAAAATTATAAAAATGCCCGCCATCTTGAACTTTGTTGTTTTTGGGCTGAGTGATACCAAAATTGATATCTGACGATCACATTCGTCACTGGGCATAGTTCTGAAGTCAAAATTGTGAAAATGCCCGCCATCTTGAACTTTGTTGTTTTTGGGCTGATTGATACCAAAATCGATATCTGACTTTCCCATTGGTCACTGGGCATAGTTCTGAAGTCAAAATTGTAAAAATGCCCGCCATCTTGAACTTTGTTGTTTTTGGGCTGAATGATACCAAAATCGATATTTGACGATCCCATTGGTCACTGCGCATAGTTCTGAAGTCAAAATTGTAAAAATGCCCGCCATCTTGAACTTTGTTGTTTTTGGGCTGAATGATACCAAAATCGATATCTGACTATCCCATTACTCACTGGGCATAGTTCTTAAGTCAAAATTGTAAAAACGCCCACCATCTTGAACTTTGTTGTTTTTGGGCTGAGTGATACCGAAATCGATATCTGACTATCCCATTACTCATTGGGCATAGTTCTGAAGTCAAAATTGTAAAAA
This sequence comes from Laspeyria flexula, assembly GCA_905147015.1. Taxonomy (NCBI): domain Eukaryota; kingdom Metazoa; phylum Arthropoda; class Insecta; order Lepidoptera; family Erebidae; genus Laspeyria; species Laspeyria flexula. The sequence continues at coordinate 10,246,487 of LR989972.1, read as the reverse complement.
TGCCCGCCATCTTGAACTTTGTTGTTTTTGGGCTGAATGATACCAAAATCGATATCTGACTATCCCATTACTCACTGGGCATAGTTCTTAAGTCAAAATTGTAAAAACGCCCACCATCTTGAACTTTGTTGTTTTTGGGCTGAGTGATACCGAAATCGATATCTGACTATCCCATTACTCATTGGGCATAGTTCTGAAGTCAAAATTGTAAAAATGCCCGCCATCTTGAACTTTGTTGTTTTCGGGCTGAGTAATACCAAAATCGATATTTGACGAGCCCATTGGTCACCGAGCATAGTTCTGAAGTCAAAATTCAAGTTCAAGATGACGGGCATTTTTACAAATTTTGACTACAGAACTATGCCCAGCAGATCAATGGGATAGTCAGATATCGATTTCGGTATCACTAACCCCAAAAACAACAAAGTTTAAGACGGTGGGCATTTTTACTATTTTGACTTCAGAACTATGCCCGGTGACCAATGGGATCGTCAAATATCGATGTTGGTATCACTCAGCCCAAAAAAAACAAAGTTCAAGATGGCGGGCATTTTTACAATTTTGACTTCAGAACTATGCCAAGTGAGTAATGGGATAGTCAGATATCGATTATGGTATCACTCAGCCCGAAAACAACAAAGTTCAAGATGGCGGGTATTTTTACAATTTTGGCTTCAGAATTATGCCCAGTGACCAATGGGATCGTCAGATATCGATTTTGGTATCTCTCAGCCCAAAAACAACAAAGTTCAAGATGGCGGCCATTTGTACAATTTTGACTTCAGAACTATGCCCAATGAGCTATGGGATAGTCAGATATCGATTATGGTATCACGTAGCCCAAAAACAACAAAGTTTAATATGGCGGGCATTTTTACAATTTTGGCTTTAGAATTATGCCCAGTGACTAATGGGATCGTCAAATATCGATTTTGGTATCACTCAGCCCAAAAACAACAAAGTTCAAGATGGCGGGCATTTTTACAATTTTGACTTCAGAACTATGCCCAATGAGCTATGGGATAGTCAGATATCGATTATGGTATCACTCAGCCCAAAAACAACAAAGTTCAAGATGGTGGGCGTTTTTACTATTTTGACTTCAGAACTATGCCCAGTGACCAATGGGATCGTCAAATATCGATTTTGGTATCACTCAGCCCAAAAACAACAAAGTTCAAGATGGCGGGCATTTTTACAATTTTGACTTCAGAACTATGCCCGGTGACCAATGGGATCGTCAAATATCGATTTTGGTATCACTCAGCCCAAAAACAACAAAGTTCAAGATGGCGGGCATTTTTACAATTTTGACTTCAGAACTATGCCCAATGAGCTATGGGATAGTCAGATATCGATTATGGTATCACTCAGCCCAAAAACAACAAAGTTCAAGATGGTGGGCGTTTTTACTATTTTGACTTCAGAACTATGCCCAGTGACCAATGGGATCGTCAAATATCGATTTTGGTATCACTCAGCCCAAAAACAACAAAGTTCAAGATGGCGGGCATTTTTACAATTTTGACTTTAGAACTATGCCCAGTGACCAATGGGATCGTCAGATATCGATTTTAGAGTTCATCAGCCCAAAAACAGCAAAGTTAATAATTTGATCTTTAATAAAAAAAAAATTCCATAACAAAGTATCAACTGGTATTGAACTCTCTTGAAATATACAAATATTACGTAAACATCGGACCGGGAGCGCGGGAAGCAAAGCGTTACGTCCTCTCTCTAGAAGGCCTCAGCCGGTACTGATTTCTCACGGCCTGTGCGCCGAAATATAAGGCGTTTTTAGGCTCTTTTCAAAAATCATTTTAAAATATTTCTAAAGGGATTTCGAAAATATTATGGACATTTATAAATGACAACATCTTGCTTAATAATTAAATGTAAAAAAATCGACTTTTTAAACACATATAGTGTACCAAAATTCTAATCAAACTTGATCAAAGTCCAACGTTCTTAAAAATTTTAGTTCTTAAGTTTTAGTTATAAAAAAATGAATATTTCTAATATTTTTTCAATACACTAACTAAAGGACTATATGTAGACCTTAAAACAAGCTTTTTTTTCTATGCATTTCAATTACTTTAGTCCCTGGCGAATCTGAAAGTAGGCTTGTTTCGTAGAATTTCTTAAAACGCTGTGCGAAAGAACTGTTCTAACTAAAATACTAATAATAAATACTCTGTTTTTCTTAATACACTTTTTAGACAAGAAAACTGTTGTCTATGTATGCCAAAAATTACTTCGCTACATATAAAGACATATTCTGTAGCGAACGTGGAAATCTCATGATTTCATGGATTTCTGTATGAACCCTCTTAAATAAAGGTAAATACATTGATAGATCGCTCGTAGGAACTTCAGAATAATATATAAACCTTCATAAATAAGAATTAATAAAACATTAGTTTCTAAGTGCAATTCAGCGGCTGGACCAATTCGGTATTTTTTTATATCTGTTGAAGTCGAGAACTGCCTCGGTGGCGCAGCGGGAAGTGTATACGACTGCTGTGCAAGAGGTCCCGGGTTCGATTCCCGGGTCGGGTAAAAATGGTATTGGACTTTTCTATCATGAAATTCCAATATTGAGATTTTCCCGGAGTTTGGCAAACAAATGTTCCCGGTTGATGACAATAGGCTCGCCCCCTATTTCATGGGACCAAACATAGCTGGCGAAATGTGGGTGTGAAATACCTCTGCCTACCCCTTCGGGGAAAAAGGCGTGATGCTATGTTATGTTATGTTATGAAGTCGAGAAAGCCCTGAAGTCAAAAAAGGTATATTACCTATTGTCTATTGATGGGCCAATCAGTTTTTGTCATTTAGATTACTCTCTCAGCCATTTCTCTCAGACTCTCATTGAGGCATTCTCTATCAGTCATCAAAGGTGATGCTGATATTATGACGGAAAAAGTAAATCGAAGATACCTAGGTCTAACATTATTTAATTTACTTCTGCTTAAAATTTTTTTTTTCTACAAATATTAGGTAGGTACCCATGGTACTTGTGAGTGAGCCCTAAGGTGTTAGCTGAGTGCGCAAAGGTAGTATTCAGCTATTCAAATTCGGTCACGATCTCCGCGCCTAGCCGAGGCGTGATAATACAGTTAATAGTATAATCTCATCCAATCTATATTACACTTTTGTATTTACATAGCGTTATTTAGAGGTCAGACTTTCGCGAACTGTAATGCGAGGTCACTTGAAAGAGGAGACTCTTTACGAGATTTATGTTGGGGGTTAATTATTGTTAACTTTATTATCTTCTTTCACTGTAAGTAGTAAAAGTTATATTATGATGAAAGAAACTTTGTCTAACATATTTCCATGCATTAGAATATTTTAATTTAAATGACAGATGGACCGACGGCCTAGTACCTAAAGGTTGCGGGTGGCCGTTAGTTAATTACAGACGGCACAAAATAACTCGTGGCGGAAATTTAGAGAGACCTACGTCCTGCAGTGGACGTCACTGGACTGATATGATTATTAGAATAATTCGATTTAATTTTATTGCTAAACCAAAAAATTCAAGTGAAAAGCAACATAAACATAACATAATATAGCATCACGCCTTTTCCCCGAAGGGGTAGGCAGAGGTGTCTTACACCCACATTTCGCCAGCTATGTTTGGTCCCATGAAATAGGGGGCGAGCCTATTGTCATCTACCAGGAACATTTGTTTACCAAACTCCGGGAAAATCTTGATAATGGAATTTCATTATAGAAAAACCCAATACCATTTTCACCCGACCTGGGAATCGAACCAGGGACCTCTTGCACAGCAGTCCGATACACTTCCCGCTGCGCCACCGAGGCAGTTGAAGTGAAAAGCAAGCTTTCATAAATGTCTCGATAAACCGATATTTTAGGGTGTTGTTATAAGTTTATAACGACAATGTAAGTACTTTACAAAGTAAATTATTATTAACACTACTTTTCAGACCAAGACTGAAAACTTCCAGTTTCTGAAGCGTTTAACAGTGAGAAGAGGTCAGTAGGTTTTTTTTTGATTAACAATATCTAGGTCTAGCGTCTCCACCGTCCCCTCCAGTGGGCGCTAGGCAAGAATATGGTAGTAGGATCCGGCTAAATATATGGGGAAGGGCGTGGGGCCCTCACAATAAAACACAGCTGATAAATACGTACTGATAGTATTAATTTTAAATGTCAAGAAGTGCGTGCACTGTACAAGAAATCGGAATAATAGTGAGCCTTTAGTCTTCGACGGGTGGTCCGACGAAGACTCGGTTCGAATTTGAATTAATTTAGGATTTTGAATTTTAAATTTTATTATTAAAAGTAAATTAAAAAGAAATCAAAAGAGATCCAAAAGTTGCTCAAAAGAGGTGCAGTCGTGCAGGACGTAGCCTGCAACGGGTGCAACCGTTACATAGGTATTCTCGGTATGAGGAAAATGAGGAAAAAGGACTTGTTAAGGAAAAAAAATTAAAGAATATTTTGAACTAGTTATAGTCCTTAACATTTGGGTTTGTCTTCGTTTATAATGTGGATGTCAGGTCCGTAATACTTACAAGAATTATCTAACTTAAACTTTATGAACTACGCGAGGACTTCGAGATTAAATATTATTTTAATATAAATAATTATTAATTGTTATAATTCCTTCTCAAAAATATTCGAGCATATAAAAATTTGTAACATCATAAAAGATACCAATGCTTGACCCCTATGACAATATCTAAGGGGACTAATTCCACCCCAACGTGCTCTACGGGGCGTCTCTTACCATGACACCATCACATTACATTATAGACAATCATTATTATACCTAACTAACTTACTTCACAACTCAAATGCTTTTACAAATTATTCTTATTGTGAAAACTGATATTACCTAATTACTTAGGTATTTTATAAATCACTAATTTTTTCAATTGAAATGACAAAAAAAGATAATTTAAATGAAAATTCAGAGAAAGTTATTATTAGTGTACCTAACTAAAAACAGCTGTTAAAAACTCTACGAGAGCCGTTACAATAGGTAATCTATAATCTATACTTTTTAAATAAACTAATAAAATGATGACATTTAATTTAATTAATGTAAGTATGTGACAAAACAAAGTACCTACCTACCTACCTACTTACTTACTAATAATGTAAATAAATAATCACACTTTTGAGGACTATTTAACTAACTATCTAATTAATATTTGCGTTATGTGTTTAAGGTGCATGTTTCGATTCATACTTACTTACATACATACCTACATATAGATCACGCCTCTTTCCCAACAGAGGGGTAGGCAGAGACCATTTCCTTCCACTTACTACGATTCTGGCATACATCTTTGGCTTCTTCAACATTCATCAGTCTTTTCCTGCATGTTTGGATTCGTCTCCTCTATTAGGCGGATGTTTGGATTCTTCTCAGGCGGACCGTACCTACACTTGTTTGCCATCGCCGTGGTAAAAAAAAAGTGCTACCAAGCATTGTACAGAGCATTGTAGGTACCTATTCATCTTATTGTGGATTCACTTTTGTATCTGGTATTAAATTTTTCATCATCATCATCATATCAGCCGTAGGACGTCCACTGCTGGATATAGGCCTCCTCAAGAGACTTCCAATAGGACCGGTTGTATGCGACCTGCATCCAGCGCGATCCTGCTGTTCGGATCAGATCATCTGTCCATCTTGTGGGCGTCCTACGCTGTGCTTGCCGGTGCGTGGTCTCCATTCAAGAACTTTTCGGCCCCATCGGCCATCAGTTCTGCGTGATAATGTGCCCTGCCCACTGCAGATAAATAAACTAGAAAATTCTATTTTGAACTATAGGTAAGGTTGCTTTTATTGCTAACTAGGTAGGTAAATAAGAAAAAGTGTATCTATATTAATATTGTGTTTGTAAAGTTAGTTGCGAGTTTATTATAAGTAAATAAAATAAAATAGGTACATAGGTATTTCATCTATTAAATGTTTTAATTAATAATATACCTACCGTTATACTACTCACAAAAATACTTGATAGGTAGGATATACCCACTATTTAGGTAAAGGAATTTCCTATACCTAAATAAAATTGAATTTCAATATTGCGGCAACGCGTCGGTAGGTATATCATTTAAATAATTATTTAAAACACTGACTATTGACTCACGCACAGTGGTCCATGTACCTAAATATTATTTTGGCACAAAATAATTCGATATTGGTAACTTTTTAGATATATTATAACATAGCAAGTGAAAACTTTAAGTGGGCATACATTATTTCATTCAATATTCTCACCTAACCAATACCTAATAAAAAACAGCGAACTGGCCTTTTGTCAAAAATTGGCTGACACCTTTTTGGCTTCGTATGACGTTAATAACTATGTAGGTAATTGATTTATTATGAATGAAATTACTGAATTAGGTATGCTTTTATTAAACATATGAAAATAAAAGAAAAGTTGGAACGCGAATAAGTACAAGTCTACTCGTACGTTTAAGAGCCTACCTAATTAATCTCTGCTTGCCAAATATATCAATACTTACTTATTTGCTTTAACTAAATAAATATTAAGGCACTAAAATACTAAGGCATTAATGCCACTATTTAACATCTTTATGTAGAAGGACCTACCTACATTAATAAAATATTTTAAATGTGTTTCTAATTTACACTTGTTTCCTTAAAAACTGCAAGCCACTGACTATTAGGTACCGACGTTAAAAACTGTTTTTAATTATTGTTATTTACGATTTTTTTGTTGATGTTTGATCCAAAGTTTATTACCTAGAGATTAACTCTAATAATAATATATTCTAGGAAAAAACTGTCAAACGTGATTTTTATATTTATTTTTAATTTCGTATTTTATAGATTGGTGTACCTAGGTATTGGTCAAAAGGTACTATACTGCATAATGTGCTCCGTGGGGAATGTTTAAAACCGATAGCAAAAGTGTTGTTTTAAAAATAAATAGCCACTTATATGTACCTACCTACTAGTTATGACATAGGTTGCCCACATAGATCTTTAAAAGCTTTGATATCTATTTAGAAACGTATTTAAGATTAGGTAGGTATTCTTTAATTTATTAGTAGGCACTACCTAGAAAGAAAGAAAGAAAGAAATTATTATTATGAGAAAGAAAATTATAGTAGGTAGTTATCTAAGAAATAGGTAGTTATTGTGTAATTTATAAACAAAAATCAATCAAAACGCACCACGTAGTACAAAGCATAACAATTTTAATTAAAAATCAAACTATTTACCAAACACTGTTTAGTTTGTAATGGCGGAAAATATCCGTGAAATTCAAACTTTATCGAGTTTCATTAAAATTTAATTCAACTACATAAGAAACAATCGTACGGCCGGTGCAACAAATTATTTTATTATCGATAAAAATAATTAAACCGAACGCGACTGTAAACGTCCACCATTTTGTTCGAATCAGTTATTGGCGGGAACAGTTGAAAAATCCACGTTTATCTCGCGACATTAAGCTAATAAAGCATCGGAGTTAATTAAAAAGTATTACTCTAGGTGTGTGTGCGGAGGCGACGGACGAGCGCCGCTCGCGCCGGCCGACACAAAACGAGCAGCGTGACCCGCGCCACCCAATCATCGCCTTAATTGAATCATAACCAGCTAAGTTGGAGAGTACTACTCGACGCGTCCCGCCGCACTAATCTGATGTAATACGCCATATGGCCGGCTAAATCACAAGCTCTTAACTCAAACCGCCCACTGGGAAAGCGTTCCAAATTCAAATAACACCTTTATACGACCGTTAGCCAATCATAGAGCGAGCATTCAAATAAAGAGTGCAGCTTGGAGAATTGTCACCACCCCTCGGCTGGCGTTGTCCAATAGCCGTCAAGGAGTCCATGTTCGTTATTTTTTTTCCGCGTCGACGGGCGTCTGGTGAGTGCGGAGGGCTCATTCGGCCGCGCGCCGCCTTGGCGTTCGTATCGCGTGTTCGCGTCACGATGGATTGTGTTCTGTGTGACATGTGCTTCTGATTTGGTGTTTTATTTTTTGTGTCGGACCCGCTGTGTGTAAAAGCATGATGCCTCTCGCACCGACCCCTGTGGTGGCGGTGCCATCGAAACCGAAGATCGGATTCAGCATAGACAGTATAGTGGGTGGTTCGGAAAGACCCAAGCAGGCTTCGCCGCCGCTGGCGAGCCCGGGATCGCCGTCTCCAGTCGCTTCTCCCCGAAGTCCTTCTCCACGACCATTGTTGAGGCCGAGTGCTCTACCGGCTGTATTTCCTTCTCCTGATATGAAGAGGGTTTCTTATTTAGATGCACAGAGCCATCATCACCAATTCTTGGCGCATTTCCAAGGGGCTGCGTTGGCTGCGGCGTTAGCACATCAGCAGCAAGGCTTCGGGGCTCCATTACCACCCCATCCCCCACCGCACCCTGCCCCGCCAGTGCCCAGAGAGTCCTACACATTGTACCCGTGGCTCATCAACAGGCACGGCAGGATATTCCCCCACAGATTTCCTGGAGGTAAGTGTCTATTTAGCATTTATTTTTTGTACTTGACTACATCTAAGCTGAAACTTATATTCATACCTACATAAAAAGAAACACAGGTGAAATAAAAATGTATAAAATAAATCATTTATAATGAAGAAACTTAAGATTAATTGGTTATTTAATATAATTACATTGGTAGTTGTTGCAATGGACACAGTTTTATTTTTTCTCACAATTATTTAGACAGTTGTTTACTGTGAGAATAAGTTTTTCCGAAATTAAGCTCTATAAAAACAGTTTTTTTTTATAACAGTTCATCATACCTTACTTTTTTTAATCTTATTAAGTATAAAAACTGCCGGTTTTGAGGCTGTTTAATTGTTTAATGTTGAAAATAAATTTAGTCTAAAAATTCTTCTTACAGATTTTTTTCCACTATTTAACGGCACGTACTCCACAGTGGAAAAGACATTATGCAATTTACCTATATAATGAATAATAAGCATTGTCCGATTTAAAATCAATTTCAATGCAAAATAAAAATCAGTAAAAAGGAAAAATCCGTGATTAAAATAAAGAATGATTGGCAGCAAAATACATACAATACATAAAAATTTTGCTAAAAAAACATCTTGATGCGTTTTTTTCGCGAGTAAACAGGTCATAACTAATTAAAACATGTTTAACAGTTATTATCACGCAATAATATAATAACATTACATCTTCATCATTAGTTAATTGGTTTTCTAAACGTATTAATTTAATGATTTAAATTATTCAATAATACGATTTTATTGTACTTTTAAAACTGATTTGAACTTCCGGCGGTAAATTATCAATTAGTGATGAATGTAGATACGTTTAGAAACCGTTTTCTTTTTTTTGTTAAATGACTTCACTTTGCTCCCTTAAGAAATTAGTTCTATTTTTTTTTTCTTGTACTAATTAATTCCGAAAATTTTTAAATTAAAGTTTATTTTAATTAGATAGGCAAGTAGGTACATAGATACATAATTTTTTATAGCTTAAAGTTTAGTATTTGTTTAACTCCATTACAGATTTAATTAGGTTGGTAGGTAGTAATTATTTAAATTAAATGTATAATATTATCTACTCTACTTTACCACATGTAAAACATTAGTGTACTTTAGTGTAGGCATTGAATTTATAATTTTAGCTTGGTAACTAGGTTCTTAATTGCTAATTTCCTTATGTGGGTATAATAAATTCTAATTATTTAGGTAGGTACAGTAGGTATATTAAATTTATCCACTAATAAATTAATTATAACTAGGTACGATTGTTAAGATATAGCTTAAGCTAACTTACATAATATTAAAATAAAAAATTAATTCTTGAAAAATTATTACCTGCAGACGTATGGATCCTAATTACAGAAAAATTTGTATAATCTCTATAAAAGTCTAATCTCAGACAATTCCAATACCAAAAATTTGATTTTTAATATTTTCTCGTGGAAACACTGACGTTTTCTGTCAAAAATTTTATAACGCGGGAAAATTGACATTGCTCTATGGTATTCAAATAGATAATTATGGATTGCAGGCAACCTGTCTGCACTCTCGTGTTCGGTAAATCATTAAGGTGCTCAAATTATCAGTTGAAAGCCTTACTAACGCCTCCTTTATGATAATGTGTGGCATTTTCTGAGTTGCTGTTGAAATAGATTGACCTATCGCGGCTATGCTAACTAAGGGTGCTCGATAGATACCCACGCAGTGAATTACTGTGTGCATACAGTTAGTGCATTAAGTAAGTAAGTCGGGATAAATGTAACTAGGTACTTCCCAAGATCGTCGCCCGGCGCGGCGTTCATGAAATCGGCAAAGCATTATCGGCAAAACTCTGGTCAACCAGTTATTTCTATACATAAAACTTTGATTCATTTGTCTGTTGCACCGTAGAAGACGGACAAAAAAAGTAAAAACTTATCATTAAATCCTGGAGCAAAATGTTGCCATATTAAAATTGTGCTCGTACTATTTACGTGGGTAATTGATAACCTTAATTAATTCAATAAATATACGACTAATAAATAGTAGATTGTACATTATTTACGTTAACAAGTATGTTGCTTATCATTATCACTCAGCCTGCCCCAGTGACATGATTAATAACTCTTAATATATAGCAAATTAGAACTTCTTAGATAAATGTGCCTATTACATCTCACTAATTACAATAGCGATAAGAAAATGTCAACTAAGTATTTGAATTTATAATAACCTTTACTATGTTTACATTTACACACCAACTTTATGTAGGTAGATGGGAGGAGGATACCTAGAGGAGAGGAGACCCGTGTCCAGCAGTGGGACATTAATGGGTTATTTTTATACACCTATATGTTTATATAACATGTATCTCATTTGTTTAGGTACTCAACATAGTTGTCTGTGGTTAAAAATACCTATATCAACCCGCTAAAATAGAACTAGTGACCCATCCTGGCTTCGCACGGTTACAATCTATTCAAATTTTCATACGAAAATAACCATTCGATTTCTCCATTGCTTCGTTGCAATGTAAAGGAAAGATAAGGCAGGTCGCACACCAGAGCAGAAAATGAGTGATCCTGAAAGGGTAACGTTTTTTCTTTTGAGGTAGGAACGGAACCCTAAAAAACTGTCGTAGTTGTGGTTAATATTTTATAGATATATCTTTAATGATATACATTTATTGAAAATCATGAATGATCTCAATATTAAGTTATTAATACGACCCACAGATAAAAATAACTTATCAGCGAAAAAGTCTAATGTTAGTTAGCGTGTAGTGAAGGTACAGATTACAACTGTTGACAGAAAATTAAAATGTAAAAAAGTAGTAGCTTATCTGTAACACAGTCATTACGATAAAACTGTCCGTTATCTGTGCACGTCCCATCCTTGTCTATGCTTGTAAAAAGAAAGTTGGCGCGAAAAAAACACGGCTGTTGGAGCTTGACATTTTAAAATAGATTTAGAACACGAATGTTTTGATCTAGAGTTGAGCTTGTTACTGAACTTATTGTTATTTGAAGAATAATAATTATTTGATAGGTACTTTAAAAAAGATTTTATTTTTTATTTTACTTACTTACTAGTTGTTGCCTGTTGGTCGTAGCGTGATGTATAATAATAAAGCCCTTCCTCGATGAATGGCATCCAACACTAAATTAATTTTACAATTTGGTTTAGTAGTTCCTAGTATTTTACATTTTTTATTAAATATTAATGTCTAAGTCGTTTTATTCTAATCATTAGAGACGATGATATTAAATATCTGCGAATTTACCTATAAAATGGATGTGAAAAGTTTATCAAGAAATAAATTAGCCTGTCCATTTCATTTCAATCATCTTTAAGATCTTTTAAAACATTCGATAACTCATTTATTTAAGGTCAATGGGTATTGTGTAGAGATGTAAAAAGAGGTTTCTTGTAGGAGTATTTAAAAAAAAATAGAGCTAGTTATTTGGTCGAATGTTACAACAATGAACTTTTTTACAAAATTGAAATCAGTTTGTTTATTTCTTTTGTCTAGTTAAAGTGGGATTATCCGATTTTATGTTTATCTTTAATTTTTTACAGTTTAAGTTAGTTTTTAAGTTAAAAACGATTATAAAACCGTTAGCTATCTCAACCGCTGTCCTCTGTTAACGGGTTTATGTTTAGTATCCGTTATTAATATCGGTAATTTTCTTTCATTGTCAGGAAGCTTTGTGGTTTTGTGGGATTACGATTATATATTTCTGTTTTGTTTGTTTATTAATTGTTACTTTGTTAATCTTTTAAGAACATAAACGCGGTAAAATTTTCTAACGGATAAGGATTTATTGAAAAGGTTTCATTGACTTCAATTTAAATAGTCTTTTAAAGCGTTAATCATAAAGTTATGGTGGTCTTAAAATGTTTTTGCAAAAAAAATATTTTTGTCCGGCGTAGTTTAAATATAGTTATACATATCTAGCTAATTAAATAATTTAGTTACGTTATAACCTAGTATAAAGCACTTCATAAGTGTATGATATAACAAGATCATAGATTCACACTAATTACGATTTATAACACATATCTAATGAAGTCAATTAAAATTTTATAACTTAATTACAAAGTTTCGTTCATAATTAGTTGTTATTGCTCTGCTTAGCTTCCACAAAGAGTTCGTTAGTTAGGAGAGTAAATCCTTATTACTTTATTGATATACAACCTCGTTTAAACTGTCGGTAGCCATTTAATAGCTTTTGTTAAGCATGGAATGGTTAGTGACAATTTTACCCGGTAGAGGCGCTAGTGTGATGTGAGGTTTTCTTTCACTAGTAATTTCTTAATTCAGAATGTGAGTTAGTTAAATTAGTTTTTCGTAATTCTATGAGGATAAGCTATCAATTATTTGATTTTATTATTTGATTAATAATAGACAATCTAGTCTTTAAGTAATATTTATTTAATATTTAAATTAGACAGAATGCTAATATTCATCAGACGTATCTTTTAAAATTTATCCTACTCTTAAATAATATTATAAATCCAAAAGTTAGGATGGATGGATGTATGAATGGTTGTTTATTACTCAATCACGTCAGAATGGCTGAAAGGATCTGTATGAAATTTGGCATATAGATAGATTATAGTCTGGAATAGTATATAGACTTTTACTGGCATATAACGCAGGTGGAACTGGGGGCGGAAGCTCGTGATTTTAAATAAAACAGATAGTTAATATTCGTCACTTGTTAGGAAACGCCCGTGCTCAGCTGTGGGATGAAATGGCTTGATATAGATGACGATAATATTTTAATCTTTCTAGTTTTTATTATTTTTTGGTGTTATTTTTACCGAATAGACGCTTTAATGAATTCAGTTACTAAATTGTCACAAAGTTGCAAATAAAAAATCAATGTTGATCTAAAGACGACTTTGAACTTTTTATTTTTTTTAGTATTTTTTGATATTCTAAATTTAAACTAGGAATGATGAAGAGAAAAACTTTATTTGCATAAACACCAATCTCAAAAATTGACATCCGATTTAGAGAATTAGTTTATAGTAGGTAAATAAGAAGAAACGGTTAGCGATGAAAGAAAACTTCATGAAAATACAAAACTGTCTATCCTATTGAAAGAAGTATGATATTAATTATGTTATTGAGGCTGGTTATGTTAAACATATGATAATTTATAATAGCAATAAAGTTATTTTGAAACAATACTGTTGACCTACGGCCCGTTTCATTACGAGATAGCCTACCGTGAACTTTTTACTTTGTAGCTATCGATTCATTAGCTGCAATTAAAACTTTGATAACATAATTATGATGATAATACATGAATTTATAGTTTGTTGCTCCATTATCAAGTTTCGATATTAATTAATTGCGTCTTCCATTTTGTGATGAGTTTTGGTTTTCGATATATCAATTTTTTTTTTGGTTTTGGGTCCGAACCGCACGATCGCGCTGCATGTTAGTCGCATACAATTGTTCTATTGAAAATCTTTTGCGTAGACCTGTTATTAATAGTGGACTTACTAGTTCCTACGGCTGATATGATGATGATATTCTAAGTCGAAGTCAAAATAAAATCTTTGTCAAAGTGAAAATGAAAAATGAAATAAAAAGATTTGCTTTTTATTTCATTTTGATCACATACATGATACTTATGAACGTCATACGAAGCCATAAAAAAGGCGTCAGCAAATTTGCCTACGGCCAGTTCACTGACAAGGTTGAACTCTGAGAAGAACTTGGCAAGAAACTCAGGTCACTCTTTTGCCACTCTTTATTGATGATTTGATGAATTGTAGATGAATTTTCTACATTTAACATGGACATCTTTTCGGTACGTTTCCTCAGGAATCTGATCTCAATCAGATATTCTATTTATAATAGGAATTTTCTGTAAATAGAGTATCTGGTTATTTCTTTTAAATAGGTTAGCTGTGTATATTTTTAAGTTATGTGTACCTAAATATTTTATTGAATAAATGAATATTCTAAAAAAAAAAATGGACACTTATGCTGCATCTATTGAGTCGATAGAAAAATTTAAAACATCGGGCTTGTATAGCCATTTAAAAACCGGTTCCGTTTAGTGTTTCATTTCTATGTCAGACGTAACATTAGTGTGGTTTGCAGGCGTTGATCCTGTCTGGGTATGTTCATAAATGTGTGTTTGTTAAATCTTTTTTGGCACAGTAATTAGTTCGATATGTTATGGCGTGTGTTTGAAGAGGCCTATGTCCAGCAGTGGACTGTACGAAGGTGAAATGAATTAGTTACTTTTACAAAAGTTTTGTTCTCTGTGCAACCATACTTAAACTTAGGTACTTACCTACTTACTTGGTTATCTCGATTTTATCTAGGCCAAGAGAGAAGTGTAGAACAAAATCTCATTATTTTAAAACTCTTTAATAAGTATAAAAAGCACTAAGCTGTATATATATTTGATTATTAGTAGATTATTTACAATATAAACGGTAGTGCGACCCTTCTCAATTTCACACCATTATTTAAGTCAACAATGGATTGCAATAATAATTTGTCCCTCCTTCCATAGAGTAAATATTCATAAAAATAAACTCTATATCCGAGCTCTATGGCCCCCGTTTTTATCATCGACAACCCTAGTGTGACAATGTTATTTTTATGAACCCAGCGACATTATAAAGAACTCGATTTTAATTAAACTGGCTTAACGCACGTCCCGTTCGTCAAAAAACGAGGGAAATAATAAAAATAAGATATTTTTTTCATATAGAACTAATAATCGTTTTGACAAAGGACTTTTTATGTGAGTGAGCGGGCTTTGAGCCCGATTATCAACTGACGCCATTGTATTCAAAATTTGATTATTTTATAGTGCTGCTCTTTAGTCGACCAACACAATTTTTATTATATTAACTCATTAACTTCAACTGTCGATTTACATTTTTATGTTAGCAAATATAAAGCATATGTGGGTGAAATGACGACCTAATTAACGATACTATCTTTAGATACCAATTAATTATAAATAGAAAGTTTTTGAAAAAATGACTTTCTTACTTAATATGCGTGATTAATACACAAATTAATGGCCACAGATAATTGTGAAGATTATTTGTGGCCATTTATAATTAGGTATACATAAAAAATACATGTTTGAACTACTGGCGTTTTATAAAAGCTCGTCAAGTGTACGCTTCGTATAAATCGCTACGCTAATTAGATTCTTATTTGCATGTCATTATGTATCGTCCCACTTATCGATATGAGCACATCACTTCGCTTCGTTAAACATGTTGGTAGCACCAAACGTCACATCTTTCGTTACGCGCGCTTTTTTTTCTTAATTACCACATATTGTTGGATCATGTTTTGTTCTTTTTTTACCATATTTCTACTAAAAGGATTGAATAGCTTATAATTGGATGTAATTTGAGCTTACTTTGTTGTCGGGCGACTGCGACGATTAACTGACGTTAAAAAGCAACGATTTATAATGATTGTTATGTTGGTAACTTTGAGTGGGCAGCCATTTTGTTAGTGATGCGATCGGTAGTTAGACAAATGATTTACAATGTCGACGGTTGAGAGCAACAAAAACTATGATTGATTAACTTGGATTGTTTATTGTAAACCAGTAAGATACCTAATCATTTCTATATTCACTAGACTTTCAATATATTTAGGTATTTATGGTAGGTACTTATTAAAATAGAAATTATTCTCTTAAATCGACACATTAAAGTTAATGCTCGTTAAACATAGGTGTGGTCAACATAAAAAAAATAAATGAACAGTAGTATTCGAAATTGCTTTCATGTCACGGCCCATCATCATTTAATTTAATTAGAATTGTATTATAAACTATCTCGAAGCTTATTTTAATTGATGACGTGCGTTTTCAATTCATAATTTCTGTATAATTGTGTTAATTATCAAACGGTCGATAAAAAATCATTCATTAAAAGAGTTCATCGCGCGGTGACCTTACAGCGGCGGCTTTTAATTAGTATTTTATTAGGTATATATTATTTGGGCATATCTGTTTATCGTTTTGTTTACAGTGGCATAAGTTTATAGAATTTATCTTTGGCTTTTAGGTTTATTACGGACGTCAATGCAATTATCTCTCGTCTTGCTCGTAAAACCAAAATTGTATGTGTTCTGTGACACTTCGTAGGTTATCTGTTTGATAAGAATGTTTGTTACTACATTTTAAATAGGCGATTTCAATTATAAAGCCACGAAATTGATTGCTTGTATTAAATATTTTATTTTCTGCTTATATCTCATTATCGATTCCTCGTTACTGAAGATCGCGTCCAAATATTACTGCGTGCCTAGTCTGCCTAGCATTGAGTGCGATTATAGGCTGTGTGGACAGTATGATGCTTGCTGCCGTCCTTGTCATCTTGTTAGACCATCTTGTACTTAACGACCCACGGCTCTGAGCATCGTCTGCCAAGCATTCCTTCTTTAAACGAGATTTAAAGAGACTTATCTTCTCTTTAGTGTTTTGCTGTGCCCCTAACATTGCCAACAGCCTGATCGTCTGCCATATAAGCAAAAAAATAAATTGCCCTACTATAACTAGTTTGCTGCATTAAAGACCACTGCTTCGAATTTAACAAAAGTATAATATTTCTATATATATAAATTAGGTGAGGCCTATGTTCAGCAGTGGACGTCGATAGGCTGATATGATGATGATGATGATAATATTATAATACCTATAAATTTATTACCTTCGTAACATATTATTAGAATTAAACGAAACGAGTAAAGCTTCTATATAAATGTTATATAAATCGCTACGCTATAAGCACTTATCTGCTAATAGCACTTAATAAGTTTCAAGTAGCCCAAACGGAGTCTGTGCGAGAACGCGTTACAGTAATAAATTGCAGCGTTTCGCAAAACCTTGCTGTCACGCAAAACGTACATTTGTGACACAAACACACCATATAATCAAACTGTCATTATATAAGCAATTATATACTTTACACATGCTCATATTTATACTTGAGAACTTAATGAGTCAAACAATGTTTAAGAGAGGGTAATTATATTAATTTGTTCTGCCATTAAAGTCGTATGTCTTCATTGGTATATAGACTTATATGGTAATATTACGGTTTTATATAGCCATAAATGTGTTCTTAGCATAACGGGTACTATTATATTTGTGGTATTTATTTTTGTGCTATTAAAGGCCCTGGAAGTAAAATTATGGTCGCCCAATGACAAGTGATTGGCACTAACCTATAGAAGTTTGCATTCCCTGAAGTATTTGTTCAACATGAGTAATAAATATTTGTACTTTACTTGCAAACGGAGTGCATACGATTGCTGAGCAAGAAATTTTGGGTTTGAGCCCAGGAAAGGGTAAAAATGGTATTCTGTTTGTTAACCCGATTTGGACATGTGCCCGGTTAATGACAATATGTTCGCCCCTATTACAGAGGACATAAACATACCTGGTGTAATTTGGGTGTGACACATCTCTGCTTTACATTTCGAAGAAGAAAGAGATACCTTGGTGACATCCCAGTCGCACTATTTGCATTGAATCATAAGGCATATCATACACGAATTGCGATTGTCTTAATACAAATGGTATTAAAACTTGCATTTGTAAATTTGCTGTAAATAAGATTTTTTTAAATAATTATCAAGTTAATTTAATATAATATACGAATAATCCTTCAGCGTATATCATTCAGTCAATATTGAAATATGGTATGATCATATTATTACAGGTGCCTAATAAAAAAATTGGTTTTGTCTTATGAATCAGGTTCTTCTACCCATACATTTTAACGTGTATTGAGCCCTTGAGCATCGGAATCTTCATTTCTTTTGAATACCATTTACATACACAAAACTTAGAGGTACCTACTTCAATTCTATCATAAGACAATTTGTGCTTACCTTTTTTGACCTTTTCGGCCTTTTGCTATAGCAATTTTTTTCTCACGAACGTTGCTGTTGTAGAATGAAATCCTTACAAAAGTTTGCCCATGAAAATACAGTATTATTAATATGCATTGGTATATTTTTAAAATTTTTATGACGTGTAATTGAGCTGCACTTACAACAGGATAAGACATGGCTGTCAAAAATATTGACAACAGAGTTAATGTAAACTGGTTGAACAATTGCAGTTGTAATTTAGCATATAATAACATAAATTTATGAAGGTAAAACATTTATCTTTAACATTAATAGTATTGTATTGAAACCGCGACTTTGTAAGGCATACTTACAAAGACAGTTTTATCTCATCCTCAAAGTAATCTCCTTATTAAAACTCACCAAACAATAATAAATAATAATAAATGATAACATCTCAATTTAAATATTTCGCAACAATGACGTTTCGTGTAATTGATATTGTAGCTTAAATAAGCATAGTATACGACTTTTCTAACATGATATATTGTAACTAAAGTCTATTGTGTTGCTAGAATATAGAGCGAGTAACGATAGCTCTATGTATATTGGACAAGTGTGCAATTATAATGTCATTAGCAAATGTCAGGACGTCGTTACAAGGCCACTGCGTGCGGAACACGTATGCAGCCACCCACGGGGAATATTATTCCTGTAACTAATGGTCGATTAAGTTCCAACTCGAGACCTTTAATATTTTGAGGCCTAAATTAGTTTGGTAATCAACAGGCGATTGTAATTGTTTGAAGTGGGCGTGGCGTTTTTTATTATTTGTAATTGCTTTTGTTACCAAAACCGGTAGTGACAGGTATTTAAACGGACCTATTAGAAGTCATTGTGTTTATCTTATCTTTGTTTATATACTAGGATGTTGCCGTGACTTTGTTTCTAGAAAGAAAAAAAGAAGAAAGTCTCAAGAACAGTCTAAAGTATCATCTCTATCTAAAATTATGATAAATATGTCTAAACAGCGGTTCCTGTCTCAGCTTAATGCTAACATATTAATGTTACAGCGCCGTTTTTAGCATGAAATGAAAAAAATAGAGTCAGCCAATTTGCTTACGCCTAGTTTGCTGACAGCTTTATTCATATCTAGAGAACTATTTAAAAAGGACGCGTGGAAAACCATAGGCGTGGGCTTTGCCTAGCGGTGGGACAGTATATTTTAGATATAAAACTATGTATACTTTGTAAGTGACGTATATGTCAATGACTCCGTGTAGCCCATCTCAACCCGTGACGTATACAAGACGTAACCTTATGCAGACAAGAGCACTGCGAGAACAGGAAAATACGAAACAAACCGTATACCAACCCACCTGGACAGCGTGGTATAGTAGGTTAAATTCCTTTCATAATCTTTGGTTGACACTCGTACCCAGCAGTGGGATATTTATGGGTTGAAAAGATTATTTGTAAACAACTTGATTTTATAAAATAGCCGTAAGAAAAATAAAAACCACGATCAAAATAATTCAATTCTTCTAGACCTAATCTCATTTATTGTGGCCTTTTCCGAAGTTTAGTGCTGATAATCCATTATTAAGTACTTAAATGTAATTAAGACTTAGGAAACCCTAGATTAGACTGTTTAATTCACAATCACTTCTTTATTACCAAATTTAACCAACACGTACATAACGAACATAATTATAATGAACAGGTGTACTTAGTGAAGTTGCATAAACAACAATTATTACTTAAGTAAATGTTATAACAGATATATAACAGTAGAACTTAGGTAGTATTCATACAATGACTGAACTGAACTGATTTTTTTATTCTGTTTTCGATTCTCTGTTAGCACAAAAGCGGTAGTAGATTTTTCTGTTAAGATATTCTTAAAATCAATCTTAAAATCAAAGGTAAGATAGTTTTGAAAAACTGGGAGGAGGCCACGGTGGGCACAATCATCATCATCAGCAACCCATTAATGTCCCACTGCTGGGCTCGGGTCTCCTCTCCTCTATCTAGAGAGGGTTTAGGCCATAATCCACACACGCTGGCCTAGTGCGGGTTGATGGATCAGAATCATACCCATAGAATGTCTTCTAGAGTATGTGGGTTTCCTCACGATGTTTTCCTTCACCGTTAGCAGATGGTAAATCACATGACTAGTATATATAAATTCCACAAAGTGAAATCCACATTGGTACTGCTGGTTGGAATCGAACTCGGACCGCGTGTTTAACACGCCGCGCCGCGCCGGTCTCTTATCCATTCAGCCACCATCGCTTCTCACACAATCATGACGGTCGAAATATGGGTGTCATGCACTTTTGCTTACCAATTTGGATATTAAAGGCGGTAAGCAAATAGGTAGGTACATAATAATAAGAAATACTTATTACATCATACAATTGTGTAAATCTCATAAACGTCATATTTCAACACAAAACTAAAAGGCGTTTATAACAGAAATACTCGGGTATATAATTTGTGGTGTTTCATTACTTCATATTTCTTAGTACGTGAAATAACATAAGTGGTTGATGGATTATCCTCCTGGGGCTCGCAGTCGTTTAGCGGTAATCTTTGTTTAATTTAATTTTAATAGTACCTCACTGCGAGGTTAGTGCGGCCGGAATTTTGTTTTTTTATTTTAAATGTTTTTGGGCAAGAATATTATAGGTAAGAACCTACGAACTCCTTGGTTTCCCGGTATGTACTTCTGATAATTTAAAATTTCTTATTTCGAACTAGCATACAAAATAGGCGGGAACTAAATGCGGATGATTCCAATAGCTTATGTTGAATGTGTATAAAGTCAATCTTTTAAAAGATCAACCTAAAAACTTTCATAAATAAGATTTTGAAAAAAGACTGAATCTTGATAGGAAGAAACAATGATTGTGCACCAATAATTTGATCCAAACATAATAATATATTATGTTTACAACAACAACCTCCTGCATAACCATACATAGGGACTGTTTTTAACAAAATTATACGTAACTATGAATATTATAAAAAAATATCACAGTATGTCTGCTAATTCGCTGTTTAAGTATGACAAATGGTAATTTTATCATCGCTTGACACATAAAATTCGCCATTTAACTGTCAAATATTGTCGAAAATCATTCGAATTTTTACTAAAACCCATTTTTCTCAATTAAAATAAATTAAAACTTATGTGAGTTTAATGTAATTAATTGAAGTGAAATATAGACAATGTTCATCGAATCATGAATTATTTATAAGTCAATTTAACATTCTACATAGAATAGAGTTGTTAGGGACACTTTTATGACTGTTCTGTCATGTATTCGTGACTAAGTTATCTAGTTGACAACGGTCAAGTTATGCGTTGCCATGAATTAAACTTGTATGGAAATAAAAATGTTAGCGTTTCCCATACAAGACTTACAATACCGACGTGTTGCGATAAATGGGTTTTTATCGATATTTTATTTTTATATTTGGTTCCTATCTGTACGATTTGTTGCTCTAGGTATAAAGTTTTGAATTTTTCTGCAAAAAAAAATTACCTATATTTACTCAAAACGCAGAGAATACTTTTATTAGACATGAAATTTAGGGCTCAATGTAAAGGCCTAAAGGATGCTAATCTTAGTTTTTGATAATAAGCATGTGCGTGAAATTAACACGAGGTAAAGATTTTTTATGACTCTTCGTCTGCGTTGAACATAATTCCTGTAAAACAGGAATTAAACTATAAGAACACTCACTTGTCAAAAGTAGCTTATGTCTTATTCCAGACTATATAATCTATCTATGTTCCAAATTTCATGCAGATCCTTTCAGCTGTTCTGGCATTATTGAGTAACAAACATCCAACCATACATAAATAACTTTTAATTTATAATATTAGTAAAATAGCATCAACAAATTTCTGTGAATTCCATTTGTACATTTAGAGTGTGAACCCACAAAATTCCGAGCTGTTTCAGAAGCGAGATATATAGTAACACAAAATCCTCAAAGCACATTTGTTTGCAGGTCCAGACATCCCAGGGTTCCTCCTACAGCCGTTCCGCAAGCCGAAGCGGATCAGAACAGCGTTCTCCCCATCACAGCTGCTGAAGTTAGAGCATGCCTTCGAGAAGAATCACTACGTTGTCGGTGCTGAGAGAAAACAGCTCGCGCAAGCACTGAGTTTGACTGAAACACAGGTGCGTACAGCTTTATAAGGCTCCTTTCACACCAGACGTTTTATCCGTCGGGCGTAATCACTTTTGTATAGGGAATACGCCGACGGATCATCGGTCGAGTGTGATAGTCCAAACTTTTTTGTATGGATTTGATTGTTCTGACGTAACGAGACCGGGACCGACGGTACTTCCGTCAGGTGTGAAGAGAGCTAAAAGGGTATAAGGAGGATAGATCTCTCGGGACTGAAAAATGGGTTTGTTTAATGGTTCTTAAGGCTATGGTGAAGGTCAACGACCCTTACGAACCTATATAGTTACAAGCACTGAATAAATAAGGATATAGCCATGGTGGTCAAATGGATAAGGGACCGTCATGCAATGCAATGCGGTTCGAGTTCGATTCCGACCGACAGTACCAATGTGGATTTCACTTTGTGGAATATAAATTTAGGTGGTCAGTGACATACCATCTGCTGACGGTGAAGGAAATCGTGACAAAACCTACATATCCTAGAAGAAATTCTATTCAGTGGTCTGGTCGACGCGACGTAAGAAAGCTCATAGGTTTTTTCTCAGTCACCTATACCTCGCACACTTAGTGCACTCAACAGGCTCCTTGATTCTAACCCAGTGTGTGACTTGTTTGTGGATGGATGGTCGAAGATATTATCTGTATGTCTGTCGTATTGTGAGATTAAAGTATGAATTGTGCCCTTGAATCTTGCTATTTTGTGTTTAATTTGTGTTTTAAGTTTTTGCATTATCTTTAATGACTGTAATTGGTACTATATACCGGTGTAGTTAAAGTGAAATAAATAAATTTTCATCTTTACACACGATTTAAGAGCGTTTTTGAATAAGTAATAGTAAATAGTTACTACTTTTTCTATTGCATTTTTTTTCTTCCATTGCATTAAACAACAATTATCGTTAGTATAAACGTATCAATTATGTTTTTAACTAAGTACTTAATTAAGCTCATTTAATTTAACCCGATAATTGTTTTGTTCAATTATTTTAAAATCTAAAATATTTTGAATTGAATTCAATTATTTCTCATTTAAAATGTTTAAATGTACACGTTCCATTTCCAAATTATTAAAAAAAATATATAGAACTTGAAAAATAAGATGTATCCACTAACGTTACATTTCGTTATTTTAAAATTGTATATTAAATTTATCTGGACACGTTGTTTGTCAGCACATAATATATTATTATAGTTGTCTATTCACTCGTAACACATAAACGCTATTTCTACCTAACCCTCCGGCTATTCAAGCGATAATCTACCATAATATACCAGGGAAATTATTTAGTAGATTAATTACTACCTATGTTATAGTGGGCCCAAGAGGTACATTAATTATACCCTATAAGGGATACCTTTAAACAAATATTTGAGATTGAACGCAGAGATAAAGTTATCAAGTTTTTAAGCCCCACCCTAGGAATTAAAAGTATGTATTTACCGATTATTTTTACCTGACTTACGACGCAAAGGAGGGTAATGTTTTTATCAGCCTATATGTTTCTTTTAATATATTTTATTTTAAAATTAGCAATGGAGCTTTCCATGTTAGGCATCTTCCTCGTTGACCGTGTATCGAACGTCGAGATCCGACGGAAAACGAAGGTCGAAGATGTCGGGAAGGTTAAGGTGGAGGTGGGCAGGACACTTGTCAAGAAAGAATGACAGCAGGTGAACCAAAGAAGCCACAGAATGGTGGCTTAGAGAAGCTATCAGGCCAGTGGGCAGACCATCAGCCCGATGGTCAGACGATATCGTCAAGGTCATAGGATTTCATTGGACCGGCTGGCACAGGACTGTGAGAAGTGGCGCTGTGGAGAAGAGGCTTATGCCCAGCAGTGGGTGGATGTGGGCTGACGATGATGACGATGATGTAAAGTACATTTTATCTCCTACACACCTTTTACCCCAAATTTCGGATAGATTGCCGACAAACAAATTCGTGCGATATTGCGAAAAGCTTTAAAGTTGTATCCAATACAAAAATTAAATGACAAAACTGTCATAGGTGACAATTATCTCAAGATTTGACAATATTTGAAGGCTTTGAAGTATGTCTTGACTAAATAAGTATCAAACATCCGTATTGAAAGAACCGGTAGCTTGGATGGCCTTGTTTTGTAATTAATTACACTTCACTTTAGTTAACAAATTACTACCTAGTAGGTATTAAGGCTAACCAAGCGCTTCTAATGAGGGAATAACTAAAAATCACTTTAGACTGATTTAACACGAGTTGTTTGTCCCACGGTCCACTGGCGATACGGAAAGAATCCTTTTTAAAGTCGTCTTTTTGGAACCAGGGACCAATTTAACTGTTGCGGTTTTGTCGAGTAAGCGCCAGTCCTCTCTTGCTTCCGTCAATCCTTTTGTCCCTGGTACAACAAGAACTGAACCTTCTCCTTAATCTGTTCTTTTAATTTTCCACTTCATGCATCTCATCTTCTCTTTCATTCAATTAAAGGTGCTACAACTCCCACTACTCCACCGAGAGTATAAACTAAATATTTTACAAATTGTAACTAAACTAATATTATTAAGCTGAAGAGTTTTTTTGTTTGGTTGAACGCACTAATCTCAGAAACTACTGGTCCGATTTGAAAAATTCTTAGTGTTGAATAGCCAATTTATCGCGGAATGCTATAGGCTATATAATATCACGCTACGACCAATCGGAGCATAGTGACTAAATAAAGATAAAAGCTCGGGTAACAGCTGAAAAAAAGTTGCATAAAATGGAAGAAAAGTGTCCATAATGTCCAATGGTTAAATAAAATTTAACATATTGGAAAATAGTTAAAAGTTGCTAATTACAGGTTGACCACTAAACTACGTGTCTTAATAAGCAAAGTAGAGGTCAAGTTAATATGGTGTTCTATTTATATCTGAACAAAACAGAACAAGATACTAATATTATACAGCTGAATAGTTCGTTTGTTTTGTTGAACGCGCTATAACTAAGGAACTACTGGTCCGATTTGAAAAATATTTTAGTGTCGAATAGGCCATTTATTGAGGAAGACTATAAGCTATATAACAACACGCTACGGCTAATACGAGCAGAGTAGAGGTCAAATATAAAACAATGATACTCCGCGCGACTAGTAATTAATAAATTGGCGAGTGCATAAGCAAACAGAAAATAAATCAAGCAGTTACTGTGTTACATCGTATGTAGACTTAATGAGTATGAAAAAACATTAAGTGTGGTTTAGAAACTAGGTTGAGCTATTACTATTAGTAAACGACCACACCCGACCGGATTGCAACTCGCACGTACCGTCAGCAAAATAATTAATTAGCTGATGATAACGATGCTATTTCATAACCCTGCTTATATTGCATTGATTGTTTCGTTTCGCTGTGGAAGTGGATGTTTTATATTCATCTTCATCAGCAACCCATTAAGTCCCACTGCTGGGCTCGGGTCTCCCCTCCTCTAACTAGAGGGCTGAGAGAGTTTAGGCCATAATGCACTCACGCTGGCCTAGTGCGGGTTGGTGGATCAAACAAACTCATAGAATTACTTCTAGGGTATGTGGGTTTCCTCACGATGTTTTCCTTCACCTTCAGCAGATGGTAAGTCACTTAACTAGTACATATAAATTCCACAAAGTGGAATCCACATTGGTACTACCGGTCGGGATCGAACTCGGACCGCGTGATTTGCACGCCGCCGGTCCCTTATCCATTCAGCCACCATCGCTTTTATTCATCTTATCATACTAATATTATAACTACATCTATATCAATGTCAATATAAAACACATAAGTTTAGAGTGTCTGTCCAGCAATTACCATCTAGTGTCTAAAAGAATACGGCTTAAATTTGCGCAGCGGCGTTTTTCATTTTATAACACTTCAACTATTAGTGATATTTCTTCTTGCTTGCTTCAGTGGTTTTAGACAAATTCATATTTTAAGAATACTGTACATAGAGTCTAAAAAAGTTAAAAGTGGTTATGTCGGCCAGCCTTGTAATATATTAGTGAGTAAGTACATAGGCTGACTGTTACTTCTTACTATGAGATAAATATCTAATTTATTGGTTTAATAGTATGATAGTTTGTAATTATGTAGATGATGTTATAATTAAGTTTATATTGAACGTACAGTTTGCACTTTAACTGAACTAAGTAACATAATATTATAAAAACTAATAACATATTTTTTATGGTTAATAAATTATAAAATACTAGCTTCCAATCACGGCTTCGCTCGTGTGGTACATCGGTAAAAAGTAGCCTAAGTCTTAGACTACCTCTATGTGAAATTGCAAGAAAATCGGTTGAGTTGATTCGAAGATACTCCTTACATACAAACTTACAAATTTTACAAACATTACCTTTTACCCGACTTCCAAAAAGGAAGGTAATGTTTTTATGATTAGTATTGACAAAGGATACTCATTTTTTTAGTTATAATTTAGCAAAGAAGAAATATATTACTTTTTGTGAAATATTAGAAAAACAAATTCAGATAATATATAGGTATAGACGTAATAGGCAAAAACGCTTCACGCTATCTCGAAACATGAAAAATTTCATTTTTTCTACACTATCTATAGTAGTATATTGTTAGAATTTTAAATCATCATCATCATCATATCAGCCCAATGACGTCCACTGTTGAACATAGGCCTATTTTAAATATATTAATTATTCTCTGTTAATAGAGTTGCGTTGCTGTCGGTACCGGCGCATACGCACGCCAACGCCTAATGATCCAGTAATTAAACCGATTTTTTCATTCAGTTTCGAACAATTAGACGCAACGCTTGATACTCTTATCGCGATTTCATTGTTACGATAATGTCGGTAATTAATTCACTTATTGTTTGATGTTGTTTCATTTTTATTTGTACTTGGTTCATGGCCATGGAAATGGTGCACAATTTCATTAATACTATGGCCCTAATGGATCTATAGTACTAACTGCCGTATTAACTTTAAAGTTTATTTAGTAAAAACGTGTAATACTTAAGTCTTTACGCCTAAAGACTATTATTCAATGAAAAAATTGTGTTAATGACAGATTACTGCTAACTGGTGACCCTGACTGCTAAGCCGGAGGTCGTGGGTTCGATCCCAACCCAGGACAAATCTTTGTGTGATGAGCATAAAGGTTTGTTCTGTATCTGGGTGTAATTTATCTATGTATATATTAACAAAAAGTAAAAATGTATTTAAGTAGTATATCAGTTGTTTAGTACCCATAACACAAGCAAATATAATTGCTTAATTTGGGACTAGATGGCGCTGTGTGAATGTGGTAGAATATTATTATTATTGCACTACCTCATCTCAATCCGTGGGTATCGTAAAAGGCGACTAAGGGAGTAAACTTATGCAGACAAGAGCACTGCAAGAAAAGGAAATTTCGAAACAAACTATACCAACCCGTCTGGTAGCGTGGTATAGTAGGGTAAATTTCCTCCACATTGGAGGACTCGTTTGGAGGAAACCTGTGCCCAGGAGTGAGACGTTTATGGGTTGAAATGATGATAAGTACCATAAATATAAACCCCACTAGTTTTTCAGATTAATCGTATGGGCTTGAGGTAGACTTTGAAACTTATAAAGTCACCCAAAACCCTTCCAACTTGACTTAACACATTACATGGTAACCGTGTGAAACGGCGCCACGTGCTTTCTGAAGCACGGAGACACTCAAGAATAAAAGTGCCACAAACGCTCACCCATCTATGAACTGACCTTGCTGAGCATTGCTTAACCTCAAACATTGAAATGTTGAGAGAACAACCCGGTAACGTTGATACATTACGTGTTAAAAGGTTATAACGATCTTCTAGATGATGTAAACAATAACCATTCACATTAGCGATAATCTACTCAAGTTCAACTCGATAATGTTAGAAGCTACCAATTTGGTAGAAAAAAAATAACATGGCTACACAGCTGATTAAAGCAGCACTAGGAAATTAGCGTTAATCGCATCATGCAACACTGGTGATGATATAAAAACTGCGATGTGCGAATAAATTGAATGGTTCCATAGAATTTTATTGTTTATTTAAACTGTTTTGACTGACTTGATGAGTAATGCTTTTGGTATTTAATTTACAATTTTATTGCATTCTAGCTGTCACGTAGGGCTTCGCTCCCGCTCTTTGGTTGGCCACTGCTCAGCTCCTATTGGCGTTAGCGTGATGTTATATAGCTTATGTATTCCTCGATAAATGGGCTATCCAACGGTAAAATAATTTTTCAAATCGGACCAGTAGTTCCTGAGATTAACGCGTCCAATCAAACAAACTATAGTATACTATTTTCTACCAATAAATAACTTAAAGCTTAAATAAACTTCGTTCTGAGATTTGAAAAAGTTTACGATGCGGAAGCCTTCCGACGGCCCACAATTAGGGGGCTGATCATATAATCAAAGCATTCTTACGGAATTCTGAAATTAATAGTGTGTTCTATTATAGAAGCAATAATTTTATACGATGAGTCAAACAACGATTAGCATAGAGAATTATAGAGTAATGAGGCATGTCTTTAATTTATGACGCTTTGATCAACTATGTTTTTATTATCATTATCAAGAAAATTAAGTTTATTTTATGTCAAATGACTAAATATGGTAGAAATAAATAAACTTTTAAGTAGCTTGACTCAAACAAAAAAATAAAAAACAAACATATTGAAGCATGCGATGGAATTATGTTGATGAGCTTCTTATTTTAAAATTTACTGACCTTTCTTTTTGATTTTTGCGGAGCATGATTGTGTATAAAAACGTACGCCGTGGAAAAAATATGTTGATATTTTAATTATTTCTTTTTTTGTTTATTATGGCCATACCTATGTATATCTGATTACCTAGACTAAGTTTGTAAGAAGACTGACGGTGTTTATTAAAAATTATTTATCTACTATTTACCGGTATGACATCTAAGTTTCTCTATTAAGTATAATAATAATATACTATAATCCTAAATAAAACGGCACCAGTATGTACCAATGTGAGTCGTGACCGCTGTGATCCACATATTTGCTAAGTCTAAACTATTATTCGATATTAGGTGGTTTTTATGAATATCAAATATCACTACCCCCATCTCAATTCGTGGGTGTCAGAAAAGGCGACTAAGGAAGTTAACCTTATGCAGACAAGAGCACTGCGAGAAAATAAAAATTCAAAACAAACTCTATCTATTACAACTAGGGTTTATTCCCGGGAATTCTCGAGCCGAGAATTCCCGGGAAATCGTTGGATTTTGTTCCCGGGAAATCAAGCTCGAGAAAAGTCGAGAACTCGAGAAATCATGTACCTATATAGAAATTAAATCACCGTTTGTTGTGTTGTGTGGTGGAGCGGGCCAAAGCGCAGCGGCACCCTTTGATCTCGCTGCAAGCGCTCTGCGGCGTCGTTTTTACACGTTCTTTCGGGTTTCGACTCTAGCAGAGTATAGTTTACGTACCTAGTGAGTGTTTCACAGATTATATAAAATTATAATTACGAGATAAATTGAAATCAAACAGGTAAGCCTTTTCACTTTTGTTGACACATCGTGGCTTTATTGTTCATATTATTTTTATCAATAATATAATCTAAATATGATCTTAAATTTTACTAGTACCTATCTGTTCTTTTCTATTATTTTTAGTCAAACTTTAATACCTACATAATAGTACATTATGATATAAGTGCGGTAAGTTGATAATTGCAGCCGAGGCGATATTGCAAGAAAGCAGAGGCTGTAATTATCAAACCGCACGAATGTCATACGACGTTTTATAACATATTTGCGAGGAAATAAATAAAATTCGGACTTTCTTAGAAAAAAACAAATACAGCGAAAAGAAAAAGCGCGCGGAATAATTTTTACTTGTTACAAATTATCGATGCGCGCGCATCAGCGCTTTTTTTTAAAGGCAAAAACACAATAACAGCCAGTATTACTAATAAAGTAAATTAATATTTTTGTGTTTTATTACAGATAAATGGTTGTAATTTATGGTCTAAATTAATTAAGTTAAAGAATTAAATGTTTATTTTATATACATATATCATAATTATTTTATCTCCTTCCTATTTTTTTTAAGGCAAAAACACTAAAACTGCCAGTTGTTTTAGTGTTTTTGCCTTAAAAAAAAAAGCGCTGATGCGCGCGCATCGATAATTTGTGACAAGTAAAAATAATTCCGCGCGCTATTTCTTTTCGCTGTATTGGTTGTTTTCTAAGAAAGTCCGAAATTTATTTATTTCCTCGCAAATATGTTATAAATATGCGGGCGGCACAAAACCGCTCGTTGTGGCGGAAATTAGGTGAGGCCTATGTTCAGCAGTGGACGTCATTGGGCTGATATGATGATGATGTTATAAAACGTCGTATGACATTCGTGCGCTTTGATAATTACAGCCTCTGCTTTCTTGTAGCCCTCGCCTGCGGCTCGGGCCAGCAATATCGCCTCGGCTGTAATTATCAACTTACCGCACTTATATCATAATGTATGTCGGCGAAGTGCCAGGGTTTCCATCTTGAGAACTCATAGTAATAAAAAACACACGCTGAATATTACTTTCGTTTATTCACGCACAAATGCTCAAACAGAATAGAACAGTTTTTAACAATTCGATGGCTTTTATAATAAAATTAACGGATATAGCAACTACATCTTCCTGTTGTAATAAACAAATTAAATTACTGTAAAACAATTCATAAAATATAGTTTAATATTCATAATCAATATTTTAATGAATTTTACATCACTCCAAATGATTTATTTAACACAAATTACATTAATTTAATACAAATAAACATAATTATTACATTACATCAATAGATGGCGCTGCATGCATGATTTGACGGTTTCCTTTGGATATAAAATAGTTTAATTCATAGAACAATAGTAATTTTATTGTTATAAATATTCAAAATAATTATATTTGGATTTATTTACAACATTTATACAGTAAATTGAGTAATTGAATATTAAATTAAACATCAACAATCTTCGTAACAAAATAAAACATTTAGGAAGTCAAAATATTGACCATTAAATGTTGGAGCTTGATAAATAACTGTTTGAATATCATTGTTATGCATTGAAATACATTTCTATAATAATATAATCATCTAAACTATAACTGAACACATTAAAATTAGATAGAAAGTCATATGCGCCCATACGGCCATACTGACTCGAGCGCGCCCCATGCGCTGTTTTATGTTATTATATCGATACACACAAAGCATCACCCATCTGGGATCTAGCTAACACATAAAGCGTCACCCATCCTGGGATCTAGCTCACATACAAGGCATCACCCATCCTGGGATCTAGCCAACGAGACCAGGTTTAAGGATACGCATGGTGGCCAGCCAGCGTTTCAGGAAGGATATAGGATAGGAAAAATAATTTTCACATACACACACACACATTAATTATAATGTTAAACTGAATCATAAATCATATCAACACAATGGAATTATATAGGTCCAATATTATCCACAGAGGAAGTAGAAGCACTCTCGGCGACTACCGATTCCTCAGTCAATTCGTCTGAGTTGTCGGAATCATTGAAAGGGTCCGATTGAGCTGTAGGAGCAGGACGTAAGGCATCGTGACTTGCAATTTTTTCTGAACAACCGCGAAGATTAACATGTTTAAGTTTGTACCGATCGTTTGGTAATATTTCTAAAATTTCCATAGGTCCTTCAAATTTAGAGCCTAATTTAGTAGTGTGTCGTTCATGGCGCCGCATTAACACAAAATCACCGACCTTAAATGGCTGAATTGTAGCTTTGCCTTTATCAAAACGCATTTTATCGTTATGGGACCGCTCGTCCATCCGCTCTTTAGCAGTTGACCTAGCTTGCTCTAAGTTGTCTGTCAGTATGTCATCATCAATTTGCAATATTTTTATGGCAGGTGGGGAACATCTTTTTCCCAATAACAATTCCATGGGGCTTTTACCTGTACTTTTTGATACTGTGCAGTTTATAGCTAATTGTAGTTCTTGTAGAGCTGTGTGCCAAGGCCTATTAAGTTCTATAACAGACATGCTATCCTTTATGACTTTCATCAAACGTTCGACCTGTCCGTTGGCCCTACTAGCTCCTTTTGCTACTACATGGTGTTGAATTCCGTATCGTTCGCAAAAGTTTTTAAAGTCGGAAGAGGTCATGCTTTTGTCTTGATCAGTAATTAATCGCGATGGAGGACCAAATATTGCGATCAGATTTTGAAAACATTTTGTAGCAGTTTCAGCGGTACGATCATTTGTATAAATCATATGAACATACTTAGTGAAGCCGTCGATAAAAACAAAAGCATATTCGGGTTCATTGCGTTTTCCGTTCATTCTACCAGTTATATCTGCATGAACAGTATGGAAAGGAATGGCTATTTTGTCAATTGGATGCAAACTAACCTGCCTAGCACCTGATACTCCTTTCCTTACCCTACATAAAACACAGTTTTCCACAAATTTTCTAACCAATCTAGTCATATTTGGGAACCAGTATTGCTCTCGCAATTTCTCAAGAATCTTTTCCCAGCTGAAATGTTGAAGATTATCATGATAATGAGAGATAAGATTCCATCTGTAGTTACGTGGGACTATAATTAACTTATGCGTTTTATTATTTATCTGTACTTTACGTCTCAATAATTTATCTTGAAGTATAACGTAAGTATCTGCAATATTTTTGGGAATCGAATCACCTTTCAATTGTTCTACAATACCAGCTAGAGTTGAGTCACGCTTTTGTTCAATAAGTAGCCAGTTATGGTCAAGGGTAGCTGAATTAATGGACCAAATTAAGGAACTTGGTTTATTAGCTTCGAAACACTGATTATTTTGACGTTCATTAGGATTTTTAATTGGATTACGGCTGAAGAAGTCAGCATGAGTAAGTTTATCGCCCTTACGGTATTCAATTTCAAATTGAAAATTTTGCAAGTAGGCCCACCATCTATGCACTCTGGGAGTAAGGTCTCGTTTGTGACTTGAAGCCTTTAAAGAATTACAGTCAGTAACTACTTTAAATGATCTGCCATGAAGGAAATGTCGAAAATGTTTTATAGCTTTTACCACAGCAAGAGTCTCTAATTCGTAAGAGTGGTATCTGGTCTCTGTATCTGAAGTTCTTGCACTAAAATAAGCTATAACTAATGGATTTTTGTCTTGTCTCTGAATTAGTACAGCACCATAACCGATTGAGCTAGCGTCTGTGTGTAGCTCGGTCGGCAGATTGGGATCAAATATAGTTAGAACTGGAGAAGATGTGAGTATGTTAATTATTTCTCGTCGGGCAAGTTCGTGTTGTTCAGCCCACTTAAAAGGAACGTTTGCTTTGGTCAAGTTGTATAAAGGGGCCATGATTTTAGAGAAATTGGGTACAAATTTTCTAAAATAACCAGCTAAGTCGTTAAATTGCCTAACTTGTTTTATATTTTTAGGGGTTGGAGAATCAGTTAGAGCTTGAATTTTTCTTGGACTTGGTCTAACAGTGCCATTTTCAATAATGTTACCGAGATATTCAATTTTAGTCTTCAGAAACGAACATTTGGAAATATTTAGAGAAAATCCTGCCTGAGTTAATCTAGTCAAAACAAGTTTCAAATTTATGAGACCTTGCGCCACTGAGCCCCCTATGACCAAAATATCATCAATATAAACTAAAGCAATATCATCTTTGTAATTACCTAAGGCAGCATTTATGGCACGTTGGTACACAGATGGGGCATTGCAAAGACCGAAAGGCATTCTAAGATATTCAAATTGCCCATCAGGCGTCACAAATGCTGTCTTCTCGATAGAGTCTTGCGCTATGGGGATACCATGGAAACCAGAGGCCATGTCTAAACAACTGTAATACCGAGTTTTGCCTAACCTATCAATCTGGTCCGCTATGAGGGGTAATGGATAATTATCTCTAATGGTATTTGAATTTAATTCACGGAAATCAACGCAGAGTCGATCCGAGCCGTCCTTTTTCTTGACTAGTAATATGGGGCTGCTGAACGGTGATGAGCTATCTCTTATTATGCCGTTTTCTTTTAAATCTGTAATTATTTCCCTGACTTTCTCACGTTCTACAGGAGACAAACGATATGGGCGACGTTGAACAATCTTATCAGGGTTTTTTAATCTAATTTTTAACTCTCCGGTTGTCACCTGTGACACGCGATTTCCCGAAGTGAAATTATCTTTGAAGTCATTGATAATACGATAAAGTTCCTTAATTTGTATCGGGTCAACAAGATCAGTATCTAATTCAAAAGACGAGGTCATATTTGAGCATGTACTGATAAAAAAATCCCGATTAATAGATATATTGTCTTCACTGAGGGTGACGCTAAGGCCAGGTATTTTTAAAATATTAAAACCTATTAAAATGTCAAATTGAGTTTCAGTATCACCTACTACATAAAACTCGAGCTCTAAATTAACATTGTCGATTTCAATTAAAGTTGTAATACTTTGCTTTGAAATAACCCCTTGACCCCCAATACCGGTAAACTTCACATCAACTTGTTTCCGACTACCGGGAATGGCACCAGCAATTTTCTCACGAATTAATGAACAGTCAGCCCCAGTATCAAAAAGACAGTTATAACTTTTTTTACCAATTATTACATTTATAGTGCTACGTTTAATAGATGAACAATAGTTGATAGTTTTATTTGAAGCCTTACGTTCGTCATTTTGACGGCGGTAACAATTTTTCTCTAAATGACCTTTACGATGACAGTAATTACATTCAATAACCTTAGCGTTATCACTAGATTGTGACGACACAGGACTAGACTTCGAGGTATTTTTGTCTTTACAGTCTCGTGACAAATGACCCGGTTTATTGCAATTAAAACATAAGCCTTGATCTTTTGAAGATCCCGCTACACGTGGTTTTTTAGAATCGTTATATTTGCCGTCTCTATTTTCAGTTTTACGTTTACGGAATGTTTTTAGGATTGATACTAATTTTGGTAACGAATCGGGGGTATTTCGCAACAACTCAGAACGAATAAACTCAGGATAAATACCTGTGATCAGCGCATCCACTACATCGGCATCGGCAGCTTCTGGTCGAACTCTCTTGAAGAGCGTCCAGGCTGTTGTAGCATATTCTGCGTAGCTGCTCGCTTGATCTGAAGTGTAACTGCGCCATTTCTGCACATCATCCGCGTACCGAAACTCCCTGCCGAACGTATGGATCAGTTCTTGCTTCACTTGCTCCCACGTGGTTGAATGCAGTGACCACGTGTCGGCCCACGTCTTAGCCCGTCCTTTTAACTGTAGAATGGCCTTCATCCGGGCTTCATGTGGTGGAACATTCAATTTCGTAATGGTTTCGTCCACATTTGCACACCAGTCCCTGATGTCATGCGATCTTTCATCAGGGTTGAACGGCGGTAGGTAAAAGTCATGATGCCGCCGCAAGGGGGCAGTCTCCGTAGATAACGTTGCTCTCACAGCGCTTGTCGCAGCAGTCTTCGTAATAGAGGTTAGGAGACCCATCACTTGCTCCATAGTGAAGGTCGCCCCGTCTGGAGGTCCTGAAGAGTCTTGGGGCTGTGATCCCACCGCTGCTGTCGGCGAAGTGCCAGGGTTTCCATCTTGAGAACTCATAGTAATAAAAAACACACGCTGAATATTACTTTCGTTTATTCACGCACAAATGCTCAAACAGAATAGAACAGTTTTTAACAATTCGATGGCTTTTATAATAAAATTAACGGATATAGCAACTACATCTTCCTGTTGTAATAAACAAATTAAATTACTGTAAAACAATTCATAAAATATAGTTTAATATTCATAATCAATATTTTAATGAATTTTACATCACTCCAAATGATTTATTTAACACAAATTACATTAATTTAATACAAATAAACATAATTATTACATTACATCAATAGATGGCGCTGCATGCATGATTTGACGGTTTCCTTTGGATATAAAATAGTTTAATTCATAGAACAATAGTAATTTTATTGTTATAAATATTCAAAATAATTATATTTGGATTTATTTACAACATTTATACAGTAAATTGAGTAATTGAATATTAAATTAAACATCAACAATCTTCGTAACAAAATAAAACATTTAGGAAGTCAAAATATTGACCATTAAATGTTGGAGCTTGATAAATAACTGTTTGAATATCATTGTTATGCATTGAAATACATTTCTATAATAATATAATCATCTAAACTATAACTGAACACATTAAAATTAGATAGAAAGTCATATGCGCCCATATGTACTATTACCCTGTCTCTATCTAACCAGCCAAAAATAGTGCTGTCATTATAATTATGAGTCTGAATAATATTATTTCTGTATTTTGTTAAAAAAAGTTAATTAGCTTATTCATAAGATTAATGTTTTTGAATATAATCAATAAAAGCTTTATAATTAATTTGATACTTTTATTTGAGAGGAAAACCACTGAATTTTTTGACGTTATTGGAACCAAATAATATGAGAAAACGTACGTAAATGTAAATTTCTCGACAACCCGAGAAGACCCGAGAAATTAGCCTCGAGAATTCTCGAGACCCGAGAAATTGAAAAGCCCGAGAAATCATGAACCCTAATTACAACCTGCCCGCAACCGCTAACCAGACGTCAGCGTGGTATAGGTAGTAGGCTAAATTCTCTCCATATTCTTTGGAGGAGACACATGCCCAGCAGTGGGATGTTTATGGGTTGAAATGATAAAAAATGATGATGTTATTTTGGCTTATTTTAGTAAAAATTTGTATGTTTTTGCAGAGGATACACGGTCCATGATTTTAGCCGTTGCAACAATATTTTTTCTTGGTAAAGCTTATAGTTCTGTTCACCCCAATAAATACTCCACGGTAATACCAACATGATTTTTTGTCAATTATACTCGACACACCTCATAAACACCATGCAAAAACTTTATTGTTTTTGTATTAACCATGCCGACGTCAACACTACTTTTTCCACTAATTAAAAAAAGATAACACTGGGCATGGTTGTAAAATTATAAAATTTATTTGACACTAGCGAACTTGAGACTATTAAATCTATTTGTTTTTGTAATTTAAATAAAATAATGTGTTTCCACCGGTGGGTATACCAGCTTTAAAATTTCCGGGATAATACACATAGCCGAGCTGAATCTGAGAATTTCATGTCAGAAAACCCCAAACGATTTTTGTGCTTATCTCTTGCACCTCTTGCGTAGCAGTCGTATACACTCCCGTATAAAATAATTAAAATACATATAAATAATAATCCCAATAATAATACCGTCAAAATAATAACTAAAAGCCGGTCGGAAAAGAACTCCAGACCTCACGGAGTGCATGTCGTTCCCTTTCTCTTCAAAAACAAGTCCGGTCATGTGCAGCCAAATATTTTTCTAACGGTTCAAAGAGTATTCTGTATCTAATTACAACAAAATTAGTTACCAACAGTCTAGTCGGTAACTTTCCCATTCATAATTACTACCTATGGATATCGATAAAAATAATAATACCAAAACAAAAACATATAATTTTATCCATCACGTTCATAAATTCAGAAAAATAAATTATAATTAAATTAAATGATCATATTGATTTGAAACAAAGCCAATATTTGAAATGCAGAGGAAGTGTTAAACAGTTAACAACATGGAGGTTATAATCCAAAGTTTTTTTTTCTTTTAAGCCAAGCCATGATGACGTACAGCCAGGACAGGTTATACTCGATACAAGTAATTTTATATTATTAACTAAATTACACGCAGCTGGCTCGTTCGTATGTTCCTATATAGTCGACTATTAAGATAAAATGTTTACCATACTTAATTCGATTATTGGAACTCGTGAAAACATAATTTTTGAAGGAAATACTTCTTGAATTTCTTTATTTATTTTTTTACCTTTTCTCGTTATGTTGGTTGTACATTTTTTAATTAGTCATAATTTTAAGCAATGGCCGCGCGAGTTATTAACGTGTTCGATTTTTGAAATTTATATATTTGTTCTCGATTACGCGCGCGAAGTTTTATCGAAATAATATTAATTTTGTTTCGCGTTTCGTTGGTCATTTAAGTGCGAATATTGCTTTTTTATAACTTTTTTATTGTAAAACATTTTTCACCGTTGATGTTAATTAGTTATTCGCGTTAAAAATCGCGCAATATAATTACAGCTGTAGATATTTAGTGTTTTATTGATTTTACTTAACCGTATAAGTATGTTTTTATTTTGACACCTTTTTTTATTAAATACCGTATCAATTTACTTGTTTTTACTGCAGCATTTGCTGTTGTAATAATAAACAAAGTTAACATAACCTTTCCCTTTTTAAGGTATTATTTCAGATATTTTATATTACTTTTAATTTATTGACATCTTCCAACAAAACATAATTTCCTAAAAGCTGATTCGCAAGAACTTATCAAAATAAAAAAAAAACAAAATAAGATTATCTTGTTGATATTTACTCTAAATAGGTAAACATTTTTTAGCAATTAAATAGATTTTTCGTTTTTTGAAGTCCACCAACGCGCATTAGGCCAGCGTATGTAGATTACCTATGGCCTTTTAGCTCTAGCTCCCTTTTAGCTCTCTAGATGGAGAAGAGAAGACCAGTGCTCAGAAATGAGACATTAATAAGTTTAAATTATTCATAAATAATAAATATTTTATACTTTGTCACCGTTATAAAGCGGATTACGTGGACTTACTAATTGCTAAGACTCCTACGTACAAAAGAATCAATAAGTGTATAAATTGATTAGCAATCAACACCGTCTTCAGTGGCTACTAATTAAAAAATAATTAAAAAGAAAAATTAATCCTAATCGCGTTATAAACGGAAAATTTTCGCGTGTTGCGTTTTTAATTATGAACATGATAGCTTATCCTAGTAGTAGGATATTAATTAACTCTTAGATTAAAACACTACTTACTGGACAAAGGGTAGGCATTTTGCTAGCTATTTAGGTTCTATATATTAGGAGCTGACGTGTAAATTAGCATTAATTAAATTGATACATTCGTATACTCTGGGCTAATACTGAGGTTTTTCTCATAAAGTTCTAAAAAAAAATATTAATATTATCTACAATCTCTTACGAGTATCTAAAATCGGTACGAGTTCGATTTCGACCGACCATACCATAGTGGATTTCACTTTGTAGAAGAATTTATATACCAGTCACTTACAATTTACAATTAATATATTGTAATGTAACATCAAAATTAAAAGTCTGTTCCATTGTTTTTACAAGCAGAATGATATATAGTCATAGCCTATACATAGCCGGCAAAATATGAATGTGAGGCATCTCTGCCAACCCCTTTGGAAAAATAGACTTGAAGTTATACTATGTATCATATCAGGTCAGTCCAATTGGGCTTTTGGCCTTTTATTAAGCGAAGAGGAGCCTTTATGCTGGGCTAGTCTATGTCGTATATACCTACTCATAGTTCTGTTTTTATCTATCAAATGGCGTCTAAAAATCTATTTATGAACGGCAGACAGACAGACAACGGAGTGATCCTATAAGGGTTCCGTTTTTTTTCCCTTTTGAGGTACGGAACCCTATAATGTAAAAAAAATCAGTGCAATCATATTATGCAAACAATTTCCCTCAATAAATTGTATTTTTTCTTCAAAAGAAATAAATTTCTTATTGTTATATTAAATTTTATAACACATAAAATACCTTTTCAATCTAGACCAATATACACCTATTGGATTGGGCAAATAAAAAATGGCAAATATTATTCTATGTGTTATGACGCATGCGTAGAGCGAAGGGGCGGGGCGTTGGGGATATGACAGGGGTTAGGGGCGATCAAATTGTATCTCTGAATATTATGTTTTATTAGCCGTGAACGTAATTGAGAACAGTCCGTTTTGATTCAAGATCAATGTTCTATTTTTTTTCTAGTTATGGCATCTGACATTTATAATCTTTTATATTTCATTTTACACGATGACGCTGTGGGGAGTATGTACGAAGTACGAAGAGATACCGGGTTCGAACCCCGGGTCGGGTAAAATTGATATTTTGAGTTTAGAAATGTGTTAAGATGTATACTTATTTTTTGTGGGGACCTTACATATTTGGCGAATTGTAGATATATTGCCTGCATTCCTACTGCAACCTACCCCTTTATTGAAAAAGACATGACGCTTTCTTATTATTAAATAATGACCTTATTATAATTAATGACGAAATATTCGTGAGGTTTTCCATTTGTGTTTTCAAGTCGGACGCCATTTTTACCCTATACCCACACACCATAGAAGTAATTCAAGTGTATGTGTGGGCGCTACAATAGATAGCAAAGTAACCTTCTCATGGCATATAACTCAAAAATAATAATAAATAGGTACTACCTCGTTCAGGTTGTCAAATCATTATACCTATGTATGCCTTTGAGTAGCTCGGAACTCTCGTTCTCACAAATATTCAAATTGAAGAGAGTGAGAGGGACACAATACTCTTTTCCTGCAAGTACCGTTTTCCATTTACGTCGACACAAGCAACAAAGTATAGGTACATTTATGTACATCTTTTTATGACATGATGTTCCGGTGCCGTTTCATATGTCCGGTTATAAACCGATAATTGTACCGATATTTTACGATAATATCGATTCAGTAGTATAATTGGAGTCAGTGAACTTTTCACTTTAAGTTTTTATTGGTTATAGATGTGGTAGTTAAATTTTGGATGCCATATTAATAGATCGTAAAAGTGTTTATTAATTTCGCGTTATTATTAAATAAAATGGAGTTTAATGATAAAAATACGAGATAAAATTGATGATTAAAAAGTAAATTAAGTGTTTGATTATTTTTTCAATAAACATCTAGTAAAATTAGCTATAAACTGAATATTTTACTTGTATAAACGCACAAAATTACATTAAACTGTCAGTAACATTTTAATTTGAATAATCGTAAAATTATCCACTTGAAACTAAATTAATTCTAATTTCAAGTGGGTAGGTAATTTTATTTTAATTTTCTACGACATAAACACAGAAACGTCTTGAAAATTAATTTCTCGAAAATGTATGATGCTAGAAGTTGAAAAAGATATAATAATATATGTACAGTCGAGTTCATTAATATATTGGCACCATCAAGGATTCAAAATATTGTGAGCGTTGAAAAGCTCAATAAATACTATAGAACCTATGGATCAAATATATGTCCTCATGTGAATGGTTCAATAAAATATGCTGTACATTATGCAATAAGTTGTAGTCACCCTTTTCAACAAAAAATATCTATTGATGGTGCCAATATATTAATGAATATCTTCTATTTTCACCTACAACAAAAGTAGGCTCTATCCAAAAACTAGAATCCTTTAAAAAGCGTGCTTTTAGAGACTTACCTGAACAAATCCACGATGAATACAAATGTTACAATTAGGTATATTAAACAATTCCGTGGTACGCGCTAATGGCGGCCGGAAACGATGTAAGCGGGCGCTTTTCCACATCCGCTCGCGATCGACTCTTGCGCTTATCGTAATGCCATCAGGCAAAGGAAACTCACGTTCAGCCTACGATGGAAAATTGATGAGATAATTGTACGAACCTCTTTGTTTTGTTTAGTAAAGATGTTTTATTATTACTTATTGAATAAAATTTGATATTATTGTGCAATATCATATTGGGTTTTAAATAGAGAACTGAATTAATGTAGCTATTAAATAATAATTGGATGTCATAAGTCATGTCATGATATTTAAATTAAAATCACTCGAACTCAAAGTTGTTAACAGACTGGCCGGCTTGCTATGGACAAAATTTCATCAAATTTTTTTGCTATCAAATTATTGCAATATTCATAAGAATTTTTGCCAAGTCCTTTAATAATGTACTTATTTGTTTTATTTTATTGATTTTGTTGCTTATTCCAAGATTGTTCCAAGGTTGGGCATTCCCTGGGACTTTCGAGTATCTTATCTCGGTGTTCAAAAAGGTTATCGCCTGCTAATCCTGGCTATCAGGAGTTGCAGTGATGGGACCTCGTTTGTTGTATAGTGGCGATAACACAGTGTATACAAGCTTTTATTTAGTTTCGTGTAGTGTAGTTACGGATTAAGAATACATATTGTCATTAACCCATTTCAACCCGTGGGTGTCGTAAGGGAAGTAACCTTATGCAGACAAGAGCACTACGAGAAAAGGAAATTTCCATACAAAACTCTATACCACCAACCCGTCTGGCTAGCGTGGTATAGTAGGCTAAATTCCCTCCAAAATGTTTGGAGGAGATCCGTGCCCAGCAGTGGGACATTTATGAGCTGTAATGATGATGATGATTTAGTTTCATCAGTCACGGTCTGTAATGGAATCCTGCAAGTTTAATTTGACGCATTTCTCGGTTTTCGATTAAAGCTGTGCTATATGGTTGGAAACCTGCCTTCCACAGAGGTGCCCTTGGTGCATTCCAACCGTGTAGCCGGCTGTTGTAAACCAAATTTCATACAAACTACGCGGATCGCAACCAAGCTCCCACCAAGGTCACTCTGTTGGAACGCAAGTTT
This sequence comes from Laspeyria flexula, assembly GCA_905147015.1. Lineage (NCBI taxonomy): Eukaryota > Metazoa > Arthropoda > Insecta > Lepidoptera > Erebidae > Laspeyria > Laspeyria flexula. The sequence goes on along the minus strand of LR989972.1, from coordinate 10,203,415 downwards.
ATAACCGTGTAGAACACCTATTAACCTGAAATTTTGCATGTATGTAAATAGGATAAACATACATTATTATGATTATTATCTAGTCAGTTATCACAAATAATTCTAAAATAATGTACTTTAGTGTCCTTAACTATAAAACTAGTTTATGTTAAATAATAATAATCAAATTAACATACCCAACACCAAGCTACCGAAAAAATCACTTTATTAACATCAAATTAAAGCGCTACCCTACGAACATCTAACAACCCCAATTTGTCAATCTAATGTCCCTTTCTAAACTGTATCTGTCTCTTTCCCTCACTAATGGTTCAACAATAAAGTAATACACCGATCCATTTAAATTTCCTCCAAATTCGCGCGGTGCCCCTTAATTGCGTATCTCCCCTATTTGTTACTATCTCTTTCTAGCATAAGAGACGTTGTATCTCTGTCTCGTTCTCTCTCTAATCCGTAGGGTACCAGTATAATCGCGCACATAAGTACTTAATCGTATTTGGGGCCATGGTGAATGACACCCCTATTTATTTAGTACCAACGTCTCTTTATGCCGATCCCTTTTCCTATTAAAACGATTGTTTGTGGAGAATTATGAGTTTTATTCAACGTCCAGGGTTGTTAGAGCTCTTTTGTTGGAGTAATTCAGTTTTATGAGGGTTCATTTTACGGTAGTTTGTGAGCAGATGTGTGTGAAAACGAATTAATCTTGATTGCTGTTCTTGCGAATTGTTGCTACAGTACATTTGCATTTGTATGTTATAATTGTTTGGTGCTGTGCTATTTGCATTAATAATGGGTTTGTTTTAGGAAAATTGTCATAGATATACTATTTCAAAAGAATTGACCTTGATCTAAGGCGTAATTTTGTGGTTTACATTAATTTTGGCGCATAAAAATAATGTTCATTGAGGGAAAACGTTTTCACCATACTGACAATATTAATAGTAAGTATAATTTTAATAAGATTTTGAGTTTTTCGATTGTTACTACGCGTTTTTATCTCAAAAATTATAATCTTAATCTAGAAAGAAAGAAAGAAAAATATTTATTTTGTTCTCACAATACATATTCTCAATAATAAAAATAATATTTAGAATGCAAAAAAAAAAATAGCTATTGTATCTTAACAATTACTTACTGAAACTACTACAAACTACTTACATAATAAATACAATTTTATATTAAAATATGTATGTGCGAGACAAAAATGGTCTTAGCTCAGCATCATAGCTGTCTTGAAACAGCTAAGACCATATGAGTGAGACGGACGGATGTACATTGTCGACTATAAATGTGAGAAAAGTTTCACAATTATTTTCTAGTACCGACCTATTAAACTCCTATATAGAATACAATTATATATATATATATATATATATATCTCTATCTCTTGTTATTCTGAATATCTTGCTGCGTTACTTAGGAAAAAAGTAATAATAGATGATGTGGTTTAAAATTGCTGAAAAAAGATATATAATAATAGGATATTTATTAAAAAATAAAAACAAAAATTCAAGGAGTAACACCATTACAAAATGTCGATATCTTAACCCTAAATATAAATATGAATGACATGACGCAACATTACATAGTATACCCATCCCTAGGGGTACAACAGACCGCATGATGGATGCGAGCGTACAACCCTTACAAATGGGCCTATGAGACCTGCTACAATTGTCATAGGGCAACTTTGGTAGTTTGAGAAGGGTTGTAATAAAAATACATTATGTTAAAAATGAATTGGAAGTTTATGTATTTAATGTTAACTTTTGATTCATCAATAATTTTATTAAAAAGCTTAATGCTCTTTACGTGAAACATACATTTTGAGACAAAATAGGTAAAATAAATACATTTTTCAAGTTTAGATCGAGATTTCTGAGATTTGTGAGTTCAAAACGATAAACTTCTAAATTGCGAGTTTAAGTTTCAACTCTATGCCTTTCCAAGATGGCGTTGACAGATGGTAATTTACCCGCCATTATTGGAAACTTTTTTAGAAACTTACTGCCAAGCAAAAGCTTTAACATAGTTGTTAAAGGCCAATACTAGTAAAAAGCCCTGACAATAATACAAAAGACTTGCAATAATATCTATTTTGTTAGCTTATTTGATTTATTACGGCTAAGCACAGGTTAAAAGCGTCTTTGAGTACAGACTGTAAAATATACCATAAACTAAGAGAATAAAAGGTGAAGATGATATTGTTGTATTAACGTAACTCGTATGTAAATGTTACTAAGTATGTCTCAAAGAGGTTTGATGTAGGAGGTTCTAATTGAGGGTTTCGTCTGTTATTTTCAGTCAGTATCAAGTTAAATATGTTTTAAAATACGAACACGATGTAAATTTATTATGTAAATAGATTTTTTGCTATATAGCCAGTGTTTTTGTAGAATTTAGGACTGCTATTCTAAAGGATTCATCAAAAGTTGGTATTATGCCTAGTTAGTGTTATTAATTGATGTAATTATGTTATGATATTTGGAGGTTTGTTATTTTTTTACGTAGGTATAAATAATCGACTGAATTTTGATACCACTATAAACACAAATAGACTATGTTAGAAATCAACACGTAGGTAATCTTTTCTCTCCCGTTTATGTGTTTTAACGTTTTGCGCACTTTAAAATGAACAATACCTAATATATTTTTGAAGATAGTAATAGACAGTGTTTTGAATGTATCGTTTTTTAACCTTAGTCTAAGGGTGAAAGCACCTTTTCTCTCTTTTTCTTCAAAGTACATATTGTTAAAATCGAAGTGCTTTTAACAAATGCACGAAGGATCGTTTGTAGACCATTAACCATAGAGAACTACTAATTATATCTAATGTAAGAGCTCGTAATAATCACATTCGTTCGGAAACTTACTTGACGTCTTTGTCATAATGACAGCTGTCAAACGTGTTTGTAATATCTGGGTAACTGTCGTTATTCGTAGTAAAGTTGTTATTTGCAGTTATTTTAAAATTTATTTTTTGTGTATTTGTATTTGACTTAATAATTAAAGCTTACAAAGCTAAAGGCCTTACTTCAGTTTGCGAGCTTTATAGAACGGTTGATACTCGTTATGAACGGTACTGCGTGAAATAACTGGTCGCCCTGGCACACGACCTGACACAGACGGACTGCTACGGAGACTTTTACATCTTGACAATAAGGCATGAGTAATGGATCCAAACCTAGTCTTTCTAGCTAGAATCAGCTAAAGAGATGACTATTCCTTGAATTACTTCAACATTTTCTTCGGCTTTTAATAAAGAGTCCATCTTTTGTCGATGGAGCTATCGTCACTGTTATCTCCGTTATTTTTGATCATACAAGTCGACTTCGCTTTTCTCTTTGATTTGTTGTAGAAACAACAGATTAAAAAGAAAAGCAAATACATTGTAAATCAACGTAACAAACTAATTTAAAACTTATTTGAAGTTCAGACAATTATCATATCCAAACCAACCAATTTAAGACAACTAAATTAAAGGCCAATAATAATTTCCCGCCTTTACTGTGACAGCTGTTGATGACAGACATTTTAGTCGATTATTCTCAAAGTTTGCTTAACAAATCTCAGGCTTAGTGATGTGACGATATGCACCATTACACCCAAAGGGTGGCAGGAACTAAGTTGATTGATATTTGATGTCGATATACGAGATAATGTACCGTGACTGTAGAGGGGTGGCAGAGGGTGGAGTTAATCATTAGCTGCATTTGATGTTTATTGGGAATTTTTGGTCGAATGCATTTAGTCGACCAATAAATCTTAGTTACTAAGTACTTTTATTTTGGTTGATTTTAGTCGATTGGTTGTTTTCTCGTGGGATAATTTTAAGTTTCAACATAAAGTATCTATCTATCGCTCAAGGCTTGGTTTGTATTTACGAGAGGTATATATGTCACTTGCCAGTCTACTAAAAATCTGAATGGTCAGTTTCTTAGCAATGTGAGAGACGGACAAACAGTCAGACTTTCGCAATTAAAAAAATTGTAAGGATTTTTGTAAGACCTATTTTTACTTAACCTAGAGGTATGTAATGCTTGGCAATAATTATCTTTGGTAATATTATATCGATAATCTTGAGAGGTCGGTAAATTTTTCATCCATCAGGTGAAAAGGAGCCACTATGTTGTGCTACTATAAAAAAATCTACCGTCCATACTTGAATTAGCATCGTTTAGCCATTAATGAAGTAAATTGGTACATATTTTTTAACGATATCTAACAAAAAATACAAAGAAGTTAACGTATAAAGACTGGCGCCTCCTTCGACGTGGCCAAACATTCGAAATTCAAGTTTATGTTTTTAGTTCTTTTTCCATCCAACCAATATAAGTCAGTCGCTACGGTCATTGCATACCAATAATGTAAAATTGCCAGTATCAATAAATTCGAACGCGCCCAATTTTCTTTATATATTTAAACCAATCAATTTTAAAGTGTCAATAAAAATCGAACGTCAATATTGCAAGTAACAAAAAATCAAAATACAATTTCATAAAATGAAGTTAATAGTTTATTTCCTTGTAAGTTTTTATCAGTTATAAAGTTTAATGTGATTTATAACATGTATGGAATTGTAAAATGCTATAAATGTGCGAGTGCAACCAATTTCACGCCAATAGTTACAAGTAACATAGCGATTGCCTGTTTTACCGGCGCATTTCAATTCTTACCTTATTGCCTTCGTCCATAAAAATATAATCATATAATGTTTCTACTTAATTCTTCATTTTACTGCTTGGAAAATTTTAAATATTTTTTTCAATTTACTTTTATATTTACGAGTAATGAGTTAAGATTATCAGATGGATTAATAAAAGCTTTTTATTTTATTTAATGTTTTTCATGTTCAGTTTTAAAATACTGCCATTCGACGTTGAGGTAGTTTCCGTTGTTGGAATTCGTAATACAATCGAATCTGTTGAAAGTAGAGTAACTAAATTTTAGAGAAATTTATCTAAAGTTGCAAATTCATTCCAACCAACCATTCTAACAAAATAAAAGATATGCCTTAATTGACATGTGATACTCCGTTTATTAGGAATCAAATAAAAATTAGAAGGCTTAACAAAGTAGCTGAGAAGAATGACAATTCAAGAGTAGGTATTTGAAATCAAATCAGGCATAGTAAAATTGCTCAATTTAATAGGAACTGCATTTGCAATAATCAGGGAAATATTGTGTCCAATTATCCTCAATACTGTGACTCATTGCGAACAATAATATGCATTAGACAACTTAAATAATAACCCACTGCTAACCCAAATAATAGAAACAGTAAATCCAATTTTGGCAGAACAAACGTAGATACAGAGTTTGCATTAGTTGTAATATCTCAAACGCGCGACGTGAATACATTTCGCAAGCCATTAACCACGTGACAAATCGCGGAACAAAATGGCGCTGGTTTTTTGAGCGGGAAATCTGTTGTTGGCGCGCAGAAAAATTCGACAACGGATTTTTCTTTCAATAGAATGTGATATATGATCGGAGGGGTGGCATGAATAGTTTTTTATTGGCTAGTTCCTTTAATCCTTTATATGCGTATGTCAACCGTAAAATTATGCTATATTTTTACTAGAAAAACAAATTTGGTTAACTGCAGTTAGGGTGGACTGAGTTTTTGCGTCATTGTCCTCGGATTACGGAGGGTTCTGATTTGTATTGTATATTATGTATTCATCCAAATTAGTTTTATATGAAATTTTTACATGCTCATTTAGTATTAATTAAGACTGGCCTCAATATAGCAAAGAATTATAAATAATAATTATACAGCTTTACGCCTGTTTATCCAACCCGTGAGTGTCGTAAAAGGCGACTAAGGGAACCTTATGCAGACAAGAGCACTGATAGGCTAAACTCCCTCCACATTCTATACGTTTGGTTCTTATCTATGTAATATTTATGTTATTTTATTTATATTTTTTTTTTTTGTATCGAGGCACACATATTGTTTTATTTTTGTTATTTTTTAATTTAGGATAAGCATCCGTTCGTCACACCAAATAGGCCCATTTGAAAATCAGCGCCGGGCACTTGTGCTCGGCATTATGCTGAAATGGTGCCTATTTGGTACAGACACGGGATTGTTGTTTGTTTTGTATCTGTTTTTTCTATATATTTGTTATTTAGTATGTCTTGTGTTTGTACCAAATAAATGTTTTCTATTTCTATTCTCTGGAGGAGACCCGTGCCTAGTAGTAAGACGTTTATGGGTTGAAATGATGATGATTATAATAGGGACGAGGCTATATGCATTAACCACATTTTTAGATTCTAATACTGACAAATTCAATACACCACAAAAAATAAATTCTGACCCGAGGGTCCAGCCCAGGACCCCAATAGTAAGCGCTGACCCACCGAGGCAGTCAAAAGAATCAAAATAAAATAAATACTAATCAGATTTTTCTTGTCAACAGGTTAAAGTTTGGTTCCAAAATAGAAGAACGAAACACAAAAGAATGCAGCAAGAAGAAGAAGCGAAGACGGGAGGCAAGTCTAGTTCTTCAAGCATGAAACCGGACGATGGTAGTCAGCTCAACCACTCTTATGAAGACGATGATGAAGAGTTAATTGATATGGATATGGATGAACTTAGTGAGAGTGAAAACGAAACGTAAAAGTTACAAGTGATATAATTGTATATAGTAATATAACTAGATGTTTAGAATATAGTTTTATTTATTTATGATTACTAGTAACACTGGCGGTGGGTTGCCAGCCTTCTGTCGTAATGACTCCAATATACGTTATATCACAGAGTATATTTAATTACAAAGTGCTTGAATTTTTTTGTAGTTACATCAAGTTATAAGCTTTAAAATAAATCTACATAATTTATAGAATATTGTCATTTATCATCTTATTGGTCACAAACTAGGGCCCAGGTAAAGCCTAGTTTGGGACCAATTTAACCTTAATACTGTTCTGTACAAAAATGGCAATAGGTAAACGATATAAAATAACCTTTTTTTTTAACAAAATATCTTTTTAGTTTTCCGAAATTTCTAACTTAACTTTGAAACCTAATTTCGAGTATGTTTCATCATTATATTTGATATACTTTTGTTCGAATGACACACCCACTATCAAAATAGTTTATTCCATAATTATTAAACTCTCCAAAGAATTTGCAATCAATTACCTACTCTAAATCCAACAATTAATTTTAGCAATTAACATGTTGCAATCGAAACAGCAAACTTAATTAAAATTTATTTGATTACTGAAGCTAATTCATCAAAAGTCAACGCGATCAATCTTCAAAAAGTAGGCGTCAGTTGATGTTTGCAATAATTTATATCAATTCTAAAACCATTATAGCAGCCATATCATTAAATCAACGGTATTCAAAATGGCGCCGAACTCTTGTTAGCGTCACGGCTTATTAGATAACAAAATTGGCCGTATTATAATAGTTTTGGGGTCTAAATTAATTAAAATTGGCTCTTTTTTGATGTTCACCCAGTGATGTGGGTATAATTAGACATTTTAGATTTGAAATGTTGATAAGCAGGGTCTGTGGTTTCTCAACGAGCGCTGACAGTGGTGAAAAAGGATAGATATATACGACTTCTATGTGTTAGAGTGAGATAGATGTAATATAGAGATGAACGCGATTATAGGTGCGTTGAGGGCCCTATTATTAAGAGATGCGTTTGGAAACTATCGTGGTCTCAAATCGCGTTTCGTAATTGCTTGCGACGTAACCAAATTGTTTATAACTTGACGATTGTTCTTAACGGCTATTTGTCTATGCGTCAAGAATGTGTTGATATGAATCTATTTGTTGATAGCTTTTTTGACGCGTTGCTTAAACTTGACTAACGATGTGTTCCCGCCATTGTTTGAACGTGTCATGTTAGTTTTTTTTACTAATAAGGTGGCAAACAGACATAGGCCTAATTTTAAAGTAGACATTGAGCCTCTCAGAACGTACTTGTTCGTGAAACCGCAGCAATATAACAGTCGATTAGTGCATTTCTAAAACTTATGAAAATAAATTATATTGCTACTGACATTGCAAGCCATTGAGGCCTATTTTTTAGCGTTTCTTTTTAACCGACTTTAAAAAAGAAGGTTCTGTATTCGACTCATAACTATGCATGTATAGGTTGTTTGTCCGTGTTTTTCTCAAAAACCACTCTGATCCAATTTGCATGGGATTTTCACATAGTGTAGATCACAAACTACCGTAGTATAAAACTCTACTAATAGTAGAGAATATATTGATTTCTCCCTTTTTTACTTCATTTACTTCATTACTTCATTAGAATGCGTAACTTGATTTGTTTACTCAAAAGTCAGGACAAGGTTAAATGAAATAAAATTAAAATGTATTTAATATCGTTCTTAATTAATACCTATATTACACCCGTACGAAAAGGTGCGGCCGGTTTCCAGTCTATTTTTTTTTTCTTTTATAACTTTTGAATATAGAATCATCAATCTTTCAAAGACTAGTTTTAACAAGAATTACCAAATAGTTATCTGTGATTCGAGAAATAAAATTAGTTTTGCACTAATCGTCGGCATTTAACTCGCTAATAGCCAATTTTTATGGTTTATTATAAGATGTCTATCTTCTTTATGGTCAATTAAGCGATTTGCAAGTCAATATAGTTGTGTAAAAAGAATGCGGATGGACGTACATGTATATTTTGAATCAATTCTATCTATATTAGTATAAAAAAAGAGATAACTTTTGTGTTTGGATATAGGGTTATATATATCGAAACTATCCAACCGATTTGCATGAAATTTCATATAGAGATAGTTTAAAATCTGGAGCAGGACATACTTAATATGCTACTTTTTACCAACATACCAAGCGGGCGAAGTCACGGGCGGAAGCTAGTCGTTACTTATTTTCAATAGCCATTTTATAGCTTCGTACCCGTTGCATTGTTTACTATGTTCTTGCAATAGACTGTGCTCTCTAACTTGAGTTTAAACGAGCGATTATAAGGCTAATTTGTATTTTCCTTTCCGTCTTTTGTTCGTATGATTTACGATTACGAGTATCAAGTTCTCGCCGAATCGATTTACCGAGTGAATCGATTTTAAGAACAAACAACTTTTGTTTTTGTTCGGTCCCGTGTGGTTATGCCATGTTGCTGTATGTAGTTTTGAAACGAAGGGAATATTTATTTTAATTACGTGTCTGTTTTTCCATAAAATGCTTCAAATATTAATATGTCACGTATTTTATTAAGCCATTAATAATCTATGCCAACCTTATTTTATTTTAGAAATCCCAAAACGATTTCAATTCCGAACGAAAAAACAAAAATGGAACATCGGAATGTGCTAACTACCACACTAGTCCTCTCAGGCGCGCGTTTAAAAAAAGAAAAGGCAAAAGCCAACGGTTTGACTCCACGCCATTTGTAATTTGAAATCTAGATTCCATTTTCAGCTCAATTAACTCTTAGGCGGTTTTAATTATCGATTTTATTCATTAAGTGTTTGCGATTAGCGGGCATGTCGATATTTTACGATGTATTCTTTCGTAAAAGTTCGTTTTTAATTACATTCCCATTGATTGCTTTTAATTCGCTGATTATGTGACATTATAACGTTTATTGGAGTCATTCGATGTTGAGATAAGGCTGTTCCGTATCGAATCCACTAAGATGATATGAATATTAGAATGATACTCATTATTTTGAGGAAATTGTCAAATTTGATAGATGTTACTAATGGACCGATTTCGTGAAAAATCTATTAAGATGAATATAAAGTTATGTAAGTACTTAAGAAGATATTATTTATGTCAGAACTTATTTGTAGATGATGATTTGGATATTGGATTGTTTTCAAGAGATCGGTCTTTATCATAGCTCAAAATTGGATAGCAATACACGTAAACAACATTTATAAAGTTAATATTCGCTCAAATATACCTAGTAGTTACATTAAGTCAGTTCCTTTAGAATAAAATGTTATGTGAATAAAATATCTAACAAACTTTATGCAGTATTAGATTCCGAAATTTTGACTCTGCATTCTTTGTTTGAAAATGATACAACTAACCGTCACTTTGAATAAGAAATTTCGTTCAAAATTACCATTAACAATACATGTGTCATTTTGTACGAAATTTTACGTCATTCTGAATGTCAGTAGAATTAAAATAAATGCAACGATAAACTTACTTGATATAAAAATAAAATGGTTTATGAGGCAAAACACTCAGAATATTTTAGAAAGCTGTGAAATATTAAAATTAATAAAATGGTGATTATATTAAAATGTTATTTGCAATCAACCTTTTAAATAATAATTGATTCCAATTTTGAAAGTTATGTTTTGTCATTCCACCATTTATTGTTTTTCTTATAAATCCCTTAAGTGACTGAGGTATGAGGCTTGTGAGCCTATTGCGCAACACTGGTTTTCTGCCCATGTGCCAATCGGAACAGATGATTGATTCCTTTTACTGCGTAATTTGCTTTTTAAAAGTTAGTGGTTTTACACAAAAAACTTAACTATTGTGGTATATTATTGTTATTTGAGGTTTGTCTTGTTAATTTCACACTATATTCAATTTTAGTGTATGGTCAGAATAACCGGCAATATGTGAATTGTTGTAATTTTTTTTTTAATATGGTTTTGAAAAAGTCTGGTAGCGGCGGCAGGTTCAATTTAAAAAGGGTTGATGTTTTTATCGAAATGCAGCCAATGTCAGATTTGCGAATTGAAAGTGTATCTACAGAAATAACTGGACAATATTGTCTCAGGGATAAAAGTGTAAATATCAAATTACTTTGTGTCTCTGAATTTGAATGCAGACAAAACGTTTCTACAAAATAATTTTCGAATTACTCCGTCACTCATTTTGTACTGAAGTCACAAACATTTTTATACAACAGTAACAAGTAGCGTTTAAAACATACTCGTGCCGCCCCCAGGCGACTCTTGTTCCAACAAATAACTTAACTTCAAAGAATGAATGGGATCGCTTCCAGCGTTCATTCATTCTTTCAATATATGTTGACAGATGGTAATACAAAAACCAATTTAATATTGCTGCTGATAAATAACCTTTCTTTAAAAATTGTGAACGATTATATCTTTTTCACCCCCGCAATTAAAATAAGGTTACATTTATATAATAAGATACAGAATTGTAAATAAAAAACTATTTATTTCTTACTTTGTACTTAATGAGGAACTTATGTATAAGGTTGGGCGCATATGGAGCAACTCTTGAGCAATTGTTGGCGACTCTTTGTTGCTAATTTATCACTTTTAAAAGATCTTTGTTGTGTCTTTGTTACAAATTTTTTGCGTTTTAACGTACTCGTTTGTGTGAAGTTTTAATAATAGGGTGTGGAAGGCAGTTAATAAGTATTTTGAATTCACTTGCATGTATCATTAAATTGTATTTTTGAGTATCGGAAAAGTTAGTCTTTTGAAATGAATTTGAGACCGATGACGTTAGACATTAGTGAAATAAAATACCTAGATAACTCAATGAGTGACAGAGTGACAGAAATTTTCGAAATGTCATGTCACCAATGTAGGCGTGACGTATAGAAAGAAATAAAACGTCACTGGACCGTTTGTCACTTGTTTAAGATGGTTATGTTTTCAAGGTTTTTTTCATGTATTACTTTGTCACTGTCTCCCTATGCGCCCAATTTATAGTACTGTACATTTCCCTATAAACGATGTTCCTTCAACTAATGGTTATCACCATACTGTAAATAGATCTAATAATATTAAAATCTTCTAGGCTAGCTGTACATGATCTTTAATAATTTAAAAAATCTTAGTAAACTTGTAAATATTGTGTGTCTAGATTAAAGTCACAGTGTAAATATTATGCAGTGGTTCGATTAAAAGGCCGTAGAGTGTCATACGCTGAGTCACAGTGTACACTTACCAAACCGCCTTATTGTAGTTTGGTAAAGTTTAGATCATAAAGCGAGTGTGACGGAAACGATGATGCGATTGAGTGTGACTTTGTAATGTATTGAAAAATATGAAAGATGACAGAGTTGGCATAGTCTTTTTGACAGTTAAAAAACGTACATTGTAATTATTTACGCCCAGACGTCATCCGTTGTGCGGTTTTTCGCGTCACCGAAATTGACTCACTGTATATTATTTACTCTGTGGTAAAATATTGCAGTTTAAATGTATGTATTGTGTGTATAATGAACTATTATTCTCCGACTGTATCGTATAAACCAGATAAATTTCGTTTCAGTAACATGCGGAAGTAGTAACATAAAATCAACGAGTGATATATAAAATATATGTTTTTACTCATTTATATTTGTGTTTCATTGTGTGTAACCCTCTTTAAATAAGAAGAGAAGAGAAGACGAAGCTCCATCTAATGTCGGTCCCTGCGTGCCCAAACTACTACACGCAGGACAATTGAACGCTACTGATGAAGCAAAAAAAAAATATAGGTACTTATATCTCAAAAAAGTTTTGACAACTGACTTATTATCTACTGACATCCCTTTTATTAATTTATTTATTAAATTCCATTGTTATTTTTTGTTCCCGATGCATGCTATTATTATTATTTTTATGTACCATCACATATTATAAAAAACATGTTCAAATACAATGTACATTGTTTCTGAATGAAATAAAATGAAATGAAATATTTTATTTTTCCTAAAAATATAAATTTTGCCCTGATACAATTTAACCTTCTGAAAGCCAACGTGGGCTTATACTCGACCAGCTAAAGCGTGCCCTGAGCGCTGATGTCGGCTATAGTCAACAAAACTCAGGTCCATAAAATACAAGTTAAAGTTATCAAACCATTACTTTACAAATACATATAGACCACGCCTCTTTTCCAACAGAGGGGTAGACGTAGACTATTTCCTTCCATTTGCTACGATTCTGACATATATCTTTGGCTTCTTCAACATTTATCAGTCTTTTCATGCATTCTCGCCGGATTACAAATACACGCAAAAGGACATATTGAACGCTACTGACGAAACAGTAGCCGTTGCTAAATTTTAGGCAGATACTATTTAACCTTCTGAACACCAGTGTCGGCTATACTCGACAAGCGCAAGCAAGCCCTGAGTGCCGATGTCGAATATAATTGACAAAACTCAAATCCATAAAAGACAAGATAAAAATATTAAATCATTATTTTAATGTGTTTTATTACTAAATCTTAAAAACTGAATAACATAGCTTTGCGTTTAGGGGGCTTACTCTGAATTTCGACATTCGATTAGTCGGTTTTGTCGTCGCTGTCGCTGTCTGAAAGTGACAAAGACTATATCTAAATTCCATTCCTTGACATCAAAACCGAACATTCGAATGTTGAAATTCAGAGTAAGCCCCCTGCACACGGAGATGCCGTTAAACGATTTGCTGTCGACAGTATAGCATAGCAAGATCCACAATAATATAATTTCAAAATTTTCAAATCATTCATTACAAAAAAAAAAGTATTTAAGTAGTATATCAGTTGTTTAGTACCCATAACACAAGCAAATATAATTGCTTAATTTGGGACTAGACTAGATGGCGCTGTGTAAATGTGGTAGAATATTCATAAAGCAACTGAGGCTCATTTACAGAATAACGTACACAAACATATATATAATATGCTTAATTGCTTATATGCATATAAGGCTACTACTACTATAATATAAATTCAATAAAATTAAATATTAACGTTACTAAGATTTAAAACTAGTTTGAGGAAAGCTATCTATTACATACATAATGTCACTACCCCATCTCAACCCGTGGTTGTCGTAAAAGGCAACTAAAAGTGTAACCATGCAGACAAAAGCACTGCAAGGAAAAGAAAAATTCGAAACAAACCCTATACTAACCAGCGAGGTATTGTAGGCTAAATTACCTCCACATTATTTGGAGGAGACCAGTGCCCAGCAGTGGGACGTTAATGGGTTGAAATGATGAACCAGATTAGATAGGCTATGTTTGGTCGCAAGAAACAGGGAGCGAGTCTTTTATCATTAAATGGGCATATTTCAAAACTGTGGGCTAATAGTTAACACGATAGATAACCCCAATACAGTTACTGCTCGATCCGAGAATCGAACCAAGGATCTCTTGCGTGCTTTTTGCCACCGAAACAGTCTCACATTGAATAAGGAAAACAGTTTTCTGCCAACAAGGATGTATAAGTTGCATTCAGCGCATTTTTGTCCACCATCCAGATATTGATAAACATCAGTAAGTAGGTAATTTGATTACTAAACGTGAGCACAACACTAAGTGACCTTCATAATACAACTTTTCCTTAAAACAATGATCATTAAACCAATCACGATCAATTTCGCCATAAAATCGAATCTGATAAAAAAACATAAAATCATACAAACAAAGAAGTTACAAACAAAATTTATACCGATTATCAAAAATCTTCCATTTGTTAGTCGATTAGTCTGGTCACGTCCCTAATTGTCATTCATCGTAGCACTAGTGTTGTCATCGTATCGATGCATACGAGCTATGACGTCAACATTCTATATGTGTGGTCTTCTGCAATTTTCCTTTATTGTAATATGTTTTATGAATATATGAATAAAGTTTGGTTTTCACGAATAAATAACATTATTTATACACATGTTTGATTGCTGCTGCGGATTCTTGGGTTTGATTTTTTGTTTGGGAAAAAAATGATGATGAATTTTTTAAATCATCATTATTTCAGCACTCCTTGACAACACGGACATAGTGAGAAGACTAAAAAGACTAAAACCCTTTGAGTTAGTGTAGTGTGATAGTGCAATATATAGTGTATCGAGTGTTACATATATTTAATGAAAAACACAAGAACGATGTGACTTCCCCTTAATAGAGACAATAACAAAAAGTGTTATTGGACACATTCTTGGAATACTCTATGTAGCAGTTTAAGTTATAAGTAAATTACTTATTAGTCTATAATTTAAGGCTAGATTGTAATATTTTTGGTGTACTGTTAAAATAGTAGGTACGTCATACCAAAAAAAAAAAAAAATATTTTAGCACATAAACTTGCCACTGCTGGGCACAGGTCTCTTCTTAAGATTGTAGAGAGAATTTTTAAAATATTAGTCAGTAAATAGTAGTAGCTGGTAAAATTATGATACATCTTTATCTATATAATATATAAAAAAATATCATAATTTATTTATTACTATACTATACTTATAAAAATAAATGAAGATAATAAAAGTAGGTAAGTTTAATATATAATCTGTCATTACACAGATATAAGAATTAAGATTACGTAATGACACTGCCCCATCTCAACCCGTGGGTGCCGTAAAAGGCGATTACGGCGTAACCTTATGCAGACAAGAGCACTGCGAGAAAAGGCAAATTCCAAACAAACCGAATAACACAGCACAAGTATATATAATACAAGAAGAGTCAGCAAATCTTTGGAAACTGGTTGAGCAAGAACTTGGCTGAATGGAACACAGAGCAAGGTGACCCGCTCTGTGTCCTACCTCTTGTTAGGTGGTCTGCTAACTCCGATGCGACCCTTAGCAATAAAGAATCGATTAATAAATATGAGTATAATCAGATCAATAAGGATATATTTTCGCACGCCTACACTTTATAAACCACAAAACCTATTACTCAAATTCCCACAAATAAAAAAAAACTCATAGGCTATCCAAAAAAAAAGAATTCTTCTCTCGACTCGACTAAAGCGCCGCGTTCAGTGACGCGTTAAGAGTCAAATAGCTAAAAGGATTACTTCCCAGGTAAGTGGGTTTGATACCCGGCTGATGTAAGCCAATTTTCCACGAAGCGATGCGGGTGGCGTATTATAACAATATTAAAGATTTTACAAACAAACTTAAGATAACTTTTTGTTGATTATAATGGCCGCGGTTTTGGCTTATATTGTATACCTTATGATTAGATTAAGTAGGTTTTTAACTGATTTTATTATTTAATACGCAGATTAAATTTTAAAATAGGGATTGTCGGTGCTTTGTCTATTATGAACGGATTTTACCAAAGCATAGAGGAGACGGGAGAGCAGCTAAAGAACAGACATGCAATGAGCTGTGTGTACCTTATAGGTAAGTATATTATGGACCAAACTGAACCGTTACCGCCTCGATGTGTGTCTGACTGCTGATCAAGACAGGTCGGACAAAGTCAATATTGAATTAGACTTGTGTAAGTGAATACCTATGTGGTTAGTGACTCTGACTGCTAAGCCGGAGGTTGTGGGTTCGATCTCCACCCAAGATAAATCTTTGTGTGATGAGCATTAAGGTTTGTTCTGTGTCTGGTTGTAATTTATCTATAATATGTATGTATTTACAAAAAAAAATGTAAGTAGTATATCAGTTGTTTAGTACCCATAACGCAAGCAAATATAATTGCTTACTTTGGGACTAGATGGCGCTGTGTGAATGTGGTAGAATATTATTATATTATTATTAATACCCACTCTGGGATTTGAATATTCCGTAGTATATCATGATTACAACCCATAAGCGTCCCACTGCTGGGCATGGGTCTCCTCCAAACAATGAGGAGGGAATTTAGCCTACTATACCACGCTATCACTTATCGTTATGTTTCTAGCGTCTCCACCGTCCCCTCCAGTGGGCGCTAGGCAAGAGTATGGTAATAGGTAGATCCGGCTATATGGGGAAGGGCGTGGGGCCCGTAAAATGAAACACAGAACTGATCTTCGGTAGTATTATTGAGTGATAGATAAACTGTTATAAACTTATAGTATTAATTTAAATAAAGAGAAGAGCGTGCACTGCACAAGAAATTAGAATAGTAATGAGCCCCGAGCCTTCGGCGGATGCTCCGACGAAGACTCGGTTGGAATTTAGGAATTAGGATTTTGAATTTACGCTATGATCTCGGAAACTACTGGTTCGATTTGAAAAATTCTTTAAGTGTATACGTAACCTTCCCCGGCAAATGGGCTATCCCCATTTGCCGAGGAAGGTTACGGCGAAATAGAAGCTGAGTAATGGCCAAATAAAGAACAAAGCTCCACACAACTTCTACGACGTATAGATTTTTTCATCATCATCATCATCATCAGCAACCCATTAAGTCCCTCTGCTGGGCTCGGGTGTCCTCTCCTCTAACTAGAGACCTGATAGATTTATCATACCAAGAATTTTAACTTGCGAAGGTAGCAAGTACTTAGTGACGTAATAAGCTAGTAAGTACAAAGTGAAAAGTCACAAGTAAGTAGTATTTAAATGATTTATCAGAGCACTGTCATGGCGGGGTTAGCTTATTGTTTGAGTGTATGGACTAAGTTATAAGATACATCTTAGCAATATCATATATTTTATGCGAAAGTTAGGATGGATAGATAGATTATATTTGACAATTAAGGTATTTTAAATCATGCTGATATATTTCTGGTTAGACTGCCTCGATGGCGTAGCGGACATTTGTACGACGACGTAAGATGTCGCGGGTTCAATCCCCGGATCAGGGAAAATGGTATCAGTTTTTCTTGGAGCTCGGTCTGGAAATACCTAAGTTCTGCTAATGGCAATATAATTATGGCCTAAACCCTCTCGGCTTTCTAGATAGAGGAGTGGAGATGATGATGAGTGGCAATATTAGGAGGGTTTGATACACTTCTGCTTACACCTTTAAAGAAAAAAGCGTGATGCTATGTTATTTTAAATCGCTATAAGTTAACGTCCTACCCCACACAGTAACGGTTCACCAGAGATACAGAGATGACCCGCGACTGATATATTAATTCCAGCGTCAGACAGCTCAGCTTGCTTGTTAGGTATACCTATTGATATAAGATTTACATCTCTGCCTGTCCACACTGTAACTAACAGTATGATTGTAGTCCGTGTAGTGACGGATTAAGAATACGAAATGTTATTACCCCATCTCAACCCCTGGGTGTCGGAAAAAGCGAATAATAATAGAATACCTTGAGCAGATAAGAGCATTGCGAGAAAAGGAAATCTTTTTTTTTAATATGTCAGCTGTGTATATTTTTAAGTTATGTGTAAATATTTTATTGAATAAGTGTAATTTTTTAATAGGTTATCTGACTTTCCAAATATATTTTTATACCCCGACGCAGCGACAAACAGATGTACTGCCTGCCTGATGGTAATCGGTTACCGCAGCCTATAGACACCTTCAACACCAGGAGCGCGTTGCCGACCCGTAAGAAACCTATTCACAACTTATTTGCTTGCTTATTGTCATGTCTTTAAATCTTACTGCTGCAATCTTTTTCGTATTTTTTCAATGTGTATGTGGGTATAATGGTATAATGGGGTAATAACATTATGTATGCTTAATCCTTCCGTGTAGCGACGGATTAAGCATACATAATGTTATTACCCCATCTCAGCCCGTGAGTGTTGTAAAAGGCAACTAAAGAAGGAAAATTCGAAACAAACCCTATATCAATCTGTCTGGCTAGCGTGGTATAGTAGGTTAAATTCTTTCCAAATTCTTTGGAGGAGACCCACGCCCAGCAGTGGGACGTTTATGGGTTGAAATGTCTATTTATATATTGTTAGACTAAATCCATTATTTTAGTTAAAAATAAAATTACTTTATGGTGATAGTATTAATAAACTCTTGTTCTTGTATCGTCAAAAATCTGCACTAACCATACATCTAGATTTATAATAACTGTGCTTCTAAATAAACAATCTAAATTTTGAAAATCTAGTCTCCAAAGCATTCATTTCAATTAATCATTATCATTTACTGCCATACAAACAACTTACCAACACCTGCCCGGTTCTTGTCCCGGTCCTTTTGAACGCTTGACAAAAAACTCGTGATAAATTACTTCTTAACTAGAACCTCTAACCATCAACTCTAACAACATTGACCAATCAAAACACACCATAACACTAATTAATAACATTAAAATCATTTTGTTTCGGCGCACATCACAGAAAAATCTACAAAAATAAAACTACCGATTTAAATTTCATTCTTTACTCTTAGACCATTAGGAATAAAGTTCACAATCCATTTTGACAGCTAACGTCAAACTTTGTTGAGGCATGGCGACAAGTTTGACATATGTCAAAGTTGTCAATTGTGACCGCGCATTAATTAATTATGGTCAATGAATATTAAAGTGGAACGTGATTTAAGGGTTATAATACTACTGAGAAATAATGTTTGAATAATTTAAATAAAACTAAGTTTTCGTTTTTAGATTATTGTTTTAGTGAATACGATTTGATACCCTGGTTCATGCCTTAAGAATACATAATGTCACTACTCCATCTCAGCCGGTGGGTGACGTAAAAGGCGATCAAGGGAGTAACCTTATGCAGACAAGAGCTTGCAAGAAAAGGAAAATTCGAAACACCCAACCCTATACCAACATGTCTGGCCAGCGTGGTATAGTAGGCTAAATTCCGTCTAAATTCTTTAGAGGAGACCCGTGTCCAGCATCGGGACATTTATCGGTTGATATAATAACCCTGGTGCATAAAATTATTCTTTAAATAGTTCTAGTTTTTTAAATATGAGGTAGGTACCTTGTATATTAAAAATTTAGATACCTAACCCTAAAATTACTTTGATCTAGATACGATCAAATGAAAACCAAACATAATATTGATTTAACTAAATTAATAGAAATTACTTTTTGTGTAAAACAAATGAGACCAGAATCTCGTACCTATTGATATCAATAGGTCTGGGTAGTTATAGAGGTATTTTATAGATTGTATAATCTATTTTTAATTGAGTTGTAATTCATAACCCTTCCCAGTTTTTATCAATCACTAGTCTACTTCTGTTTGTATACTAAACAGTTTTTAAACTAATGACTATTTGAAAAATTAATCATAAAAAAGACGTTATTCAAACTAATAACATGATACTTTTTATTTGCTACCAAATGAGGATATCAGTTAATCATCATTTTTTGCGCATCTCCAAACATCATTATTGACAAGACATATCTTATTAGACATATTTGTAAAACTAAATTAAGTTTCCCCTTAACGCCTAACTCGCTGTCAACGGACCGAGATTAAGCGATATAAGCTAACAAATCGACAAACACAACTTTGCGTTTATTAAACAAAATAATTAACAACGCTCACTGTGATTTGAAGTTGTTTTTGTATGAATCAACGGCAAATATAATTTTGTTTTACTATTACTTCAAATAATTCGATTAGGTTATCTAGATGGGTTGTCTATGAAGTGAGTGACGTCATTGAACGCCAAATAAGTATTAGAGATTATTTGAAAACGATTAAGGAAATGTTTTATTCAAGTGTACAAGAACAATCTCCCACATAGCTCAGAGAACTACCAAGTGATAGAAGGTCATACGACCCGTACTCCTAGGGACTCCATTAAAGCCAATTTGAGAAGAGAACAGAGTTGAATAAACAACGTGTTGAAATTCTATGGTTTGTTTAGAACTCATTTCTAGTCTAGTCTCAGCTCATGCATATCCTTTGCTCATGTGGGCTACTCATGCACAAAAGAAGTATCCATTTAAATAGATACTTCGAAAGATTCTGTGAGACAGATATTCCGATAAAGATTCTCCACTCTTAGGTTACCCTGATGGGATACAGAATTTCTCTGCTCAGAAAATCTGGAAGTTCTTAGTTTCTACAGGACTAAGTAGAGAACTATAAATAACAAGGGCGCAACACACAGAGCAGTCTTGGTCAAATTTGTAAAGAAGCTGCATATGGCGTCTAGCTCTAAATTAATACCGCTGCTGCTGTAATACCTAATTTTTTTCAGCAATAACTCAAAAAGCGTAAATACGATCATGTTAAAAATAATTAGAAGTGTTTTTAAATGATCTCTCGAAATATGAGACTCCAGTGAATGTTTGCTGAACAAAAAAAAGTTTCTATTACATGAATGTAATCCATACATTCATGTAATAGAAACTCCCCCCTTATTTTTTTTTTATTAACCTCCTGAGTACTTTTGTACTTAATTTAGAACATCTAAGTAAAAAAAATCTGTGACAGATAATAGCAAGTCAATCCTTTTTTTTCTGTGTGAAACTAAAAGTTCCATTAAAAGTGTGTCAAAAAAAAAATAGGACGTAATCCTGTCAGTACGTGTCATAGGTAAACATGACGTCACAACAACATCGAGCGCGTGCGTCGTTTCCGAAGGGTAAGTAAATCTTGAATAATCGTAATTTATTTTAGGAACACCTTAATTTTTGCACTAGATACTTCATAATTACTTATTATTCCATCACAATCTTGCAGTATTTTTCTTATTTTGTACGCAATGCCTATTTTATTCTGTAGTTTCTATCAATGTTCTAAATTTAGTACGTTTGTTCTCCATTCATATTTGAGATGTACTTTATTTAGTACATACGATCCTGACTATGGCTGCTATTTTTGTTTTAGGCTTAGAAGAAGATGACATCTTAGAAGCACAAAATGAATCAGAGGGTGATTTCAGTGCCTCAGATGATTATGAAGTGTATGTACCACCTATACAACGAGAAATTTCTGAGTCTGAACGGTCAAATAGTTCCGAATCTGATGATATTGAGGATTCTAATAAGTGTATACCAGCTTCATCACCTGCACTGTCATTGTTATCATTTACACAAAGACGCCGTAACATTAGAGGAGTTAGACGACTCACACGAAGAGTTAGAGGTTCAAGAATGTGTGGAAGTGGAAGGGGGAGGGTACCACTACGGTAAATAATGATAATACTTGGACGGGAACATTTTGTCCTACTTTGTATTCCATAGTCTCTCCTACTTATTTCCAGAGAGATCTTAACAACTTTCAAAATGCGTAAAGAATAAAAAGAAAGAAATTATGTTTGAATTTTATTATGAGAAGAAAATTAATAATATGTTTTAGTTTTATATTGATTTTATTTTTGTGTTTTTCGTAAATAAAACTATAATTTGTATTTTGTTTTTCATTTACAATAGAGAACAAATGTCTTAAATTTAGCACATCCAAACAAAAGGTTGAGAACCGCTGTTCTATATTTAGAACGTCGTGAAAAACTTGATTTTCGATCTATAGATTTTTTTAAATATTTTTCCCCAATTGTTTAACATGCCTAGAAGTACTTAGCCAAAAATCAGAAGGAATTTCGAAAAAAATGTAGTCTGGAACTCAGGAGGTTAAACTACCAAACCCAGTAGCGGCATACACAAAACACCTATTCTCTAAATTTCATCAATATACATTGAGTACTTTCTGAGTAAAATGCATATGTGACGGATGACGAAACTATAAGAGTTCCGTTTTTGCTATTTTGGCTATGGAACCGTAAAAAAGGAAGAACCACAATAATCAAAGAATTGACCTCTATTTATATCTATTGATTTCATAAGTACTTAATTTTTTGTGCAACAAACATTGATACTAACATCAATCAAAATAATAAATGCTTCATACGCCATTTTTCAAAACAAATACTAAACAAACATCATAGTCAATATGTTACTTTCAAGTTACTTATAACAAATTTCGACACATTTAATAAACCGATAAAAATTAAATAGCATCATTATACTAGGTGGAAAAAAAACGGTGTTACGTTTCAACAACAGAACCAAGATTACCTTTTTATGCAAATACAAGCGTTCACGCCCGCAGCATTGTCTGCATAGTCCAATGGAACTTAGGGTCTCCAGAGATGGTTTACTTAGAGCAGTCAACAGTTTGCTTAAGAACTCGACTGCACCAGACCAGTCTGCTCAAAGCAGTCCGTCCGTAACTTTTGCCCCGTTGCAATGATAGAAGACGATAGACGTAAATAAAAGATTTTAACAATTCCAATAGATTTCAGTAAAGATATAACCTAATCATATATATATAACCTAATTTCAAAAATAAATTTAATCACTTTTTTATTACATTCAGTGGCACCATCAGTACCATCAATTTTAACTAATAAAAGCATTAATTTTCCACCCTGTATAAACTCATAACACATTTCAACATACCGATAAACCAATAAAATCGAAATAGACATCATTATAATTATGTGATTGGCGATATATGTGTGGCAACACTACCATTATTAGTAGCAAACACAGCTATTGTATGTGGCAACACCGCTATAGACTATTGATAATGGCGGGAAAGGTAGTCTATGGTTGTTTGATAAAATTGACGTGCAATTTCAAGATGATAATTTCGTTTGGTTATTGTGCTGTATTTTTTATTGAAAGCAATTTATTGTATAATATAATGCTTGCTTATTAGTGGGTAAGCAGCATTTATTTATTATTAACAAAGTTGGATAACAAATAACATTAATAAGGTGGCGTTTGTAGCAGACGTATGTAGGCAGTAATGTAGGTAGCATTATAACTGTCTGTGCTAGATGATTCCTCATATCCCCTTATTACAAAATATAGACTAAGTATTACACCAGGTTGTCAATTTAAACCTAGTTTAATGGAGTTTGCTTAGTCCGTATTTTTTAATAAGGGGATAAGGTTTAATATTTACAGAAAATTTACCTCTGATATAATTTATATCAAAGGTGAAAATTAGGAAATAGTACGTACATGGGCAGTTAGGTGAAAATTATGAGTAGCTTCGAGGGCGAAGCTACTCATAATTTTCACCTATTTTTATTTGACCACTGCTCAGCTCCTATTGGCCGTAGCGTAATGTTTTACAAATCACACTATTAGTTCTTGAGATCTTAGTGTTCAACCAAACAAACTTTTAAGCTTAAAATTATTTTAGTATGGATAATATACACAGTGCATTTTTGGTAAAAAAAAATATAACAAAATTGTACCAAGAATCTCAATAGAGAACCATGAATATTTTTTTTATTGTTTTTTTTTTCATACCACGACGGTGGCAAACAGTGTACGGTCCACCTGATGGTAAGCGGTTACCGTAGCCTATGGGCGCCTGCAACACCAGGGGCATCACGAGCCTACAAAACTTATCTTGTTTTGTTTAACATGTACTAGATGTATTTTATATCTCATTACTATGACCTAGACAAAGTTTTTAAGACGACTAAAATGCACGGTGTTTTTTTTACCCAGGAATCGAATCTGTATTACGACATGTTAACAAATTAAAGCTGCATTCCTTTGATTTATTTCCCATCGAACACTTTAGTAGACTCCCTTTTCTAATTTCTATTATAATTCCCATCACTCGAACCGTAATTCTGTTTTTAATCGATACCTATTTAGTTAAACATTAATCTTTATCCAATTTCTTTGCTACCAAAACTATATAGTAACTGTACCCAAAGTAAACTCCATTTTTTATCTAAACCATTTAACTGACCTCTAATTTTCTAATAGTTAGTTTGAACGATGAGTAATAGCCGAGGTGCTTCTCGACAGTTAAGGGGCGTGTTTAGGGGAAATTACCCCAAAAATGGGGATTTAAACACCCACTTAACCCATCAACGAGTGGTGCTGGTAAATGGGATGGCGCCTGGTGGTATGTGTCCGTTGTACTACGGGACTTTTTATTTTTATGGTTATTAATTATAATGACTAACTGCCACACTCAGAAACGTCAATTAGCAGTAATCTGTCATTAAAACAATTTTTTTCAATGAATAATAGTCTTTAGGTGTATAGACTTAAGTACACGTTTTTACTAAATAAACTTTAAAGTTAAATAACGTCTCTGAGTACGGCATTTAGTTAGCTTCTGTTCAATGGTCTATGGTCAAAAGCTGTTGATAAAGATAAAGCGTGTAGTTTGGGGATTTTGTAGCCAGATAGATATTATAATATTACCATTCTTCTCAACCTTGTCAGCGAACTGGCTTTAGGAAATTTTGCTGACACCTTTTTTGGCTTCGGATGACGTTGATAAGTCAATCACTGTGATCTAAATTAAATCAGATGATTGAATATTAACAAACACTTTTAATATTAATCAAAAGAAATGAAATCTCGTTTATTCATCTAGGTCACAAGGTAACACTTATAAAAGTCACAAGTTAAGAATGTAACAGGTTATCCAAAAAGTAGTGTCAGCAAATTTGCCTACGACCAGTTTGGTGACAGGGTGGAGCTATGAGAAGAACTGGCAAGAAATTCATGCCACTCTTTATATAAAACTTTTGATATAAAACTCCATCACACGTCATCACAATAACATTGGAAACGCACCACAATACATACCCCTAAATTTCATAAAATACAAAACAAGCTCTTTTAAAATATTATCCGAAGCTCGTTATAAGTCAATTTATTAGTTAATAAGGTATATTTCCTGTAGGCTTTGTTTTAAAACAGCTGCTTTGTGGTTTAACCTCATTTAGAGTGGTTAATAACAAATTAAATGAACGCATGTTCGATTGCACCTTTGAAATTAGTCTGTTTAGTTAATCAAACGTTTTCGTTATTGTTGGTGTTATCGCCGATTTATTTCTAGGTAAATGTAATAGCAACACTAACTGACATCACGTTCTGCGGCTGTCAATGAAGAATGACAGTTCAAAACTAAGGCTATAAAAAGCCACTGTTTAGTAGAACATGCTCTCTTTGCTTCAAGACACCGTTGAGTGAGCAGTCATAAGTATATTCCTGTGGAGTAATATTATAATAATCCTAATATACTTATTTATCTTGTGTAAATGTGTAAACTATTAATTGTCATTATTTTAAAGTATTATTTGTAATAAAAGGGGTAAACTATACATTATAGAACTGATTTAGTAACTGTAGACTATTATGAATGATTCTCCTGTACTATTTCTATACCTGCAGTAGTATTAAATTGATATATTGTAATATTAAAATGGTGATAACGAGATTGTTACCAATAAGAGTGTTGTAATTAAATGACTTATTGGACTAATCTGTGTATCTTTTATATTGGTAATGTAGTAGCAATTTCTGTCGGTTCATTAGTTTTACTATTATGGATCAGACCGGCGTGCTAAACACGGTCCGAGTTCGATTCCGAAAATGTGGATTTCACTTTGTGGAATTTATATGTATATATGAAATTCTAAGGGTATGTATGATCCACCAATCCGCACTAGACCAGCGTGTGTGGAGTATGGTCTAAAACCTTTTCAGCTCTCTAGATAGAGATAGGAGACCCGAGCCCAGCAGTGGGACATTAATAGGTTGCTGATGATGTCTAGTATAATAAATTGTAAAAGTTAGAATGGTTGTATATATGGATGGTCGAAAGGGAAGTCAGGACTGTATCAGATCCACATTCCACCAGCTCTGTTAGATCCCATGCGGCCATGTAATAGGGGGGAGCCTATTGCCAACAACCGATATTGAGCATATCCGGACATTGGAACCCAGTAACATAATATAATAATATGATATACCTACTACCACATTCACACAGCGCCATCTAGTCCCAAAGTAAGCAATTTTATTTGCTTGTGTTATGGGTACTAAACAACTGACATACCTACTACTTAAATACATTTTTATTTTTTTTGTAAATACATACATATCATAGATAAATTACACCCAGACACAGAACAAACATTCATGCTCATCACACAAAGATTTGTCCTGGGTGGGGATCGAACCCACAACCTCCGGCTTAGCAGTCAGGGTCACTAACCACTAGACCAAAAGGCCAGTATACATCCATACTCGAAACATTTATAAACAACAAATATATTTATAAACCACAAATATTTGTTATTTCGTTTAACCCTGACGCGACACAGTGTAAGCGGTTACCGTAGAATGCAACACCATAGGCATTACGAGGGCGTTGCCGACCCTATTAATTATATTTGTCTCACGGGGGAATCGAACCCACGACACTCTGTACGGCGATTTTAGTGACGACTTATTCACCAACTCGACTATGACAATCATGTCGAGTCGGGAATATTAATTATTATTTTATTGTGCATCTTGACTGAATTACGTGGTCGCTGAAGTTATATACTGTCGACTCGAACACGTAATGGATATGCCTTCGGTCGAGATGCATAATAAAAGAATAGGAAGAATTAAATCTTCCCAACTCGACCACGTGGACGAGTCTTTCGCGGTTGAGTTGATGAATAAGTCTTAGTGATAAGGCGATCACCTTGACCACTTCGCCATTTTGGAAGTTTAAGTAAATAAATAAATAAAGGTAATAATCATAAACTGATCCAGTTAACCAATTGTGTTGAACTACTTAAGTGCTAATTGGAGTGTGAACCACCCCGTCTACTTATCTAGCAGATATAATTGGGGTGCGAACCACCCTGTTTACTTATCTTTCAGATATAACTAGCTGTCTTACATGTATGTAGGTTTGTGTGTGTTGGTAAGTGTTAAGGGGAAGATTGAAACTTTTGCAGTAAAGATTTATTGTATTATATTAGTAATCAATTAATTATGATAGAATCTAATCTATACTAATAAATTAGGTATACAGCTGAAGAGTTTGTTTGTTGGATTGGGCATACTAATCTCAGGAACCACATGCACTGGTCCGATTTTGACTGGCCTGTTGGTCTAGTGGTTACCTAGTGACCCTGACTGCTAAGCCGAAGGTCGTGGGTTCGATCCCCACCCAGGACAAATCTTTGTGTGATAAGCATAAAGGTTTGTCCTGTGTCTGGGTGTAATTTATCTATAATATGTATGTATTTACAAAAAAATAAATAAATAAGTAGTATATCAGTTGTTTAGTACCCATAACACAAGCAAATATAATTGTTTACTTTGGGACTAGATGGCGCTGTGTAAATGTGGTGGAATAGAATAGAATAGAATTTGAAAAATTCCCCTTATAACCTTATAGGATAGCCCATTTATTGAGAAAGGCTATCATCACGCTACGGTCAATAGGAGCTGAGCGAAATCCTGCGCGACTTCTATAATATTATAAAGCTGAAGAGTTTGTTTTCTTGTTTGGTTGAACGCGTTAATCTCAGGAACTACTGGTCCGATTTGAAATATTATTTTAGTGTGTGCCCATTTATTAAGAAAGGCTATATCATCACGCTACGGCCAATAGGAGCTGAGCAGTGACCAAACAAAGAACGACGAGTTGCCTGGAGCTTCGCTAGTGAATAACATTTGAAAAATTAAAAATACATAAATCATACATACATAAAAAACAGTCTCTCCCTTAAGAACTACGCTCTTGTCGGTTGAGTGGCTCCAGTCCCTTCTTACTACCGTCAATACTTTTTGTTACGTACCTTCTCTTTGATCCGTAATATAAAAGTTCTCCTTGGTCTACCTCTTCCTCTCTTCTCTTCAATCTTCCCTTCTATAACAATACATTTTTAGGGTTCTGTAGTTCTGACTAGGAACCCTTTTAGTTTCGTTATGTCCGTCTGTCTGTCCGAGGTTTTGCTAAGAGACCGTTGGTACTAGAAAGCTGTAATTTTGTAGGAGTGTGTATATCAATTACGTCGACAAAGTGGTAAAATAAAATTTTGGAAAATATTTTTTTTAGGGTAGCTCCCATACATTTGAAGTGGGGATGAATATTTTTTTTGTCGTCTACCCCATTGTGTGGGTTATCGTTGAATAGGTCTTCTAAAATGACTTGGGGTTACTAACATTTTTTTTAGATTTAATGGTCTATTTACGAAATATTAAACTTTTAACAACAGAATTGTACTATAATATTGTGATAACGGGCTACTACGGAACCCTACACTGTGCGTGGCCCGACACGCACTTGGCCAGTTTTTTTTATTACTAACACGCAGACAAAGTCGCGAGCACGGCTAGTAAACAATAGCAAACAACTTCTCTTTAACAGCGTTATCGATGTGTGCTTTAAACGTACTCCATAGTAAGTGTTAACATGTGTGTAGTAGTACGTTGTACGTTTATGTGTGTGTATGTGTGTGTGTAAGCACGAACAACTTGTTTGTTCAAAGATTTAATACACGGTAAATTTCTTTAAGTTTACCTGGCAGACGAGCGACGAGAATCACGGAGTAAGTGAACATTTTGTTTAGAATTTATTTATATTTAAGGCGCTGTCCAAACGGAAACACCGAAAAACTCTCAATTTTTCGTCGCGCAGTTTGCCGTATCGGTATATACTACAAACCAGAAAATTTACTTGGATAAAGTCGAGAATCTAAAGAAAAGACTTACCTAAAAATATTTCATGTAATTATAATAGTTTCGTAGAAAAAAGGTCACAAAGATGACCCTTAGAAAATGTTTTCGTCGCGCAGTTTGCTATATTTAGATCGTAAAGTAATATATTTTTTGCTATGATAATAAAGGAAATTTAATAAGCTAGAGAATTACCTAAAAATTATTTCACTAAGACACGTAGTTTTTTTTTTATTAAGAGAAATTCGCGAAAACACGTCTAATTCGACGCTTGATAGATTTGACTAAAGTCAAACATCTCAGCAATTTGAACCTTATGCGTTCACATGAGGTACTAGTGTAGGTTGTTTATTGTGCACCCTCCCAGTCGGCGACGAGCCGTTAGGAAGGAAGGTCACGTCACTCTGATTAAATTTTTGGTTCACGCTATTTTCGTATTTTTTAAATAAACATTTTATTTATTTAGAAGAAAACTTCTTGGATACAAGAATCAATTATCATAACATTAATATCTTGCAATAATTCTCAATATCGGAGATAATATTTGCATTGGTATTAATCTTATCACGTCACCGGCGGCCGGTGTTGCTAAGATGTCGCTGAGGCTAACAACCAGCGAGCGCTAAGACGGCGCTGTTACATACGTCACATGAACTTGGTGGCTACTTTATAATAACGTACAAAATTTAGAGTATTGGAAATAAACAATAATGATACCAAAGTTGTTGTCATTTTTATGGACTGGCTATTACCCGAAATTTACTCTCGTCAAGCTCGATGCATGCCATTGAAAGAAAACAATTCATATCGGTAAGAACAATTTATTGGGGATTTTTCATAAATCAAAAAAATATACTGGGTCGTAAGAGAAGTTTCGATTCTGAAGGTTATCCAACTCTACCATATCGTAAGAGACAACAGTTAACTTTTGAAGGATCGCTACAATGCTTTTCTATTTTTGAAGGTAATAAAGAAAATGTGCCCTGTTGTAGTAGACTTTTGATGAGATATAAGAATTTCGTTAAAGTCAAAGTCAAAAATTCTTCATTTATTTAAACCAATTGTGTATATACTTACGAACATCAAAAACAGTTGTAACATATCAGCTAGTTTATTTCCTGCTTTAGTACCTAATTATAAAATTATTTATTACTTATTATATTTTATATTTACATAAATTATTTTTTTATTTGTTTGGTTTTTACAAAAGGACTGTTCACGTTATCATCACCCTATCATTATCTCGGTTGAATCCTGCTTAGTTGGCTAGTATCTGCTGTTCTCGGTGTACCTTGATTTAGCTAAATATTAGTTTTAAAAGTCGAAAGAAATATTCACTTAAGCCCTTTGAAAGTTATTAGATGTCATTGTCAATTTGATTGTAAAGAGAGTTTCCAAAGATTCAAAGACAAAAAAAACGTTAGCTTATTTTATGTGTATTTTTTCATGAGAATAAACAAATATAATTAATACATTTAGGAAAAATACTTGTTTTTCTTCCAAATGCTTTATTTTTTCCCACGTAAAAATAGGATCGTTCTCTTTTTTAAAAAGTTGACATCCGAAATTACATTATCCATATTATCCTACTCTTGTAACTATCTCAAGTAACATGGTCGATGTATCACTTAAATATAAAATGCATATTATTTTTATTTGTTTATATCGCACGTGTAATCTATGCTAATTTTATAAAGCTGAAAAGTTTGTTTGTTTGAACGCGCTAATCTCAGGAACTACTGGTTGGATTTCAAAAATTATTTTACTGTTGGATAGTCCATTTGTCGAGGAAAGTTTTAAGCTATATAACATTACGCTGAGACCAATAGGAGCGAAGCATCAGTGAAAAAGTTGCAAAAACGCGAAATATCTATACTAATATTATAAGGCTGAAGAGTTTGTTTGTTTGAACGCTAGGATCTAAAGAACTACTAGTCCAACTGGCAATTTTCTTTTAGTGTTGGATAGCCCATTTATCGACGAAGGTTATAGGCTATATAAAATCACACTACAGCTAATAGGGGCTGAGCAGTGGCCAAATAAAGAAGGACGGGAGCGAAGCCCTGCGCGACTTCTAGTGTTTAATACGATGCTAGACGATTATAACACTTGGTACAAACTATAATTCCTTGTATAACACTTCATTCAAAGTGCTCGTTTTGCGTATGTTCAGTTCAGACATCGTCTATTGAACAAGAGTTAATTTAAAAAACCAAAAAACCCTAAAAGAGTTTTTGTTTGTAGGCTATATAACATCATGATACGGGTAATAGGAACTGAGCAGTGGCTTCATTTCATTTCATTCGATATCTATATTGCGATAGTACTAAAAAAAATTCTGTTTAGACAGTTTCCGTCCGCCATATTAATTTTTTGTTAACGTCACATAACATACTTGAGGAAAAAATACGAATCTAATGACACCTCACACTTTAAAATCAGCCAAGCCGTTTAGGCTACAGAAGGTCATAATGGAACAGAAATGCCCAAAAACATACATACATACGCGCGAAAAACATTACCCTCCCATTCCTAGTCGGGTAAAGAAAGAAACTAAGTACTTTTGGTTTAAAAATAGAAAACATTAGAAATATTTTACCGTACCTAATAATTATTTTGTTCGACCAGAATACGGACGGCGCAAGAATAAGGCCGCCGCTGGTTGACGTGAATGCGAGTTTGTTCTTTGGGATGAATTGTTGAAAGGCGCGGGGGGCTCGTGCTTCAGCTTCCCTGCTTCACCCCCTGGATTAGCTCAACATTGGCTTAGTACAGGGCCTTAAACTTTCGTCTTACATGATATTTACCCGACTGCCAGGACGGGTATTGTTTTTTGCGCGTATCTTGTATGTTTGTAAATTTCTTTATTCCCACGAATCTTCCAAACGGCTGGATGGATTTTGATAATTAGGGTATTGTTAGATTCGTCTAGAAAACCCAAGTGTCCTTAGATAGGTTTTAAGAATAAAAAGGCTTAAACGGCGGGCTTTTGACGCCGAATTGTAAGAAGTTCAATTTTTTTTTTTACCTAAACCTCGAACAATCGAGTAGAGTATCAAAATAAAGAGAATCAAAAGGAGATTACATATATATTCAAAAAGAGATTATACATAATTGAATGGTTCCAAATTGTAAGCAGCTATATTTTTTTTACCTAAACATATCGAGTAGAGTATCAAAATAAAGGGAATCAAATGGAGATTACAAATATATACATATGTTATGTATTTAAATTTAATGAGGTATAATAATATTACAATAATGTTTACGGTCTTTTTAGTGCGTTGCTCTCTGTTGTTTTTGCAGTCGGGTTATTATTTTTTTTTAATTATATTTATTTGTTATAATACTATGAAGCAAAAGATCTCCCATCCCCATCACCAACACGTTCGGTGTAGTGATAAGATGATCATCTCTCTACTGATAACTTAGCCGAGTGTAGAAGGTAGGTTATAATATATTAACACGGTACAAAGGCACTGAAAAATATATTCCTCTCTCTCCATCTCTCTTATATTACTCCGCGATATAAAACTTTTTATATAGCCTGTGTAGATAAACCTATTTCATTTACTTTTTTAGGCGAGTCGTAAGCCTGAAACCTGCTTGGCTTACGACTCACCTACTAGTAAACGGTTACTGTAGTCTATGACATACACGTTGTGGTAATTAATTACCAATTAACTACCTTTTTGAACAGCACCGTGCTGTATTTGTTAAAAAAAGCCTTGGCAGGGATGTCATGTAGAGATTACCGTAAAGTGCTGGAGTAGCTATTTATCTAAACCAAAATTAATTGATATCTTATCTTAACTACCACGACAAGACCTATTTTCGAAATTGTCAGTACCTAAAAGATTTATATGAAGAGAAAATTAAAAATATTAACTAATCAACATTAGTAATTTATACACAAACGAAGCTGCGACGTATAGCTAGTTTAAATAAAAAATAATAAAACTAAACATAATCGTTTGAATACCCGCAATATTGCAAGTCAATTTCACAACGACCTATGTAGAAACACATTATAATTATTATAATTCTTATATACGCCATTTATTACCTTATAACAATATAAAAACAGTTTAAATCCAACACCGTACAAATAAAAAATATAATAAAATGCTCACTTACGCCGTTATTACTGAGTTCAAGTTAATTGGATATATCATAGGCGTATGTTTGCGCATGGCAATTGATTGCAGAATAACATCATGGTGCTTATTCTGAACTTTCGGAAAGTTTCCTTGCGTTATTAAGGTTTACGTACAGAGTGTATACATTTTTAGACCACGACCGACTGACGACATTAATGCCCGCCTGATGGCAAGCGGTTACCGTGGCTTACTCTTAAAATCAAAAACCTATTTACTACCTTTTACTCAAAACTAGAGGGGTAGGTAGAGACCACTCCCTTCCACCTGCTACGATTATAATAATAATAATAATATTCTACCACATTCACAAAGCGCCATCTAGTCCCAAATTAAGCAATTATATTTGCTTGTGTTATGGGTACTAAACAACTGATATAATACTTACATACATTTTTTTTTTGTAAATACATACATATTATAGATAAATTACACCCAGACATAGAACAAACCTTCATGCTCATCACACAAAGATTTGTCCTGGGTGGGGATCGAACCCATGACCTCCGGCTTAGCAGTCAGGGTCACTAACCACTAGACCAACAGGCCATTCATTTCTGAAATACATCTTTCGTTCATGCAGCATTTACATATCTTTTAACACATGCTAGCCGGTTTAAAGCACTCCTGACCTGTCATATCTTCAGAACGTACCCGATTTGATTATGGAACGTTCTTCTAGTTTTACCCCTTCCAACGTTCCCATTCACTTACGTTACACATAGTGGTGGCTGACTGAAAAGTGCTTTTACACAATTAATGAATATCTTAATAAATAATTAATAGAAATAAATAATATATAATAGTAATAAAATAGTATAATTTAATAATTAATATAATTTTATATAAATAAATAGCTTTTAAAACAATATTTGCATGTCATAATGACGGCTAAACATGTAAAACATAACCTAGTTTAAGATCTTCACATGTAACCATGTTTATAAGCAAATAAAATATTCTATTCTATTCTATTCTAAAAAAAAGATGGTAATAGAATCCTTCACGAATCAATTACAAATACGATGATCTAACTTCGTTCTAAGATTCGAAAAAGTTTACGATGGTAGAGTTTTCCGACGGTTGAGAATCAGTTACCGTGTTAGCAAATTGCCGAGACGAGAGACAGAGACTGCAAAACTATCTGTATACCAAAGTAGTGAGTAAGAAAGAGATAACACGAGTTTATCTGTTCGTTTTGCAAGACACCGAAGCCAATAGCGTTGTAACGAGTCGGTGGTGATAATAAACGGTTTAAAATATTTATTTTTGTTTAAAGTTTTAGTCGCCACTTTAAATTAAATGTTCTTGGTTTGGGTGAGATTTAAATCGTTAATTGTATCAATATAATGTTATTTTTATAATTAATATGGCAGGTATGTTTTTAGGGTTCGATTCCCATTCAAGATGAAAGCTAATTGTTAATGTAAATATATTAAATTATTATAAAACTGGTCTACGTGTCGTATTATATTATAAGGAATAGTAAATACCTTATTTAATTGCCCCAGGTTTAAATGTAAGTAGTCTCCTAAGGGGCTGACTTTGAATCCCCATACGACACGAGCGTAGCCCAATGCAGAAGTTAGTTTCATACAAGTTTTTCATCATACATTTTGCGATTGCAAGTTGGAAAGAAAATTACTTTGTTATAATAAAACAATAAAATAAAAGATGGCTTCATCTAAATTCATAGAGTTATATATATTCGCTTGTTTCACACGTTTTTATTTCGTACAGGTATTGTGTACCTATGTGATTGTTGTGTGTCGTGGCTTTACTTGTCTATACTAATATATATAATAAATATATAATATATAAATAAGTCAAGTTTGTCACGTTGTAAGTGGTATTCTCAGGATCTACTGAACCGATTTCCAAAATTCTTTTAGTGTTGAATTGCCCATTTGTTGAGGAATGTTATATGCTATATAACATCACGCTACGCCCAATAGGAGCTGAGCAGTGGCCAAATAAAGAACGACGGGAGCGAAACCCCGGAAAACAGCTAGTCACGATAATTATAGGCCTCATTCATGATTAAAACAAGGACACAAGCACATAGACTGTAGACAGCTGTGTATCATTGTAAGCAGAAAAAATATTTACTCAGGGTAATTATACTTACGCAATGGTAGGACTTAATGGGTTGCTGATGATGATGATGAATGGTGGCTGAATGGATAAATGCAACATCCAATCTTACGGTCTGCTTGCCCCTTTGTCATAAATAAAAGACATGAGATGTTAACAAAATTAAAAAACTATAAAAGCAAATTTTAATCCATGCAATTTAAACGATATGTTTGGCTTAGAATTATTATTTCAATGGAAATATACATTTATTGGGTACAATTTTAATGTGATATAAATAAAATAAAATAAGCAAGACTCGAAATCTGATCGTCTCGATTAAAAATAAAAGTTGTTCGCCCGAGGTGCTGTGTCGACTTGTCGAGAGCATTTGGAAATGTAAATTGTTTGCACACAAATATTCTGTTCAACTTGTTGTTCAATTAGTTATTGAAAATCGATTTTGAATGAAATTTGATTGTTTTTGTTTCGTTCAAAAATAAAATTACGTCGTATGCATTACTAATATTACGTCACTATCGGCCGGACTACCTAATTTCGGAAAAAACTCTATTTATTAGGCTGATTTCTGGAAAATATATAATTTCAATTCAATTTCAATTAATTGGTACGATAGTTTCAAAAACATACCATCCACTTTCGAAAGAATTAAATTTATAAGCGTGTCTTATTTAAAGGTCACAAAATCAATTAAATATCATTACCAGTTTTAAAAAATATTAATTAATTAGACTACTCAATCATTGCCATAAACTATAGTATATTAAAAAACAATTTGGGTTCAAAACAAACCTGCAGAACACACCCTCATCATTTTTGAGAGCTAATTTAAGTCTTTAAACATTATATGTAGGTGTTGGAACAAATTGACGATTCTTAAAAGAATATCAATAAAACAAAAAGGTTT
Organism: Laspeyria flexula; assembly: GCA_905147015.1. NCBI lineage: Eukaryota > Metazoa > Arthropoda > Insecta > Lepidoptera > Erebidae > Laspeyria > Laspeyria flexula. Next base: position 10,167,261 of record LR989972.1, on the reverse strand, counting down.
TTATGTGCATACTAACAAACTGAAATTAAGTTCCTTTAAACAAAGTGTTTGGGCGACACTTTTGCCCTCCATAACTTAAATAATCTATATTAACATAAATGATTTTCAATCTCATTGAAATTGTAACTCAACTTTATGGATATAAAGTCGAATTTAAAAAGTTGGTGGTAGGTCTTTCTGACGTTTTGTGTTGAGATATTTGCAATCTGAATGTTCACACAGATAATCGAAAAAGAACATAAGGATCGGTGTAGAACAGAGAGAAATATATTTTAAATATTACCTTCTTAAAGGCTGTTTTTCAACAGTAGAAGATGTGTCTGATAAACTATCTGTGGTATATGACCTGTTCCAGACTATAATCTGTCCATACGCTAAATTTCATACAGATCCTATAGCTAGCCGTTCTGGCGTGATTAATTAACAAACATCCATCCTAATTTCTATATATAAGATATGTCAAAAACTGTCAACTAAGTTTCGTACTTACTTATGTACCGTTGGTTCTGGTGAATTATAATATCAGCCCTCATTATGCCTGTTGGTTTATTATATAATAATATTCTACTACATTCACACAGCACCATCTAGTTTCAAATTAAGCAATTATATTTGCTTGTGTTATGGATACTAAACAACTGATATACTACCTAAATACATTTTTTTTGTAAATACATACATATCATAGATAAATTACACCCAGACACAGAATAAACCTTCATGCTCATCACACAAAGATTTGTCCTGGGTGGGGATCGAATCCACGACTTCCGGCTTAGCAGTCAGGGTCACTAACCAGTAGACCAACAGGTCAGTCATTATAGAATGACTGTCAAACACATTATCCAAGTATCAGTCGAAAATATGGAAATGTGCTCAGATTATGACAATAGACTCGCCCCCATAACATGGGACTAAACATAGCTGGCGAAATGTATGTACGATGCACCTCTGCGTACCTCTCTTGAGAAAAAGGTATGACGATATATTAATACAAGACAGTAAGACACTCGTCTGTTCTCAGTTTTACATTACAAAAATATTGCATTAAGTAGTAACTTTTGAGAGAGTCGTTAAACTCTTAATAGCTAATATTGTTTAATATAATTTAATTATAAACGTTGAATCTGCAATATTATTTTGATATGTTTTAATAATGTCTGGATATCTACTGCCAGCGTGGGACTTATATTTTGGAGACTAAATCCGATATTCATTCATTAACACAATTTTTCATTGAATAATCGTCTTTAGGCGTATAGACTTAAGTATTACAAGTTTTTACTAAATAAACTATAAAGTTCAGTATCGACTCTGAGTACGGCAGTTACTTATAAAAAACTTTTAAACCTTCAGAACTGTGGATGGATGGATGCTTATTCCTCAGTCACACCGGAAAGTTTGGAATAGCACATCATAGGCTACTTATCACCAACATACCACGCGGCCGAAAGCTAGTCAACATTTTTTTTTATAAAGGATTCATTATACTTCACGTATTGCGCAAAAGATTCCGGGTACATCGCCGTTTGACACCACGGTGTCAATCGCACGAGGACATTTTTGAATTGGCTGTTTGGGACCATGGTGTAAATCGACGAATGTCTTGTTTGTCTTCTTCGATTTACTCCAAGGTTTGAAACAGCGTAGGACTCTTTTTGGCATTGGTGATTAGGAAATTTTATTATTATACTGGTCCAAATCACCATGGTGTAAAACGAAGAAAGCAAAAAAGATATTCATCGTTTTACACCAAATGGTAAAATGTTACAAAATTAATATGTTTGGGACACAGCCAATTCAAAAAACGTCCTTGTGCGATTGACACCGTGGTGCCAATAACTCGTGGTGTCAAACGGCGAAGTACCCGACAACTGACAACTCTCTACCTACCCCTTTAGAGAATAAATGTTATTTTAAGCTTATATAAGCAGACAAGAGATAAACTTTAAAAACAGAGTACAGCTTCAAACCAATTAGATTGCATTTCTATAGCATCTTCACTGTAAGTACCTCTCTATCGCACTCATGTGTATACCTATCTTGTGTCTCTCTCACTCCAGCAGCCGAAGCCCATTCACACCTGGTGCATTGTTTATTTGTTTGTGCGTTGTTTTACCAACGACGGCCGATGCTAATAAGGGTGTAGTTGATAAATAATAATAATAATATAATAATATTCTACCACATTCACACAGCGCCATCTAGTCCCAAAGTAAGCAATTATATTTGCTTGTATTATGGGTACTAAACAACTGATATACTACTTAAATACATTTTTTTTTTGTAAATACATACATATTATAGATAAATACACCCAGACACAGAACAAATCTTTATGCTCATCAGGTGGGGATCGGACCCACGACCTCCGGCTTAGCAGTCAGGGTCACTAACCACTAGAACAACAGGCCAGTCGTATTGTATAAATGTATTGATTTTGTATTTTTATCATAAGAAGTTGTTCTGATAGTATAGTTGGTTGAGTTTTGAGATAAGGGTGTAACTGTCGCACTCAGAGACGTCAATTAGCAATAATCTGTCATTAACACAATTTTTTCATTGAATAATCATCTTTAGGTGTATAGACTTAAGTATTAGGTACACGTTTTTACTAAATAAACTTTAAGTGAAGTAACGTCTCTGATTACGGCAGTAAGATTTTGCGAGCCTTTATAAATAAATCTGTTATATTTTATAAAACAATTATTTATCAAATTAAAATGATAATAAATTTCAAAAAATGTTATGTCACGTCTCTTGTGGCACGCGTGCCATTGATTCACCATGCCTGTAATTCATAGGCACGTATAGTAAAGAGGTAGTGGCGGTACCTACACTATGGCAGTAATCGAATTATTATAAGCTGGAGTTGTTAGATAGCATTAACGGCACCTAGTTCTTGTAGAATACATGAATTAAAGTGACATTCATCATCATCAGCAACCCATTAAGTCCCATTGCTGGGCTCGGGTCTCCTCTCCTCTAACTAGAAAGCTGAGAGGATTTAGGGCATAATCCACTCACGCTGGTCCTGGTTGGTGGATCAGACATACCCATAGAATTTCTTCTAGGGTATGTGGGTTTCCTCACGATGTTTTCCTTCACCGTTAGCAGATGGTAAGTCACTTGCCTAGTAAATATAAATTCCACAAAGTAGAATCCACATTGGTACTGCCGGTCGGGATCGAACTCGGACCGCGTGATTTGCACGCCGGTCCCTTATCCATTCAGCCACCATCGCTCAGAAGGGACATTAAAACTGTTTTTGAATTGCCAAATTTGTCGCTAAAGTTACCCTTTAGAGCTAATGTAACCCGACTTGACTTGAAATTTGTAAATTACTAAAGCACACACACAGCTTTATTTTCGTAATGCGTACATCTATAGCTCTCGTTAGCGCCTGCTTATAAATTTGTCCGTCTGTCCGTCCATAATGTCAGTTAAACATATCTTACAGAGAGTTATTGCCCAAGTAATTGTTAGCCAAATTGTTACGTCAATGTTGTTGTATATTTCATATACGACGTTCAACTTTGTAAGATTTAAATAAAGCGTAATACTATGTGTTCTTGGTTGTGCCATATCAACTTAATTTAAAAAATCTTGTAAAATAATAAATTTACCGATCAATCAATATACTTTACAGCTTCCCAACAAACATATACCTACAAATATTGTCTGTAACTCTATACTAATAACAAATAGAGCCATTATCATTACGCTATGTAACTTTATACCTAGGCAGAGGTGTAATATCCGACTATTGATGTGAATGAATGGTTTTGGAGGTAAACAGAGACATACAGATAAACATGTTCTCCAATTTTATGGTTACCATTAGTGTTTAACATAAAATTGTAGTTTTTTGTGTTGTTATTGATCTTGGGTTTGGTAATAGGGTTTCGGTTACATGTTATGGGGGTATTGGGGTTTGAATCACGTTTGGAAATTGTTTAACAGTTTTTAGAAATTTTATATAATATTATATTTAAGTTATTAGGTATTAAATTGTGTAATCTAGTTATATAAAACTAACTATTTCATTGTTTTGTACAGTTTAGTAACGACTGTATCGATTTTATATTATATTAGTCAGTGACTTACCATCTGCTAACGGTGAAGGAAAACATCGTGAGGAAATCCACATACCCTAGAAGAAATTCTAAGAGTATGTCTGATCCACCAACCCGCACTAGGCTAACGTGTGTGGATAAACCCACTATGCTATGTAGATAGAGGCGAGGAGACCCGAGCCTAGCAGTGGAACTTACCTAATGGGTTGCTAATGATGAAATATACAGCATCACGCTTTTCTCTCGAATATAGGCAGAGGTGCATCTCATCCACAATTTCCCAGTTATTAAGGGGCGAGCAAAGAACAGAGAAAGATGTTTTTGGGGTAAGCTTTTTACCTACCTACTGAAAATTTCATGACAAGAAAATCCAATAGTATTTTGGCCTGAGCCGGAATCGAACTTGGACTTCTTATAGCAGTCTCCCACCACGCCACATAAATACGAAGTGTTTCAAAATCACATATCTGTTTACACCATAAATAAACGCTTCTGTCAATCACACGCAGGTGAGAAAGCAACGGGCCGCTACCGTGGCCCATGGGCCGTTCAAATCACGCACATTACCACCCACTGTTCCAATGAACAACACTAACAGAGTTATTGACGGTATGTACACTTCTAACTGACAGACATCGTTACTTTGTACAGTCTAGTGTCCGGACAGGATTTAGAATAGGGTTGATAATCTTTTCGGCGAGAGAGCCATTTTTAAAATACATTTTGACTTGCACAGGAAGCCGTCTCACACTATCTATAATATAAAAATGAATCGCTAAATGTGTTGGTAAGCGCATAACTCAACAACGCCTGGACCAATTTGGTCAATTCTTTTTTTTTCAATATTCGTTGAAGTTCAAGAATGGTTTTTACGATTTTTTTTTTAAATTTTTATGTAGGTAGGTAGGTAGGGTAGGTATGTAGGGGGTAGGTAGGTATACTTTCATAAAATCATAAATTAAGTAGGTGGTACGAAGTTCGCCGCGACAGCTAGTATTCTATAAATATAATATTTGACGAATATTTTCCGTGTAGTGACGGATTAAGAATACATAATGTCACTACCCCATTTCAACCCGTGGGTGTCGTACAAGGCGACTAAGGGAGTAACCTAATGCAGACAAGAGCACTGCGAGAAAAGGAAAATTCTAAACAAACCCTATACCAACCCGTCTGTCCAGCGTGGTATAGTAGGCTTAATTCGTTCAGTGCCCAGCAGTGGGACGTTTATGGGTTGACATGATGATGATGATAATATTTGATGGAGGTCAAAATATAATATCGTCTGTTCATAATCATTATATTCAATAATTCTTTAATATGTACATATTTATCTATAATTCATTTTTTCTTAAACTATTTTCAAGTTTCACATTACATCGACCGTATCGTTTATAGTATACAAACGTAAAATAAAATTGAAATGTCTATTTCTAGTAACAGGTTTTAAATAAATGAATAATATGTTAATTTTTATATTTATTTATCATATATAACGGGAAGTTATGCTTTATCTGTCTGTCTATTTGTCTCATTTAATGTCCGAAACTGCTGCAAAGTTAAAGAGAGTCAGTGACAGATAGCTGATGTGATAAGGAGTAAGAAGCAAGGAGTAAAAGTTGCTGAGGTCATGACAACTGAATTTCATGTGAGCAGAGCCGCAAGCAAAAACTGGTTTAATTATTAAAGAAGCAGTACCTACCTAGAAACACAGTACTTAGTCTTCAAAATGGGAGTGAATAGGTTTTTAAAGGTCACCATTTCAAGTTATTAAGCTCCAGGTGTAGCAGGCGCCCATAGGCTACAAGGGTAGTCCTTTTTTTTTTTTTACTTGGGGAAATGCCTGACGCATACCCCTCGGTCTTGGGGAAAGAACCGAGGGGTTATGTAGGGCTCGCACCCACTAAAACCCCAAGGTGTTCCTCTCGTCGCGCTCTGCTGTGGTCACGGGAGCGCAGGAACATTCGTCCGCGACTACTAGGGTAGTCCTAAAACAACTATAGAAGACCTATATATTCTTTTCTCAATAACTATCCTATGACCGACAAAAGCCGAAGTATCCCGAACGCTTCCGATCTTAATCAAGGCTCGTTGGAAACATTTATACGGGGCAGGCCATTTATCAGTAACTTGATATTTAGGCGTTAAACATAAGACTTTTATACCAAGTAAGGACTGTTTAGTTTTGAATTGAAACGTTCTATGTTAAATTTAAATTATACGTACGTGGGTATTTGGGTTCTGTGTGTTGGTTTTTAGAAGACTTTTCATACTTGAATGGGTCTTTCGATATTGGACTTCGTCGATTTCAATTTAGCTGTCAAATGTTTGTAAATTATCATCGCTATTATTTTCAAATACGTAAGTACGATTTAGTCGAATTTTAAGATTACTGGAAAGCCCTTCAGAGATGAAATAGAGACTCAAATTGTTTTTACTTATCAGAAGGAGTTTCAAACAATGGTTCTGAATAAACATCACATAACAGCAATCACGCCTATTTTCCTAAAGGGGTAGGCAGAGATGCATCGCACCCACCAGCCCAATGATGTCCACTTAAATAATTGCAATTTAATTGGTATTGCAGACATCTCACCGTCAGGCGTGCCGCGAGGTAGCCACCGTGAGTTGTGGCATTGGAAAATATTTTTCAACAAACAAACACTATATATTATATCAATATATTGACTGGCCTGTTGGTCTAGTGGTTAGTGACCCTGACTGCTAAACCGGAGGTCGTGGGTTCGATCCCCACCCAGGACAAATCTTTGTGTGATGAGGATAAAGGTTTGTTCTGTGTCTGGGTGTAATTTATCTATAATATGTATATATTTACAAAAAAAAATGTATTTAAGTAGTATATCAGTTGTTTAGTACCCATAACACAAGCAAATATAATTGCTTACTCTGGGACTAGATGGCGCTGTGTAAATGTGGTAGAATATTATTATTATATACAAACTTCACTACCTATATTTACAATAGATAGAGCCATTCACGATTACGATTAAAACCTTATTTATTATTCATCATCATCATCATCATATCAGCCCAACGACGTCCACTGCTGAACATAGGCCTCACCTAATTTACGCCACTGCGAACGGTTCTGTGCCGCCTGCAACCAACGGCCACCCGCAACCAGGTCGTAGTTCCATCTGGTGGGGGGGCGTCCCACGCTGCGCCTTCCAATACGTGGCCAGCACTCGAGAGCCTTTTGCCCCATCGGCCATCAGTTCTACGAGCTATGTGCCTTGACCAATGCCACTAACAATATTTATAATTTTTTTATTTTTTTTAATTTGTGTTGCAGGCATTTCCCTCAGGCGTGCCGCAAGGTAGCACCGTAGATGATATTTTTCAACAAACAAACACACAAACTTCACTATATTTACAATAGATACCTTACACGATTAAAACCTTATTTATTATTCATAATAACATTATTTATTTTATTAATGTTAGCTAAGGCGTTAACTATTTTTTATTTTTATAAACGATTGGTTATCGATGGTATCTCGGTTCATTCCCGGTTGAGTTATTGTTATAGCACTCTATTATTTCAGTGTATACCTTTCATGGTTTAATTAATGGTGGATAGGCATAATTGGTAGTGTAGTACTTTAATATTATTATTATTATTTAATATATTAATTACTATGTATAAATACATACTTGCGTTTTGATTTTTGTATTTTTTTTCTTACTTTCATCAGCAACCCATTAAGTCCCACTGCTGGGCTCGGGTCTCCTCTCCTCTAACTAGAGAGCTGAGAGGGTTTAGGCCATAATCCACACACGCTCGCCTAGTGCGGGTTGGTGGATCAGACACACTCATAGAATTTCTTCTAGGGTATGTGGGTTTCCTCACGATGTTTTCCTTCACCGTTAGCACATGGTAAGTCACTTGACTAGTACATTTAAATTCCACAAAGTGAAATCCACATTGGTACTGCCGGTTGGGATCGAACTAGGACCACGTGATTTGCACGCCGGTCTCTTATCCATTCAGCCACCATCGCTTATCTTACTTTACTTACTTTAACATAACTTAACTTTGGTGTCCATGTATACCTATTGTTGAAGTTGGTATGTTTGTTATTAATAACCCCCAAGTTTACCGTAAAGTTAAGGATGATGAACTGCCTGGTGGCGCAGCGGGAAGTGTATACGACTGCTGTGCAAGAGGTCCTGGGTTCGATTCCTGGGTCGGGTGAAAATGGTATTGGGTTTTTCTATCATGAAATTCCAGTATTAAGATTTTCCCGGAGTTTGGTAAACAAATGTTCCCGGTTGATGACAATAGGCTCGCCCCCTATTTCATGGGACCAAACATAGCTGGCGAAATGTGGGTGTGAAACATCTCTGCCTACCCCTTCGGGGAAAAAGGCGTGATGCTATGTTATGTTATGTTAAGGATGATACTAAATTTGTTAAAAGAGATCCAACTAAGTTAAGATTATGAGCTATGTAAAAGCACTCTTCATTATAAAAATAGTTATGTTATGACAATTAGAATATTCAATAAGATTCACAAAAAAGATCCGAGAGTTACCGCCATCTTTATTCGAGTGATCGATTGAAAAATGTTTTTACAACTTAAAAGAATATTTTTATTGTAAAACTTTATAGGTGTTTCATATATATTAATTTTAGTTATTATATAGTTAGTTACTAAATGAATTTATTGTAAAATTCGCATGCCTAAAAAAGGTGAATATGTTGGATTTTAAGTCACACAACTAATAACCACTGTACCATGTTCTTGGCGAATAAATATCTTTATCTTTATCTTAATATATGGGGTGTATAAGACTGCTGTCGACAAAAATGGTTTGTCATGAAATTTTCATTATCACCTCGGAGTCTAGAAATGTTCTCGGTCAATGGCAATAAGCCCGCCGCGAAATATGGGTGTGTTACGCCCAGAGTTGGGCGCAGTTAACTACTTTTGTGTAATCAGATTACTAACTACATCGAAAAGTAGTTAACTACATGTAGTTAACTACATGTAGTTATGATTACTTGTAGTTTAACTACATGTAGTTATGATTACTTGTAGTTTAACTACATTTGTTAATATGATTACTGCAATCTAGTAGTTATAATTACTGATTACTTTGATTTCTAAGAACTTGTATTTTGCAATAAAATAAATTATGTATTGTGTAGGTATTGGTACTTGCAAAAATGGCCGCCATCTTGAACTTTTCTGTTTTTAGGCTGATTGACTTCAAAATCGATATCTGACGATCCCTTTGACTGTTTGACATAGTGCTGATGTCAAAATTTGGAAAAGTGGCCGCCATCTTGAACTATTTTGTTTTTGGGCTGATTGACTCCAAAATCGATATCTGACGATCCCTTTGACTGTTTGACATAGAGCTGATGTCAAAATTTGCAAAAGTGGCCGCCATCTTGAACTTTGTTGTTTTTGGGCTAATTTACTCCAAAATTGATATTTGACGATCCCTTTGACTATTTGACATAGTGCTGATGTCAAAATTTTCAAAAGTGGCCGCCATCTTGAACTTTGTAGTTTTTGGGCTGATTGACTCCAAAATAGATATCTGACGATCCCTTTGACTGTTTGACATAGTGCTGATGTCAAAGTTGGCAAAAGTGGCCGCCATTTTGAACTTTGTTGTTTTTGGGCTGATTGACTCTAAAATCGATATCTGACAATCCCTTTGACTGTTTGACATAGTGCTGATGTCAAAATTGGCAAAAGTGGCCGCCATCTTGAACTTTGTTTATTTTTGGGCTGATTGACTCCAAAATCGATATCTGACGATCCCTTTGACTGTTTAACATAGTGCTGATGTCAAAATTGGCAAAAGTGGCCGCTATCTTAAACTTTGTTGCTTTTGGGCTGATTGACTCCAAAATCGATATCTGCCGATCCCTTTGACTGTTTGACATAGTGCTGATGTCAAAATTGGCAAAAATGGCCGCCATCTTGAACTTTGTTGTTTTTGGGCTGATTGACTCCAAAATCGATATCTGACGATCCCTTTGACTGTTTAACATAGTACTGAAGTCCAAATTTGGAAAAATGGCCGCCATCTTGAACTTTGCTGTTTTTGGGCTGATTGACTCCAAAATCGATATCTAACGATCCCGTTGACTGTCTAACATAGTACTGAAGTCAAATTTTGGAAAAATAGCCGCCATCTTGAACTTTGTTGTTTTTGGCCTGATTGACTCCAAAATCGATATCTGACGATCCCTTTGACTGTTTAACATAGTGCTGATGTCAAAATTGGTAAAAGTGGCTGCCATCTTGAACTTTGTTGTTTTTGGGCTGATTGACTCCAAAATCGATATCTGACGATCTCTTTGATTGTCTAACATAGTACTGAAGTCAAAATTTGGAATAATGGCCGCCATCTTGAACTTTGCTGTTTTTGGCCTGATTGACTCCAAAATCGTTATCTGCCGATCCCTTTGACTGTTTGACATAGTGCTGATGTCAAAATTGGCAAAAATGGCCGCCATCTTAAACTTTGTTGTTTTTGGGCTGATTGACTCCAAAATCGATATCTGCCGATCCCTTTGACTGTTTAACATAGTACTGAAGTCCAAATTTGGAAAAATGGCCGCCATCTTGAACTTTGCTGTTTTTGGGCTGATTGACTCCAAAATCGATATCTAACGATCCCGTTGACTGTCTAACATAGTACTGAAGTCAAATTTTGGAAAAATAGCCGCCATCTTGAACTTTGTTGTTTTTGGCCTGATTGACTCCAAAATCGATATCTGACGATCCCTTTGACTGTTTAACATAGTGCTGATGTCAAAATTGGTAAAAGTGGCTGCCATCTTGAACTTTGTTGTTTTTGGCCTGATTGACTCCAAAATCGATATCTGACGATCCCTTTGATTGTCTAACATAGTACTGAAGTCAAAATTTGGAATAATGGCCGCCATCTTGAACTTTGCTGTTTTTGGCCTGATTGACTCTAAAATCGTTATCTGCCGATCCCTTTGACTGTTTGACATAGTGCTGATGTCAAAATTGGCAAAAGTGGCCGCCATCTTGAACTTTGTCGTTTTTGGGCTGATTGACTCCAAAATCAATATCTGACGATCCCTAGTTCAAGATGGTGGCCACTTTTGCCAATTTTGACATCAGCACTATGTCAAACAGTCAAAGAGATCGCCAGATATCGATTTTGGAGTCAATCAGCCCAAAAACAACAAAGTTCAAGATGGCAGCCACTTTTACCAATTTTGACATCAGCACTATGTTAAACAGTCAAAGGGATCGTCAGATATCGATTTTGGAGTCAATCAGGCCAAAAACAACAAAGTTCAAGATGGCGGCTATTTTTCCAAAATTTGACTTCAGTACTATGTTAGACAGTCAACGGGATCGTTAGATATCGATTTTGGAGTCAATCAGCCCAAAAACAACAAAGTTCAAGATGGCGGCCATTTTTCCATATTTTGACTTCAGTACTATGTTAGACAGTCAACGGGATCGTCAGATAGCGATTTTGGAGTCAATCAGTCCAAAAACAGCAAAGTTCAAGATGGCGGCCATTTTTCCAAATTTTGACTTCAGAACTATGTTAGACAATCAAAGGGATCGTCAGATATCGATTTTGGAGTCAATCAGCCCAAAAACAGCAAAGTTCAAGATGGCGGCCATTTTTCCAAATTTTGACTTCAGTACTATGTTAAACAGTCAAAGGGATCATCAGATATCGATTTTGGAGTCAATCAGCCCAAAAACAACAAAGTTCAAGATGGCGGCCGTTTTTCCAAATTTTGACTTCAGTACTATGTTAGACAGTCAACGGGATCGTCAGATATCGATTTTGAAGTCAATCAGCACAAAAACAACAAAGTTCAAGATGGCGGCCATTTTTCCAAATTTTCACTTCAGTACTATGTTAGACAGTCAACGGGATCGTCAGATATCGATTTTGGAGTCAATCAGCCCAAAAACAACAAAGTTCAAGATGGCGGCCATTTTTCCAAATTTTGACTTCAGTACTATGTTAGACAGTCAACGGGATCGTCAGATATCGATTTTGAAGTCAATCAGCCCAAAAACAACAAAGTTCAAGATGGCGGCTATTTTTCCAAATTTTGACTTCAGTACTATGTTAGACAGTCAAAGGGATCGTCAGATATTGATTTTGGAGTCAATCAGCCCAAAAACAGCAAAGTTCAAGATGGCGGCCATTTTTCCAAATTCTGATCACAGCACTAAACAGTCAAAGGGATTTTCCAATAACAAAATCTCTCATTTGAGCGGGTTTATTACAACATTATATTTGTGTAGTTAAAAAAGTAATCATAATGTAGTTAAAAAAGTAATCATAAATGTAGTTAAAAAAAGTAATCATAACTACTTTTTATGATTACATTTTGTAGTTAAAAATTTTGATTACTAACTACCAAATGTAGTTGCAGTTAGTAATCAGTAGTTAGATTACAAATTGCCCAACACTGGTTACGCCTCTGCCTCTTCTTTGCTAACCCCTTCAGGAAAACAACGGCGTGACGCTATGTATGTATCTATGTACGAGCTTCCTTCGTGTTCAATCAAACAAACAAATAAACTCTGCAGCTTTATAATATTAATATAGATAGGCAGTACTCTAGGTACAGAGAACATGACATGTACTGAGGTCGTTTGGAAGTACCTAGCTGGTTGGATCATCAAAATGCCGGTGCGGATCGTATCAGGCATCGTTTCTTGGAATCCCTCAATCCCCTGGGTTCGATCCCCCGCTGAGGCGGTAATTCACGCCGCTCACACCTCGCGGGTATTGGCAGTGGGGATTTAATAGATTTGATACTTGTTTGTAATAATAAATTGTTTTTGTGCTTATAGATAATTTTATAAAAGATTGGTTATTTTAACTAGGTAGCTATTCTTAGACTAGCTGGTTACCGTGGATCCGCCTACGTTCAATTCAATTTCCGTGACCAAGAAACTTTTTTTCTTCAATAATAAGATTGATTTAATTTAATGTTAATTAGCCTTGCTATCCAACGCGGTAATGTGGCTAGCTTTTTGGGTACATTTCCTCAGGAATCTGATCTCAATCAGATATTCTATTTATAGGAATTTCCTGTAAATAAAGTACCTATCTGGTTCTTTTTTTTTAAATAGGTTAGCTGTGTAAATTTTAAGTTATGTGTTAATATTTTATTGAATAAATGTATTTCAATAATTTGCTTAAAATATATTTTTCAACATACAAAAAAAAATGTTTAAAATCTAATTACAAAGTAAATTATAAGCTAATTAAAATACATAATTCAGCAAAGAGGAGAATTTTCTAAAATTTGAATGATTGAAAAAAACAATTTAAATAAATGTCAATTTTTTAAGAATGTTATATTCAATAAAAAATAGTAGTTCTTACTAAAAAAATATGACTGTACACTGTGGCGTAGCGGTTTAGAAGAATGCTTCGCCACTAACATCTCGAATAACGTGGGTTCAATTTCTACACGAAACAATATTTGTGTGATACATAGATATTTGTTTCTTATTGTAATTTGTGTCTGTTCATTGTTTGTAATGACTGCGACACAGAGCTTAGTCACAATGCCCGTTTAAAAATAAAAATGTGATGCACCTCTGCTTAACCTTTCGGTAAAAAGCGGTGATGCTGCAATGTAATTTAATTTAAAAATCTAAAGTTTTATACACTTAGTTTCTCTGAACGGGCAAAGCAGTAGAATTTATTTATATAGACTACATTTAAAATTAATAATAATAACTAAACAATAATATTTCCAAACATAAACCTAAAAAAACAAACGTAATAAAAAAGAAGGTAAACAAATAAAAATTGATTTTCTTAGATAGTGTTAAAGTATCAAAACTTTTTGTGTGGCAACACTGAGTAATATATTGATGATGCTGTAACAGTCTATTGTGATCTTTTGTTAGATTATGATAAGTGAGATAACTTATTCTTGAGTTAATATAAACGTCTTACATACAACATAATGTGGAGGAGGCTTCGCTTTGTATTAAACGGTTACTCGTATTTAAAATAATATAATATTCTAACACATTCACACAGCGCCATCTAGTCCCACAGTAAGCAATTATATTTGCTTGTGTTATGGGTACTAAACAACTGATATACTACTTAAATATTTTTTTGTTTTGTAAATACATACATATTGTAGATAAATTACACCCAGACACAGAATAAACCTTTATGCTCATCACACAAAGATTTGTCATGGGTGGGGATCAATCCCACCACCATCGGCTTAGCAGTCAGGGTCACTAACCACTAGACCAACAGGCAGACATATTTTTAAATGGTAAATAAAATTGATCTAGATTTAAAAACTAGAACCTTTTGAGAGCTGGAGTCCGTAGTAGGTTCGAAGTCCTGTGTGACAGATCTCCAGGTTCTCTCCATAATTTTTGAGGAGTTACCACTTAGGTAACTAGGTTTAGGTAACTAACCTAACATGCTGCCTAAAAAAAGTCAAATACTACGTTCATTAGACCAACGATATAGTCTAAATCTATCTATACATATAATAAAACTGTAGAAAAGTCGTTATTGTACATCAAAAAATCCAAAAAATATAGCCAGGGTGTTAAAGGATAACCAATAGAACCTATTTCCAGCATTTTTCGAATTTTTGTCTGTGTGTCTGTTTATTTGTTCGGGCATCACGTAAAATGTACGAAAGCAATAATAGATAACTTTTATACACAACGATTAAGCGTAACTTGAAGTAACATTTAGTTTTTGTTTCATTGCAATCGATTCATAAATAAAAAAGTTACAACGATTATAAGAATCACGCGAACGAAGTCGCGGGCATAACCTAGTATTACAATATAGTTAAAATAAGCCAGGTCCACACTATTACAACTGTTGTATAAACAAAAAAAGTCTGAACATGTTCTTAAGCACCTCTCACAAGTCATAGTTTGTTTTACATGATAATTGTGTGGAACTTACGGCCAGTATTAAATATAACAAGATTTATAACTTTATCACTGCTTACACCTACGTTATATGTATGCGTGAAGACTCTTTAGCGTCTTAAGATACATGATTGGCCTGTTAGTGTAGTGGTTAGTGACCCTGACTGCTAAGCCAGAGGTCGTGGGTTCGATTCCCACCCAGGACAATTTTTTGTGTGATGAACATGATTCTTTGTTCTGTATCTATATGTAATTTATCGGTATACAATTATGTATTTACAAAATATATATATATATATATTTAAGTAATATATATGAAAATAGAAAGAAAGAAAGAAAATACATTTATTTATATATCAGTTGTTTAATACCCCTAGGGACTAGATGGCGCTGTGCGAATGTGTGCAAAATATTAAATTTAGATATTGTCGCTGTCACTTTCAAACATTTGATAGCGACATCAAAACCGACTAATTGAATGTCGAAATTCAGAGTAAACCCCCTGCTGCTTAGAACTTAGTTAGGTTAGAAGGCTTAGGCTTCGCTTCGCTTTGCTCCCGGCACAGCCTCAGACTAGTAGGCTTTCTATGGAACTGTGCCATAGCTCTGTACTTTTTAGGGTCCTGGCTTACAGGAGTCACAGTGATGGGTGTGTGGGAAGGATTATCCCGTATATATAATTTGATCCTATGTCCTCATCAAAACCCATTCCCTTTTGTGTCACCCTTATAAAGAGCTCACTCACACAATAAATAAGATTTCTACATAAAGATTCATATCCTTACAGTTTAAATACAATTTGTGCTTTAATATGAAGACGTTAAAGTATACATTTACTTGTTAATGTGAAGTTAAAGCGATGTTCAATGTGTGGGCAGCGAAATAGTTCTGCCATTGTACACAATGTGTTTTAACTTGGATGTTTGAATGAGTGGATGTGGTAAATTAACAACATATTATTATTATTTCGTCTTGATTTCAATATTTTCACAAACACATTTTTAAATATATATAAATATATTACAACAGTATACAAAAAAATATAAAAAAATTGGAAACCCACCGGTATCGGATACAGGGACCAAGCTACCGGTGGTTAGGACTCCAGAGACGGCACGCATTGAGAGGAACCTCCTCACAATGCGTGCTGTGTCCAAAAGATGTTTACTATTTTTATTATTCAGTGGAGCAATCTTTGGATCTAAGTCCTTTAGGTTCTTCAAAAAGGAAGTGTGCAGGTCTTTAATGGATCGTGGTAATCTCTTACCATCAGTTACTCTCGTATAACCGCGCCTGTATACTTTCTGCGAGTACCGTGACGCTTGAAGAATGCGAGATTACTTGCTACACTAATTGTGTCTCTTCTTGTTTCGCCTTGCCTCGTCTGCTCTTCATTTGGGTCACTCACATCACTCGACTTCTCGTGGGAGTGGCATCGCCTAGAGCAGTGGTTCATAACCTATGGTTCGCGGACCATTGGTGGTCCCTGGGTGTAACAAAAGTAGTCCACGAAGCGAAAGTGCAGCCTGGGCCTCTGGTATTATACTCGGAAGACTTTTAAAACCCATCAGCTATTGAACTTTATAGTTGTTATGTCCGTTCAATTGTCACGGACCACTAACAAGTTAGACAGTGTATTTGTCAAATGATCCCTCACTGCTAGAAGATTATGAACCAGTTAGAGAACTGAAGTGAGACGCCATAAGTAACAACAGCTTTGCTCATAAAACCGCATCAAAATTTCCTACATCTACGTAAAATACTGTCACCTGATACTTTGAATATGGCATTTAAGTCGTGTGCCTGTTTTAGTACTATCGACAAAGTTTAAGCATGATCAGTTTTGAACACATTTCGTTTGCAAGCCGAAAGCGTAGTACCTCGCTCGCCCATTACGTTGTTTTCCAATGAGACAATACCATATTTTGGGACAAAGCCCTTTTTTTTGTAAAACTCTTTGTTTTAATTTTAATTGTTTTATGACTTTTAAATTTTTAGACAGAAAAAAGTCTTTAATGGTGTTTTACTGCAATACTATTGGTGGATGAAATCAAGTTACCCGCTACCCGCAGCAGGTAGACGTCGGTTACTGCACACAAAATGCAGTCTTAAGGTGGTCATGCGTGAACTTTTTCGACTGTACATTATAATAAAGTAAACAACTTCTGAGAATTAATGTTCGTGCCCTACAATATTAGCGCTTTCTTGTTTTCTAAAGACAACGTCTGTACTAAGGTACAAGCCCCGTGTCGCGGGGGACTTTAAAAACATACAATTAATGGTAACAAAGTACACCCAGACTGAAAACAAATAATATGAATCATACAAATATTTGTCGCGTGTGAGAATCGAACCAACGTCACTCAGCATTGCATGTTAGTGATGAGGCTACCTCCATAACTGCTAGGCCACTGTGACAGCTGTGAATTTATTTATTTATTTGGCTCACAAAACAAATTACAATCGCAGTAAGGTTAACAGAGCAATAGGTATCATGTAAAACTAGATTGTAACTCTAAATATGTGTGCACAGAATGTTCCAAATAGAGTAATGTTTAGTTGTGTGTTAGTTGTAAAAATTTTACAAATAATGAAGCTTAAAAACCTAGTGTGTGAGTGAGTTAGTACTAAATCTATTTATAAAAATGATAAACAAAAAGGCTTACTTAATTTTTCTAGAGCTAGAGCCATGCAAGCCTAAAATGCCACGGATTTGGGACTTAAAACTACTCTTCTTAAATCTTTATCTTCGGAGTTCATTGCCATTATAATCAAGTTTTTTATATTAAGCTAGCAAAGGACTCCCTGTTGTTAAGTAGCTACTGATGTTACTAATTTTTAATAGGATTTAAAATTAAATTTTAATTTATTTAGCCTTCCGGGCACAGTAATAACAGCGGTGCCAACTGTTAAACTGTTGTTTTTATTAGTAAAAAATCTCGTAAATAAAAATTAAATATTTTTATATACAAAATGGATGATATTTTTGTATGTAAGTTTTAATAAATTACATCCGATTGTAGCCGGGGTGTTTCGCTAGTTAATATAAAACTAACACGTCCTTTTTACCACAGCCAGGTAATAAAGACTTTGAGCTTTTCAACAGTATACAGACAGACAGACAGAAAGGCCATCGAAATATATCTTGTAAACTCTTCCAATATTACAATTTTAACATCTCATCACCAAGACCTGGCACCAGAAGACATGACTTAAAGACTGTTGCATTCAATTACTACTGCAACTTACGTGTTTAAATATAATAAACCATTTCCATTCACAAACGACGATGCAGCGGACATCATCATCATTATAACCCATAAAAATCCCACTGCTGGGCACGAGTCTCCACAAAATATTGTAAAGGGAATTAAGCCTACTATATCACGGGCCAGACGGGTTGGTATAGAGTTTGTTTCGAATTTTCCTTTTCTCGCAGTGCTCTTGTCTGCTTAGAGTCTTCGAACTCCCTTAGTCGCCATTTACGACACCCACGGGTTGAGATGGGGTAATGACATTATGTATTCACACGGATAATCGAACGAACATCACAAACTCACTACAACTTAACGATAGCTAGTTTACAACAGTCCTAATTCTCACGAGATCAGACATTATACATCATTCAATAACTTATTAGCTAGGCCACAAACGGGTTGACACGTTTGAAATGTCACAAGCGTGGCTATATGATAATAAATGTCACTTTATGGCATATTAATGGCGATTAGAAGATTTTATGGTCGATTTTAGGTAAGATCTATGTTAATAGTTATCGGGAAACGTTTGTCTTCTTTAGTTAACGGATGATGCTATGTTATATGTGGTTATTTGTTTGTTTTGCAAGTATTTAGATGATTTGTGGCTCCGGTTCAGATGGAACTCATTTTGTAGGATTATGGTGATTGTAAGCTGTTTTTTATCTATGTAGTGACGGATTGATAATATATAATGTCACTACCCTATCTCAACCCGTGGGTGTCGTAAAACTAAAATAAGTAACCTTAAGCAGACAAGAGCGCTGCAAGAAAAGGAAAATTCGAAACAAACTATACCAACCCGTCTGGCCAGCGTGGTATAGTAGGCTTAATTCCCACCACATTCTTTGGATGAGACCTGTGCCCAGCAGTGGGACGTTTATGGGTTGAAACGGAAGTGAAGCCTCGCGTGAAAGATTAGGTGGATTTGCTAACAGATATTCTAACAATCAACCCAGGCTAATACTCCGAATTTCGGTATTCGAATATTCGGTTTTGATGTCGCTTTCAAATGTTTGAAACAGACAGCGACCATATCTAAATTTCCTTACATTTGACAACTACATCAAAAGTCAAAACCGAACATTCGAATGCCTAAATTCATGGTAAGCCCCCAGAGATAATTAAGTCGGTTCATTTCGATACTCAAATAAGTATGTCCTCCATTAT
The DNA here is from genome assembly GCA_905147015.1 of Laspeyria flexula. Lineage (NCBI taxonomy): Eukaryota > Metazoa > Arthropoda > Insecta > Lepidoptera > Erebidae > Laspeyria > Laspeyria flexula. The sequence goes on along the minus strand of LR989972.1, from coordinate 10,147,831 downwards.
TCCTTTTTCCTTTCTTCCTATTACCCCTATTACTTTTTCTCTTCAATTGGCGGCGGCTTGGCTGTGTTTTCTTCACGAATAATGCTAAAAGAACACAATCATGTTCATGAGCGGTGCTTACCACTACCAGCAGGTCCGCATGCTCGTCTGACACATCGGATAATAAACAATAAACAAAAAATAATTACATTATCAACATTTAAGTTGTCTGTTCCGTTTCATATAGAACCATCCTCAAGAAAAAAACACGTAGACAATTCTTGTAGATTTACGACGCAACAACATCTCCGTCCGTCCGAAGTTTTAACTTAATTATCTATCAGAATCGCGTTATATCACCGTTAAATATATATAATAAATATTAATATAACTATAATTAGTGTCGTTTATTTATTAGTTAATATTTTTTATTTATTCCGGCTGTGGGAATTAAGTTTAACTGATATTTTTATTGCTAATGTCAAAAGGGGCAAAGAGATTGTTGCTTCTAAAATGTTTTTTAAAAGTGTTTTTTTTTAATTATCAATCGATAATGACACACTGCTGTGGGTTGGGTTAGATGCCATGACAGCTTTCTTTGCTACGTGCATCGACCAGTTACTGAACTATTGTAGCGCACACACTTAGAATTACTTCTAGGGTATGTGGGTTTCCTCACGATGTTTTCTTTCACCGTTAGCAGATGGTAAGTCACTTGACTAGTACATATAAATTCCACAAAGTGAAATCCACATTGGTACTGCCGGTCGGAATCGAACTCGGTCCGCATGAATTGCACGCCGGTCAGTCATCCATTTGACCACTATCGCTTTGGATTAAGGATATAACGGTACAATCTTATTTGGACCTAAATATCAAATATACATCAAATTAAAACCCAAATCAGAAGTATTTCATTAAATTCGCACGTTTAAATATGCATAAACATTAAATATATAAATATGCACATAAAATTAAAATTAATAATATTTTATTAATCCATAATCAAATAACTCCACATCTATGAAAATTAATTCAAATGCTACTGGGACTCGATAAAAATATATACAATTTACTTTTTTTATTAAGACATAGAAACACATTACCTCGCTCCCGGTTGTCGGTTAAATGGGCTCATGCTGTGCTTTGTAATATATAGGATAGTAAAAATTCTTTCTCGCTATGAAATAAGCCAGTATAGGATATGAATAGGCAATGAGTAAAAATGTCTTATTAGTGATGGAACTTTTGTGGATAGAGCTAAACAACCGGTTAAGGCAACTATGGTTAAAATAAATGTTTTTTTAAACACGATTATGGTCAGTCGTATATTTTTTTAATTGATTGTTACACATGAATATAACCACATGATAGTAAATAATGATGCGTTTTTGGAAACTGTTGGAGAGGCAATACACCGTGAGATTTTACCATACCATAGCTAGAAAATGCTGCGTTTTATATTAATTTTCGGTGAATAAATCAGAATAAAAAGGGAAAAAAAAATCTTTTATCGTATCGTATTGTTCGTATCAAGAAATTATCTATCCACCTTGTAGGTATATGGTTTCTTGTGGGTGCGTGGTCTTCACTCAAGAACGTTTCAGCTGCCCACGGCTACTACAACTTGCTAATTCAGTGGGCAATATATCTTTGGTTCTTCTACAGATCTCATTATTTCTAATTCGATCATGCAGAGTCTCCGAGCAATATATAGAATGACTCGTAGTAAATCGTGTACAATCGTATACTTTAGGCCTTCCAATTATAGTTATGTTAACTTTATGTCATACAATGTATCAGGTTTAATTAACCATAAAATTGTAAAACAAATAAAACATGTCTTAGCCAATATTTTTTGCTCTCTGCATATTCTGCGGAATGAAGAATCAATTATCAATTTGAGCCAAATATTATTACTATTTTTTTTTTTGGAAATTAAGATTGTTATTAAAAAAATGTCACGGATTCGATCACCGGGTGAGGCAAAAATTCTTGAAATTTTCTATAGACATAGATGGGATATGATGTTATCACTTAGATTACGTTTACTTCTAACCATTAAACATGTATGCTTGTTTTAGTATCAAAACTATTAAAATGCTGCGCACGGCTTAAAGTGCGAAATAAGCACTTGTATCTATAAAATGTACATTTTACACAGGTTTTATGCTACTTTTATATTACATTTATTCTATAAATCTGGTAATACGTGTTTACGGATAGAATTCTTAAGTATCTAGTAAGGCAACTGTCGAAACTTTGCAGACAATTTTGTATGCTTCTGTTCTGCTGTATGTAAAAATGTATAATTTGATGAAATTAATACTGAATAGAGAAAGACGGATATAGAAGAAAACATCAAGACCTAATAAATCAAGTGATATTAATTTAATTTTTATTTATTTTATGGTTTGATATTTGTCACTCAATCACGTTAGAACTGCTGAAAGGATCTGCAATTCTGCATAAAATTTGACATACGTATAAATTCTAGTCTGGAATAGAACCTAGGCTACTTTTTACCGACGTACCACAACGGCGGAATCTAATTATAATATATTTCTTTTTAAGACCTCGATTGTGTTTATCACCTAAATCTGTTTTGTGGTTTATCATATTTTCCTAATTTAAATATGTTTTATTCCTACAAAACATAGCTTTAGAAGTCCTAAACCAAGATGGCTATTTATATAAGGTTTTAGTTAAAAATACGTACCTTAGGTGCGCGTCGCATTTTATTCAAATTAGTTTATATAAGTCTATGTATTGAATGCAAATATATCCAAAGTAAATAACATCTTAATTAACCAATTTGGAATCAGAAAAGAGTATGTAACAGGATGTCTAATGCAACCTTATTGGTTGGAATATTTTTAACACAATAGTTTGTCTATAGTTTCTATGAATAGGTTCAAAATAGCTCCATTGACCAATGGCGGTCGTGGCGTCAATAAATTTTGACAGCTCAATAAAATTGGTTATTGAATTGAGAGGCGGATGTTAGGTGTAGGATACATTGGTTATATTATTGATTATGATCGTTTTATATTGGTATTAAAACTATATTTTTTTAATGTAGCTGTCAAAGAAAAACTTACAATGTTACTAATATAATATTGCTGTGGAGGAAGGAATCTTTTCGAAGAAAATATAATTTTACTTGATGCTAAATTCTATCCGCAAAATAACTAAAGTTACTGACATTACCCACCGGATTAGCAAACTGAAGTGGCAGTGCGCAGGGCACATATCACGCAGAGCTGATGGCAGATGGGGCCGAAAAGTTCTCGAATGGAGACCACGCACTGGCAAGCGCAGCGTAGGACGTCCACCCACAAGGTGGACAGATGATCTGATCCGAATAGCAGGATCGCGCTGGATGCAGGCCGCATACAACCGGTCCTATTGGAAAACTCTTGAGGAGGCCTATGTCCAGCAGTGGACTTCCTGCGGTTAATGTGATGATATTAACTTTTAAACTTTCACGTTGCATGATAATATTTATTGATTTAAAACGGGAATTGACGCGATTATGATTTAGGTATTTACATACCTTATGGTGCTTAACGTTTCGACCAGGTTACACCGGCCGTGGTCACAAGCTGACCCAGCTATGGACCACGTGAATGTGTGTGAAGTGAATACCCGTTTTAAATCAATAAATATAATGTGATGATGATGATGATGCTAAGTTATTACTCTAAGTATTGCTCTGTGTAATCAAACCACCACACCACGCAAACATTACAAATCGACTAACTTTCACACATATTACCTATTCAAATTACACCATTACACTAATACTAGAAATCCAAAGTAATACCCAAAAAATCGATTCAATAGTCCGCTGGCGTGTACACTACCTAATTCTCGAACATACGTAGAAGTACCGAGAAATGGTAGCAATGCCGCACGTGTGGACCGAGGCTATAAGGGACCGTTAAATATTGCCTTGTATTCGATACACGTAGGCCAGTTTAGTGAGAGACAATAATGTACCACGATACGCATTGTTAAGTAATAAGTAAGTGCTATACAGAAAGATATAATAGATAATGACTGGCCTGTTGGTCTAGTGGTTATAACCCTGACTGCTAAACCGCAGGTCGTAGGTTCGATCAGGACAAATCTTTGTGTGATGAGCATAAAGGTTTGTTCTGTGTCTGGGTGTAATTTATCTATAATATGTATGTATTTACAAAAAAACATGTATTTAAGTAGTATATCAGTTGTTTAGTACCCATAACACAAGCATAATTGCTTAATTTGATACTAGATGGCGCTGTGTGAATGTGGTAGAACATATTTAAAAAAAAAATAGTAGCGCGCAGATTCATCATTTCAACCCAAAAACGTCCCACTGCTGGGCACAAATCTTCTCCAAAGAATGTGGAGGGAATTTAGCCTACTATACCACGCTGGACAGACGAATTGGTATAGAATTTGTTTCGAAGTTTCCTTTTCTCGCAGTGCTCTTGTCTGCATATGGTTCTTACTCTCTTAATCGCCTTTTGAGAAACCCACGGGTTGAGATGGGGTAGTGACATTATTTATTCTTACTAGTTCCACAAAGTGTAATCCACTTTGGTATTACCGCGTTGGAATCGAACTTGGACCGCATGATTTTTATGCCGGTCACTTATTAATTCGGCCACCATCGCTTCTTTGTCACTATACATAATATGTTTGCACTTTGTGAATCACTGATTGATTATTGCATTGTATCCTAAGGTGGTGCAGCTAAGTCTCACCCAATAGAGGTTGAAAAAGTACAATGAGCCACCCTCAAGGTGATTACAGGTCTTCCTTTCGCTCCCCAACGTTGTTAGTCGTGGTCCGTGGATGTAAGGGGTATTCTGCAATATTGAAGACCAGACACAGTCACTACATAAAGCATCGCTTAGTATATTTTACAGCTACATATACACCACAAGCCTAACTACCCAATTCAAAGGATAACAAACTGTGATACGCAATTAAATGTTAACATTTGTTCTGAGAAAACAAAACAGTTCGGACATTTTCATTTGAATTATTATTTGTTCTTCAAATAAAATTCATAGTGTACTACATATAACTTAGATTGTAAAATCTCGAATTCAATAATATGCAAAAGACGTATCAAGATTAAAATTAAAATATTATTTTTATTTCCCAAGGTTGAAAACCAAGTTATACGTATCTGGGAGAGTGCTGGTGTAAATTCAATAATCTCTCTAGAGAATAGTAAGAATATAACCCTACGCAATCATCACTCTACTTCATTAGTGTTTCTGCTGGAAACTAACAAAACCATATAATTTTACTACTACTAGCACCTCAATTGCTGGACATGCCCTCTGAATTTCTTCTAGGGTATGTGGGTTTCCTCACGATGTTTTCCTTCACCGTTAGCAGACGGTAAGTCACTTGACTAGTAAGTGCATATAAGTTCCACAAAATGAGAATACACATTGATACTGCCGGCTGGTCGAACTCAAACCGCATGTCAGCCCCTTCTTCATTCGGCCAGTATCGCTTTTATAGAGTTTGGTACTAATTTATGCTAGATAAAAGTCAAAATAAATAAAATAATGATCAACTAAAATAATCAGAGAATTGTCGAGCCTTCCACGATCAGAATATAAACAATACACCTACTTATCTCATTTATGTAACACGTATTTCAGTAAGATTTTTTACATAAATAATTATTGCCATATATCTACAAGTACAAGTTGTACTCGTATACATTTATTGTATAATCTATTACTTTGCATTACTCAATATTATTTAAAACGAGTTATGTATTATTATATCGTGGCGTAAATTAGATGAGCTGTATGTTCAGCAGTGGACGTGCGTCGTTGGGATGATATGATGATGTATTATATTGGGAATTTCACGTGGAAATCCATTTCTTTTATCATTTGGCAAACATTTTTTTTTAATATTTAAATGTCTTCCGAAGGTTTTTATGTCAAAAAAAACAGATAAAAGTAAAATTATTACCGTGAATGTGTTTATTTAGAAATAATCATCATCATCATAATAATATTATCCGTAGCCAAATAATATTAATTTCTAGACAATCCCTTTACAATTTCGCAAGATATTATACCTACATAATATTTTCCCACAACGTAATGAGTGCACAACCCAGGAGTGGAACCCGCGAATTTCCTCGAAGACAAACAATGCGTCAGCTTTATCTCATAATAAATCAACAATAAACAGAAAATTACAGTAATATAACGACAATTGTCTCAAACAACAGGTTTGGGAAGCGACCATTTTTGTTCCGATTTCCCCAAAATGCTTCATAGAACGTACGTGGGGTAGGGTGACCATCTTTTCAATATTATAATAGTGTAAAACATTATCTGAATAAACAATGGAATGAAATGAAATCTTACAAAATAACTCGTATAAAAGTCACAAGTTAAGAATGTTATCCGTAAAATTGTGTCAGCAAATTTGCCTACGACCAGTTCGCTAACAGGGTGGAGCTATGAGAAGAATTGCGACGAAACAATTAAATTGCAAGCCAATATTTGATTTTGATTTTGAAATTGCAAGCCAAATGGATGGCAATAGGTGGACAGATGATCTGATCCAGACTGCAAGATCGTGCTGGATCCAGGCCACATCCAACCACTCCTATTAGAAATTTCCTGAAGAATGTAATATGTGCAGCAGCCTTAAGGTTGATATAATTATGCTGAACGGGATAGCAGACGTACTCAAAAAAAGACACCTATAAGCACGGGCAGTGGTCTGTCCTGGTGAAGAGGGCGGTGAGTAGCATGTACTGTGCTGTTGACACAGCCTATGGTGGCATTCAGTGAAGCCATATGATTTGTGGCCGCGATTCTCAGCATGAACAAGGAAGAAAGAGAACGTTTGAGGACGGGTGAACGAATGTTTGTTCCTAAAAAAGATAAAAGAAAAATAAATTTATTTGCGAGAAAAATGGTACAAAGTTGCTGTTACATTAAAAATTAGATTCTCATATTTCACCAGTTTTGGCATGCAAATATTACATAATTGTTATTATAAGTACCTATCGTTAATAATATAATTTAAACTAAAGTTATTTCTTTCCATTTTATTGCATATTTCTTAATAATCTTAAATTTAAATATTAAATCTATTATCCTCTATTTTAAAACCACTGAATGGATTTATACATCATTTTGACATCATTATAATACATTAGCAATATAACGATATACCTAGTGTAAATTGCACACACACATATCAATAAGACTAAAGAACCTAATCAAGAAAATCCAGCTGCTTTTAGAGCTATTTTAGCTTGCGCTGCATAAACCATTCCCTAATGATTTATGCAAAAATTATGTATGAAAAAATATTTTTTATAAACAGTTCTAAAAAAGTTTCATGGTCATAGTCACCCTACGTTGACAATTTTCCCAGTGCAGCGAGAACAGTACTTTGGGCTAATAGCGAGTTATGTGGGTAATGCTGTGCGAGATACCGTGTAACGTGTTCCTATATGATGAGATGCTTCACAAGGCTTACATGGCGGTGTGACGTCAGCGCTACAGAGGCAAGGCATTGAAAAGTATATTATGATAAAAATAATGTTAACCCTGTAACGGTTGCACCTGTTGCAGGCTACGTCCTTCACGAATGCACCTCTTTTTACCACCTTTTGGATCTCTTTTGATTTCTTTTTAATTTACTTTTAACAATTTAAAATTCAAAAGCCTAATTCCTAAATTCTAACCGAGTTTTCGTCGGAGCATCCACCGAAGGCTCGGGGCTCATTATAATTTTAATTTCTAGTGCGGTGCACGCTATTCTGGGCATTTATTTATATCTTAATTCAATAATAATAGATACTAGTGACTCAATTAATACTACCAAAAGTGAGTACTGTGGCCCAACGCCCGTCCCCATATATCCGGACTACTGTAAAAATCCTACTCTTGCCTAGCGCCCACTGGAGGGGACAGTGGAGACCGCTAGAACCCATTAATGTCTTACTGCTGAGCAAGGGTCTCTTCACCTCTACCTAAAGAGTTGAGAGGGTTTAAGTGACCAACCACACACGCTGGCCTCCAAAGTTTATTCGATAAAGGAGAAAATCCTGTAGAACTTAGACTCTAAACTCACAGATTACAGAGCCAAAGATACTAATTAACATTAATTGAATTTAAGGTATTCAGGACTAAAAAACTATTGCAGTTTAGTAAGCAGACTACCATTAGGTAAGAATTTCTCAGCACCATATAAACTTAGCTCGCATTAAATTGACAGAATTCCGGCAAAAACTGTCACACGCCACACGAACTAAGGAGTGGTTTTCCATAGGTTGTGTCGAAAATATTTCGGTTTTGCCAAAAGTTTATATAAAATAGAGATTATGTACATTCTGGTAAGTTCGAGATCATATTTTTTTTTAATTTTTAATATTTTTTTTTGATACTTGCTCATTCGTAAAGCATTATCATTTAATTAAATAGATCGATCACTAAATCATAAGTGGTCAATTTTTTTTTCTTTAGGTATTGTAATTTAAAAATTAAATTGAAAAAAAAAGTGTAAAAATATTAGAAAAATATACTATCATTATATTCCTCCAAAATCAATCTTATTTAATTTTATATTTTTCAGTTGATTTTACTTTAACATTCGAGACTTTTAATTCATTTACTTTCTGCCGTACTCAGAGACGTTGTTTAACTTTAAAGTTTATTTAATTAAAAAAATATAATACTTAAGTCGATACGCCTAAAGACGATTATTCAATGAAAAAGTTTTATTGTGTTAATGACAGATTACTGCTAATTGACGTCTGTGAGTGCGGCAGTTCTTAATTTTGTACTTTATTATTTATGTATCCAAACACAACTTTTTGAAGGCATTCAAAATGACGATGACTTTTTCTCCATACATAGCTTCACCCTACTGTGTAGTATAGAATTATGAACCCGTGTCGACACAAATGGAAAGGCCCACAGTTACCGGTGCTTATCTAAATAGTTTCCTCGTATGCAGTAGATGTCAGATACGTACAAATGAGCAGTCAGCGATGTACGTGTGACATAGTAACTGATAATACTGTCAGTGAACCGTTTGTGAGATGAACTCTGTGTCTTCAATTGTAGTTTTATTGTAGAACATACCTTTTTGTTGTGTTTAAATAGAGATGATGGGGTTTTTATGGTTAGTTGCATGATTATATGTTTCTAGAAGATGTGTTTAGTTAATTTGTCTAGGGTATATTATTATTGGGTATTTATAGATGGAAGTTTTTCAAACTGGTAATTCCTCAGTCGCTGCAGGCAATAAAAATATTTAAAAAATATCACCAGACGCCTTTAATAGCAAGTATACCCAAAAACTTGTGAAGAGGGATGTTTGTATTTACATTTCTTTTTTTTTTTATACCACGACGTTGGCAAACTGTCGTACGGTCCGCCTGATGGCAAACGGTTTAGCGGTATTTCTCTTTTCACAATTCCTCAATGGCGTTTTACAACATAATATAGCATTACTATCGCAAACTAGCAACTAACGCTCCGGGCTGAAACTTAAAATTTCATGATAGAAAAATCCAATAGGTATTATTTTTGCCCGACCCGGGAATCGAACCTGAGACCTCTTGAATAGCAGTCGTATCCACAGAACAGAGAGTCCGTTTCACTACGGAGGCTAATAGTAATATGACTAATGAAATTTTAAAAAATACCTTTGATATTAATACTAAGCGGTTTTTTTGTGTTTTCTTCGCAACCAATGCTAAAAGAATACAACCATGTCCATGGGCGGCGGTAGCCACTTACCATCAGGTGGGTTGTTTGCTCGTCTGCCACTAGAGGCAACAATAAAAAGATGACATGCAAGCAAAACTGCTGGTCGGTACTAGTTCAATTATATTTCTTAAAACGTAAAATTTACAAATTAACAACCATAGCTAATTTCACACACCCATTTCATTACCACTTCACAGAAAAAAGACCACAAATTTAAAAGCTAATCTACCGTATAATCACTTTCTACCCCCAATTTCTAACGTATCTTAATCCACTACAACTAATTGCCTTAACTATACAAAAACTCGCAAAATCCCATATCAGTTTCAAGGGCTTTGGTAGAAAAAAATTTGGCTTTTGCGGCAACTTGAATACATTTCTTAAAAGCCGTAAAATGGATGCGTATTGTCCATAAGGGTGGTGTGGCACATCTGTGTCGGTAGATTAAATATAAACACTCTTGTTGTATTCATAAAGGTAATGGAAGAGAAGTCTATTGTATCTTATTTATATAAAAATCAATTGCCGAACGGGCTTGAACGATTTTGGGTAATTTATTTTTATTTTATTTGAGTTGTTGAAAAATTTTTTGTGGAAAGCCACGCGAAAAGTCAGTAATTTGATAATCCGAGCACATCTTTCCCGACTTCGGGCAGATACTGTGAAATTCAAGATAGGAAAACCTATTACAACTTTAACTTAAGATCCCGAGGCCTATGGACTCTGGCACAAAAGGCGCATACAATGCCGCTGCGCCACCGTAGTCTCCAAAATTATCCTTAAAAATTTGAATACACTTTGTTGCTTCAAAAGTTTCATAACGATACTAATATCGATAATCGAAAGAATAGCGAGAAGGCCGAATCGATGTTGAAAAATCATTCAAAAAGTCCGCAAATATTCCAACTCCACAGATGTCCTTTTTTTTGCGAGTATCATACTATCATCCCGTTGTATTGTGAAGTGTCGATTTCAATTAGTTCTGCTATTGTCACATTGTTAAACTAAACACCGCTATGGGTATTTGTAAAGACTCATTTTATATAGCTCGGCTTTGAGTCCGTTGCGTCGTGCGTGACAGTGAACAGGTCGATGTCTGGTATTAAAACATTGTTATTTTAAGTTCTTAAGGAGGTAACTTATAACGAGACTTTACTAATCGAATGGGATGTAAAACATTTCAAAAGACAGCAGAAATAAGAAATTGATAGTGTTGCTGGTGAGTAATGTTCTCAAGGGTTGGGAAATTCTCGTTAATCGATTATTATTTTGTTTCAATCACTACAATCATCACTACAGCCCAGAAACGTCTCACTGCTGGGCACGGGTCTCTTCCAACGATATTGGAGGGAATGTAACCTATTATACCACGCTGGCCAGACGGGTTGGTATAGAGTTTTGATTCGAATTTTCCTTTTCTCGCAGTGCTCTTGTCTGTTTAAGGTTTCTCCCTTAGTCGCCTTGTACGACATCCAGGGGTAGAAAGGGGGTAGTGACATTATGTATTCTCTATCCGTCACTCACATCTAATGTCTGAAAATTTTGTCATGACATAATCAAACATTTCAGAATAATATAATAATAATAATATTCTACCACATTTACACAGCGCCATCTAGTCCCAAAGTAAGCAATTATATTTGCTTGTGTTATGGGTACTAAACAACTGATATACTACTTAAATACTTTTTTTTTTGTAAATACATACATATTATAGATAAATTACACCCAGACACAGAACAAACCTTTATGCTCATCACACAAAGATTTGTCCTGGGTGGGGATCGAACCCACGACCTCCGGTTTAGCAGTCAGGGTCACTAACCACTAGACCAACAGGCCAGTCAAGAATGATATCAAACTATTGAATATGAAGATTGAGAGAAAGACCTCAGATCATTGAATATAAAAGTGAAATAGCTATAGGTACTTTTAGCAGGAAACAAATTTTGTCTTAAGTCTGTAGCGGGTTAGTTCTATTCAAGTTGGGGAGAGGGGTGTTACCATTTCTTGGCTCCTATCAAATACAGGGATAAAATTATTAGATTATATTTTCATTATAATAGTTCAGAAATAGCATAAGAAAAGTACCATTCTTTAGTCTAATTTGTGCGCAAATGTGTGATGTTTATTTAATTTAATTTAAAGTAAACTAAGAACAGCTGTAGTACCAACTTTCTCCATACAAACCATACATCCCATACAAACTAACAAAATAATGTTGTCAACATGTCCACGCGACTTTGAACTAACAATACATTAATTTATTACATTCGAACACCTTTCAACTTTTTTTGTATGAGTTTTTTGTATGAATTTGTATGAACATCTGTCCTCTATTGTGATAACTTAATGATCTTCGTATAGAGTTTTAATTTCGCGTTAAATTTTAACAATGTTTGGTTAAATGGATGTTTAAGTTTGAATGGATGTATGGTTAATGGTTATACAGTTTGTAGAATATTAAGTTGTATGACTAATCGTTTTAGGTATGGGTAGTCTCTAAGGGATAATTATATTACAACAACTTAGCTTTGACTGCCTCGTTTGGTCCTGTGGTCTTACCACGTGTATCTGTCTCACCACAATTGTTGTATTGGTAAAAAAGATATAAGGCTAATATTAGCCTTATGTGAGATTGAACATAGCTTATAGAAATCCAGGTTATGGATTAATCAATAGCATTTCTCATACAGTAATTTAACAACATACTTATTGTACCGTTATTCAAACACAAACAAACATCGCAAAAGATACATCAAATATATTCATATCAAAACTCATAGACGTAAACTTTTCAATTTAAGATCAGATTCAAATGAAACCTTACCTCATTTCCTGTATACGGAACCAGATATCATAATAAACGTATCTATTTTACCTATGAATACATGTTTAACATAAGAAAACGGAGCAAAAATTCTAAATTACAGATAAATCTTTTAAAATAGACAACGATTTCAATTTAATATTATTCAAAATGAGTTTGAGAAACAACTTTATTCCCAGTAGTAGCGATGTGGCTACTATACAATGGGAAGATTATTAAACTGCGGGACATCGGCTATTGGAATAATTTAGTGTATTGTATAGTATTGATGGTAGCATATTTTAAGAATGGCTCGAATATATTTGGGTGGTTATATTGGGCAATGGCAGGTGGATTTTTGTGTAGATTTGCTGTTCCGATAGTAGTTTATTGGTCGTGTAGCGAGACTGCCAAGCACAAGTATAAAACCTCCATCTGTTATGCGACGTAGACCCTGTCTATCAAATTGTACAGTCGAGTTCATTAATATATTGGCACCATCATTAGATACTTTTGTTGAAAAGGGTGACTACAACTTATTGCATAATGTACAGCATATTTTATTGAACCATTCACATGAGAACATATATTTAAACCATAGGTTCTATAGTATTTATTGAGCTTTTCAACGCTCACAGTATTTTCCTTGATGGTGCGAATATATTAATGAACTCTGTACAAATCGCGAGACCTTAACTATTACAAAATATGGATTAAGTATTAAACCATTTTTAAATTGACATAAGCCATTGTTTTAGTGTCAAAGTTGTCAATTTAAACCTGGTTTAATACTTAGTCCGTATTTTATAATAAGGGGGTTTAAGTCGTTTAATTATAACAAGTTTTCGAATTGATCCAACACAGTTTTTGGGTTTTTCCCGCAAAAAATTCTTGATAACAGTTTCGAAGTTATCATCATCATCATCAGCAACATATTAATGCCCCACTGCTGGTCTCAGTTCTAGTATATACATAAATTCCAAAAAGTGAATTCCACATTGTTACTGCTGGTCGGAATCGAACTCGGACCGCATGTTTAATCCACTTGTTACTACTGTCGTTTTAAAACAACGCTCTTATTTTTATATATTGAAGAAAATGTGGGCGGTTTACACTGTTCTTATTTATAAACATTGTTTTAAACAACACAAATTTTCAGGTTTTCTAGGGTTTTCTTACAAGGGTTTTTTTTTTTAATTTTGTTTTTATGACTCGTACAAAAAAATCTTTAAGTTCTAACACAACAATATGTCAGTAATATCTAGGTTAGTTCCTACGTCGGTCACTTATCCATTCAGCCATCATCGCGTACTCTTACTACTATCAAATTAATACACATTTCATAATCAAATAGAAACATAATACAGACATAGGCGCAACATGATGTATATCACGTTACACACAACCAATCATAGATACGTGTCTGTCTGTCTGTTGCCACAATAACTCATTAACTCGATATTACTAACACGTAACAAGAATAATTCTTAACGAAATAACTAAAAATAAATCAGATGACGGTTAGCGCCGTGTTTTGGAAAAATTGTGAGTGTTAGGTATGTAGTGTACTGATAGTTGAAAGAGTGTATGCTATTATAAGCGATGTTTATCCTGGCATCGTATTAATAATGCTACGGAAACTTTACTTCGCTCTGAAGTTGCACCCGCTGCTGTTTATCATAGTAAATGAACTTTACTCGTGTGTGTTGGGATGTTTGTATCGCGGGATGACAGCCCGCGCATTTCCGAACACGACTCCCAATCCCCACACACACCCCAACGAAGTTCATTTACTATATTAAACAGCAGCGGGTGCAACTTCAGAGCGAAATAGAAGTTTGACGAGAGCTGTAACAGGTTCTCTATGTATATGTATTTTGTTGTGGTGTCCGAAGCTCCTTGGGAGGGAAGGGATTTGAAGGACTGGCAACGCGTTCGTGACGCTCTTGGTGTTGCAGGCTTCTATAGGCTACGGTAACCGCTTACACGCCTTGGTATAAAAAGAAACAATAGAAAAAAAACAACAATAAGTAAATATAAAAAAAATTACAATTCACGCACTACGATGATAAATCATTTGCGATTTTAAATTGCAGATAGGAAATCCTTTGAAGTGAGGTTTCGTGGAGTTAGTTGTTTGGTCATCGTTTCCATTTTATTTTACACTTTAATATCCCTAACATTAAATTTCATAGCGCTTAACCTAAAGATATTTTTAGCTTTGTCTGTGTACCGTACCCAAAGTCCGTACAATTCAAAATGTGACATAGATGTAAGATATAGGGAGGCACGTACTCTCGTACACAAACGCCTCAGTATCGTATTACTACTAATTTGAATAAGTTATGGCATCTTGTACTCTGTGATGTCTCTATTATTTAGGTACGCCATCTTTAGATAGGGTTGGGACTAATGTGGACCAAAGATATTGTGACACCAGTTCTTATTTTGAGCTGTTGGAAGGTTTTCGGCCGGAAATGTCAGTTTAATTACGTAAAGTCAATACATAAATACTTTTTAAATAGCTGTAGAAAAAAAAAAATTAAACCGTTCTTAATTTTCTATTGGAAATCTCTTGAAGAGGCCTATGTCCAAGAGTGGACTTCCTCCTGCTGTTATGATGATGATGAATTTCCTATACGCTAAACTGTAAGCCGTAATTTTTATTTTTTTTAGTTTAGACAAGTTTGCGATTCGACGGGTCAGAATCAGGGCCATGGTCCCATATTTAAAACTTTTAATATTAGGTATAAAGACTTATCTAATCATATTATGAAATAACCATTAATTCAAAAAATCTTACAAATCTGAAATTAAAAAATCTAAATTGAATAAAGCCTTGTAGTTAATATTAAAAACCGCTGAACCAATTAAAATTAGTTTTATAGACTATAACCTTCCTCGATTGCATGATTTTATTATAATGTATAGGGTTTAAAAAAAAAAAACCTGGTTAAAATGTGTGTTCTATTTATATTATTGTAACAGCTTTTGTACCATATTTTAAGCAAATAAATTGATTGATTGATCGATAAAATAAATGAGCTATCATCCAACACTAAAATATTTTTTCTAATCGGGCCAATAGTTCTTGAGATCCTAGCATTCAACCAAACAAACTCTTCAGCTTTATAATACAAAAAGCGTGTGCCACCCAGTACACATTACACAATAAAATGAACATCATTACAAAGCCATGTCATACATACAACATGGCGCTTCAACGAAATATAGTTGTTCTCTAAAAGATATTGTTAGTAACATCAATACTCACCCATACACCACACGTAGGCGTCAACTGAACATGACAATTTTCCATACATTTGTTATGTATTTTATATTAGACTTCCTACTTTTTTCGTTTTCCTTTGACTGGCCTGTTGGTCTAGTGGTTAGTGGCCCTGACTGCTAAGCTAGAGGTCGTGGGTTCGATCCCCACCCACGACAAATCTTTGTGTGATGAGCATAAAGATTTGTTCTGTGACTGGGTGTAATTTATCGATAATATGTACTATAATACTTATAAGTACATATTATTATGATGTTACACTAACACACACACACACGACACACGGGTCGTTGACTCGTCATCCTGTCCCTGGGGCTCTGCTGAAAATCAGCGCTGTTGAGTGTCCAGCAGCTGTTAGTTGCTGGCGCCACAGCATTATGCTGAGCAGAGTCCAGATTCCCACAGGTGTGACATGCAGTAGAACTGGTTATTTTTTTTTTTTTTCCTTTTTTCGTCGTACTATTTTTTTCTTTATATTATTTAATTTTTACTTTTTATTCTTATCCCAATTTGTGTCACAAATGTGGTGAATAAATGTATTTTCTTTCTTTCTATGTTAGAATTTGTTTAGGTTTTTAAGTTAGGGAAAGCTTTATGCTCCCAACTACCCCCTTGTTTATATTAGCCAAGCATAGTGGCTCCTTTTCGCCTGAAAGGTGAAAGAGGAACCCAAGTTGCTTTACCAGCTGACACAACAGTTACAAGTTAAAACATTTGAAGTTAAAGTACCTATCTTCAAATATATTACAAAAGTAATTTAATGAATTATCAGTTACCCATTAATGTCCCACTGCTGGGCTCCGTGTCTCCTCTCTTCTATCTAGGCAACTGAGAATTTAATAAAAGAATTATGAAGAACCTTCCTGATTAAATGACTGTGTGGAAATTTTGGATTAAATGCCATGATTGATCTTGATGCTTCTTTGCTACATCGACCAGTTACTTATCCATTGTAGCGCCACATACATACACTTTTTCTTTTAGGGTATCCTATATCTGCTGACGGTGAGGGGACATTTCCCTTCACCGTCAGCAGATGGTAAGTCACTTGACTTGTACAATATATAAATTCCACAAAGTGAAATCCTCATCGGTACTGCCGGTAGGAATCGAACTCGAATCGCATCATTTACTCGCTATTTTGACTTACAGACACTTTCATTTCACATTTGATTGAGATCAGGGGATGCATTTGTATGACAACCTATACAAAAAATAGGTACTACTCGTACGTCCATTTGGTATATAATACGTATAATGCACAAATGTGGATGCCTACGATAAGTCGATCTAATCATTTTGACCCAGAAATCTCGAAATATTTATTTTAAACAATCGAACTTGAAATATTTAAAGTTTAGTTCACTCATACAAGTCATATACATTCAGTCATAAAAGTTAAAACCACATTGTTAGTTCTAGAACGAATGATTACCCCACTAAAATAATGATCACCCAACAAAGGAGTGATTCACCAAAACTTAAACGTGGTCAATTATGTGGTCCAACAAAATTTGTATGGTCCCATACAATACAAGACAAAAGACCGTTTGTGGGTTGCGACAGGCCATTAAATGACCATATATCTTTGTTTGAAAGTCATAAATTTGTTGAGACCATTATTCTCTCAATAATTAGCAGAATCCTGGTGTATTGAGTATGTTTTTGTGTTTCGGGTGAAGTGGGGTCCAGGGACGGACTTGAAACCGATTAAAAAAAATTATGCACTATTTAATTTTTTTATACATAATCTTGCTTTATTCTGTTTGTCATTTTAAATATGCATAAATATGCAATTAAATTAATAGAATTTAAGCAGTACAAGTCAACAACAAGCCTGGTCGAAACTTCAAGAAATTAAGTTATGTAACCTAATGCATGATGGTATGAACTCCTTTGATATACCTACATAATTCAATATCCTGCAATGTGAAACTTAAACATAAAATACCCATTTGTGTCTATTTAAAACTTGAACTAGACAAAAGAATTGTTATATAACTAACTATTAATAAATAACTTTTTATTTCAGACCATTAACTTTATTTGTGTCAGTTACAAGATGAAACTTAAAAACTAGTGTTAGTAAACATTATTATTAATCACATAATATACTTATAATAATTATATTACAATACTTTCGTGTAGTGACGGATTAAGAATACAATGTCATTACCCCATCTCAACCAGTGGGTGTGCAGCTTGCTAAGTAGGCTAGATTCCCTCCACATTCTTTGGAGGGGAGATGGTTTGGCAGTTTGGAGGAGTGGGGTGTTAATGGGTTGAGATGATAATAATGACATAATATGTAGTCCGATGTATCGAACCACATTTATATATAATTACATTGTTGAGCGTCTGCTGCGTCAGTTTACACACTATCCAAATTGTAAATTAGAAAAGATTGTAACTATCCACGTTTTAAAAAGACTGGCGTGAGATTCTTGCCAGTTCTTCTCATAGGTCCACCCCGACAGCGAACTAGTCGTAGGCAAATGTGCTGATACTATTTTTCAGATAACTTTTACATTCTTAAATTGTGACTTTCATAATTGTTACTTACCTAGATGAATAAACGAGGTTTAATTTGATTTCAGCGTAATGCCACAATTTTGTCAGTTCAACTATCCCAAATCCGTCCCTGTGCCCTTGAATACCGGCACCCAGCGGGTGGTACTTTCCTAACGCCTGCACGTCACCCATACATATTAGTTGGAAGGATCCCATCCCATAGTCCATGGTCATCAGATAATGTCCCACGGCGTTACGAGCCACGCCACGGGGTAAGGTAGCGTTATTGGAGATTCAATAGCTATTATTTAATTGGGGAATTATTGTATTAGGAATGTTTCGGTTAAATATTCATTGACAGTTTTCGCTCGTGGCTGCGCCCGCGTCTATCCAATCTAGATCTATATAAATAAATAGTGATCGTTTTATTACAAAAAATATATAATAAAGTCATAGTACAGAAAAAATATGTAAATAATACAGTTTCTGAGTATGAAATAAGTTTTTATTTAAAAATAAAATTTATAGTCCTAATATTAACACTACACTCTAACACATGACTGTCACCGTGGCGCAGTGGTTAAAGTGGTCGCCTCGCCACTACATCGCCGTGTTGGGTGACGTGGGTTCGATTCCCACACGAGACAAATATTTGTGTGATTCATAGATATTTGTTTCTAGTCTGGGTGTACTTTGTGTCCGTTAGTTTCATGTTTGTAAAGCTCCCCGCGACACAGGGCTTGTTCCCTAGTGCGGGCTTTGTCTTTTAAAAACAAAATAAAACAAACAATACCATGCCACCCGCGCTAATCAAATAAAATTAATCAATAAATCTCTGTAAAAAGTAGATAAAGTGCTCTAGACTAAATATATCTCTAAACTAAATCTATTCATACAGATCTTTTCATCCGTTCAGGAGTGATTGAGTCACAAACATCCATACATCCAACTTTCGCATTTATAGTATTAGTAGAATTTATATACAATTTACATAAACCAAATACAACTATTCTAAAGTCATTTCATTATATTATTATCACTAACAATTTAGACCCACCCCTTCAAATAATAAGTAATAATCAGTGGCAAAGAGTTATAAATAAAAAAATCTACCAAGCAATTTTGCACCTCATGTTTATAGTGAGAAGATACAAATTCAAACACAGACAAGTCAATTTACATCTGTTATAATACAAACACGCAACACATTAACTTAGCACTTGCTTATTTATTGGTAACAATTGAATTATCAAGTGATACCGTCTACCCTATTGTCTGGTCAATGGGTACTGTAATTGATTTGATTTGAGTCAGTTAATGGGGTTAGCTATGGGATTTTATTGTGTTTAAGTATATTGAATTACAAAACCAGTTCAATGGGAGTTTATACGAGTACGACAGCTGGGCTTTTCCACCAGAATGTATTTACTATGATCTGTTCGTGTAGTGACGGATTAAGAATACATAATGTCACTACCCCATCTCAAACCGTGGGTGTCGTAAAAGACGAATAAGGGAGTAACCTTATGCAGACAAGATCATAATCATAATCTTTATTGCTTTAAATAGGGTACATATAGGTGTTACATTAAAGGTAAGAATATTAGCTCTAGCCCATCCAGCCATCTTAGATAGCATGCAAATATAATAATATAACAAAATAATAAAATAAAATAAAATTTAAACTGAATAAGAATTAAATTGGATTAAATTGAATTAAATTGAATTAAATTGAATTAAATTGAATTAAATTGAATTAAATTGAATTAAATTGAATTAAATTAAATTGAATTGAATTGAATTGAATTAAATTAAGTTGAATTGAATTAAATTAAATTAACAATAATGTTATTTGCTACATTTAACATATTAAATTCATACATCATGCGAGAAAAGGAAAATTCGACACAAACCTTCTACCAATCAGGCTACCAATTTAGCCTACTATACCACGCTGGCGAGACACTAGTATAGTAGGCTAAATTCCTCCATATTCTTTGGAGGAGACCCGTGCCCAGCAGTGGGACTTTTAGGGGTTGAAATGATGCACTATGCAGCTATTCTATGAGGAAATGAAAGGTAAGCTACCTAACTATGTGACCATTTTCATTGAAGCTAAGTTATTGGCTATTATATATGTGATACGCCTCTCTTTTTTGCCTTCATTTAGTAGACTTAGACTTTATTTAGTATTCCCATGTTTATAAAGAATAAGGATCATATCACAGAATATTTGAATAGAGTTCCTCTCTCCTCTGCATATATTATTAAAACAACTTAAATACTAGCATAAATTATACCCTAAACGTCTCGTTAAACAGATATCCTCCCACAAAACATCATTCCCTAATAAACTAAGCAATAAAAACGAGACTCAACAATAAAAGGAACGTAGTTATCAAAAAAAAATCTGCCTCAATGTCTACAGTGCATTGATACCGCCATTGAGCCAAACCGAACCAATTGACAATCTTTATAAATTCAAGTGTCAAACGTTCACACATCACTAACCAATACCAATAACTACAATACAATCCTACTTCAATACAATACCATACAACAATACACTGAATTTATTCGCAACAAATTGTCAGTCTCCTTTCTAAGAAGGCGCCAGATGACACAATTATTACCAAATTCGAAATCTATCTGACTTTAAGAACACTATAATCAATTAACAATTGACTAAAGTAAATTCGACTTTAAGTTGTTTACTATAGAGAAGTACAAAGTTTGACAAATGCAAAGTTAAAATTGCAAGCGAATAAAGACGTCAACTCGGGACCTAACAATGAGCTTTGATTACCGTCCTCCTTTGTCGAATTATATTCGGTCATTATATTCTATTTAGTTCGTTATAACCGTTTAATAGTTTACGAAGTTCCCCCTGCTTTATTAACAATACAATAAAAATAAATAACCATACAGCCACTTTACACCTTCTTGGAACCCGGCAGTTGTTTGTAAAAAAAAAACAGACCTTCCCTTTCTAACCTTTTGTGGATTTTATTGATCTGTTATCCGTAATTCGCATCTCGACAACTGATTTTTAAACGATTTTAAACTTTGTTACTTAACACATAAGGTGTCAAGACAATTTGACAATTGTAAAGTCTAAGTTTGTCAATAACATAATGACGCTTATGAAGTGGAAAACGATACCATCGTTCTGTCATTCCCTTTTCACGGTTGTGTTAATATAAAATTAATATTTTTGGCATCGTAAAATCTTGACTCATGACAATGGGTGTTTGACAAATAATTTTCACTTGAAATCGTAAAGTTGACGAGCATGAAATTCAAGTGGAATAACATGGCTCCCTTGTTCGGCATAACGATGGTGATTTAATGATGATGCTGGCAGCTGAGAATCTTTAATATAGGTAAAGAGAGACGGGTTTTGACTGATATTTCGAGTTTAGTTTAGTCTGACACGGCTTTCTGTGCAATGACGTCACAAAGACGGGGGAGGGACGTCACTATGCCTCAAATGCACAGTATTTTTTTACATTTTTATTGAAAAATTTTCGGACTTCAGATAAAATTATAAAAAATAACTCTTCTAAATTTGCTTAACCGTTTTCGAGCTTTGCACTTAGCAGTTAAGTAATAAACGATGAGAGTATGAAGAGAATATAAATAAATATTGATTTATTTGCGAGACCAAGATAGTAATTATACACCAGTAGTCTACTCTATACTATGTATACCAGTATAGTAGTAGTCTATACCAGTAGTCCAGTCTCTACTGTCTATAAATCCTTATTGATTTAAAATGGGAATTTACGCGATTAAGCTTTAGGTATTTGCATACCTTATGGTGCTTGACGTTTCGACCAGGTTACACCGGCCGTGGTCACAAGCTGACTGGTGAGGCGATGTCATTTTAATTAAATTTTAAAAGTAAATATGTGTATAAATCTGTTTATAGGCGGAGGACAGTGTTATGGCGCGTGTTAGGAGAGGCCTACGTCCAGCAGTGGACTGCAATAGGCTGTAATAATGTGTTTACCTACATACAAGTAGTAAAATCGACTGTCACCGTGGCGCAGTGGTTAAGGTGGTCGCCTCGCCACTACATCGCCGTGCTGGGTGACGTGGGTTCGATTCCCACACGAGACAAATATTTGTGTGATTCATAGATATTTGTTTCTAGTCTGGGTGTACTTTGTGTCCGTTAGTTTCATGTTTGTAAAGCTCCCCGCGACACAGGGCTTGTTCCCTAGTGCGGGCGTTGTTTAAAAAAAAAAAAAAAAAAAAAAAAAAAAAAAAAAAAAAAAAAAAAAAAAACGACGCCTGCCACAACATACACATAGCATCACGCCTTTTTCCCCGAAGGGGTAGGCAGAGGTGTTTCTCACCCACATTTCGCCAGCTATCTTTGGTCCCATGAAATAGGGGGCAAGCCTATTGTCATCTACCGGGACCATTTGTTAACCAAACTTCGGCAAATCTTAATACTGGAATTTCATAATAGAAAAACCCAATACAATTTTCACCCGACCCGAGAATCGAACCCGAGACCTCTTGCAAAGCAGTCGTATACACTTCCCGCTGCGCCACCGAGGCAGTTGCGCCTTCCACAAATAGTATTAGAATCGTAAAGATGAATCAGTCTTCATTGAAAGATAGATTCTCCAACTTATAATATTGATTTTACGATCAATAAATTGTAGAAGTATTTATAACGCCTCCAATATAAATGGTGTGTAATTAACATTCCTATCTGATTTATATAAAACTGTTATATTATATACCGCAGTAGTTTATAGCGAGAAATATAATATTTAACGTGTATTTAAGTGTTATGTTATTGGTATAAAGTTTTTATGATACTCAAAGTGAAATATAATAATAATTGATTTTAATGAAACAGTGGTAATCTCTATTCACAAGCACGGTGAACTGGGCTCACTTTGGTCTGCTGGGGTGACTTTGGTCATGCAGTTTTACGCTAAATTACCGTTAATTTTTTCAGTAAGTACTTACCTTCAGTGGTGGTAAACCCCTCCTTTTTCAAAGCGAAAGTTTAAAGCTCAACACAGTGGCTCTTCTTCTTTTGATCCATGAGTCCAGATTGCACAGACAGCTGAAAGGATACTGAAGTGTTTTAACAGCTGGTAATGCCACACTGGCATGCAAGGTACTTCTGTACTCCTCGCTTAAAAGATGCTATGTTTTAAGAAGGAGGAAAGACACGAGCCTAGATAGGTATTGGCGAACCTTTTGATACGTGCAGACATGTTTTCTACAGTGAATGGAGAACACTAGAATACTAATAGATATGTGTAATTCAACAAACAGTCATAGCCGTGTACGAAGCCTTATCCTTGAATTTAGCGTTTCCAAATTTGATGACTGACCTCTATTACTGCTATTGCGACAAATTATAATTAGTATGTTGCTATAGTGTTGGAAGGGAAATTGTCTAATACTAAGTTATAAAGAGGAAAGATTTGTATTTTTGTATGTAACAAGTAAACTTAAAAACTACTGAACCTATTTCAAAAATTCTTTTGCGATTAAAAAGCTACATTATCACTCAGTAACATAGGATAACACCACGCTATGGCCAATAGAAAGAAAGAAAGAAAGAAAGAAAAAACATTTATTTGGTACAGACACACACACAAGAGGAAAACATATAACGTATAACAAAAGGTGAACAAGGTGAAGATTATTAATTAGGCTAAATTTATACCCCCCCGTGTGTCCTATCGCACCAAAAGGGTGTCCAGCTCAGCATGTGCTAGGTTGATGAAACCTAGCGCTGGTTTTCAGCTGGATCCCAGACATAGGGATGTCAAGCAAGCACATCTAAAAAATGTACCTATGTGTGTGCAATAGGAGTTGAGCAGTGGAAAAATTAAGAACGACGTGAGCGAAGTCCCGTGCGACTTCTAGTTTAAGATAATTTTATCTATTAATCGTTTCTCTTGTGGCTTTTGTCTTTTTTTTTGGAATTATAAACATTCAAACTTAATGGTACCTTAACCTTTTTATTTTAGTTTAGTTTGCAAGTAACACATTCAAATCAAGCAACCAACTATCGAAATCTTCTAATTGAAAAAAGGATACCACATCAAATACCTTTTATATTCCAAAGATTGTATTCTTTCTTTTACCTATGCTACCACTATTCTAAAAAACACACCAAAATATTAACGAAAACAATCCTACGTCATTTCAAATCGATCACTCAACGAATTGACAGATGCATTCTTTTTTTTTCACTTTTTGCTGCGAAACGTGTTTCAAAAATCGAATCCAAATATTTAAACGGGCAATTAAAATGGCGATTTGCTATATCGCTTCTGACAGTTCCAACGCCCTTTTAATTCGTTGAAATAGCAGTTTTTGTATGACGGTAGATCACTTTACAAATGCCCTTTGAAAACCTTTTTTTCTATTATTTTTTTTGGTATACTTTTTTCGAGGAGAGATTTTTATACGTAATCAATGGTGTTGTTTATGGTCTATGTTTTTATTTATTTAAAAATTGTTATTGATACTTTATGGATCAATATAATTGGAGGAATAATAATTACATACTAATATCAATATAATTCATCAATAGAATTGAAGACTTGGATATCTCAAATACGCATATAGTGTTATTTCTATATTCAGATCATGGATCGTTTTTTTTCACGCCACAACGGCTGAAAGGATCAGTATGAAATTAGGCACATAGATAGATCTGAAATAACACATTGGTTATTTTTTACCGACATATGAGGCGGGCGGAGTCGCGGGCGAAAGTTAGTTAATTATAAATTAAGCATTTTGAGCTTATGATGATATGATATGCAATTAAAATATGTATCTTTCACAGGTGTATTGTAAATAATTGTGCCCCTTGTTAAACATGGCGAATTAAAGCATGCGTTCCACAGGTGGCATGAAAGATAAAAAAATTGTCAATAATAAACACAACAGTGGCTTATAAAAGAAATGACGTGACGAATAGACGGCTCTTACGACACTTTGAGGATGAGAAATGGAGACACATTGTATTCCAAGTTATTTTTTTAAAATTGTAATATAATTTAATTTATGTTAAACGTGGTCCCAAAATTGACCACATACAATAGATCATAATTCAAAAATCGAATATGATAATTTCAAAATGATTCCACAGCAACATAAAACAATTCTCCAAAACCGTTTTAAACGAATTCTAATTAGAAGTTCGAAAGAATAATCCACAGGTTAAAAATGTGAACGCCTGCATCGTAATGCATCCCACACACGACCCACCCTGGTCGCAGGAAGCTGATTCGACGGACCTATTAAATTATTACATCCATACTTGCTATGAATGACAATATACATGACTCGTGTTGATGCGTTACGTGTGAACGACACTTTATTAAAAAATGTAGCTCCTGTTGCTCGTAAATTGTCTCATTTACTTCGAAATTGTTGTTAAAGGAATTATTTTAAGTCGTGAAACTATTACGACTGCTGTACGACAAGATTCTTTGGTCATTGGAAGACGTGAAGAAACACCTAATTGAAATATTTTAAATTTGTTCTACATAAATTCAGTTAAAGAGTGGTAGAGCACAGTTGATGACTCCCGCTATAACTGTGCTACCTGCCTGAAGGACCTGCTTGGTTGCCACCATCCGACAATGTATCCTGCAAGAAGTTCTTATGCAACAAATTCTGGTTGGTTTGAAAAATGATGCTTCCATATTCAAATACGTAGGCTTGCTACAAATGGAAAACAATACCAAACACGTCTATGGACAATGACGTAAGCACTTTAAATACAGCATGATGCAATAATGACACCACTGCTTATGTCCATTTAGTAATACTAAATAGGTACTCGGTAGCCTTTGCATAGGTAACGGCCTGTGCTTGAATCGATATTAATAATCCTACTAGGCATTGAACGAAAAAACAAATTTGATAAGTCAGTACCTTTTATTACCTGACTCTTATTTTATTTCTTATTGAATAAATGAGTTCGAGTTTGAACTTGGAAAGACTAAAGAATTGGTTTTGAAATTTATATATGATTTAATTTATATATAAATTAAATTGAATAGACTTATAAAATATAAAAAAATTGAATGGAACGGTTTATTTAGGGCTATTTTGTAGATGGTATTTTTGTTTCAGCCTCAAAAATAGTTCTCGTACATTATAAAAGTAAGAAAATCACTTCGTGCAGTGCTGAAAATTTAAATCCATTAACACAACATTTATTCACTCTAAGGCGGTACATATTGTACAAATTTAGAGGAACCAAAAGAAGTTTTAAATTAGCCCAGCACAAACCAAAGTATAGAATCTTTGTACAAAAATCTATTAAAACAATAATCAGTTCATCGGTATAAAAGAAAAGTATACCAGATATATAGCATTTAAATAAAGGCATAGTAGATCTTTCTACAGTCAAAGTTCTACCAAGAACTAATAAAAAAAATCAACTCTATGGTTTTTAAATTCCGAACGTATTCTATCAATAAACATGGCAGCATTCAATTCATATCTCCGGAACGCTCGGTGTGGTCAACTGCACTTTAACTATGCAAGACGTGACAACAAGACGCATCTAAACATAACTAATTCGTTTTATGCGGTTAGAATTTAATTTTTGATGGTGCAAGTGATGCATTAACTAAACGTACTTGGCGGGAGTATTGACAGTTGACGTTACTTTTTTTTAGTTTGAAAATTGAGGCTACAAATTAAATTACATTTTAATTGTCCAAATAACTTGCTGTAATAATTTGTTTGTTCCTAAAACACATCTGTAATGGATTTTATTGGTTCTTTCTGATATATCTTCGCCCATATGCTCTCGTTTCTGCTTTGTTCGAGTACGAATTTAATCGATAAACAAGTTTATATTAGTGTTATTAGTAATAAACTAAAACGATTTATAGAAATATGGGCGATAGTCACGCAATCAATATCTCGAGGTAGATAATTACAATGCAGTACAATATTGTTCTATTTGGCACTCTATTCTGTTCTTTTGTAATTAATTCTAATTCTGGGATAATAGCTTGCTAAGTATAGATATTAATGGTTGATTTGTTTTTATTTATAAACTTTTTTCATTTTGAGGCAATTATTTATACTACTAGGGCCTGTTTCATCACCTCCAAATAAATGTCTAAACTACCTAAGACTTTTACAGATTTTATATGGAACATACGTTT
Organism: Laspeyria flexula; assembly: GCA_905147015.1. Taxonomy (NCBI): domain Eukaryota; kingdom Metazoa; phylum Arthropoda; class Insecta; order Lepidoptera; family Erebidae; genus Laspeyria; species Laspeyria flexula. Next base: position 10,120,294 of record LR989972.1, on the reverse strand, counting down.
TTCATTTCATTATGGCTTAAACCATCTCAGCTCTCTTGATAGAGGAGGAGACCCTTGCCTAGAAACGGGATATTATAGATAACTATTTATTTTAGCGGTTTTAACTGAGGCTTTTTTTTTTTTATAAAATACGAAAATACAGATCCTTTCAGCCGTGATTGATCACGAGTATGCGTAGCAAACATTCATCCATCCATTCCAATTCCACTTTCCCATCTATACTATATTACTATCATCATCATCATTTCAACCCATAAACATCCCACTGCTGGGCACGGATCTCCTTTAAAGAATTTAGAGGGTATTTAGCCTACTATACCACGCTGGCCAGACGGGTTGGTAACTATATTACTATAATACATAAATATAATAAGAAAAAAAAAACTCCACATTTTCATAATATTATATTACACTCTATATTATGAAGTTGTGGAGTTTTTTTTCTTTGTTTGGTTTAACGCTAGGATGTCAGGAACTACTGGTCCGATTTGAAAAATTCTTTCAGTGTTGGATTGCCTATTTATCAAGGAAGGTTATAGGGTATATAACATCACGCTACGGGCAATAGGAGCTGAGCAGTGGCGAAATAAAGAACGACGACAGCGAAGCCCCACGCGACTTCTAGTTTTTAATATTAGTAACATACAATAGATATTTTTCAGCTCAACCTTGTTCTATTAAATAATTCATGGCTACTAAACGCAACCATGAGTGTTGCCAATACGGATACACCTATTAAATTTACCTATGTCGTTATATATTATCAATGACTAAGTTACGCGATACAAGAACTTTATTTAGTTCATTTGTCACTCATTTGTTTTAAACTTGTAATAGGGTTGTCAGTGTTAACTGCGTTCGGTGGCGTTTGTTTGGTGAATCGTAAACTGACAATCACAAATATATATTTTTTTTTGTGGTTTTCGATTTTTATTACCCGACTGTCAGGACGGGTATTGTTTTTCACGCGTATCTTGTATGTTTGTAAATTTCTTTATTCCCACGAATCTTCCAAACGACTGGATGGATTTTGACAATTAGGGTATCGTTAGATTCGTCTAGAAAACCCAAGTGTCCTTAGATAGGTTTTAAGAATAAAAAGACTTAAACGGCGGGCTTTTGACACCAAATTGTAAGTAGTTCAATTTTTTTTTTAACCAAACCTATCTTGTTGGTTATCAAAATAAAGAGAATCAAAAGGAGATTAGGTACATATATTCAAAAAGAGATTATACATTATTGAATGGTTTCAAATTGTAAGTAGTTCAATTTTTTTTTTCAACCAAACCTATCGAGTAGATTATCAAAATAAAGGGAATCAAATGGAGATTACAAATATATACATATGTTATGTATTTAAATTTAATCAGGTATAATAATATTACAATAATTTTACGGTCTTTTTAGTGCGTTGCTCTCTGTTGATTTCTTGCAGTCGGGTTATTAATTTTTTTTAATTATATTTACTTGATATTAAATTGGAACTGTTCTTTGTTTTAAATGTTTATGAAATATGACACTAAATTGCGACGTTTGCCATTCCACTGTATGAACCCTCTTAATCAATTTTATATAGATTGACAGCTTTGTCGAATCAGGTCGATAAGGCGTATTTTCGGACAAATACGACTTAGAGACCTTCGAGAAACGTAGGGACTTACTTCTTTTTACTTCTAAAAAGTTGATACAAAAGGTCTTACGTCTAGGGTGCGCATAGTTTCGTGTCTTGTACAATGCAAACTTTAAAGCTTGATCATCATTCTAGTGGTTTTGCATGAGATCTGTATCATACGAAACCACTCGAATGATGAGAGACACTAGAGCGTAATGTGCCATACAATAAGTTCTACGAAGTATCGTAGAACTCTGAGTTCATAAAAATATAGATATGTTCCAAAGTAGTAACTTTGGAACATATCTATATTTTTATGAACTCAGAGCGGATACAGTGCAAATCGCACTTAGCCTATCGCAGTCTACTGCTCTCTCTTGGTACTTGAAAGCTCTATATGAATTATAAGCAATTATTTATTCTATTTTTATGGTACTAGGTATCCAATCAAACAACTTACCACTCTTCAGTGGTAAGTCGTGCAATCACTAGCCATCAAGTTTCTTCTATAAGCCATGCTTATGCTACACATATACATGGTGATATATCTTTTTAATTCCTTACCTGACAGCCCTATAGTCCCTTGTAAGGTAATTTTAATACAATTAGAGATTCATCCAACGTGTGCAGACCTCCTAATGTATGGTCGTTAGCTCATTCTGTACGTGGACAGAGTAAATGCAACTGATTGCTGTTGCATTACGACTATCTACATCGCGGGGTAAGCAGAAGTATAAATATTAAAAATAAGTTATTTTAAATAAACCATACGTGGCATAGTGGTTAGGGAGCTCATTTTGGGTAGCGTAGTGTGATCGGTGTTAGTTCAAGGCCTATTAGGAGAAAGGCTTCGGCGCAGTGGTAGTGTACGTGACAGCTGCGTAAGAGGTTCTGGGTTCGAATCCCGGGTCGGGCAAAAATGGTCAGGGTTTTCTGTCATGCAATTCTTGTATCAACCACGCCTTCTATCACATGGCATATAATATAGCTAGCCAAATGTAGATGAAAATGGTGAGGTGCACATCGGTCTACCCTTTGTAGATATGTAAGTATGTTACCCTTAGGATTTAATTATCATTGCAACCCATAAACGTCCCACTGCTGGGCAAAGCCCAGCCTATACCAAGCTGGCCAGACGGGTTCATATAGTGTTTGTATCGAATTTTCCTTTTCTCGCAGTGCTCTTATCTGAATTTTATTTACTCCTTTAGTCGCCTTTTATGACACCCACGGGTTGAGATGGGGTAAACACAATATGTATTCTTATTCCGTCACTACAAGAATAAGATTTAATGTTTTTTATTATTATAAAAATATTGTCTCTGATATTTGGAACATACTGTTAAGTACTTTAAAAGACAATAGTAATAAAAGTAATAACTGCATTTAAGTCCAAAATGGCAGTATAAATGTTACCAGCTGCCAAAATACAGTTAAACAGTTTTTAAAACTACTTACAATTTTACAACCACCATTGAAACCTACCTAACTGCTTATCCCTCTTAAAATTCGCCAAATTTGTACTGTCATATCATTCTAACATTTACTACAAATTACACTTTCACCATTCAATTCTTAACCTTAAATTTTGAGTTGTAAAGTTGAGTTTTCAATGGCAATATGTTTTGAGGTTATATCCAAAATATTTTTGATTACGTCTAAAAATATATACTTTTTTATAACTGAATCGAGTTTATAAAGTGGTTTAATACTTTAAGGTGTTATATTAATGAGTACTTAATTTGATAGTTTAATAAAAAAGCTAATGTTGAAAAGAGAAATCAGCTGTTTTTTCATTGAGATGTAACAATTATATGAATTGAAGTTCTGAATGAAATTTTTGAGGTTACGCCTTGTTAGCCAATTGAATAATAATAATAATTTATTAACTCCCAAAACAAATGTTTACAATGTAAAAGACAATATTTGTGATACAGTTTGGTAATGGGAGCCTGGTCTCCAAGCTAGGTTTTAACCTGTATTATGGATAACCAGACCTCCATCCACGGAAGTAGTCGAGTACATTTCCAGAAAAAAATTAGGCAGTTAACAATAGCAATTTAGGAATGCAACTTATATTAGTAATAGGTCTAAGAACCAAATTCACAGTCGTGACTTTACTTTGCAAAATTGGTTTCCTAAAGAAAGAAAAATTTTCTTCCATTCTTGAACTTCACAACAGGGCCTCATGGTTTTACTAAGTAAGCAAAGTATACTTTTGAAAAGTAAAGTAGGTGTATGACAGGATTTTGACACTTACTCGTATATTGGTTGAAGGTTAATCTTCCCCAGTTAAAATGAAAGATAATGAATCTGGTCCTTAGAGTGTCTTGCATGAGTGTGTGAATGTATTTCTGTGTACAGTCAGTAACGAAAGTAGATGAACATATCATCATATTCAAAAAGCATGTATACAGTAGCATACATAAACTACTTAACAAGACTAGAATTGAATTATCATCGTAAATTCAATTATTGCACTAGTTTTGTTAAGTAATTTATGTATGCCCGTCTGGTTTGATTCCCGAGTCATACAAAAACTATATTTAGTTCTGTTTTAAAATGCTGGACAATGGAAACGTACCTAGTTTATAATGGTGATAGATTCGCCCCACAACATAGTTGGTGAATTGTGGGTGTGATACTACTACAGTACTACTAACTGGAGGGCGTCCTACTCTACGCTTGCCAGGTCGCGGTCTCCACTCCAAGACACGCTTGCTCCACCGTGCATCGTACCTTCTGCAGATATGACCAGTCCACTGTCACTTCAGCTTAGGTACTTATTCTTTTTTTATCATCATCATCATCATTGACATAATTTTGACTGGCCTGTTGGTCTAGTGGTTAGTGACCCTGACTGCTAAGCCGGAGGTCGTGGGTTCGATCCCCACCCAGAACAAATCTTTGTGTGATGAGCATAAAGGTTTGTTCTGTGTCTGGGTATAATTTATCTATAATATGTAGGTACCTACCTATTTACTAAAAAACAATGTATTTAAGTAGTATATCAGTTGTTTAGTACCCATAACACAAGCAAATATAATTACTTACTTTGGGACTAGATGGCGCTGTGTGAATGTGGTAGAATATTATATTATTAATATCGTGTGGGGTATCGTTGAATAGGTCTTCTAAAATTACTTGGGGGTTACTAGCATTATTTTTCGATTTAATGGTCCATTTACGAAATATTAAACTTTAAAGAGCATATTTTTGTTCCAGTAGGGCGTCCCCCCCCTCTAAAAGCTAAACGGCTGGCTTGAAAAATCTGGAAAAAATTATGATGAATAGTACATTTCACGAACTTTAAATGAAAACTATAGCGGTTAAGATAACTTTTTTAGTTTAGCAGTAATAGTCGTTGAACTTGGGTGTTGGATAATTTTGTACCAAATACAAAATCCTTAGCATTAACTCCTAATATCTATACCATTACTTATATTCAGAATAAAAAACAACAGAATTGTACTATATTGTGATAACGGACTACTATGGAACCCTACACTGTGCGTGGCCCGACACGCACTTGGCCAGTTTTTAATTGTATCTATTAAAATAGAATGTCTACCGCCTTACAACAAGAGCACACACAACTACACAACCCAATAACTATTATTGAACTACCATCACCGAAAATTAAACTACACATCGAAAACACATTAAAAACTCTATTCAAATACCGAAAACCTTCGTAATAATTTATACTTTCTCTAAAATTTGCGTGTACGCAGCACGCTTTTCAAGCAATCGTGAGGGATATACAGCTGTCTCTTTCTAACGTATAGCTTGGTCTCTGTCGCACGTCATTACGTTATTAGCCCTCACGGTACATCAAGAACTGTGATTAGCAGATGATTAAGCCTCATTCAACATAATCATGTAATTATTTATTTATGTTTTAGAGACGAGTGGGTTTTGTAAATAGTATATGGAAGAATTGTAGATTCGTTTCATCATTTCAACTCATAAACGTCACACTGCTGGGCACAAGTCTTCTCCAAAGAATGTGGAGGGAATTTTGCCTACTATACCACAGTGGCCAGTCGGGATGGTATAGGGTTTGTTTCGAATATTTTTTTCTGCATAAAGTTACTCCATTGGTACCCGTTAACGACAATCAAAGGGGTTGAGATGGGGTAGTGACTTATGTATTTTTAATCCGTAATTACACGGATGAGATTCGTTTATTGCAATATAATTTTGACTCTCTCTCTTATAAGAGCTTCGCTCTTGGTGCTCGTGATGCCCTGGTATTGCAGGCGTCCATAGGCTATGGTAAGCGCTTACCATCAGGAGGCTTTTCAGTCATCGTCGTGGTATAAAAAAAATCGGCCAAGTACGAATCGAACTCGCGCACTGAGAGTTCCAATCAACCGATTATAATTTTTTTTTACTCAGATTTTTTTGCACCAAGGTATTGCAGGTTCGAGTATTTGATAATAATTTGAGATTTTTCTCTACCCCTTGAGAAAAATATTCTTGACAGACAGACAGACGGACAACGGAGTTATCCTATAAGGGTTCCGTTTTTTCTTTTTGAAGTACGGAACCCTAAAAATAATCGGGTAAAAATGCATTTACTGACCATGATAACATGTGTTATAAATTACTGTATCATTATTTATCTGAAGGGTTTGAATATACTATATTAGCAAGCCAGCACGCAGTAACGATATCTGCTCACGATCGCTAATGAAATGAACGAGAACGTTCCGTGGCAGACACGGGACATACAGACAGACAAACTGAAGAACTGGCTATAAAGTCATTTCTAAATAATCATTGGATTTTCTTATAAATAGAATATTGGATTGAGGTCTGATTCATAAGGAAAGGTGCCCAAAACGCTGCCTTTTTTTGTTGCCTAAAGTGGCAGACGAGCAGACTACATTATTACCATGTTAGACGGCAAGGCTCGCGTGACCCCAGTTAAACGCCAGCCTTTGGATCATCCATCGATGTCTCTGTATAATATTCCTAAACTTTCAAGATCCGGAGTGACAGATCAAGAGTACCCTCAACCGGCGAGAATGCATGAAAAGACTGACGAATGTTGAAGAAGCTAAAGATGTATGTCAGAATCGTAGCAAGTGGAAGGAAATATTCTCTGCCTACCCCTCTGTTGGGAAAGAGGCGTGATCTATATGTATGTATGTAATTCTTACAAGATAAATATTTATTAAAATGGATTTCATGCAATTTTTCGTCAACTAAACGTTACTTTTAATTGAGATTTTCCATTTTTTTATTTTCCAAATTTCTGACCTCTTATAGAGTGTGCGATTTATTTCTGTCATGCAAACCTTAATCAAATCTGCCTATCTATTCTCAAGAGAGATATACTATAAACTTTCGCGCAAGTTTCCCTTTAAACACATAAAACGCTACTATACATTTTCCCATAAAGTAAACTAACTTATCTACCCGTATGTATAACAGATATTTACCGGCTAGTTAGATAGACATTTTCCACCGGAAACACACAACATTATGCCCTTGTTTATTGTTCTTTGTACACAAATACACAACCTTACTTAGTACATACCGGGAGGTAATCAAACTAATGTTAAGATTAAAGTGGCAAGCATACCTAAGGCTTATAGGTAAGTATATAATTACCCTATTTTTTATTACTAAGTGTAGCAGTCGTGCTACTGAAACACAACTTGAAAAAATCTATAGGTACTTCTATACTTATATTATTAATTATAAAGGTTAGAGCTTAGTAACTACTGATTCGATTTGGAAAATTCTTTTAGTGACGGATAGCCCATTTATCAAGATATAGGCTATTTAACATAACGATTTGACTTATAGGAGCTGAGTAGAGATCAGGCAAAGATACAAGGGAGCGAAGCTTGGCGCTACATTTAGTAATATTATAAAATTGAAGAGTTCGTTTGTTTGATTGAACGCTCTAAACTCAGAAACTACTGATACGATTTGGAATTTAGTTTAAGATAGTCCATTTATTGAGAAAGCTATATATATACCCTGTATAACATCACGCTGTGACATATAGGAGCTGAGTATAGGCTAAACCGATGAACCCATGACCACGGAAGCGATGCTCCGGGCAACAGTTAGTAGATTATATAAAAACTAGCTTCCGCCCGCTGTTCCACCCGCGTGATATGTATTTAATACCTATAAACCTTTCTCTTGAATCACTCTATCTATTAAAAAAAACCGCATCAAAATCCGTTGCGTAGTTTTAAAGATATGCTTAAATCTTTATTAGATATATAGGATAGAGACATAGGGATATAGGAACAGAGAAAGCGACTTTGTTTTATACTATGTAGTGATGTGTCTGTAAGCACAAATTCCGGGATTTTCATACCTTGACAAATTTTAGAGATGGCAATCTTCTAGCCACATTTTGCTATAGTTCGCTTTTCACCTATAATTCCACAAATAAGTTTCTAACACATGTGAAACTAATTCAAAAATAATGTGTTTCAATTGAAATTGACGACATTGTTGCAAGTTTTTTGTTCAAAGCTATATGCGTAAATATTCTAATGCATGACAAATGCAAACAACAACATGAAACTAGGTTCTAAATGAAGTATGAAGGAGTCAAATGGCATATCAGTAATGGATAGATCGATGTATTTAGGATACTAAATCACGCCAGAACGGCTGAGAGAATCTATCGAATAAATGTATCGAATATCGAAATCCAATTTTATCCATTTTTAACTTCATAATTTCAACCCCTAAACGTCCCTCTGCTGCACGACGGGGCTTCTCCAAAGAATGTGGACGGAAATAAGCCTACTATACCACGCTGGCCAGACGAGTTGATATAGGATTTGTTTCGAATTTTCCTTTTTTTGCAGTGCTCTTGTCTGCATAAGGTTACTCCCTTAATCGCCCTTTACGACACCCACGGGTTGAGATGGGATAGTGACATTATGTATTCTTAATCCGTCACTACACGGATCATTTTTGACTTAGTATATTTTTATTTGTATTAGTCATGTGACTTACCATCTGCTAACGGTGAAGGAAAACATCGTGAGGAAACCCATATACCCTAGAAGAAATTCTCTGAGTATGTCTGATCCACCAACCCGCACTAGGCCAGCGTGTGTGGATTATGGCCTAAACCCTCTCAGCCCTCTAGATAGAGGAGAGGAGACCCGAGCCCAGCAGTGGGACATTAATGGGTTGCTGATGATGATGATATTTTTATTTATGTGAAAAGAGTGAGCTTAGACTAGACTCTACCAAGGCAAAGAAAAGCAAAAGAAATCTCCGTAGTTATACATAGTGTTTTCCCAGTCCCTCATTAATCTCTCGACTAGGGCACTTAACTTAAGATCTCAATGGTTTATTAATTTTTTTTGAACCACCTGGTGATTGAATCCGCTCATGGACGTTGGCAATATTAGGGACACAGTCAAGCCTACCTAGAGAGGATAGCTCTCTTCTGTTTAACACCATTGGCTTTCTTACAAAACCATTTTCATTTTATAAACGATAGCCTTATAAAACTAATCAGTCTAATTATCCGACTACACACATTCCAAACCAACAGGCCTATCTAATTACAGAGCCAATCACTATTATAGTGGCCATGTAATCAAATAATTTGTTGGCTTGTAATTTTAACAGGTGTTATACGAACGTACGGTTGTTATTTATAAAGTCAACGGACCAATTTGGGTCTGGTTTTTAATTACGACTTGTATAAGCTTGAATTGTTGTAAATATTTGTTGTTATGAACAAGCTAAAGACTTCAAGCGGTGAACCAGTACAGCATACATTAGAAGCCCTTTTATCATCTTCAATATCATCAGGCTAATAGGCCACTTCTGGACACAAGTCCCTTCATTTAGGCACCACTTGGAATAGAGACTACAGTATAGAGTTTCTTAAGTGGTAATGGATTTCTTAAGGGTTGACACACGCTCGTGATGCCCCTGGAGTTGCAGATATCCGTAGCCTACGGTAACCGCTTACCATCAGGCGGGCCGTACGTCTGTTTGCCACCGTCGTGTGATAAAAAAAAATTATACCTATACGGTACTTCTCATACAGCTGCTCGTAACAAATCTGTGAAAAAAAATGTACTGTATGTGTTATTTCAGAATCATCTCGATAGACTCGCTCTCCATTATATGCGACCTAAGGTAGCTGGCGAAATGTGGATGTAATAAATCTCTGACTACCCCTTCGGGGTTAAACGACTGAGGCTATGTTATACAAAACTTCAATAACTTGCAATTAAATTTTCAAACAAAACAAAATTGCTAACAACAAACAGAGAATGCACGCGTTTCACCGAATTGTATCGATTTACGACATCTCATTAGCCGTGGAGCTATATTAACGATATTTTTTATCTCTCAATACCACTGATTGCCGTTTACTGCTCTTAATAATTGGTTTACTAGCGCCTTGTTAAGGCAGACAGGAGCCTTTTATGGACCTCTTTTACACCGTTATGTAATCTTTATTTAACAAGGAGACTTACAACGTTCGCACTTGGAAATGACCCCTGTGCATTATTCTTTTGCCACAACTGTGGTTGTATAAACAAAAATCTACATAGAAAAGGAAAATTACCTATCTGCCATTTGAAGTTTGTGTTGGACTCTGACAGCAGTACAATCCTGAATAACAGTTTGTGAAAACTACATATTTGTAGCTACTAGTAACCTACCTCATGCTACAGAAAATACATTATAAAAAAACCTAACAAACTTACCTTAAATAAATTGTAAGTGTACTCGTATGTACAAATTACCAACATGCATTGAAACACTTTTGAAATTGAGCAGAAGTTACAATCCAATTATTTCTCTTATTTAATTATAAAAAAAGAAAATAATTATTTCTCTATATTACGCTCGTTCCGGTGTAAGTATACCCACTAAATAAGTAGTGAACATTAAAATATAGACCACAATAGTCCACTACCCGGTATACTACCATAAAAACCATAAACGTCCCTACTTGGAACTTATTAAACACCTATAACAATATTAAACCTAATAAATGTATATAATTACTAAAGATTGATTGATTGATCAATCCAATTCTTGTTAGGACATAAAACTATTTAGTATGTGGTCGTTAGTTCGATTCCCCGGCGATTTATAAACATGTGTATTGTATTTTATTGGGTGGAATTGGTCTTTACGCTGAGGTTTCGACATTCCGACGTTAATGAGCCTAAAGTTTGCATTCAGTATATTAATGACTGCCTTGCACCCTACAAGCAAAGTATGTAGATGTTATATCCACTTTGTGGTTGATCCTTTAAGTGATTAAAAACCAATGGAAACTCTTTTAAAAAAATATTTTGTCTCAACCACTATGACTCCTGTAAACAAGCATTAGGGTTTATACAGAGGAATTGCAACATTGCAATTTAATGTCATATTTCGCGGTTTTCGATTTTTATTTTAAAATCGGTGCAATTATTATTATTAAAAAAACAAATTATTAATTAAAAAAACAAAAAACAAAAATTTTGACTGTCACCGTGGCGCAGTGGTTGGTGGTCGCCTCGCCACTACACCGCCGTGCTGGGTGACGTGGGTTCGATTCCCACACGAGACAAATATTTGTGTGATTCATAGATATTTGTTTCTAGTCTGGGTGTACTTTGTGTCCGTTAGTTTCATGTTTGTAAAGCTCCCCGCGACACAGGGCTTGTTCCCTAGTGTGTAAAATGTACGAAATCATTGCGTTTACAGTTCTATTTATATGCAAAAAACATATTGGAACTTGCAGGGCGTTTTTATTTTGGAAAATAACTGTAAGCATTACGGATACTTACTTTTTAATACAAGTTCACGTAATCCTAAACAATGTATTGAAAACATTTCAAAAAAATAGCTCCGTTTCAATTATAAAAAATGAAAACCACTAAATTATGACATTTAATTGCAACGTTGCTATTTCGTATGTATGAACCCTCTTAGGTGATTTAAAATCAATGGGAACTCATTTATAGAAATATTTTGTCTCAATCACTATAACTCCTGTATACAAGCATTTACAATGATGAATTTACAAACACTGAGTTATAAAGGAATCCCAGGGAAAGCCTACTGTTTTAACAATTCTGCAACGAATTCAATGAGAAGTAAGTTAGAGGACTTCTTTTTATTAGGTTCACAAAACTAGATACAAATGTTATAAATACAAAAAAGAAGTACATAGAATAAAAAACGGCGACAATTGTATCCTGCTGGATGTGAACACAGCTTGCTCGAATCGTATCAAATTATGCTTTTACAAAGCTTTTGCGAAGTTGGGCAGACATTCCCAGTTATTGAAGTCATCGAGTTACCGAAGCGAATAAGTATTTAGACGTAGGTTCAAATAAGTTGTCTGAGTAAGACTTATTATAAGATAGAGAGAGATAGCTAGGAAGAAATGAGATCCACTTCAAAATCTTTACCTCGATAACAGAGGCCTTACTCTGAATTTCGACATTCGATTAGTCCGTTTTGATGTCGCAGAGTAAACCAGTGGTGTCCAGACCAAAAACAAAAGATGTTCGCGGATAATCAAAGAAACAAACATAAGTTTTTACATTTAACACTGCGAACATAAAGCATAGTGATTTAAAAGTCAAATAACGGACGGACAGACGGACCGTCGCCTCGACATTGACACACGATGTTTCGTTCGAAAACGGTGAGTAAAATGAAAGAATAAAGGAATTGTTTCTGGACGCAGCCGCCGGATGCCTGGCATAGTTGGACCTCCAATTAAGATCCCGTAAGATTGTCCTCTCTTGTTTTTAGAGGAGTGTAGGGTATGCACAATTTGTAATTTTTGAGAACAGTTTCATAAAATATTTAGTATTTTGCAGTATGAAATGTTAAGTAAAAGTTTCATATTCTTTAAACTAACTGTCACTGTGGCGCAGTGGCTAAAGTGGTCGGCTCGCCACTACATCGCCGTACTGGGTGACGTGGGCTCGATTCCCACACGAGACAAATATTTGTGTGACTCATAGACATTTGTTTCGAGTCTGGGTGTACTTTGTGTCCGTAAGTTGCATATTTGTAAAGCTCCCCGCGACACAGGCTTGTTCCAAAGTGGGGGGTTGTTTTCTTGAAAAAAAAAGAAAAAAATACTAGATAGAATTCAAGTAAATACTACAACCACATAGTTACTTAGTAGGTTTGTCCTATAAATAAAATACATCCCGAATCGTTCCCGAAGGAGACCTGGGCCTAGAATATGAATGAGAGTAGACAGCAGTTCTCTTTGTTACTTTATCTATATGACTATGACTACATAGTATAAAACAAAGTCGCTGTCACTGTCTGTCCGTCCCTATGTATGCTTAAATCTTTAAAACTACGCAACGTATTTTGAAGCGGCTTTTTTAGTAGATAGAATGATTCAAGACGAAGGTTTATAGGTATAAAATATATACCACGCGGGCGAAGCAGCGGGCGGAATCTAGTTAATACTATAAAACGTTAGCTGTTTTTTAGGTGACTAGTTAATGTGTAGCATCCCTGTTGTACGACGTCTGTTAGTGAAATGTAATGTACGTATGGATTGTGTCTTTGTTTTCTTCTTAGGGAACAACATAGATATATAATTAAAAATGGATAAGGGACCGGCATGCAAATCTTGCGGTCCGAGTTCAGTTCCGATCAGCAGTACTAATGTGGATTCCACTTTGTGGAATTTATATGTACTAGTTAAGTGACTTGCCATCTGCTAACGGTGAAGGAAAACATCGTGAGGTAACCCACATACCCTAGAAGAAATTCTATGAGTATGTCTGATCCACCAACCCGCACTAGGCCAGCGTGTGTGGATTATTAATAATAATAATGTATTTATTTTCCCTTCACAAACAGTATGCTTAAATAACTTAATCTAATACCTAGAACTTAGTTTGTGAGAGACTGGTGCCCGAGATAGGTATTCTAAGAATACCTGTGTTACAGGTCACCAGGCCCCCTGACATATTTATATTACTTTTCTATTAGACTAAGTAGCTTAAACCCTCTCAGCTCTATAGATAGAAGAGAGGAGACCCGAGCCCTGCAGTAGGACATAAACGGGTTTGTTTACCAAGAATATACATTCTAAAGAAATGGCAGATCAGGAGTACCCTCAACCGGCGAGAATGCATGAAAAGACTGATGAATGTTGAAGAAGCCAAAGACGTATGTCAGAATCGTAGCAAGTGGAAAGAAATGTTCTCTGCATATCCCTCTGTTGGGAAAGAGGCGTGATCTATATGTATGTATGTATTTACCAAGAATTCGTGTATATAAAAATATCAAAAAATATGTCCACCAAACCACTTCAACGTAGTCACCCTTTGTCACCAAAAAGTTTTTCAACAGTTTTATTTGTCCCAATTGGTTTTTTAACACCTCCCCATAGCAGAAAGATGAAGCGGTGATTACGGGATTCACATACCATAATGATTTTGTTTCTAACTCACATCGAGATATCGATGATTCATTCGTGAGACCGATTACCGAGTTGTATCAATTAAATTTACATCTCGGAATTTATGGCAAATAAAATTTATTTTTGAAGAGAGGAGAGGGGTAAATGGAGCAATGGGTTATTGAATCCCCTATTACATGGGACCAAACATAGTAAGGAAATGTGGGTGCGATGTAAGTCTGCCTACCCCATCAGAGAGAATTTATGTCATGTTTTGTTTTTCCGATTTAAATAACAACATATTAGCAGCTAAAAAGACTCTTGAAGCAACACAAAACGCTACTAAAAACCATAAAATACTTAACCAATGAGTTCTTGTAAGATATGACGTATTCTTTAAAGACTTCTACCGACTTACAAGGTCCTTTGTGGCTGATTTCTGAACACATAAAGGTATCCTTAAATTTCTTGTTTAATTAGACACTCCAGTAATTGGCTTATACCAACTGTGGAAAAATAAAGTGTTATGCGTTCAAAATGTTATTCATGTTTACTTTGTCTAGTAAAATAGTAGTGGCAAGCAATTAAAATGTTATGAAATAATAATAATAATAATATTCTACCACATTCACACAGGGCCATCTAGTCCCAAAGTAAGCAATTATATTTGCTTGTGTTATGGGTACTAAACAACTGATATACCTACTACTTAAATACATTTTTTTGTAAATACATACATATTATAGATAAATTACACCCAGACACAGAACAAACCTTTATGCTCATCACACAAAGATTTGTCCTGGGTGGGGATCGAACCCACGACCTCCGGCTTAGCAGTCAGGGTCACTAACCACTAGACCAACAGGCCAGTCAAGAAATACAAGGTCCTAGTTTAATTGTGGATTTAATAATTTATAGAATAGTCTCAAATTAACCATGGAATATTTGGGAAATTCACTCGGTTCAAGGTCATCAATGCAAATTCATATACAATAATTGCAACAGAATTTGACGTTTAAAATAAATAAAGCATTTAACCAAAAACAAAAAAAAGCCGCGTAGTGATGGATAAAGTCACTACCCCATCTCAACCCGGGTGTCGTAAAATGCAACTAAGGGATTTACTTTACACTACGAGAAAAGGAAAATTCGAAACAAACCCTATACCAACCTGTCTGGCCAGCGTGGTATGCTGAATTCCCTCCACATTCTTTGGATTTGGACATTCTTCCCGTACCTAGCAATAAAACTTTTATGGGTTTAAATGATGATAAAAGAATTAAACAATACCTATATAATATACCGCGAAATCATGCAGATTTAGAACCATTTTTCAGATATCATCGACCTCACAATGAAATTATAAAATTCGCGTCCAAAAACGTATGAATCGTAAGTTAAACGAGCTTGAATGCGTATACGCACTGACATTTCGGCGCGAAGAATTAATCACAAATGTTTTATCGAGCGCCAACATTTTTGGACGCGTGCTGCGTTTTGTATAATGCATTTAATTTGAATAAATGAAAGATAAAATGTGTACGCAGTGACGGTGGACCTTTGGGATATCTGTTCAAGGTCCTGCTCTTGAATATTACATACAAATGCGAAATTTTGTGAAAATACGTGGATTTTTGACATTTTTTCACGTAAGAACTATTGAAGTTATTTGAATAAAATTTAGTAAATACATGAAATATATCTTAGATTAACAAATAGGATACTTTTCTTCTAGAAAATGGAAACCTTAGGTGGAACCGTGGGCTATTTAATTATTGCTTGTTTGGCTATGTTTAAAAATCATATGGGTAGTTGGTACTGAGATGACCTCGATGATCCTTACAGTCATCATATAAAAAAAAAATTTAGATAAAATTATTAGATCTTAAGATTAGCTGACTGTCACCGTGGCGCAGTGGTTAAGGTGGTCGCCTCCCCACCACATCTCCGTGCTGGGTGACGTGGGTTCGATTCCCATACGAGACAAATATTTGTGTGATTCATAGATATTTGTTTCTAGTCTGGGTGTACTTTGTGTCCGTTAGTTGTATGTTTGTAAAGCTCCCCGCGAGACAGGGCCAGTTACCTAGTGCGGGCGTTGTCTTTTTAAAAATAAAAAAATAAAAATTAGCGCATAACAAACTAAAAACAAAAAAGAAACAAATTAATAAACAAGAGTATCTCATAATCGTTATAAAAGAATCGTATGTAATATCGATTAATTCGAACATATTCACTTAGTCGAGAGGTAATCATAAGATGTCATTTTCGTTATTTGTATGGGAGGCAGTCAAACGAAAAATTGATTATGCGTAGCGCCAAATTAAACGATGAAACGTGAATTTTACTGTGGTACATGTCATAAGCGATGGTGGCTAAATGGATAAGGGACCAGCGTGGAAATCAAGCGGGCCAAGTTCGATCCCGACCGGCAGTACCAATGTGGATTCCACTTTGTGGAATTTATATGTACAAGTCAAGTGACTTACCATCTGCTTACGGTGAAGGAAAACATCGTGAGGAAACACACATACCTTAGAAGAAATTCTATGAGTATGTCTGATCCACCAACTCGCACTAAGCCAGCGTGAGTGGATTATGGCCTAAAGCCCTCTCAACTTTCTAGTTAGAGAAGAAGAGACCCGAGACAAGCAGTGGGACTTAATGATGATGACATGTCATAAACGAGAATAAGCATTGATATACAAAAATTCGGCGTTTCCCCCATTGATAACAATCGCGTACTAACGCCGATATACTGTCAAATCATAATTACATTTTTAGAAAATGATTCTCCCAGAGTTTGGTAAACAAATTTTTAATGTTCCTGGTTGATGACAAAAGGCTCGCCCCCTATTTCATGGGACCAAACAGCTGGTGAAATGTGAGTGTGAAACACCTCTGCCTACCCCTTCAAGGAAAAAGGCATATTGGTCTTTTATGTAATGTTGTTCAAAATAACGTGGGCCGTCTTCCATAAATAACTTGTACCAAACCCTTAAGGACAAAGTGAGACAAACTTTTAATTTGCAATGATTAACACTACCGGCGCGGGCGCAGTCACTGCACGCTTTTTATTTTATTCATCTCATATTTTAATGTGTCTTAACCAACCCGTATCATAATGCAAAAGTAAATCTGTCTCTTTGACTGTTTGTTCTGCTGTCTACGGTCTGCTTGACGCAGACTCGATGATAGTTAAAAAGAAATTAGAAGATTCAATACAAACATTCAGAACACAGAGAGAGTTTTACAGATTTTCCATGATGCAGAGACCCTACTAAGCCCTTCTTATCCACTCTAGCAGCGGCTAGGCTGTGCCCCTTACATTGCCAACGTCCATGAGTGGCACCATTTTCCATCAGGTGGGCCACCTCTTCCACAACAGACAATAAAAATAATAATAAAAAGAATTTCGACATCGACTTAGTCGGATTCGATTTTGCTACCAAATATTTGAAAATAACAGCGATATTTACATTTCTAAACGTCTCCGACAAAATTAATGTCAAATTCATAGTTAGGTCTCTGTTTACCAATCTGACTGTTCCAGTCAAAAGTTTTATGATACAAATTTTTTTAAGCATTTTTTCCACCTCAACCTCAAGTACCTGAGTACCCTCAACCGGCGAGAATGCATGAAAAGACTGATGAATGTTGAAGAAGCCAAAGATGTATGTCAGAATCGTAGCAAGTGGAAGGATATGGTCTCTGCCTACCCCTCTGTTGGGAAAGAGGCGTGATCTATATGTATGTATGTATATGTATGTATTTTTTCCATAACAAGAATTCAAAGTACCAATTCCTTCACCAAGCAAATAAAACCAAACCAATCACAACCCAACATATCTTCTCAACACTTTCTACACACGTTTACAAACTAACAAACAATATAAGAGAGGAAAATAATTAAAATTATTGAACATTTGACTTACGGGGGACCACAGAATGCTTGTCTCGAAACTAATTAAAAGCTATATATAATGTGGATACGCCCACAGACTGAGGTCCGGACTGTTTCGGGAATTTCAATTGACGAAATACTGCCGCTTATGGACCTGACTGTATTAATAATAATGTGTAAAAATAAAATAATAAACATTTAATTCAGATTGTCATCCATATTTGTTAGTAACAATTTTCCTTAAAATACTATGTTAATAAAATAAAATAATATAAAATCATAAAAATATCAACACAATTAAAATTAAATTTACATAATATATAAAACACACACACACACATAAAATCCCAATAATTATTATTAAAATTTAATAAAATAAAATAAATAAATTATAATATGCAATAAGTATTAACCCAATGCAAAAAAAAAACACAAGCAAAGCCGTGAACTATCTGAATAGGAACAGATAAATAGGAAGGAAAAGAAAATCTCCTCTGTTTTATTTTTTCTCCCTATCTCTCTATTATTTTTAGGTAGGCAGCGCCTTGATTGAGTTTTCTTCGCATTGTTAAGATTACTAAATAGCAAGAGCTAAGAGAGCAGGTCATCATCATTACAACGTATAAATTATTGTCCCACTGTTGGGCATGGGTCTCCTTTAAAAATTTTGGAGGGAATTTAGCATACTACTGTACCACGCGGGCTAAACGGGTTGGTATATGGTAGAAAGTTTTGTTTCGAATTATCTTTTTCTCGCAGTGCTCTTGTTGCTTATGATTAGTCCCTTAGTCACCTTACGACACCTACGGGTTGAGATGGGGTAGTGACAATGTATTCTTAATCCGTCACTACACGGATGAGAGCACGGTTATTCATCAGTAATTAGGAATATTTTGCTGAAGGGATGCGTATCCCGTTAGGTCAGTGGGCGGAGCCATGGAACTTTATTATACTTAAAATAAATAAGTTTCCCAAACCAACTCTTGTCTTAACAGCACCATACCTCGTTGCGATCATATCTAGACAATTAATATAAAGTATTATGTGTTTCCTTGCTCACTGGCGACTAATAACTAACAACATCACGCCGTTACATCTAGGAGTTAAGCAGTGAGCTTGTTTAATATTATGTGCCTTCATTTCACTTACCTTTCTTTATTGTTCAGCAGTTTACAATCTTATATGGTTTCAGAGTTGGTAAATAGTTACTTATACTTCAATCCTCTACTTTTGTAAGAGTAGGCAGAGGTGCGATTGTCTCGTAGGTACATTTTTTGTACAATTTGTTTATTCATAGAAGGTATGGATAAACTTGAATCCGTATAGAGACAGATTAAGAATACATAATGTCACTACCCCATGTCAACCCGTGGGTAAAAGGCGACTTTTTGCAGACGGGAGCACTGCGGAAAAAGGAAAATTCGGTACAAACCCAAATACCAACCAAATTCTTTGGTGGAAATCCGCGCCCAGCAGTGGGACTTAGTAGGACGATAGTTTTCAAACATAGCTTTATAATAATAGTTCTTAAATATTCATTATCATGATCAGCATCCCATTAATGTCCCAAATCTGGGCTCGTGTATCCTCTTCTCTATCTAGAGAGCTGGTTTTAAGGCCATAGGCACACACGCTGGCCTAATGCGGGTTGGTGAATCAGACATACACATCGAATTTCTTCTAGCGTATGTGGGTTTCCTCACGATTTTTTCCTTCACCGTTAGCAGATGGTAAATCACATGACTTCTAGTCGGAATCGAACTCGGACCACGTGCATATCCATTCAGCCACCATCGCTTCATTTATCTTAAATATAAATTTACATAAATACTGTTATCATTTCTCACAAATAACCATCCAAGAATCTACTAAAAGCCTCGAGTCATCCATTTAAAATTCCCATTAAAGAAACATTTGCCTATTAAAAAAATAGTCCAACCAATCCCAACACCACCCACTTAACTGAACGGTTAATATATTGACGGACAAACAGACAGACATCCGTTTCCTCTACATATTGACTGTACGCACAATAAGACCTACCTGCTGTGCAATGTTGTCACACACAACATTTGGTTGTCAACATATTAGTGGTTAGTTGGGAGGTAGTTGTCGGTGCTAATATTAATTTACATATATTTTTAAGTATGGTGCTAGATTTTACACAGAAATATTGGTGTGTTACGTGGGAATTTAGGAATTGGTAAAATATGTCTGTTTGTTGTTGACTGGCCTGTTGGTCTAGTGGTTAGTGACCCTGACTGCTAAACCGGAGGTCGTGGGTTCGATCCCCACCCAGGACAAACTTTGTGTGATGAGCATAAAGGTTTGTTCTGTGTCTGGGTGTAATTTATCTATAATATGTATGTATTTACAAAACAAAAAATGTATTTAAGTAGTATATCAGTTGTTTAGTACTTACCCATAACACAAGCAAATATAATTGCTTACTTTGGGACTAGATAGCGCTGTGTGAATGTGGTAGAATATTATTATTATTATGTATAATAATAATAAAAATATGAAGAGTTTGTTTCTATGTTTGAACACGTTAATCTCAGGCACTACTGGTCCGATATGAAAAATTATTTTATTGTTGGGTAGCCCATTTATTGAGGAAGGTTATAGGCTATATAACATCACGCTACAGCCAATAGGAGCTGAGCAGTAGCCAAACAAAAGTGAGGGGAGCGAAGCTCCGCGCGACTTCTAGTGTATACTAATAATAAAAATCTGAAGAGTTTGTTTTTTGGTTGGCCGCGCTTATCTCAGAAACTACGAATCCAATTTGAAATATTCTTTTATTGTTAGATAGCCCATTTATTAAGGAAGGCTATATAACATCACGCTACGGGCAATAGGAGCTGAGTTGTAGTCAAACAAAGATCCGCGGGCGCCTAGCCCCGGGTGACAGCTAGAACTTATAACCAGTCACATAATTATTACAAACCGTAGCATCTCGAATGTTTTCCCGAAGGAGTACATTTCACCAGCTATGTTTGGTCCCATATAATAGGGGGCGAGCTTATTGCCATCAACTGGGCACGTTTTTCCGGGCTGATACTGAAAATTTAATATTAGAAAAACTCATGCCGTTTTTGACTGACCCGGGAATCGAACCCAGGACCTGTTGCACAGCAGTCGTATACACTTCCTACTGCGCCACCAAGGCAGTTACAAGAAGTTGGAGAGCCTAAAATTAATATTATCTAAATTATAATTCACATTTTCGAGTAAAGTTCTGTTAAATATTTAAAATCAAAAACTGAATATTAAACAAAAACCACACAAATAAAATTTCCCATTACCAAAATTGTGTTTTTCTTCTAATGGAACGTTGGCCGCGGAATAACAAATATTAGTTGTGAAAACATAATTTGACAAACAGACGGGTACAGGAAGCGAGCGTTGTGTAGAACAAACAAACGACTGTGGTTTTACAACAAAACATGCTCCATTCAAATTGAACTACAATCAGAGTTTTAAAGACATTTACAGCCTTAGTTAAGAGCGTTTATACTTATGAATAGTAACGTCGCAATCATCATTATCATCATCATTGTCATTCAGCATTAGCAACCCATTAATGTCCCACTGCTGGGCTCGGGTCTCCTCTCCTCTATCTAGAGAGCTGAGAGAGTTTCTAGGCCATAATCCAGACACGCGTAGTGCGGGTTGGTGGATCAGACATACACATAGAATTTCTTGTTTCCTCATGATGTTTTCCTTCACCGTTAGCAGATGGTAAGTCACTTGACTAGTACATATAAATTCCACAAAGTGGAATTCACATTGGTACTGTTAGTTGGAATCGAACTCTGACCGCGTGTTTAGCACGGTCAGAGTTCGATTCCAACTAGCAGTTTTTTTAGGTTATCAAAATAAATGGGAACAAATGGAGATAACAAATATGTATTATGGTATTAAATATAATCAGGAATAATAATTACAAAAATTTTTTGCTTATCTGTTGATTTTTTGCAGTCGGGTTATTATAATTTTTCAATTATTTGAAAATAATACGCTAAGCGCGCGCACAGAGCAGACGTGTTACTAGTTATTTTATCAAATTTAAAAAAGTCATTCAGCCAATTACGAACCTTACGGCTCCGAAATACGACAACTTCTTCCAAGATCGAACGCGAGTGACATACACCGTAATTGTTTTGAGGCCACGCGAGTAACAAGGACGGAATATCTACAACTGTATTGCCGCACCGTACGCACCTAACCGGCGGTATACACGCAACTCCCACGAGTAACTTCATAACACAGATCTACAATGAGCATACCACGCTCACCGCCTGGAGGTGGCATGGGTGTGGGACGCAGCGGATCTTATCCGAGTTTACCAGAACTACACGGTGAACCTACCCCGCAGATTACTCACCGTAATAAACGAAAATTACCTGATGATAATGAACCGATTAAGTCTGATATTGCTGAAATAAAAAAACAAATGTCTGAAATGATGGCACTATTAAAGTCCTCCAAACACGAACAAACTGAAAGTATCAATAAACTTTCCCTAGATGTTGCTGCGATAAAAACTGAAGTCGGTAATATTAGCTGTACTATGCAAAATATTATTTTGGAAAATAATAATTTAAAAGACCAACTTTCAAAATTATCTGTTGTTGCCGAAAACACGGAAAAAAAGGTGGAGGTTCTTGAAGCCGATGTCAATAGTTTAAAAAATATGCCACCTTCATCTGCTGTCCAAACAATTTCCACAAGTAATGAAATCATTACCGAAATCGAAGAACGCAACTTTAGAGCCAAAAACATAGTAGTTGTTGGAATTCCTGAATCCCAAAATGATACTGCAACCAGAATGCAAGATTACGATAAGACAGAAATATTGCGAATAACTGGGCTAATATATAATGGCTGCCCTCAACCTACTAAAATATTTCGTCTGGGAAAGTATAAATCAGAGAAAACACGCCCAATAAAAGTATGTTTCTCGTCTGAAGAAATAGCAAAAAATATACTACGCAATAAAAATAAGATTGACGAGGAACACATCAAAATATATTCAGACCAAACGCCATACCAACGAAAATACTTTCAAAATTTAAAACAAGAGCTTCAGCAACGCATCGTAAACGGAGAAAGTGGTCTTAACATCAAGTACATAAAGGGCATACCAAAAATAGTCACATCTAAAGATACGCAAGCTGCATCTACAACAAAACAAACTCCAAAAAACTAGCGTTGCCAAAGGAGAAAATAACATACCAAATAACCAACGATTACTCAAATATTATTTTTACAAAAAAATCTCTGAAATGTTTTTATGCGAACGCTCGTAGCATTGTCAAACCAGGAAAATTGGATGAGCTTAGATGTATTATCACTTCCCTACAAGTAACTATTCATATCATTATACTTTCTGAAACTTGGATTAAGAGTGAAGATGAGGCAAAAATGCTGCAGTTACCCTCTTATACCCATTACTACAACTATAGACAAAATAAAAGGGGAGGTGGAGTATCAATATTTGTGCACAATAATCTCAAACATCACCTTATTGAAGAACAATGCGTGGATGATACACACTATCTCTGGGTTCACGTAAAGAAATTCTCTTTGAATATTGGTGCTATCTATAAACCCAACAAAATGAACATGGACAACTTTCTTGAAATATATTCGCAACAATTACATAAATACAAACGTACAATAGTCTTTGGCGATTACAACCTAGACCTACTCAATCCGGACTTGGCGACTCGAAATTACAGGCACACTTTAAAAGAGAACAACTACAAAATTCTAAACAAAATAAGTCCAAAACACTGCACTCGGGAAACATCCTCAACAAAGACAATGTTAGATCATGTTTCTTGTAATTTAAGTGAAAATAATTTTCATTTTGTCACTATGGAATCTTCAATGTCTGACCACAAACAAATACTTTTGGAGATAAAAAAATATCAAACACCACCTATCATAAAACAGAAGTATAACGCAGTAGACTACAATAAACTCTATCGATGTCTAGATGAATACCCTAAAAATCATGAAGAACCAGATTATGAGAAACTGGCAGACAAATTACAATCTTGCATAAATAAGTGCAAAATTACAAAAATTAAAGTCTTGAATCCTCCACGGCAAGATTGGATTAAAAAAGAACTACTAGAAGACATAAATAATAAGAATGTACTATGGCAGAAATATAAAACAAACACGGCAGATACGGAACTAAAGTCTGAGTATGAGCACATAAAAGCTAGAGTATCACACAACATAAGTAAAGCTAAGAGAGACTATTATACAAAGAAGTTTGAAGAAAACTCAAGTAACCCACGAAAAATGTGGCAACTCATAAACGACTTATCAAAAAATAAACTGCATGACAGAACTGGACCAGACAAACTTGAGACGGCAGCTGGTACTATTACGGACCAAAAAGAAATTTGTGAAAGTTTCAACTCATACTTCTCGACTATTGGATCAACCCTAGCAAATATGATTCCTGAAAAATCAAAAAGAAATAAAATCTTAGAAGACAGTAGACTAGCAGATAAGACTGAATTACAGTTCTTAAAACCAACAACTATGAAAGAAGTTACGACCATAATTAAACATTTGGACTGTAATACTGCATCTGGCATTGATGGTATTAGCACGAAAACCCTTAAAAGTGTAACAGATATTATCGCGCCAGAACTAACATCCTGCATTAACTACTGTATGGCGCGAGGTATTTTTCCCAACGATTTAAAAGTTGCAAAAGTGGTACCTATACATAAATCTGGAAGTAAATTCGATCCGTGTAATTACCGCCCTATATCAGTTCTCCCGGTGATTTCCAAAGTTTTCGAGAAGATTCTTTACATCCGGTTAGAAACATTTCTCAATTCGAAAGAATTTTTTTACCGAAAACAGTATGGGTTTAGAGCTCAATCAAACACTCTTGCTGCTACAATTGATCTCGTAACTAAAATTAGGAATAAAATTGATGAAAAACAAGTTGCCTTGGGGGTATTTATTGATCTTAAAAAAGCGTTTGACACTATCAGTCATGACATACTATTACAAAAACTAGAACTCTGTGGCGTTACGAACAAAGCACTTGAAATATTTAAATCGTATATGGACAATCGTAAACAAATTGTAAAAATAGGTGAATATGAAAGTAAACCCTGTGTTCTCGATTTTGGCGTCCCCCAGGGATCCATATTGGGCCCCCTCCTGTTCCTTATTTATATAAATAATATCAGTGACTTAGGCCTTAAAGGAGATATCTCCCTTTATGCAGACGACACAAGTCTCTTCTATTTTGGACACTCAATCGAAGCTATAATAGCCGACGCTCAAAATGATCTTAATTTGCTAAATGATTGGTTTCAGTCAAATCTCCTAACTATTAACGTTACAAAAACAAATTACGTGATCTTTGCAGCAAAAAATAAAAAAATAAACAGTAATTTTGAACTTAAAATAGACGGTCAACTACTTGAACGAAAACAAAAAGAAAAATATCTCGGACTTATTTTAGATAGTAACTTAACCTGGAAGCCACATCTAGAAAAAATTAAACTTAAACTAATCCCACTTTCAGGAGCACTACGCAATATAACAAATTGTCTTCCCGCAAAAGTACGATATCTTATTTACAATTCTTTGGTTAAGCCTCATATCGACTACCTCATCGAAATCTGGGGTACTGCAGCGAAGACTAATATAGATCCGATTCAACGAGTTCAGAATAGACTAATAAAAATTTTATTTAATTATAAATTTCGGACACGCACTGAAAAGATATACCAGGACACAAAAATAATGAATATTAAACAAACTTACATTTATTACACTTGTATTTTAATACGTAAAATATTAAATAAAGAAATTCATTCAAATTTAAAGTTTGTAACAAAACAACAAACACGACAGATGAATCTAAGGCGCGCTAGTTACTTAGTGACCCGCCCTCCTAGAACTAACTATGGGAAAAGAAATTTGACGTTTGAGGGAGTTACAATCTACAATAAGTTACCATCAGCAATAAAACAAGAAAAAAGTTATGTCAGGTTCAAAAAGCTACTCAAAAGTCACACAATTAACACATAAAAAAAAAAAAAAAAAAAAAAAAAACAATTTATAATAATAAAAAATAAAATGATATAAAATAAAGTCCTAAAAAAAAAAAGAAAAAAAAAAAAAGAATTCAATACATAATATATTACAAAATAGGAGGTGATAACAGATTGTACCATCGATGCCACATCCAGTAAAATCCCTTCGTGCATCTATGTTTCTGTACGTTTTGTTGTGCTCACTACGGTCGGCGCCGTTTCAATATTTTTAGTTTACCCACATTTTTGTTACTTTGTTTTGTTTATTAGTTATACGTTCTCTGTGCGCTCTAAATGTTAATTTTAAGTGAATTATGTTTCTCAGTAAGTGAATTTTGTATGCAATTCTTTATGAGAAATAAAGTTATTCTTATTCTTAAACCTTATTAATTACTTGTTAAGAATAGAATAGAATAGAAGAAGTTTATTGATTTCAGTCTTACAGCATTAATTTCTTATATCTATTACATAAGTAATGAAAAAAAAAAGTAAAACTATAATACCGAAAGCAAAGGGTTCAGGCGTCAGCTTATGCTTGGGCCCCATAAGGAGTTACCAAACGCTGGTTTTCAGCTAAAACCCGGGACTTTCTTTTACAAAAATATGGTACATAAGAAGCAAAGCAAGACGTGATTACAATAACATATTTATACAAGTGTGGGGGTGTGATCATACATTACAAAGTTAAGCTATATAATGTTTATTGAGTTAAGCAATATTATATACCTACTTAATTAGTATGTGATATAGTTTATTTGTTTAAGTTTTGTATGGATAAAATGAAAGTATTTCCTTTCTTTCTTTCATAGTCATAGTCTTTATTTCACTTGGATAAAATACATGATACTTATGAACGTCATACAAAGCCAAAAAAGGTGTCAGCAAATTTGCCTACATCCAGTGCACTGACAAGGTTGAGCTCTGACAAGAATTGGCAAGAAACGCAAATAAATAACGAGGGGAGTGAAGCCCCGCGCGTCTTCTAGTCACTAATAAACAAATATAACATAATAATAAAACATATAATCTTAAGAACATATTCTTTTCATGTGGTATAACCGGAAATAACCGCAGTGGTTACGCGTGGTTGTGGTGGTTGTAACCACTATTTGTAGGCTGTTAACTCATTTAATTTATAGCTGTTGAAACGTCCCAGTTAAATTGTTATATTGATGGCTCGGAGCATATCATAGGGTTGCTACTGAGTTCGAATTCAAATTGATATTTTTGTTGAAAATATTTTTATTTTGTGTGTCTATTATGGTCTATAGAAGAAATGGATTAGTATTTTTTATCTATATTAATAATATAAAGTTAAAAAGTTTGTTTGTTTGGTTGAAAGCGCTAATCTCAAGAAATACTGGTCTGACTTGAAAAATTCTATTAGTGTTGCGTGTAAAGACTATAAGCTATATAACATCACGCTACGGCCAAAAAGAACTGAGCAGTAGCCAAACAAACAACGACAGAAGCGAGGCTCTAGGCAACATAATTTTACAAATAATTTCAATATGTATATCATCACGTGGTATCCAAAGGGGTAGGCAGAGGTGCTTTACGCCCACGTTAGCTCAAATACATAAACATAAACTTGACAAACTTCCATACTCCTAGAATTCTAGGACAGAAAAACTAATTAAGATATTGCCCTATCCATAACTATTTTAATATCCATTTCAAATAACTTGAACGCACCAACCCTAAGAAACTTAGCCCCGCCTATTAGGTCCTCAACTCATGCTCAGAGGCGAAGTGGGAGCCAATTTGAGCTCAACACCACACACAAACACACACATTCCCACACACATACACAAAGTACTTACATGTACAAACATACACACACTATAAGTACTGGTACACAAGTTATGAACGTTAAAATTAATGATATTGGATAAATTGTGTTCACTGCTGTCAATGGTTTCAATAAATATGATGCGTAACTTTGTTTTATGGTAAGCGAGGTGGATGAGGTATAGAAATGGATGGGGTGTTTTGACTTGGTGTTTATTTAATGTATAAAAGATAAAGTTTTTATTACATTACAGTAATTACTTACCAAATACTTGTTTGTTTGTCCGTGTAGTGACGGATTTAGAATGCATAATGTCACTACCCCATTTCACCCCGTGGGTGTCATATAAGACGACTATGAGACCTAACTTTAAGCAGACAAGAGCATTGCAAGAAAAGGAAAATTCGAAACAAAACCCTGTACCAACCCGTCTGGTCAACGTGGTATAGTGGGCCAAATTCCCTTCAAAATATTTGGCGTGACCCGTGCCCAGCAATGGGACTTTATGGGTTTAAATGATGACTTGTTTGCCACTGTGCTGGTATAAAATATCTTATACAAAAAGCAACATGATTTAAAGCAAACTTTTACAGATTAGAAATTCGTTAACAAGACGAAAATAAAACACGAAAATGCCTGAGGCCTTGTTCATTAGATCATTATTTTATGGGCCCCAAATTTGAACATTAAACCCTATTATTAGGTCCAATATCAGACCAATTATGGGCTTCTCGGAATGCAAGATGATTTGTATGGGATACGTTTTCATGGGCGTTAGTCGGTGGCTAAAAAAATCTAACCTGTACTGTATTATTATGAAGTTCTCGGTGAAAGGTTATATCAAGTATGTGATCAAACTGAAATTAATTTGTGTTTTAAAGTTACAAAGTAGCGTTCATTATTTTTGTTTTTTATTATTTTATTTACTTTCTTGAATAAATATATAACTTAGGATGGATGTTCCGACACGTCTGCTCCATACATATTACTGAGAATATTTTCTCTATACATAGACACTTTTTTTACATAGAACCATTCATTCTACAACAAATAGGCCCGCGTATTGACAGAGTAAAATTTTTCTCGTTTTTTTTCTAAGCAGAAGCTCATCAGATAGATAGCGAGAATGCTTTTGTAAGCTTCGCTTATAGCTGGATGTGTGTAATTTTGCTTCTTCAGCAACTGTTATCATGCCTAGGTACTCATACTACTCATTGCTCTGACTGTTGTGGACAAACCATCATTTTTTTGACATCATCCGCATTAAGAAACAAGCCCTGTGACGTGGGAAACTTTACAAACATACAAATAACGGACACAAAGTAATGTACATTTAGACTCAAAACAAATATCTATTGATCACAAAAATATTTGTCTCGTGTGCGAATCGAACCCACAACACTCGGGGCGGCGATGCTAGTGGCGAGGCGTACCAAATATACACAAAATACCATTATTCAGGACTTATCTCTTTTCTTTTAACCCTAACCCTCTCTTTTTAGGTAACTGCTATGCGGATGACAACACGGGTAACGCGCGGTATACTGGCAAACATACCTCGGGTCACTTTACAGGACAAACGGTCATCATTTATGTCTGAAGTCTAGGCATCGCTAAGGCGAGCCTCCGAATGGGGTGTGAAGAACTTAATTTAATCCAATCCCTCGAAGACACAAGTATGCGTTTGTTCACTGCGAAGAAGAAAATATCCATAAATATTCTTAGTCTGTCACTACACACCGTGTAGTGACAGACTAAGAATACATAATGTCACTACCCCATTTCAACCCGTGGGTGTCGTAAAAGGTGACTAAGGGAGTAACCTGATGTAGATAGGTGCACTGTGTGAAAAGGAAAATTCGAAACAAACCCTATACCAACCCATCTGGCATGGTATAGTAGGCTAAATTCTATCCACATTCTTTGGAGGAGACCCGTACCTAGCAGTAGGACGTTTATGGGTTGAAACGATGATGATGATGATCCAAACGGTGAAACAAAATATTAGTGCAAAATTTTTGAATTTATCGATAACTAGTGTTGTTCTGCTATCGATACAGGGCGTGTCTGTTGTAACTCACTCGGTTATTACCGCTCCGCAGCATTAACAAATATTTAAACATATTACATACGAGCAAAAAACTTGCGCACGCATCCTGACGTCACAACCGGTTAACAGTGCTCTTTAACTGCCATGTTTATTAGAGAAAATTGCCTTTTAATTTGCCTGTTCTTTACAATATAGAGTTTAAAAATTGGAATTTTTAAGTAATCTGATTAAAGTGATATTAAATTTATAGGTTTATGAATAAATATAAGTTGATATCTTTTGAGATATTAAAAGGAATAATTAATATTTTTAATAAAAATTACCTACTCATAAATTGGTTAAAGTAAATTAACATAATATTGCTCAATTTGCTATTTTTTATGAGTTTTATACAGTACCAAACTTATTTCCAATATAAAAGGTACTTACTGTTTAAAATTTTTCCTTTCCAAAAAGTTTGAAATCAAATTTCTTACGAAATGTTTTCAATATAAATCACGATTCACTTAATTCTAATATTCCTGAATTCTAATATTTTTGTTTTATTTTGTTCTGAAATCGTCAAATCAATAATACTGGCACCATCAAGCTACAAAATCAAATATCATCTTTCTATGATTCCAAAACAATAAAAGATCGAACAAGAACATAATATCGAGCACCAGCTACTAACCAATAACTCTTTAACGTTCAATATCATGAACATAAAAAATAAACAACACAAAATCCATTTCATGATCTTCTTAGAAATACATTTGCACCTCACCACCTTTTAATCACCAAGAGAACACTGATTAATCACCAATCGATATAAACGACCAATAATAAACGCGTTAATACTAAAAAATCATTACGGAACCCTTTCCAATACGAAAATAAAGGCATGCCCGCATAATTGGGCCCCGAACAAATTTCATTGATATTCGTGATGGGAAAAAAACAAAACAACTTGTCGATGAGATGTGTTCTGCCCCGATATTCTGAGAACAATTCTGCAATTTTATCGATACATTTCATTTCGATTTTATCGACATGAGAATAGAGTTCATTCTCGTTTGTATATCTGGTAGAAACAATATTGTATCTTTATAATAGGCCACTTACGTACAGCGCAAATCGCTAAGAATTGCCTCGTCTCAAACAAGGTGTCAATTTGGCAGAGTTATGAAAGTTTTCGTTTCTGAGAACTATTTGTTTTAAAGTTACGCCCCGGTTGGTTCGCAGTTTATTGTGTACATTGATTGCCCGATGGGCGTGTGTTGGTGTTTTATTGAATGCGAGTGTCGATAGAATGACTCGCGAATTAGTGTTGAAGTCTTTAAACAATTGTTATTATGAAAAGTTTTATTGACACTAGTAATGTTAGGTTTGGTATTAGTATTGCAGTTGCATAATTATCGTATAATTAAAAAACTGATTTAATAATCAAGTAAATTTAAAAGAAGATTAAATGAAGTTAGAATTGTAAAAAAATATTTTGCTCTTTAATGCATCAAAATAAGTTAAAGTAATTCTATTACTATCTATGTTTCTAAATAAATAATAAATAAATGATCTAACTCAATTAAGTCACTACCTATTCACAATAAAACTCATAGAATTAATTGCTATGAGATAATTTTATATCAACATTAATTAGGTAACTTACATAAAAAACATAGTCCATCATACCATCCTACTCATCATCACCATCATCATCATATCAGCCGCAGAAAGTCCACTGCTGAACATAGGCCTCCTCAAGAGATGTCATCCATCCTACTGTTGGAACTTAAATATGTGAATAATTTTAATGCAAAAAAATTAAGCAATTAAAATTCCATCGACAAATTTCATCGATAAAATCACTGACAGTATCCCACCTCTAGTTCACCATACGAGATTTATATCACATCATTATGCATAAAATATTTCTTTTAAACGTATAATTAGTTAGTATTAATATTTTAAATTATATATTTTGTCCCGAGGTAACTCGACATTGATAGCTTGTCGGGTTGGTTTATTTATAATTAGCCTTTCAATAATGACTATCTGTTTGGTTTCATTTCCTTTAATACCTTTTCATGGTGTTTCATATTTTTTTTAATTTACACACCTTTTTTTACAGTGTTTTTGAAGATGTACTGTTGTGTTGAAGTAAGTGAATAGTAATAATAATATTTTTACCACATTCATACAGCGCCATCTAGTCCCAAAGTAAGCAATTATATTTGCTTGTGTTATGGGTACTAAACAACTGATATTTTTTTTTGTAAATACATACATATTATAGATAAATTATACCCAGACACAGAACAAATCTTTATGCTCATCACACAAAGATTTGTTCTGGGCGGGGATCGAACCCACGACCTCCGGCTTAGCCGTCAGGGTCACTAACTACTACCCCACCCAGGATAAACCTTTGTGTGATGAGCATTAAGGTTTGTTCTGTGTCTGGGTGTAATTTGTCTATAACGTGTATGTATTTACAAAAAAAATATGTATTTAAGTAGTACATATATCGGTTGTTTAGTACCCATAACACAAGCAAATATAATTACTTAATTTCGGACTAGATGGCGCTGTGTGAATGTGGTAGAATATTATATTATATTATTAATCCTTTGAAATAAACAATTTTTTTTTAAGTAAACAAACTATTGCACTAAACGTTGATGAACAGCTACAAACAATAAGCTTAAGGCATTCAAGAAAGGGAGTCTCAGAACTAGCATAAAGCATTCAGTGTGGCATTAGGCGTCACAAGTTCTTGGAATACATAATAAATTTAAACAGAATGAAGCTGGAGAAGAAGGAAATCATCCACCCTCTTTACTAAATTAGGAGAAAAATCAATCCAAAATTAAACCTTTATGGTTTAAAGAAAGTACATACTGCGATAAAAAATTTCGTGGTCATAAATTTTAATACATCAATAAACATTCTTAAAAAATGTATTTATCATGTAAAATTTGTACATAAGTAAACACAAGTCATAATATATTCCAGTTAACTGTAAGCTATATGCACTTATACCCATTAAAGTACGAACACTTCACTGGCAACCCCTAAAATTTACCACAATTACCATTTATGTGGGTAATTTGCGAGATACTAGCAACACTGGCTGGTATTACCCTGTAATACATCAACAAACTTAATTTGTCGATATAAAAACTCAAAGCTCGTAGAAACATATCGTTTTAAATACTTTTTTGACGGCAAATTTAAGTTTGTTGTTCTGGATTTTTGTTGAGATGTTGCTGTTTGAATTTGAGTCTTGTTTTTGTGTTCTTAAAGTTGTTTATTGTGTTATAAAGATTGCTGTTCATCAGTAAACATCAAGTTAGCACCGGGCCATTATTGAATTTACTTTATATAATAATGGTTAATCGTCAGAATGCATCGTTCGATGCTGCCTTGTTACTGAGAGCAATAGTGTTGTGACAGCCTTGAGAAAGGTTTATCGATAAAAAATCTTGGCTGAGATGAAAATAATGATTCTTAAAATATGTAATACTAATTCCTACATTAAACAGATAAATAGCACACCCAAACTCAAAAATCAAAACCGATATTTGTTAACTGCACAAATATATTTTACTATAAACAGGAATTTAATAATATATAATCTATCGTTTTTATATACCTGACTTCCTCGGTAGCCCGACTTCTGCGCAAGAGGCTCTAGTTTGATTTCCGAGGCAGTCAAACATAACAAAGACATTAATTGCGGTTACTGTGTACACTGGTGTCATGCTGCCACTGCTGGGCACGAGTCTCCTCCAAAGAAAAATTGGAATTTAGCCTACTGATTATGATACCACGCTGGCCAGACGGGTTAGTATAGTACACGACATTTTTGTTGCCATATAATAATATAGTACCAAATATATCCCGTCAAGTGTGATGCAACTCTGCCTACATCTTCTATTACGTATGTTCTAATATGTTATATTTCTATCTTAAAATTACAACAGCAAATGACCTGATGTACATAGGTGCCATTGGATTGAACCTACACTTAACTGAAGTTCGTATGCCTCCCATGTCTTGAACTGCGTCATGAAACTGTCAAACTATCAATCAAAATACTTAGAAATTCATATTGTTATAATAAAGCCGCCGCACGGCGCCGCGTGAATAATGAGAGGTGTGACGTCATTATATGACTTATTGTTTGTGACAATGTAGTGCTTATTAATGCCTAAAGTCTAAGAATAGATCCTACTGACATATACAGAGGTACCTTGTTAGTTCATCGTGTGTATACATTTCTGGTCAGGGTGGCGGGCGGCCGTTGGTTGCAGGCGGCACAGGACCGTTCGCAGTGGCGTAAATTAGGTGAGGCCTATGTTCAGCAGTGGACGTCGTTGGGCTGATATGATGATGATACATTTCTGAACATTGTAAAATTCGATTGTAACTCTCTCTGCCTGAATATCTGGCGCAGTACAAGTATGACTGCTGGGCAATGTCCTGGATTCACTTCCCAAGTTGGATAAAAATAGTTTTGGGTTTTGGGTATCTTGTAATTCTTAGTAAAAGTCTGGGTCTGAAAATATTTTCGGGCTTATAGATCAATAGGCTAGTTCCATATTATATAGGACCTAACATAGTTGTGACCTGGTACTTCTGGCTGCCCTTTCCAGAAAATTAATGTAGGATATATATAGTACCTTTACCTACCATCCCATCTCGTTTAACCTCAAAAGAACCAACTAAATTAATTGACAGAAATCAGACTAAACATTTTTTATCGACAAAAAATCATCGACATTTTTTTATCGATACTCCCCCACCCCTATATCCCGGGGCGAGCCTCTCTGGGCGTGTCGTTCATTCCACTGTAATTTATACCCGGCTCGTTAAACACCGCTCGCGCTTGCCACTTTTCACAATAAACCTACCTATTTTAATTAAACCACTATTAGCAGCCTTCACCGTATCGACTAATTGGGTACTACGGGTCTAATAATGTTTAATAAGCAAAGTGTTTATGGTTATAATTTGATCGAAGTTAAGCGTTTATTGTAGGGATTGGAATTGGATGGGTGGGTGTTAGAAGTTTAGTTTGTTTGACTTTCATTGCAAGGCTCTACCTAATTATAAACGTCATACGTATTGTTTGTAAGAGATGTGGTAAAGCAAAATTTTAAATTAAATAATGTCATAAGTTTTTTTTTTATACCACGACGGTGGCAAACAGACGTACGTTCCGTTTGATGGTAAGCGGTTACCGTAGTCTATGGGTGCCAGCAACACCAGGCAATGTCATAAGTGAAGTATTTTTAATCAAATTTTCTTTTTTCTTAAAGAGTCTAGAAATTCTTCTTCCTTAATGGAAAGGAGGGTTAAGTTAGTTATGAAAATAAATTAAATTACACCCAGACACAGAACAAACCTTTATGCTCATCACACAAAATTTGTCCTGGGTGGGGATCGAACCCACGACCTCCGGCTTAGCAGTCAGGGTCACTAACCACTAGACCAACAGGCCACTTTTCCTTTGGTAATACAATAAAACGTAGCTTAAAGTGCACAACGCTGCAAACTTTATCTTCTGAGCTATCTAGGTACTTGTTACAATAGGACATTATCCGCCATTACAAATATCTAATTATCATTTACCATAAATACAGTGAGTTTTGGATGCTACCTTCAACAAACTAAGCCATTACATTACAGACGTGTAACTGAAATTAAATTGAATCTCGATTATTCTAACTGTAAATTAGAATTTTTAAAATACACATTAATTTGTAATTAGAATTAATAAAACTAAATCTCGTTTACTTTAACTCTCATGATATTAATAAATAATAAAAAATAATCGAAAACAAGAAAATATAATTTAAAAAAATTAATAACCCGACTACAAGAAATCAACAGAGAGCAACGCACTAAAAAGACCTTAAAATTATTGTTATATTATTATACCTAATTAAATTTAAATATATAACATATTATGTATATATTTGTAATCTCCATTTGATTCCCTTTATTTTGATACCCAACTCGATAGGTTTGGTTAAAAAAAAATTGAACTTCTTACAATTTGGCGTCAAAATCCCGCCGTTTAAGTCTTTTTATTCTTAAAACCTATCTAAGGACACTTGAGTTTTCTAGACGAATCTAACGATACCCTAATTGTCAAAATCCATCCAGTCGTTTGGAAGATTCGTGGGAATAAAGAAATTTACAAACATACAAGATACACGTGAAAAACAATACCCGTCCTGACAGTCGGGTAAAAAGTAGCGTCAATTTTCCTATAACAACTATTTAGGTATCTGTACAAGACTGGACAATCTTTTAATAAACTTTATAATTTTTGAGGTTTTTTATGTTTTTTATAAGTTTTTTTTTTTGTATACTTTGACATATTATACAAAAATTACACCTTTTGT
Source organism: Laspeyria flexula (assembly GCA_905147015.1). Lineage (NCBI taxonomy): Eukaryota > Metazoa > Arthropoda > Insecta > Lepidoptera > Erebidae > Laspeyria > Laspeyria flexula. The sequence continues at coordinate 10,084,054 of LR989972.1, read as the reverse complement.
TTCGCAGTTACGCTAAGAACAAAAATTTTCTTTTCTCCGTAATGGTATCATTAAGTACTTTGTTAGTAAATAGTCATGATAACAAGCAAACAGACATTTATATTCCCATTTAAGTATAATGTGAATGAATATATAAAATTACGAATTAATCGAGCTGAATCGAAAGTGCTATTATAAAGACATCAACGCGCTCACCTTTTACAAACCGTTAGTGAACGATTATGAACGAACTGAATTATTATAATGTTTAAATAAATTATACGTTGGATTATTGAATAATTAGGAGTATTGGGAAAGTAACCCACTGTTGGGTATGTTGCCCACAGCTTGGTAATCGCCAACAGTGCTTTGAGTAATGTATTTTAAAATCTATTGTATTTGTTATCAAAGAAAAATTGGATAGCTTAATACTTTTTTAATTTTAAAATTCAACTTTTATTGAATTTGATTTAGTGTTGTGGTTCTGTATCATTCTGTGATATTTCAAACTGTAACCAATTGAAATTGTAATTATGTACTATAACGATTAAAAAGGATGGCCTGAGTTTCTTGCCAAGTTCTTCTCAGAGCTCAACCTTGTCAGTGAACTGGCCGTAGGCAAATTTGCTGAGACCTTTTATTGGCTTTGTATGACATTCATAAGTATAATATATGTGATTGAAATAAAAGATTTGAAGTTTGAAGTAAGAAAAACTAGCAGTAAGTCAGACGAAGAAAAAGCTTAAGAATGTCGATTAATTACACAATTTTATTCTGCATAGAGAATATAAAAAATAGAGGAAGACATGGTAGGCAGACTAGGTGGTCATTACACACACTTCACCACCAAATTTAGGTCCTATGTCACATGGGGCGAGTCTATTGCCATAAGCCAGACACAATTCGAGGCTCCGCCGTTAGTGAGAATCACATCACAGAAAATCACAATATATTTCCTGACCCGGGAATAGAACTCTTATCGACTAAAAATCTGAGTACTAGTACTAACTCAAACTCAATCATCATCATAATCATTTCAACTCATAAACGTACTACTGCAGAACACAGATTTCCTCCAAAGAATATGGAGGGAATTTAGCCTACTATACCACGCTGGTCAGACAGTTTTGTATAGTGTTTGTTTCGAATTTTACTTTTCTCGCAATGCTCTTGTCTGCATGAGGCTATGGTATGGTATGGTATGGTTTGGCGGGCTGTTGTCCGCATCTCCACGTCAAGGCACGGTTTTTGCGTGAGGGTGGATAGCTCACTTGATCCACCCTAGCTCGCCGAAGAACGCCAGCAGTCTATTGATATTGCTGGTGATGGGTGAATTTCAACAGGTCCATTAAAATATTCATTTCCGTGGATTTTTTTATCTTTAGTTTTATATAAAAAAAATTAGCGTTTCTTAAAGTTTTTTAATTTACGTGTCTTTTTTTTCATTGCCATAGCAAATTTTGGGCACGGAAACCATAGCAATGAGAACATAGCGATGAAAATCAAGGCAAAAATATAAAATAACAAAAAGTCTATTGATTGTTCGAAGTAAACAAATAAATAAACAAATAAACAAAAGAAATGGCGTTCCATCGAATGTATAATCAAGACGACACACTTATTCAATAGAATGTTATATCTATCCATAGCGATGAAGATTTCATCGATGCCACGCAATTTTTGGTCCCGCGAAATTCACCCTGATCTGTCGGAGTGTACCTGTGTTGTTGAAGTACTTAGCCCTGTATGTGACGGTTTCAGGGCAGTGTAGGAGCACATGAGCTGCTGTTTCCTCCTCACTCCTCACAGTTTGGTATAGGGCTTGTTTCGAATTTTACTTTTCTCGCAGTGCTCTTGACTGCATGAGGCTATTTAGTCGCCTTTGTATTCTTAGACCGTCACTACACGGAAATACAAACTCAATACCTCTCTCTTATTTAAGAGCTTCGCTGTTGTCTGTGAAGTAATGGCAAACAAAGCGGATAATTCTGTTCTATTTTCCGCTTTATTTTCATTTCTTGATACTACACGACTTCTAGTTCCAGTTCGTGTAGTAATGGATTAAGAATACATAATGTCACTACCCCATTTCAACCCGTGGGTGTCGTAAAAGGCGACTAAGGAGTAACATTAAGCAGACAAGAGGACAGCGAAAAAAGAAAAATTTGAAATAAAACCCTATACCAGCCCTATAGCCAGCGTGGTATCATCATCATCATCATATCAGCCCAACGACGTCCACTGCTGAACATTAGCCTCACCTAATTTACGCCACTGCGAACGGTCCTGTGCCGCCTGCAACCAACGGCCGCCCGCCACCCTGAGTAAGTTAAATTTTTTTTAATTTTTTTTTTATATTTCCTGTAGTGGCAGAGGAGACCCACCTGATGATAAGTGGTTACCGCCGCTCATGGACGTTGGCAATGTTAGGGGCACAGCCAGGCCACTGCGTACCTTGAGAGGATAGCTCTCTTTAAACCTCGTTTGAAGAAATTCCCTCCAAAATGCTTGGTAGAGACTCGTGCCCAGCAGTACGACATTTATGGGTTGTAATGACACGACTCCTACATTTTCCTAACTCAATACCATATTAAATTTTCATAATTCGTAAGGTCGTACGAAATAATAATATTCTACCACATTAACACAGCGCCATCTAGTCCCAAAGTAAGCAATTATATTTGCTTGTGTTATGGGTACTAAACAACTGATATACTACTTATATACATTTTTTTTTGTAAATACATACATATTATAGATAAATTACACCCAGACACAGAACAAACCTTTATGCTCATCACACAAAGATTTGTCCTGGGTGGAGATCGAACCCAAGACCTCCGGCTTAGCAGTCAGGGTCACTAACCACTAGACCAATAGGTCAGTCCAAATCAAGGAAAATAAGCGGACAGTGTTTTTAAATTTCCTGTTACATTGTTGATTTAGTTCATAAACTTGATATTTAAATCAATAAACTACCTCGGTGGCGCAGCGGGAATGGAATGTGTATACGAATGCTGTGCAAGAGGTCCCGGGTTCGATTCCAGGGTCGGATGAAAATGGTATTGGGTTTTTCTATCATGAAATTCCATTATTAAGATTTTCCCAGAGTTGTGTAAAGAAATATTCCCAGTTGATGACAATAGGCTCGCTCCCTGTTTGATGGTACCAAACATAGCTGGCGAAATGTGGGTGTGAAGCACCTCTGCCTACCGCTTCGGGGAAAAAGGCGTGATGCTATGTTATGTTGTTAAATAAATAAATAGATAAGAACTTACATACACTTATTACTGCGTTACCAAGCCATATTAAATTAATTTAAGTTATAGATAAAGATTATGTATTTCCCATAAAGTGGAAAGTTTGAGTGTATGTTTGTTACTCCTTCACGCTGAAATGGCTGCACCAATTTTGATAAAATTTGGCATGGAGGTAGCTGACATCTTGGATTAACAAATAATGTTTTAACCACAAGTAAAACCGTGGCGTGCAACTAGTATCGTATAAATAACTATTACTAATTTATTATAATATTGTATACAAAATTATATATTAACATATTAAAGTGAGACTTTACATGGTACAGTCGAAAAAGTTCACGCATGACCACCTTAAAACTGCATTTTGTGTGCAGTGACCGACGGCTACCTGCTGCGGGTAGCGGGTAACTTGATTTCATCCACCAATAGTATTGCAGTAAAACACCATTAAAGACTTTTTTCTGTCTAAAAATTTAAAAGTCATAAAACAATTAAAATTAAAACAAAGAGTTTTACAAAAAAAGGGCTTTGTCCCAAAATATGGTATTGTCTCATTGGAGAACAACGTAATGGGCGAGCGAGGTACTACGCTTTCGGCTTGCAAACGAAATGTGTTCAAAACTGATCATGCTTAAACTTTGTCGATAGTACCATACAAACTGGCAAATAACTTACTACCACCATACATTATAACCCAAACAAAGTAAATGAAACTCTATTTCAACCACCTAAAGTTTAAATTACATTAAACTTAGTATAAAACAAAAAATGTACTCGACAAGTACTCTTGCACATTTACAAATAATTGGAACTTACTCGTCGACCAATCAGCGAGCGGCACGGTTGGACACTATTGTCTATCTATAGTCATCTCACTCGCACTTATAGGAAGTGTATATGTCTGTCTATTTTTTTGCTATTATTGGAATATTGTTGAATGCTTTCATCCTTATCACACGTAGGCTTTGGTTGTAAGCCTATTTGTGTTTGGTATGAGGTTCAATCCATTCTATGAATATTCGGAAATTGGATTTAGTTGAATATTTTTGGAGTTAATCAATTTTAAATTATGTACGATTATATTTAATTCGATTTTTTATTAATTTTATATTTGGTTTACTGAGATACCCACATCATCATTTCAACCCGTAAACGTCCCACTGGTGGGCACGTGTCTCCTCGAAAGAATGTGAAGGGAATTGCCTTCTACCACGCTGGCCAGACGGGTTGGTATAGGGTTTGTTTCGAATTTTCCTTTTCTCGCAGTGCTCTTGTCTGCATAAGATTACTCCCTAAGTCACCTTTTACGAAACCCAAGGGTTTAATGAAAAATGAATACATTACGTATTCTTAACCCGTCACTACACGGACATTTTTATATAAATAGATTATTTTTATTGGAATATAATAATTATGGAACATTGGGGTAAAATATACTGGTTTCTGAAACACAGGACGCTAGGGAATTCACTGTAGCACGTATCTATGTTTTCTGATACCAATAAACATTTTCAAATTTGAATTTTGAGAATCAGAACTCGATTATGATTGTGGGTGCGATGTAGGCCTGGCTACCCATTTGGAATTATAGGTGTGACACTATGTTGTGTGTTGATAGGCTCATCATCAGCAACCCATTAAGTCCCACTGCTGGGCTCGGGTCTCCTCTCCTTAAGCGAGAGCGCTGAGAGGGTTTAGGGTATAATCAACTCACGCTGGCCTAGTACGGGTTGGTGGATCAGACATACAGGTATGTGGGTTTCCTCACGATGTTTTCCTTCACCGTTAGCAGATGGTAAGTCACTTGACTAGTACATATAAATTTCACAAACTGGATTCCACATTGGTACTGCCTGTCGGGATCGAACTCGAACCACGTGATTTGCACACCGGTCCCTTATCCATTCAGCCACCATCGCTTCATGATAGACTCACTCCCTATTTATTGGGACCTAACAAAGTACACCTACATAAAAATTCGTGACTCTATATTGTATTAATCCTATAAGAAAATAATTGACTTATTCTCACTTAGAAAATTAAAGTAACATCTCTTACAATTTAAATATATTTGAAACTTAATACGAGGCATTATAAACATAATTACAGACATAACTTATATCCACAAATATCTAAATTACAATACTGCTTTAAACTAATATGTGGCTCTAAAGCCTACAATAAAGCCTCCACTTAAACTTATCAGATCTTCCATTCAAATTAACCTCCATACAAATTGGTTCATTCAAACGTGAACGGTAATAGTTAGCCATTCGTTCTTGACAAATTAATTCATTCATTCGTTCGAAGGCTGTATCTTAATTAGTACGGTTTAATGAGATGTTTTAATGTTGTGTTTTTAATTGTCTACCATTTGTTTTAGGTAAGTGAGTTGTGATGTGTAGGCGTTTGATATTAGCTTTTTATTTTTGGTAACTATTTTGAGATTATTATTTTTTTATACCACGATGGTGGCAAACAGACGTACGGTCCGCCTAAAGGTAAGGTACCGTAGGTGGTTGGTGTGTGACTACTGTGTACCATAGGTTCAATTATAAATCAAATAGGACGTTAGTAATATCCGAGTGGTATATTTTTTTCTAGTGTATGTGGGTTTCCTTACGATGTTTTCCTTCACCGTTAGCAGATGGTCACTTGACTAGTACCTATACGTATGTGAAATCTATATTGGTATTGCCGGTCGAAATTGAACTCGGAACGCCTGTCGGTCACTTATCCATTCGGCTACCATCGCTTTATGCATAGCAAGCATATACCTATAAGTTGAGATTTTTCTGTCTGGAGAAATCCGCCGTTTAAGTATATGCATAAGGTTCTAAATTGCTCTAATTGCCTTTGAGTGCGATATAGCTAAGCCGCCTTTGGACAAAACCTATTATCAGCTGTTGACAGTTGCCATTAAGTTAAAAAGACGTTGACAACTTCTTTTAGTTATGTATAATATTATCACCATCATATCAGCCCAACGACCTCCACTGCTGAACAAAGGCCTTACCTAATTTACGCCACTGCGAACGGTCCTGTGCTGCCTGCAACCAACGGCCGCCCTGACCAGGTCGTTGGTCCATATGGTGAGGGGCCGTCCCACGCTACGCCTTCCAATACGTATGTATAATATATTATAATAAAATGATATAATTGCAACCATCGTTAAATAAACTTGTCTACAGCGTCATCTATGTACATAATTTCGAATCTAATAACCATTATCCAAACAGAAACTTTATCCATTCAAATAACCATATAAAATCCTCACCAGAAAATTATCTTTTATCAAAAACATCATCTGTATCTGTAGATCAGTTTTCGACACTTACAAACGTACATACTATTATAATATCACATATTTCATCCAGATAAACAATGACTTAATCTACACAATCAATACTACAGAAATTTTAACCTTATGTCAGTTAATATAAGGTGTATAATTGTTAAAATAGATAATTGATGTAAAGTCTCTTTTCAGTGTATATGAAAGCAATAATATCCGAGGTACAAGCCTGAGTGTAATTAATTCATTCGTTTTGTATTTCACACGCCAGATGTCAGGTGATCATAACATGTATGGTGTTAATAATATACTAGAAAAGGCACACTATTACTTATTTTGAAAGAAGATTCGTCAACTGGTACTGTACTACGAGTACAACTATTTGTGCGATTCATAGATTTTGGATCGTTAATTATACGATGATAAAGTCTCTTACGATACTTTGACTTTGACTTTTTTACTTTGACTGTCACCGTGGCGCAGTGGTTAAAGTGGTCGCCTCGCCACTACATCGTGTTGGGTGACGTGGGTTCGATTCCCACACGAGACAAATATTTGTGTGATTCATAGATATTTGTTTCTAGTCTGGGTGTACTTTGTGTCCGTTAGTTTCATGTTTGTAAAGCTCCCCGCGACACAGGGCTTGTTCCCTAGTGCGGGCGTTGTCTTCTTAAAATAAATAGAAAAAAAAAAAAAAAAACGTCTTTCAAAACGAAAAACAAAACTTCCAGTAATAGTTAGTTACACTTGAGCATCGAAAAAAAATTGAGTCTATAAATAATCTACACTGGACAACTAGACACATTTGACAAAGACTGGAGGAACAAAACATCCAATAGAAAAGAACGGGAGATTTTATTTTTAATGATTTTTAATTATATTGATTTGATTTGATTTTATTCTATACATAATTTATATAATCTAATGCTTAATAATTGTAATATAATGATTTATGGAATGAAATATTAATTAATTTATTTATTTATTTATTGGAGTCAATGTTTTAAATTTAATGAATTAAATTATTATTGTACTGTTTTTGTTTAAGTACCAGTGGATAATTTAAGAGAAAATTGTAGTTTTATCTTATTATAAGTGAACTTGTGTAGTTTTTATAAGATAAATAAATTCTTTAAACCGAGATATTGGGAAAAGTACTTTGCGCAGCAGTAGTACAACACAGGATGACATAAATAATCTAATGTGCTGTAAAACCTTTTTTGCTTTGGAATCGATTCTCATTTATATATTTCCTAAGTGAAGAAGTAACAAATATGCAATCACATCACCATTTCAACCCGTCCCACTGCTGAGCACGGGTCCCTTCCATTCTCAAAAGAGACCCGTGTTCAGCAGTGGGTTTCTTTTATGGAGGGAATTTAGCCTACTATACCACGCTGGCCAGTGGCCAAACAGTGTTTGTATCAAATTTTCCTTTTTTGCATTACATACTTTTTACATACATAACATAGCATCACGCCTTTTTCCCCGAAGGGGTAGGCAGAGGTGTTTGACACCCACATTTCGCCAGCTATGTTTGGTCCCATGAAATAGGGGGCGAGCCTATTGTCCTCAACCGGGAACATTTGTTTACCAAACTCCGGGCAAATCTTAATAATGGAAATTCATAAAAGAAAAACCCAATACCATTTTCACCCGACCCGAGACCTCTTGCACAGCAGTCGTATACACTTCCCGCTGCGCCACCGAGGCAGTTTTAATACTTTTTACCTTTAAATTATTAATAGGATTATAATATTTAAATGATTATTACTTAAACTAAGCTACTTGGCTATAATATACCATGGATCACATGGATAAAGCCGTGAGCAAAAGCTAGTATTCTTTAATACATCTTACAGTTTTAAAGTAGTGTTACAACAATGTTTATGTAGACCACCAAGTCTTGCCAATCGACTAAAACAGTTATGATTTATATCGTCTATAAAGTGTTGCTGTAGCCATTAATATTATGAATTATAGCTTTTAAATAGTCATCAGGGCTCATGTAGGAGGTCTCATAAATTGACCATTAATTTCTATTTTACCTCCTAACCAAAGTTACGAACTAAATAATAATAATAATATAATAATGAAATTAAATTAAATGAAATCTCGTTTATTCATCTAGGTTACAAGGTAACACTTATGAAAGTCACAAGTTAAGAATTTAACAGGTTATCCGAAAAGTAGTGTCAGCAAATTTGCCTACGACCAGTTCGCTGACGGGGTGGAGCTATGAGAAGAACTGGCAAGAAACTCACGCCAATAAAAATGTTTGGACATTCACACATAGCGCCATCTAGTTCCAGACTAATCTAATGCTTGTAATATAGATACTAGACAACTGATATAATACTTAAATAACTTTTTTTTGTAAATACATACTTGATATTACACCCAGAAACAGAACAAATAATTGTGCTCATCACACAAAGATGTCCTGGGTGAGATTCGAACCCACGACCTCTATCTCAGCAGTCACTATCACTAACCACTGAACCACGGAGGCTAAATAAATGTATCTAAAACCCCCTCAATTGTTGGTGTCACAACTCACAGCTATCCTTATTTTTTTTTAATGTTTTTTTTTAAGTGGGTTTACGCAAACCACCACGTGCGGGGACACTGGACGGTTATGTGGGACTCGCCGGCACAAAGAGCCTTACCTAACCTATTTTGATGAACTTGAAAACCTTTATACTAAATATATCTAATATAAGAATATCATCATCAGCAACCCATTAATGTCCCACTGCTGGGCTCGGGTCGCCTCTCCTCTATCTAGAGAGCTGAGAGAGTTTAGGTCATAATCCACACACGCTGGCCTAGTGCGGGTTGGTGGATCAGACATACCTACCCATAGAATTTCTTCTAGAGTATGTGGGTTTCCTCACGATGTTTTCCTTCACCGTTAGCAGATGGTAAGTCACACGACTAGTACATATAAATTCCACAAAGTGAAATCCACATTGGTACGCGTGTTTAACACGCCGGTCTCTTATCCATTCAGCCACCATCGCTTAATAAATATAAGAATATAGGAATGCTTTAATAAACGCCCAGTTCTAACTGCACATAAGCCTGTAAGCAATCACGCTACTAAACTGTTTACCAGCGTGCAAAAAGGACAAATATAATATATTTTCAATTGATGTGAAAGGGATAAAGTTAGAATTATTACGTCACAGCGGGTATCTTCCCTGCCCTTTACCTTATCGAGTTTGAACGATCAGTAGGCGGGAATGTTGTCTTGGATTCTGTACATTGCTAGTTAAAAGTGAAATTATTTTATTTATATTTTTCTTAGAATATTCTTTATTTACATTATATTTATTATATTTAAAAAATGATATCGAGAAATTGTTGAATATATAAGTAAATTTTATGTTATAATTAGGTACACCGTAGCAGGCCATTTTAATAAAAAATTCTATTAAAACTTAGACACTGGTATATCTAACGGCTGTAACGAAAAGAATGAAAGTATAAAGGGCTAATTCTAAAGCCTAATAAAAACTCTAAACACTTGTGTCTCCAATAGGCAAAGCTTGGTCTGTCAAATATAAAAAAAAAACTAGAAAAAACTGTACTCCATACCTTACATACAAATGCCATTCAACAAATATTTCCTTTAAAAATTACCAATTTATAAATCAATCGATAAATCGAATAAAAATCGATTTCAGAATCCTTCCATACAAAACCATCAATGTACAGCAAATGTATAAAAAAGTTTCTATACCTCTCTCTTATGGTTGTCCAGCTCGTTAAGTTGGTCGCCTTTTGGTTTATTTTCATAACTACCCGTATCTATCACTGTTAACGATGTTTATTCAAGCAGTTATGTCAGGTTCACCACACTTTTGGGATCTATAGGATACTTTTTTTGTATCTCTATGATACCTATTGAACAGTTTACTGGTAATGAAATGAAATGAAAGCTCGTTTATTAATCTAGGTTAGAAAATAACTCTTATGAAAGTCACAAGTTAGTAGAGTAACAGGTCATCCGAAAAGTAGTGTCAACAAATTTGCCTACGACCAGTTCGCTGACGGGGTGGAGCTATGAGAAGAACTGGCAATAAATACACTATTTAAAAAAAATGGATAGTTACAATATTTTTTAAGTTACAATTTGGGTAGCATGTAAAAGGTAGAAACCTGTTACTATATAATAGGTATGCTTGTATAGACATTATTATTTGTAATTTTTTATCTCGATCCTTATAGTGATGCTGGTCAGATTCGATCAACGCTGCATTTTTGCTACGCCGTTATTTTTAAGCAATGAGTGCTATGTAATGACATTTAGAGCGTCACAATTTCTTTCAAATGAACCTTACAAAAGTAAAAATAAAAATGCGCAACAGTACTGAGTTCGATTTTCGAGTCAGATAAAACAATATTAGGTTGTTTCTTGAAATTGTCAGCATCAGCACCAATATCGACCCAATTGGACGTGATCATTATCTTTCTTACAAGTGATTTTTTTATATATGTATTTATATGTATGTATATATATGTCACAGATATAAGCTAGATCTTACTTCTTTATATTAAAAAAAAAACTATCCATTTTTTAGTCACTATCTACAATTTACAGAATTAACTCGTACATCTATTTCTATCTAATTTATATCTGATAGGATATAATTCTAATCTTTCATTAATTATCAATTTAAAATCTACTTTTCCTACCTATAATTAGATTTATACCTATTATTTCTGTCCCAAGTTAATCTAAATCCATGGTCACCCTACAGTAATAAGGCATAAGCTTAGTGGCTATTTGCTCTTTTATGGCGAGGCGAGTTCTTCTAATGATGTTGTTACTATACACTCTAGTAAACTACGGTAGCATTTTTTATCTGTCAAACGTATATTGGGTATTACAGCAGTGAGTAATGAATGACCGGAGTACTTCTAGTTATAATCACGGTTCGTAGTTCGTGGGGTTAAGTTCGAGCTTTGAGTAATTATCTTTTGAATTGTTTGGAGAATGATGAGTGGTTTTTTGGATGGATGTTTTGGTAGATGGAGGTCATCATCATCGTCATTTCAACCCATAAGCGTTCCACTGCCGGGCACGGATCTTCTCCAATGAATATGGAGGGAATTTAGCCTACTATACCAAGCTGGCCAAACGGGTTGGTATAGGGTTTTTTTTCGAATTTTCCTTTTCTCGCAGTGCTCTTGTCTGCATAAGGTTACTCTGTTAGTCTCTACGACACCCACGAGTTGAGATGGGGTAGTGACATTATGATTCTTAATCCGTCACTACTGGATAATGTACAGAGATGGGGGTGTAAGGTTAAAATTAGTAACTTGAAAGGGAAAGTACATTGATATCTACTTGTAGTAATGACTGTACCGAGTAACGTTGGTTTGATCCCCACACAAGGCAATTTTTTGTGTGAATCACAGATATTTGATTCGAGTCTGCGTGTAAGTACTTTCAGGGATAATCTCACCCTCATGCCCACTGCAACTACTGTAAGGGAGGATTAACAACGATGACTGTCACCGTGGCGCAGTGGTTAAGGTGGTCGCCTCGCCACTACATCGCCGTGCTGGGTGACGTGGGTTCGATTCCCACACGAGACAAATATTTGTGTGATTCATAGATATTTGTTTCTAGTCTGGGTGTACTTTGTGTCTGTTAGTTCCATGTTTGTAAAGCTCCCCGCGACACAGGGTCTGTTCCCTAGTGCGGGCGTTGTCTTTTATAAAAAGAAAAAAAGAAAAAGAAATCCATGCGAACACCGAGTTTTCACACATCTTGGAACTCGCAACGAAATTAATCAGAAATAAATGGAGGAGTACCTTATACAGACAAGAGCACTGTGAGAAAAGGAAAATTCGAAACAAACCCTATACCAACCCGTCTGGCCCGCGTGGTATAGTAGGCTAAATTCCCTCCACATTCTGTGGAGGAGACCCGTGCCCAGCAGTGGGACGTTTGTGGGCTGAATGATGAAATGGAGGAGCTGGAAAGAAATTATCCACTCCCCTTCATAGTAAAGTGGAAGACAAAAGTAACCTGTATAGTATATATATATATAGATATATGTATATATATCTATCCTATTAGAGAGAAAATACCAACACACAACAACATATATTATGTTTTTTTTGTGTGTAAGTGAAAGAGAGACACACGGCTTGTTCCCAAGTAGCGCTTTGTTTACACAAAACAAACAAAACCTTCAGAACAAATAAAGCACTTATATAAAGAAATTTATTAAGTACTTCTTGCATATTATTATTCTATTACATAATAAACAGAGATGGCGAATACGATGTCTCTTTTAAGTTCCATAAAGAACATCATTTACCAATCAATTTCTTACCGGGACTATAGCAAAATAGGTCTTATGTCATTCTAATAAGGTGTGCATAGTTGGTAAACGTATGTTGGTTTAGCAATAAAATGGCGAGTTAAGGACTAAATTGCGATTATCTCACAAAAGGCATAAGAGAGACGGTAAGATTAATTATTTGTTAAACAAATATCCTGTACTTGTTTAATATTCGGTTTTGCTTGTGATAATTTTTTTTTTTTTAAATCAGCACGTGTCTTCTTGAAAAATCTGGAAGGAATTACTACTATATTACTCTGCGCTGGCCAGACGGCTTGGTATGGGGTTTGTTTCGAATTTTCCTTTTCTCGCACTGTTCTTGTCTACTTATGGTTACTTCGTTAGTCGCCTTTTACGACCTCCATTGATTGAGATGGGGTAGTGACATTATGTATTCTTAATCCATCACTACAACATCTTCTCCTCCATCATATTTTTTGTTAAATTTGTTGCGGATTCCATGACAGTAGACGGGCTTTCCTTGGGACTCCCGAGTGGCATGTTTCAGTGTTCGCAAGACTTCATCATTGTTATTCCAGACTATCTATTACATCTCACGTTTGAACTCAGATAATCTTGAATGTTCTATCGAGAAACATTTACTGCAAAATACAAGTTCCACAGCAAGGCTCGTTAACTACTTAATTTAACTCTGCATTATACACCTGCTTTAAACACTCTAAAGCTCCGAGAGGCCTCTAAATTATAACATTAATCTCCCAGCACCTACATTCCACAATACAAAGCAACACAGACGGACACAGACTCATTTTATCATCAATTTAATCTTAATACAAACATGATAATCGACCCGTCAGAAAAGGTAGCTCGCTTGACACCCCCTGCCTGTGGAGGCTTCGCTACAGGGGGCCATTGTACAGTCCAAAATGAATACCCGACTCAACGAACTTAAATATTATAATTTGATATTTTTAAACGTATAAAGATATTAAAAGTCACGCTCTACACTGTTTATTTAGCACGTTTCTGAACGATTGGGAGTTTTTTTTTTTTTTTAAGGTCAACGACCGCTTGATCGATCGGTTTTGACAGGTGTGACGTCATTGATCGTTAGCTAATCATAGGCCTTGTATAAACACTAGGTAATCTAATATTAGATAGTTGAAATTTATTGCTTAGTATCTCAATGATTTATCTTTAAGTATACATATTATTATATTAATTTCTTCTGACCAAACATAGCTAATGATATGTGGATGTCATACACCTCTGCCTATCCCTTCGGGGAAAGGGCATGGTGCTGTGATATGCTTTTTCAACAAGACAAAACAAAGATTTGTCCTGGGTGGGGATCGAACCCACGACCTCCGGCTTAGCAGTCAGGGTCACTAACTACTAGACCAACAGGCCAGTCATCAAATTTCTCTTTTTGAAGTTTTGAGAGAAGACGAAAAGAGAAATCTATACTAATATTATAAAGAGCTAAATTTATGAGTTTGTGACCTTGTTGTAGGGGGTAGGTAATCTTGGGATCTGCTGAACCAATTTGCAAATTTATTTTAGTGTTGGATAGAATTTATCGAGGAAGGTATAGGCGGCAACTGCCTCGGTGGCGCAGCGGGAAGTGTATACGACTGCAGTGCAAGAGGTCCCGGGTTCGACTCCCGGGTCGTGTGAAAATGGTATTGGGTTTTTCTATCATGAAATTCCAGTATTGAGATTTTCCCGGAGTTTGGTAAACAAATGTTTCCGGTAGATGACAATAGGCTCGCCCCCTATTTCATGGGACCAAACATAGCTGGCGAAATGTGGGTGTGAAACACCTCTGCTTACCCCTTCGGGGAAAAGGCGTGATGCTATGCTATGTTATGTTATTGTTATGTATAGGCTATATAACATCACACTACGGCCAACAGGAATTGAGCAGTGGCCTAATAAAGTACGACGGGAGCGAAGCCCCAGGCATCAGCTAGTGTTATATAAATCTACAGATACATATATTGCCTTAATTAAAAAAATAATTTTACGCATGGTAACCCACCGGGAATGTAACCCACGACATTCCAACACCCAACACTTTAACCACAGAGCTGTAAGTGAGAGCACAGTCGATATAATAAGCATAACTAATGGTATTACAAACTGTTTTGAATTAAAATAAATAATTTGAACACGTTATGACTCAACATGTATTCGGGTACGAATATCTTGATGGGTAGGGTGAATGTACCAGTCCTATGCCTCGAATACTAAATTATTATATTTCTTTTAAAAAATCAAAATTAATATTTGGGTCGATATCGTTGTCAAATGTTTGAAAATAACTTCGTAGTTATTTAACAACTATATCAAAATCCACTAACCGAATGTCGAGATTACAAGTGGACTCTCAACCATAGGATATGGGAGTAAAACTACATGTATGTGTCTTTTTAAATACTTTTTAATTACTGACTAACCAGCTTGTTTAACCAGTTAATGCCAAGCTTGGAGTGCAAAGTCGTTTATACTAATTCTTTATTGACGCTGTAGTATCGCTCGCTTTTTGGGAGTTAATGATTAAAGCCATACAAATCCATAAATCTACATATTAATAAAAACAAAACTTTTAATATTTTTTTGATGTAATTAAATAATATTATGAAAAACGATTTTTTAAACTAAAATCTCTATTACGATAAAGAAAATACAGCTAAATAATAATAGCTACCTATTTTCCCATTGCTGGCCAAGGGTCTCCTGTATCTAGAGAGCTGAAAGGGTTTATGCTATAATGCGGGTTTGTGGATCCAATATATATATATACTTATCAAGATAAAAAACTATGACTTTCCTCACGATGTTTTTCTCCACCGTTAACTGATGTCTCATGACTAGTACATAATATAAACTCCACAAAGTGAAATCCACATTGATGCTGTAGCACACCGATCGGCATCAAACTCAGACCGCATGTCTTGCATACCTGTCACTTTCCCATTAGGCCATAATACCGCTAGTATAACCAAATGGTACATGAACAGGACGTGAACAGGTACGCTCACCCTACAGATAATGATCACATAACCGTCATCTAACGAGCCGATGATTAACGACTCACATCACGCCGGTAATGACGGATAATGATTATTGTTTGTTTTTGTCAATATCACCTTGCACGCTTTTAGAGATCCTTGTGTAATCGTTTTGTTTTAGTAACCATAATACAAAATGTATTATGTTTGTTCATATGTCATGTTTTATCACTACATAGTATAAAACAAAGTCGCTTTCTGTGTCCCTATATCCCTATGTATGCTTAAATCTTTAAAACTACGCAACGGAATTTGATGCGGTTTTTTAATAGATAGACTGATTCAAGAGGAAAGTTTATAGGTATAAAATACCACGCGGGCGAAGCAGCGGGTGGAAGCTAGTACGTATAGTTTAGGACTTGGAGAAGAATTTGTTTAGTTTTCATATAATAAGTAAGTATACTATTACGGCGTGCAAATCACGCGGTCCGAGTTCGATCCTGACCGGCAGTACCAATGTTGATTCCACTTTGTGGAATTTATATGTACTAGTCAAGTGACTTACTATCTAATAACGGTGAAGGAAAACATCGTGAGCAAACCCACATACTCTAGAAGAAATTCTATAAGTATGTCTGATCCACCAACCCGGACTAGGCCAGCGTGAGTGGATTGTGGCCTAAACCCTCTCATGTCTCTAGTTAGAGGAGAGGAGACCCGAGCCCAGTAGTGGGACTTAATGGTTGCTGATGATAATACTATTCCGTGTAGAAACGGATTAAGAATACATAATGTCACTACCCCATCTCAACCCGTGGGTGTAGTTAAAGGCGACTAAGGGAGTAACCTTATGTAGACAAGAGCACTGCGAGAAACGCTGTATCTTAAATAAAGTTGTTTTCTGTTTATTTAATCCTATTTAATAAAATTTAAATAAATGATTTTGATGTGATTGATTTTGTAACAGAAACATAGTATCACGTCTTTTTTCCAGAAGGCAGCAGAGGTGAATCACACCCACACTTCACCAGCTATGTTTGGTCCCATGTAATAGGGGGCGAGCCTATTGCCATCGACCGGGATCATTTGTGATCATGATAGAAAAACTCAATACCATTTTCACCCGACCCGGGAATCAAACCCGGCACCTCTTGCACGGCAGTTGTTTACACTTTTCGTTGCACCACCGAGGTGTTTGTATAAATAGGATTTTTTACAAAATAAATAGGAAGTGAGAAGTTGGTTGCAGCCGGCACAATACGCTCGTAGTGGCGTAAATTAGGTGATACTAATGTCCAGCAGTGGGCATCATTAGGCTGATGTAACGATGATGATGATGAAATAGGAAATCCAGAAACACTTCTAAAATTAAAAAAGTTTCAATCACATTATACGGAACTCAATATAAAATAAATTGAGTTCACATAACCTGGCAGTAGGTGGCACAATGACATGCCATTCTGCTGATGCCCCAACATTTAAGTAGATACGTTCTGACGCTAATGATTAATTATATAATAACATTTCTTAGTAGCCATAACTCGAATACTTCAGACTACCTTAAGTGAGTCAGGACATTTTTGATCTTTATAATATTCTTTTATTATTAGGATAAGTATCATTTGAAAGTATAAATAATCATTTTAAATTCAAGTAACTTTATTTCAGCAAAAATTAAACTTAATTCTAGTATATAATAGAACCTCCTTTTAGATAATCATGTAGGCATAGTCAAATACATGATACATAATAAATGTCATACAAAGCCAAAAAAATGAGCATATTTGACTAAGGCCAGTTCATTGATAAGTTTGAGCTCTGAGAAGAACTTAGCAAGGAACTCAGGCCACTCTTTTGAATCATCATAGTAGTTAATTAGTTAATTAAGATAATCTGTGCCAGAAGATTTCAAACATACAGCTTCTTTCAGCCGTAAGAAACATGCATCCAAAAATCCATCCATCCATAACTTTTACCTATAGAGATATAAGAAGGAAATGCGATGCGGAAGTATTTTATGATGCCATTTTTTAATTATTTCACCACTTTTTAATTTTTTGTTTATTTTTGTGTTAGGTTGTAAATATTGTTTATTTTTCTTTTGAATTTAAGTTAGAAGGAAATAGAATTCGGAAGAATTCTATTTCCCAGTTTTAAATTACAGCTAAACAGATAATTAACGAATTAACTGTCAACATTTAACGAAAAATAATATTTGCCTCCTTGAATTTCCAATTTTAAGTTTACCGTACCACAAGACACAGTTTATTACTTGGTCAAAAGTAACATCTCAATACGACCAATTACAATTTCTCATCTGACAACACCACAAAAAGGCTGGCATCCCCAGGGGGTTGCCAGCTTGAAGGTTTTCAATGAAGAACTCACGACGATGACGGGTGATGGCAACATAATTAGTATGCTAATGATCTGTCTTTTAACTTAATATTAATTAGTTATAATATCTCATTCTGTCGTGAAATAATTACAACGTGAATTTTCATTATGATGGTTCAATAAATTTTAAAGCGGCCCTGAAAACTTGATATTGTCCTTTTAGCAGATTTTGGTGATGATGGTTAGTCTTAACATGACATAACATAACAAAGCATCACGCCTTTTTCCCCGAAGGGGTAGGCAGAGGTGTTTCACACCCACATTTCGCCAGCTATGTTTGGTCCCATGAAATAGGGGGCGAGCCTATTGTCATCAACCGGGAACGTTTGTTTACCAAACTCCGGGAAAATCTTAATACTGGAATTTCATGATAGAAAAACCCAATACCATTTTCACCCGACCCGGGAATCGAACCCGGGACCTCTTGCACAGAAGTCGTATACACTTCCCGCTGCGCCACCGAGGCAGTTATGGTTAGTCTTAAATTAATATAATGAGGTACTGGGTTCAATTTCAGGATCAGCCTCACGAAAATGTGCCCGATTGATAACAATAGACTCTCCCCCTTATTAAAAAACATCTTCAAACATAGCCGGTGAAATGTGGGTGAGATGTAACTCTGCCTACACTTTTGGGGGAAGAGGCGTGATGATATGTTGTATTTATTTTAGAATCTGAAATATGAATTAATTAGAAAGTAGTTATGTGAAACGACTAGAAAGCTCATTTTCCAAAACATTTAACAAAAATTTAACTTAATCACTAAATTATATTTTTATTAACTTTCTAAATAAAATATTAAGAGTTAGATTAATCAAAGTTATTTATCAAAACACTTATCTCGCGTTGGTTAACTTAAAAACACATGAATTTTATTTAATTGCTGATTTTAAAGTTCTCAATGCATGTAAAGTTACATTATTTTAATTAATTACCGCCATTTTGGGTACTCATTTTTATTGCGTTGAGTTTTAAATTAAAATATTGTGAGAATACTGTTTTGTGATCTTTGAGTTCATTTCAAAGTTTTGAATTTTGTGACAGACTAGGTAAAAACTCAAACAAATTTGCGAAATTTGGATATTATACATAATAATATGAATGTTTAAAATTTTATAGAAAAATATCTTAATAACATATTATACACGATGTCACTACCTCATTTCTACTTTCTTACAGGTCGTGTCTTAATAGTATCAGGAGGTGAAAACAAAAAGAGATTGGCTTTACCATCAAGAGCAGCACTTAAATTAAAAGAGAAAATAAACTTAGCTCTCTTGTTTTGAGAAAAAATGTACAATTACCACTACATAAACAATTAAATATAACAAAAGGTTTATGAGAACAGATTATGACAAGATTCATCAATCATCATCCAAGACAAGAAGAAGAATATTAGCTATATATTTGAATTTTCGATCCCGACCGGCAGTACCAATGTGGATTCCACTTTGTGGAATTTATATGTACTAGTCAAGTGACTTACCATCTGCTAACGGTGAAGGAAAACATCGTGAGGAAACCCACATACCCTAGAAGAAATTCTATGTGTATGTCTGATCCACCAACCCGCACTAGGCCAGCGCGAGTGGATTATGGCCTAAACCCTCTCAGATCTCTAGTTAGACCCGAGCCCAGCAGTGGGATTTAATGGGTTGCTAATGATGATGATGATTTGAATCTTGTTAGAATTTTTTGAAAAACTCGCCAAGAAATTTAAAAATATCCCAAAAAACATATGAAATTTAATCCCGAAAATAAAAGACAACATTTACTTAAATAATAAACCGGATAATTAAAATAAACAGCCGTTAATGAACCATTACGAGTATTATTAATTACAATACAAATGATATCTTAATCATCAACACATTAAGTATATAACTGCGTGAGATTCCCTAAATGTTGTCGCGGTTACGGTAATAACCATATCTGTACCCTTATTTGGTTAAAATGACAATAAAAATATTAGTTATGGTTTTTGCAAGAAGTTAAACAGTCCATAAATCGTAATAAAACATTTTAAGATGACGCCTTATCTGTTAAAACTTTATCAACATACAAAAGCAGTTACGAGGCTTTCCAAGGGACTACAGTAGGTATGGGGATGTCCGTTCTTTAAAAATTAATAATTACATTTTTCTTAAGGTTAGTACCCTTTCGATCTCGCCAGCACGCAGCACTGCTGCTGCAGCAGGTCTTCTAAGGTAACCTACCGTGAACTGGGGTGACTTTGGACATGAAGTTTTTACGCTAGATAAACGTTATTTTTTTCAGTAAGTACTTTGCTTCAGTAGGTCGCATACAGTTTGTAGTTTTCAAACTGATTATGTGAATGAAATTAATATAATAAATAGTTTACACCGCTAGTTTTAATCATTATCATCATCATCATCATCATATCAGCCGTAGGACGTCCACTGTTGGACAAAGGCCTCCTTATAATACAGAAATTGTATTATCAAAGTAGCTTTTATATTTTTATTTTTTCATAAAGTCAAACTCAAACCCAAAGCATTTATTTGCGATATATAGGTAAAGAATTATGTTAAACGATTACAGAATAAGTATCACCATATTCAACCTTACGGCATGCAAAAATGTACCTACATTCCAAAGCAAAATATTAGACATAAATTGACCACAGATCAATAAATATAGTTAATTAATTGTAGAATTATTAAATGTGTATCATAATTTCAATAATAATATTCAATAGTAATATTAGTATCATATAATAATAATATAAACACAACCAAGTATTCCATATAAATGTCAATAATGTTCAATATTTCAAAGTCACTAAATAAGAATTCATTACAATTTGTCAGATAGAAATTCACTCACTGAATAGTAACTTTTTTCCAATAGTATTTTATAACTTTACATTTAAAAATATTTACATGTACATACTGTCACCCCAGTCTACGTTAGGTAAGAAAGATAAACAAGAAAAAACTGTTAACTATAATAGCCTATTGTCATTAACAGGGCACATTTATAAACAATTTCATAAACACAAAAAAAAAACCATTTCAAACTTTCTATAATTATGTTTCCTGTAAATAATATCGACGGATGCAAGTTGTTAAATTAAGATATTATGTTAATTTAAATCGTTTTTGTACAAGTATGCGTCTATTAAATTTATGTAGGTGATGGTAATGACGCTTCGGATGACAGGACGTTAATGATCATTCCTCGAATACTTGTGGTTTTAACGTGTGGTTGGCTGTGACTGATTTGAGATTAGAAAAGGTTTGACGGGATCGATGTGTTTGGTATTTCTGATATGTGGTTTTCTTTTAGCTACTGACTGGCCTGTTGGTCTAGTGGTTAGTGACCCTGACTGCTAAACCGCAGGTTGTGGGTTCGATCTCCACCCAGGACAAATCTTTGTGTGATGAGCATAAAGGTTTGTTCTGTGTCTGGGTGTAATTTATCTATAATATGTATGTATTTACAAAAAAAAAATGTATTTAAGTAGTATATCAGTTGTTTAGTACCCATAACACAAGCATAATTGCTTAATTTGGGACTAGAGGGCGCTGTGTGAATGTGGTAGAATATTTATATTTATTTATTTGGTACAACCGTGAGGCACGTCATCATTTCAACCCATAAACATCCCACTGCTGGGCACGGGTCTCCTCCTAAAAATATGGAGGGAATATACCACGACCTCGACGCCTACTACGACTATACCACGCTGACTAGACGGATTGGTATAGGGTTTGTTTCGAATTTTCCTTTTCTCGCAGTACTCTTGTCTGCATAAGGTTACTCCCTTAGTCGCCTTTTACGACACCCACGGGTTGAGATGGGGTAGTGACATTATCTACACGGATTAACGGTGCGGTACATATTGTATTGAAATGAGTTTATTTTGTTGATATGTGCCTTCTCTCTTTATCCGTGTAGTGACGGATTAAGAATACATTATGTCACTACCCCATATCAACCCGTGGATGTCGTAAAAGGCGACTAAGGGATAAAAAAAACTAAGCAAAATCTTTTCTATATCTCAACTAACAGATAAATATTTACACCTATTAAAATTACTGGAATGATATTTATATAGTCTAAATATAAATTATAACAAAAGTACACAACTGTAGTTAAATTACGACGGTTCAAATTTAAATTAATTAAGTCTTTAAAGATGTAATCAGTCGAATACCAATATGTATGCTGTTTTTGTAACACAAGACAACGTTATCGAATAAAATAAATCTTTGTATATATAAAAAAATGTATGCGATTTGTATGTTTGTTTGTTATAAAACATTATCTAAACTTGAGCTGATTTATTTATATTTTCTTTTGTATAGAAGGATTCTGGGATTTCCGTTAAAGAATAAACAATCAGTGTTCGCTCCTGGCTCAGTGGTGTGTAAAATAAAACTAGTGTGGACTGTATAAATTATAAATGCTGGTATATTAAAGAAACTTGAGTATAATATTGTGTTGGCCGTTAAGTCTACCGTTGTCGCCGATGGATCGCTTTGAATGATCTTCTTTCAACGGCCGCCGTCGCTTGCCCTCTCCCCTCCTCGTCTCCCGCCGTGCAGTCCCCGTACGGCCACGCCGCCTCAGGATTGATTCGTGCGCGGACAATCAGTTATAATTGTAACAATGATCCATAAATATTGAGTTGAAATAAATAACGATTTTCATTCATCATCATCATTTCAACCCATAGACGTCCCACTGCTGGGCACGGGTCTCCTCCAAACATTGTGGAGGGTATTAAGCCTAATATCAGGCTGGCCAGACGGGTTGGTATAGGGTTTTGTTTCAAATTTTCCTTTTCTCACAGTGCTCTTGTCCGCTTATGATAACTATTCCTTTAGTCGTCTTTTACCACACCCACGGGTTGAAATTGTGTAGTGACATTATGTATTCTTAATCCGTCACTACACGGACAGAGATTTAAATAATTATATACCTTTATAATTATAGTAAATCAAACTCTTATAAATCTATTAATTTTAATATAACGTAACCCTTTCTATCAAAAAGTGCATAGGTACAAACAGCAATTCAAACAGTACACAAAATCGATAAAATCTTTAAAATAAATACATAAATATAATCTCTGATCTTAATTAAAACAATAAT
This sequence comes from Laspeyria flexula, assembly GCA_905147015.1. NCBI lineage: Eukaryota > Metazoa > Arthropoda > Insecta > Lepidoptera > Erebidae > Laspeyria > Laspeyria flexula. The sequence goes on along the minus strand of LR989972.1, from coordinate 10,060,665 downwards.
TATGTTTGTTAAACATTTAATGACCCTACCTACTATTAATTCACGCCATCTATCGGGCAGAGCCGTGTGACATTCTATAGTGAGATAAAAATAAAATAAATGTACCATCTCGGTACTTGAGCATAGCTCGGCCAATTAGTTTATTGGTCGACACATGTCCTTCCCGGAAAGTTGAGATACCATCTATAAAGGGTCGTCGTATACTGAAGAGAATGAACGAATCATTCGGATGTTTCATTCAATCATTGTAACATTAATAAATATATTTAAAAAATGTGAATGAAATGAATAAGACTATGTCTATGGGATAATTAATTGGTAATTGCAAAATTAAATAGTAAAAATTAATAAAATAAACTTATTCATCTAAAGTTTAGATTAAAAACCTATTTAAACTCTTGTTACACCCATCTATCTTTGGAAACCAGCCATGTATCTACATTTTTTAGAAAGTAAACCAACAAAAATAAATTTACCCTTAATCACTTAGAAACCATATATGTCATAGACCTCATCGAGTTCCTTCAGTGTCATCCAAATGCTGGTCGAAGTTCGAAATGCGTTTAGATATTCTGAGAAAAAACTTTCGTTGGCGATTGAACTTAATTTTAGTATTAGAATGAATGATTCAGGGACGCTTTCCGCGATTGAACTTAATTTTAGTATTAGAATGAATGATTCAGGGACGCTTTCCTTTTCAGTATTGTAGATACATATGTTTTTAAGTTATCAAGAATACTGTAGAGAAAAAAATCCTGAATTACTCACTCACTCATTCAACCTTGTACAAGCCGATCCTAAGCCGAACAAATCCGAAACGCGCGTTAATGTGCACACGCATATATCGCGCCCAATAATATACACGTCTTAAAAAACAACGATATCATCCCATACCCAATTAATAAAAAAAAACCTCCAAAATACTTCTTTTTGTAATGTTTTGTTAAACAACTAAATTTGGGGTTAAAAAAAAAAGCATTCGGCTTTGTTAACTGCACTCACTTATATTTATTTTGACAGGTACCCGTAAATTCTAAAGTTTTTGTTGCTCCGGAGATTAATCACCTATTATTTCGGTAATTTTAATAGAAGAAGGTGTTGGTGCCCTTTTTAGGGTCCCACAGGTGTTTTATTGGATCGATATGATCTTTGATGATGTCATTCGGGTTCCGTGGCGAAGATTGAGATAAAAGAAGGGTTTTTATGATAATTAGTATCGTTCCGTTTTATGTTGGTGTTTTTACATGTCTTGTAGATAAAAGTCTTGTATTTATGGTGTATTAAGGAATTTAATTAGATGTCTTGTTTTATGTTATGGCGAGGAGAAGTTGCGATGTCTCGCTGGAGTCTGGTTGTCTGGTTAGTTGTCATGTATACACTAACGATACATTGTACTAAACAATTATGTTAAAAATACTGTTCTGTTTTATACCAAACTCTACATTTAGTTTGAACATGTAGAGGGAATGAATGAAGGAAGAGTCACAAAACAAAGTCAGAAGAACTTTCCATGACCAAATCAGGATCGTTCTAAAGAATGGACATGTCAGAAGAACGCCAAACTGGTGAGAATGTATGAAAAGATCATCTAATATTAAAGAAGCGAAAGATGTATGTCAGAATCGTAGCAGGTGGATGGTCTCTACCTACCCCTCTGTTAGGATAGAGGCATGATCTATGTATTAATGCTATTTTGTTTTAAATAAGCTCTGCTTGAAAGTGACTATTTGTGTTTATCACAATTTTATAAACTTAGATAGTCATAGTTTGTTCACATAGATAGTCAAAATAATATAACCCCACTAAGCCCCAGTGGCGGTACGTTCATACAAGCCCAAAAGCCCGGCTTGCCCTACTAAAATGCTCGATCAAAAATATCTAATTCAAACCATTATCTATTTTAAAATTCGCGCGCTTATTTCCAAGCGCGAGCGAGAGCAGTGACTCGGTGCACAGAGTACATGTCATTTGACTCGGTGACTGATGAAGCATCAAGCGAGAACGAGAGTTAGAGAGGCGCGCGCTGAGCGCAACAACTTTTTTTTCTATCTCGCTCACCCGCACTGGCTTGTTATGAGGCTTTTGACCACCGTCGGATCTCTCTTTCTAACCTATAGAGAAACTGTCGATTATTGAAATATAACTAGGTTAATTTATATATCAATCAGTATGAAATTATAAGCCGGGCTTTATGTATGAAGTTGTCGACTATGGAAGTGAAATGCCGCGGCCGCGCATGCGTACTCGCGTCTACTAACTTCACTCAGTTCATTTGTTTGACAGGACGAAAAGTTTTGGTTTTAATGTTTACTTACTTTAAAAATTGTTAATTGTAAGATTTTAAAGTGATTCTTTTGTATTTAGTGACATACAACAATGCAAGTAATAATTATTGTTCCTTGTGAGGATTAAAATGTGTTCAACTTTTGATGGGCGAAGAAAAGGTAAAATTTTTGAACTTTGTTCTTTGTTTATATTTGATTTTATTAATGAGAATAACCTCGAAGTTGCCTTGCCCGAGTTTATAAAGTTAACATATCTTGTTGTAACTATTACGGCTATGTAGTTCTTCGCTGAACGCGCATTTTTATCTCTTTAAACGTACCTATTCATACTTATCTAAGAAATAATATCAATGATAGCTATTGAAAAGCAGTTGTTGGCAGAATTAAAACGTTTACCAACATTTTATTCTTACGTAATTAAGTCATTTCTCAAGAAAGACAGACGAGTCAATTTAGAATATAAATAATAGGTAGTCTTATAGGTCTTCGTATAGTCAGGCAAGGGTCAACTACCTACTTACTTAGCTATCTTCGTTTACTCAAGGAAACCAAAGGGCTTTTTTCAAAGCCACCGAAGGTATGCATGTATGCAATGCTGATTGTTTATTAGGTATATTCAATCAAGCACTAGCATAGGTACCTTCAATGAGCTTTGGCGGGGCGGCGCGGCGCGCGGCGCGACCCTCTATCAGCATGTAAGAGAAATTGAACAAAATCCATAAAAAAACATTACACCCATCGCCTTTCCAGCGCAGTCAGGTTTGTTTACTTTTCATTTTATTATATTTAAGTACAAAAATAGCCTTCTGCCTATTCTGGAGTAGTCGGTTAAAAAGCATAGGTAGGTAGGTATAACGGGCTTGCCTTATCCTTAAACCCTAGGCACGCCACTGCTAAGCCCCACTAAGGGACCTTTACTTAGGCGCTTTGTACGACACCCACTTTACTAAATATTTATCTATATTTATTATTTTAATAACGGTACAGGGGGCTTACTCTGAATTTCAACATTCCAATGTTCGGTTTTGATGCCGCTGTCAAATGTAAGGAAATCTAGATATGGTCGCTGTTACTTTCAAACATTTCACAGCGACATCAAAACCGAACATCCGAATGTCGAAATTCAGAGTAAGCCCCCAGAACATAATGCCACAAAACACAAAAGCAGGTGAACTTGCGTGCAATAACTAGTCTATCCATAAATAAACAATGTGACTATTACAAACGGAACCAGCAAACAAAATAGTGTCAATCCTTTCAACTAGCCACAACACTTCACATACATATTTTAATCACTACACTAGCGATTAAGGTGTGAGGTACACTGAGATCTTAACTGTGTAAAAACGTGTAGTCAATCTTATACTTCTATACTACACATATTAAAATGTATAAAAAAGAAATAAAAAATTTGAAAAAATAATAAAAAAACCTAAGACGAAAGTAAGTAGCGTAACGAAATAAATACAAGAAAATCCGTCCGCGGCTGCTCTTATTATCGTTACTGTTCCAGTTTAAATATTTATTTAAATAATAAAAATTAAGTATAAAACATAATTGCTTATACTTTTAATTAGTTAGTCCCAAATTCATAAAACTTTAAGGGTTTATAGTAATGACTACTACATGCTTAGAATGCTAATATTATCTATGTAGTACTAGCATTTTATGATTCTAATATAAGTAATCACGCAAATATCAAAATAAGTAAGTAGTTTTTTTAATTTGTATACTTAGTATTATATTTATATATAGTATACCTTTAAAAAAACTTGCAAACAACGAGCAACTAAATCTACAAATTAAATTAAAAAGGAACAATTTTCTTTCTTACAGATTTTCCACCAAATGGTTAAAGCCATTTTCAAAATATTTACCTAAAAAATAAACCACAGATGTAGACGTAGTACCACCGTGCCGTCTACGCGTTTCAGCTATTTATACGATGCGTGTAAGTAAAAATAAGTAAATGATTCTCGATAAATAATTTTCCAAAAAAAAAATCAAGATCATATTAATTTAGAATTATAGAATTACCATTTAATAACACTTCACTGTGGACGTGCCCCCATGAACTTTGGTACAAGGACCATTAAGGCCAAGCTTACTTGGCCACTTGTTCTCAGTGTGTCCCACACTTATAGTGAAGAGCGCTTGTTAGAGAGCGAACTATTTGTTCCGGCACGTATAAACTCGATTAATGTGAACAGATACCTAGTACGTCGGCGAGACCGATTTATTAGACGCTCGCTATTGCTGCTACAAGTTATAAGATTATAGAGGATTTAAGATATAAATAATCTCCTACGTTTCTATATATTTGTATGTCTCATAGGGCAAAACATAGCGAACTATGATTTCTTATTTAAGATCTTTATTGTACATTTATCTATGTTTTACAAAGAAATAAATGATTATGATTTTAAGACTTTTTTTTAAATTTCGAATTTATTTTAGTAGGTATGGTGTTTTGGAAGGACGGACCGTGAATTAATGGGGCCCTGGGTCGATACTACTCGAGACCCTTAAGGGGCCTGTCTATATTATCAATTAACTGTGTTAAAAAAAAACCAGCCAAGTGTAAAGAATATAATTTAAAAATATAATTAAATAAATATTTTATTAACTTAACCATAGGTATGATTTTTTTTATTCTCAATGTTTTCTATGGGGACAGGGGGCCTCCTATATCCGGGGGCCTCGATCGGCCCCTAGTGTTTTGGTTACCATTCTTCGCTATTTCAAACTGTAACAAATTGAAATTGTAACTAATATCAAAGATGATTAAAAAGAGTGGCCTGAGTTTCTTGCCAAGTTCTTCTTATAGCTCAATCTTGTCAGTGAACTGGCCTTAGGCAAATTTGCTTACACCTTTTTTTGGCTTTGTATGACGTTCATAAGTATCATGTATTCGATCTATTTGAAATAAAGATTATGACTATGCGTATGACCGCATTTCAATATTTAAATCACGAATTGATTTATAATTTTCTTAGTCATTGGAAACCAATTAATGTTCCACTACTGGGCTCGGGTCTCCTCTCCTCCATTTAGAGATCTGAGAGGGTTTAGGGATGGTGGATCAGACGTACTTAGAATTTCTTTAAAGGTATGTGGTTTTCTTCACGATGTTTGCGATGTTAGCAGATGGTAAGACTAGTATTTTTAATTTCCACAAAGAGAAATCCACATTGGTACTGCCGGTCGGAATCGAAATCAAACCACATAATTTGCATGCCAGTCACTTATCCATTCGACCACCATCACTTTTATCTTTAATCTCGGTGTTATCTAATAAAAGACAAACATTGAAAAAATAATTCACTTAATAACCAAAACGCTACCTCCCATAACTTGCACAACACACAGCATGCGACCATAAGCGTCGCAGCAGTTTGTTAAACCGCCTCAAGTGAGAACTAGCGTTATCGAGCGTTAATTAATTGTGTTTTATATTACGCCCGTTTAGTGGCCACACATTTATGTATTTATATCTAAGTTATGGCGGCTGATAGATAAATTAAACATATATTTTAAATTGTCGTTTTTAATGCCCATGTTGGGATTAAAGTATTTTTATTGGTTTTGTTAAATTATAGTTTTTAATATTTATTGTTATAATGCTATATGGCTTGCTATAAGGTTTACAAATTAGTAGCCAAAGCAAGCGCATAAACTAGTGGTACAAAAAATTGTTGAAAATGTAATCCAGTATGACTATCGGGTCTCTAGGTCTGACTGGATGCGGAAGGCGGAGGACAGAGTGCTATGGCGCGTGTTAGGAGAGGCCTACGTCCAGCAGTGGACTGCAATAGGCTGAAATGATGATGATGATGATGATGACTATCGGTAGCGTATATCTATACTCATATTATAAAGTTTGTTTGTTTGTTGGATTGAAAGCTACAATCTCAGGAACTACTGGTCTGATTTAAAAAATTATTTTAGTCTTGGATAGCCTATTTATCGAGGAAGGTTATAGGCTATATAACATCGCGTTACAGCGAATAGGAGCTGAGCAGTGGCTAAATAAAGAACGACGGGAGCGAACCCTGCGCGACTTACGACGATATCGGTTGTTTAGTACCCATAACACAAGCAGATATCATTGTTTAATTTGGGACTAGATGGTGCTCTGTGAATGTGTGAAAATATTATATTATATAAGTATTATTGTATAATAGTTGTCATAGGCGAATGCAAACAAAAAATAGTGGGTCCTAAAATAGGTATTTTAATATGTCACTAAATAAAATATGTATTGAACCCATTTTAAACACTAGAGTAGACCACAAAGTTCATAATTTTAGTAATTAGTATTAAAATTATTATGTAAAGGAGATTGTTATACTCTTAAAGAATAAGCATTGGATTCTACTTTATTATTCTAATAAATGCACTGTAAGAAAGTGTTCCTAAACCCTAACACTCTGCTTATCCCAGAACTACACAGACATTCTTGCACGTCGTACGATCGGCGTACAAATCTCGTCGCGAGCTAAAACGATCATTATGCGCACAAGACAAAAACGCGTCCGATCCGACATCGAATCGCGAAACTCATAAATAAATACATATGTGATGGTTTGGGGTAAGGCAGGAGTGATGGCAGGATACGAGGTACAAACTTTTTATATTGTTATGCTTGTATTTAGTAATTTGTGTATTTTGTGGAGAACTTTATGAGCTACAAAAATACTTAAACTATTATGTTAATAATAATATTTAATAATAATATTCTACCACATTTACACAGCGCCATCTAGTCCCAAATTAAGCAATTATATTTTCTTGTATTATGGGTACTAAACAACTGATACACTACTTAAATACATTTTTTTTTTGTAAACACATACATATTATAGATAAATTACACCTAGACACAGAAAAAACCTTTATGCTCATCACACAAAGATTTGTCCTGGGTGGGGATCGAACCCACAAACTCCGGTTTAGCAGTCAGGGTCACTAACCACTAGACCAACAGGCCAGTCATGCCGTCATGCAGCCATGTTAACACTTTAGATTATGAAAACCATAAGTGTTTGTTTGTTCTAATAAAATTATTATGCTTCCTAATCCTAATTTCTACTAGTATTAATCTTCACACTTTAAGTCGTCTTACAAACTTTGTACAACTCTACAATAGATATCTAGCTATAATTAACAGAATTGTACCAAGAGTCATGAAGAATAAACTAATATTTAATAGAATAAGTTGAAGTGGCAGTGGGCTGGTCATATCTACAAAAGGACCGTTGCACTATAGAACAGGCGTGTCCTAGAGTGGGGACAGTGAATTGGCAAGCGTAGAGTAGGACGCCCTCTAGCTAGATGGATCGACGACCTAAAAAAAGGTCGGAAGTGTTATGGTGCGTATTAAGAGAGGCCTATGTCCAGCAGTGGACTTCAATAGGCTGAAATGGTGATAATGATAATGATGTACCAAGAATCTCAATAGAAACACCAGCCGTATAAAGGAAAACTTAAAATATTTATATAGTTATTGTGACTAGATAAATGTATTTTTTTGTATAACTGATTACTTACTATGATTTATAAGCGACTTAAACAGTGTTATTAATCTGCAAGTAACCTTAGTTTGCCTTAGTCCTTAGTCGCAAACTGTTTTACTCTTTTGAGATACCCAACAAGCTGCAGAAACGCTATTCGTTAGAACCTACACCACCCTTGTACATAAAAGAGGAACACCGCTCCATCCCTATACATGAGGCACATGAAAAACCCGTGAAAGCTCTCGTAATGGCCGCAGAACATTTGTAACATTATACACAAACCTTTCTTATAATACTACCGATTTATATCAACCAGCCAACCAACAGTTTTTTGTGACATGAAGGTGATTCTCGAATTGTAACCTTAATGTTTAATTTATAATGTCATTTGTTAAATGAATAGTGTTTCGAGAGAAAAGGGTTTTGGTCCATTGTTTAAAGTGTGAACTGTTAAAATATTTGGGAATTTTATTACTTGCCTCTGTTTGCGATGTATTGATAAAAAATGGCGTATATCCGTCTTTAAAGTTCGTATTATAGTTGAGTCGAGAAAATGAGAAATATATTTTATTAATAAATATATTGCGGCCGTTGGTTGCAGGCGGCACAGGACCGTTCGCAGTGGCGTAAATTAGGTGAGGCCTTTGCTCATTAGTGGACGTCTCTCGATATGATGATGATAATGCTGATGAAATATTACTAAATAAAATATCTATTTAGATATTTTGTTTTATTTTAAAAGACATCTCTTGCCTTGGTTTTTAGACGTTGTTCAAGAGATACTGCAGCTTGTTTTGTTAATAGCAACGTTAAATATATGTCTTCCATAAACTATGATATTTTCAGGATAATCTATTTTATATTGTAAAGCTGAAGAGTTTATATGATTGTTTGAACGTGCTAATCTGAATATACTGGTTTGAATTGAATAAATCTTTTAGCTTTGAATTACCCATTAAGCGAGGAAGGCTATGTCATCACGCTCCGACTGATATCATGATTAATGAGAGTAATTAATCCAGGATCTTAACATTTTTTTACAATCCAGATATGATTATTTTGGAATCATCGTCATTTCAACCCATAAACATCCCATTGCTAGGCACGTATCTCCTCCAAAGAATGTGGATGAAGTTTAGTCTACTATACCACGCTGGCCAGATGGGTTGGTATAAGGTTTTGTTTCAAATTTTCCTTTTCTCGCAGTGCTCTTGTCATTATAAGGTACTCCCTTAGTCGCCTTTTACGACACCCGTGATTTGACAAACCTTTTTTTTTTACAAACCTCTGTGGTTTTCGGTAATGCTATGTTAAAGTGAAGTATTGTATTTTGTGTTTATATTATTGAATAAATAAAAAAAAAAAAAAAAAAATGCGGTACACTGCTGGGCTCGAGTCTCCTCTCCTCCAACTGGAGAGCTGAGAGGGTTTAGGCCATAATCCATTCACGCTGGCCTAATGAGGGTTGGTGGATCAGACATATCATAGACATATATATTTCTTCTAGGGTATGTGCCATGTGGGTTTCATCACGATGTTTTCCTTCACCGTTAGCAGATGGTAAGTAACTTGACTAGTACATATAAATTCCACAAAGTGGAATCCACATTGGTACTGCCGGTCGGGATCGAACTCGAACCGCGTAATTTGCACGCCGCGCCGGTCCCTTATCCATTTAGCCACCATCGCTGTAATAGTAGTGACAATAGGTATTCTTAATCCGTCCCTATTCGGATATTTTGGAATATATGTATATTCTATTTTATTGGTATTCCCGATATTCAAAGAAGATTACTATTTACCACCAGGTCGTTTCTCAGCCATTAACAACAAATATATAGGCAATTTAAAACTACGAAAACACATACATTATCAACCCAATTCACACCGGACGTTTTTCTTTGATTCCGAAACATTCGGAACGCGTGAATCTCTTCATTAGGTCGTGCAGTTTTTGCACACAAATGCCTCGGGACAGACAGACATACAAAAGGTCGTCTTTATTATCTTGTCAGGTTGATGTAACGGCCCAATGTTCAGTTTTTATAAGACGAATTTAATGAAATTGTAGTCGCCGCCAAGTGACCGTACGAGGTGATGTGACAGTGATTTAGAAGCCAATTTTAATGGTAATCACCTTAGGAATAAGAATAGGATAAGTAATGTCGTGGGGATAATTCGAAGGTAGTTTTACAATTTTCGTTCAATTAACTGTCTAAGTAGCTATGCTATATACACTGCGAACTTTTAGTTGAATTACAAACGTTATCTATGCTGTAGTAATCAGATATAAAACACATCTAGCCAAAATAAACATAAAAAATAAAAATTAAAAAACGTCAAAATTGTACCGTCGTCGTCGCAATAAAAACAGGAGTGAATCAAGTAATTATTGTTTAATTAAACTTAAGATATCACTAATTGTTATAAGTAGATTAATTGATTAATTAATTTCAATATATTTATATAATATTATGTAAGTACCTACCTATCTAGATATTAAAATATTGCACGCCGTGATGGGCATGTGAAAGTACATACATATACATACATATAGATCACGCCTCTTTCCCAACAGAGGGGTAGGCAGAGACCATTTCCTTCCACTTGCTACGATTCTGACATACATCTTTGGCTTCTTCAACATTCATCAGTCTTTTCATGCATTCTCGCCGGTTGAGGGTACTCCTGATCTGTCCCTTCTTTAGAACGTCACCTATTTGGTCATGGTACGTTCTTCTAGGTCTTCCCCTTCCAACGTTTCCTTTCACATTCGCCTCATATATTTGTTTTGTCACTCTTCCTTCATTCATTCTCTCTACATGTCCAAACCAGCTTAACATTCCTTTTTCTATTCGTGTCACAACATCTATTTTTAAGCCACAACGTTCCCTTATTACACTATTTCTTATTCTATCACTCAAATTTACCCCAATCATACTTCTCAAAGCTCTCATTTCCACAGCATTTATTCTACTTTCATGCTTCTTCTGCCATACCCAGCTTTCACTTCCGTACATCAGTGTTGGTACCAACAACCCCCTTTGAACCGCCAGGCGAGCCTTCTGCGAGATCTTCTGGCTGTTCATAAAGGCAGTGCAGCGCTCCATTCATGTGAAAGTGATACTCCAAAATGAATTATTTTGATGACATCTATGTATTTACCTATGACATCCAATAAATGATTGACTGATTGAGTCGTGTACAGGAAAATTAAATATATTGTTATATCTGATTAAGTTTGAAAAATTATAACCAGCCTGAAAAAGGACTATGCTATATACTATTAGCTTAATTCAAATTCCAGGCAGATATTGAGAATTTCATGATAGAAAAACCAAATACCATTTTTGTCCTATCCGGGAATCGAACCCGGGATCTCTAGCGTAGCAGTCGTATACCCTGCTACGCTAGAGATACGCCACCAAGCTAGCTACAATTGACAAGTACTCCCAGAGAGAGTCTTGTCAATTTAAGCATGATATCGCACTCATACTCTATATCTATGCTAACCCCATAAAAATAATGGGTGTGATTATATGTTATATCAAATTACAACAAACTCATGCAACCAATTTATTACTTAATCGAAATCTTGGCGATAAATAATAGCTCCATAAATCTATGGGGTAGTTGTTAGGGGTAGTCCCTTGTTGCCTTGTAGCGCTAAATCCCATAAGCTGCCCCTAGGGGGTTGTTCCGGTTAACCGTTACAAGTTATGGGGTGGCGCCCAAATTGTATCGAAGGGGATGATAGCAATGGGCTTTAAATAAAGTTCGGGTTATTTGTTTAATTTGATTGAGAAGTACTTGAAAATATTAGGTGTTTTTGAAGTTTGGTAATTTAAAAATTTATCCAATACCCCGCATTAAATTTGTCCGGCGTGTGTGGATTAGTCGGTACGTATAGTGAAATGAAATGAAATGAAATCTCGTTTATTCATTTAGGTTACACGGTAACACTTATGAAAGTCACAAGAATGTAACAGGTTATCCGAAAAGTAGTGTCAGCAAATTTGCCTACGACCAGTTCGCTGACGGGGTGGAGCTATGAGAAGAACTGGTAAGAAACTCACGCCACTCTTTTTTAAAAAATGGATAGTTACAATCTTTTGTAATTTACAATTTGGGTAGCGTGTAAAGTGATACAGCAGACGGCAGTGACGGAATAAAAATACATAATTTCACTATTGTTTTTCTTTTGTCATTATAATTATTTACTTACTAAAATAGGTACAGATTTTGTTACCAACACTATTGACTCTAACGTTTGAAGCACCCAGTTGATAATCACCTACGCGAATCGCACATAACATATTCCTCAACCACCAACCAATATTTTTGTTTGTAAATTTGGTTTATTTCTTACGAACAGAACCTTGAAAATATTGGTAGGTGCTCTTCGAGGAAAATGTTAGGTGCATTTCGCGCAGGTGCTATTCGAGTGGATGGTGTTCGTGTAATGCATCTGTTTGAAAATAAGCGATATATTTATAAAATACTAATTTTCCCAAACTTTGTTTTAACATGAAATCATGATATGATCTATAATTATTATTGTACTACCATATACCAAAATTACAAGCAACAAATGCTCAATTTTATATTGTATTCCATAAACTAATTTATAATTGTATCGTCTCCCAAATGTGAGAAAAGAACAACAATATTTTATTACCCAAAACACAAGGAAAACTAAAAGAACACAAAAACAATACCTTAGCAATCAGAAACACATTTAACTGAACGGAATCGAACCCAAACAGAATCGCGAATCAAATCTTAAAATTTTATTATGTATGCACTTTTTTCATTTTGCTTTTGCACTTTTTCATTTTGCGTTTGCGCTTTTTCGTTTTGCGTTTACACCGGTCGAGGCGCGGAAAGGTTGTCAATCAACGTACCACCGTCTCTTCAACTGCGATTGTTTTCAAATAGGATATGTCCCTACTTCGTATGGACAAGTATAATCGGGATATAAAGGAGCTAATACACTAGTGAAATAACTGTATTCTTGTTTTTAATGATAGACAAACCGTGCTTCTTCATTTTAAAGTGAAACATCTTTTATTTAAGTAAATAGGGGACTTGCAACAATCATACATACATTATTTCTTGACTGTTATATTTTTTGACTGTCACCGTGGCGCAGTGGTTAAGGTGGTCGCCTCGCCACTACATCGCAGTGCTGGGTGACGTGGGTTCGATTCCCACACGAGACAAATATTTGTGTGATTCATAGATATTTGTTTCTAGTCTGGGTGTACTTTGTGTCCGTTAGTTTCATGTTTGTAAAGCTCCCCGCGACACAGGGCTTGTTCCCTAGTGCGGGCGTTGTCTTTTGTGAATAAATAAATAAAAATTTCTTCAGAAGTATATCTAACACCTACCGGTAGAGGATAGAATTTTGAAGTCGCTAGCGCAAAAGGCAATGTAATCGCAGGACACATTTGGAACTCACTTTACTCACAGGTATTACATACTCTTTAAGAGGTCTCGCTTACATCGGCTGCATCCCTAGTACAGCCAATCTTTATTACGAGAAATAATTGCCGGATAACATGATTACAGTGGACATGCTAGTGCCTCAATTCAGCTCTGGAACTAGCAACTGGCTGTTGGAATTCTCTAAACAGGCAGAGCAATCAATTATAATGCATTCTAGACTCTGCATAATTTAAAAGAATCTAGATAAAACAAAAACAAATTGCAGAAATTCAAAATTTACTTGAATGTTAAGTTAATGAATGCAAGTGCTTTGAATTAATTTTGTTTGAATCAAAGTGGTTATCTTACTAATATTATAATACTATAGAGGTAAAGTTTGTGAATTTGTGACTGTGAGTTTGTGACGTTCTATGGGGTAATCTCGGGGCCTACTGAACCGATTTTCAAAATTATTTTAAACCATTTAAACTATTTATTTTGCCACACACACATAAAAACACAATACAAAGAGAAGAAAGAAAGATTAACATTTACACAATATAGATACATTTACACATACACGAACATATTTTTATTCTATGTTACTACTTATATATTGTATTTAACTTATGTACTTAGTCAAGTCACTATTTTTCTTTTAATTTTGCACCTACCATGTTCTTCTCTGCATCACCCTAAGGTTGGCAGGCAGACAATGCCTTCGGCATTAAGCCCACCATTGTACCATTAATGTGCATAAAGTTTTAAATAAAATAAATAAATAAAACATAGAAAGCAGACAAAATTACATATTTGTAGCAGGGAATTTAGCTCAGTATACGCTGTGCTTTAAGGCACAGCACTGATTTTCAGTTAGAACCCTGACATTGGCACAACAATTATTATTCAACGCACACAGGAAATAAACATACTACATACATCAATACATATATTACATAAGTACATCAAAAATGCTATATATATGGCTGCAATACAGAAACTATTATTATTATACTTATATTATATTTTTAGTGTTCGATAGCCCATTTATCAAGGAAAGTTATAGGCTATATAACATCACGCTACACCCAATAGGAGCTGAGCAGTGGCCAAATAAAGAACGAAACGAAGCCCTGCGCGACTTCTAGTAATTAATCATCATCATCATCATATCAGCCGTAGGACGCCCACTGCTGGACATAGGCCTCCTCAAGTGACTTTCAATAGGACCGGTTGTATGCGGCCTGTATCCAGCGCGATCCTGCTGTTCGGATCAGGTCATCTGTCCACCTTGTGGGTGGACGTCCTACGCTGCGCTTGCCGGTGCGTGGTCTCCATTCAAGAACTTACTAGTAATTAATGTCTTATAGTATTTGTCTATCACAAAGTTATGATTATTTTGTAAGACGACAGATCGACGGCGTGTAAAGGGTCTACAAAATCAGTTGTAAAGTAAACTTTTAACCAAATAGTGTTGATACGTATCGTGTGGAGTTGTTTGCGAGTCAAATGTGAGATAACCGCGGTGCAGAAGGTTTCAAACATACGACAACATATTGCAGACTGACACGCCAAAAAAATTACATACTAGCTTTTAGCTAGTTAACACATAAATTAACAACAATTTGCATGCCACAAGTAATGTGGTAAAATGTGTCCTGACATATATTTGACTGGCCTGTTGGTCTAGTGGTTAGTGACCCTGACTGCTAAGCTGGAGGTTTGGGTTCGATCCCCACCCAGGACAAATCTTTGTGTTTTGAGCATAAAGGTTTGTTCTGTGTCTGGGTGTCATTTATCTATAATATGTATGTAGTTACAAAAAAAATATATTTAAGTAGTATATCAGTTTCAGTAGCCATAACACAAGCAAATATAATTGCTTAATTTGGGACTAGATGGCGCTGTGTGAATGTGGTAGAATATTATTATTATATATCACACTGTACCCGCTATCTCATGTAATTACACTTTTTTTTTTGTAATTAAATGAATTTGAACTTGAACTTTACACGCGGCTCCGCCAGGGGCTTAATCTGAATTTCGACATTCGAATGTTCAATACACTTTTTAGAATTAACTGAAGGTCTATTAAAAAGTAAGTATCCGTAATGCTTACAGTGATTTTAATATGAAAATAACGCATTGCAAGTTCCAATGTGTTATTTGCATATAAATAGAACTGTAAACGCAATGATTTCGTACCTTTTACACACTTTTCACCTAATTCTAAAAAGTGTATTGAAAACATTTACAACAAAAATAGCTCCGAATAAATAATAATTGCCATTTCTCTGTATGATCTATTATTTTTATTAAACATCATCCCTTACTTATTCTTAACTGACCGAAGAGTAGTTAATCAGTTATTGGTAAAACCAGTCATTAATGCGAAGATTTGATATGTAAATTAATCCTTATTACTAACACTAACAAAATATAATCATAAACACCAGTAACTTAAACTTGTCAAAACTTTACAGTAATCTTTGACATCGATATATTTAAACAGAAAAACCAACACTATCGTAAAAAACAAACCGATAGTTTGACTAATAATCGTGAGAACATCACTAAGGCGTTTAGTCGATATACAATTAATGATGTCGATGTATCGAGACATCGATAAAGGTCGATTATCATAAGAAATACATTTAACAGGCTATTACATAATTAAGTTTGTAAATAACTCTAAGGTTTCGTGTTAGAGATCAGTAATCGAATAAAAAACCGATTGTCATTAAGTTAAAGTTGTACAGATTCGATTGCGTGACACAGAAAAGTTTGACCAAATACCAACTGATTTATAAGTCTATTAAATAATTGTATGCCTAAAAATCGATTAAAATTTGTCGTTCGTCTTTCAACAACTAAATCATTACGTTTTAGGCCGGTTTTATTACTACTTTTTAAAAATCGACTTCAGTTAAGTTCAAGTGGGCTGTGGCTTGACTGTGCTCTTTACCACTGGAAGGTCAGCAGTTACCAATTTTCACCAGGTGGGCCGCTCTCACATCTGTTAATTAATACCTTCAGAAAATAACAAAATAAAACACCTAGGTACTTAACATAAAGTGTCTTACAAAGATGCGATTATTATGATGCCGAAATTTATAACGTAATATCGTCAATCAATCTTTTTCCTCGAAGGAATAGGCATTATAGGCAAAGGTATAACACACCCACATTTCGATTGTTATTACATCGTATTTAATAGAAGGAAAGCCTCGTCTGAAATCCTCGCCGGGAAGCGCCCCCGGCGCGCCGTGAGGAGGAACAAACAGTCTTCTAAGTCTTCGCATAATCTTCGCATCGCAGCAGTGTTTGTGTGATAGCACGTCGCTTTCGAAATTACGTCTCGCATGACGCGTACGCGAGTAATAAGTGCATAACAAAGTGACCAAAACAAACGAACAAATAGGTGAGCCCTCCCATCTTTTTTAACATAACCAGTGAAACCGCGCTAACATTTTATAGTCCAAGTTATTAATCGCAGACGTTTCCAAACTCCGGGCTGTTAATAAAAGATTTTTTTATAGATAAATAGAACCGGGTATCAAACACAGACTCAATTGCGTAGCATTCGTAAACACTGCAATGCCGCCGCCGCTGCACTACCGATACAACTAACTTACTTGCACCCGTGATTTCTTCCATATGTACGTAATATGTAGGTAAGTAAAAAAAAATATTTAACTAACCCTATTTTGCTGCCCTATTATTACGGAGAAACGCTGACGACGACTTTGCTAATATGTAGCGATAAATATAAAATGAAGTATATCAATTTGCGGCCGACTCTCACTTGACCGTTTTAATTCAATCAAACATTAATGATATGTTAATGATTATCAATAATCATTTATAATGACGCCAATGTAGTCATTGATTGCCTATAACATAATCATTTAATTTTGACGCAAACTAATTATATATTAAATTAGTTTTACTTATACAAGTGTGAACGTGTAGCCATGTCTAGGGAATTTATTAAGGATAATACTATTAAAAATAAAGAAAACTGTTTTCTAAGACACCTAATATATCTACGGCATTCTCTCTTTATCTAGAAATATTTTACAATCATACAAATAACCCATACAAAGTACCCTTAGCATACCTTTTGCAAGTATGTCTACATGCAAAATGTATTTCTGAATAGACCTGTCCTATTCTGGGACGGTACTCACAACTTCATCATCTATGTAAAAATTTGAAAATTTTAATTTGGCACTGTTGTTTTCAATTGGCAATGATGTTACTGTCGCATGTCGAGATTTCGTGTAACACCCTTTGATTATCTATACTTTTTAATATTAAAGCTGAATAGCTTGTTTGTTGGTTTGGTTGATCGCGCTTATCGCAGCAACTACTGGTCCGAATTAAACAGCTCTTTTGGTGTTGGATAGTTGGATATTTATCGAGGCAGGCTAAAATTGCTAAATTGCGCTAGAACTAATAGGAGCTGAGTGGTTGGCTGGCCTGTTGGTCTAGTGGTTAGTGACCCTGACTGCTAAGCCGAAGGTCGTGGGTTCGATCCCCACCTAGGACAAATCTTTGTGTGATGAGCATAAAGGTTTGTTCTGTGTCTGGGTGTAATTTATCTATAATATGTATGTATTTACAAAAAAAAAAATGTATTTACGTAGTATATCAGTTGTTAAGTACCCATAACACAAGCAAATATAATTGCTTACTTTGGGACTAGATGGCGCTGTGTGAATGTGGTAGAATATTATATTATATTATTATATTAATAGTGTACTTTACGAGTATGTCAATTTAATGTATCTCGTTCAGTGTTTTCCATGGCGCATTCTTACAAAAACAGATAATTTACCTTCCTAATTTAGTTGTATTTAAGTTTCCAAATGATAAACACACCAAAAATCTATTTTTTAAATATATTTATGAGCACAAAATACACATCGAAATGAATGAATGTGTTTATCATAATTTATATCAAATTAATTTGACCTACGACGATTATAAATTGTGTTGACCTTAATATTAACATAAAATGTCTAGAAAGCATCGGTTACTAATAATATAATATATATTACACGAGTGTTTTTATTAATATAGCTGTTTATAGTTGTTTTCTGTTCCCATAGATTTGGATGACACAATTGTCATGATGTTATGATGACACAGTTCATCCCCACACCTTGGAACCGAAATGGTCTCGTACCGCGCGGTTCCAGAGGAATTTCCTCCCAAGAACTATCAGGTTGTGGAATGAACTCCCTAACGAGGTTTCCCCAAGGGACTACAGTATGGGGTTCTTCAAAAAAGGAGTGAATAGGTTTCTTAAGGGTCGGCAACGCGCTCGTGATGCCCCTGGTGTTGCAGGCGCCCATAGGCTACGGTAACCGCTTACCATCAGGCAGACCGTACGTCTGTTTGCCACCGTCGTCGTATAAAAAAAATTGTTTAAAACAAAGAACCAACCCGGAATATCGAATTTCGACATAATTGATTTTGATATAGTTGTCAAATGTTTGAAAATTACAGCTTCTTCGCTATGGTTACGCTCTTACCAGAGCGGTCGTGGTCATCACGTTGTAATTTGTGGCGTGGGCTGATATGATGCTCCTTTCGATTTCTCGCCACAACTCTCTGCCAGCGGTCATTCTGCTGCAGTCATTCAATGAGCCACCCACAGCAGACTTGACTTGATCTGTCCTCCCGCGCGGTCTTGGGCCATCTGCCTTACCCTGGACTACAAGGCGTTCTATGGATTGGTTATCACACCTAGAGACGTGTCCGAAGAAGGTCAGTATGCGAGATTGTACTGTTGTAAACAGACGCTGCTTGATACCGAGTTCTTGTAGTATGGAAAATGACAGCAATCATATTTAGATATTTAACTATTTGAGAGACGTGCGGTGTTATTTAAAAAAAAAAAGAACAAGCCCCGTTCTGCTTCTGTCTTTTTTAAAGAATAAAAATTTTATATTATTCTAAACGCTATGCCACAGTGACATAAGTCATAAGTATTTTATTTCGTAACAATATTAAATTGTGATGAAAATCTATTAAAACTACTTAAAATTAATAATAATTACCAGGTACACAACATTCTATCATAATATACACATTAGAATTTAATATTATTAAAATTCACAAATGTACCAATTTCATAATAATAATTATTAAAATAAATTAAATTAAAAATGTCCAATACAATATAAAAATGTCTAATAATAATGTAATAATGTAATGTGTGTGACAGTCAAAACAGTTTCATCAGCATCATCATCATATCATAGCAGGAGGTCCACTACTGGACAAAGGCCTCGTTGTTTTGCGTGGGTATTCAGCGAAGAAATAAAACAGCGTTCCTGTGGTTCGAATAAGTTCATCTGCCTGCCTTGCGGGTGGACGTCCTAAGTTGAGTAGCAGTTACAGTTTAAACTTACACAATATTCTCCTGTATGTTTCAATACATCAACAGACTCCATGTTGGGAGAACTGCGGACTTAACGACTACTGAATTTGTAGCGAACAGCCATTACTCGAATTATTTGAACATTTTTACATCGCTATACTTGGCGCGCTCATAACTATGAAATGGCTACACTGATTTTGATTGCAGTTTTGTGAAACACTATCAACTTATATGGAGAATTGAAAGGTTATTTGCACACAGACAAAGGCCTTTCATCTGCATGACTTAGTGCCATATTCAGGCATTGCAAATTAAGGAAATAATCATTTGAGAAAACAAATGTTTGTTTATGGAATAGATAGAAATCAGAATTTTTGATTACCTCGGCGCAGAGGCAGATTTTAGATAAAATTTAAAGTAATTATTTGAGAATTTTGTTCTTCTATGCAGTGCCTTAATTAACATAATATAAGCTTGTGTTATGGGATCTATACATAGATAAATACATTTATTTTTCTAAATATATACTAATAAGAAGAACTCCAACAACACTGAAGAGTTCTTCCGTGATCATGGCGCTTGCAACGGCGCCGGAATATCGGAAACTCATAACAAATAAAAGCCCTGGTAAATATCCCGAACATTATAATATTATTAAGTTAAATAACCATGACAATTTTAAAAACTATGTCTATACTGACCTGTTGGTCTAGTGGTTAGTGACCCTGACTGCTAAGCTGGAGGTCGTGGGTTCGATCCCCACCCGGGACAAATCTTTGTGTGATGAGCATAAAGGTTTGTTCTGTGTCTGGGTGTAATTTATCTATAATATGTATGTATTTATAAAAAAAAAATACCTATATTTAAGTATTATATCAGTTGTTTAGTACCCATAACACAAGCAAATATGATTGCTTACTTTGGGACTAGATGGCGCTGTGTGAATGTGGTAGAATATTATTATTATTATTATTATTATATACTAATATTATAAAACTGAAGAGTTTGTTTGTGTGGTTGAACGCTAGGAACACAGGAACTACTGGTCTGATTTGAAAAAATCTTTTAGTGTTGTATAGCCCATTTATCGAGGAAGGTTATAGACTAACATCATCTTACGGCCAATAGGGACTGAGCAGTGGCCAAATACAGAACGACAAGAGCGAAGCTCCGTGCGATTTCCATACATAAATACGTAAAAAAACACCACTCCGACTCAGGATCGAACCCAGGACCTCAGAAACGTCAACCGTATACACTACGTTCAATGGCAGTCAAGGATTATTTAGGTCAAATACCTATTTAATTTTATTTAATGTAATATAAATAAAAAACATGCATATTTTAAGCGCCAATACAACTTAAGCTGAACCTTATACCATCACCAACACAAAAGCTTCTTTCATCTCAATCGTTTAAATCACCCCTGTATCATCTCAGATTCATAGCATAACCACCCCCCGGGGATTCCCCGCAGGGGTTGAAATCGTAGAACAAATTAACTTATAACATCACGCCTACCCTGTTGGCACTATGATATTATGGGGGTATTAATTTCTGGTTCTATAAAGTATTATTATGATTATAGGGATGGCAAGGCGAATAAAGGTGGCTTGAAATAAGTGAGTATTCTTTAGGGGACATAAGGTTCGACTTACGACTCGACATACGAGACAAATGTTTGTCTGATTCATAGGTATTTGTTTCGAGTTTGGTTGGACATTATGCCCGTTAATTGTGTGTTAATAAAGTCCCACGCCAAATAAAATTTGGTACCAAGTTCGGACATTTACTTTTGAGATTTTTGAAAATAAGAACTCTAACAAGTAAATAATTAAAAAAATATAATAACCCGACTGCAAAAATCGACAGATAAAAAGACAAAAATTTAAATATATAACATAGTTATATATTTGTAATCTCCATTTGATTCCCTTTATTTTGATACTACATAGTCTACATACTCGATAGGTTTGGTTAAAAAAAAATAACTACTTACTATTTGGCGTCAAAAGTCCACCATTTCGTTTTTTTTTTAGTACCTATCTAAGGACACTTGGGTTTTTGAGACGAATCTAACGATACCTTAATTGTCGAAATCCATCCAGCCGTTTGGAAAAAACGTGGGAATAAAGAAATTTACAAACATACAAGATACGCGCGGAAAACAATACGGACGGGTATTGTTTTCCGCGCGTATCTTGTGTCAGTCGGGTAAAAAGAAGAGAAAGTTAGACAAAGTTGGTCATTTCACGCTATAATCTCTACCCAAAATAGGCCTCTTAAGTCATCATCAGCAACCCATTAATGTCCCACTGCTGTGCTCGGGCCTCTTCTCCTCTATCTAGAGAGCTGAAAGGGTTTTGAGATCATAATACACTCACGCTGGCCTAATGCGGGTTGGTGGATCAGACATACTCATAGAATTTCTTCTAGGGTATGCAGGTTTTCTTACGATGTTTTCCTTCACCGTTAGTAGATGGTAAGTCACTTGACTAGTACATATAAATTCCAAAAAGTGAAATCCACGGACCGCGTATCTTTTACAGTACAGTACATTAACGTAACGTAAGTAACATTAAATAAATTAAATCGAAAGGGACAAAAAATGGTGAAAAGGCAGTTGAATAAATATTTCTATGCATTACATGGGATACAATTAAACCTACTACCAACCTGAACTAGGTATAGCCTTTATTTCTGGCAAAGACAATCACCTAGCCATAAAGACGTGGCATTTAACAAAATTGGTGTTAAGTTTAATGCATCTCTAGTATTCTCTTTCCTAACACCAAAACATGATGATCATAACTATGGTTACTATATATTTCGACATTCGATTGGTCCGTTTTGATGTCGCTGTCAAATGTAAGGAAATTAAGATATGGTCGCTGTCACTTTCAAACATTTGAGAGCGACATAAAAACCGACTAAATGAATGTCGAAATTCAGACTAAGCCCCCAGTACCTAAATTAAGTTTATTAGTCATCAGAAGAGTCACACAATATACTATCATTCTGCTTTAACTAACAACCAATAAAAATAATTAGCAAATGTTCTCCATCGCCCCATTTATCACTATTATGAAATCGCTAGCAATTACCACCAGAAAATTACTTCGAGATCACCGCAAACAAAATACAACCTTAAAAAGTTCTATATACATTTGAAAATTGCTTATCAAACATCTTTATTCTTAAAATAACGAGATACCAGCAATAGAATTTCATCCTTATTATGATATAACAGAGTCACAATCTCTTTGAAAAGATTTCAGTATCAGATTTTCACGCCACCAACATCAGAGTAAAAGAGGCTGATCGTCTATCCTGCTTTAAGATACACCAAAATATATGTTTGTCCTTATCACTCACGTTATATTGATTTTCTTCTAGCCACGTACCTTGAAGAGACATTTGCATACTGCAATTTGTTGTAATCTTGTTACCACAGCTTTTCAGAATTCAGTTACGTTATTGCAAATGTAAAATTTACGAAACAGCCTTCGTAATGGCAAAAGGCAGTTGTGAAAAATTTTCTTTGTGAAGAAAGCTTTATACAAGAATATATTTTGAATTTCATAAAGTATTTGCAAGAAAAATCTTAACAAAATTATCAGCTATAGTATAACCCTATTTTATTAGTAGTCAGGTGAAAGTTTACCCCTGTCTAGGGAATATAATATAATGAGAGACAAAAAGTAAGTGAATAATTGTATTCTTTTGAGAAATAAAGTATCTGAACCTGTCAAAACATTCTGTATAGGATTAAAACCTATTGGGAAGAAAGCACCTTGAATATAATTATATTACGAGACATATTGAGCTAACTGCCGTTCTCTGAGACGTTATTTTATGTAACTTTATAGTTTATTTAGTAAAAACGAGTAATTCTTAAGTCGATACGCCGAAAGACGATTATTCAAAGAAAAATGTGGTGTCATTCCTCAGACAATGGCCCACGTGTTATCATGCTCTGCGTGCCCGAACAACTGCACGCAGGAAGATCTGACGAGCGCAACTGATGGTGTAGTGGTCTGTTTTTCTGAAAATAATTCTCTGTCTGTTAACTTGAAGTCTAGAAATGACCTACGTTAATAACCATAGGCTATCCCGCTATTTCATTGAACCAATCATAGCTGATGAACTAAGCGGTACCTGAGCTAATATTATATTTGATTATACTACTATCATCATCATGATATCAGCCCAATGACGCCCACTGCTAGTCAAGTAACTTACCATCAGCTGACGGTGAAGAAAAATATTGTGAGGAAACGACTATACGACTGATACGACTGGCCTGTTGGTCTAGTGGTTAGTGACCCTGACTGCTAAGCTGGAGGTCGTGGGTTCGATCCCCACCCAGGACAAATCTTTGTGTGATGAGCATAAAGGTTTGTTCTGTGTCTGGGTGTAATTTATCTATAATATGTATGTATTTACAAAAAAAAATGTATTTAAGAAGTATATCAGTTGTTTAGTACCCATAACACAAGCAAATATAATTGCTTACTTTGGGACTAGATGGCGCTGTGTGAATGTGGGATAAAAAAAAAGAAATTCTAAATGTATGTGTGGGCGCTACAATATATCAGTAACTGTTCGACGTAGAAAAGAAGCCTCATGGTTCTATGCATAAATAAATAAAAAAAAAACTAACATTATTATTATTCTATCTCATAAAACGTCGCTAAACCTTAAATTAAAACATATCCTTTGAAACAACCCCTAGCAAATTACATAACGAGAGCGGCATTAAAGTTTAATTGGGTGTAAAGTATCACCCCTTAGGTGGAGTCACCCGGTGCACGCACACATACACACGTATGTGTGATATACGGTTTGATGTCACGCATACATTGAATTGAGAGCTATGATTGGCTGAGAGGGAACGCGCACGTGGTGTAGCGAATTGTGCTATGCAGATTTGTGGGTATAGGGTGATTTTTTGGAGTTATTATTTAACAAAATTAAATATTTGGAAAGCTACCAGTAGAATGAATAAAAAAAAGATTTATGACGTATTCTTCATTCAAATATTATAAAAAAAAATTGCATTAAATCCTAGAGTTAGAGGTTTATTTACTAATTTTTGAAACAACTTATATTTAATTAGGTTAATGTCTGGAAAATCAAGAATTTCAATGTATTATTCTTTGAAGTATTATGGAAAAAACATCGTTAATCATAATCGCTGTTTAATATTACATCTTTAGCTTGTTTCTCCACCATTAGATTATAGAAAAATTGGATGCGTTTGGTTTTGAATTTTGTATTATTACTGCTTCGTTCAGTTCTGCGAGCTATGAGGCCTGCCCACTGCCACTTCAGCGATGCGATGGCCGATGGGGTAAAAAAGTTCGAGTGGCGGCCACGTATTGGAAAGCGCAGCGTAGGGCGGCCCCCAACCAGATGGACCGACGACCTGGTAAGAGTTGCGGGTGGCCGTTGGATGCGGGTGGCACAAAATCGCTCGTTGTGGCGGAAATTAGGTGAGGCCTATGTTCAGCAGTGGACGTCATTGGGCTGATATGATGATGATGACTGCTTCGTTAGAGCAGCGTGAGTTTAATATTCGACTGCTGCACATGAAGTCCATGGATTCTATGGCTGGATCAGGCAAAAACGGTAAAAGACGATTTTTTTTAAAAGAACCTATGAAATGGTGAATTGTGGCAATCCAGGGACGAGAATTCTTTTATATATTTACTAACAAGACTCAAACCCCCTGTATATAACGCGACGGTAATGACACGTTTAACTGTGGCGCTCACACACACACCCTTAGTACAGGGTAGGGGTTGCGCGTTCAGAAATGCGAATGTTACTTGATCTCTTGTTTAAAGACTACAGATAATATATTTAATTTAGCTTTGTAGATGTTGGATATGTCTGACTTGCCTTTGTTAGGCTTATAATAATATAATTGGTAAAGGTATAATTAATCCTACCTATATTATAAACAAGATATCGTGCTTGGGTACGCTCCCGTCGTTTTTATTTGGCCAGTGCTCAGCTTCTATTAACCGTAGCATGATGTTATAAAATCTATAGTAACAGCTTGAATGTGGTAGAATATTATTATTATATATTATTATTATTAATGAATTAGCTATCCAACACTAAAAGAATTCTTCAAATCGGACCAGTAATTCCTGAGATTAACGCGTTCAAACAAATAATCTCTTCAGCTTTTTAAATTTAGTGACTTATGACTTATGGTACTGAGACGTGCCCGCTAACTATGGGCCTCATTAAATCATAATTTATTAAACAGATTTACTAACTTAAACCTAAGACCTTTATGCTGGACACTAATGTTTGGAGCTTACTTTTTAAGCAGCTGGTGACGAGTGATGAGGTAAGACGCAGCAAGACCATTAGAAAGCTCACTGTCGCTCAGCGAACCATGGAAAGACCTATGCTCGGGGTTTCCCTGCGTGATCGAATCAGAAATGAGGAGATCCGCAGGAGAACCAAAGTTGTCGACGTAGCAATTGAATAACTTTATTTGAATTAATAAATTTAGATCGAGATTATATTAGATCCTTGACAGCACAGCACACTCATTAACTTATGTACATTTAGAATAATTTTTAATCATTATTATTATATTTGTATGTCTAACAAGACAGAACATGTTAGCACTAAACCCTAAGTAATACCTAACTGTACACACATGTTGAGACAAATCAATTTATCTTTATCTTTAGCTCACCGAATCACATCGCTGAAGTGGCAGTGGGCAGGGCACATAGCTCGTAGAACTGATGCCCGATGGGGGAAAAAGCTTAGTCTATTTTGGATAAATATAAGGGTTCCGTAAAAAAAAATCATGGTCAATGAAAATAGAATGCGAGATTCAATGATGTTATAAGTATTAAGGTGAGATTAGGTGTCCGCGTGAAAGTCGTGGGCACAGTTTTATATAAAAGAAAAAACTCAGACTGGACAAACGCAACAACGCACTTGATGGGCATGGCATATAAGCATAAGCTGGCGCTTAAACCCTTTACTTTCGGAATCATAGTTTTCTTATTTTTTCATCACTTTTGTAATAGATTGACTAGACTGAAGACTGAAAAAAAAAACTTCTATTCTATGGGTGTGTGTAATCCTGAAGCGGCGGTCGGTGTAGAAAAGAAGAAAAACTGAAACCAACCGAAGCCACAGAGCAATACGGTAGCAGTAGACCACATATCTTCTTGAGAGAAGACATGTGCCCAACAGTAGAACGATAGATACATTCAAAGTCAAAGTCAAATCATTTTATTTAATTTTGATCACATACATGATACTTATGAACGTCATACAAAGCCAAAAAAAGGTGTCAGCAAATTTGCATACGGCCAGCTCACTGTTCACAATGTTAAATATACAATTTAAATATCTTTAGTAACAACTAAGTAAACAATAATTAATTTAAGTAATCAGCTTCATTCTAAATGCTTATTATCCCAATTACTAAGGCGACTCCCCAAACGCATTCGCTATTTTATCCTTCTAGCTACGCCAGTCGCCGCTTATACTAACAGCCCTGTAATGGGGGACAAATAACGTTCCCCCTTTCTCCCTCCTCCTCAGTAAGCTTCTGTGTACTCCTTCCACGCCCTCAAACTCTCGAGATAAGTGCCACCCCTGGGTATTGGGTACTGTTATGATAAAAACTGTATGTATTATGATTAAACAAATTGTCCTTGTTATTACATACGAGTATTAATAAGAATTTAAATTTAGATGGAGTGATGGAAGTAGACTGAAATCATTTTAAAATATTCTATTTTTTTTTAATAATTTTTCACCCAAAGTACGCTTTACGTTACTAAAGCGTAAAGAGGCGCTCGTATCATTGTGGTACTGAGATGTTCGGTACGATCATCGAGGTTAAGCAACACCGAGCAAGGTCAGTTCATGATGGGTGACCGTATGTGGCAATTTCATTCTCGAGCGTCACCGTGCTTCGGAATTCGGAATAATAAAACCCAAAGGTAGATTCTGGTAGACTGGTAGATAATGCCCTTATACATTAAGTATTATTGTGTATGAAGTTTTAAATAATAAATAAATAAATTTTATATTAAAAGCTGTTCTCCATTTTTCTCTGTCAGGGTAAAAAATCTGGTTGCACAATGAAAATAGCCGACGTTGCTATTCAAAAGGTTAAAGACACACCATTGCAAAAAAACTGCTAGCAAAAATTGCGAAAAGTAATTTTCTTCACGACTGTACGTAAGTGGGAGGTATTTGCTAAAGGAGTACTACTTGCCGGAAATGGGATTGTAAGACGATGGATTGTGTCTTCTGTCTCGTTCTAACACTGTCCCCTATCCCCCTCTAACAGCAATATGGATTCGCGGCGTCTTGATGCTTCTCTTAGAACGTTTAAGATTATTTAGACAAAGTAATGCCTTGTTTTCTTTGACTAATAAGAATAACTTGGTTGTGATTAATTAAGCGCCATTTTCTTTTGAATCGTGACGTATAAATTTATTTGTAATAACATTAATATAATTACAATGTTTCATCGTTTGTTTTAGAATGGAATAGAAATGGAAGAACGATAAAGACAAAATAGACAAAACACATTTGCATGAAAAGTATAAAAAAAGATAGAAAGAAGCCTGTACTTCATGAATTTTCATCGTCTTTTTTTATTTAAAAAAAATAACTATTGCCGGTGAAGCACCTAAATGCCAAAGATCAAGAAAAGTTTAATATGATTTTTAATCACTATCCTCTGTTTTCCGGAGGCTTACTCTGAATTTCGACATTCGATTGGTCAGTTTTGATGACGCTGTCAAATTTAAGGAAATTTAGATATTATGGTCGCTGTGACTTTCAAACATTTGACAGCGACATAAAAACCGACTAATCAAATGTCGAAATTCAGAGTAAGCCCCTTGCCTTCTTTTGACCTCTTGATAAGTACTTGATACGAGTCGAAGTCGATTACACTTTTCTATTTTACTTGCTGTGTGAAATTTTTCTTCTGTCGTCCGTCCTCTTACTCCTTCAATGTTTTCTTCTAAAACAGTCAGTTCATCAGTTGGCTGCTTTGTTGTTGTTTGCCTTTTGGGACTATTAAATATTGTGGATGTAATCCTGATAAATTTAGGAAAAATACAAATATTTGTGAGACCAATATTAGTTAATCGTTAAAAATATGGTCTGTTCATTGTATGTTTATATAGTGGGCGAATATATTAAAACTAAAAAAATATGTACAGTCAGCAACGAAACTAGTTGAACATATCCATAACTTCAAAACGCGTGTATACCGTAGCATACATAAATTACTTAACTAGACTTTAAGATTAAAGATTAAATTTACGATGATAATTTAATTCTGGCACTAGTTTTGACCCCCCTTTTTACAAAATGTGGACTAAGTATTAAACCAGGTTTAAATTGACACAAGCCATTGTTTTTGTGTCAAAGTTGTCAAATTAAACCTGGCTTAATGCTTAGCTGTATTTAGTAATAAGGGAGGAAAAGTAAGTAGCTCTATTTGATTATAAATTTAAATGGCTGCATAATGTTGAAGAAGCCAAATATGTATGTCAAAATCGTAGCAAGTGGAAGGAAATAGTCTCTGCCTACGCCTCGGTTGGTAAAGAGGCGTGATCTATATAAGTATATGTATGTATGTTGGCTCCAAATTAAAACGCTTGGCCATAGACAGGGCCCTTAAAAAACATCTTGCCAAGCAATCAATAAGGAAAACAATCCACAAAAATCAAAAACCCGAAATACGGCTCCCAAAATGTTGGTTGAGCCATAAACCAGTGAGTGATCAATAATGGCCTGATACCGAACACCGAACACGGCTAGAACATAAACAAGTGTAACACAACACTAGCAATCACTGTTTATGTGTTCCAAGCAATTTTGTATTGTTGTTCCCGCGACATTATAAATCCTAAACCGATAGATTCGTCCTCAACAAGTATACTCCTATTTGAACCGACAGTTACACGTTTTAACCTTTTATAGCTCAAAAACATTGGTGAGCTTACAATAATTAAAAATACAATTACCACAAGGTAAGGTGCATGCAGCGGAAAATTATTACGAATGTTGGCAACACCATTTTAAGAGCGTATTTACTTACAAACAGAGTGGCAACTTCCCAATTTAGTGTCAGAATTCGCGGTTTTCAATTTGTATTATTTTTTTTTTAAATATCTTTAATACACTACACCTCAGGTACCTACACCTCTGCTCACCTCTTAGGGGCAAAAGGCATAATGCTATGTTATGATTTTATGTCGATTGAAACTAATTTTTTGTTAAATCTTATTATGTTTGACCTTGTTCTTTTGAAAACAAAACTGAATGGAAGAATTTTTAAACTTACAGATGAAAATATCTCAACAGACCAATAAGGAACACACTTTCGCGCCAATTCTATTCAATATGTCGGCTGGCCGTAAAAAGAAAATAGACTACCGAGGAAACTAATAAAAATACGATAGTCCACAATAAAGTGTTTACTGTAAAAATGTTTTAACTTAAAACTGAAACGGCTTAAGTATCTTTTAACGATATGTGTTGTGTAATAACTTTGACAATTTAAATATTTAGAGGTCAATAATGGGCGTTAAAAGCACAGTCTGTCCCTTAAATAAAACCGTAGGTAAAAGGAATTTTATGGTGTAGTCTTTAACAAATTGTAGTCTCTGCATTGTATTCAGATTCACTTGATTATATATTATTCTGTATAGATATATTAATTATTCTGTATAATTACTTATCACGTTGTGCAATATTTATACTTGTTAAAAAAAATGTATTTAACCAACACATCAAATATGAATACGAAAACATTCAAGCAGATGGACTGAAAACGGCTTTTCCCACTCGATAAACAATATATAAAATAAACAAACAGATCCTATACCGGGCGCTTAAATCCGTTCGGAAACAAAACCCCTCTCGATATTTTCAACGGTTCTTGAACGAATATTGCTCCCGGCGGATCGATTCCGAACGAAACTACAAAAGATTTTTGCCTCCAAAAAAAACAAATTTCGAATACGACTTTTTTTGACAGACACCTCTTGCAGGGTTGCCAAGTGTAAATTGAAATAGTTTCAATATTTGTTAGAAAATAGTAGTTTAGCAAACAATATGATTATTTGTTTGAGAAATACAATTTTGTACAAATTTTACAAGTTGCTCTGTATCTGAACCTGAAACCTAAAACAGTAGGTACCTAAATATGTTTTATCTTAAATTGGGAGATAGGGTACATATATGAAGTAACGCAAATATATATACGCATACTAATAATTAAAAAGCTTTCTAGATCTTTAATACACAACACTACTGCAGATTGGTTGATTGATTTTTCTATCATGAAATTCTCAGTTTCTGTCTGAAGTTTCAATACAAATGTGCATATTATATAGCAATAACACCCTATTATGGAAACAGACATAGCTGGCGAAATGTGGACGTGGCACACCTTCCTACCTCATCATCATCCTTACCTTAAGCCTGAAGATGTAAATTCCTAAAACATTAATCTCAGACCAATTACTTTCATTGAAATCGATCCAAATTTTGTTCCTCAATCACGCCAGAATAGTTGATCCGTTCTGTATGAAATTTGGTAAACAGATAGATCGTAGTCTGGAACTTTTTATCACGAGAGCGGAGGAAGCTAGTACTATAAATGCCAAAGTTAGAAGGGGTGTTACTCAATCAAGAAACAACAGAAAATTTGGCACATACATAGCACATATTTGATAGACACTTATGTCTGAAAGAACATCTTTTTACTAACACACTACACCACACGGGCGGAAGCCAGTATGATTTAAATAACTTATATCCGCCATTTTTGTAGGTATATCACAAAGACGAAGACCTCGTACAGTAACACTATCTTAATAGTTTAAGTTCATGTTTCCCTGGTCCAAAAAGGTCGACATTGTTAACCAAATAGTCCCGAACCTCACTCGTTAAGTTGTGTGATTGAAATTTGTTTCGGCACCAAACGTTTTATTTTATTTGAATACAGCTACTGTTTTCCTCTTATTTGAATATGTTTGAGACCTTTTTTGCTGAAAATTGTTTGCGGAAATTGATTTGGATAGCGTAGTTTTTTGTTGCGTAAATATATCGTGATTTTATTTTCTTTCACTATCATCATTTCAACCCATAAACGTCTCACTGCTGGGTTTAGGTCTCCTCTCCACTATCTAGAAAGCTGAAAGGGTTTATCCACACACGCTGGCCTAGTACGAGTTGGAGGATCAGACAAACCTTTATAATTACTTCTAGGGTATGTGGGTGGTACGGCGAAGGAAAACATTGTGAGGAAACAATGTTTTCCTTCGCCGTTAGTCAGCCATAATTCTTATAGGCATACTTACATTTCGTCAGCTATTGTTATAATATGTATATATTCCTTTCCAAATGGAGACAATAAGAACTTCGCAATGAAAAAACACAATATTAACGATTTTACCTTGGCATATAACCTTTACCGCAGCAGTTGTCAACAGCAGCAGTCAACCTACCTATTTATAATAACAATTAACTTTTAAAATATCACTTAACAAGTTAATTTCATAGCGTCAACGTTTGAACGAATTACGTGAGCTAACAAGGGGTGCGTGTTTTTGTAACATAGCTCATAAGTTAATACTTTCGACAAATTAGTTCCGGGAATGGATGGGCAGAGTTTCACGTTCAGTTCATGTGTGAAATAAAGTTATGCTGACTTATAAGCAGCTGGTTGTCGATTTAACGATTTTGGGAAGGAGATATGCTGTTTTTTTTGTACTAAAAAGTTTATAAATTTAAAATAAATACTATAGACTATAGATAAGCGTCATAACATTGAAAGCTACGTAATAATATATCCCAGTGTAAGGCTGAGATCTATAGAGCGTACTTGGACTTTGCTCTGACTAAACTTTCGAGATAAGACAAAATTGATATTTATAGTGCAAACTTTGACTTTATCCAAGCCCAAGCTAAGCAAAGTCAAAGTTCTCAAAATCGACGACTTCCGAAAATCTTTGGCTATTATACTGTAAAAAATAATGGTGTACAAATGTCATAATTTTAAAATGACTATTGAACTTTGTCGCATAACATTCATTGAACATTGAACAGCTGTCATTAGCGATCCTTTATTCAATTTCTTTCATAACTTAATATATATTACATTTTACCAATTTTAGACAACAAAATTTAAAAATAATCCAGTCATTTTAAGAAAACGACGTTTTTGGACTATTATAAATTACAAAAAGTACCTATTGTATCATTTGTTTTATCTTTTATTTTACAAAGAATTCAGCAGAAGATGATGCATGAAATGAAACATCTACTCGTAAGCGGGCTAAGCAATGACATTGTCTATAGATTCCAAATCAATGCTTTGGCTCAGATTAAGCTGAGCAAAGTTTTGTTGGAGTGAAGTCTGAGCAAAGTCCAAGTACGCTCTATAGATCTCAGCCTAACAAAATTACACTACTATGGGTACAATACAATACTATGGGTCTCATTAGAAAGCTCACTGTTACTCAGCGAGCCATGTAAAGAGCTATGCTCGGGGTTTCCCTGTGTGATCTAATCAGATATAAGGACATCTGCAGGAGAACTAAAGTTGTCGACATAGCTCACCGAATCGCATCGCTAAAGTGGCAGTGGGCAGGCCACATAGCTCATAGAACTGATGGATGATGGGGGAAAAAGGTTC
This sequence comes from Laspeyria flexula, assembly GCA_905147015.1. NCBI lineage: Eukaryota > Metazoa > Arthropoda > Insecta > Lepidoptera > Erebidae > Laspeyria > Laspeyria flexula. Next base: position 10,027,326 of record LR989972.1, on the reverse strand, counting down.
TCGAGTGGCGGCCACGTCTTGGAAGGCGCAGCGTGGAACGGCCCCCCACCAGATGAACCGACGACCTGGTCTGGGTTGCGGGCGACCGTTGGTTGCAGGCGGCACAGGACCGTTCGCAGTGGTGTAAATTAGGTGAGGCCTATGTTCAGCAGTGGACGTCATTGGGCTGATATGATGATGATAATGATGTAAGAAAATTGTGTAAAAGTTAGGTTAAGTTGTGTTTTATGTTATTTAATAGGTAAGTAAATTCACGTGTAATATATTATGTTATGTTTTAATTAGTTAAACAGGTAATAAACTAATTATAATAATATTTCTAGTAAAATAATCAAAATTAACAACTAAACTTACCAAAATATTACGCCGTAGTTACAGCGCCGTATTTTCAAAAACAGAACACTCACTCATGGATTCAAATTCATCAGAGTTCTGAAAGACAATTAAATATCTTTTTCACTATTACAGTCCATAAAAACCAGTTTTAATCACAATAAAACACATAAACAGTTCACTTAACGACTTAGCATTCACAGAATACTTATGTCTAATTTTGTTTTTGTTTTTTTTTTAAATTTATTATAGCATTAGCAACACGGCCATCAGCTTAAACCAATAAAGTTAAATCCAAATTGGTACTGCTGCATACCGGTCGGAATCGAACTCGGACCGCATGATTTGCAAGCCGGTTAACCATTTAGCCACCATCGCTTTAGGTGTGTAGTGTAGCACTAGGAAACCTAAAGAAAAATAATATCTCTCCACAATTCAGAGCATGACGTCTTTTGTCCCAAACGTATAGGCAGAGGAGCATCACATAGACATTCTGTCAAATATTTAGGTCCCATGTAATGGTCAATTTATATAACCAAAAATTAAAAAAAAAAAACTTATATATTAACCACATTTCCAGACTGTGGGCTGACACTATAAATTTCAAGATTTAAAACCCGAATAGAATAGCTTTTTGCCCAAGCTTGGGATTGATCCTGGGACACAGCAGTCGTACAAACTTCCACTTTACCATTAGAATTAATTACACCAAAACTCTTGTGTAAAATGACAAAGAGAAAAGTTAAGCTTACAAAAGCATAAAACTTTTCTAAATATAACTTTTCTCTTCGTCTTCGCAAATTTCTACCGAAAAATTCTAAACCTAACTTGTTAAATAATTCATACGAACTAAGCTCAACAATTAACTACGCCTAAGTCCATTAAAAAAATAAACTTCAAATATGGCCGCTAAATTGACAGCTGTTTCGCGCGGGTGGGCCATGTTGAGACATGTTCACAGATAATCCTATAATCCGACCTGTTTAAATAACTAATGAACGCAACATTAACTTCTAATCGTTGCCATATGTAATAATGTTAGTTAATCTGTGCAAAAAAGCTAAGCTTCGGATTAGATTTTGTTTGAAATGGGATCAGCCTTCAATTAATTATAGTTTGTAAAATAAACCGCAAAGTAAGTTTTTATGGGATTTTAATACAAATTAACAGCTTTAATCAGACAGTCTCACTCCACTCTTCTTTTCTCCTCTTCTTAATCGTTCTCTCATTGCTTCAAATCGGTGGTCTTTTAACCGACTTAAAAAAGGAGGTTCTCCTGTCCGTCGCTTGGCGGTGCTAACCGCTAACTCCACTACAGCCCCCTGATTTTGACTTTTACTTTTACGAATCTTAGAACGACGTATTTTTCCGGCTTACGTTATATATTGTTAGAAAATAGTTTGCCGTAAGGAAAATTAAAAACTGATTAGTGTACGATTTTTTTCTTAAACTATATATTTCTCTAACATTATGTTTTTTAACTTTATTTAAAGTGACGTTTCCGGCCGAAAATTTTCCGACAACTCATAATCAGCCCCCAGCTGTTTGAAGATCCAACCATCCCTTGGGGCCTCGACTTTGTATCTTTTGCCCCAGACTTTACTCGTCACTTTCAGTTTTTCGAAATTGTTGGCCTCTACTGTTGTAATATGACCAAAATAGAAGGTATACTGAGGACAGACGAGTAAGTTAACTTAGTAATTCTTCAAAATCATATCTTACAAATATAGTATCTTAACTTACATTATATCTTCCTACATATCTTTAATTAAAATACAAATGTGAAAGCTTGGACGGATGAATTTACAGATGGATATTTGTTACTCTATCACGTCAAAACGGCTGCAATGATCTGTATGAAATTTGGCTCACAGATAGACTTTAGACTGCAATAGCACATAGGATACTTTTTACTGACATAACCCGCGTGCGGAGCCGCGGTCGGAAGCTAGTATATACCTATTTAGAAGTAGAATACAAAAAATTGAATGAGCAACATTCCTTGATATTCTATTACCTATCTCATTTGTTTGTTATTATAACCTTCATACATTTCAGTAATAATTCACTATTATGTTGAACTGTATAGATAATAAACATTATTGAGTGCAATATATAAATCAATCTGTCTGTTTGTTTGTTACATCTACGTAGCAAATGCAAAGTTCCGTTCACTGGGATTTCCGCAAAATACTTTTTGTGACTAATTTTTGTTTGGATTTTATGAAAATGATTGAGTAATTTATTGATGAAATTTATTGGAATTGAAGTTTTGAGAACCATACATGTACTTACATATTACCTAGTATTAAAAATATTTAGATTGAGACGATTTCCTTAAGATTGATTTTTGTTATGCATTTGTCGAAAGGATTGAATGAATTATTATTGTTATGATTAATGTAGGTTGGTATTATGAGAAAGGTTGATAATAATTTCCCTCGCATTTTCATGTCAGTTATCGAAGAGAGTTTTATTATTATCTGCATAATTTGAAAAGGAGTAAAATCAAAGGAGTTGGTTTAAGTTTTAAATGAACTTATAAAAAGTTTTTATAGGTAGGTACTCAAGGAGTAGGTATATTATTTTGAGGTCGTGTTAACGGGAAATTAAGCAATAAAGCCAATTCTCGACTGTCTTGTTGTCCTTTGAACAAGATTCCACACATTTTGTCCAACTCCCGTTACTTACACACATCGACACTAAACAAAAAACTTTCGTTCAAAAATAGGCCAACACAAAAAGTCGAAGCGTGTTTCCTAACAATCGTCGATTCTTTTTTCAAAATTCTTTTTTTAAATTTCTTCGCGCTACCCGATTCATCTGTTCGTCAGTGTTGCCATTAAAACAATTATTGTTTATCCTTATCATACTGTCAAGTTAATGGGTTTTCCCAAAACAAAAATAGGTTTAACATAAATGAACAGTTTTTTCTACTAAACTAATTTGGGCTTTGAGTGATATTTATTTGGATTTAACGACAAGGAAATATATTGAACGGGTGATATGTTTTGTTTTAGGAAAGATTTTGTTGTAGTTTTAGAAAGGAAAAGCAATAGGGGCGAGCTTATTTGTTTGTTATTGTAGATTATCCTCACTAATACCTATTAAAATGCTAAAGTAATTCTGTTTGTTTGTTTGTAAAGCTGTCACACATAAACCACTTGACCGGTCTTCATGAAATTTCAACATAGAGATAGTGTAGGAACTAGCTAGCTAGTATTTTTGGCGAAATAATATACAGGAGAAGCCGCGGGGGAAAAGTTTTCATGTTTCTCCGCGGCTTCTGCTGTTTAAGGCTAACCACTTAATCACGTTTATTTATAATAATATACAATGATGTGTTGTCTGTACAAAAATTAAATTATAGTAAGAATTTGGAGCCCAATATTTTTAAAAGATTTGTTAGTAATTTATTTATTTATTTATTTATAAAAAGGTACAGTTACAGAACACAGACCAATTGGTGTTTAAAACTACTTATAATTAATAACATTTTTGAATCTGCACTCCAATTAATACTGTACACAGCTTCCATGACGTACAGCTTCAATTAAACGAAAGTGAAAAAAAAATTTAAATAAAATAACAAAATGAAAAAGGAAAAAGAAAAATAATGTTACGGTACATTTAGTTGGCGCAAGAATTCTACGAATCCGTTGTGACTATTTACAAATATATCGACATATGAACAAATATCATTATATTGTCTACACATTCGCAGCAGAGGATTGTTGAAGGACACGTTATTATTGCTTTTTGGCATTACAAACAGTTGCGGAGTACGCACAGATCGAGTAGGTACCTTGAAGTTTAAGTGACTTAGGAGAGTGCTATCAAATGAGCCATTCAAAATTTTATATAAGGTGGACAAGTCGCTTACCCATCTCCTTTTATTAAGTTCAACCATATTAAAGTAACGAAGACGTTGTTCGTACTCAGGTATTTTACTTCTTAAACCGTACTTCATACATAAAGCTCTGACAAACCGCCTCTGTATAGCCTCTATATGGTCTATATGACATTTGTACATCGGAGCCCACACGGGTACGCAATACTCAACAACACTTCTAACAAGTGCATAGTACAGGGTTACCAGAGAACTGACTTAATATATATATAATAATAATATATATAATAAAATATATATAATAATAACGTAATATATATATAATAATAAAAACTTCTTTGGGCAGTCGTATAAAAAGTAAAGGGGTTTACTTAATAAAGACACTTGGAATTATAACTGGGATGAAACAAAATATAGCCTATTAATAATAATTATTATTATGATCAACGCGTATCTTGCGCCCTATTGCGCAGATAATATTGAAAATTCTAAAATATAAATAATAACAATATTATTCTACCACATTTACACAGCGCCATCTAGTCCCAAATTAAGCAATTATATTTGCTTGTGTTATGGGTACTAAAGAACTGATATATACTACTTAAATACATTTTTTTTTGTAAATACATACATTTTATAGATACATTACCCAGACACAGAACAAACCTTCATGCTCATCACACAAAGATTTGTCCTGGGTGGGGATCGAACTCACGACCTCCGGCTTAGCAGTCAGGGCCACTAACCACTAGACCAGTCATAATAATATAACTAAATAGGCACCTACTAATTACCTAATACTGTTTACACTAAAGCCCTTTGTAATACATAGTACATTCCAATATACTAAAATAATTTAACTTTCTTTCACAATTTATTACTTTTTTTTGGTATTTTGTCAATTACAATAAAAATATATATATATAAAAATATAGATTCCTCATAATATTGTCCGAGTTAAAGTACTGAGTACTTACACAAATCGTCATAACAACACTGAAATATGATTATAAAAAAGCAATAAACCCGTAAAATGAACTAAATATAGATGCATTAGTTTATTAGTCAGAAGTGTACAGGCGAACGCACAAGTGGTATGAAATACACAAGAAAACTCTTATTTATAACAAAAAAAAGCAAATAGTATCACTTCCAAAAAGGTATGCAGATGTATACATAAATGAAATAGTCTTTTCTGTTGTTAACTTTTTTAACTACTACCCGCACTGGGTTAATGTTTTATTTTATATTAAATTTTGTTATTTTCATGTAAGTGACAAATGTCTGAATGAAAATAAAGTTCTTTAAACCGATACTGCCTTGCTAAGAAGAAAAGTCGCAGTTGCATTACATTAGCTACGGGAAAAACGCATGTAAAGTTACTATATTGGATACAATTTCCCGTGCGCTTGATATTCAGATAAGCCGTTCTTCTTTGGTAGGGCAGTATATCACACGAACATTGCGCCAACTATGTTTGGTTCCATGGAATAGGGGGCGACTAGATGAATTGAAAATTACTTGGTTATGGTGGTGGAATATTCCTTTGAGCTATACCTATAACATCACGCTACGACTTATCGAAGCTGAGTAGTGACGAAACAGCATACACGGGAGTGAAGCCCGGGCAACACCTAGTTTGTAATATTGATTTAGGTGTGCCTACTCTCCCAGGCAAATCTTTCATCTTCATTTATTAAAAAAAAACCTTTGTATCTATTTTTCCCGCTTGTATAATGAGACACCTATATGATCTAACAACGCATTGTATATTAAATTATATAGCTACTGCACTCTATTATTTCTCAGAACAATAAAAATACGCATACTAAACAGCTGTACGCTAATGCTACAATAAAAAGTCAATTAAAACATAATTAATTGGCTTACATTAATCATTGGGTAGGTACTAACATATTACTCAACTACATTAAGTTATAACACCAAATTGAAAAGTTCAGTAAGATATAGATATGCCATTAAGCAATTTTAACCTTGAATTTGTAGATAGAATAGACTTATAACATCAAGCTACGAACAATAGAAACTGAATAATAGCCTAACAAAAATCTACGGGAGCGAAGCCCCAGCCTATAACTAGTATTTAAAAAAAGTGTAACGCGTCGATGGCTATACCTTCATTATAGATATTTAAGAAAAAAAATAATATGGGGTTTTTTTTAGAGACAAAACAACAGTTTTTGTCTGTCTGCCTCCGTGTTGGTAGTACGCACATCACCCAAAAACCACTGCATGGAATTGAATGCAATGTTCATTAATGTATTTTTAGAGGTCTAACTTAGTATATAGGCTCTATTTTACCACAGTAAAATATCTTATTCTCACTGTATAAGCAAATCGAAAGTCACGTAAGGAAGCAAATAGATAGTATAGTTGAAAACAGTTTAGTACTCGCCTGTACATCTGTCAACACGGCAGATAAGTGCGCGAACAAACTGTTACGTTTTAGCGAAACGTTAATAACATACCGCGCGTTATTAACTGAGCTATGATGACGGATGAGCTCACATCTGGGATACCAGGGTTTAAGTGTAAATTATAAAACTGGAAGACATAATAACTGAACAATACAACAATTAGTTAGTTAGTACACGTAGGTACTACGTTTTGTAAAAATTATAACCCTCATTTTTGCAATGTCTGTCAACCACGCTAAGTCATGAACTATGTATGAGACCTTGTTGAATCTCACGATTTCTGAGCCGTGAAATAGCGATTATTGACAAGATAAATTATATCTTACAAATTAAAAACAGTTACAGAAGACAGTTGTATGAATAACGTATGTAGTTCTATAGGTTTATTTTTATATTTAGTCAGGTTATTACTTTAATCGATGAATAAGGCATCAGAAACCAGGCATTTTATACTTGCAAATAAAATTTAATTGAACTTTGGACATTTTTGTGTTAAAATTCTGTTGTTGAGTTCTCTAGGTTTAGAACTCCAGGTTCATTAGTGGAAAGTAAAAAAAGAAAATAATTTTAGTTGAAATGAAATCTCGTTTATTCATCTAGGTTACAAGGTAACACTTATGAAAGTCACAAGAATGTAACAGGTTATCCGAAAAGTAGTGTCAGCAAATTTGCCTACGACTTTTACTTTAGTAGTTTTTAAAATAATACTTCGTGGAAAAATGAAACGGTGGTAGGAAGTGTAGGACCAAGGTATCTACCTACATTGACTATCGTAAGTCTCGGAAAAGCGTAGTATCCGCCAAAGAATATGGACGTTATGAGAGAGAAAAGTGGTAAGGATTCTAGATCTATGAGGTCGTCACGGGCTAATATTACCAATATATTCGCACTTAAAGCATTATAATTAGGTATTAAAAATAACTTATTTTTTCTAGTCTAGCAACACTGGGATTAGAAAATAAGGCGCGAACAGATGACCCGATGACAGCTTTATAGTTCACCATTTTGTAGTCCATTTAGTAAAAGCAGATAAATGTTTATCGGTCCAATAACGTTTTACGTTGATGAGTGGCGTTTATTTTTGTTGCTGAGAGCTCTTTGTGAATCGGATGTTTGTCGATAAATACAATCGGGTTACATTCACTGTTAATCATTTCAAATATTTGGGCAATCATTTGGGAGGGAAATAATTTACTGTGGATTTTTTATGAGATCATGCAAAGTGTGTTATTTTACTTTTTGAATGTAAATATTATTATTTGTGGTCAATAAATTATTGTTTGTTTATTATCTATTCAAGTATTTTTAATTTCGGTAGGTATTGTATAAACAGGGAGATGACTGTAAAGAATCTCTATTTGTAACATGAAGAGCAACAATTGTGTAAGTAGGTAGGTAGGTAGGTAGGTAACCTTCTCTCTTCGAAATAGGTCCAAGGCAGTTAACGTAATGAGCCATTCTGATTTCCGAATCAATTTAAAATATGAATATTTAGAAATTGTCGCTGGTCGCACATTTTATTAGTGTTTTTGAGTCTTAGTTGCCGTGTGCTAGTAACAAAATTAACTGCCGCTAATACAAATTGTTGAAGTTTTAATTAAATTTCATCGGTCAGTTTTTACTTCTTGCGCCATCTCTTGTCTCATTTTAAAAATTTCGTAATTCTGTAATAGATGCTGTAGATGGCGCCATCTAGCCTTTTGTGTTAGGGACCATTTATCTTTCGAAACTTTATCTGACATTGCGATAGATGTCACTAATTTGTAAGTAAAAATAGGAAACAATTTGATTAAAAAAAAAAAAAAAAAATTTGCTTGGATGAGAATTGAGAAGGCTGGTATCATTGTTACGTTTCATTTTAGGTAGCCTTTCTATTATATTAATAAACTCCAAGTTTAATTTGATAAAAACACAGAACAACAAGTAAAAATGTTAAAAGCTTATGCATTTTTCGACAAATAAACTTTTTGAAAAATTTAAAGCAGAACTGATTATTTTGAGTTGAATAATTTCATAAAACATCAGTACAAAATATTGACATTGTATATTTAGTTCATAAATAATGCAAAAAGGAACACCAAACCACAATGCTGCCAACTTGCTAAACTCGGAAATCAGAAATAACTTGTCTGAAATCCACCATTTTCCCTTTGTAACTAACCGGTGTTCAAAACACGTGCGTACGATCAAGTTACATGGAAAACTTGTGTGATCCCAGTGTACATTGAGTAAATAGTATCGCTAAAAAGTGCTCCGTGTTTCAGTAAAAAGGCGCGTGTATTAAGACAATACAATGAATACCGAAAAGCTAAAGAAACTACAGTCACAGGTGCGCATCGGCGGTAAGGGCACACCGAGACGCAAGAAAAAGGTTGTTCACGTTACCGCGGCGACAGATGACAAGAAATTGCAGTCTTCCCTTAAAAAGTTGTCAGTAAACACTATTCCTGGCATCGAGGAGGTGAATATGATAAAAGATGACGGCACAGTAATACACTTTAACAATCCGAAAGCGCAGGCATCCCTTGCGGCGAATACTTTCGCTATCACCGGGCATGGAGAGAATAAGCAGATCGCGGAGATGCTCCCTGGCATTCTCAGCCAGCTGGGTCCTGAGGGTCTGAACCAGTTGAAGAGGTTGGCATCGAGCGTGGCTGCGCCGAAACCACTCGACGAGGATGATGAGGTACCTAACCTAGTCGGCAACTTCGATGAGGCATCCAAGCAGGAGGCCAAGGAAGTCGTCACGAATGAAAAAGGAGACGTAAAGGAGAAGGAAAAGGAAAAAGTGAAGGAAGAGAAATCCGAAAAGAAGGAGGAAAAGAAACCAGAATCAGAAACCAAAGCTGCAGATAAAAAAACCGATTAAATAAGAGTCGGCCACGGAATGGTTTAGTTTTTAATTTTGCTCACCCGAAGTGAATTAGGTTTCCAAAGCCACGGAGGTGTCTCAAATAGTTCTCATTTTGTTTTACATTGTGTTCCTAAATAAATGTTTTTGAAATACCTTTCTTACATTTATTGTATGTGTAAATTTGTGAATGTGTTTAGTTCATACACAGGGACACTGATTTTTTAATATTTAGTTTTTTGTCTTAACATGTGACTTTGGAAACCACAAAAATCCTGAATTCAAACTGCTTAAATCTTATGCCATGCACTAATACATTATTTTTAGTTTTATATTTTAACACAACAGCATAATGGGATATGAAACAGTTGATTCTCTTTATGTAGAAGTTAGTTAAGTGTTGAATGAACCTATTGTTGAAGAATTGGGGATATATAGGTTACATTATAATATTTAAAAGAATATTGCATATTTATACATTATTTTTGACAGTGCACCAGGAAATCATAGGAGTATATAATATGTATAGTAAAGGTGTAAAGCACCTTCTAATATTTTTTAAAATAATAAATATTTTCTAAAGTTGTTGATTCATGTCTGGAAAAAGGTTTGCTTTCTAAAAAAAATAGACTATAATACAAAACATTAGTCACAGATAGCTCTATAGGTTACAGAGCTAACATTGTATAATAAAAAATATAAAAATTGCAAAAATTTGTAAAAGATTAGGAGTTTTGGTATGTGGAAGGAATATTAAAACTTTGATCAAAGATCGGACTTTCATTTGCTACTTTATCTACTTAACTAGCTATGCCTGCGACCGTGTGGAATTTAACAAAACCAACATTACTTTTTTTATAATAAATAGTATTAGAATTTTTCTAAAACAAAGGTAGCCTAAGTTACTCCTTACTAAATCAGCTATCTGCCAGTGAAAGTCGTCAAATCGTGCCAGCCGTTTCAGAATTTAACTGGAACAAACAGACAGACAAAAATTGAAAAAAAATTCATTTTTGGTATATGTACCGTATACACATTCATATGCATGTAGTAAAAAGCGGTTATTTTAATATTACAAACAGACACACCAATTTTATTTATTTGTATAGATAAGCTATAAGTGTTAGTAGAAGTTGGCTCACCTATTACATGGAAGTATTGGTGTCACAGCTCTGCTTACCCCTTTCGTGGATAGGGTGTGATTATATGTTTATATTATTTATACACTAATTATGTTTTCCAATTCCATTTAGGTACATAAATGAGTTCAATAACTTAGTTTATCTAGAGCTTTGATAACTATTGACCCATTGGAGAAAAACAAATAATATTATTTGACACTTTCCTCTATGACATTATTATGTAGGTACCTACAATACCTGTATCCTGTATGTACCTGTGTCTAAAGTTCACAAAAGTGCCTATGATGAGCTATCACTATTAAGTATACCTATCTGTCATATCCGTGTGCGTTCGTCCAGCAAAAAGTACTCGCCTTTCAAGAAATTCATACCATAAGTAGGTATCTAGAACTAAAAGTTATTTTATAAACCTATATAGGTACTTAGTAACTTTGTATAGATACACATCATAATGACCTGCTATAAAAAGACCTAATAACCTACCTACCCAGGATTTGAAGATACCTACTTAGTATAAATTTATATAAGCTAAATGATAAGTTGAACCTACTAAACAGTTAACGATCAAATTCAATAGATATACCTAACTAATAACACTGTTTAGTAATATATTATTTAAACAACATCTATAGATTAGGTACCTACCGCCCCCACCGCGTGTGATACTGATAGAAGCGTGATTAAATTTCATTGGTAAACAATGCACTCTAAAACGAAACGAATGACGAAAGAAGTTACAATAGTGTGTTGAAGTTTACCGGTTTCCTGCGTCATCAGTCGGTGTGTGACGAAAAAATAGGGGCGTGTTTAACGTGTCTGTGTATCTGTCTGTCTGTGGCATCCTAGCTCTTAAACGAATATGCCAATTTTTATAAGTACTTACGGTTTTCTTTGTTTGAAAGAAGATGTATCTCTAATAATATTTTGAGTGAGTGCAGTCTGCGGCACTGACTCAAGGAGGTCAGTACTCTGCGGGGTGGATCAACGTCTTTCAGTGAGTAAGTTCTCCAAATACTACGCTCGTACTAGGAAACAAGAACAAGCGGTGTCGCGGGGGCCTTTAAAACATAATTAATGGGGCACCCAGACTCGAAACAAATAGCTATGTCCCTATCTATGTAATGAATCACATAAGTATCTCGTGTGGAAATCGAACCCCCGGTAGTGGTAAAGCGATCACCAACGATCCATGACAGTTTTCCAGATTTCTAGAAATGAAATTGCAAGCCAACTTTCATTAAAATTTGTACCTAGGTACTTTGTTTTATTTCTGTCAGCTACATAAAAAATAAAATCCAATTGTTTTTTTAAATATGTTGAATTGAACCATTGAACCTTTCGAAATTTATCAAATGTACATAAATTTTTACATTAGGTAAGTAGGTATGTATTATCTACAGACTAATTCAATGTGAAGGGAAATTGTGGTTTCATGATAATGGTCGATTATTTAGATTACCTACAATAAATTCGCTACAATAATACGCAAACTAGGCACGTGTTGTCTAGTGACGCGAGGTTACAAGGAGCGTTCGCGCGGAAGTTTTTAAATATACAACACCATACTAATTTATACAATGGACTATTGGGTACTTTTACACTTATATGTGTTCAAATTTGAAATGTTTCTTACGAATTGAATCTTGCGATCTTAATTTACAGTAAAATGAAAGTATGAGAATATTTTACACAGTGAAATTTGTAATTATAATTTAATTAATTTCGAAGAAGTTAAGAAAAAATATAATTACTAACATTTGACTCAAACAAAACGTTTAATGATCGAGCCTTCCACAGGTGTAGTAACCAAACGCGAAATCAGAAAGCGGTTTTGTTCAGAAATAAAAACATAATTAATTTCACACTGTTCATTACTTGTTCCAATATAAACCATGAAATCGTATAAAAATTATTATCCAATGTATTATTTTAAAAAAATGCTCATAAGCATTCTAATGATAGTTTCTGAATAAAACATATTGATATGCATAGTGGTTATATTTTAATCTCTTTGGTTTGGTTTCTAAACTGTGATCTTTGGAATGTGACTGCAGACAAGTGTCAATCTCAAGTTGCGAAAATAAATAATCTAAAAATAGGTATTTCTTCGAAAGTTTGAAACTAAAGTGAGATATCCTTCACTGTTGTGCTCATAATCTACTTTATCTAGTATGATAGCCAGGCCGTGGACCGACGATTTGCCAAAATGCAAGAATACGTGCGTCGCTTCATATTTTTCTCGGTTAGGTGGAGGAAATACTAATACGACAGATGATTATCTTTGTTTTTATTGCCAGACGGAGGATAATTTGTAAGTAAATCTGTTCCTTTAGCCATAAAATCTTAATTATTATATCATAAGCCTACAACTGCCCCTTGAATAAAGATTTTGTTTACAAGATAAAGTGTTTTGCCATTATTTTTATTTGTGGATCTGCTTGGCAAAATTAAAGAAAAAATTTAAGATTATATATAAATGTGTAGCTAGCCTATTAGTAAATGGAATATGTATTAACTTTGACAAAATTTAATTTATTTTAAATTATATATTATTAGTAATTAATGTTTTGAGTGCACCAAGATAAATGAGTAAGTGTGTACTTTGAGTCCTAAACATGCATATATTTTTCCTGCAACACAGGGCTTAAAAAAATAAATAAAAGAATTAAGTACACATTGATGTTCAAAATACCCCTCATCAATATTTACTATTTATTAATAGTTCTCTATATGGAGTATTTGAACCACACAATGGCTTGGACGCAGCAAGGTTCATCATGCAGAGAATGGCTGCTGAGATTCTATTCCCACCACCATCTGCTAACACTGATGAGGAGATCAGAGATAGATTAAGGTTTGTATCCTCGATATAACAGTCTTTTATTGGGTGCTCGTAGCATTGTGGTGCTGACATTTTTATTACGATCATTGAGTTTAAGCATAATACCTCGGCGTGATACTTGACAGTAAGTTAACCTGGAACAGCCACCTAGACAATAAATTAGTCAAGGCCGGAATCACCTTCTGGCAATGCAGAAGGATGATTGGGAAAAGGTGGGGGCTGGCACCGAAAATCATCCTATGGCTATACGAAACAGTTATCCGCCCTATGATAGCATACGGTGCTATCGTCTGGTGGACAAAAACAGTGCAGACAACAACATCCGCTAAATTACAACGGACACAAAGACTGGCGTGCATGGCGACCACCGGCTGCATGAAAACCACCCCCACTGCAGCAATGGAAGCCATGCTAGGACTCCTACCACTGGATCTGTTCATCCGCCAGGAAGCAACAGCAGCGGCAATACGCCTAAAATCACTAGACTTATGGCACGATAGAAACACGAAACACACATCCCTACTAAAAGAACTGGTAGAGGAGCTGCCCATAATAGGAGCAGCGTGTGACCGTGTGCCCAAACAATACGTTTTCGACAAAAAATACAAAATCCAACTCTTTGAAGACCACCGCTACGAATCCCAAAACCTAGCGGAACTACGGGTTTTCACAGACGGATCAAAAACAGATATGGGAACTGGAGCTGGCATCTTCTCCGAGGATCTTAATATCAACATTTCAAAACCCTTGGGTATATACAACACGGTCTTCCAAGCCGAGTGTATGGGTATAACTCTGGCCGCCTCAGCGATCATGGCCAGAAGAGTGGAAGGTCACTCGATTCGCATACTCTCGGACAGCAGGGCTGTGCTACAGGCTCTAAACAGCCACACAGTGAACTCAGGACTAATACTGGAATGCCATCAGAACCTAAATCTGATAAGCCACACCAACAACATAATCTTGCAATGGATCAAGGGACACAGCGGATCTAGAGGTAACGATGCAGCGGATGAGCTCGCAAGAAGGGGATCAGAAACGAGTGTGATGGGACCTGAGCCCATTATACCCATCCCTTTCACATACCTTCGTACGATCGTGAACAAACGCACTAGTGATCTACACGGCAGAATCTGGACAAACCTAGAAGAGTGTAGACAGGCCAGGGAGGCCCTTCCTATGCTCGACCACAAACTAACTAGGCGTCTGAGACAGCTGTCCAAACGGCAATTGCGAACAGCCACAGCCGTTATCACAGGACATGGTTCCTTTAATAAACACCTTTTCGTTCTAGGCATCACTGACAGCCCTCTCTGCAGAGCCTGCATGAGTGAGGAGGAAACAGCAGCTCATGTGCTCCTACACTGCCCTGAAACCGTTACATACAGGGCTAAGTACTTCAACAACACAGGTACACTCCGACAGATCGCCAGCAACGTCAATAGACTGCTGGCGTTCTTCGGCGAGCTAGGGTGGATCGAGTGAGCTATCCACCCTCACGCAAAAACCGCGCCTTGACGTGGAGTTGCGGACAACAGCCCGCCAAACCATACCATACCATACCATGAGTTTAAGCAGCGTTGGTAAAGTCAGTCTGTAGATGGGTGGCCATTTATGGAACTTTAATTTAAATGATTTATCTGGCCACACACATTTAAAAATACAAAAAGAAGAAGGTAAGGTTAATAATTAGAAAATAAGTCACATGATAAATAGATAACATAAAACTAAAAAAAAAAAATGCCAATTCAAAATTAAAATGCCAAACCACTTAATGTGGTAGCAGTTTTCAAATTATCAAAAATATTGCGCATTGTTTTGTTGAACTTTAGCTAGTTCTTGAACCTAATCTTAAGTTTATGTTTAGAACTAACTTTGGCTATAAAATAAGGTATAAATAACTGTCTGAAATTTACCTATCTACATTGTTATAATGTTTATGATAAAAATAACAATATTTCAGACATGCCTTCATATCAGTGGAGAAAGCATACATAGAGAATTACGATGGAATGATAGCAGAGAGGACTAGTCTTCAATATCAGTTGCAGACATTAAACGAGACACAGGTACCGCAATTTGTACATTATTTATTACAACTAGCATAAGGTTTAAGAACACTTATCAGGGTATAAGCAGAAGCAGGCAACGTATCCTATAGACTTTAATTTTATGTTTATTTTTATAGCGTTTTTAGAAAATTATTAGAGCTAAGAGGGTTTAGGTTATAATCCGCACACACTGGTTTAATGCGAATATGTTTATTACTCCGACAGATTTTAGAATTTCTTCCAGTATATGTGGTGGATATCTGCCCTGGCAAGTTTGCAGTTTTGTTTTTGGGTATTATAAAAGCATTGGAACAAAATTCAGCATACCTCAAATACCGTAATGTTACTGATGTACTACTGTTAATCACCATTTTCATTACTTTCAGGTATCACAAAATTACAACATTCTAGCCCGCCTCAAAGAAATAGATGTACATCTTTCCGGGGGTGCGGCAGTAGTCATAGCCCTAGTCCACAACAACAAGCTGTTCGTAGCTCACGTGGGCGATACCAGGGCGTTACTATGCAAGACCGATGATAATGCTGTGCTGAGAGTGGTGCAGTTGACTGTTGATCATAGCTTGAATAATGAGGATGAGCTGCTGAGGCTATCGCAATTGGGGTTGGATGTTAATAAGTTGAGAAATGGTGAGTTTGAGAGGTTTTTATGGTTCCATATCTTAAAAAGGAAATAGCTAAACCAGATCACTTTGTTGTTCTCTTTTCCTAGCCAGTAAGACCTATTTTCTCAGGAACACATAGACATAGACAATTAATATGAAATAAAAAAAGATATTGCCGCATGTTTTGACATTCACAGGGGAATCAAACCCCGCGACACAAGGCATGTTCCCCAGTGCGGGCGTTGTACATTGTTTTTTTTATTTAAAGAACGAAATAAAAATGGTAGTAATCCTGGATTCAAGTAATTACTGAAGTGTAAATCGAAATACCCCATAGACGGTCACATATTTTTTAAAATATTTTTCGATTTTTTTCAGCTCAATACCTAGGTAATCAGACGGGTACAAGGTGTCTAGGCAACTACTTAGTTAAGGGGCTGTACAAAGCCTTTCCTACTATCAGTGCAGCGACTTCGGAGCCTGTTATCGCTGCCCCAGAGATACATGGGCCTATATTGTTGGACGAGTCATGTCGGTGAGTGAATTTAAAGTGAATTTGTATTATTTGTGGATTGTATAATTATTATCTGGGTCAATTTATATTTGTTATCATAATACCCAGATTCCAGACCTTTTATTGACCATTACTGATTAGTACTTTATCAATGTAATTATCATCATATTAATGGTCATAAGGTCAACATTGGGGGTCTGCTGAAAATAAACCGTAGGTAGTTTATATTGCGTAGCCCAAGTTTTGCGAGAGATTAGGTTTGATTCCCACTCTCGCGCGCGTGTTTTTGTAATTTATATATATTTGTTTCGAATCTGGTTTTTTTTTATCAGTTAATTAAGAGGAATCAGTTAATTGGTTAATTATGCAGAAGAGCATTGCAAGAAAAGGAAAATTCGAAACAAACCCTATACCAACCCGTCTGGCCTGCGTGGTATAGTAGGCTAAATTACCTCCACATTCTTTGGAGGAGACCCGTGCCCAGCAGTGGGATATTTAATTTTATGGGTTGAGATGATGATGATGATACAGAGGAATGGCAACTTCGCAATTAAATGTCATAATTTAGTGGTTTTCGATTTTTATAATTTAATTAGAGCTTTTTTTTTAAATGTTTTTAATACATTGTTTAGGATTACGTGAACTTGTATGTATTACTTGGATATAAGTATCCGTAATGCTTACAGCTATTTTAGTATGAAAATAACGCCTTTCAAGTTCCAATGACTTATTTGCATATAAATAGAACTATTAACGCAATGATTTCGTACCTTTAACACACCTTTCACTTAAAATTAGTGTTTGTAAAGTTTGTTTTTAAAATCTTATTATATTAATTCCAGATTTCTAGTCTTAGTCAGCGCCGGAGTATACAAGCGAATACAGGAAGCTAAAGGTAGCTACGAGCAAACAAACAAAATGTTATCCCAAGTTATTGTAGAAAATTTTAGGAAACACACGGATTTCAGGCTTGTCAGCCAGTTCGTTCTAGAAGAAATAGAAGAAGAATTCGTTTCTTACTGTGTGAAGAACAAACTAACTCCAAAACCTAATACCCACATGTCTTTACTCATTAGAAACTTTAATTTTATACCTACAAATGATGATACGGAAATACCTACGCAAGGCGTCACCAAAAACGCATCAGTCAGATTCAATCCCATCGTTCAATCTAAATCAAACACATTACTGAATGAGATCGATTCAGAAATATATTCTTCTGGAACGAATGAGATTGAATCGAATGATTCTAATATTGACACGAATCGTTCAATGGAGTCCAGTTCAGATATAGAT
This sequence comes from Laspeyria flexula, assembly GCA_905147015.1. Classification (NCBI taxonomy): domain Eukaryota; kingdom Metazoa; phylum Arthropoda; class Insecta; order Lepidoptera; family Erebidae; genus Laspeyria; species Laspeyria flexula. The sequence goes on along the minus strand of LR989972.1, from coordinate 10,009,383 downwards.
CCTGTTGCTAGGCAATTTGATAGGAATAGAAAAATTAAAGGTTACGTAGATTTCACTTGTTATTTTGAGAATGTTGCCAGAGCTAGGAAGAATGGGACATTGCCAGATTTTATTGAATAAGTATTGTTAGATTAATTTTAAGTGGGAAACGTGCAAATAAAATATAATAGTGATTGTTATGATCATTATTTCAACCCATAAATGTCCCACTGCTGTGATTCTTATACAATGTACGAATTTATACATAGCTGATTGTAGTCATATAGTTCTTTGAAGTCATGAGAAAATAAATCCTTTTTCTAATAAATTAAAAAAAACGAAAATATATTCAATACAGGCCTTTTCCTACTGATAAGTGCACCTTAAGAACAAGATATTGCAGTTTTATAACTAACTTTTAAGTTTAAGACTTAATGTCGACATAGTATTGAAACGTTTAAAAACAGATCAAGATAATGTTGAAAGGAGATTAATTTTGGTCTGTGCGTACCTATTTGTTGTTTTAGAACTTTTGACATTTATCAACTATTTACAATACTCGCCAAATAACTTTTCGTCAACGAAGTTAGCTACAGTACGTTAGAGCACAGACGACATACGTGTAGCTAACTTCGTTGACTTAAAGTTATTTGGCGAGTATTGTACCAATCTGATTTCTACGTAACAGAACAAAGTTGTGTTGTTTAATAAAAAAATTGTTACAAAAGTACTGTTTTTTATTAACGAGTTGACTGTCTTATAAAGACAAAATTTTATCCAATATGGTCGAATAATGTCTGTAAGACCGCTGTCCTATAAAATTTGGGTTCTGCTGTAAGGTCGGCAACGTGCCTGTGATGTTCCTGGTGTATGCGCTCATGGGCTACGGTAACTGATAACCATCAATCGAGCTGTAAGTTTGTCTTCGTCGTGGTATAAAAAACAAAACTAAAAAGTAGAGCTATTTATTAGTATAGTGAATGAACGATACAGAGTTATAAGAATAATAATATATATTTAAACAGGTTTGTAATCCAACTTGCTCTCCAGTTTCTTGTTATCTGCAACTTTTCTTACAGCCTTCATTAAATCCTCCTGAAAACATACAAATAGGTACATGTGAATTTCAAAGAAAATTTATTAGGACTATGTTGTCCTTGGCGTAAATTAGGCGATGCCTCTGCTGGACATATCCAGCAGTGGACGTCATTGGGCTGATATTATGGTGACACTATAATGCCATAATATATAGCACGCCTTCTCCGAAAGGGTAGGCAGAGAAGCTCGACCCATGTAACAGGGGTCGAGCTGCTTGTCAGTAACCGGGTACTTCAGACTATATTTAAGAATTATGTAAAAACTAAAATTAGGTGTTTAGAGGAAATCTAGAAGTACCTAACTGTTTAGTTACTTCTACCGAGAGTAGGCATTAGTTCCAAGTCGGTTAAAAAAGTCAAGTTTTTCATTCATGAAAAATTCTCAATATTAGACCAGAGTGGAAATTAAAGTTTTTAGTGTAATATACTGTTTGAATATATAATATAAAAGAATGTCGTGGAGTGAAGTAAACCCTGTTTCTGTATAAACAGGGTCAGCGAGAATATCGGAACTCATTGAGAAATGAACTTTTTTTTCTTTTTTTTTTTTTTAAAGACAACGCCCGCACTAGGGAACAAGCCCTGTGTCGCGGGGAGCTTTACAAACATGAAACTAACGGACACAAAGTACACCCAGACTAGAAACAAATATCTATGAATCACACAAATATTTGTCTCGTGTGGGAATCGAACCCACGTCACCCAGCACGGCGATGTAGTGGTGAGGCGACCACCTTAACCACTGCGCCACGGTGACAGTCAACTGTGAACTGATTCTAAAGAGTTAACAACGCGGAGCATCACATTCCTGGTACCTATTGCAGGCGTCCATAGGCTGCGGTAACTGGTTACCATCAGACGGGCCATACGTCTCTTTCTCTTCTCTTCACCGTTGTATTAAAAAGGTATGTCACCTGTATAATATACTCCCTCTCAGCTCTAATGGCGAAGAGGCCGGCTTCAGTGCACACATTCCTCAGATCAGCTCCGTTGAAAGTGTCAGATAGCTTCACAACGGCTTCGTAGTCCATTTCGCCGTGCTTCGCTATAGGCTGCGCGTGGATCTTCAGGATTTCCAGTCTGAAATTATAATACTTCATAATATACATAGCACCACGCCTTTTTACCCGAAGGGGTAGGTAGAGGTGTATCACACTCGCACTTCGCCAGCTAAATTTTTATCAGCTCGACATTGTATCTTGTTTGGAATTTAACAGCTGATTTAATTATGTAGTTATTCTATATCTTACCTAGCCTGTTCATTAGGCAATGGAATCTCAATCTTCCTATCCAGTCTACCAGGCCTCAGCAGCGCAGGGTCGAGGGTATCGGGTCTGTTGGTAGCCATTATGATCTTCACCTGTCCCAGGGAATCAAACCCGTCCATTTGGTTCAGCAACTCCATCAGAGTACGTTGGATTTCACGATCAGCTGATGTTCCTTCGGAGAAACGTCGGCCACCTGGGATAGAGAGGATATAGATAAGATATTTAAAAAAAAGACTACTGGAAATAGCTATGTGTCTGGGAGGATGTTACAAACATACATATAACAGACACAAAGTACACCCAGACTCGAAACCAAGTTTTTTTTGTGTGGGAATCAAACACATGTTTTTTTTTTTATACCACGATGGTGGCAAACAGACGTACGGTCCGCCTGAAATACATGTGAATCGGAACGGCCCTGTTAGTGGCCTTAACCATTACGCTAGAAAGCTGCTGTTGTCACAGGTACGAAATTATATTATAACAACACATTAGTATACCACTGCTAAGCTCAGATGTCCTCGTTCTTATCTAGAGGGTTCAGGGGATAATCCACACACGTTGACCTAGTGCAGCAACAGTGCAGACATAACCTTAGAATTACTTCTAAGGTAGATGGGTTTTCTTACGATGTTTTCCTTCACCGTCAGCAGATGGTAAGACACTTGAGTAGTACTATAAATTCCACAAAGTGAAATACATATTGGTCAGTCACCTATCCATTCAGGCACTAATGCCCCAAATTGTATATAGAAGTTATATTACATGTCATGTCATATCCATAGGCGTCGTTTACCGCTCACTATTTAGCACTTCAAGAATTAAAAAAATTTACCGATAGCATCAATCTCGTCCATGAATATAATGCAAGGTTGGTGATCGCGCGCGTAGTTGAACATCTCTCTGATGAGACGAGCCGACTCGCCGATGTACTTGTCCACGATGGCTGATGATACAACCTGCGGAGTTTATTATATATTTGTAGTATAATCATATATAGGGGCTTAGCTACCTAGGTATATACTACATGTTATCAACTACATGGGCTCCGTATATAGGTAATAATAAACAAATAAATTAATTTACTGGGTGTCAAAAGATTAATTTCCTTTTAAAATTCTACGCAAAAAGGTGTAAATTCGTCAAATTTTGTTGATAATTCTTGAACTTTAGACTCTAGTCATAAAAAACTATGAATGGAAGGATTGTAGTACATTAGTTACAATGTAAATTCGTCATAGAATAAAGTATGTGTATATTCTTTAATGTAAGGTGAGTTTACTTTCAATGTGTGTAGTGTAAAAATGTGACGAATTTACTTTGTGGCGAATTTACAATAATCCGAAAGGAATAGGTATATATGTAAACAATCAACTAAAAAGTTTATTGTGACGTTTTACATGCTGCGCAAGCCGTTTTTGTAATAATGAATCCGCAAACCTTCAAGAAGTTGGCATCGAGTTGTGACGCGACCGCTCTGGCTAGCAGAGTCTTGCCCGTACCAGGGGGTCCGTACAACAAGCATCCCTTGGGTGGGGTGATGCCCACACGAACAAATAGCTCAGGGTTCATCAGAGGAAGCTCGATCACCTATAATGTTGAAAAAGTGATTAGAGGTACTTCTAACGTCAAGTAAAAATTGGCCGGTTCAGATCAGCATTTTAACTCAGTCAATGGCCAAACCAGAAGCTCTTAGTAAGCTAGTAACTGAAGACATACTTCTCTAAGTTGTCTGATCTGCTCCTGAAGACCACCAATAGCTGAGTAAGTAACATCACCAGGATCTTCATGACTCATGTTGTATACCAGTGGGTCAACCTGAAACCAAGTTGTGATATAGTAAACTATGGGTTGTGTACAGTAAGCAGACGGCATTATTTACAATATAGGTAGTTGTGGAGGCTACTTCTCAACATGTTACCAATGAATATAAAAAAAAACTAAAAAACAATGTCTACAAAATGTCAGCGGGTAAAAGGATGTCAAAAGATACAACTAGGGAAACATCACAGTACACTTGGTCCAAATAAGGGTTCATATCTTTATGTAAATTACGGGCCACGTCAGGAACCTGATATATTTAAAATTTGTTGTGTACTATCACCACACGTGAGTGATATGTGAGTGTTGTTCAGTACCTCTCTAGGCAAATGCCTCATGATGGTGAGTGTAGTCATATCCAGAGCTACCCTAGTGCCTCCTTTCAGCTTCAGTTTGTCCAGCTGACGACGACAGCCAACTACATAACGTGGACCATTTGTGGCTTTTACTATGACTGAAAACAAAAGAAAATTATTTTGGGTCACACAGATCTCACAGAAGAAGACAAAATTAAATGATAATATTATTAATACTGATTTCCACACTGATATTATAAACCAGAAGAGTTTCAACTCGGTCATATAGATGCACAATACCCCATGATGTGCTTGACAGGGCCCATAATTGTAACCTAGATTATACCTGCCACCTAATTATACACTATGGAAGCAATAAATGATTGAGTATATGTTATGACTCAGTTTGGAAAGCCCTGCTAGAGGTTATATAACAGAACAATAGGAGTTGAGTAGCGGCATAACAAAGAACCACGGGAGCGATGTTCAACACATCAGCTAGTATTAATATAACACAACAAATACTAACATTTCTCTTCAGTGAGCTGCTTCAGCACTTCGCCAACAATCTGACCGACACTCTGTAGAGCTTTCAGATCATTTTCACTCTTGTCATACTGTTTAGTCACCTCTTTGAGTTTGTCTCTCACTGTAACATGTAATACCAGTTTTAGTGTTAATAAAATTATTATATCCAATACTTATATAATACTTTTTAAACTATTGCACTTATATGATATGTTTGTATGATTAATTATTTGTAATATAATGATTGTTATGTGACCAAATCTGTATCAGTTTTGAATCCACAAAGGTAACCTAATTTAAATCATTTTTACTGAGTAGAGCGTGTAAATACGTTGCAGTAGTGTTTTTAGGGAACAAACATTGATATTTATAGTACAAAACAGACTAAGATAATGAATTACTGAATATTTTCAACAAATGTTTTTTCATGATTCGGCAAAATCGATGTCCAGTAACATAAATACTAACTTTCTTTCAGCCTAGATTCCACTTCTTTATGTTCCATTAGCTTCTTCCTGTAGTCCTGGAAGGCTTTTTCACGTAGGTTATCCATAGTTGACGGCCCGGCAGGCATTTTTAATCAAAATATTTAATATTACAAATACACTAAAACTGATGATTGGGCTGAATACTGAATATCACTTTTGTTTGACATTCTCTGATTGTCATTTGCTTGACAGACAAAATATAGATTTTTTTTAAAGCATGGCAACACGGCCGTTATCTTAAATATTATGTCATTATTATATTAAAATCAACGATATTGTATGTTATTGATTAAAATGAAATAAAATGTGATGAAACATTATATAAAAATCAATATTTTTCGGTTGAAGTCTATTGTATCACTCACATTTCTACGTGAGTGATACAGTTAAAGTCAGGTAAAGTTCTTTGTGGTTTTAATTTTTAACTGTTAATGAACGTATTTATAAATGTCAAAAACACGCGTTCAGGTAAATGTCAAATTTCTAAAATTCTAACCTAAAAATGTATGACGAAGAAGTTTGTTTATCTGAAAGGTTAAGTTCTAATTGATAAATATTGTAATATTGTGTATTTGTGACAATATATAATGGCTAAAGTGAAAAACAAGCGAAACTCCGGCATGGCCGATAAGGTCCACAACAAACGAAAGACAGAGATCAATAAAAAGAAGCTAAATCCCTTTGAAGTTCATATCAATAAAGAAAAAATAAAAGTTTTGGGCAAGAAATCTAAACATGATCGGGGTTTACCAGGAGTATCACGAGCCAAAGCGATACAGAAGGTAAATAATTGATACTTTTATCTCATAATGCTTTATTAACTCTCTAATTCTTTGATATAAGTAACTTAAATTATAATAAATGTATAAGTATGTATTATATTATCAACGTGTAGGTTTTTAGCTATTTTATATCGTTGAAAGATTTTATTTTCATAATACTTCTACATCATCATCATATCAGCACAAGTCATTGTATCTATTATATTGTATTGTATTTTATCCACTGTTGAACATAGGCATCACCTAATTTCCGCCACAGCGAGCGATTTTCTTTTTTCATAATACTTGCGGGTCCAAAATTGATGTTACGCCTATTTAGTTGTTATTTATTCAAAATAATAAATTAACTATGTTTCAGAGGAAAGAAACTTTAGGTACAGAAATGAAACTCATGCACAAGACTAATGCGTTCATAGACAGACGTATTGGAGAGAAGGACACGCAGATATCAGCTGAAGACCGCATGATTGCTCGGTTCGCAGCTGAACGGCAGAAGCAACACAGCAAGAAAAATATCTATAACTTAGCAGATGATGAGATTTTGACACACAGGTTGGTAATTAATTGAAATTGAATCTATTTGGCATTTAAAAAGAGTAGCTCTAATTTCTAGCCAGCTTCTCAAGGCTCAACCTCATCAATGAACAGGCATTTTAAAATTTTAATGACAAAATGCTGACAGCTCTGTTAAACAATTATAAGTATCATGTATGTTATCTAGGTGAAAATGACTACAATAATGTATATTCAGCTCCTGTTTTAAATGAAATTCATAAAAAAAACTAATGAAAACTTTTAAATACAATTTTAGAGGTCAAACATTGGAACAAATAGAGAAGTTTGATGATCCTAGATCTGATGATGAAGAGGATGAAGATGGCAGAAAGTTTGGTGGTGGATTGGGAGGTGAGTAACATTAAGTGTAGGTACACAAATAAACTCAATAATGTAAAAAATATTGTTTTTCGGGTAAAAACTCACAATGTATTCGGCTCATCACAACATATCTATATTAACGGGAAAGATGTGCAGTACATAATAACTATAGACATAAAAAAATTAACTTGTTGAATATCCCATAGATGACTTCGTATCAGAAGGTCACTTTGGCGGAGGAATGCTCTCCAAGACGGACTCAAAAGACGGAGCAAAATCACACAAGGACTTAATAGAACAACTCATAGCCGAGTCTAAAAAGAGAAAAGCAGAGAAACAGAAAGAAAAAGAACAAACTTTAGACTTAACAGAGAAGTTAGATAGTGAATGGAAGGACTTACAACCAGTTGTGTTTAAAAAAATGAGAAAAGAAGAAAAGGAAGAGTCGGCGATTGAGAAATTGTTGAGTCAAGCGGAGAAGAAGAGTTTTGATTATGATAAGATGATGAGGGAGTTGCGGTTTGAGAAGAGAGGCACTGTAAGTAGCTTTTAATTAAAAATCTTTAAATGTAGCTAAGGCTAGAACACAAATTTAAAAGTTATAAAATGGGTCCATGTCCCATAACACATATACAGGATGTCCCGAAACTGAACGTCCCACTTTCTCCAAAAATATAATGTTAATCTGTCTAACTTTTATTCCTACCTTGTGCTCTATCTCACTCTTTCAGATTCGTTCTATCTCACTTGCACTAAGGTAAAACCAAAATTTAGGTTCTTAGAGGAATTATGCATGGAAACTTCTTTTTACATGTGACCCAACAATGAATTATTACAACTTTTTCTTGTAAGATAAGTACCAAGTTGCGTACCATTATGAATTCTTGATTAAATGGGCTATATTTTTAAAAAACTTGCCTAGGTTAGCGTAATACATATTTTTAAAGGAAATAGGGCTCAAACATTTGAATACTACACTTTTTTTTACCATGACTATTAATTTTTTTTTTTTTTAATTTCGGCAAATAACTTTTGAATTTTTAACAGCAAACTATAATGTACTTAATAAGGATTATGTAAAATATAAAACTTGGCAAAATCTGGCACATAGCAGTCCCTAAAAATGTCTACAGAGTTGTCGATTTTCATCATTTTCAAAAAATATTTTTTTATGACTGAACCATGACTTGGATTTTTTTTTAATATTTTTCTCAGAACAGGTACGACCTTTACCATCGCCCGGTAGCCGCTTGACGTTGAGTTTCGGGACACCCTGTATATTAGCTTAATTTAGGATAGATAGGGCTGTTTTTTATAATATAAATAAAAAATTATAGCCAATTCCATTATTATTCAATACATTTGCGATATATAAATATTTTAATTAATTAAATAATTTTTAAAGAATTTTGTGGCGTCACAACAATAATTGGAAAAATTCAGCAAACACTGCATCATCACCAGCGACCCATTAGTGTCCCACTGCTGGGCTCGGGTCAAACATTGCATTGAGCTCACTAAAAAAAATGAAATTTTACACTCATGTAAAATTTAAAAACCTTTTTTTTCAGCCATCTGACGGTTTGAAAAACGACGAGAAACAAGCAAAGGAAGAACGAGAGAGACTGGTACAATTAGAAAAGGAGAGAGAACAGAGAATGTTGGGAGAAGAAGATAGAGTTGCTGTTAAGCCTCAGCAAGCTAAAGTTAAACATAGGTATGTTGTAGAAGTGTATAGTAATTTTGTAGAATAGACTAACAAGTAAACAAATAATTTATCTGGTAGTAGAGAGGTGCTTTAGTGCTTTGGTGACATCTATATGTCATATTTTATAGAGGCAAAGTTATTGTAAAAATACATATTATGCAACATTTTTGTGTGCCTTGTGATGGCTTTAATAAGCATATTATAATACTATTAATATTGTAGATCAGCAGAAGACTTGGATGATAACTTCGAGTTGGATGATGAGAAGGAATTCATGTTAGCGTATGATAAGGATGGCAAGCCATTAGTGCCTGAGAATGTGCTTAAAGATTTTTCTGGTAAGTCTGCTCCTTAGAATTCCTCCTATCAGAGTTTGTATGTCGATAAATTTTAGTAGATTCTGTATATTGATTGTTCACGAACAAAAGCAAGAATAACAAATACTTAAATAATAATAGATAATGTTATTATTTATCGCTCATATTTATTTACAACATAAAAATATGCACTTGGCATTTTAACCGTAACTCATTTAATTTT